>CM057341.1:783131686-784556686 GCA_030015575.1 Agapanthus africanus
GGTCTCGATTGCTTGATTGAAGAATTTGTTTCTGTTTTGTCTGTACTTCAATCAGTATCAGTGTTGTCCGAAAAAATGCTTAATACTCAGATCGCGGTCCTTTAGTTTGAGATATTTGAGAATCTTGAAAATTTAATCACAGGGAAGAGTTTGATGAGGAAAAATTTAATGACTCTGAAGGGGTAAAGGAAGAAAAGGTTGAAATAACAATCACCTTCAAAGAAGTTCTAACGACACGGTCGTCACTCTAATCTAGTATAAATTATATCCAGTTAATCTTTCATGCTCTTGACTCGTTGAACATAATAGTAGTCACCGACAGCCGAGGCAAGGGTCAAAGGCAACCTGTTGTTTCTGTCGGCATGAAAATTGTATGGATTGTAGGACATGCTTGACTCATTGAAGATTAGATCTGATTAAATGAGTCGGGACCTCTTGAGCGCTCTCCATGTTAATGCTAATAGCGTGAAAGCTTGTAACCCATTTGAAATTGTTAGGCAGGACCATTGTAATTTCAATCTGTTCAGATTACAGTTGTACTAATTACTTGATCTGGCACAGACTTAATGTAGTGACAGAGTTGTTAAAGTTATCACCTTCAAGTTTTGGGTACTTATTCATGGTTTGAGGCACTTAACCTACGAAGAACCGGATATTTGCGTCCGCGATGCTCTCGTGAAGAAATCCAATTGTTTTATTTACTATTTTGAGAGAGAGAGAGAGAGAGAGAGAGAGAGAGAGAGAGTGAGTGAGTGAGTGAGATGGGTTTTGATATCAAAGAGTTGATTATAAAATTCTAATATAAATGTAAATGTTGATGACGATGGATATCTTGGAATGCTTGTTTGGTTGATTTTTCTGTTTCATGAAATCTTTTTTAGATGGAGAGACGCTGTCAATTGAATCCAGCTATAGATATCTACGAATTTTGCATTATATAAGTAGAGATGAATGTACTTGTTGAGAATGAATATATGTATGGATCGAAGGTTGATCTGTTTTTTTTATATAGAAATGTAACTAGATAACTGTGTGAGTTTTCATTATCTATTGTTTTTGAGAGGGGGCATCGATCATACATTAATTAATACAGCATAAAGATGTGTCAAATGATTACAAGAATCATTAAATGCGTGGACCTTTAGCTCCAACTATTTGTTCAGAATTATGGAAAAATCAATTAATGTTATGGGTGTGGTATGGAACTGTTTCGGGGTGTGGTGCGTGTTGGCATCACATTTGATCCTGAATGACATGAATTAGTTCATGCAAGGATCTAGAAAGGATGATTTCATAAATGTAAGTTTTTATGAAGATGCCGCTTTCTTGCAATATTAAAAAGCAGGGCACACCATGAATGAAAAAGCTCCAGACATGTCTAGTCATCATTAAATAACGAAGAAATAATCAAACATGTGATCTATCGACTCATTGAGATATTTTTTAATTCTTATCTAACGTGTCCAATCTATCTGTATATTACCGCTAAATCAATACAGGTAAAAAGTTAATTTAACGTATCTGTTTTAGTGGATGCTACACCGATAATAAAATTGGACTTGCATACGTGGACGGGAGCTTTGTCCTGCCTGGTAACCAAGCCCCCTTATGGTATTTGTTAACCAAGTCCTTGTGCTGATGCGCCCTCTTAGTTTAGTTTTGTAGGTGGTGTGAAACCTATAGTATTTATAGAAAATATTTATTATACAAATATCTTTAATATATGCAATTGACATATTTTAGAATTTGTTCACCTAATTATTATTATTATTATTATTTTTATTGGTGAGGCTTTGTTGAATGAGGAGGAAAGTAAATAAGATAAAGACGTCTTGTAATTTTGTAGACGGCATCCCCACTTTGACCTTCCTAACTCTTCAAGATTATTTAATAATAATAGTAGTAATAATAATAATTTAATTAGTAATGAGCTTCTCTCTATAACTTAGGTAGCGCTGAACACGAGGAAGGAAGAGGAAGAGAAGCCCACTTGCTTTCTTTCATTTTTCGTGTTTTTATAGCGCCATCATCATCATCTTCTTCTTCTCTCTCTAACTTTATATATCCACCATCATCCTCCCAAATTCTAAACCCCGCCTTGTTTTATTTTCTACTTGCTGCTGCTGCTGCTGCTGTTTTCACGCTGGTCTCGTGAATTAAATTTCACAATCTCCAAAAGCAAAAGAGTTCACTGATTCTTCTTCGCTCCAAAAGAAGAAGGAAAAAGACCCTCACCCACTTGAATAGTGTTGACCCTGCGGACGAGGTGAGGTGAGGTGGCCCCTCTTTCTCTTCTTTTGCTTTGCTTTGCTTTGCTCTCTCTCTCTCTCTCTCTCGATTCCATTATTGTTGTTGATTAATTGTTTGGGGTTTCGCATCCAACTTCGTTGCTTCATTAATGTGGTATGTTTCTATTTCTTGTTTTTATTTTTTTGTGGAAAGGCTTCCCTTACACCCAAGTCTCAGCCCAAGGAGAATGATAGGGTTTCTGGGAATCAAGAAAATTGTTGTTGTGATCATTTGATACTGTACTCACCCAAATTTTTTTAAAAAAAGGTAAAAATTGGATATCTAGAATACAACTTGATTGGGAAACCTAATTCAACAAGAGGAATTGCCAAAATGCTCTTCATTAACTAATCAAAGATCATATCCTCGAATTTGAGTCTCATGCTAGCCAATGCAAGTTGGGTACTGGTTTTTTATACAGAGATCATCCATTCATCAAATAATTGTGTTAAACCCTCTGTCTTGCTCGCCGCCGCCTCTTAACCAGGCACAGAAACCCTTTTTTAACCAAAAGTTTTTCGATACCTCTGCTGCACTCAAGTACCGTTCTTGCATCTATAGTTTATGGATTTTCGTATGTTTGCAGATACCCCTAAGATTCGGGGATGAAGGCTTGTTGCTGTTGTATATGTATGGAGTATCGATATAGTTAGATTGTTAATCATTCGACATAATATGAATTATGGAGCATGAACATTGGAAGAATTATGGTTTATCATGTTTTATATAATGAAGATCAAAATGGAGCGTGACGTTCACCCAATCAAAAGCGATATCTCATATTCTCGTTATTTATATATAATCACACGAACACACACAGATGCATACAAGCACATGTTTCACACATTAATAATAGATGCAGGGAATTGAATTTAACTCTAACCCTAGATAGATAAACTCCTTTCTCATCCTATCTTTTATAGTATGCCGATACTCATTCCTTTCTTCCCCTCTGCTATAGTTGTAATTTAACATCGTTGCTAAATGATGCCATCCTACAGAAATACCTCTAAAGCTATCAAAATATTTATGATTGAAACATTGGTTGCTGATATTTGTAAAGGAGCACTCGTAAACTTTTGAGGACATTGGTACCTTATGATAATCTCCCTCCAGCTTCAAACTCTAACCTTTGTGTCGACTGCATGTCTTATCGCTTATGGCTTTGTCGCAATTCTCTTGTCCTACCAACTCTTTGTCCCTTAGGCGGAATATTCATAGCTTTATGTTGTTTGTTTGAATATAATACTTTGTAATTGCTAGTCGAAAACTTCTATTGCCAGTCGAATAGGATTGACTGAATTTCATTTTGCATTCAAAGGCACAAATCTTCAGATGATTCAAAGGCACATGACAATGCCAAAATCATCAGGGGAGAGCCTAGTAGCGCCGCTTAGCAGCGATCTTCTCTACGACATACTACGGCGTCTAGATGGCGCAACCCTAGCAAGAGCTGCTTGTGCTTGCGCCGATTTCAGCTCCATATCAAAAGAAGAAGCATTGTGGGAGAATGTCAGTAGATCCCTATGGCCTTCAACAAACAGAGAAGACATCAGGAGCTTGATATCTTCCATAGGCGGGTTCAGAAAGTTTTATGCCGATTGCTTTCCCCTCATTGTAAACAAAGACGTACCTCCAGTTCAGTCAAATGCAGACCTGCCGTATCCCGAAGAATGGATCGAAGATTATTTCTATGGGGACTTCTATGAATCTGAGAACATCTCGCCTTCAGATTTTGTTTCTATCGTCGACGTCAAGTACAAAGATAAGCCGGTTTATTCTAAGGTCATATGGGGAATTCCCGAGTCAGGAAGCTACAACGGTTGGTTCTACAACTGTCCGTTTCGGATCGACCTCTTCACGCACTCAAATGAGGATAAGGTCTTCCTGTCTGTTTTAGACGGGCTGCCATCGATTGAATCGATAGACAGAGAAAGAAAGGACGGGAAGCTGTGGAGAGAGCTGTATGATGGGATTAAGCTGAGCTGGATCATTGTGAACAGGAAATTGAGACAGGCGGCGAATGTTGCGAGCTGGAGCCCGCTTGGCGGGCAGAGGCACTGGCCCACCGACACGGATTTCTTGCTGAGATTCGGCTCGATCCTTCCGGCTAAGAACATTCTACCGTGCCAGGTGGCAGAATGCATCATCGTTATGAAATTTAGGATCGCCGATGTTGGGAATGGGGATAACGACGGTTTGGTTCCAACGGCTCTGAAATTGACGGAGCTGAGCATGCAGTTGGAAGATATGGGAGGAGCTCATGTGAATGGATGGAACAGTTTGCTCGTTCTTAAAGAAGCATTGAGCTGCCAGAGGAGTAAAAATTACAGCGAGGTGTTGGAATTTTGTCATCTGTACCTGAAAGCACAGAGTGACCTTAAGGAGGAGAAGATGAGGAACGAGACCTGGTTCGACACGCTATGTATCGTCTCTGGTATCGCTGTGTTCGCTATGCTCTGCTACTGTGTACTGTAATTTGTAACACGTAGTAGGTACTTCATCTTGCTTGCACGAAGGTAGAATGTTGTAGTTCCAGGCATTGATGGGCATAAGTGGCTTTGTGTATCTATGTGACGTGGTTCATATGTAAGCCAAATGCTGGTCATAATTCATAACTAATGAGCTGTATGTTGATTCTACAGATTACAAACTTAACCATGGCTCATAGTTATTTTTGAGATTACAGTAGATTGTTTCTCCTTACCGGTGGTGGACGTGGGTCGATTTGGCCGAATCTCGTCAAATTTGTGTGCTCATCTTTCGTTTTGATTTTGTTCTTCTCTTTATCGCTTGTATTACTCTATGGTTTGTCGTAACGCAATGTATAAGACAAACTCGACCCTTGATCAACTTAAATGATGACATGCCTTCGTCCTATTTGCATGCCTAATTTAAAGTCAATCAAGATGAGCCCCTCATGTAGGACACTGATATCTACACATCGATGAGCCATGTTGAGCTCTCTTAAATACATGTATATGGTAGGGGTATTGGTTTCTAAGTCCCCCCTTTGTTCTTCTATGTTGTAAACGTTGTTGGTATCTACCGCCAAAATAAAATTAGCACAAATCCTCAATCAGATTGCAACGAAATATAATGTTATCCCATGTGTGGGTACTGGATGACTATGAAAGATTAACTTTGGCAACTTAAGTAAGTTTATTTATTTCGCAGTCGTTCTCTTCTGTTTGCGTAATTAGATTTTGTTTCCATTATTTTCTATACTAATTTTCTGGAAGGGAAATGCTACAAATGAAAGCAGCCAAAGAATAACAAATATTAATACCATTGTTTGAACAAGATGCAGATTACACATTCAATGAAGCCTCAGCAATTAAAAGAAAATTAGCTTCAAGAATCAGAGTTTGAATGCACCTGTAATTTGTTAGACGCCAATTAATAACGTAATCTTTACTCCGGCACCAAATTAACCAAATTTAATAGCTTCTAATTTGGATCCTTGTGAGCTGAGCCTGAGCCGAGCCACCAGGGAAGAATCAACACAGCTTCACAGAACGCGCGTAATCATTGAAGATAAATCTGCAGTGCAAACAATCATTGAAATCTCGTTATATAAACCAATGCCACGTTCATGATTCGATCACTTGAACTTCAAATAACTAAATATATTCTAGTTAACAATGGCTTCTATAACAAGAAGCAAAAGCCTATGTTTTGCTTTGCTCATCTTGGGTGTTTATTCTATCGATAGGAGTGCAATGACGATGGAGGAGAGGCACGAGCAATGTTGAGTTCATTGAATCGTTTAATGCAGGAGGAAATCACAAGTACAAGCTGGGAACTAACCAGTTTTCTGATCTCACTAACGGCGAGTTCAAGGCCTCTAACAATGGGTTTAAGCCTTCTAAGGTAAATGCAGGAAAGGTAAGAGGAACGTTCGAGTATGAAAATTTTACAGCTGCACAGACGAGCATGGATTGGAGAACCAAGGGTGCCAGTCACTCCTGTCAAGGATCAAGGCCAATGCGGTGAGAAGATTATCTCGACATTTCACTCGCAATCCCTCAACGACGAGTTCGTTGATTCATAATAATTAATCCGTATTCTATTTCTGCAATTAAACAGGATGTTGCTGGGCGTTCTCTGCAGTAGCATCGACAGAAGGAATCAATAAGCTCGCCACTGGTAAGCTCATCTCCATATCTCAACAAGAGCTTGTCGACTGCGACACAAGCTGCAATGACCAAGGATGCAATGGAGGCATCATGGATGATGCCTTTGAGTTCATCATTGTTAGCCATTGGGCCCAACCCGGCCGAATACCCGTCCCCTTGAGCGAGATGCACTATATATATTCATATATAGGAGGATAGGGTTTTATATCTGAAACATATGAGAAAATATATGATGGAATATAGAGAGGTTTTCTAAAGACAAAAACTAGAGTACCGTCGTCTTCTTCTTCATCCTCTTTTACTTGGGTTGGCTTGCGGGGTGATCAAGTGGGTGATCAATCGGATAAGGTATACCGTAAACATTTAGGGTATATGCATATATTTCCGCTGTGCTTGATTGCTTGTTATGTATCTACGTCATCTAAAGTGTAAATTGGTATCAGAGCCATGCATCCCACGTTCGTAGAATTATAAATCAGTGATTTTTAAATTTTTGCAACTCGAAAGCTGCGTTTTTTGATCTAAACATAGATCAATTTTTTATTATTATTTAATGACAGATCTATGATATTAGGGTTATCGTTTTGATGGATATTCATAGATCTATCGATTTTGCATCATATTGTCACCATAAATTAGATCAATTTTTATGACGCTTTGATATAGTTTTTTAGTTCGTTGATTTGAAATAAACCGTGGAATAAAATGAGATAAATTTTTGTAAAGATTGGATCTTTTGTGTGAAAAGAAAATTTTATTTTTTCTCTTTTTTGGTGAACATTAATAGCGGCTAGGTCGTAATTTTTTTCTAAACCCTAACCCTGTTTTTTTAATGAAAGAAAACTTGTGGGATATATTTTATTTTGGGAGTTTGGTTGGACCAAATGTATATATATTTTTTTTGGTTGGACCAAAAAGATTTTTGAACTTTGGTGATGGCACCAAATTTTTTTAGATTTTGGTTTACAACCAAATATTTTTTGGAATTTTGGTTTGGAACCAAATACTTTTTTGGATATTTTGTTGGGAACCAAATATGAATTTATAGTTGGATTTTTTGGTTTGGAACCAAAATTATTTTTCTTGGATTTTGGTTGGGAACCAATTTTTTTTATTGTGGTAGTGGGCCAAATATTTTTTTTAACAAAAAAGATAATTTTTGGAAAATTCCAGAAATTCCAGAAAATTCAGAAAAATTCCAAAAAATTATTTTTTGAGTTTTCATATATTTGGAGAGTTTCCCACTCAAGTTTTGGGTTAGTTTAAGGGTTTTGCTGTTAACTCTGAGAGTTATATTTTTTTTCGAAAATTTTGTTTGCTCATCAAAAGTTGCAAATTTTTATTCTCACATAAAATTTTGGAGATTTGATAGGTGGTTGTTCCAGTGGAAGCATCTGGGACGCGTATTAATTTCACAAATAAAACGAAAATCCTAATAAAACGGACAAGATTAGATAGGGCAGTTTTAAATGAAAATGATATTTGTTAGATTGATTGTTGCATTTTATGTTGTGTATGTCATATTAATACAAAGACGCATATTGCATTAATTTGACAAATTTCAAGTGAGAGATTTCGAAAGGAGATGGGAGTTTAGATTCAACTAACCAATCTACTCCGTTTCTAGAAAATCTATGATCCGTTTTTCAATCATTTTAACAAAATTTTAAATTTTATACTTTTGAAGAATATTGTTGGGACCATAGACAATCTTCTCTTTCTTCGGGGTGTAAGTTTAATATTGTTATTAAGATGGGTTGAAAACGAAGCGTTCTTTGAGAAAGAGTACTTCATTATATGCCATAGTCTTAACACATCCATAATAAAATCAAGATATCGTCAGTCTCATCAGGGGTGAGACGATAGATGTCACGCCCCAAAAAGGGGTACACGACCGACATAAGGATTACATGAAGTCAAGTGGATCCCATCGTAACCCAAGTAAGCCAAAACCAAGAATCTAAACCACATATACAAGGAAATAGATAATAATAGGTAGAGATGAAGTTTTAGAAAAGTTTTGTAAAAAGTAAAGCTTGTTTGAAAAACAAATAGCGCATCTTTTGTAAATTTTGACTAAAACGAGTACAATGATAAGTATATAACAAGCATCCCCGAATACGGGTACTAAATCAACGCCCAAACGGTGGAATCACAACCACGCAGTAATATACGACGTCAAAGGGCGAAGAATCAACAAAGCAGAAGTAAACAACAGAAATATACATCAAGTCGGCTCCACATGAGTCCGACAACAACAATATACAATACTAAGGTCGACAATACTATACTCGGTCTTTGATGGAGTACTTCCAGATAAAAATAAGTACGAGACAAATGCCGATACAAAATGAAACCCACCAACTCAAAATGCGCAACCACTCCCAAAAGATAGCAAACGTGTCCAATAAGGCGCTACGGATCCAAGCGGTCAAACCTGCAAAGAAATATGGCACAACGGGAGCTAGTTGCCAACTCGTGAGTAGAATTATATAACAAGTTAGAAGTCGTATGGATAAGCGGTGAAACAACTAAGCATGATAATTGTGTACATCAAGAAGGGTAAATAAGCAGGCACCGAAACTAGAGTTCGAGCGATAGAATATAAGATAAAGTGCTCTTATGTACAACTCGTGTACCGCTATCCTAATATGTAAAATATATGGATCTGTGTGTGGTTATCATGTCAATATCAAGTAATCAATATCTGGCCCGGTATGGGCACAACATAACTACAAGCACCTAAAAGCATGTGAGTCATGGGAGTAAGTACAATACTGCGAAATGAAACGCTAACAATCATCAATCGTCAATAACTCACTGCAAATATATATATACAACGGTGTCAAATCAAACAACTAAGCATATATCTATAGCACACGACCAACAAGAACACAATCAAGCCTATAATACATATATATAGCACCCATCCATATGCAATCATATAAAAGTAGCCGGAAGATGTATGTATACAAAATCTTTTCAAAATAGCGGAGTGATATATATATAGTGGCACATGTAGTGGGCATTATTTTGTGAAGAAAGGTATGCATCTCGTTTAAGTTATACGTCCCACATTTTGAAAATGATTTATTTAAAAGGGGGTTTTCTTTTGTAAAAGTCTGTGTCGATTCTAGACACGTGGAAAACAGTGAGACCATGGCTCATTTGAAAACCTCTTTAGAATACATCGATGTATGAAAATAATATTCAGGTACTGTCTTGTGGACCAGTCTTGTCCGGCTACAATATAACATAATATCTCATCAGTGCAGGACATCTATATCGATCTCACACACACACACACATATAATATCCATCTCAGTGCAGGGCACCTATATCGATCTCTCATATATATAATATCTGTAGAGATATCATGTGTCAACTACCCTCAATCATTCATGGATTGATTACACATATATCACCGTGCGACATCGTGTCTCTCCCTGCCTCAATCCCTCATGGATTGATCACTCACACACACACACACACACACACACACACACACACACACACACACATATCTTATGGATTCCCGGCTATACCCACCATTTCCGAATCATCTTTATCTTCTTTTATTTCTTTATATATATTCAATCTTTTAGGATTTATATCATATCACATCATATCCACAGAAATATAAATTTCGTCAAACTCGAACCCTTTTAGTCTGTGTGGACTAGGCATAGCACAAACAGATAACATATCATAGCATAAGCCAGTAATATATATATCTCTCTCTGTGTGTGTGTGTGTGTGTGTGTGTGTGTGTGTCCGTCCCATACCACCGAGGTATAACATCAACAATATATGACGCGTAGCGGAAATCATAAAGCGTAGCAGAAATCATCAAGTGTAACATAACGAATAAGGTAAATAAAGCGCGAGCGAATGATATGTAAAGTATGCGTGGCGTAAAAGAACAGTAAATAGGTAATTCATTATAATATCCCCACCCATATGTTTTTAAAGTAGAACAAAACGTTGTTTAAAAATTAGGAGGCCACGATATTTTTAAAACACATATATATATACCCCTTTTAGATCCAAGTAGCACATCCTTTCATTATCACTTTAAAAAAATATGAAACGAATCGTTGTTTTTAGAAAATGGGTGATACCGACATATCAGTAAAATCTCCCAAACGGGTAAAATAGTAAGACTCCACGAGTCAAGTAAAAATGGGGCCATATCCGGCTAATCGTCATCATCTATCCTCATAATATCATCTCATACGGTATCTCACATCGTACGATAACCATCAAATATTCCATTATCCCATATCATAATAATAGTCGGTACGGATATCTAATCTGCACCCAAACACATAGTATAACTTGTACGGACATCAAGTATACGTACACATAGCAATGGAATATCAATGGTACGGACATGTAGTCACGTACAAACATAGCACCGGTGCGGACTTCTTGTTCACGCACCCATCCCACGGTGTGTACGGACAACTCGTGTCACGTACACGCACGGCGACTAGTAAGGACTCCAAGTCTCGTACACGCATCCAATATGAATCGATATTACTACGATACGTAAGCATAACAAGTTCTACGTAACATGGTAGTACTAATGATGTGTAATGTACATACGAGTCTGTGATCGTGTAATATGGCAATCATTAGTATTTGTGCTAGTGTTCTACCAAGTGTACCTACAATACCCCTACTAAGCGATACTAACGAAATTATACTACATATCGAACAAGTCTAACGTACATGGCATGAATCCTAAGTAATTTCAATAATATAATAACACATAAACGGGGCTGTTATACGCCATCCACCCGATTTCCCACCCGTAGATATAATCTACTCACAGTTTTCGATCGAGCTAGTTGTATCTTATGACCGCTTTGCCCTTCGTCGCCGCCTCGGAGGTCTCTGCAATCAACCCTAGCATTCACATAACCATACACGCATGTAAGAATTTAATTTGACATCGATATGACGAACAACACCCATAGGTCAGAACCTATGACCAATGGTGAGCCACCCGTGTGCCAACTACCACAAATTAACCCCGGACTCTCTGTTCTACCATAAAAGAACGCATCAAAAATACAAAATACGGATTATCAAGTTCAAAAACCTTAAAATATCGCCCAAAAGCTAAGTAAAACAACTCCAGATTTTGACTCGAGAATTCTGGGACAATTTAGCATATAAAAAGGGCTTATACATCAAGTATAAGATCTACTGGCTAAACCCCGGCATCTAAATCCAAAATTGGGCTGTCAAAATATTAGATTTTCCCGCAACTTGCGGTCTGAACTTGGGCTTAGGGTCTCGTGCTCTTGGTGGGGTCTCCTGGTGGTCTAAATAGGTCGAATCTATACGCAAAATATTTTGCAGAGATCCCAAACTACTCCAGATTTTGTTTGAACACTAAAATATCACTAAAACTCTTAGTTTTTGAAAACTTAACCGATATTTGAAACTTTAAACACATGTAAAACTTGATAAAAGAAGGATTTTTACCAATATGAAGAGATGAACGAGAAGATCAAGCTTGTAGAATGTCACTTGAAGATTTGATGAAACTTCACTTGAAGGGGTTGTGCTTGGCATCAAGGTGAGAAACTTTGGAGTTGATTTGTGTTGAGGTTGAGTTTTTGGTGAGTAGGAGTGTGTTAGGGGGGAAGGGCAGCCATAGAGTTTGAGTTGGGAGAATGGGAAGGAAATGAGAGTTTGAGAGAAAGTTGTGTAGAGAATGAGAGAAAATGAGGGGGAAACAAGGAGTTATGGAGGGAGCATGGGTGTGACCATGCTTCATGTCCCCCCTCTCTAAACATGATATGATACAAGAAAAAAAAGAGTTGTAGCCATGCCACCATTTCTAAAACCAAATAAAACCCAAAATACAATATTAAGCCCTTGTTAGCTTGTCATGGCACCTTAAGTGCAAAATTAGGAAAACCAATACTAGATTTAGCATTACCACATGTTTAGATCCAATTATATACTTATTTTCAGATAATCCAATTCAATAATTGGTATTATTATAACAAAACATATTATTTTATTATTTAAATTCCAAAATAATATTTACCATTTTTTGAAATGTTACAGTAGATGACTATAACATAATGAAAAGAAACGTTAGTTTAATGTTACATGAACAAGCTGAAAGACTTGGACGCTAGTGACAAGGTGGCAGCGATGTAGCGGGGCTACACGACGTAGCACCATCGAGATGCAACGATTTTCGGAGGATTGGCGCATTTAAGATCGCTTGACGCGTTGGACGTGATGAAGAGCAATGTCATTAGTGGTCATATGTTTTATTGCCGAGCACTCGCAGTTTATATTGAGCGGTAGTTACAGGGTATCTACGTGCCAAGAAATAAGCTGTGCGATGATTACGGGGTAATCTGTACAATGTGGCAACGTCACATTATTTCTTGGCTTGGCTTTATTTTCATATAAGGAGTTGAATCACGTAATGTGGATACACTTAAGAGTTATATCTTCATTGATCCGGGATCTGAAGAGTGTTGTTCTAGTTAGACTATAGAGCAACAGCAGTAGACGGTTACATGTTTTTTTTCTACTCGATATATGAAGCAGTTAGTTATGTGGAAAGCGAATGTGTTGACGTTTGCTAGTACGTTTGAGTAACTGAGACTTAAAGTTTGACCAAACCAAGAATAAAGAGCGCTGCTGATATGTTGACAAGGTCAATAGTGCACAAGGGCGGGTGTCCTAGCGAGAAGAATCCAATCGAGCTACGAAAGCAAGAATAACGCACCAACAGCTTAAGTGAACTGACATGGAGAAATGTGCTGGAAATAATGGATATAATAAGTCCAAAGTTTGACTGTGAGAATTTGAACCGCTCCACTCGTCAGGGTACTGAGCGGAAATAGGCCTTCTGCTTGGAGCAGAAAAGTTTGTGGAAGCAAATCATGTGTCGAGGACATATGAATCTATTATGCATAGGGCATGCAGATAGCTATCCATAAATAATTTTCTTGTCAGGATAGTAAGTGGAAGAAGGCCTTCTACTGGAAGCAGAAAAGTTTGTGGAAGAAAATCATGTGTCGAGGACAGATGAGTCAATTTTGCATCGGGGATGCAGATAGCTATCCACAAATTATCTTCCCGTCAGTTACAGTTTCAGTTTCGGCTTAGGATATTTGAATAGCTTAATGGGATAATCTGTCTTATGAGTTCTTTATAGTTTTGAGAATTGACCCTTCTATAAATGTCATGAGTGGTATGGTTGATTAGATCAATAAATAGATGGGATGACTTAACCACCTGGGGAGGATGAGTTGGCCTTTGAGCCAAAATCTAACCATCTAGTTGTGACAGTTGCCTTGGAGGCAAAACTAAAAGAGTAAAACCATTTGGATATCCATTATAGATTATTTACTTCGATGGATACAGACCAATAAACGTGAAGACACGTAGTGGGGTCTCCTAATTTAACACCTTCATTAATAATTATTAGTTGTATGTATGCCCTAGAGGCCATTGTTGTACATGATTGTATATTATAATGGATGCTTGGACATATATAGAGATGACTTTCTTGCTCGACATGATAGTATGCTATATGGTTGCTCTTTATCTTAACATGTGGACTTGTATTGTGATACTGTCTTGCTCTCATATGTTGATAAAGCCCTTAGAATGTGTACTTGACTACTAGGACTACGATGGAGATCATATTAGTGGGGCCAGGGTAGTCCATAAGTTCATCCTTTAATTGTTCCTAGTCGAGAATGTATCGAGACGGGGCATCGATATTCCAGAGTAGACTAGCGTATACGCTTCTTGACCCATATGATGGGCGATGGATGATCCCGTATCCATTGGTGTTTGACATCAAAGATGGTATACGGGTGCTCAGTGGAGACCAGGTACACTGATCAGGACTCGCTGAGAACTCCTAGATGGTATTATACCTAGCGTCAGGTAGCAGTTCTCTGGTGACACTGGTATAGGTTAGTCTGTAGACCCGAGATCGTCATAGAGTCTTGTATGATTCCCACTGTGCTTTGATTTCCACCTTACCACGTTCAAGAGGACATGCAAAACGGTGGTTTTTGGATACAGTCCCGAGTCATATGGAGGCAATGAGTGATAGGAGGGGTTTCGTCTCTCCCGGTATTGGGGGTTGATGTTGCGCTGTGCTCGATTGGCCATAACAGGAAGTCCCTGGCCATGGCTGATACGGAGATTTACTGGTAAGTGTTATCAGTAGTTTCTCGACCCGTTATGAGCCTCACGTCGGCACGACTAATCTAGTTACCGGGGTCTGACGTTTACCACCTCTAGACTAGATATGCGACATATCAGATGAAGAGACCGGACTGTATGGTAGTGTTACTGACAGGCTTTGCGGGAGTTTAGACAAGCTTGCTTGTTGATCTTCTGATCGCTCAATACCCGGGTAGCCGTTACGTCCAGCTAGTACCGCTGACGGCTTGTGGGTGACTGATATGATCATCACATACTGCCGGCGTATTTACGAGTCTTTAGAGTCCTACACAGAGGTTCCTGGCTCAGGCGAAACGAAATAGGAGCACATATATGATATGTGCGGGACCGAGATTAATACGTGTATGTGATACCGTATTCTATTCTCGTGACATGTGATATCGGTCGGTTATATGTGATATAGCCGGGTACTTTTGACGATGTTGGGTTATTGATATCCGTTCGAACTTTTCGGGTACTTTTGACGACGTTGAAAAGCTCGAACGAATATCAAAAACCCAACTTTCATCCCTCTATGGAAATTTTCCAAAAGTTGGATTTTTTCCAAGTTAAAAATATTCAAAAATCATGCAAGTAATTCTATGGACCCTCTAGAAGAACGATACCCAAACTCGACTTTTTCACTACGGAACCGTGGACAAACCCTAGGGTTTGCGGCAGTTCCGCAGCGCCATCAGTGAGGCATAGGTCGGCCCTTCTACGGTTGGTCCATAGGTACTGTGGCATGTTCTGAGTATTTTTTAAACTGTGCTCAAGTGTTGAGCTCTCTGGGAAATTTTGGGTGTTTGTTGATTCGATCGAAATGTTTAACATCGTCTAGCTATTTGTGTTGTGATACAATATTTGGAATCTACACTAATTAGTTTTGTGAAAATTGATTAGTTTCTTGTAACTTTACATTTCGGTCTCGGAAGGAATCCGGAATCTTGTTGAATTACCCGATTTCTTTTGAAAAGATGTTTTCATGAGTGAGACCCAAATGTAAGATTTACAATGTTAAGCATGAAATCCGAAATATGAGATATTCCGGATTTATAATGTCTAAGGGCTGTGTCGATTCCAAATGTTGTAGTTTGACGTTTTCTTTTCTGCGACCGTAAGTGTAATATGTGGTGTATTGCCGGTTTCGTTGCTATATATCAACGACAATTGGGATACGCATATTTAGTTACGTTGATGACATGTGATGTTTTATGTTGCTGGGATATGTTACATTGGATCGTCGTGTTTTGAATAGCCGGGGGTTTTTGCGTGAGATGAGAGTTTTTCATTTTCATTCATGTAAAAACTGTATGTAATATTCTTTTATTGGGGCACTTCCGGGTTGAGGATGATGTCACCATTGATGTATATTATTTACTTTTCCGCATTAGGATAGACCCAAGGTGGGGAGCACAAGTAACCGGGTTCTAGAGTCCAGTGGGAGACCATCTCGAGGAGTCGAGTCCGCGTCTCCTAACTCTAGAATTGGTGGGGTTGCTTGCCGCTCTCGTAGGGATCTAGGGATGTGAATTTGGCTATTCTTCGCGACCGTGGAATCCGTGTTTTTTTACTGGCTTAATATAAAACACGGACTTCCTAGTATATTCAATATTTCATATGATGACTTATGCTGCTAATATTATGTGATGTGATCACTTTATATGTGTGAGACGAATACTTTAATATTATATATATGATATATAATAAACGTTGCTTATGTTTTACACCCGCGCTAGTCTCGCCCCGCTATGTCGTTAGTTAAGTAACCTAACGATGCATAACGCGACACTGTGGCGAATGCGGATGGCATAAGCGTACGTTGTATTTTCGATTTTTCTGTGATGCTTAAGAAGCATAAATGATGGGACTTCTGTTGGGGTCGAAAATTACACCCCGGTTTACCAAGTCAGAGTCAAAGTCAACCCCAAGCAAGCGGGCCCAAGCCCAGATCAAGTGTGCCCATGCCCAAGTCGAGCCCCGCGGCCGGCCTCCCCCATGCCTAAATAAAAATCATGTAATAAATAATTTTGATGTAATCTTTATGGGCATAAAGCCAAATTTTTGTAAGGCCCATGGCTCATGTGCAAAAGAAATGAGCACATGAGACATGTGATGGGCAAAATGGCATTTTGTAAAGCTGAAGGGGCTATATGTAAATGTGTAAGCCTATATAAGGCAACATGATGATGAAATAAAAGAGACTTTTTTCATTTCTCTCAAACTCTAGGG
The DNA here is from genome assembly GCA_030015575.1 of Agapanthus africanus. NCBI lineage: Eukaryota > Viridiplantae > Streptophyta > Magnoliopsida > Asparagales > Amaryllidaceae > Agapanthus > Agapanthus africanus. The sequence continues at coordinate 783,148,570 of CM057341.1, forward strand.
TTTTTTTGTGCCTCCTTTTCCTTCCTCAAGGTTCTAAATCTTCTCATTTTTTTGAATTAAATCAAGAGTTTCACTTTTCCTTTTCCAAAAATAAATAGTTTTTCACCACAAAATCCACAAAGAGGAGCTCAGATCTTCTATCAGGTCTCAAAAGGGGGAGATTTTTAAATCCCACCCCCTTTCATCCATGATCCGGCCAACAGAGAGGAAAAAGAAGGAGACTCATCTCCAAAAATTCCACTTTGGGGAAGATCCAGGGCTCAAGGGAGAAGCCCCTTTCATCAGCTCCAAAAATATCTTAGGAGTTTAACCCCTTAAAAATACACACACATACACACACACAAAATAATAAAATTTTCTTTTTGGGAGTACAACTCCCAGTGCAGGGAGTAAGCCCACTCTCTGTCAGGAGTTCAACTCCATAAGTCAAATCGGGAGCACAGCTCCCAGTGCAGGAACCAAGTCCCTTTTCCTGCTGACGCCTAGCGCCCGCGTGCCAAGCACGTGGGGCGCTGACGCCCAGCGCCCGAGTGCCAAGCACGTTGGGGCGCTGACGCCCAGCACCCGCGTGGCAAGCACGTGAGGCGCTGACGCCCAGCGCCTGCGTGCCACGCAAGTGAGGCATTGCCCCCTACGCGTCCTTTGGATGCTTTTTTCCCTTTTCTCACACACACACACACTCCACGACACTGTCCCTGTTAGAAAAAATTTCTAACGGGGCGCTGCCCCGCACCCCGCACTCCGCAAGGAGGCTGCTAGCCCCCTTGACCCCAGCCCGCTATCCGGGTAGCGGGACCCCCGTAAAAACTCTGCGGGCCCCCCGATATATCTAATTCCCCTCCAAAACACAATACTGCACATTGAGTTTGCATGACCTGTTTGACCCGTCAATCGGAGATTCTCTCGCTCCAAAGGTGGGGGGTAATTAACAACAGCTTAGTTCGCGGCTGCCGGAGATTTGGATCCCCACAATCAATAAACCCCCGCCTACCCTAGGCAGGGGGAATCTGTAGTACGTCTGACAAGCGCGCGTATTCCCATCTCAATGGGGTGACGAAAAACACCCTACAACTTCATTAATGAGATTAATGAAAAGAAAGAAACCTAAAGATATTGTAGAATCAAATTTTCAAAAAGGTAGCTCTAGTTCTTGCTTTGCATAGCGGTATTCCTTGACGAATATCCAGCACCTCATTCGATGAGGAAAGAGCCGAGATCCCTTCACCGGGAATGACCTCTTTAGCAAAAGCTAACAGATGCTACACCCACTCAGTTTATTTTGAAAATTACTCGATTTTTAAAAACGGAGCTTAAACCACTCCTTTTCAAATCACTCGATTCTGCAACGATATCAAGTTCATTACGCAAAAGGTTTTTAAAAAAAAAACCTATCGCAGCCCTCCGTCATTTCAGATAAGTGCTACGTTTGTTGACTACGTTAAGGCGTAGTGTGCGGTAGCTAATTAGTGCTTATCTGCTAAAGCATGTGATGCGATTGGATTAGGGTAGTGGTACGACTTTGTTGACTATGTTAAGGGTCGCACGGGTGGGTTTAATTCAATCAGGAAATGACGAGTTGAACTTGGCTGGCGCTTATGATTTGTTGACTATGTTAAGGTCATAAGTTGCTAGGGGAAAAATATTATCGGGAATTTCAAATGTTGAAATTTGTAATGAGATTGCATACCTTCTATGAGATAGTTGGATCCCGATACCCACTGCGAGTAAGAGTTACTCCTGGGAGAGTTTTGCACATTACAATTAGCCGATCAAGTAGGTGTCTAGAAAGGTGTTTACGGGGTTACATCCCTAGGAAAACGAGTTTTATTTTAATTAGGTCCGTGCGAAAGCATGGGAAACCTCCCTCAAAGTACCGACACTGGCCTGGCCGAAAGATTGGCAAACTTGTAGGGTGTAATTAATCCCGGCTAGTCTTACCTTTTAGGGTTTGAAGGAAGATTTGATAAAAACAGTGGGAGCCATCCTGATTAGATAAGATAATAACCAATCTAATCTTGCAAGAGCATACGCTAAGTGTTTTCTTCTCTCTCTCTCCAGGTGGCGACCATGTCAGGCCTTAATCAAGATAATAATATGGATGTATTGACCGAACCCGCTTGTTATATTGAGCTGGGAAATATTAGTTCCGCTCTATCTTATAATTGCTATAAGTATGAGCAGGAAATAAGGGAATATCCGGATTCCCACGCCACCCAAACGAGGAATGAGCATGTTGATGCATCTTCTTCGGGTGTTTTAGTTACAGAGAAATGTTTCTCAGTACACTCTACGTCCTGGGTATTAGATACCGGATCGGGATCCCATATATGTAGTATATTACATGGGCTAAAGAAAGGTAGAGAACTGGGAATGGGTGATAATTCTGTAAGAGTAGGGAATGGTGCAAATGTTGCAGCCAAAGCAGTTGGCGAATATCACCTTGTATTACCAAATGGTAATACATTGATTCTGAACGAATATTATTACATACCGAACCTGATATGCAATATTATATCAGTTTCTTTATTAAGCAAAGAAGGATATGATTTTGTATTGCAGGATAATGTTATGAACATTTTTCTGAATCAAAAGTTGATTGGATTAGGCTCGTTAAGTAATGGCATATACATTCTAAATCAAACCACAGTTCTTAACGTACAGAACACACATAAGAGGAAGAGTTCAGAAATGAACGAATCCTTCTTATGGCATTGTAGACTAGGTCATATCAATGCGACACGACTAGCTAAGTTACATAAGGATGGATATTTGAATATGTTCGAATTTTCATCTTATGAAACTTGCCAGTCATGTCTCAAAGGCAAGATGACCAAAAACTCCGTTTACTGGACACGGAAAAAGAGCTACGGAACTCTTGGGACTGATACATAGTGATGTATGCGGTCCCATGTCTACACATGCCAGGAATGGTTCCTCGTACTTCATTATATTCATTGACGATCTCTCAAGATACGGACATGTGTTCTTGTTGAAACACAAGTCTGAAGCTTTTGAGAAATTCAAAGAATATAAGTGCGAAGTCGAGAAATAAATGGGTAAAAGTATTAAAATCCTTCGATCTGATCGGGGAGGAGAATACTTGAGCAATGAGTTCCTGGACTATTTAAAAAAGAATAGGATTCTCTCTCAGCTTACTCCTCTGTATACACCACAACACAACGGTGTATCGGAGCGGAGGAATCGCACCCTATTAGATATGGTGCGCTCTATGATGAGCACCACTGAGTTACCTATTTCTTTTTGGGGTTATGCGCTTGAGACAACAGCATACCTCTTGAATCTAGTTCCATCTAAATCAGTGCCTACAACGCCATATGAGATATGGAGTGGAAAGAGACCATATCTTAAACGAGTTAAGATATGGGGTTGTCCGGCCTATGTCAAAAGGCAAAATCCGGACAAACTCGAGACACGATCAGTTCTTTGCAAGTTTGTGGGATATCCAAAGAATTCACAAGGATATATTTTCTACCACGCTGAGGAACAAAAGGTGTTTGTTTCTCAATACGCCACCTTTTTAGAAAAGGAATTTCTTGTAAAATAAATTAGTGGCAAAGAGGTAGAGCTGGAAGAAGTTCCAGCAGCACAAACTACAACTGATGATTTATTGGAACCAAAGGATTCAGTAGTCTCCGACGAACCTCAGCCTTTCCGCCGATCTAGTAGGGTTCCACATCCACCTGAGAGATACTACGGTTTTCTCGTTGATGGTGGGAGCGAGGATTGCATTATGGAAGATGATGACCCAACTAGCTACGACGAGTGGGGATTCTGTCAAATGGCTGGATGCAATGCGATCTGAGATGGAATCCATGTACACCAACAAAGTATGGACTTTGGAAGTTGCTCCCGAAGGGGTAAAAACCATTGGGAGCAAATGGATCTTTAAGAAGAAACTTGGTGTAGATGGAAAAGTTGAGACTTTCAAAGCTAGATTTATTGCAAAAGGTTTTCATCAACGACCAGGTGTGGATTATGATGAAACCTTTTCTTCAGTGGCTATGCTTAAGTCCATCCGGATCCTACTTGCCATCGCTGCATACCATGACTACGAAATCTGGTAGATGGATGTTAAGACCGCCTTTCAAAATGCTGATTTAGAAGAGAGCGTGTACATGACTCAGCCAGAGGGCATCGTGGACAGTGGGAAAAGCGAAAAGGTGTGCAAGGTGCTTAAATCAATCTACGGGTTGAAGCAGACCTCGCGGAGTTTGAACATCTGTTTTGATGTGGTAGTCAAAGAGTTTGACTTCGTCAAAAACATAGATGAACCTTGTATATAAAAGAAGTTGGCAGAGAGTAAGGTTGTCTTCCTCGTATTGTACGTGGATGACATACTCTTGATAGGAAATGATCCTATGCTGCACTCGGTCAAGCTCTTTTTATCACAAAGATTCTCCATGAAGGATCTGGGTGATGCCTCCTGCATCCTAAGGATTAAGATCTATAGAGATAGATCTAAACGGATACTGGGATTGTCCCAATTCAGGTACATCGACACCATACTAAAGAGGTTTAATATGGAGGATTCCAAGCGTGGGAATTTACCCACGATCTCAGGAATCGCTCTCTCCAAAGAGATGTCTCCTAAGACTGATTTGGAGAGAGCTCTCATGCAAGGGATACCCTATGCTTCGGCAGTAGGCTCTATCATGTACACGATGTTATGTACCGGACCCGATGTAGCATACTCACTAAGTGTAGTGAGTAGGTATCAATCAGATCCTGGGGAGAATCACTGAAAAGCTGTGAAGAACATTCTTAAGTACTTGAGAAGGACTAAAGAAATGTTCTTGGTGTATGGTAACGGTGAACTCCAAGTGGAGTCTTTTACCGACTCGAGTTTCCAGAGTGATAAGGACGACTCTAAGTCGGTCTCGGGATTTGTCTTCACCCTCAATGGAGGGGCGGTTTGTTAGAAGAGTTCCAAGCAAGAAACCGTGACAGACTCGACGATGGAGGCTGAATACATCGTTGCCAACGATGCCGCCAAAGAGGCTGTCTGGATGAAGAAGTTTATAACTGAACTTGGAGTGGTTCCATCCATCGAGCATCCAATACCTTTGTATTGTGATAACAATGGAGTTGTGGCTTTGGCCAAGGAACCCAGGTCCCATCAGCGATCCAGGCATATTCTGAGGCGGTATCACCTGATCCGGGAGATAGTTGATCGCCGGGAGATCGAGGTCAGGAGAGTTAACACGAAGAATAACACGGCGGATCCACTCACGAAGGCCATACCCTAGATACAATTTGAGAGACTCTTCGGGATGTTGGGTATGAGATACTACAACAACTGGCCTTAGTGCAAGCGGGAGATTGTTAGTTGTATGTATGCCATAGAGGCCATTGTTGTACATGATTGTATATTATAATGGATGCTTGGACATATATAGAGAGGAATTTCTTGCTCGACATAATAGTATGCTATCTGGTTGCTCTTTATCTTAACATGTAGACTTGTATTGTGATACTGTCTTGCTCTCACATGTTGATAAAGCCCTTAGGATGTGTACTTGACTACCGGGACTATGATAGAGATCATACTAGTGGGGCCAGTGTAGTTCATAAGTTCATCCTTTAATTGTTCCTAGTCGAGGATGTATCGAGACGGGGTATCGATATTCCAGAGTAGACTAGGGTATACGCTTCTTGACCCATATGATGGGCGATGGATGATCCCACATCCATTGGTATTTGCCATCAAAGATGGTATACGGGTGCTCAGTGGAGACTGGGTACACTGAACATGACTCGCCAAGAACACCTAGATGGTATTATACCTAGCGTCAGACAGCAGTTCTCTGATGACACTGGTACAGGTTAGTCTGTAGACCCGAGATCGTCATAGAGTCTTGTGTGATTCCCACTGTGCTTTGATTTCCACCTTACCACGTTCAAGAGGACGTGCAAAACGATGGTTTTTGGGTACAGTCTCGAGTCACATGGAGGCAATGAGCGATAGGAGGGGTTTCGTCTCTCCCGGTATTGGGGGTTGATGTTGCGCTGTGCTCGATTGGCCATAACAGGAAGTCCCTGGCCAGGGATGATACGGAGATTTACTGGTAAGTGTTATCGGTAGTTTCTCGGCCCGTTATGAGCCTCACATCGGCATGACTTATCAAGTTACTGGGGTCTGACGTTTACCACCCCTAGACTAGATATGCGACATATCAGACGAAGAGACCAAACTGTACGGTAGTGTTACTGACAGGCTTTGCGGGAGTTTAGACAAGCTTGCTTGTTGATCTTCTGATCGCTCAATACCCGGGTAGCCGTTACATCCAGCTAGTACCGCTGACGACTTATGGGTGACTGATATGATCATCACATACTGCCGGCGTATTGGCGAGTCTTTAGAGTCCTACACAGAGGTTTCCTGGCTCAGGCGAAACGAAGTAGGAGCACATATGTGATATGTGCGGGACCGAGATTAATACGTGTATGTGATACCGTATTCTATTCTCGCGATATGTGATATCGGTCGGTTATATATGATATAGCCGGGTCATCGAATCAAGTGTTGATTCGATAAGTTGATACAAATGGTATTAGTCGGTTATACGTGATATAGCCGGATTATTAAATCAAGTGTTAATTTAATAATTTAATGTATAAATATATTTGATATATTAACATAAATTAACTAATATTAGCTCACTTAAGCATTTCTTTTTCTCACTTGTGCACATTTAATATATATGTGATATATATTATTGTGTCATGCTTGTTACTACATGCTACATGGGTGTATGAGACTCACACCATGACATGGATAATTGAGGGTGTTTATTTATTTAAGGTAAATCAAAATTAGTTGGAAATTAGCACATGGTTGAAGCTTGTGGAAGCTTGTGGAATCATTGACTTAATCCACTAATTTTGTTTTACTTAAGATATTTATTAACCCAACCATTATGTTTAACCATGGTTAAGTTTCTACAAGAATTAGTATGAGATATTATCTCACCCATGGTTGTTATTCTCACATATAATATTCTCCACTTCATCTTCTTCTTCATTTCCTTGAGCTCTCTAGGTTTTTAAGAGGTGAAGAAAATTTGCGAGACAAATAATTCTAAAGAGAGAAAAAATCTTACTTCATCAACCTACACTAGATTAGCCATTTAGTTTAGGTTGTTTGCTTCACTAATTCCTAATTAGTGAAGAGCTAGCTTGAGTTAGTGTTTTCTCGACGTAGATCATTTTCGGTCTTGAAAACTTCAAGTAAGCTTGTTCATTTCACCTTGTGGAGCTTTACTAGAGTCCGAAAGATCACTACTTGGAGCGAAGGGACTACTACACGGAGCTTTTGAAGTGAAGGACCGGTCTACAAAGGTTGTATTCTTTGTTCACTTTATATGTAAAGTTGTTTACATTCTAGCATAACCCTAATTCTCTAGTCAAGATCTTGTGTTAGGGTTTCTTAGCACACTAATTTTTATAAAATGGTATGGTTGATGCCTTCCGTAACCTTGTAGTCGTGCTAGGGAGCCCTACAATAATTACCCGATATGGCTATTAATCTCACGCGGAGTTAAAGCGTTGATTTGTATCAAACGTGGTATTAGTGAAGTGAAGAGTCAGTTCACGCAAACAGAGTTGTGCATGTTTCACGAAGCAGTTCTGGGAACTGTAATCAAGCCATGAGTATTTATTTTAGCAGTTCAAGAAACTGAATGAAGGAAAAAAAGTTGTCAGATAGCTGATGATACCGTAAACTCTGCAACAAAATGGTGTTGTAGAGAGGAAAATTAGGAAATCCTAGATATGATAAAGAATATGATGGAAAATGGCCAATTTTACATATTGTTTGGGAGATGCGTTGTTGGCAGCGGCTTATGTTCTTGATCATGTGTTTTCAAAGTCAGTACAGTCAACACCTTATATATAGTGGACGAACAAAAGATCTGGGAAGTCACTTGTGTCCATGAGTCTGTTATAGGACTTTGACTGACATTTGATCGTGCGATGTTGATTTCCTCAAAGAGGTAACAACATACGATTTTCTCGGGGAGGAATTTACGCAAAAGGCAGAAATAGGTCAGGATTTAGGATTCTACGAGATTGAGGAGTCTCCTAGTCGGTTAGCGGTGCAGAAGGAATTAGTTTTTCCAGCGGCTGGCGACAGCGGGAGTGGTATTTTCGCTGATGGCTCAGAGCCAATCACAGATTCTCGAGAGAATTGTAGATAGTGCTGTAGATTGATACCCCGACGATATTTCGATATCAAAGGGGAGACGTCTATGGTAACTCCGCATTGGTTGCGGAACCCAAGTCATTTGTGGACGCTATTTCTGGGCCTACTGCGAAGGAGTGAATAAAGACAATGGAACTGTTGCAAGAGTCAACGATAAAAGATCAAGTCTGAGATTTGATCGATTATCCTACCAGACGCAAAACCGTTGATAAAAAACTGGGTTTTTCGACATCTTGAGAAGAGAGAACGTACTGTAGAGAGATACAAGACACACTTGTTGGTGAAGGGATTCACCTAGTGTAGACACTTTTCATCTGGGGTGATGATTGCGTCCATTTCACCTTCCCTAACAAATCGTTACATATAAAGATCTTAAACTAGTATTGTGGACTTAGATTGTATTGTTGATGAAGATTTGGATAAGGAGATCTGGGATATCTGCCTACGGGTTTCAAATCCAAGAGGACTCGAGTTGACTCAGAGAGTCCATTTATGGTTTGAAACACTTATCCAATCAGTTGTTGGTTCGATGTCATCGATCTATATTGGATATGGACTGACGATGATTGAATGCGACAACTGTAAGTTCAAAGATTTTGTTGTGAACGATGTTGTAATGACCAAAAGTGACTTGCAGAGAATGAATGCTACTTGGAGTGGCTGTTCTCACTATAGAGAACACATGAGATGTTGAGTTTTTGCTTGGGAATTGGATCCATGAGGAGTCGTTTCAAGAGTATCTTATGTTTGTCTTCAGAGACTCACATGAGGTATGTCTTAAAACGGTTCCGCCTGCACAGTCACTCTCCAGTTTATTACTCCAGTCACTAATGGACATGTTTTTAGCCTTAATCTTTGCTATAAGACTTTTGACACAGAGATATAAATTTTGTGGTTTTTTTTGCATAGTCAGTAGTCAAATGTATGCATGATGTGTACTTGACCAGCCATATAATCCTTACTAATTGAACTTTCAAATACCCAACTTTCACCCCTCTATGGAAATTTTCCAAAAGTTGGATTTTTTCCAAGTTAAAAATATTTAAAAATCATGCAAGTAATTCTATGGACCCTCTAGAAGAACGATACCCAAACTCGAATTTTTCACCATGGAACCGCGTCCAAACCCTAGGGTTTGCGGCAGTTCCGCAGCGCCATGAGTGAGGCATTGGTCGGCCCTTCTACGGTTGGTCCATAGGTACTGTGGCATGTTCTGAGTATTTTTTAAACTGTGCTCAAGTGTTGAGCTCTCTGTGAAATTTTGGGTGTTTTTTTATTCGATCGAAATATTTAATATCGTCTAGCTATCTGTGTTGTGATACAATATTTGGAATCTACACTAATTAGTTTTGTGAAAATTGATTAGTTTCTTGTAAATTTAACATTTCGGTCTCGGAAGGAATTGAGAATCTTGTTGAATTACCCGATTTCTTTTGAAAAGATGTTTTCATGAGTGAGACCCAAATGCAAGATATACAATGTTAGGCATGAAATCCGAAATATGAGATATTCCGGATTTATGATGACTAAGGGCCGTGTCGATTCCAAATGTTGTAGTTTGACATTTTCTTTTCTGCGACCGTAAGTGTAATATGTGGTATATCGCCGGTTTCGTTACTATATGTCAACGACAATTGGGATACGCATATTTACTTACGTTGATGACATGTGATGTTATATGTTGCTGGGATATGTTACATTAGATCGTCGTGTTTTGAATAGCCGGGTTTTTTTTGCGTGAGATGAGAGTTTTTCATTTTCATTCATGTAAAAACTGTATATAATAATATTTTATTAGGGCACTTCCGGGTTGAGGATTATGTCACCATTGATGTATATTATTTACTTTTCCGCATTAGGATAGACCCAAGGTGGGGAGCACAAGTAACCGGGTTCTAGAGTCCAGTGGGAGACCATCTCGAGGAGTCGAGTCCGGGTCTCCTAACTCTAGAATTGGTGGGGTTGCTTGCCGCTCTCGTATGGGTCTAGGGATGTGGGTTTGGCTATTCATCGCGACCGTGGAATCCGTGTTTTTTACTGGCTTAATATAAAACACGGACCTCCTAATATATCCAATATTTCATATGATGACTTATGCTGCTGATATTATGTGATGTGATCACTTTATATGTGTGAGACGAATGCTTTATTATTATATATATGATATATAATAAACGTTGCTTATGTTTTACACCCGTGCTAGCCCCGCCCCGCCCCGCTATGTCGTTAGTTAAGTAACAAAATGGTGCATAACGGGACACTGTGACCAATGCGGATGGCATAAGCGTACGTTGTATTTTCGTTTCTTCTGTGATGCTTAGGAAGCATAAATGATGGGACTTCATTAATGAGATTAATGAAAAGAAAGAAACCTAAAAATGTTGTAGAATCAAATTTTCAAAAAGGTAGCTCTAGTTCTTACTTTGCATAGCGGTATTCCTTGACGAATATCCAGCACCTCATTCGATGAGGAAAGAGCCGAGATCCCTTCATCGAGAATGACCTCTTTAGCAAAAGCTAACAGATGCTACACCCACTCGGTTTATTTTGAAAACTACTCGATTTTTAAAAACGGAGCTTAAACCACTCCTTTTCAAATCACTCGATTCTGCAACGATATCAAGTTCATTACACAAAAGGTTTTTTTTATGAAAAAAACCTGTCGTAGCCCTCCATTATTTCCGATAATTGCTACTTAGTATTCGTGTCACGTTTGTTGACTGTGTTAAGGCGTAGTGTGCGGTAGCTAATTAGTGTTTATCTGCTAAAGCATGTGATACGATTGGATTAGGGTAGTCGTACGACTTTGTTGACTATGTTAAGGGTCGTACATGTGGGTTTAATTCAATCAGAAAATGACGGGTTGAACTTGGCTAGCGCTTATGATTTGTTGACTATATTAAGGTCATAAGTTGCTAGGGGCAAAATATTATCGGGAATTTCAAGTGTTGAAATTTGCAATGAAATTGCATACCTTCTATGAGATAGTTGGATCCCGATACCCACTGCGAGTAAGAGTTACTCCTGAGAGAGTTTTGCACGTTACAATTAGCCGATCAAGTAGGTGTCTAGAAAGGTGTTTACGGGGTTACGCCCCGAGGAAAACGAGTTTTATTTTAATTAGGTCCGTGCGAAAGCACGGGGACCTCCCTCAAAGTACCGACACTGGCCTAGCCGAAAGATTGGCGAACTTGTAGGGTGTAATTAATTCCGGCCAGTCTTACCTTTTAGGGTTTGAAGGAAGATTTGATAAAAACAGTGGGAGCCATCCTGATTAGATAAGATAATAACCAATCTAATCTTGTAAGAGCATACGCTAAGTGTTTTCTTCTCTCTCTCTCCAGGTAGCGACCATGTCAGGCCTTAATCAAGATAATAATATGGATGTATTGACCGAACCCGCTTGTTATATTGAGCTGGGGAACGTTGGTTCCGCTCTATCTTATAATTGCTATAAGTATGAGCAGGAAATAAGGGAATATCCGGATTCCCACGCCACCCAAACGAGGAATGAGCATGTTGATGCATCTTCTTCGGGTGTTTTAGTTACAGAGAAATGTTTCTCAGTACACTCTACGTCCTGGGTATTAGATACCGGATCGGGATCCCACATATGTAGTATATTACATGGGCTAAAGAAAGGTAGAGAGCTGGGAATGCGTGATCATTATGTAAGAGTAGGGAATGGTGCAAATGTTGCAGCCAAAGTGTGGGGTTACCTAAGACGGCAGCAAGGTTTCGGGAGGCATCCTCCATACCAAATTCAAAAATTTGCCGTTTTAGCTAACCCTAACTAAGAATCGTTAACTAGAAATCGACGGAATATAAAATGCAAACACTTTGCAAGTCTAATGAGTAAGGAATACAACCTTTGTAGACCGGTCCTTCACTTCAATAGCTCCGAGTAGTAGTCCCTTTCGCTGCGATCGTGAACTCCGGACTCTAGAGAGGATCCCATGAAGAAACGAACATGCTTGCTTCGAATACTTCGAGGCCGAAGATGATCTACGTCGAGGAGACACTAACACAAGCTATCTCTTCACTAATTATAGAATTAGTGAAGCAAACACCCTATACTAAAAGGCAAGTAGTATAGGATGATGAAGTAGGAAGTGGGCTCACTTTAGAATTGATTTTCTCCCATTTTATCTCATATCTCCATTGAAGCTAGAAAGCTTTTTTAGGAGGAAGAAGAAGAAGAACTCATCATATGAATTCATGTGTGAGGTTAGAAATGCAAACAAGGGTTAATCATGTCATGCTTAACTTGTAGAGAGTTAACCATGGCCATGGGTTAAAGGGTTGGGTTAAACAAATATCCTAAACTAGACAAAAGAGTGGACAAAGTCAAAGATGCTTACAAGCTTCTACAAGCTTTCAACAAATATCAACCATGATAAAATCCACAATTTTGAATAATTTAATGATAAATATAAAACCCTAATCTTAACCCTAGCATGGTTTAACCCTTAATAACCCTAGTTGTATTTGTAACTTAGCTTGATACATTTAACATATATCACATATAAATCAATGTATCCAAAGTGAGAAAAGAAATCATAAGTGAGCTAATACTAGTTAATGTAATGTAATATATCAAATATATAATTATACATTAGATTATCAAATCAACTCTTGATTTAATAATCCGGCTATATCACCTATAACCGACTAATATCATATGAATCAACTTATCGAATCAACACTTGATCCGATAACCCGGCTATATCATATATAACCGACCGATATCTCATATCATGAGAATAGAATACGGTATCTCATATCGTATTAATCTCGGTCCCGCACATATCACATATGTGCTCCTATTCCGTTTCGCTTGAGCCAGGAAACCCCTGTGTAGGACTCTAAAGACTCGTCAATATGCCGGCAGTAGGTGATGATCATATCAAACACCCACAAGCCGCAAGCGGTCTGCTAAATATAACGGCCACCCGGGTATTGAGCGATCAGAAGATCAACAAGCAAGCCTTCTCACACTCCTGCGAATCCAATCAGTAACACTACCGTACAGTCCGGTCTCTTCGTCTGATATGTCGCATATCTCGTCTAGGGATGGTAAACGTCAGACCCCAGTAACTCGATAAGTCGTGTCGATATGAGGCTCATAACGGGTCGAGAAACTACTGATAACACTTACCAGTATATCTCTGAAGCAGCCTTGGCCAAGGACTTCCTGTTATAGCCAATCGAGCACAACGCAACATCAACTCCCAATACCGGGAGAGACGAAACCCCTCCTATCGCTCATTGCCTCCATGTGACTCGGGACTGTACCCAAAAGCCACCGTTTTGCACGTTCTCTTGAACGCGGTAAGGTGGAAATCAAAGCACAGTGGGAATCACACAAAACTCTATGACGATCTCGGGTCTACAGATTAACCTGTACCAGTGTCACCAGAGAACTGCCATCTGGCGTGAGGTATAATACCATCTGGGAGTTCTCGGCGAGTCCGTTCAGTGTACCCAGTCTCCACTGAGCACCCGTATACCGTCTCTGATGTCAAACACCAATGGATATGGGATCATCCATCGCCCATCTACATGGGTCGAGAAGCTATACGCTAGTCTACTCTGGTATATCGATGCCCTGTCTCGATACACCTACGACTAGGAACATTTGAAGGATGTACTTAGCGACTACTCTGTCCCCACTAGTATGATCTGCATCATAGTCCTTGTAGTCAAGTACTCATCCGAAGGGCTTTATCAACATGTAACATAGAGACAATGAGAGTACATGTTAAGATAAAGAGCAACCAGATAGCATATTATCATGTCGAGCAAGAAAGTCCTCCATATATATGTCCAAGCATCCACTACAATATACATCGTATGTACAGTAATGGCCTCTAGGGCATACATATAACTAACAATCTCCCACTTGCACTAGGGCCATCTGTTGTAGTATCTCATACCCAACAATCAGCAGTGGTTGAAGTATCTCATACTCAACCATCCCATAAAATTCTCTCCTGGGAATAGGCCTTTGTGAGCGGATCCACCATGTTTTCCTCTGTGTCTACTCTCCTATCCTCGATCTCCCTGGAGATCATCCATCTCCATGATCAAGTGATACTGCCTAAGAATATGTCTGGATCTCTGATGGGACGGGGGTTCCTAGGCCAAAGCCACAACTCCATTGTCTCACAATGGTAGGAACGAAGTTCATCTCATGAACTAATATACATCCAGACTACCTCTTTGGTAGCATCCTTGGTAGCAATGTATCCAGCCTTTATCGTCTAGTTTGCCACGGTATCTAGCTTGGAACTCTTCCAACATACCGTCCCTCCACTGAGGGTGAAGACAATGCATGTGAATGACATTCAGTCGACCTTACCACCCTGGAAGCTATCCAGTGATTCTCTCCAGGATCGATTGATACCATCTTACTACACCTAGTGAGAATCCTAACATCCACTTAGATCTATCTCATAGATCCATAAACCAGGATTTAGGAGGTATCACCTTGATCCTATATGGAGAATCCTTGTGATAAGAGGACATTGACCGAGCGTAGCATAGTAAATTCCTTTCCTATCAAGAGTATGTCATCCACGTACAATACGAGGATTACCACCATACTCCCTACTACCATTTTGTATATACAAGCTTCATCTACCATTTTGATGAAGTCAAATGCTTTGACTACCACATCAAAACAGATGTTCCAACTCCGCGATGCCTGTTTTATCCCATAAAGCAACTTGCACACGTTTCCACTACTCCCACTGTCTACGAAGCCCTCTGGCTGTGTACTTATAGACGCTCTCTTCTAAATCACCATTTAGAAAAGCAGTCATGACACCCAACTGCCAGATATCGTAGTCATGGTATGCAGCAATGGCAAGTAGGATCTGGATGGATTTAAGCATAGGGACTAGAACAAGTTTCATCATTATCCACATCTGGTCGATGACGAG
Organism: Agapanthus africanus; assembly: GCA_030015575.1. NCBI lineage: Eukaryota > Viridiplantae > Streptophyta > Magnoliopsida > Asparagales > Amaryllidaceae > Agapanthus > Agapanthus africanus. The sequence continues at coordinate 783,163,735 of CM057341.1, forward strand.
AACTTTTTGCAACAAGTCTTAGCTTTGAAAGTCTCAACTTTTTCATGTACACCAAGTAATCTTCTTAAGATATACTTGCTCCTGATGGGGATTTAACCCTTCAGGTATAGCAACCAAAGTCCATACTTTGTTGGTGAATATGGATTCCATCTCAGATCGCTTAGCATCCAGCCATTCTTACAGAGTCCCCACTCCTGATGGCCTGCTCGAAATTAGTTGGGTCACCATCTCATGATGCCATCCTCGCTCCCACTGTCATAGAGAAAACCGAAGTATCTATCAGGTGGGCGAGGAACCCTACTAGATTGGCGGAGAGGCTGAGGTTCGTTGGGAACTATTGAATCCTCCGGTTCTACCAAATCATCAGCTGCAGTTTATATAGCTGGAACTTCTTCCAGTTCTACCTCATGACCACTAATTTCTTCACAAGAAATTCCCTTTCCAAAAGGTGGCATGCTGAGAAACAAGAGGGGTAAGCTCAGTCCCAGATACATAGGACCGTTCGACATTCTCGAACGAGTTGGAGAAACGGCATACCGTTTGGCACTACCACCCTCATTGGAAGGAGTGCACAACGTGTTCCACATATCTCAACTACGAAGATATGTGAGCGACCCCAGCCACATTCTTGATCACTCGGAGCTCACAGTCCAGACTGACCTGACCTGCGAGCAATAACCCGTTGAGATTCTGGACCGAAAGGTGAAGACACTGCGAAACAAGGAAGTAAACTTGGTCCGAGTGATGTGGAGAAAAAATTCATCAGGAGAATCAACGTGGGAACGAGAATAAGACATGCGTGCAAGATACCCTTACTTATTTGTAAATTAGTCCTTATGTAAATGTAAATTTCGAGAACGAAATTTTTATAAAGAGGGTAGAATGTAACGACTCTGAATTTACTGTACGAAAATTTTCAGTTTAATGTACAGAAATGAGTTTACAAGCCTGAGTATGAGTTATAAGTAAATTTTGTTAAAGAACAGCAAGAAACAGCTTGTAGCTCACTGGTAAAGCCCCTGCACTTCTGTGACGTAGCCCCTGTATTCGAATCCCATCAGACACATTATTTTTTCTGATTTTTCTTTTTAAGTTTTTGGAAGCCCAAAAGTTTACACGTGCAATACACACAAATACGAAAAGACAGAAAAATCAAACATGTGCACAAGGGTTTAAATACAGACAAGTACACGTGGCATCAATCCAACAACCCCACTCCATTGATCGCCCGGCGGATTTTCAAATTTGGCCGGCACTGACGGTTGGCCCAAGCCCAATGAGGCCCGGGCTTTGCACACTTACCTCTTCCCCTACCCCTAACTCCCATGCACTGTTTGATTGCTCTGCAATCAAACAGAGACCCTTCAATTCCCAATTTATCACATTTTTAATGCATTTTAATTCACCATTTTAATTCTAAAATCTTAATTCTACACTATAAATACTACCCCATGCCCTAGCCCTTCATCATTCTGAAAATTCTAGCTAAAACTCTCAAAATTTCTTAAGTACAAGTGGAGTAAAAGATGAGTTAGCAAGCGATCAACTTCTGGCGAGGATCGAAGTAAATTCCGGCTACCCCGCGACGCCACTACGACAACCTTCTTTTTCTACACCTTTCTTTAAGCCTCCTAAATCGTAACTCCCTCTCAATCTCTCTTCTTCTTCTTTGAAATTTCATTTCAAAAATCATATCGGTAAGTGGAATTAATACCGATATCGATCTTCTAAACCGTAAAAGCTCACATTTTCCTTACATATTGTTCATACAAATTTTACACAATACTTGTAATCTTAATATTAAATGTTTAGAATAAATTTTAGTCAAGAATATCATGTAATATAACTTTAATTTAAGTTTTTCGTTTAAATACCATGAACTTTATATATCATCTTTATTATTTTGCTTAAACATACCTTTAGAAAACTTCACGGGGTAATGACCCACCCCTCACATACACACATAGTTCCATAGCACGATATATGCTTGTATGAATTTTTGTTACGAATACAATATTACAAGAAAATACCATTCACTATAAAGACCGGTTTTCTTTTAAATTGTATTTTAAATTCCTTTGCAAATATGCCTCTACAACCCTTTTTAGGGGACCCGCAATTGGATGGTGCGGATTATCGCACATCCTTCGGCTAGTAGAGCGAGATGCAGACCTCCTCACGAAGCATTCGGTCTCGAAAGGTTTTTAATACGTTTTTTAAGAAAAGCGCATTTTTCTACTTAAATAAAATTTAATTTTTAGTAATTACATAAAAATTACAAATCCATATATTTCCAAAATATAATAAACTTATATTTTTTTAAATGAAAAAATTACAAGTTTCACCAAAATACCATCAAGATATCAACAAAAGACAAGTTTATAATAAAATACCATGAACTTTCCAAGCTAAGCTATTATCACTAAAATACCTCTAATCCTTAAAATTCACATCCATGAAAATCCTAAATAATATTAATAACTTCTCGAGGTTTATTTTTAATTTTACTAAAACTATTTTTTCATAAAACCCCCCTAACACAATATTTAAGAACTTTAGTAAATATAGGTTTAAGCGGGATCAATTCTCTTGAGTCCCAGGGATCCGGAGAAAGTGGGTGCTTGCCTATTTAAGGTAGAAAACATAACGGAGTTATCAATGGTAATTGTCTTGGAAAAAGACACAAATTCTGTCGTCCATGTACAGCAGTTACCAATGACTCCCGAACCTAATTCAGGATCTAAATCAGTTACAAGTGTCTGACTCAAGTCTGCGTCTAACTCAACCCTGAATCCAAACTCAAATCAAAGTCCAATTCAAACATGAATCCAAAGTCTAACATGTATACTTGAACATGAATCTGAATACCTGAATTCAAACTTCAATATCAAACCTGAATACATGACTTGACTTGACCGAACCATGGCTATAACTTGACATGACTTCTTGTATACATGTTTACATCCTGAGCCTGTTACTTGAACAACTTGTATCCATGGTTTCGGTAAGACTGGTAAATATAACTTTATACAATATATTACGTGAGGATAATGGGGTAGATTGGTACGGAACGCATTAACATGGCACGAGATGGTCACTTAAAAGACACCTACATGAACTCTTGTGCCGTTGTCTCGTGGGTTTTGACGGGGCCTTGTATTACATGTTACTATAGTCCACGGGGTAAGATGGACTCCTCTCGTATACACAAATACCTTTTGTACCAAGCTACAAATAACTACGTTAGAATAACAAGCTTATACTTGTGTAACTTACCCGTTCAATTCTCATTATTTGTTCTATTTCATTCTTTCTTTTGGGACTTACCGAGCGCTTATTCGCTGACGACATTCCTGTCTATTTTCTCTCTTTGGAATGTTCTTCAGGAGGACCGGACTCTCAGAAGATTGAGCCGAGCCAGGAGGACTTAGACCAGTTCACTGCACAGCCGGACTTCTAGCTCTCTTGTACTTACTTTCAGTTTGTATGCCACTGTTTAGATATTGCTTTATATCATTGTATCTGTCCTTTTCAAAGCAGTTGTATTGTAAAGATGAATGTTAATAAAAGTTGATGTTTATTTTATATCACTTGTCATTCTTGTGCATTTTTATATATTGCTTAATTACGCTTAACGTATTTATTTCTTAGTAAATACGTTGCGGCCCGCCACGTCACCGTTTCCGTACACTGGGAAGCGGGGCGTGACAAAGTGGCTAAACCGGTCTCAAGAGATAAGAGGCTGAACGTTGTGATCGCCAAGGCACTACAACCCAAAAGTGAGACGGTGTTCGAACAACTTTCTGGTGCTCCAGCTGGGGGCAAGACTACTGGAACAAAGGGCATCATCAAACGTCGCGGACAAGCTCAGAAGCCGCCGCCGACAAGTGCACAATTAGGCGTATCTCCAAAACTCTCCATCACTCGGCCTACAGCGTCTTGGAATTTTGTGAGGTTCTAAGAACAGGGCTACCCCACGATGACAGCTGAGTCGGCCGTAAAAGTCAGCAATTCTTTCGAACCTTTAAAGTGGGTTTGTAGGGTGTTTTTCGTCACCCTATTGAGATGGGAATGCGCGCGCTTGTCAGGCGTATTACAGATTCCTCCTGCCTAGGGTAGGTCGGGGTTTATTGGTTGTGTGGATCCGAATTTTCAGCAGCCGCGAACTAAACTGCCGTTAATTACCCCTCGCTTTTGGAGTGAGAGAATCTCCGATTGACGGGTCAAACTGGTCATGCGAAATCAATGCAATGTGTTGGTATGGTTTTTTTAAACAATAGGGACGTGTTCATTTTTTAATTATTTATTTTATTTGTGACAAATGATTTTTTTTTAATTATTCAAAGAAACATTTTTTAAAAAAAAATTATTTTATTTATATATATATATATATATTAAAAAAAGCGGTGGAAGGGAAACTCCCCCTCATGTGAGGGGTAAGTGGGAGCCCCCACGTGAGAGGGAGCAGGGGCTCCCATTTAGTGGGAGCCTCCTCCTCACGTGAGGGGGTAATCTCCCACTCCCCTCAGGGCTCCAAAAGACCCCTTTTTCTTCTTCTTTTTTTTTGATGAAGTTAAACTCCAAAAGAATTTATTTGGAGTTGAACTTCCAAAACAATTTTATTTGGATTTAAACTCCAAAATATTTTAAGTGGAGTTAAACTCCTCCAAAGGATTTTTATTGTGGAGTTGAACTCCTAAAGATTTTAATTGGAGTTAAACTCCTAAAAGGATTTTTATTGTAGAGTTGAACTCCAAAAGAATTTTTATTGTGGAGTTGAACTCCAAAAGATTTTTTTACGGAGTTAAACTCCTAAAAGGATTTTTATTATGGAGTTAAACTCAAAAAGAATTTTTCCTTTCTCTTTTGAGAAGAAACCCAAATGGGTTCTCTTGAAACTCCAAGATTTAGATCTTGGGTGATGAAAGGAGACCCATTTTTTTCTCTTGATGGAGCCTTGGGAGGTGGGTTTTCCTTCTTCTCCTTATCTCAAATTGGATTTTGAGAAGGGAGAAGAAGGTAACGGAAATCTTCTCCTTTTTTTTGGGGAGGGGGGAGGGAGGGGTTGGAAATGAGAGTTAAGCTCTCCTTCAATGGGTTTATGGTGAAACTTTATTTACTTTTGAGAAAAAGAGAGCTAAGCTATTGATTTAATTGAAAAATGAAGAGGAAGAGGAAGAACTTGAGAGAGTGAGGATGGAGGAACAAACCCTAGAGATTTGACGGGGAATCAATTCTTATTTTTTATTTTATCATCATGTTGCCTTATATAGGCTTACAAGTTTACACTTAGCCCCTTGGGCTTTTACAAAATGGCATTTTGCCCATCCCATACCTTATGTGCTCATTTCTTTTGCACATGAGCCATGGGCTTTACAAAATTTTTGTTTTATACCCATTTTTCTTATATTTATTCATAAAAATCACATCAAAATTATTTATTACATAATTATCATTTTGGCATTGGGTAGGCCGGCCACGGGGCTCGACTTGGGCATGGGTCCACTTGACCTGGGCTTGGGCCCACCTGGCTTGGGGTTGACTTTGACTTTGACTTGTTCAACCGGGGTGTAATTTTTGACCCCAACAAAGTGCCCCTGGAACAACTCCAATTTCTATGTACATAAAATTCATTTAAAACTAATGTACAATTGGGATATTTACAATTTCTGTGAGTACTATAAATATTTGATTCAATTTTGAGTAGTAAGAAGGAGCTTGTAGCTCACTGGTAAGGCCTTGCACTGCTGAACCAAAACACCAGAGTTCAAATCCCACCAGCCACATATTCTTTTTATTTTAAATTCTTTTAACCTTTTAGAAGCTCAAGAGTCTACACGTGCAACACACGTAATAGGGTAAGTTACAGAATAAACAAACATAAACACAAGGGAAATTGAAGCGACAGGGACACGTGGCCCAAGAACCAACACCCCTCGTCGGTATTGGCCCGGTGACGCATGCGTGGGGACCCGGCACCGCCGGTCTCACCCATCGCTATTGCTCTCATCTTTTCACCCGAGCACCCTTTGGCCTACCCCACTCCCCCTTCACTGTTTAAATTCTCTGCAATTAACCAGAGAATTAAAATACCCCTTTTTAATTCTTTTTAATGCATATTTCAATGCATTCTTTAAACACCCTAAACCCTAATTTTCCCCTATAAATACCACCCTCATTTCACCCCTCCTCACTCACAATTCCCTGCCCAAACTCTCAAGAAAATTCCAAGTTCCTATAGTGTGCAAGTGGAGTTAACAAAGGGCGAATCTCTGACGAACATCCGGCGACAATCCAAGGAGTTTCCGGCGACGAAACGACGCATCGGCATTTCCCATTCTTTCTCTTTCTCTCATTTAGCTAAATAACCAGTAAGTCCCATTCTTCTCTCTCATCTTGATCTCTAAAAAGTTCTATTTCTAAAACCTGACAGAAGCGGAGTTAATCCGACTTCCGATTCGGTTTTCTTTGAAAACTAGATTTTTCTTAATCAAGATAAGTTCATATTCTCACATATTGTTAAGCAAACATTAACAAGACTAGTAAATCAAGTTTCACCTCAAAATAACTATTTTGGTAACTTTTATCGCATTTTTTACATTAAAATACCTTTATGTTTCAACTCGACATTCTTATACCTTTTAACCGTATTACCGTAGAAAAACTCACGAGGTAATGACCTACCTCATCACAACACACATATCTATCATAGCACGAGGAATCTTAGGACAATAGAATACGAGAAATACGACCTTGCAAATAAATCCCTTTAACTTATAAAAACCGTTTTCTTTAAAAGATGTATTAAAATATTTCCATGCAATTGAGCCTCTACAACCCATTTTGGGGACCCCGTTTGGGATGGTGAAGATTATCGCACATCCTCGTGCTTAATAGAGCGAGATGCAGACCTCCGCAAGGAGCATTCGATCTCGATGGAATTTTTATACATTTTTCTTTAGAAAATGAGATTTTTACAAGAAAATAAATAAATTTATTTTCATTAAATATGTATATATAAATATTACCAAAATACTTATTTTAAATATATATATATATATATATTATTCCATGTTTCCAAAACTCAAGAAAAGAATTCAAATATTACATGAAACTACCATGATAATTCAAAACAATATCCATATTACAAATAAATACCATATATTATGAAATTAGGTTTTATTCACTAGAAATGTCACATTTATAAAATATACATCAATGAAAACCCTAAAGACGATAATTAAATGCTTGAGGTGTATTTTGAAAATTATACAAAATTATTTTTACATAAACCCCTCTCAAGTTATGCAAAATTACAGTAAGGACCCTAGTAAACATAGGTTTAAGAGGGACCAGTCTCTTGAGCCTCAGGGAGCCGGAAATATGGGTGCTTGCCTATTTTAGGTAGACAACTTGACAAACGGTGTTATCAACACGGTAATTGTCTTTGAAAAAGACACAACTCCTGCCATCTATGTGCAGCAGTTACCGATAGCACCAAAACATAATTCAGGACTTCAATTTCTTTTTTAATTGTCTGACTCAGAATGAGTCTCAATATAATCAATCTGACTTGAATGTGATTCAAGTACAAACTACAATACAACATGATTCAATATGAATCCATCTATTAAATCTATATCAATCTGTATTGACTGAACCGAACCATGGTTATATTCCATTTACATGTTCATCCATTATATCCGTTCCATTACTGATATCATGGTTTCGGCATGTCATCCATCTATACAATTTACAAGACAATACAATACATTCAACACAAATCAAGACATCGCGGGGTTGATAAGGGGTAGATTGGTACGGAAGGTGTTAGAAGTGGCACGAGACTGCAACCGTAAGACACCTAACCTGAATCTCCATTGCCGTTGTACCGTGGCTGAACGGTTCCTTGTACTCCGTATACCGTAGTCTCTGTTATAGTGAGACTCCTCTCGTATACACTGATCTCTTCTGTACCAAGCTACAAACAACAGCGTTAACACTAAATAACAACAATAAACATCTATACTCTATTCTGTCTATTCTATTCTTATCTATCTACGGACTTACCGAGCGATTTGTTCGCTGACGACATTCTCTTTCTTCTTCTTTGGAATGTCGTCAGGTGATTCGGACTCACTGGAGATTGAGCCCAGCAGCGAAGACTTGGACCAGTTTACTGAAGATCCAGAGCTTTAGTTTCACTTGTACATTTCCTTTACATTTCTGTTATGCCATTGTTTAGGCATTGCTTTCATTCCATGTATTTACCTTTCCAGATGTATTGTAAAAAGAATGTTAATAAATAAAGTTGTTGTTCAATTATATCTATTGTCACTGTCTCTTATGCATTTTACTTATATTACTTAGATACGCTTAGCGCGTTTACTTCAGAGTAAATACATAGCGGGCCAGTCGCGTTCCCTTCCCCGTACACCGGGAAGCAGGGCGTGACAACCCCTCATCAATAAATGCACCCCGTATGTATGGGTTGTGTGCATGAAATTGATGGATCTTGCTCGTGGGGAGTTGGACTTCAAGGTGGAACATCATTCCGGGGGCGGAGTATCATTCTGGGGATCGGAGCATAATTCCGAGGAGCGGAGCATAATTCCAGGGATCGGAGCATAATTCCGACGAGCAGAGCATAATTCCGGCATCAGAGCATCATTCAGAAGATCGGAGCATAATTCCGACGGGCGGAGCATAATTATAACATTTCAGAAAAATAAAATATTATTTTTGGGAATTTATATAATTAAATAATAAATATTATGAATATTTTATTGGTGCAGTATAATTAAATACCGATAAATTGGGAAATATTTGGAAAATTATAGGGATTACGGAAATGAGGGTGTTTTATATGATTTAAGCAAATTATAAATTCTTATGATTAATTATATTCCATTTTAATGCTAATCGCGATTAAATATCACTAATCGTGCATTAAGCGTGTTTTGTGCATGTGACATGCACCATATCATGTTTGCTAGCATTTGTTACATTCATTTTACCATGTCTTTTTTATTTGTAGCATGGTTTTGTTTTTGAAAATGAGAGAAAAAGGAAGAGAAAAGAAAAGAAAAGAAAAAGAAAGGGATAAACAATTGGGTATGGGCAAGAGAGAGAAAAGAAAGAGATGTGAGGGGTCTTTGACCATTCTCCCATTTGTTTCCCTCCATTATTTCCTTCATCATTTTCCCTCCTCCTCTCACCATGGTTGCCCTCATCTCCACCTCCTATAACCCTCACAAACCCCCTCAATCCCACATCAAAACTCCATCTTGCCTTCATTAAAAATATGCACAAACTCACTACAAGCACTTTGGACCAAGAAAGTTTGGATTTTGGAGACTTGGGGCAACTCAAGAAAATTCTTGAGTTGCCAAATGAGGTAATTCTTTCACTATTAGCATAGTATTCCATTCACTTTAGCTTCCATGTTAGTTTAGAAGTGATTTAGTGTAGATTAGTGAACTTTGAAAATTCCAAGTTGAGGTTAGGGTTTAAGTTGAATCCAAAGGTGAAATTGAGGCTTAATAGTGACCTTAAACCCCTGTGGTGTTTGATTAAAGACCAAAAACCTAAGAGTAAACCACCAATTCACAAACTTAGAAACCCCGATATCGTATTTTGTAGACTTTTGTGATGGGAAATTTGAATCTGCTGCGACCCGGGGACCTTAGAAATTATATAGCGATTACAGTGAGACAAGCAGGAAACATAGGAGCTAACCCCAAGACCCGAGGCTACAATTCCCACCCATGGCCGCAGATTTATCCATTCTGGACGTAAATTACGGCCAAAGCAGGGATGTATGGCCTCATTTTTGGTTCATGGCTCCAGTATCTGTTAATTAGACCTTCCCTATATGCAAAATGTCCCAATTGTCACCTGAGGCAAATCTGGAAGAGTTTTCCCAAGTTGCTGTTTTCGTTTTGAGGTTTTTAATAACTTGAGATTTGATATTCGTGTTTGTATCGGCCGATTCACGTTTGTACGTCAATCGTCGAGAGTTGTTGGTTATTCTTGCATGTGTAGACCATAGGTTTTAACCTAGGTGTGATACGCGTGCCGTTTTTAGTTTTCATGTTCAATTCTTGTTACTATATGACGCATTGGAAATTGTAGGTACCCCTACGTAGACATCGAGACGACGAGGAGAGCGTGGCGTCATCGACTCCGGAAAGCGAGGATCAAGGTGAGTACATATATATCTACGGAGGAAGTCGGGTGGATGGCGTATAGCATCCCCGCAGTTCGTAGTGTAGCCTATGATATATTATAGTTATATATGAATATGTGTTTGTGAAACTTGGATAGTTAGCAAGTATGATCTTAGAAGATCATGGGTTAATTCTAGTATAATTGAATGATAGTGTCGTTAGTTAGTTTCTTAGTCGCGAACCCTAGAATAAGGTTGCACACACGCGCGCACACACGCATACATTTGTTTTACTTGTGCGTATATGGGGATATATATATATATACACACATATATGTATGTGAGTATGTATATATGTGTGTGTGTGTGTGTGTGTGTGTGTATACATATACATGGATGATGATGATAGTATATGGTACTTGGAGATGAGTCGATGAGATTGGGCATGATGCCACGAGATCGGTGATGTGAATTGGTTCGTATTATGAGATACGACATGATGTTATAGCGGGTCTTTAGGCGACGTGTTTTCATACACACACACACATATATATGTTGATGGTATCAGTATGTATTAGACTTTAGATCAGTACCTTTAATTCGGGATACGATGATAATGATACCAGATAAATAATGAGATAAATGTGATAGTTGACCCGCACCCTGATTTGGGATGCCGTACGATGGATTTACCGTACGAGCTATAATTATGATGATAGATCCGCACTCTTGATTCGAGGATATCATATTATATATATTGTATCGTAGTGATGCTATTGAGGCGGGATCACCGACTACTAGATGTGTATATATATCGACTCAGACTTAGGTGGTTTTCCTTGCCCTTTCGGTTAGTCTGTTAGTTTAGTCTTGTAGTTTACTTAGTAGATGTTAGACTGGGGTCGAGTCATACCTATTTCTAAAACTATCGAATCGTGAGTATTTCAAAGACAGGCCAAGGGTAACTACGGATATTTCAAAGGACGTACCTTTTCTTAAAAACACCGTAGCTCCTATTTTTCTAAACACACGATTCGTATTATTTCAAATGTCAAAATTGTATGACTCATATATATAAATATATATTCTTATATGTTGTGTTTTTATTCATGTTCCGTATATTCATGTTGTTCGCATCGCATTGCATGCTTATTTGTGTTTTCTTTAGTTATTATAAAACCATGCTGTCAGGACACCAGCACCATTACCGATGATGCGTATGCTCCACATTTTATCCCATAAAGCAACTTGCACACGTTTCCACTACTCCCACTGTCTACGAAGCCCTCTGGCTGTGTACTTATAGACGCTCTCTTCTAAATCACCATTTAGAAAAGCAGTCATGACACCCAACTGCCAGATATCGTAGTCATGGTATGCAGCAATGGCAAGTAGGATCTGGATGGACTTAAGCATAGGGACTAGAACAGGTTTCATCTTTATCCACATCTGGTCGATGACGAGAACCTTTTGCAACAAGTCTTAGCTTTGAAAGTCTCAACTTTTTCATGTACACCAAGTAATCTTCTTAAGATATACTTGCTCCTGATGGGGATTTAACCCTTCAGATATAGCAACCAAAGTCCATACTTTGTTGGTGTATATGGATTCCATCTCAGATCGCTTAGCATCCAGCCATTCTTACAGACACTACTACAAAGAAGGGTTGCCCCTACGGATAAATCCGTAGGGGCAACCCACTGCCCCTACGGATATATACGTAGGGGCGAAAAAATACCCCGTAGGTGCAAAGGCCGCAGGTGCAAGTTGAGGCCCTGAACTTGCCCCTACGGTTAAATTCTTGCCCCTACGGATATGTATGTAGGTCCAGTTTCCCCTACGGATTAAGCCGTAGGGTATAAGATTTTATATTATTTACGGTTTATTTTAATAAATTACTTGGCCCTACGGGTGTATCTGTAGGGGCCTGTACTACCCCCTATGGATATATGCGTAGGTACGTTTCCGTAGGGGCATAAATTCAGGATTCCTGATATTTTGCCCCTACGGATAACGCCGTAGGGGAGAGTCAGTGGCCCCTACGGATATAGCCGTAGGGGCTTTCCCAACCCCCTGGCACTGAGATCTGGGGAAAATATCAGTTACTGCTGATATTTAGCCCCTACGGACATATCCGTAGGGGTAACATGAGTGCCTACGGATTAATCCGTAGGTACATATTGTCTGTAATTTTTTTTAAAAAATGGGCTGCTTGATTTTTTCCCGCCCTGTGCACAATAATATATACATCAATCAAATCATATATTGCAGTATTCATAATCGCATCTCACGCATATATATAATATACAAAAGAAACACAAAAACTGAATATGATATAAATACAAACCAATATCAATATCGTTTCAAAATGTAGTACAATGTGTATGATATAAATAAATACATGTTTCAAAAAAAAAGAACCAAAAATCTACCCTAGCTCGGTCCAGCTCCACCTCTGAATAACGATAGAATAACGCGCGCCTGCTCCTCGGTCAATAAACTCTGCAATTCGTCGCGAGCGGGAGTCTGAGCGGCATGTGGAGCCAGCGATGTGGTCTGCGCAGCCGCCGTCGAGGTAGTCGCTTGCGGAGCCACGGCTGCGGGAGTCTGAGTGGGCGGTGGAGCTACAGGAGCTGTCTGCGGAACCACAGCCGATGTAGTGGCTTGCGGAGCCGCAGCCGAAGGAGATGCGTGTGGAGGCTCGGCCGATCTACCCTGTCGCGTCTGGATATAACGTGTGTAAGAAGCGTGTAAGAACTGTTTATTATTCGAATTCGTATCATTATTAAGTTATTTCGAAACCCTGTTTGGATATCTAGTTTGGAAAAGCGTTGTTTATTTCAATTACATATGTATGTATGATTAATCAAACTTAAGTCTAAAACCAAATAAGCTCAAGCTACGTACTAATTATGGATATGTTGATATGTATATAATATGAAATGATATTTTACTATAAAGTAGTATACATACCAGCATCTCCTTCAACTCCTGAACGCTGGCCCTCAAGCTATCCAGTTCATGATGGACATGCCGGTCACTGGAGACGGAGGAAGTAACCGCCGGGGTGGAGTCCAACCTCATATGGGCCCTGCTAGGGCCCAATCCCCTGCCTCTCCCAACCTCCGTGGTGCCCTCCGTGTGCGGCGTCCAGAACTGGGGTCAGCAGCCTCGGATCGTTCTGTCCGGTAAAATCGATCCCCGAGGCCTGGGCCTGCTCAATCACCCGGTCCTACACCCACATTCGAATTCTTATCATTATCGAGTCATTTCGAAACCCCATTTGGATATCTAGTTTGGAAAACTGTAGTTTATTTTAATTAGATATGTACATGTATGATTAATAAAACATAAGTCTACAACCAAATAAGCTCAGGCTATGTACTGATATTGGATATGTTGATATCTATAATATGACATTATATTTTACTATTAAGTAGTATACATACCAGTATCTCATTCAACTCCTGAACGGTGGCCTTCAAGCTCTCCAGTTCCTGCTGGATACGTCGCTCACTGAACGGGGTCAGCAGCCTCGAATGTTGCCTTCCCCCTAGCAACTGTCAGAACATTATATTTAGCACATACTGGTCTATAAAATTGACAAGAAATACCAAAATCAACAAATTCAAAGCCTTACCTACAGAGATAGAAGATGTGCTCCTCTGGTATCTGCATGTATCAAAATTTGAATAATATTAATTAATTTCAGTACATACATACTAACAAGGTAAACTCGCATATAGCGCTGCTTACACATATGACAGGGAGTGAACAAGCTCTTGTAGATCATCAGACGCAAATCTAATCTCATCAAGCAGCCCATGATAATGAGTTGGACGACTAAGAGCAAAAGGAATGTGTGTATATTTATGATATAGCATTCTAAATCAATATACATGCCGTATATAATATATAAACATACCTGGAGGAACGGGAGTGGCCTCTGTCCCTGATATGGACGCATCACCAACAACTAGACAATCAAACATTGACAATATAAGTAATTTTGACATAAACAAGCATGGATATCTATAATATTACATTCAAAATGGATATTAGAGAGCGCACCTGCAGTGAGAAGTGGTAAAAGTATCACCCAACTAGGGTGTAATTTACAGAATCAGTTGAGACGCTTGAAAGTCATAGAAGAACCCGACCTGCACAAATCTGATGTATGCTTTCCATTGGACACTAAGAAGTCTTTAAAGGGAAAAGCCTATGTGAAAGCCATCATTAGTTCATATCAGAAGATTGATGCGGAAACAGAGAACGAGGAATGTCATTTTTTTCTTCTTCTGCCACATTACTGTCTTTTCCTTCTTCTTCTGCCACATTACTGTCTTCTCCTTCTTATTATGTGCGCGTGCAAATTCAATGACTATATTGAGAATATGGATTAATAGTGGGTAGGAAAAGTATTTCTCAAATGGCTTTTGCGTCTTAAAACCATAAACTACTAAGTAATGGCATACATAATTTTTTTAGTATAAAGGTTGTTATTTTAAGTTTTCCCTTATAGAGATATGATCTAACTGCATCTATAAACTATAAGTGTGCAGAAAATTATGATAAGAAACCATAAGAAAGGGTCGTAGCCATGCATAACCTTGAATCTACATACCAAATCATGCAAAAGCATGCACTTATTGTCACCTTGCCTTGGAATATAAAATATCTTGGAAGACTATAAGCGAGCATTTAAATCTTGATAGCTTTTGACTTCAACATATATTTTTCTCAAGTACCATGAAATATACTTCCTCCGTATAAACCGTTTTCAGGAAGATGGATTAATAATGACAAATTATCCATTGTGGCTCACTAGGTTAGCATTTTCTCTTCTATTGACCATCTTACTAATCTGCTTGGTAAATTTATTCGGAACCGGCTGCGAATCATTAAAAGACATGCATAAGAAAGAAAGCTAAAATACAGATATATAGCATACCGATACATCGAAACTTCATAGTTGCGATGACAATCCAGAGATATTTATTTCTACACACGTGGTGCGCATGCGAATGCGTCAGGCATCATGGACAAATATTTCAGAACATGGAAAGTATTATTCGTATAAAGTAATTAAAACTTTTAAACACCTTGGGTAGATATTTTCTTAGTTGATGCAATCATATCATGAGGACTAAATTTAAGCTATTATACATATGCATATGTATTTTTCTAACCTAATATATCACACACACACACACAGAGAGAGAGAGAGAACACCAGGTAGGTAGAGAAATCAGGTAGCAGGATCCTGAAGAAATGGAGTCCATAGTATTGCTCATCATCATCATCCATGATCCCTTTGATAATATTTTTTCAAAGGGATCACGGATGATGATGATGAGCAATGCTATGGACTCCATTTCTTCAGGGTCCTGCTAGCTGATTTCTCTACCAAACTGGTGTTCTCTGTGTGTGTGTGTGTGTGTGTGTGTGTGTGTGTGTGTGAGAGAGATATATTAGGTTAGAAAAATACATATGCATATGTATAATAGCTTAAATTTAGTCCTCATGATATGATTGCATCAACTAAGAAAATATCTACCCAAGGTGTTTAAAAGTTTTAATTACTTTATACGAATAATACTTTCCATGTTCTGAAATATTTGTCCATGATGCCTGACGCATTCGCACGCGCACCACGTGTGTAGAAATAAATATCTCTGGATTGCCATCGCAACTATGAAGTTTCGATGTATCGGTATGCTATATATCTGTATTTTAGTTTTCTTTCTTATGCATGTCTTTTAATGATTCGCAGCCGGTTCCGAATAAATTTACCAAGCAGATTAGTAAGATGGTCAATAGAAGAGAAAATGCTAACCTAGTGAGCCACAATGGATAATTTGTCATTATTAATCCATCTTCCTGAAAACGGTTTATACGGAGCAAGTATATTTCATGGTACTTGAGAAAAATATATGTTGAAGTGAAAAGCTATCAAGATTTAAATGCTCGCTTATAGTCTTCCAAGATATTTTATATTCCAAGGTAAGGTGACAATAAGTGCATGCTTTTGCATGATTTGGTATGTAGATTCAAGGTTATGCATGGCTACGACCCTTTCTTATGGTTTCTTATCATAATTTTCTGCACACTTATAGTTTATAGATGCAGTTAGATCATATCTCTATAAGGGAAAACTTAAAATAACAACCTTTATACTAAAAAAATTATGTATGCCATTACTTAGTAGTTTATGGTTTTTAGACGCAAAAGCCATTTGAGAAATACTTTTCCTACCCACTATTAATCCATATTCTCAATATAGTCATTGAATTTGCACGCGCACAAAATAAGAAGGAGAAGACAGTAATGTGGCAGAAGGAGAAGACAGTAATGTGGCAGAAGAAGAAAAAAATGACATTCCTCGTTCTCTGTTTCAGCATCAATCTTCTGATATGAACTAATGATGGCTTTCACATAGGCTTTTCCCTTTAGAGACTTCTTAGTGTCCAATAGAAAGCATACATCAGATTTGTGCAGGTCGGGTTCTTCTATGACTTTTAAGAGTCTCAACTGATTCTGTAAATTACACCCTAGTTGTTGGAGATAGTGCCCTCAGAGTCAATTATTGGATCACAGGCACGTGATTGCAATGATTGAGGGAGGACCTATCCCGGTAGGACAGTCTTACTCGAGATGATAGTATGCTATCTGGTT
The DNA here is from genome assembly GCA_030015575.1 of Agapanthus africanus. Lineage (NCBI taxonomy): Eukaryota > Viridiplantae > Streptophyta > Magnoliopsida > Asparagales > Amaryllidaceae > Agapanthus > Agapanthus africanus. The sequence goes on from CM057341.1 coordinate 783,180,578, forward strand.
TATCTTTATCATCGTGTACTGCTTTAGGTGACCTGACATGTCGCTATTACACGTTGATAGAGCCCCTATGATTCTTGCTTGACTACCAGCAGTATGATGGCGATCATATACGTGGGAGCTGGTAGTCTATAAGCACATCCTTAAAAGGTCCCTAGTCGTAGGAGTTTCGAGACAGGGCATCGATACTCCATTAGTAGACTAGTAATACAGTCGAGACCCCGACGAGGGGCGGTGGCCGGTCTCACAAGCCACTGGTGTCAGTTGGTTCACCTAAGATGTATACAGATGCTCATTGGGTTATGAGTACACCGGACAGGACTCGCCGGGAACCTGCTAGTTGGTCTTATACCAGACGTCAGATAGCAGTTCCCTGGTGACATGTGTACAGGTTAGTTCATCGACCTGAGATCGTCATTTGTCTCGTGTGGGTTCCCACTGTGCTTTGATTACTACCCTACCACGGCTCAAAGGAGTCGTGCAAACAGGTTTTAGTTAGGTACAGTCCCGAGCCACATGGAGGCAGTGAGCGGATCTGCAGGGGTTCGTCTCTCCCGGTATTGGGGGTGAGGTCGCGCTGTGTCTAGGAGAACCATTACGCAAAGCCCTCGGCCGAGGCAGGAGATTTACTGGTAGGTATTCCAGTAGTATCTCAGGGCGTTCTGGGCTACACTCCGACACGACTTGTACCGCTTTTGGGGGTCTGACTTTTACCAACCCCCTAGGCCCGACATGCGATGCTCATAGACGAACGGACCGGACTGTACGGATATTGTCACTGCCAGGCTCAGTTGGGTGTCAGGGTGAGCTTGCTCATCGACGTCCCTTTTGGTCAATAGCTGGTGGCCCGTCACGTATTGGCTAATACCTCTGACGTGCTAGTGGTTAAATCCACAGCCATAGTATTGACGAGTCTTTAGAGTCCACCACACTTTCAGTTACTCAAGCTTTCGGGCGAAACGCTGTAGAGGCCGTATGGAGATATGGCAGGGTCCGATCAGACACGTGCGGTATTGCACGGATCAGGATCGGACAGTTTTGTACTAGTGGCCGTATGGTAATATGGCAGGGTTCGATCTGGTACGTGCGGTATTGCACGGATCAGGATCGAACGGTTTTTACTAGCCGGCTTTGGCTTAAGCCGGTCCTAGTTTAGTACAGTGTAGATTTTGTCTCATTGCATTTGTATCCGGTCGGAATACAGATGCGGGTGTGTATGCACAGTATTGGGGTTTTTCTGTAATTTATTACGGGACCAGTTTTCTGGAGTTGCCAGTTTGCATTCCGTTCCGGCCGGTTTTCGTTTGTTCTTTCCCGGCCGGACTTTTCCGTTGGAGGGGGTTATTTGCAATTGTGCAAATAACATTTGTGGAGGGGTTTTCTTGCAAATATATTCATTATGATATGTTTAGCATCTTTCATCCATGATGGTGCATTTATTGTGATTTGAGAGGGTATGGGTTTAAAAGTGAGAAGTATGGTTGATGTTTTGTGTGTGGTCACCTCTTTCTATCTCCTACACTCACCTCCCTCTTGTGATATATTTGGATTCCTCCCACCATTTCCCTCAAGAGATTAGGCCGGCCACATTTGAGTGAGGGGGAGAAAAATATGAGAGGTTTTCATTTTGGTTGTGGTGGCATCATTCTTGTTCTCATATTCCTCTTGATAGAAAATTGAAAGTACCAATTTTCCTAATCTCCTCCTTCATCCTACATGGCAACCAAAGACCCCAATGAGACATAGACTCTACACATTCTACAGCATTTCTTGGGCATGTCGACTTGCCGGCTTCATGCACGAGTTGCCTCGGTATTGAGGCGGGAGCCCGTAAAAGACGCAGGCGATGTGGTGCCCTTCCGGCGAGGAGGCGACGATGTGGAGACAAGACTTTCCGCGGGAGATCGGGACGATGACGAGAAGACCGGAGGACTCGGATCACTCGGTATACTTCTCTTCCCATCTCTTGATTAGCTAGCATTAGGTTAATGGTTAACGATCCGGGTTTTCATTGTCCGCGGTAGCGCCGGTTTCCAAGTAAGGAAAATTTTTGATTCCGCATTTTGGCCTCGGATAGACGGCCGGGGCGCTGCCGTGGCGCAACACTAGTTGGGTGATACTTTTACCACTTCTCACTGCAGGTGCGCTCTCTAATATCCATTTTGAATATCGATAATATTACATTCAAAATGGATATTAGAGAGCGCACCTGCAGTGAGAAGTGGTAAAAGTACCACCCAACTAGGGTGTAATTTACATAATCAGTTGAGACTCTTGAAAGTCATAGAAGAACCCGACCTGCACAAATCTGATGTATGCTTTCCATTAGACACTAAGAAGTCTCTAAAGGGAAAAGCCTATGTGAAAGCCATCATTAGTTCATATCAGAAGATTGATGCTGAAACAGAGAACAAGGAATGTCATTTTTTTCTTCTTCTGCCACATTACTGTCTTCTCCTTCTTCTTCTGCCACATTACTGTCTTCTCCTTCTTATTATGTGCGCGTGCAAATTCAATGACTATATTGAGAATATGGATTAATAGTGGGTTGGAAAAGTATTTCTCAAATGGCTTTTGCGTCTAAAAACCATAAACTACTAAGTAATGGCATACATAATTTTTTAGTATAAAGGTTGTTATTTTAAGTGCTCGTGCAAATTCAATGAAAGTTAGATTTGAGGATACCCATGTATGAGTTGTATTCTATATATGTGTGTTTCGATTTATGATTTCGCTTAAGTGTAGGGTTGTTTTTACTTAAAGAAGTATCACCATCTACTATATATAAAAAAATGTAGCAAACTAGGATTGGTATTCAAATCCCAGTCCAGATTGGTATTCAAAATTTATTTAATTAGTTTGTGATCCACATCATTTGATTCGTTGCTTGAGGCATCAATGTAGGCACAAATATCACTGAAGCAGCCTAAATCACCATATGAACCGGTTATCGGTTTCAATTCCACCAGAATTAGAATTTCATCCGAACAACTTTCACACAGTACTCGGAACCTGGTCAACAAATTTGTCATGCCCGTTGTGGTTTTACTTATGTACAGTACTTCCACAAAATACGTGCTGTCATTTCTAAATGGAAGTTTCTCAGTGCCACCATAGTAGCAGAAGATGGAATTGTTTATCGCAACTAGATTATGCTAAGCCTCGGATAGATTAGGCAAACATGATCTAGAAGAATATAATTAGCAGAGGAAAAATATAATAAAACAAAACAAAGCGTAGCAAATAAGATAAAATAAAATAAAGATATATAAAATAAAAGAGAAATAAGTTTTCGAGAGGAGAGGTGCAAGATATCATGTGCCACGAAGAAAAGGAGGGCAAAAACAGTGTTGGCATTCATAAGAGGAAAGCTAGACTAACAAGAAGAAACATTACAAATATTACTATGTTTATGAATTATCACAGAAAATCAACCCAGAATCTGCAAGAAAATCAAAAGTATGGCTCAAATATGAGACGGACAAATATCTTTTCCTCTCTTATCTTTTCTTTTTGAAAACAAATACCAGAAGATGTTGACTTTCTGGATAGATAGGAGTGGATATGATAAAAACATGTAAAGGGTGCATGGAAGTGCTAACTGAGACTCTTTGTTGCAACTTTATAGTAAACGGAACAATAACTGGCATATTCAAGTTAAAAGAATTGAAAGAATAATGAACATGGCTTACAAACTTGGGTGAGAACGATGTGACACTCAGGAAAACATCTAAAAGACAAATTCATAAATGCGGTTAGGCCAAAACCGGACTAAATCCTGCCATGCGACTGATATTCCTTGATGTAGAAGTAAATATAACTGTGGCACACACGCACACAAAAACTATGGCACAAACAAGTGGAAATATGCAAATAAACATGCATGCATGCAGACATTAAAAGATTAATATAACAGAGATGTCTACTGATGATTTGTAAGATGTTATCGCAGGTAGGACAACTGCCAATTCTATGGCTTGTGGCCACCAGCGACTGCTTTCTCACCACAGTAAAAATAATGAGGGACTATAACATATCATGAATTCGATATGCACCGTGATTTCATAGCATATGTCTATTAACCTATAATGTACAAGTTCTCGGCGTTGATTGCAGAGGTGCATACAGTCTGAACTAGTAAATATACGTAAGAAGGAAAAAGAAGAAACGATTCATAAATATGGTTGGGCCAGAAACAGACTTAGTCACTGGATGACATATAACTGATATTCCTTGATGTAGAAGTCAATACACCTTTGATAACAAACTCATTCTTTTTTGGGATATATATGAATAACCGACTCTGACCCTCAGCATTCCATTGAACACATGGAAATCCATCGTATCTCATATCCAGCCACCTCACTTCACCGATCCTATGATCGCCCTCTGGAGGACGCACAGCCTTAGCCCCAGCCCCAGCCCCAGCCCCAACCCTAGCCCTAGCCGCAGCCCAGCCCGCAGCCCCAGCCCGCAGCCCCAGCCGCACCCCCAATAAAAAATTTGATAAATTGACCCTTCCCCGACCCCGACCCCGACCCTAACCCTACCCCGACCCCGAACCCGACCCCAGCCCCAACCCTAACCCGACCCCGACTGCGACCGCGACCCCAGCCCAACCCCAACTCGCACGCCATGAACCCTAAGCCCAAAATAATCCAATAAATTCTTTAACTTACCTCGAGATTTACTCACCTGAACGGCTGCTGGGGCTGGGGCGACGACCTGAACGGCGGTGGCGACGAGAACTGCAGTGGCGACGAAACCGGCGGTGGCGATGAGGAGAACAACCTTGGCTTGAAGCCCTAACTTGGGAAAAAATAAGATATTACAAATTACCATTTTTTTTATCAAATCAATGTTTATCAAAACTCATAAATCCAATAATTCTATAATTTCTTGATATTCGGCTCACCTATAATATAACAATCCATATGCCTAATTAACTAATTAACCTGAAATTTATCGATACAAGGCATCAAGGTATTTCTAGGAGATTATATAAAATTTAGACACATTCATCAGATCACCATGCAGATCAACATGATAGTATGATAGTTCTAAGTTGATACTCTTTTTCATAATTATAAACATAGATCCATATATAATTAACCATGCTTGAAGCCAAACTCCTATTGTTAACATGAAACATATGCTTTTATATTTAAATAAAAGGGATTTCTTAATTTTTATATTAGAACATTGTACATACCTAATTTCCACTTGAAATCGGTTTTTTCTTTTATCAGTACTCATTGACATACAGTAACAAACAATGTTTGATTAAGGACCCAAGATTTTCTCGATCAACAATAATTATAGTAATCAAACTAGGCTAAAATTGCTGGAAATTCTTCTCAGGTTTGCCAAATTCAGCAAACCCCAACCCCAACCTAATCCTAACCCCAGCCCCAGCCCAGCCCAGCCCCGCCCCAACCCCAACCCCAGCCCCAACCTAACCCTAACCCCAGACCCAGCCCCAGCTAAACCCCAACCCCAGCCCCAGCCCCAGCCGAGCCCCAACCCTAACCCTAACCCTAACATAAACTGAACCCGATGCCTAACCTTAACCCTCATCCCTACCCGAACCCTGAACACTAGCCCTAACATCATCACAATTATGTTTAATTGGAGATTTACTTACCTGTAGACAGTGGAGGAGACGACGGAGACGCTTGGCGGTTGACGACGCACGCAATCGGCGACGAGGAACTCGACGAGGAAGAACGAGGGCGGTGGTGGGCCAAGAACGGAAGGCGGTGGCGGGCTGAGAACGGAGGGCGCGCGGTGGAGACGAAGAGAAAATTGGAGACGCGGGAACGAGAGAAAATTTTGGGAACGAGAGGGAAAGAGATCGAGGCGTAGGGCATTTCTGTGCCTTTTTTTTTATTAAATTCCCATTTAGATGCCCCTACGGACATAACCGTAGGTTATTGGTTTGCGGCTCCGTAGGGCCAAACAACAAATTAAGATTTAATATTTTTAAATTAAAATGTCGGGCACCGTAGGGACAACCATTTGGCCCTACGGCTTAGTCCGTAGGGGCAAGAAAAATCTGCCCCTATGGATTTCATCATCCGTAGGGGCAACCCCATATTGTAGTAGTGAGAGTCCCCACTCCTGATGGCCTGCTCGAAATTAGTTGGGTCACCATCTCATGATGCCATCCTCTCTCCCACTGTCAAAGAGAAAACCGAAGTATCTCTCAGGTGGGCGAGGAACCCTACTAGATTGGCGGAGAGGCTGAGCTTCGTTGGGAACTATTGAATCCTCCGGTTCTACCAAATCATCAGCTGCAGTTTATATAGCTGGAACTTCTTCCAGTTCTACCTCATGACCACTAATTTCTTCACAAGAAATTCCCTTTCCAAAAGGTAGCATGCTGAGAAACAAAACACCTTTTGCTCCTTAGTGCGGTAGAAGAAATTCCCTTGCGAATGCTTGGGATATCCAACAAACTTCCACAGAACTGAACTTGTCTCGAGCTTGTCCGGATTTTGCTTTTAGACATAGGCCGGACAACCCCAAATCTTAACATCCTTAAGAGATGGGCTCTTTCCATACCATATCACATATGGAGTGGTAGGCACCTGATATACCAACATAGCTATATCATAGAGCACACCATATCACATAGGGTGCGATTGCTCCGCCCCGATATACCAACGTGCTGTGGTGTATACGGAGGAGTAATGCTTAGAGAGAATCTCATTCTCCTTTAGAATAGTCCAGGAATTCCGTGCTCAAGTATTCTCCTTCCTGATCACATCAAAGGACATAATACTTATACCCTTTGTGATTCTCTACTTCTAACTTATATTCTTTGAATTTCTCAAAAGCTTCAGACTTGTGTTTCATCAAGAACATATGTCCGAATCTTGAGAGATCATCAGTGAATGTAATGAAGTACAAAGAACCGGTCCTGGCATGTGTAGACAAGGGACCTACATACATCATCATGTATCAATCCCAAGAGTTCAATAACTCTTTCTCTGTTTCCAATAAACGGAGCTATGGTCATCTTATCTTTGTGACATGACTGGCAAGTTTCACAAGATGTAAATTCAAACAGATTTAAATATGAATCTCTATGTAACTTAGCTATTCGGGTCGCATTAATATGACCTAGTCTACAATGCCTCAAGAAGGATTCGTTCATTTCTGGACTCTTCCTCTTGTGTGTGTTCTGTACGTTAAGAACTGTGGTTTGATTTAGAACGTGTATGCTTTTAGATAACGTGCCTGAACCGATCAACTCTTGATATAGGAAATGTTCAAAACATTATCCAACAATACAAAATTATATGCTTCTTTACTAAATAAAGAAACTGATATGATGTTGTATATCAGGTTCGGTATCTAATAACATTCGTTCAGAATCAATGTATTTGGTAATACAGGGTGATAACTGCCAACAAACTTGGCTGCAACACCTGCACCATTTCCAACTCTTGAAACTTATCACCCATTCTCAGTTCTCTACCTATATGTAGCCCATGTAACATATTACATATATGGGATCCTGATCCGGTATCTCATACCCAGGACGTAAAGGATACTGAGAAACAGTTCTCTGTAATAAACACACCCGAAGAAGATGCATCATCATGCACTTTCTTCGTTTGGGCGGCACGGGAATCCCGGTAATCCCCTATTTCCTGCTCGGTCTTATAACAATTATAAGTTGGAGCGGGACCAACGTTCCTTAGCTCAGTATAATAAACGGGTTTGGTCAACACATCCATATTATTATCTTGATTAAGGCGTGACATGGTCGCTACCTGAAGAGAGAGAGAAGAAAACACTCAGCGTATGCTCTTGCAAGATTAGATTGGTTATTAATTTATCTAATCAGAATGGCTCCCACTATTTTAGTCAAATCTTCCTTCAAACCCTAAAAGGAAAGACTAGCTGGGATTAATTACACCGTACAAGTTCGCCAATCTTTCAGCCAGGCCAGTGCCGGTACTTTGAGGGAGGTTCCCCGTGCTTTCGCACGGACCTAATTAAAATAAACCTCGTTTTCCCAGAGGCGTAACCCCGTTGACACCTTTCTAGACACCTACTTGATCGGCTAATTGTAATGTGTAAAACTCTCTCAGGAGTAACTCTTACTCGCAGTGGGTATCGGGATCCAACTATCTCATAGGAGGTATGCAATCTCATTGCAAATTTCAACACTTGAAATTCCCGATAATATTTTGCCCCTAGCATCCTATGACCTTGACGAAAGCAACAAACCATAGGCTACTAGTCAAGTTCAACCCGTACATTTCCTGATTGAATTAAACCCACCCGCACGACCCTTGACGAAAGCCAACAAAGTCGCACGACTACCCTAACTCAATCGCATCATATGCTTATGTAGATAAGCATAAATAGCTACCGCACACTACGCCTTGACGAAAGCCAACAAACGTAGCACGGATACTATGAAGTACTTATCTGAAATGACGGAGGGCTACGACGGGTTTTTATGAAAACCTTTTGCGTAATGAACTTGATATCGTTGTAGAATCGAGTGATTTTGAAAAGGAGTGTTTTTTTAGGCTTTTACTAGTTTTGCTAAAGAGGTCACTCCCGCTGAAGGGATCTCGGCTCTTTCCTTATCGAATAAGGTGCATGATATTTCACAAATACCACCGTGCAAAGCAAAAACTATAAAAGCAATCAAAAGACAAACCGAGTGTTGTAGCATCTGCTAGTTTCGCAAAAGAGGTCACTCCCGGTGAAGGGATCTCGGCTATTTCCTTATCGAATAAGGTGCTGGATATTCTACAAGAAATACCGCTATGCAAAGCAAGAACTAGAGCTACCAGTTTTCGAGACAAGTTTCTACAACATCTTTAGGTTTCTTTTATTTCATTAATCTCATTAATGAAGTCCCATTTATTATGCTTCCCAAGCATCAGATATGAAACGAAAGCAGTAAAATATAATACATATCATATATATATAATATAAGCATTCATCTCAGAACAGTAATATGATCTCATCACATAACATTGCAACAGAAGATAACATATGAAATATTGGATATACTAGGATTTCCGGGTTTTAAATTAAGCCTGTATAAAACACGGATTCCACGGTCGTGATGAATAGCCAATCCCACACCCCTAGACCCTTATGAGAGCGGCAAGCAACCCTACCAATTCTAGAGTTAGGAGACCCGGTCTCGACTCCTCGAGATGGTCTCCCACTGGACCCTAGAATCCGGTTACTTGTGCTCCCCGCCTTGGGTCTATCCTAATGCGGAAAAGTAAATAATATACAATGGTGACATCATCCTCAACCCGGAAGTGCCCCAATAAAAGAATATTACATACAATGAATTTTACATGAATGAAAATGAAAAACTCTCATCTCACATAAAACCTCCAGCTATTCAAACACGACGATCCAATATAACATATCACAGCAACACATAACATCACATGTCATCAACGTAAGTAAATATGCGTATCCCAGTTGACGTTGACATATAGCACCGAAACCGGCGATACACCACATATTACACTTACGGTCGCAGAAAAGAAAGTGAAAAACTACAACAGTTGGAATCTGCAACCACCTTAGACATCATAAACCCAACGTATCACATACTTTGGATTTCATGCCTAACCAAATGAATTCCTTAGACATCATGCCTAACAATTATAAACCCCGCATTTTAGTCTCGATATTTAAAACACCTTTTAATATCTAGTCGGGCTATTCAACAAGATTCCCGACATCCTGATCTAATGCTCGTCGGAAACTTTAGTAGACGGCCGCACCCCCCGATACCGTCGACGAAGTGCACCTAGGCGGAACACCGCTGCCGCGAGCACCCGAACGGATGCTTTTGGCAACAGGGTTCTCGTACAGTCACTTGGTCGGGACTATGGGGCGTGGATATCTATTAAGTTTACCCGGCGAGTATCCGCGTACACTACGTGATTGCGACGGACTTTTGATCTCATCAAAATCCCGTTATAACCGATCATCTGAGACTAAACTGCTAGATTTATAACATTCAAATTAGTTATCTCATAACCACTTGTGGATTCCAAATATTGTATCCCATCACATAATATCCGGACGACGTAAACTTTTCGATCGATTCATCAAAGTCCCACAATTTCCCGACAACTCAACACTTGAGCACAATTTTAATAATATCCAGAATATGCCACAGTACATATGCACTAGCCGTAGAAGGGCAAACCCAAGCCTCACTCATGTCGCCAAGGAACTACGGCAAATCCTAGGGTTTGACCGCGGTTCCGCGATCCAAAAAAGTCGAGTTAGGGTTTCATTCTTCTAGAGGGTTCATAGGATCACTTGCATGTTTTTCCGAATACGTTAAACTTGGAAAAATGGGTTTTTGACATTCGATCGAACTTTTTAACTTCGTCTAGACAATATGCGAATAACCCGAAATAATGTTAAAACTACGAATACGAAACACTCCGAATTGTTTATAGTGTAAGATTACATCATATGCAAAATTAGCAAAAATAAACAACACCTGAAACATCAAAACCAAGTCTCTAAAACATACAAAAATTTTCGGGGGGGTGCTCGGTTTTGGCCGAGATCAGGTATATGGTGGCCGGCCAAAAAATCTTCAAACCCCCTGAAATTTTCACAGTGTTCTTGATATATCTCATACATCATTCTGTACTTGTTTAAAACTTTTTTTGAACAACATTTAAAATCGACAGAAACTAGGGTTTCGCGTTGCAAGTTTCGGAGTTGTTTCGGTTTCGTAATTCTAACAAAATCCGTCTAAATTTCTAGCATGGCTCTGATACCATTGTGGGGTTACCTAAGACGGCACCAAGGTTTCGGGAGGCATCGTCCATGCCAAATTCAAAAATTTGCCGTTTTAGCTAACCCTAACTAAGAATCGTTAACTAGAAATCGACGGAATATAAAATGCAAACACTTTGCAAGTCTAGTGAGCAAGGAATACAACCTTTGTAGACCGGTCCTTCACTTCAATAGCTCCGTGTAGTAGCCCCTTTCGCTGCGATCGTGAACTCCGGACTCTAGAGAGAATCCCATGAAGAAACGAACATGCTTGCTTCGAAGACTTTGATGCCGAAGATGATCTACGTCGAGGAGATACTAACACAAGCTATCTCTTCACTAATTACGGAATTAGTGAAGCAAATACCCTATACTAAAAGGCAAGTAGTAGAGGATGATGAAGTAGGAAGCGAGCTCACTTTAGAATTGATTTTCTCACATTTTATCTCATATCTCCATTGAAGCTAGAAAGCTTTTTTAGGAGGAAGAAGAAGAAGAAGAACTCATCATATGAATTCATGTGTGAGGTTAGAAATGCAACCAAGGGGTTAAGCATGTCATGCTTAACCCTTGTAGAGAGTTAACCATGGCCATGGGTTAAAGGGTTGGGTTAAACAAATATCCTAAGCTAGACAAAAGAGTGGACAAAGTCAAAGATGCTTACAAGCTTCTACAAGCTTTCAACAAATATCAACCATGATAAAATCCACAATTTTGAATAATTTAATGATAAATATAAAACCCTAATCTTAACCCTAGCATGGTTTAACCCTTAATAACCCTAGTTGCATTTGTAACCTAGCTTGATACATTTAACATATATCACATATACATCAATGTATCCAAATTGAGAAAAGAAATCATAAGTGAGATAATACTAGTTAATGTAATGTAATATATCAAATATATAATTATACATTAGATTATCAAATCAACTCTTGATTTAATAATCCGGCTATATCACCTATAACCGACCAATATCATATGAATCAACTTATCGAATCAACACTTGATCCGATAACCCGGCTATATCATATATAACCGACCGATATCTCATATCGCGAGAATAGAATACAGTATCTCATATCGTATTGATCTCGGTCCTACACATATCACATATGTGCTCCTACTCCGTTTCGCTTAAGCCAGGAAACCCCTGTGTAGGACTTTAAAGACTCGTTAATACGCCGGCAATAGGTGATGATCATATCAAACACCCACAAGCCGCAAGCGGTCTGCAAAACGTAACGGCCACCCGGGTATTGAGCGATCAGAAGATCAACAAGCAAGCCTGCTCACACTCCTGCGAATCCAATCAGCAACACTACCGTACAGTCCGGTCTCTTCGTCTGATATGTCGCATATCTCGTCTAGGGGTGGTAAACGTCAGACCCCAGTAACTCGATAAGTCGTGTTGATATGAGGCTCATAACGAGTCGAGAAACTACTGATAACACTTACCAGTATATCTCTGAAGCAGCCTTGGCCAAGGACTTCCTGTTATAGCCAATCGAGCACAGCGCAACATCAACTCCCAATACCGGGAGAGACGAAACCCCTCCTATCGCTCATTGCCTCCATGTGACTCGGGACTGTACCCAAAAGCCACCGTTTTGCACGTTCTCTTGAACGTGGTAAGGAGGAAATCAAAGCACGGTGGGAATCACAAAAGAGTCTATGATGATCTCGGGTCTACATGTAGGGTTCCTAGGCACACCAAGGAGATCTCACAAGGCATCAACCATGCCAATTTAAAAAATTACGGTGCCGAAAAACCCTAGACTAGATCGTTGGCTAGATGTTTAGGCGATAAAATGAAACTAGTTTACAACTAAACTAAAAGAACGGATATACAACCTTTGTAGATTCGGTCCTCCACCGCCATAGCTCCGCAATGAAGTCTCCTCGCTGTCCAAGTCGAACCCCGGGCTCTAGCGTCGGCTTCATCGGAGAATGGACGGGCTAGGTCGTCGACGTCGATGCCGAAGATGATCTACGTCGAGGCATCACTAGATCAAGCTCCACCTTCACCAAGCCATGAAAACTTGTGAAGGAAACACACTCTACTACTTGGCAAGAGGTAGAGGATGAAGAAATAGGAAGTGGGTAGACTTTAGAATTGGATTTCTCACTCATTCTCATCAATCACCATTGATGAAGAAGGGTTTTCTTCAAGTGAAGAAGATGAAGAAGAAGAAGATATTATCATGATAAGTTCTTTTTAAAAAGAATAATAAAAGGAATACTTATCATCATAATAACCATGGTCAAGTGTAGAGACTAAACTAAGGTTAAATGAAGTGGTTAGGGTTAAGCATGAGACAAAATGGTCACATAGTCAAAAGTTCAAGAAGCTTCAACTAACAACAAAGTTAGCCACCATTTTCTCTTCATGCTTTATCATTTTTCCAAAAAGAATAAATAAATAAATAAATGAATAAAACAAAACCCTAACCATTATCATGTAACCATGGTTTGATCTTTACACAAAAACCCTAGCAAACATGTATCATCAAACATGATACAATCAAGTGCACAAAAGTATATCACATATACAATGTGTACATCCGAGTGAGAAAATCCATTTAAAGTGAACCAATACTAGTTAATGCAAAGTAATATATCAAATATATAATTATACATTAAATCATTAAATCAACACTTGATTTAACGATCCGGTCATATCGCATATAACCGACTAGTATCCTATGTATCGGCTTACCGAATCAATCCTTGATTCGATAACTAGGTTATATCGCATACAACCATTCGATACATTCATCGCGAGAATGAAATACGGTATCATATACACGCAATATTCTCGGTCCCGCACATATCTCATATGCGCTCCTATTTCGTTTCGCTTGAGCCAGGAAACCTCTGTGTAGGACTCTAAAGACTCGTCAATACGCCGGCAGCAGATGATGATCATATCAAACACCCACAAGCCGCAAGCGGTCTGCTAAACGTAACGGCCACCCGGGTATTGAGCGATGAGAAGATCGACGAGCAAGCCCGCTCACACTCCAGTGAATCCAACCAGTAACACTACCGTACAATCCGGTCTCGTCGTCTGATATGTCGCATATCTTGCCTAGGGGTGGTAAACGTCAGACCCCAATAGCTCGATAAGTCGTGTCGATATGAGGTCTATAACAATTCGAGAAACTACTGGTAACACTTACCAGTATATCTCAGCAACCCTGGCCAGGGATTTCCTGTTATAGCCAATCGAACACAGCGCAACATCAACCCCCTATACCGGGAGAGACGAATCCCCTCCTATTGCTCATTGCCTCCATGTGACTCGGGACTGTACCCAAAAACCACCGTTTTGCACGCCCTCTTGGACGTGGTAAATGGAAATCAAAACACAGTGGGAACCACACAAGACTCTATGACGATCTCGGGTCAACAGACTACTCTGTACCAGTGTCACCAGAGAACTGCCATCTGACGTGAGGTATAATACCATCTGGGAGTTCTCGGCGAGTCCGTCCAGTGTACCCAGTCTCTACTGAGCACCCGTATATCATCTCTGATGTCAAACACCAATGGATATGGGATCATCCATCGCCCATCTGTATGGGTCGAGAAGGTATACGCTAGTCTACTCTGGTATATCGATGCCCCATCTCGATACACCCACGACTAGGGACTTTCAAGGATGTACTTATGGACTACCATGTCCCCACTAGTATGATCCGCATCATAGTCCAGGTAGTCAAGTACTCATCCTAAGGGCTTTACCAACATGTAACAGAGAGACAATTGTTGGAGATAGTGCCCTCATAGTCAATTATTGGATCGCAGGTACGTGATTGCAATGATTGCGGAGGACCTATCCCGGTAGCACAGTCTTACTCGAGATGATAGTATGCTATCTGGTTTGCCTTTATCAGTCGTGTACATGTTCAGGTGACTGATTGCATGTTACACTTTGATAGAGCCCTTAGGATCTTGCTTTACTACCAACAGTATGATGGCGATCATATACGTGAGAGTTGGGTAGTTTATATGCATATCCTTAATTGTGGTCCCTAGTCGTGGGAGTTTCGAGACAGGGCATCGAAACTCCGGAGTAGACTAGTGTGTACAGTCGAGACCCCGACGAGGGGCGGTGGCCGGTCTCACAAGCCACTGGTGTCAGTTGGATCATCTAAGATGTATACAGGTGCTCATTGGGTTATGAGTACACCGGACAGGACTCGCCGGGAATCTGCTAGTTAGTATTATATCTACCGTCAGATAGCAGTTCCCTGGTGACATGTGTACAGGTTAGTTCATCGACCTGAGGTCGTCATTTGTCTCGTGTGAGTTCCCACTGTGCTTTGATTTCTACCCTACCACGGCTCAAAGGAGTCGTGCAAACAGGTAGCTTTTGGGTACAGTCCCGAGCCATATGGAGGCACGTGAGCGGATCGGCAGGGGATTCGTCTCTCCCGGTATTGGGGGCGAGGTCGTGCAGTGTCTAGGAGAGCCATTACACAAAGTCCATGGCCATGGCAGGAGATTTACTGGTAGGTACTCCAGTAGTATCTCAGGGTGTTATTGGGCTTCACTCCGACACGACTTATACTGCTATTGGGGGTCTGACGTTACTAGCCCCCTAGGCGGATATGCGATACTCATTGACGAACGGACCGGACTGTATATACATTATCACTGTTAGGCTCAGTAGGATTTTCGGAGGAGTTCGCTCATCGGTCTCCCTTGAGTTCGCTCCTCGGTCACCCTTGAGGTCAGTCCATGGGCAACCGTTACGCATTGCTAGTGCCGCTGACGGTTTGTGGTTAAACCCACTGCCAGGGTACTGACGAGTCATTAGAGTCCCCCACAGACAGTTTCCCAAGTTCGGGCGAAACGTTGTAGAGGCCGTATGGTTTTATGGCAGGGTTCGGAAAATGCACGTGCGTTTACGCACGTGTCACTTTTCGGGCAGATGATACTGGTCGGCTTTGGTTTAAGCCGGATCCGAGTATTATATTGAGTAGGTATAATATCTTTGTCTCAGTTGCATTTGTATTCGGTCGTAATACAAATGCGGGTATATTTATACAGTTGCGGGGTTGTCCTGAAATTCGTTTCAGGATCACTTTTGGAAGTTGCCAGTTTCCAGTTTTCTATCAGCCGTCTTTTAACATTTGGTTAAAGGCGGATTTATCTTTTCTTCAGTTGAGGTGAGTCAGTGTTCTAGAAGATTCTAGATGAGGTGACTAGGCTAATTGGTGTTGTGTTCTAATTGGTTGCATTTATTACTTAATGAGGTGTTATTAGTGATTCATGCTTTGTTATTAAAGCTTCTTGTTTTCCTTAGGATATTTAGTGAGAAGCTTTTTGCTTAAGGTCACCACTTGCTCCTACACTCACTCTCCTCCTTCATAATGAGTGGAAGGCCTCCTCTCTCTCTCACTCTCTCACTTGATTCATTTGTGAAAAGATTATGATAGCATTTGGGGTGCATGGAATTTCACAGTCCATTTCATTCCATCACCCGATTTCCACGGCAACTTCATTAACCGATCGTCCACGGATTTGGACGAAGTGAGACAAAGTCATCTACTCATTCTCTACATCAATCTTGGTCGTCTCTTTTAGCAAACTTGACGATCGAGTTGCCTCGAGTCAGAGGCGGGAGCCCGTTTAAAGAATCGATCATGTGGTGCCACTTCGACGAGGATATCGGAGATCGACGAGATCGGAGCAGCCGCAACGGAGCGTGGGATGATGGTTGAAGAACGAAGGACTCGGATCGTTCGGTATAACATTCCTACACTCTTTACAGTTTGTTAGTTTAGCAATAATGGCAGATCCGGGTTAAAGTATACGATAGCGCCAGTTAAAAAGTTTTTGTTCCGCATTTGGCGTCTGTAGACGGCCGGGGCGCTAGCGTTGACTTACAGTGGTATCAGAGCCTCACCATTTTGCTATACTAACTTGTGCTAACGCGTTTAAAACATCGATCCGACCGGAAATCGAAAATTGCAAAAATCACAATTTTTAAGCCCGACAGTTTCTGTTGATTTTAAATGGTCTCGAAAATTAATTCTGTATGTCTTAAAAATCTGTGCAGGCTTTTCTAAGAACCACGACGAAATTTGGTCTCGTGATTCCTCCAACTTGCCGCGGAAACGCGGCCAAACCCATGGTTTGGCCGCGCATCCGCGGCCACTTGGGGAGTTCATGATCCCAAATTTGGACAGTGGGTTCTCTGATGGAAATTGGGATTTTTGGTATATATCTTTTTGGCCCAGGTTTTGTTACTGTTCACCAGTAAGCAGTGGGGCCCACTTTTTGATATTTGGTCTTTGGTCGATCGAAATTTAAACACGTTAGTTTACAGTGCTTACATTATATCTCCGACCGGGAATGTCATTTGATCGGTAAACCGCGTTTAATTGCTATAGTTCTTTTAGACGGGTTTGCGAACGTGACATTCGCGTTGATGTTCTGTGTTGTGCTGTGATGTTGCGGATTTGTCGTGGTGGATAGCAGTGTGCAATGGTAGTACAGTTTGTGTTTATTTGTACATTTGATATTGCGGGGCGAGCGTCCAACTTGTGGACAGCCGTCACTGCCTGTTGGAACAATTTTAAAAAGATGTTATTACAAAGACGTTTCTTTTTGTTATGCATAGCGGTATTCGGTGTGAATATCCAGCACCTCATTCGACGAGGCAAGGGCTGATATCCCTTCACCGGGAAAGACCCCTTGGACAGAAGTTTGCGTCAGGGTAATAACTTTACTATAGTCGATTACATGTTGCTTTGCATAGCGGTATTCAGTGGAATATCCTGCACCTCATTCCACGAGGAAAGAGCCGAGATCCCTTTACCGGGAGTGACCTCTTTAGCAAAAGGTTTTCGCCACTATATTTTAAAAAGCTATCAGGTTCCTTCAGCGATATCAAGTTCACTACGCTAAAGGTTTTTCGCCAAAAACCAGCCGTAGCCCTTCGTCGTTTCTTATGGATGGTCAGTAATATTCAAGCTATGTTTGTTGGCATACGTCAAGGCATAGTGTTTGGTAGCTGCTGGGTATTCATTTGTTGCATAGATAGATGAGTTGGTTTGGGACAGTCGTATTACCTTGTTGGCATCGTCAAGGGTATGTACGGGTGGGTTCAAATTAACAAGATAATGACGGGCAGAACTTGACATGTGACTTATGATTTGTTGACATACGCCAAGGTCATAAGAGCATGGGGCAAAAACTATATCGGGAGTTTCTAAAGAAACTGAAACTTGCCAAGTATGCGCATACCATCTGGAGTATGAGTAACGTGGATGCATTCCATCACGTTATCATGCGATGAGAGTTGGATCCCGATTCCCACTGATGAGTTGGTTTACTCTTCGGGTGATCCCGATTGATTCTTCTTTAGGTTTGGAGGAGAATTTGACAGGACAGTGGGAGGTTTCCGGATTAGATAAAATGATGACCATTCTGATCTAGGTTAGAGTGCACGCAGAGTGTTTCTTTTCTCTCTCTCTCTTTGGCAGCGACCTTTGACCGACCATAGACTATGACTCAGTGACCAGGTTGACCGAACCTTCTTAAAATACTGGCTTTTGGATTGTCTGAGTTGCATAAGTCATTGCCACTCCTTCTTTTACCCTTTGAATTTCTCAGAACACCCGTATTACTACGGATATCCACTTTCATTGGAAAGAGCCATCGTATGGTTATATACGAACTCGAAGGGACTTCTTCGAGGATGGATCCAGGTTCAGGAGAAATAGAATTGGTTTATTCAGTTGTCTTTTATTATCACCTTCTCTCAGGTTGCGAGAGCTCCTTGGTTTAGGAGAGTACACCTATTACGCTTATTGGATAGTCTTCTTCCAAACCATAGGCTGGTGCCGAAAGGTAGGGAATGAAGAAAACCAATTAGCCTAAGTAGGGTGTGCAGAAGGTAATATGTAAAGACAAAACTAAAGGGATTAGGAAGAGGGCAAAGTAAATTGCGACTGATATCATTCACGACCAAAACCGCGTACTTCATCGCCGCTCCTATTTCACCTTTAAAAGAATAAGGTATTATTCAGTTGTCTTTTATCATCACCTTCTCTCAGTTGCGAGTACTCCTTGGTTTAGGAGGGTACACCTATTATGCTTACTGGATAGTCTTCTTCCAAACCATAGGCTGGTGCTGAACGGTAGGGAAGGAAGAAAACCATTTAGCCTAACGATGGTGTACAGAAGGTAACGACTAAGACAAATAAAAGGGATTTGGAGAGATGGCAATAAAATATACGGTTGAAGTCATGAATTGGATTATGGAAGAGGCATTGCTATGAATACCAGGATACCCCTACGAAACATTTTCATGTTTCAGTGCATTGTTAAAGAAAAACTGTTTTCCCGATTAGACACTTACTCCAAGGGTATGTATTTACCAGGTTTCATTCTCATATCTGTATGGTTTTACAGATGATGAGTGGGAGTAAGATATTGGGAATTAGGTGATTATCCTCATTATATCGGAATTCGTTGTAATTGGTGATATTTGAGGAAATCGCCAGGGTACAGTTTTCTACCTACGACGCACAGGATTTGAGTTGTTCAACTCAGCGGACTTATACAGAGTATTGTATGTTGTCCAGTGTCCATCAGGACAAAGGGGTAGGTCGTCGTACTATGTTCTGTTTACTTATAACTTCTCTAGTATTTAGACAAGTGTTTCGTAGAAATACAAGGTCTAAGTTTTGAGAAGTTGTGGGTATAAGAATAAAGTAGAGAACCAGGTGTCACAAGTATCGGGATTCTTCAAAGAGATCGAAGATGTAGATTCTTGTGATTGGTATTCAGATAATAGTGATGGTTTTGAGAAACGTGTTTCTCTTTCAGATTACTCATAATTGGATGGATTCTTAAGTTGAGTAATGCTGATTAGCCTCTTTCCATTAAGTTGATATGCACTGGAGACAGCTGCATGATATGAATATGGTTCCAATTAAATAAGTGCCAAAGTTTCTGTATTGGATATAGAATGGATCGTACCTTAAAAGAAATTAAGGTACGGGGAGTTGTCCAGCTTATGCTTAAAACCAGACTCTGGATAACTCAGGGCACGTTTCTGTAGTGGCTGTTTGTGGGTTGACCCTAGCTATGACGAGGGTTGATATTCTACCATTTGGAAGATCAATAGTGATATTGTTCTTGACTCGCCACAGTTTTAGTAAAATGGATCTTTTTCAGAAAACAGTAGTGGAAGTATGGTAGAACTGGAAGTGATTCCAGAACCGCGAACGATTATGGAAAATTTAATAGGACCTATACATTCAATCAGGTTTGACATTCCAATAGCCACTCCGCAGGTATGGTAGGTAACCTCAGACGCCCGAGAGGTACTTCGGTAGCCTCAGAGACGGTGACAGGGAGGTTCTTATCTACCAAGACTTGACACTACTGTTGTTCCAGGATATGAGACCCGGTAGGAGGGTTGTCGTAGTCAGTGGGAGCAACGGAAGCATAGTGGGCAAGATGCTTATATCTATTTATAGACTTGAGCAGTTATAGCGGAGATAGATCATCTAATTTTGATGTGACAGTCATGGGTTTGACTTCAATCAGAATAGGGGATGGATCAGTTAAGAAGGTAGTAGGGTGTGATGTCATGGTATCAGGATGACATACACAGAGTAGGAAGTAAAATTCCTATACTACGATCGGTTGTACTGTGATCGTCACACAGTTGTTTCTCCAGACAGGATATGGATATAATATTTGACATTATGGTTTCTGGATCTATGGTTTTAGATCTAGATTTGGGTGGTTTCCCAATGTGGGTACTTTGACAGATATTCTAATGGTTTTTAGAATAGTTGACTCCTAGCATGGTAGTGTACCTGCAGGTGATGGAGTCACCCTCTCTAAAGGTGTCGTATAGACTAAAGGGGAGAGGGATGTGCATGATTGGCAGATCACTTGCTTAGGCAATTGAGTCAATCATGAGATGTCAAGTACCGCACCAAATGTTGTTTTTGCACTAGATGCAATAAGTTTGTATTAATCCAATCCTGGAGAAACATAAGGAAGCAGTTTTAGAACATTGGTACATGTTCTACGGATTTGATAACGGCAGCCTCTTTCGGGAGACGGTTATCATTCAAGGCTTCAAAGGTGACATGGATGACAGAGTGATTGTCAGAGTTTTTAGTTTTCCCTCTGACGAGGGACAGTATTATGGACAGGTGGTTCCAGAGGATACTGTGGGTGGCATGGTGCCGGATACTGATTAGGTTCAGTGATCCATACAGTCTAAGAAGTTTGGATATGGAGTTCATTTATGAACTAAGGTCCCATCAGATATCCAGACATATTCTAAGACAGGTACTACTCAATTCGGGAGATGGTTTTCTCCGCGAACTTGAGATTAAGAGAGATATAGAAAGATACTTCTAGGCGGATCCACTCACTGAGGCTATTTCTCGAACACAATAGTTTTACAAACGGGCTTTGTGAACTGATTAGTAGAGGAGTTGGATGTTCGGTTTCACACGGGCTGTGAGTAGTCGACATCGCAATATTAGTCTTGAGTGCAAGTGGGAGATTGTTGGAGATAGTGCCCTCATAGTCAATTATTGGATCGCAGGTACATGATTGCAATGATTGCGGAGGACCTATCCCGGTAGCACAGTCTTACTCGAGATGATAGTATGCTATCTGGTTTGCCTTTATCAGTCGTGTACATGTTCAGGTGACTGATTGCATGTTATACTTTGATAGAGCCCTTAGGATCTTGCTTTACTACCAACAGTATGATGGCGATCATATACGTGAGAGTTGGGTAGTTTATATGCATATCCTTAATTGTGGTCCCTAGTCGTGGGAGTTTCGAGACAGGGCATCGAAACTCCGGAGTAGACTAGTGTGTACAGTCGAGACCCCGACGAGGGGCGGTGGCCGGTCTCACAAGCCACTGGTGTCAGTTGGATCACCTAAGATGTATACAGGTGCTCATTGGGTTATGAGTACACCGGACAGGACTCGCCGGGAATCTGCTAGTTAGTATTATATCTACCGTCAGATAGCAGTTCCCTGGTGACATGTGTACAGGTTAGTTCATCGACCTGAGGTCGTCATTTGTCTCGTGTGAGTTCCCACTGTGCTTTGATTTCTACCCTACCACGGCTCAAAGGAGTCGTGCAAACAGGTAGCTTTTGGGTACAGTCTCGAGCCATATGGAGGCACGTGAGCGGATCGGCAGGGGATTCGTCTCTCCCGGTATTGGGGGCGAGGTCGTGCAGTGTCTAGGAGAGCCATTGCACAAAGTCCATGGCCATGGCAGGAGATTTACTGGTAGGTACTCCAGTAGTATCTCAGGGTGTTATTGGGCTTCACTCCGACACGACTTATACTGCTATTGGGGGTCTGACGTTACTAGCCCCCTAGGCGGATATGCGATACTCATTGACGAACGGACCGGACTGTATATACATTATCACTGTTAGGCTCAGTAGGGTTTTCGGAGGAGTTCGCTCATCGGTCTCCCTTGAGTTCGCTCCTCGGCCACCCTTGAGGTCAGTCCATGGGCAACCGTTACGCATTGCTAGTGCCGCTGACGGTTTGTGGTTAAACCCACTGCCAGGGTACTGACGAGTCATTAGAGTCCCCCACAGACAGTTTCCCAAGTTCGGGCGAAACGTTGTAGAGGCCGTATGGTTTTATGGCAGGGTTCGGAAAATGCACGTGCGTTTACGCACGTGTCACTTTTCGGGCAGATGATACTGGTCGGCTTTGGTTTAAGCCGGATCCGAGTATTATATTGAGTAGGTATAATATCTTTGTCTCAGTTGCATTTGTATTCGGTCGTAATACAAATACGGGTATATTTATACAGTTGCGGGGTTGTCCTGAAATTCGTTTCAGGATCACTTTTGGAAGTTGCCAGTTTCCAGTTTTCTATCAGCCGTCTTTTAACATTTGGTTAAAGGCGGATTTATCTTTTCTTCAGTTGAGGTGAGTCAGTGTTCTAGAAGATTCTAGATGAGGTGACTAGGCTAATTGGTGTTGTGTTCTAATTGGTTGCATTTATTACTTAATGAGGTGTTATTAGTGATTCATGCTTTGTTATTAAAGCTTCTTGTTTTCCTTAGGATATTTAGTGAGAAGCTTTTTGCTTAAGGTCACCACTTGCTCCTACACTCACTCTCCTCCTTCATAATGAGTGGAAGGCATCCTCTCTCTCTCACTCTCTCACTTGATTCATTTGTGAAAAGATTATGATAGCATTTGGGGTGCATGGAATTTCACAGTCCATTTCATTCCATCACCCGATTTCCACGGCAACTTCATTAACCGATCGTCCACGGATTTGGACGAAGTGAGACAAAGTCATCTACTCATTCTCTACATCAATCTTGGTCGTCTCTTTTAGCAAACTTGACGATCGAGTTGCCTCGAGTCAGAGGCGGGAGCCCGTTTAAAGAATCGATCATGTGGTGCCACTTCGACGAGGATATCGGAGATCGACGAGATCGGAGCAGCCGCAACGGAGCGTGGGATGATGGTTGAAGAACGAAGGACTCGGATCGTTCGGTATAACATTCCTACACTCTTTACAGTTTGTTAGTTTAGCAATAATGGAAGATCCGGGTTAAAGTATACGATAGCGCCAGTTAAAAAGTTTTTGTTCCGCATTTGGCGTCTGTAGACGGCCGGGGCGCTAGCGTAGACTTACAACAATCAGTATACACGTTAAGGTAAAGAGTAACCAGATAGCATACTATCATGTCGAGCAAGAAAGTCCTCCCTATATATGTCCCAGCATCCACTACAATATACATCCAATGTACAGTAATGGCCTCTAGGGCATACATATAACTAACAATCTCCCACTTGCACTAGGGCCATCTTATAGCAGTGGTTGAAGTATCTCATACTCAACCATCCCATAAAAGTCTCTCTCTGGGAATAGGCCTTCGTGAGTGGATCCGCCGTGTTGTCCTCTGAGTCTACTCTCCTAACCTCGATCTCCTTGGAGATCAACCATCTCCATGATCAGGTGATACTGTCTTAGAATATGTCTGGATCACTGATGGGACGGGTGTTCCTTGGCATAAGCCACAACTCCATTGTCACACAATGGGAGGAACTAGGTTCATCTCATGAACCAATATACACCCAAACAATCTCTTTGGTAGCATCTTAAGTAGCGATGTATCCTGCCTTTATCGTCTAGTATGTCACGGTATCTAGCTTGGAACTCTTCCAACATACCGTCCCTTTACTGAGGGTAAAGACAATGCCTGCGACTGACACTCAGTCGTCTTTATCACCCTGGAACCCTTCCAGTGATTCTCCCCAGGACCAATTGATACCATCCCCAGTGTACCCAGTCTCTACTGAGCACCCGTATATCATCTCTGATGTCAAACACCAATGGATATGGGATCATCCATCGCCCATCTGTATGGGTCGAGAAGGTATACGCTAGTCTACTCTGGTATATCGATGCCCCATCTCGATACACCCACGACAAGGGACTTTCAAGGATGTACTTATGGACTACCATGTCCCCACTAGTATGATCCGCATCATAGTCCAGGTAGTCAAGTACTCATCCTAAGGGCTTTACCAACATGTAACAGAGAGACAATCAGTATACACGTTAAGGTAAAGAGTAACCAGATAGCATACTATCATGTCGAGCAAGAAAGTCCTCCCTATATATGTCCCAGCATCCACTACAATATACATCCAATATACAGTAATGGCCTCTAGGGCATACATATAACTAACAATCTCCCACTTGCACTAGGGCCATCTTATAGCAGTGGTTGAAGTATCTCATACTCAACCATCCCATAAAAGTCTCTCTCTGGGAATAGGCCTTCGTGAGTAGATCCGCCGTGTTGTCCTCTGAGTCTACTCTCCTAACCTCGATCTCCTTGGAGATCAACCATCTCCATGATCAGGTGATACTGCCTTAGAATATGTCTGGATCACTGATGGGACGGGTGTTCCTTGGCATAAGCCACAACTCCATTGTCACACAATGGGAGGAACTAGGTTCATCTCATGAACCAATATACACCCAAACAATCTCTTTGGTAGCATCTTAAGTAGCGATGTATCCTGCCTTTATCGTCTAGTATGTCACGGTATCTAGCTTGGAACTCTTCCAACATACCATCCCTTTACTGAGGGTAAAGACAATGCCCGCGACTGACACTCAGTCGTCTTTATCACCCTGGAACCCTTCCAGTGATTCTCCCCAGGACCAATTGATACCATCTCACTACAGCTAGTGAGTATACTAACACCCAAATAACATCTATCTCATAGATGAAAGCTCAGGATGGAGGAGGTATCACTTTGATCCTTTCTGGAGAATCCTTGTGATAAGCGGAGATTGACCGAGCGTAGCATAGGAAACTCCTTCCCTATCATGAGTATGTCATCCACGTACTCTACGAGGATCACCACCATACTCCCTACTACCTTTTTTGTATATACAAGGTTCATCTACCATTTTGATGATGTCAACTTCCTTGACTAATCCATCAAAACAGATGTTCCAACTCCGCGATGCCTGCTTTATCCTATAAAGCATCTTGCACACGTTTCCGCTGCTCCCACTGTCTACGAGGCCCTCTGGCTGTGTACTTATAGACGCACTCTTCTAAATCAGTATTTAGAAAAGCAGTCATGAAACCCAACCGCCAGATATCGTAGTCATGGTATGTAGCCGTGGCAAGTAGTATCTGGATGGACTTGAGCATAGGTACTGGAAAAGGTTTCATCATTATCCACGCCTGGTCAATGACGAAAACCTTTAACAAGTCTAGCTTTGAAAGTCTCAACTTTTCCATCTACACCAAGTAATCTTCTCAAGATATACTTGCTCCTGATGGGGATTTAACCCTTCAGATATAGCAGCCAAAGTCCATACTTTGCTGGTGTACATGGATTCCATCTCAGATCGCTAAGCATCCAGCCATTCTTACAGAGTCTTACTCCTGATGGCCAGCTCGAAACTAGTTGGGTCATCATCTCATGATGCAATCCTCGCTCCCACTGTCATCGAGAAACCAAAGTATCTCTCAGGTGGGTGAGGAACCCTACTAGATCGGCGGAGAGGCTGAGGTTCGTTGGTTACTATTGAATCTTTCGGTTCTACCAAATCATCAGCTGAAGTTTGTATAGCTGGAACCTTTCCAGTTCTACATAACTGACCTTGCCTCGAGCTTGTCCGGATTTTGCTTTTAGACATAGGCCGGACAACCCTAAATCTTAACTAGCTTAAGACATGGGCTCTTCCCATATCATATCAAATATGAAGTGGTAGGCAACTGATTTGATTTGAACCCTTTTCAATAGGTATGCAGCTTCTCAAGTGCATAACTCCCAAAAGGAAATAGGTAACTCAGTAGTACTCATCATAGAGCACACCTTATCATATAGGGTGTGATTGCTCCGCCCTGATATACCATCGTGCTATGGTGTATCCAGAGGAGTAATGCTGAGAGAGAATCTCATTCTCCTTTAGAATAGTCCAGGAATTCCATGCACAAGTATTCTCCTCCTCGATCACATCAAAGGACATAATACTTATACCCATATTTTGGTTCTCTACTTCTTTCTTATATTCTGTGAATATCTCAAAAGGTTCGGACTTGTGTTTCAACAGAAACATATGTCTGAATCTCGAGAGATTATCAGAGAATGTAATGAAGTACAAAGAACCGGTCTTGGCATGTGTAGACTGGGGAACTACATACATTAAACATGTATCATCCCAAGAGTTCACTAACTCTTTCTCTGTTTCCAATAAACAGAGCTATGGTCATCTTATCTTTGTGACATGACTGACGAGTTTCACAAGATGTAAATTCAAACTAATTTAAATATACATCTTTATGTAACTCTAGCTAGTCGGGTCGCATTGATATGACCTAGTCTACAATACCTCAAGAAGAATCCGTTCATTTCTGAACTCTTCCTCTTGTGTGTGTTCTATATACTAAGAACTGTAGTTTGATTTAGAACATTAATGCTTTTAGATAACGTGCCTGAACCGATCAACTTTTGATGTAGGAAATGTCCAAAACATTATCCAACAATACAAAATTTTATCGTTTCTTTACTAATAAAGAGACAGATATGATTTTGTATATCAGGTTCGGTATATAATAACATTCGTTCAGAATCAATGTATTCTGGTAATACAGGGTGACAGTGACCAACAGACTTGGCTGCAACACTTGCCCCGTTTTCTGCCTCATGAAACTTATCACCCGTTCTCAGTTTTTCTACCCTTTTGTAGCCCTATGTAACAGATTGCATATCTGGGATCCTGATCCGGTATCATATACCAAGGATGCGGAGGATACTGAGAAACAGTTCTGTATAATGAACACACCCGAAGATGATGCATCAGCGTGCACTCTCTTCGTTTGGGCGGCACGGGAATCTTGGTATTCCCCAATTTCCTGCTCTGTCTTATAACAATTATAAGTTGGAGCGGGACCAACGTTCCCCAGCTCAGTATAACAAGTGGGTTCGGTCAATAATCCGTTTTATTATCTTGATTAAGGCGTGACATGGTCGCTACCAGGAGAGAGAGAGAAGAAACACTCAGCGTGCGCTCTTGCAAGAATAGATTGGTTATTATTTTATCTAATCAGGATGGCTCCCACTGCTTTTTATCAAATCTTCCTTCAAACCCTAAAAGGATAGACTAGCCGGGATTAATTACACACTACAAGTTCGCCAATCTTTCAGCCAGGCCAGTGTCGGTACTTTGAGGGAGGTCCCCCGTGCTTTCGCACGAACCTAATTAATGTAAACCTCGTTTTCCCAGAGGCGTAACCCCGTTGACACCTTTCTAGACACCTACTTGATCGGCTAATTGTAATGTATAAAACTCTCCCAAGAGTAACTCTTACTCGCAGCGGGTATCGGGATCCAACTATCTCATAGAAGGTATGCAATCTCATTTCAAATTTCAACACTTGAAATTCCCGATAATATTTTGCCCCTAGCGTCCTATGACCTTGACGCAGGCCAACAAACCATAGTCCGCTAGTCAAGTTCAACCCGTCATTTCCTGATTGAATTAAACCCATCCGCACGACCCTTGACGCAGGCCAACAAAGTCGCACGACTACCCTAATCCAATCTGCATCATATGCATAAACAGATAAATACTAGTTAGCTACCGCACACTACGCCTTGACGCAGGCCAACAAACGTAGCACGAATACTAACTACCACTTATCTGAAATGACGGAGGGCTACGACAGGTTTTTCTGAAAACCTATTGCGTAATGAACTTGATATCGTTGTAGGATCGAATGAATTTTGAAATGGAGTGTCTTTGAGGCTTTTCTAGTTTTGCTAAAGGAGTCACTCCCGGTGAAGGGATCGTCGGTCCTTTCCTCGTCGAATGAGGTGCGGGATATATCATATATATCACTGTGCAAAGCAAAAACTCTTAAAAGCAATCAAAAGACAAACCGAGGGTGTAGCATCTGCCAGTTATTGCTAAAGGAGTCACTCCCGGTGAAGGGATCTCGGTCCTTTCCTTATCGAATAAGGTGCAGGATATATCACATATACCGCTGTGCAAAGCAAGAACTGTAGCTACCTGTTTTATTTTGAAATTCGATTCTACAACATCTTAGGTTTCTTTTATTTCATTAATCATATTAATGAAGTCCCATCATTTAAGTACCTAAACATCACAGATAAATACGACATACACTTATGCCATCCGCATTCGCCTCGATGTCCCCTCGTGCACCGTTAGGTTAGGTAACTAACGGCAGAGCGGGGCAGGGCTAGCGCGGGTGTAAAACATAAGTAACGTCTATATAATATATCATATATACTATATACTGTATCTATCACAGAACATCACATGATCACATCACAGATATCGCAGCAGAAGAATCATATGAAATATTGGATATACTAGGACGTCCGTGTTTTCAATACGAGCCAGTATAAAACACGGATTCCATGGTCGTGATGAATAGCCAAACCCACACCCCTAGACCCCTACGAGAGCGGCAAGCAACCCTACCAATTCTAGAGTTAGGAGACCCGGACTCGACTCCTCGAGTTGGTCTCCCACTGGACTCCAGAACCCGGTTACTTGTGCCCTCCTCCTTGGGTCTATCCTAGTGCGGAAAAGTAAATAATATACAAACGGTGACTACTTCCGCAACCTGGAAGTGCCCCAATAAAAGAATATTTCATACAAGTTTTTACATGAATGAAAATGAAAAATACTCATCTCACATAAAAACCCCCGGCTATTCAAATACGACGATCCAATATAACATATCCAGCAACACATAACATCACATGTCATCAACGTAAGTAAATATGCGCATCCCAATTGTCGTTGACATATAGCAACGAAACCGGCGATATCACATATTACACTTACGGTCACAGAAAAGAAAGTGTAAAACTACAACAGTTGGAATCCGCAACCACCTCAGACATCGCATGCCTGACCAAATGAATTGCTTAGACATCGCATGCCTGACAATTATAAACCCCGCATTTTAGTCTCATTATCGAAAACACTTTTCAATATCAAGTCGGGCAATTCAACAAGATTCCCGGCATTTTGATCGAATGCTCGTCGCAAACTTTAGTAGGCGGCCGCACCCCCGATACCGTCGACGAAGTGAACCAAGGCGGAACACCGCTGCCGCGAGCACCCGAACAGATGCTTTCGGTGACGGGGTTCTCCTACAGTCACTTGGTCGGGGCTAAGGAATGTAGCTATCTAATAAGTTTAGCCGGCGAGTATCCGCGTACGCTACGTGATTGCGACGGACTTTTGATCACATCAAAATTCCGTGGCAACCGATCAAGTGAGACTAAACTGCTATGTTTATAATATTCATTCAGTTATCACATAACTTTTGTGAATTCCAATTATTGTATCACATTCCGGATAAATAGAAAATGTTAAACTTTCCGATCGAACAATCGAACACCCAAGTTTTCCCGATACAGATCAACACATGAAACAAGTCTAAAAACATTCAGTTCGTGCCTCAGTACCAACGGTCCAGCCGTAGAAGGGTCAAGCCAACGCCTCACATGTGGCACGCCGTACTGCCCCAAACCCGAAGGTTCAAAGGGCAGTTCAAGACGGTCACATAATCGAGTTAAGGTTTGTTGTCTTCTAGAGGGACCATCGCATTACTTGCACTACTTAGAACGTCTTTAAACCATGGAAAAATCCAACTCTTGGAAATTTCCCGACAGGGGAAAAATTGGGTATTTATATCCGGTCGAACTTTTTAACATATTCTAAAATTTATCCGGAAAGCCAAATAGACAAAATCTGATACTCCGATCGAAACACCGAATCCCCAAAATAACCCCAGAAAATTCAACTCTTGAATAAAATTTAAAAATACCCAGAGAACTCAGCACAGTAAACTAATAATTACTGTGCAAATTTTGGTCAACGATACAACAGTGTTGCCGCGGAACCGCCGCGCCACGTGGGTTAAGGCCGCGGTTCCGCGGCTGTTTGATGGAATTACGACCAAAATTTTGCACCGTAATTCTTATAAAACCCTGCTTATTTTTCTGCATATTTTTAATTTACAAAAAACCCTGTTTTTGAAAAAAGTCCAGAGAGCATGTAAAATTGGGGTTTCGGGTTCGTTCGGGTTTCAAATTCCGTCTACGCATCGCCTAAGGCTCTAGCTTGGCTCTGATACCACTGTAGGGTTCCTAGGCACACCAAGGAGGTCTCACAAGGCATCAACCATGCCAATTTAAAAAATTACGGTGCCGAGAAACCCTAGACTAGATCGTTGGCTAGATGTTTAGGCGATAAAATGAAACTAGTTTACAGGTAAACTAAAAGAACGGATATACAACCTTTGTAGATCCGGTCCTCCACCTCCATAGCTCCGCAATGAAGTCTCCTCGCTGTCCAAGTCGAACCCCGGGCTCTAGCATCGGCTTCATCGGAGAATGGACGGGCTAGGTCGTCGACGTCGATGCCGAAGATGATCTACGTCGAGGCATCACTAGATCAAGCTCCACCTTCACCAAGCCATGAAAACTTGTGAAGGAAACACACTCTACTACTTGGCAAGAGGTAGAGGATGAAGAAATAGGAAGTGGGTAGACTTTAGAATTGGATTTCTCACTCATTCTCATCAATCACCATTGATGAAGAAGGGTTTTCTTCAAGTGAAGAAGATGAAGAAGAAGAAGATATTATCATGATAAGTTCTTTTTAAAAAGAATAATAAAAGGAATACTTATCATCATAATAACCATGGTCAAGTGTAGAGACTAAACTAAGGTTAAATGAAGTGGTTAGGGTTAAGCATGAGACAAAATGGTCACATAGTCAAAAGTTCAAGAAGCTTCAACTAACAACAAAGTTAGCCACCATTTTCTCTTCATGCTTTATCATTTTTCCAAAAAGAATAAATAAATAAATAAATGAATAAAACAAAACCCTAACCATTATCATGTAACCATGGTTTGATCTTTACACAAAAACCCTAGCAAACATGTATCATCAAACATGATACAATCAAGTGCACAAAAGTATATCACATATACAATGTGTACATCCGAGTGAAAAAATCCATTTAAAGTGAACCAATACTAGTTAATGCAAAGTAATATATCAAATATATAATTATACATTAAATCATTAAATCAACACTTGATTTAACGATCCGGTCATATCGCATATAACCGACTAGTATCCTATGTATCGGCTTACCAAATCAATCCTTGATTCGATAACTAGGTTATATCGCATACAACCATTCGATACATTCATCGCGATAATGAAATACGGTATCACATACACGCAATATTCTCGGTCCCGCACATATCTCATATGCGCTCCTATTTCGTCTCGCTTGAGCCAGGAAACCTCTGTGTAGGACTCTAAAGACTCGTCAATACGCCGGCAGCAGATGATGATCATATCAAACACCCACAAGCCGCAAGCGGTCTGCTAAACGTAACGGCCACCCGGGTATTGAGCGATGAGAAGATCGACGAGCAAGCCCGCTCACACTCCAGTGAATCCAACCAGTAACACTACCGTACAGTCCGGTCTCGTCGTCTGATATGTCGCATATCTTGCCTAGGGGTGGTAAACGTCAGACCCCAATAGCTCGATAAGTCGTGTCGATATGAGGTCTATAACAATTCGAGAAACTACTGGTAACACTTACCAGTATATCTCAGCAACCCTGGCCAGGGATTTCCTGTTATAGCCAATCGAACACAGCGCAACATCAACCCCCTATACCGGGAGAGACGAATCCCCTCCTATCGCTCATTGCCTTCATGTGACTCGGGACTGTACCCAAAAACCACCGTTTTGCATGCCCTCTTGGACGTGGTAAGATGGAAATCAAAGCACAGTGGGAACCACACAAGACTCTATGACGATCTCGGGTCAACAGACTACTCTGTACCAGTGTCACCAGAGAACTGCCATCTGACGTGAGGTATAATACCATCTGGGAGTTCTCGGCGAGTCCGTCCAGTGTACCCAGTCTCTACTGAGCACCCGTATATCATCTCTGATGTCAAACACCAATGGATATGGGATCATCCATCGCCCATCTGTATGGGTCGAGAAGGTATACGCTAGTCTACTCTGGTATATCGATGCCCCATCTCGATACACCCACGACTAGGGACTTTCAAGGATGTACTTATGGACTACCATGTCCCCACTAGTATGATCCGCATCATAGTCCAGGTAGTCAAGTACTCATCCTAAGGGCTTTACCAACATGTAACAGAGAGACAATCAGTATACACGTTAAGGTAAAGAGTAACCAGATAGCATACTATCATGTCGAGCAAGAAAGTCCTCCCTATATATGTCCCAGCATCCACTACAATATACATCCAATGTACAGTAATGGCCTCTAGGGCATACATATAACTAACACTACAGACTAACCTGTACCAGTGTCACCAGAGAACTGCCATCTGACGTGAGGTATAATACCATCTGGGAGTTCTCGGCGAGTCCGTTCAGTGTACCCAGTCTCCACTGAGCACCCGTATACTGTCTCTGATGTCAAACACCAATGGATATGGGATCATCCATCGCCCATCTACATGGGTCGAGAAGCTATACGCTAGTCTACTCTGGTATATCGATGCCCTTTCTCGATACACCTACGACTAGGAACATTTGAAGGATGTACTTATCGACTACTCTGTCCCTACTAGTATGATCTGCATCATAGTCCTGGTAGTCAAGTACTCATCCTAAGGGCTTTATCAACATGTAACATAGAGACAATGAGAGTACATGTTAAGATAAAGAGCAACCAGATAGCATACTATCATGTCGAGCAAGAAAGTCCGCATATATATGTCCAAGCATCCACTACAATATACATCGTATGTACAGTAATGGCCTCTGGGGCATACATATAACTAACACAAAGCAGTTGGCGAATATCACCTTGTCTGACCAAATGGTAATACATTGATTCTGAATGAATATTATTACATACCGAACCTGATATGCAATAATATATCAGTTTCTTTATTAAGTAAAGAATGATATAATTTTGTATTGTAGGATAATGTTATGAACATTTTTCTGAATCAAAAGTTTATTGGATTAGGCTCGTTAAGTAATGGCATATACATTTTAAATCAAACCACAGTTCTTAACGTACAGAACACAAACAAGAGGAAGAGTTCAGAAATGAACGAATCCTTCTTATGGCATTGTAGACTAGGTCATATCAATGCGACACGACTAGCTAAGTTACATAAGGATGAATATTTGAATCCGTTCGAATTTTCATCTTATGAAACTTACCAGTCATTTTCTCAAAGGCAAGATAACCAAAAACTTCGTTTAATGGACACAGAGAAAGAGCTACGGAACTCTTGGGACTGATACATAGTGATGTATGCGGTACCATGTCTATACATGCCAGCAATGGTTCCTCGTACTTCATTACATTTACTGACGATCTCTCAAGATACGGACATGTGTTCCTGTTGAAACACAAGTCTGAAGCTTTTGAGAAATTCAAAGAATATAAGTGCGAAGTCGAGAACCAAACGGGTAAAAGTATTAAAATCCTTCGATCTGATCGGGGAGGAGAATACTTGAGCAATGAGTTCCTGGACTATTTAAAAGAGAACGGGATTCTCTCTCAGCTTACTCCTCCGTATACACCACAGCACAACAGTGTATCGGAGCGGAGGAATCGCACCCTATTAGATATGGTGCGCTCTATGATGAGCACCGCTGAGTTACCTATTTCTTTTTGGGGTTATGCATTTGAAACAACAACATACCTATTGAATCAAGTTCATCTAAATCAGTGCCTACAACGCCATATGAGATATGGAGTGGAAATAGACCATATCTTAAACAAGTTAAGATATGGGGTTGTCCGGCCTATGTCAAAAGGCAAAATCCGGACAAACTCGAGGCACGATCAGTTCTTTGCAAGTTTGTGGGATATCCAAAGAATTCACAAGGATATATTTTCTACCACGCTGAGGAACAAAAGGTGTTTGTTACTCAATACGCCACCTTTTTAGAAAAAAGAATTTCTTGTAAAAGAAATTAGTAGCAAAGAGGAAGAGCTGTAAGAAGTTCTAGCAGCACAAACTATAACTGATGATTTATTGGAACCAAAGGATTCAGTAGTCTCCGACGAACCTCAGCCTCTCCGCCGATCTAGTAGGGTTCCTCATCCACCTGAGAGATACTACTGTTTTCTCATTGATGGTGGGAGCGAGGATTGCATTATGGAAGATGATGACCCAACTAGCTTCGAGCAGGCCATCACGAGTGGGGACTCTGTCAAATGGCTGGATGCAATATGATCTGAGATGGAATCCATGTACACGGACAAAGTATGGACTTTGGAAGTTGCCCCCGAAGGGGTAAAACCCATTGAGAGCAAATGGATCTTTAAGAAGAAACTTGGTGTAGATGGAAAAGTTGAGACTTTCAAAGCTATACTTGTTGCAAAAGGCTTTCGTCAATGACCAGGTGTGGATTATGATGAAACCTTTTCTCCAGTGGTTATGCTTAAGTCCATCCGGATCCTACTTGCCATCGCTGCATACCATGACTACGAAATCTGACAGATGGATGTTAAGACCGCTTTTCTAAGTGGTGATTTAGAAGAGAGCGTGTACATGACTCAGCCAGAGGGCTTCGTTGACAGTGGGAACATTGAAAAGGTGTGCAAGCTGCTTAAATCAATCTACGGGTTGAAGCAGGCATCGCGGAGTTGGAACATCTGTTTTGATGTGGTAGTCAAAGAGTTTGACTTCGTCAAAAACGAACCTTGTATATACAAGAAGGTGGAAGAGAGTAAGGTTGTCTTCCTCGTATTGTACGTGGATGACATACTCTTGATAGGAAATGATGTTCCTATGCTGCACTCGGTCAAGCTCTTCTTATCACAAAGATTCTCCATGAAGGATCTGGGTGATGCCTCCTACATCCTGGGGATTAAGATCTATAGAGATAGATCTAAACAGATACTGGGATTGTTCCAATCCAGGTACATCGACACCATACTAAAGAGGTTTAGTATGGAGGATTCCAAGCGTGGGAATTTACCCACGATCTCAGGAATCACTCTCTCCAAAGAGATATCTCCCAATACTGATTTGGAGAGAGCTCACATGCAAGGGATACCCTATGCTTCGGCAGTAGGTTCTATCATGTACGCGATGTTATGTACCGGACCCGATGTAGCATACTCACTAAGTGTAGTGAGTAGGTATCAATCAGATCCTGGGGAGAATTATTGAAAAGCTGTGAAGAACATTCTTAAGTACTTGAGAAGAACTAAAGAAATGTTCTTGGTGTATAGTAACGGTGAAATCCAAGTGGAGTCCTTTACCGACTCGAGCTTCCAGAGTGATAAGGACGACTCTAAGTCGGTCTCGGGATTTGTCTTCACCCTCAATGGAGGGGCGGTTTGTTGGAAGAGTTCTAAGCAAGAAACCGTGGCAGACTCGACGATGGAGGCTGAATACATCGCTGCCAACGATGCCGCCAAAGAGGCTGTCTGGATGAAGAAGTTCATAACTGAACTTGGAGTGGTGTCCATATCATAATATTGCATTATTATATTCCCCATTCCTAGTTATTTTACAAATAAACAGGTGCTTTTAACCCATGTCTGCTACATAGTACATGTTACAGGTTCTCGGAACGAAAACAGTGAAAAAGATAAAAGACGATGCAAAAGTAAGATTACGACCAATGAATAGAAGGATCTTGATCAAGCCTATACGAAGATCAGTTCATAAAGTACAAGGCAGCGCAAGGTCCAAGACTTCGTCATGAAGCAACGGTAAAAGTCCACTACAATTATTCACTAGGAGATCTGGAAGTAACGTAGAAGCCAATCTGAGAAAAGAACTGCAGAAAAAGGAAGTACAAGTCAACAAGAGCCAGCAGAAGAAATTGCAAAGCACAACCTTCTCTTTTGGCCGCGGAACCGCGGCCAAACCAGGGCTGCGGCCGCGGTTCCGCGGCCGTGTATGACCCGTAGAGGCGTAAAATTTTACCATAATGTTGGCGGCGCTGACTAAGTCTTCCTAGGGGTATTTTTGTAATAGCAGATGTGCGAGTCATTGTAACCCTAGGGTTTCCTATCCTCTATAAATAGGACTATAAATCTTGTATTAGGTCATGCCTCATTTCATTAATAAAATTCAGAATTCTTTTTGGAGAGCATCAATTTAGGAGTAAGTTTTCAATTCTTGCCCTAGGTAATTTCTTATCTGCCCTAGTTAAATTTAATTCCTTGCCCTAGTTAGATAGTTAGATCTTTTATTCTCTGCCCTAGATAAATATTTTTCAATTCCCTAATGAGCGAGTAGCCTCCTCGCTTGTTAGGGTTAGCTTTGGGGAAGGTTTGAGAGATGAAGATCTCTCACCCCTTTCTTGCCCGTCATATATTTTCATAGGACTTCATGCATACATCCACACACCGCTCCCTACGACACCCTATCCTACGAGGTAGCGGTGATACCGTAGTATAAAGGCCCGGTTGCGCGTGTTTTCCATGGAGGTTAGGGTAAGGATTGATAAAGGAAGGACAAGAACTTAGAGGAAGAAATATCTTCCCGAACGGTTCTAATTCACTTTATTAATAATTACCATAACTCCTCATAAATCTTAATATGGGTATAGAAAGCGGTGAGATTTATTGACTTTCCAAACTTAACCTAAACCTAACTCTAGTAAGATGTAGATCTAGATTAATTTAGTTTTTAGATTTAATCAATCCGGCACCCATTGGAATTAACTCGTAAGAGCAATTAGGAAGTTCACAAAATCCCTGTGGACCGACCCGTACTCACCGGCTAGCTACCAAGCGACGCCGTTCTTGATTGCGGTTTAGAAATGTTTTTGATCAATCAAATGGCGCCGTTGCCGGGGATGGCGTGTTATTTTCTTTTTGCAATTTCGGGTTAATATAAATAAAAAAAATCATAAAAACTGAAAAATAAAAAAATATATAAATTTTTTTTTATTGTTTGAAAGGTATTTTCGTTTGAATTTTGCAGGATCAAAGAACAAGTTCGGATCTGGAAAAATCCAGAGAGCGAAACAGAAAACAAAAAATCTTAAAAACAGAGGATTGCAACAGAAAAGGATCAGAAGAAATTTGATGATCTGAGCCGCCAGCGCCGCCGCGCTTCCGCCGCGTGACCCCCTCTACGACCGCGGATCCGCCGCAAGATGCTGACGTCAGCACGCGAAAATCCCACTGTTTGTTCCCTTTTTCTCTCCTTTGCAACCTAAAATATATCTTCTGTAAAATCCCCTACAGGATTCTTTGCGCTAAAAAATCTTCCCCCTTCCAATAGTAAATCTTGTGCTGGATTCTTTGCACCGCGCTTAAAAATAAAAATTGATTGCAAGTGATTTTTCTGTTTTGCATATCTTTAATCGGACTTTAAGGGGCTTGAGACCAATCCAGATTGGGTGGGGATTTCATTACCCTTCCCAGGACCCCAGAAATCACATAAGGCATATTGCATTAACCATTATTAATTAAAAAAAGACTAGACTCAGCCCTAAGGACTTCACGCTCAATAGGACAAAGGACTAGTTGTAGGCATCGACCGTTGATCCTAACCTGACTTTGTGGTGCCTAGTCTAGACAGGTAGGGAGAGGTAATTTTAAAAGGCCCATCTCACGGTGATTCATGAGCGGATCCCTCCTCTCTTTACTTGTGCTTCCCTGGCCGCAATTGGCGGTGAAGAGGCGGTTTGAGGTCCTATTTCTAGCCCTTTGGAACAGTTAGGAGCTGTCTAGATGACCTAGGTGACCCTAGATCTAGGCCTGATTGTGCATTTGTGGTTGATTGAAAGTGTGTCTAAGCCCTTTATCGAATTTTTTTTTTGCAAACAGTTACAAATTAAAAAAAAAGGGAAAATTTTTATAAAAACTTGCAACTTGTCGCTAAGAACTCCTTGCACCACCTACCTTCTTTCTCTTCTCCTTCTTACATCATGGGTACCCCACCTCATAAATCTCTTGCCGAACTTTGGTATCCTGAACCTAACTTTGCCTCTTACGCGAATTGTTTCAGTCGATTTAAGGACGATCCCTCCATGCCCAAAATTTCTTTGAAAGATCAAATAGAAGCGTCTAGGAGAAACAGTTCGACGTTGCAATCCACTTTGTGTCAACCATGTCAACCTTCACCTCCTTCGTACGTTGATACCACTTTTTCGAGTCCTGTTGTAACTCCTAAACCGATGTCTATTGCCGAGCATATTGCACAATCTCGTAGCCGATCTTTCACTCTTCTCCACACATCCAGTTCTAGGGATCACCAAGTCCATTCACCTTTTTATCCAAATGTTGATCCTACTCCTGTCCAACCATCCAATTCCTACCAGTCCTACCCGACTTTCCCACCTTCACTTCTACACAACCATTTGGGAGTTTCACGTATCCAAACAACTTTGAATCTTTTACCGAAACCCCTTCACAACCCATGTCTAGTTTGGAACAGTCGTTGGAAGCTTATATTTTAGCAACAAACAAAATGGTGAGGAATGTGGATGCATCCATTGCCGCCCTTATGCAATCTAATGAACCAGTAGCTAGTTTCCAACTAGCTCCAAAAATTCCAATGTATGAGGAGGCGGTTGGACAGAGTGAGAATTTGAGAGGAGAGAGTGAGTTCTACACCTTTCCAAATCAAACCTACCCATACCCAATTGAAGCCCACAACGCCGGTTTTCCATCGATTGTCCCAAATGATTCGCAAGTTGAAAATAAAACAGTTAACGAGTTGTGTGACTTTGTGGTGCTTGATTTGCAAGATTGTGAGGAATCCCTTTCGAGTGAAACCACACCTAATCCTTTTGAACTTTACACCTCCACTCTAGAACCTAAATTGATAAATATCCATGCTTTTGATGAGGTGTCAAAAATTGACTTTCACTTGATTGAGGATATAGACGCAGGGAATATTTTGGATGATGAACCCGTAGATTTGATTGAAATTTTATGTCCAATTCATCATCCCGAGTCATTAAATGTTTCTCCCGAACTTCACCCGAGTCATTAAATGATGTCAAGCTGCAAAAGATCCGAGAACAGGTAGAAAGTGGACTTCGAACCGACTTCATCATCCACGAAGACGGATCCTTGAGATATGGAAGTCGATTGTGTGTACCAAACGACCCTGTTCGAGAAGAGTTTATGAAAGAAGCTCACAGTTCTCCGTACTCAGTACACCCCGGTGGTAAAAAGATGTATAAGGATCTACGACAACATTACTGGTGACATGGAATGAAGTGCGAAGTATCCAGAAGCGTAGCCAAGTGTTTGGTGTGTCAGCAAGTAAAGGTTGAACATCACAGAACTGCTGGTCTACTTCAACCGTTACCAATCCCAGAATGGAAATGGCAGCACATTACCATGGACTTCATGACTGCCCTTCCTCGCAGCACCAAGGGTAACGACGCAGTATGTGTTATTGTGGATCGACTCACCAAGTTGGCTCACTTCATTCCCTTTTGGGTTGGCCAATCTATCAAGACATTAGCAAAGAAGTACATGGAGGTGAGCATGAATCTAAAGTAAGATTTAATTCTTCAAAATGTACTATTTTGATACCCATGAACTCATGCAGGAGATCGTGAGATTATATGGAGTACCAGTTTGCATCGTCTCCGATCGTGATACCAAATTCCGATCACAGTTTTAGCAGAGTCTGCAAACTAGCCAGGGAACGAGTCTGAACTTCAGCACGGCTTACCATCCACAAATGGACGAACAGTACGAACGAACAATTCAGATTCTGGAAGACTAGCTAAGAGCTTGTATATTAGACTTCGGAGGTTCGTGGGAAGATCACCTACACCTTGTGGAGTTTTCATACAACAACAGCTATCAGGCGAGCATTGGAATGTCACCATTCGCAGCACTCTACGGAAGGAAGTGTCGTTCACCACTAAGTTGGGACGACGTTGGAGATCGTGAACTTCTTGGAGAAGAGATGATCATGGTAACTGTGGAC
This sequence comes from Agapanthus africanus, assembly GCA_030015575.1. Taxonomy (NCBI): domain Eukaryota; kingdom Viridiplantae; phylum Streptophyta; class Magnoliopsida; order Asparagales; family Amaryllidaceae; genus Agapanthus; species Agapanthus africanus. Next base: position 783,220,901 of record CM057341.1, read on the forward strand.
GTAGTTCGCACGATCAGGGAAAGAATGCGCATAGCCCAAAACAGACAGAAGCATTGGGTAGATGCTAAACGGCGACATCTGGAGTTCCAACCTGGAGACCATGTTTTCTTAAAAATATCCCCAAACCGAGGAGTGATTCTCTTTGGCAAGAGGGGTAAGCTCAGTCCCAGATACATAGGACCGTTCGACATTCTCGAACGAGTTGGAGAAACGGCATACCGTTTGGCACTACCACCCTCATTGGAAGGAGTGCACAACGTGTTCCACATATCTCAACTACGAAGATATGTGAGCGACCCCAGCCACATTCTTGATCACTCGGAGCTCACAGTCCAGACTGACCTGACCTGCGAGCAATAACCCGTTGAGATTCTGGACCGAAAGGTGAAGACACTGCGAAACAAGGAAGTAAACTTGGTCCGAGTGATGTGGAGAAAAGATTCACCAGGAGAATCAACGTGGGAACGAGAATAAGACATGCGTGCAAGATACCCTTACTTATTTGTAAATTAGTCCTTATGTAAATGTAAATTTCGAGAACGAAATTTTTATAAAGAGGGTAGAATGTAACGACTCTGAATTTACTGTACGAAAATTTTCAGTTTAATGTACAGAAATGAGTTTACAAGCCTGAGTATGAGTTATAAGTAAATTTTGTTAAAGAACAGCAAGAAACAACTTGTAGCTCACTGGTAAAGCCCCTGCACTTCTGTGACGTAGCCCCTGTGTTCGAATCCCATCAGACACATTATTTTTTCTGATTTTTCTTTTTAACTTTTTGGAAGCCCAAAAGTTTACACGTGCAATACACACAAATACGAAAAGACAGAAAAATCAAACATGTGCAAAAGGGTTTAAATACAGACAAGTACACGCGGCATCAATCCAACAACCCCACTCCATTGATCGCCCGGCGGATTTTCAAATTTGGCCGGCACTGACGGTTGGCCCAAGCCCAATGAGGCCCGGGCTTTGCACACTTACCTCTTCCCTACCCCTAACTCCCATGCACTTTTTGATTGCTCTGCAATCAAACAGAGACCCTTCAATTCCCAATTTATCACATTTTTAATGCATTTTAATTCACCATTTTAATTCCAAAATCCTAATTCTACACTATAAATACTACCCCATGCCCTAGCCCTTCATCATTCTGAAAATTCTAGCTAAAACTCTCAAAATTTCTTAAGTACAAGTGGAGTAAAAGATGAGTTAGCAAACGATCAACTTCTGGCGAGGATCGAAGCAAATTCCGGCGACCCCGCGACGCCACTACGACAACCCTCTTTTTCTACACCTTTCTTTAAGCCTCCTAAATCGTAACTCCCTCTCAATCTCTCTTCTTCTTCTTTGAAATTTCATTTCAAAAATCATATCGGTAAGTGGAATTAATACCGATATCGATCTTCTAAACCCTAAAAGCTCACATTTTCCTTACATATTGTTCATACAAATTTTACACAATACTTGTAATCTTAATATTAAATGTTTAGAATAAATTTTAGTCAAGAATATCATGTAATATAACTTTAATTTAAGTTTTTCGTTTAAATACCATGAACTTTATATATCATCTTTTATTATTTTGCTTAAACATACCTTTAGAAAACTTCACGGGGTAATGACCCACCCCTCACATACACACATAGTTCCATAGCACGATATATGCTTGTATGAATTTTTGTTACGAATACAATATTACAAGAAAATACCATTCACTATAAAGACCGGTTTTCTTTTAAATTGTATTTTAAATTCCTTTGCAAATATGCCTCTACAACCCTTTTTAGGGGACCCGCTATTGGATGGTGCGGATTATCGCACATCCTTGGGCTAGTAGAGCGAGATGCAGACCTCCTCACGAAGCATTCGGTCTCGAAAGGTTTTTAATACGTTTTTTAAGAAAAGCGCATTTTCTACTTAAATAAAATTTAATTTTTAATAATTACATAAAAATTACAAATCCATATATTTCCAAAATATAATAAACTTATATTTTTTTAAATGAAAGAATTACAAGTTTCACCAAAATACCATCAAGATATCAACAAAAGACAAGTTTATAATAAAATACCATGAACTTTCCAAGCTAAGCTATTATCACTAAAATACCTCTAATCCTTAAAATTCACATCCATGAAAATCCTAAATAATATTAATAACTTCTCGAGGTTTATTTTTAATTTTACTAAAAATATTTTTTCATAAAACCCCCCTAACACAATATTTAAGAACTTTAGTAAATATAGGTTTAAGCGGGATCAATTCTCTTGAGTCCCAGGGATCCGGAGAAAGTGGGTGCTTGCCTATTTAAGGTAGAAAACATAACGGAGTTATCAATGGTAATTGTCTTGGAAAAAGACACAAATCCTGCCGTCCATGTGCAGCACTTACTAATGTCTCCCGAACCTAATTCAGTATCTAAATCAGTTACAAGTATCTGACTCAAGTCTGCGTCTAACTCAACCCTGAATCCAAACTCAAATCAAAGTCCAATTCAAACATGAATCCAAAGTCTAACATGTATACTTGAACATGAATCTGAATACCTGAATTCAAACTTCAATATCAAACCTGAATACATGACTTGACTTGACCGAACCATGGCTATAACTTGACATGACTTCTTGTATACATGTTTACATCCTGAGCCTGTTACTTGAACAATTTGTATCCATGGTTTCGGTAAGACTGGTAAATATAACTTTATACAATATATTACGTGAGGATAATGGGGTAGATTGGTACGGAACGTATTAACGTGGCACGAGATGGTCACTTAAAAGACACCTACATGAACTCTCGTGCCGTTGTCTCGTGGGTTTTGACGAGGCCTTGTATTACATGTTACTATAGTCCACGTGGTAAGATGGACTCCTCTCGTATACACAAATACCTTTTGTACCAAGCTACAAACAACTACGTTAGAATAACAAGCTTATACTTGTATAACTTACCCGTTCAATTCTCATTATTTGTTCTATTTCATTCTTTCTTTTGGGACTTACCGAGCGTTTATTCGCTGACGACATTCGTGTCTATTTTCTCTCTTTGGAATGTTCGTCAGGAGGACCGGACTCTCAGAAGATCGAGCCGAGCCAGGAGGACTTCGACCAGTTCACTGCACAGCCGGACTTCTAGCTCTCTTGTACTTACTTTCAGTTTGTATGCCACTGTTTAGATATTGCTTTATATCATTGTATCTGTCCTTTTCAAAGCAGTTGTATTGTAAAGATGAATGTCAATAAAAGTTGATGTTTATTTTATATCACTTGTCATTCTTGTGCATTTTTATATATTGCTTAATTACGTTTAACGTATGTTAGTTATATGTATGCCCTAGAGGCCATTACTATACATACGATGTATATTGTAGTGGATGCTAGGACATATATAGGGAGGACTTTCTTGCTCGACATGATAGTATGCTATCTGGTTGTACTTTATCTTAACATGTACTTCGATTGTCTCTATGTTACATGTTGATAAAGCCCTTAGGATGTGTACTCGACTACTGGGACTATGATGAGATCATACTAGTGGGGCCACGGTAGTCGACGAGTACATCCTATAACTGTTCCTAGTCGAGGGTGTATCGAGACAGGGCATCGATACACCAGAGTAGACTACCGTATACGCATCTTGACCCATATGATGGGCGATGGATGATCCTATATCCATCGGTGTTTGACATCAAGGATGGTGTACGGGTGCTCAGTGGAGACTGGGTACACTGGACGGACTCGCCGAGAACTCCCAGATGGTATTATACCTCACGTCAGATGGCAGTTCTCCGGTGACACTGGTACAGAGTAGTCTGTTGACCCGAGATCGTCATAGAGTCTTGTATGATTCCCACTGTGCTTTGATTTCCATCATACCACGTCCAAGAGGGCGTGCAAAAGTTGGCTTTTGGGTACAGTCCCGAATCACATGGAGGCAATGAGCGATAGGAGGGGATTCGTCTCTCCCGGTATAGGGAGTTGATGTTGTGCTGTGTTCGATTGGCTATAACCGGAAATCCCTGGCCAGGGTTGCTGAGATTTACTGGTAAGTGTTATCAGTAGTTTCTCGAACTGTTATAGACCTCATATCGACACGACTTATCGAGCTACTGGGGTCTGACGTTTACCATCCCTAGGCGAGATATGCAACATATCAGACGACGAGACCGGATTGTACGGGAGTGTTACTGTTTGGATTCACAGGAGAATGTACATGCTTGCTTGTTGATCTTCCGAGCGCTCAATACCTGGGTGACTGTTACGTTTAGCTGACCGCTTGCAGCTTTTAGGTGTTTGATATGATCATCACCTACTGCCGGCGTATTGACGATTCTTTAGAGTCCTACACAGAGGTTTCTTGGCTCAGGCAAAACGGAGTAGGAGCACATATGTGATATGTGCGGGACAGAGGATAATGCGGTATGTGATACCTTATTGGATTCTCGCGATATATGATATCAGTCGGTTCATCGGATCAAGTATTGATTCGATAAATCGGTACGGATAAATATTAGTCGGTTATATGTGATATAGCCGGATTGTCAGATCAAGTGTTGATTCGATAATTTAATGTATAATAATATATATGATATATTAAATTACATTAACTAATATTAGCTCACTAAAAGATTCTTTTTCTCACTCGGGTAATACATTGATATATATGCGATATATGTTAAATGTATTATTTTATTTTGTTACAATAAATATTATATATGTGATATATAATATTGTAACATGATATGGTTATTAATGCAACATGATTAGTGGAGATTAAACATGGTTAGGGTTTGATTAGGGTTAAGCTCTTCTAGAAGTTTCTAGAAGGTTTTTGTTTTGTTTTGTGTAAGATATTTTATGAAGATATTTGCTTAACCAAACCCAAACCCTTGACCATGGTTGTTTCTCTACAAGGGTTAAGGATTCATTCTTAACTATGGTTGCATTTCTAACCTCACTAATGAGTTATTCATTATTCATCACAAAAGGATTCCTTCTTCTTCTTCCTTCTCTTTTCATGGAAAAGCTTTCTTGATTTTGATTTTGTGATGATAAATGAGTGAGAAAAAGATAATAAAAGAGAGAAAAAATCCTACTTCATCATTCTCATCTATCTTTGCCATTTAGATGAGGGTGTTCACTTCATATTATGAGTGTGAGCTTGTGTTAACGAAACTTCAAGGTAGATCATCTTTGTATCGAAGATCGGAAGCAAAGGCTGCATCTTTCTCTTCGTGGAACCTCTCGAGAGTCCGGAACCCGATGATCGCAGCGAAGGGACCACAACACGGAGCATATGAAGTGAAGGACCGGATCTACAAAGGTTGTAATCCCTCTCACTTAGTGTTAAAGTTGTTAACATGCTAGTTTTCGCCTAATCTCTAGTTTAAAGATCCGTATTTGGGTTGTTCGGCACGGCTAAATTTTTAATCGGGCATGGTTGATGCCTCGTAGACCCTTGTGCACGTGCACAGCAACCCTACAGTGGTATCAGAGCCAAGCTAGAGCTTTAGACGAAATCTAGACGAAGTTTAAAGTCCGATCGAACCCGGAAAACCCGATATAACCCCTTCTCTGGAAATTTTTCGAAAATGTGATTTTTTATGAATTAAAAATGCTCAAAAAAATCAGTAGGAAATTATAGGAATTACTATGAAACCCGACCCCCTAAATCCCCCAAAGCACCGCGGAACCGTGGCCAAACCTAGGTATTGGCGGCGGTTCCGCGGCAATAAGGAAGGATTGAGGGATAGGGTTTACACAGTAACCTCCGTAGCTAATTCCTGATTCTTCTGGGAATTTTTTATTTTCACTCCAGTGTTGTGTTTTCTGGGTTGTATTGGGGACTTAAAGATTCGATCGGATATTTTAACTTTGTTTAGTTTTGTCCGGATAACTTTTAGAAACTGTTAAAAAGTTCGAACGGATATCAATAACTCACTTTTTCCCTTGTCGGAAAATTTTTCAAAAGTTGGATTTTTCTCGTGTTTAAGAACGTTCTAAGTCGTGCAAGTAACGCGGTGGACCCTCTAGAAGACAACAAACCTTAACTCGATCATGTGACCGTCTTGAACTGCCTTTTGAACCTTAGGGTTTGGGGCAGTACGGCGTGCCACATGTGAGGCGTTGGCTTGACCCTTCTACGGCTGGACCATTGGTACTGTGGCATGTGATGGATGTTTTTTAAACTGATTTCAAGTGTCGAGATATATTGGGGAAATCTTGGGTGTTTGATTATTCGATCGGAAAGTTTAACTTTGTCTATTTATCTGGAATGTGATACAATATTTGGAATCCACAGGTAGTTATGAGATAACTAATTTGAATGTTATAAATCTAGCAGTTCAGTCTCAGATGATCGGTTGCCACGGAATTTTGATGTGATCAAAAATCCGTCGCAATTACGTAGCGTACGCGGATACCCGCCGGGTAAACTTAATAGACAGCCATGCCCCAAAGCCCCGACCAAGTGACTGTAGGAGAACCCCATCGCCGAAAGCATCCATTCGGGTGCTCGCGGCAGCGGTGTTCCGCCTTAGTGCACTTCGTCGACGGCATCCGGGGGTGCGGCCGTCTACTAAAGTTTGCGACGAGCATTCAATCAGGACGTCAGGAATCTTGTTGAATTGCCCGACTTGATATTGAAAAGAGTTTTCGATAATGAGACTAAAATGCGGGGTTTATAATTGTTAGGCATGCGATGTCTAAAGAATTCATTTGGTTAGGCATGCGATGTCTAAAGAGATTGCGGATTCCAACTGTTGTAGTTTTACACTTTCTTTTCTGTGACCGTAAGCGTAGTATGTGGTATATCGCCGGCTTCGTTGCTATACATCAACGACAATCGGGATACGCATACTTGCTTACGTTGATGATATGAGATATTATGTGGCTGTGATATGTTGTATTGGATCGTCGCGTTTGAATAGCCGGGGGTTTTATGTGAGATGAGAGTTTTTTCTTTTTCATTCATGTAAAATTCATATGTATGTAATATTCTTTTATTGGGGCACTTCCAGGTTGCGGAAGATGTCACCGTTGTATATTATTTACTTTTCCGCATTAGGTAGACCCAAGGAGGGGAGCACAAGTAACCGGGTTCTAGGGTCCAGTGGGAGACCATCTCGAGGAGTCGGGACCGGGTCTCCTAACCCTAGAATTGGCTGTGTTGCTTGCCGCTTTCGTAGGGGTCTAGGGATGTGGGTTTGTCTATTCATCGCGACCGTGGAATCCGTGTTTTATACAGGCTCGTATTGAAAACACGGACGTCCTAGTATATCCAATATTTCATATATGTTTCTTCTGCTGCAATGTTCTGTGATAAGATCATATTACTGCCTGAGATGAATGTTTATATTATATATATGAGATATATGTTATATTGCAGATTTCGTTTCAAATGTGATGCTTGCGAAGCATAATAAAATGGGACTTCATTAATAAGATTAATGAAATAAAAGAAACCTAAGATGTTGTGGAAACTTGTTTAAAAACTGGTAGCTCTAGTTCTTGCTTTGCATAGCGGTGTTCCTTGTAGAACATCCAGCACCTTATTCGATAAGGAAAGAGCCGACGATCACTTCACCGGGAGTGACCTCTTTAGTGAAACTAGCAGATGCTACAAACTCGGTCTGTCTTTTGATTGTTTCTATAGTTCTTTCTTTGCATAGTGATATTTATGAAATATCCTGCACCTTATTCGATGAGGAAAGGGCCGACGATCCCTTCACCGGGAGTGACCCCTTTAGCAAAACTAGAAAAGCCTAAAAAACACTCCATTTCAAATCATTCGATTCTACAACGATATCAAGTTCATTACGCAAAGGGTTTTCTTAAAAACCTAGCGTAGCCCTCCGTCATTTTAGGAAGTAGAGTACTTAGTATTCGTGCTGCGTATGTCGACTTTAGTTGAGGCGTAGTGTACGGTAGCTAAGTGATGTCTTCCTACACAGCATATGATGCGATTAGTTAGGACATTCATGTGATTATGTCGACCATAGTTGAGGGTCATGTAGGGTGGGTCTGATTAATCATGAAATGACGGGTAGAACTTGGCTAGTGCTTATGATATGTTGACCTTAGTTAAGGTCATAAGTGCTAGGGGTAAAATATTATCGGGAATTTCAGGTGTTGAAATTTGCAATGAGATTGTATACCTTCTATGAGATAGTTGGATCCCGATACCCGCTGCGAGTAAGAGTTACTCTTGGGAGAGTTTTACATATTATAATTAGCCGATCAAGTAGGTGTCTAGAAAGGTGTCAACGGGTTTACGCCCCTGGGAAAACGAGGTTTACTTTAATTAGGTTCGTGCAAAAGCACGGGGGACCTCCCTCAAAGTACCGACACTGGCCTGGCTGAAAGATTAGCGAGCTTGTAGCGTGCAATTAATCCCGGCTAGTCTTTCCTTTTAGGGTTTGAAAGAAGATTTGACAAAAACAGTGGGAGACATCCTGATTAGATATATTAGATAACCAATCTAATCTTGCAAGAGCATATGCTGAGTGTTTTCTTCTCTCTCTCTCCAGGTAGCGACCATATCACGCCTTAATCAAGATAATAATACGGATATATTGACCAAACCCGCTTGTTATACTGAGCTGGGGAACGTTGGTCCCGCTCCAACTTATAATTGTTATAAGACAGAGCAGGAAATTGGGGATTACCAGAATTCCCGTGCCGCCCAAACGAAGAAAGTGCATGCTGATGCATCATTTTCGGGTGTGTTCATTACAGAGAACTGTTTCTCAGTATCCTTTACGTCCTGGGTATGAGATACCGGATCAGGATCCCGCATATGTAATCTGTTACATGGGCTATAGATAGGTAGAGAACTGAGAACGGGTAATAAGTTTCATGAGACAGAAAACGGTGCAAGTGTTGCAGCCAAGTCTGTTGGTCACTGTCACCCTGTATTACCAGAATACATTGATTCTGAACAAATGTTATTAGATACCGAACCTGATATACAAAATCATATCAGTCTCTTTATTAGTAAAGAAAGGATATAATTTTGTATTGTTGGATAATGTTTTGAACATTTCCTATATCAAGAGTTGATCGGTTCAGGCACGTTATCTAAAAGCATTGACGTTCTAAATCAAACTACAGTTCTTAGTATACGGAACACACACAAGAGGAAGAGTTCAGAAATGAACGAATCCTTCTTGAGGCATTGTAGACTAGGTCATATCAATGCGACCCGACTAGCTGAAGTTACATTAAGATGCATATTTAAATTTGTTTGAATTTATATCTTGTGAAACTTGCCGGTCATGTCACAAAGATAAAATGACCACAGCTCTGTTTATTGGAAACAGAGAAAGAGTCAGTGAACTCTTGGGATTGATACATGTTGATGTATGAAATTCCCCTGTCTACACATGCCAAGACCGGTTCTTTGTACTTCATTACATTCTCTGATGATCTCTCAAGATTCAGACATATGTTCCTGTTGGAACACAAGTCCGAAGCTTTTGAGATATTCACAGAATATAGGTTAGAAGTAGAGAACCAACAACGGGTATAAGTATTATGTCCTTTGATGAGATCAAGGAGGAGAATACTTGAGCACGGAATTCCTGGACTATTCTAAAGGAGAATGAGATTCTCTCCCAGCATTACTCCTCTGTATACACCATAGCATGATGGTATATCGGGGTGGAGCAATAGCACCCTATTTGATATGGTGTGCTCTATGATGAGTACTACTGAGTTTCCTATTTCCTTTTGGGAGTTATGCACTTGTGAAGCTGCATACCTATTGAATAAGGATTCCAATCAAATCAGTTGCCTACCACTTCATATGTGATATGGAAAGGGAAGAGTCCATATCTTAAGTTAGTTAAGATTTGGGGTTGTCCGGCCTATGTTTAAAAGCAAAATCCGGACAAGCTCGAGGTAAGGTCTGTCATGTAGAACTGGAAATGTTCCAGCTATACAAACTGCAGCTGATGATTTGGTAGGACCAAAGAATTCAATAGTTTCCAATGAACCTCAGCCTCTCCACCGATCTAGCAGGGTTCCTCACCCACCTGAGAGATACTTCGGTTTCTCTATGACAGTGGGAGCGAGGATTGCATCATGAGATGATGACCCAACTAGTTTCGAGCTGGCCATCAAGAGTGGGACTCTGTAAGAATGGCTGGATGCTTAGCGATCTGAGATGGAATCCTTATACACCAACAAAGTATGGACTTTGGTTGCTTTATCTGAAGGGTTAAATCCCCATCAGGAGCGAGTATATCTTGAGAAGATTACTTGGTGTACATGGAAAAGTTGAGACTTTCAAAGCTATGCTTAAGTCCATCCAGATCCTACTTGCCACGTCTACATACCATGACTACGATATCTGGCGGTTGGGTGTCATGACTGCTTTTCTAAATGATGTTTTAGAAATGAGCGTCTATAAGTACACAGCCAGAGGGTTTCGTAGACAGTGGGAGCAGCGGAAACGTGTACAAGATGTTTTATATGATAAAACAGGCATCGCGGAGTTGGAACATTTTTTTTGATGTGGTAGTCAAAGAGTTTGACTTCATCAAAATGGTAGATGAACCTTGTATATACAAAAAGGTAGTAGGGAGTATGGTGGTGATCCTCGTAGAGTACGTGAATGACATACTCTTGATAGGGAAGGAGTTTCCTATACTACACTCGGTCAATCTCCGCTTATCACAAGAATTCTCCATATAGGATCAAGGTGATACCTCCTAAATCCTAGGTTTTGGATCTATGAGATAGATTTAATTGGATGTTAGGATACTCACTAATTGTAGTGAGATGGTATCAAATGATCCTGGGGAGAATCACTGGAAAGGTTCCAGGGTGATAAGGACGACTGAATGTCAGTCGCAGGCATTGTCTTTACCCTCAGTGGAGGGACGGTATGTTGGAAGAGTTCCAAGCTAGATACCGTGACATACTAGACGATTAAAGGCAAGATACATCGTTACCAAGATGCTACCAAAGAGGCAGTCTGGATAGATATAAGTTCATAAGATGAACTTCGTTCCTACCATTGTGTGACAATGGAGTTGTGGCTTTAGCCAAGGAATTACCGTCCCATAAGAAATCCAGATATAATTCTTAGGCAGTATCACCTGATCATGGAGATGGTTGATCTCCAGGGAGATCGAGGTTTGGAGAGTAGACACAGAGGACAACAGCGCGGATCCACTCACAAAGGCCTTTTTCCCAGCAGAGACTTTTATGGGATGGTTGAGTATGAGATACTTCAACCGCAGCTAATTGTTGGGTATGCAATACCATAACAGAAGGCCCTAGTGCAAGTGGGAGATTGTTAGTTATATGTATGCCCTAGAGGCCATTACTGTACATACGATGTATATTGTAGTGGATGCTAGGACATATATAGGGAGGAATTTCTTGCTCGACATGATAGTATGCTATCTGGTTGTACTTTATCTTAACATGTACTTCGATTGTCTCTATGTTACATGTTGATAAAGCCCTTAAGATGTGTACTCGACTACTGGGACTATGATGAGATCATACTAGTGGGGCCACGGTAGTCGACGAGTACATCCTATAACTGTTCCTAGTCGAGGGTGTATCGAGACAGGGCATCGATACACCAGAGTAGACTAGCGTATACGCATCTTGACCCATATGATGGGCGATGGATGATCCTATATCCATCGGTGTTTGACATCAAGGATGGTGTACGGGTGCTCAGTGGAGACTGGGTACACTGGACAGACTCGCCGAGAACTCCCAGATGGTATTATACCTCACGTCAGATGGCAGTTCTCCGGTGACACTGGTACAGAGTAGTCTGTTGACCCGAGATCGTCATAGAGTCTTGTGTGATTCCCACTGTGCTTTGATTTCCATCATACCACGTCCAAGAGGGCATGCAAAAGTTGGCTTTTGGGTACAGTCCCGAATCACATGGAGGCAATGAGCGATAGGAGGGGATTCGTCTCTCCCGGTATAGAGAGTTGATGTTGTGCTGTGTTCGATTGGCTATAACCGGAAATCCCTGGTCAGGGTTGCTGAGATTTACTGGTAAGTGTTATTAGTAGTTTCTCGAACTGTTATAGACCTCATATCGACACGACTTATCGAGCTACTGGGGTCTGACGTTTACCACCCCTAGGCGAGATATGCAACATATCAGACGACGAGACCGGACTGTACGGGAGTGTTACTGTTTGGATTCACAGGAGAATGTACAGGCTTGCTTGTTGATCTTCTGAGCGCTCAATACCTGGGTGGCTGTTATGTTTAGCTGACCGCTTGCAGCTTGTAGGTGTTTGATATGATCATCACCTACTGCCGGCATATTGACGATTCTTTAGAGTCCTACACAGAGGTTTCTTGGCTCAGGCAAAACGGAGTAGGAGAACATATGTGATATGTGCGGGACCGAGGATAATGCGGTATGTGATACCTTATTAGATTCTCGCGATATATGATATCAGTCGGTTCATCGGATCAAGTGTTGATTCGATAAATCAGTACGGATAAATATTAGTCGGTTATATGTGATATAGCCGGATTGTCGGATCAAGTGTTGATTCGATAATTTAATGTATAATAATATATATGATATATTAAATTACATTAACTAATATTAGCTCACTAAAAGATTCTTTTTCTCACTCGGGTAATACATTGATATATATGCGATATATGTTAAATGTATTATTTTATTTTGTTACAATAAATATTATATATGTGATATATAATATTGTAACATGATATGGTTATTAATGCAACATGATTAGTGGAGATTAAACATGGTTAGGGTTTGATTAGGGTTAAGCTCTTCTAGAAGTTTCTAGAAGGTTTTTGTTTTGTTTTGTGTAAGATATTTTATGAAGATATTTGCTTAACCAAACCCAAACCCTTGACCATGGTTGTTTCTCTACAAGGGTTAACGATTCATTCTTAACTATGGTTGCATTTCTAACCTCACTAATGAGTTATTCATTATTCATCACAAAAGGATTCCTTCTTCTTCTTCCTTCTCTTTTCATGGAAAAGCTTTCTTGATTTTGATTTTGTGATGATAAATGAGTGAGAAAAAGATAATAAAAGAGAGCAAAAATCCTACTTCATCATCCTCATCTATCTTTGCCATTTAGATGAGGGTGTTCACTTCATATTATGAGTGTGAGCTTGTGTTAACGAAACTTCAAGGTAGATCATCTTTGTATCGAAGATCGGAAGCAAAGGCTGCATCTTTCTCTTCGTAGAACCTCTCGAGAGTCCGGAACCCGATGATCGCAGCGAAGGGACCACAACACGGAGCATATGAAGTGAAGGACCGGATCTACAAAGGTTGTAATCCCTCTCACTTAGTGTTAAAGTTGTTAACATGCTAGTTTTCGCCTAATCTCTAGTTTAAAGATCCGTATTTGGGTTGTTCGGCACGGCTAAATTTTTAATCGGGCATGGTTGATGCCTCATAGACCGTTGTGCGCGTGCACAACAACCCTACAACGTATTTATTTCTTAGTAAATACGTTGCGGCCCGCCACGTCACCGTTTCCGTACACTGGGAAGCGGGGTGTGACAAGGTGGCTAAACCGGTCTCAAGAGGTAAGAGGCTGAACGTTGTGATCGCCAAGGCACTACAACCCAAAAGTGAGACGGTGTTCGAACAACTTTCTGGTGCTCCAGCTGGGGGCAAGACTACCGGAACAAAGGGCATCATCAAACGTCGCGGACAAGCTCAGAAGCCGCCGCCGACAAGTGCACAATTAGGCGTATCTCTAAAACTCTCCATCGCTCGGCCTACAGCGTCTTGGAATTTTGTGAGGTTCTAAGAACAGGGCTACCCCATGACGACAGCTGTGTCGGCCGTAAAAGTCAGCAATTCTTTCGAACCTTTAAAGTGGGTTTGTAAGGTGTTTTTCGTCACCCTATTGAGATGGGAATGCGCGTGCTTGTCAGGCGTATTACAGATTCCTCCTGCCTAGGGTAGGTCAGGGTTTATTGGTTGTGTGGATCCGAATTTTTGGCAGCCGCGAACTAAACTGCCGTTAATTACCCCTCGCTTTTGGAGTGAAAGAATCTCCGATTGACGGGTCAAACTGGTCATGCGAAATCAATGCAATGTGTTGGTATGGTTTTTTTAAACAATAGGGACGTGTTCATTTTTTATTTATTTATTTTATTTGTGGCAAATGATTTTTTTTAATTATTCAAAGAAACATTTTCTAAAAAAAAATACTTTATTTATATATGTATATATATTTTAAAAAAAGCGGTGGAGGGGAAACTCCCCCTCACGTGAGGGGTAAGTGGGAGCCCCCACGTGAGAGGGAGCAGGGGCTCCCACTTAGTGGGAGCCTCCTCCTCATGTGAGGGGGTAATCTCCCACTCCCCTCAGGGCTCCAAAAGACCCCTTTTTCTTCTTCTTCTTTTTTTTGATGAAGTTAAACTTCAAAAGAATTTATTTGGAGTTGAACTCCCAAAACAATTTTATTTGGATTTAAACTCCAAAATATTTTAAGTGGAGTTAAACTCCTCAAAAGGATTTTTATTGTGGAGTTGAACTCCAAAAGATTTTATTATGGAGTTAAACTCCTAAAGATTTTAAATGGAGTTAAACTCCTAAAAGGATTTTTATTGTAGAGTTAAACTCCAAAAGAATTTTTATTGTGGAGTTGAACTCCAAAAGATTTTTTTATGGAGTTAAACTCCTAAAAGGATTTTTATTATGGAGTTAAACTCAAAAAGAATTTTTCCTTTCTCTTTTGAGAAGAAACCCAAATGGGTTCTCTTTAAACTCCAAGATTTAGATCTTGGGTGATGAAAGGAGACCCATTTTTTCTCTCTTGATGGAGCATTGGGAGGTGGGTTTTCCTTCTTCTCCTTATCTCAAATTGGATTTTGAGAAGGGAGAAGAAGGTAACGGAAATCTTCTCCTTTTTGGGGGGGGGGGGGAGGGAGGGGTTGGATATGAGAGTTAAGCTCTCCTTCAATGGGTTTATGGTGAAACTTTATTTACTTTTGAGAAAAAGAGAGCTAAGCTATTGATTTAATTGAAAAATGAAGAGGAAGAGGAAGAACTTGAGAGAGTGAGGATGGAGGAACAAACCCTAGAGATTTGACGGGGAATCAATTCTTATTTTTTATTTTATCATCATGTTGCCTTATATAGGCTTACAAGTTTACACTTAGCCCCTTGGGCTTTTACAAAATGGCATTTTGCCCATCCCATACCTTATGTGCTCATTTCTTTTGCACATAAGCCACGGGCTTTACAAAATTTTTGTTTTATACCCATTTTTCTTACATTTATTCATAAAAATCACATCAAAATTATTTATTACATAATTATCATTTTGGCATTGGGTAGGCCGGCCACGGGGCTCGACTTGGGCATGGGTCCACTTGACCTAGCCTTGGGCCCACCTGGCTTGGGGTTGACTTTGACTTTGACTTGTTCAACCGGGGTGTAATTTTTGACCCCAACAAAGTGCCCCTGGAACAACTCCAATTTCTATGTACATAAAATTCATTTAAAGTTAATGTACAATTGGGGTATTTACAATTTCTGTGAGTACTATAAATATTTGATTCAATTTTGAACAGTAAGAAGGAGCTTGTAGCTCACTGGTAAGGCCTTGCACTGCTGAACCAAAGCACCAGAGTTCAAATCCCATCAGCCATATATTCTTTTTATTTTAAATTCTTTTAATGTTTTAGAAGCTCAAGAGTCTACACGTGCAACACACGTAATAGGGTAAGTTACAGAATAAACAAACATAAACACGAGAGAAATTGAAGCGACAGGGACATGTAGCCCAAGAACCAACACCCCTCGTCGGTATTGGCCCGGTGACGTATACGTGGGGACCCGGCACTACCGGTCTCGCCCGTCGCTATTGCTCTCATCTTCTCACCCGAGCACCCTTTGGCCTACCCCACTCCCCCTATACTGTTTAAATTCTCTGCAATTAACCAGAGAATTAAAATACCCCTTTTTAATTCTTTTTAATGCATATTTCAATGCATTCTTTAAACACCCTAAACCCTAATTTTTCCCTATAAATACCACCCTCATTTCACCCCTCCTCACTCACAATTCCTTGCCCAAACTCTCAAGAAAATTCCAAGTTCCTATAGTGTGCAAGTGAAGTTAACAAAGGGCGAATCTCCGACGAACTTCCGGCGACAATCCAAGGAGTTTCCGGCGACGAAACGACGCATCGGCGTTTCCCATTCTTTCTCTTTCTCTTATTTAGCTAAATAACCAGTAAGTCCCATTCTTCTCTCTCATCTTGATCTCTAAAAAGTTCTATTTCTAAAACCTGACGGAAGCGGAGTTAATCCGACTTCCGATTCAGTTTTCTTTGTAAACTAGATTTTTCTTAATCAAGATAAGTTCATATTCTCACATATTGTTAAGCAAACATTAACAAGACTAGTAAATCAAGTTTCACCTCAAAATAACTATTTTGGTAACTTTTATCGCATTTTTTTACATTAAAATACCTTTATATTTCAACTCGACATTCTTATACCTTTTAACCGTATTACCGTAGAAAAACTCACGAGGTAATGACCTAACTCATCACAACACACATATCTATCACAGCACGATGAATCTTAGGACAATAGAATACGAGAAATACGACCTTGCAAATAAATCCCTTCAACTTATAAAAACCGTTTTCTTTAAAAGATGTATTAAAATATTTCCATGCAATTGAGCCTCTACAACCCATTTTGGGGACCCCGTTTGGGATGGTGCAGATTATCGCACATCCTCGGGCTTAGTAGAGCGAGATGTCCTCCGCAAGAAGCATTCGATCTCGATGGAATTTTTATACATTTTTCTTTAGAAAATGAGATTTTTACAAGAAAATAAATAAATTTATTTTCATTAAATATGTATATATAAATATTACCAAAATACTTATTTTAAATATATATATTATTCCATGTTTTCAAAACTCAAGAAAAGAATTCAAATATTATATGAAACTACCATGATAATTCAAAACAATATCCATATTACAAATAAATACCATATATTATGAAATTAGGTTTTATTCACTAGAAATGTCACATTTATAAAATATACATCAATGAAAACCCTAAAGACGATAATTAAATGCTTGAGGTGTATTTTGAAAATTATACAAAATTATTTTTACATAAACCCCTCTCAAGTTATGCAAAATTACAATAAGGACCCTAGTAAACATAGGTTTAAGCGGGACCAGTCTCTTGAGCCTCAGGGAGCCAGAGATATAGGTGCTTGCCTATTTAAGGTAGACAACTTGACAAACGGTGTTATCAACACGGTAATTGTCTTTGAAAAAGACACAAATCCTGCCGTCTATGTGCAGCAGTTACCGATAGCACCAAAACATAATTCAGGACTTCAATTTCTTTTTTAATTGTCTGACTCAGACTGAGTCTCAATATAATCAATCTGACTTGAATGTGATTCAAGTACAAACTACAATACAACATAATTCAATATGAATCCATCTATTAAATCTATATCAATCTGTATTGACCGAACCGAACCATGGATATATTCCATTTACATGTTCATCCATTATATCCGTTCCATTACTGATATCATGGTTTCGGCATGTCATCCATCTATACAATTTACAAGACAATACAATACATTCAACACAAATCAAGACATCGCGGGGTTGATAAGGGGTAGATTGGTACGGAAGGTGTTAGAAGTGGCACGAGACTGCAACCATAAGACACCTAACCTGAATCTCCATTGCCGTTGTACCGTGGCTGAACGGTTCCTTGTACTCCGTATACCGTAGTCTCTGTTATAGTGAGACTCCTCTCGTATACACTGATCTCTTCTGTACCAAGCTACAAACAACAGCGTTAACACTAAATAACAACAATAAACATCTATACTCTATTCTGTTTATTCTATTCTTATCTATCTACGGACTTACCGAGCGATTTGTTCGCTGGCGATATTCTCTTTCTTCTTCTTTGGAATGTCGTCAGGTGATTCGGACTCACTGGAGATTGAGCCCAGCAGCGAAGACTTGGACCAGTTTACTGAAGATCCAGAGCTTTAGTTTCACTTGTACATTTCCTTTACATTTCTGTTATGCCATTGTTTGGGCATTGCTTTCATTCCATGTATTTACCTTTCCAGATGTATTGTAAAAATAATGTTAATAAATAAAGTTGTTGTTCAATTATATCTATTGTCACTGTCTCTTATGCATTTTACTTATATTACTTAGATACGTTTAGCGCGTTTAATTCAGAGTAAATACGTAGCGAGCCAGTCGCGTTCCCTTCCCCGTACACCGGGCAGCAGGGCGTGACAGCCCCTCATCAATAAATGCACCATGTATGTATGGGTCGTGTGCATGAAATTGATGGATCTTGCTCGTGGGGAGTTGGACTTCAAGGTGGAACATCATTCCGGGGGCGGAGTATCATTCTGGGGATCGGAGCATAATTCCGAGGAGCGGAGCATAATTCCAGGGATCGGAGCATAATTCCGACGAGCAGAGCATAATTCCGGCATCAGAGCATCATTCCAAAAATCGGAGCATAATTCCGACGAGCGGAGCATAATTGTAACATTTCAGAAAAATAAAATATTATTTTTGGGAATT
Organism: Agapanthus africanus; assembly: GCA_030015575.1. NCBI lineage: Eukaryota > Viridiplantae > Streptophyta > Magnoliopsida > Asparagales > Amaryllidaceae > Agapanthus > Agapanthus africanus. The sequence continues at coordinate 783,239,508 of CM057341.1, forward strand.
TATATAATTAAATAATAAATATTATGAATATTTTATTGGTGTAGTATAATTAAATACCGATAAATTGGGAAATATTTGGAAAATTATAGGAATTACGGAAATGAGGGTGTTTTATATGATTTAAGCAAATTATAAATTCTTATGATTAATTATATTCCATTTTTATGCTAATCGCGATTAAATATCACTAATCGTGCATTAAGCGTGTTTTGTGCATGTGACATGCACCATATCATGTTTGCTAGCATTTGTTACATTCATTTTACCATGTCTTTCTTTTTTATTTGTAGCATGGTTTTGTTTTTGAAAATGAGAGGAAAAGGAAGAGAAAAGAAAAGAAAAGAAAAAGAAAGGGATAAACAATTGGGTATGGGCAAGAGAGAGAAAAGAAAGAGATGTGAAGGGTCTTTGACCATTCTCCCATTTGTTTCCCTCCATTATTTCCTTCATCATTTTCCTTCCTCCTCTCACTATGGTTGCCCTCATCTCCACCTCCTATAAACCCTCACAAACCCCCTCAATCCCACATCAAAACTCCATCTTGCCTTCATTAAAAATGTGCACAAGCTCACTACAAGCACTTTGGACCAAGAAAGTTTGGATTTTGGAGACTTGGGGCAACTCAAGAAAATTCTTGAGTTGCCAAATGAGGTAATTCTTTCACCATTAGCATAGTATTCCATTCACTTTAGCTTCCATGTTAGTTTAGAAGTGATTTAGTGTAGATTAGTGAACTTTGAAAATTCCAAGTTGAGGTTAGGGTTTAAGTTGAATCCAAAGGTGAAATTGAGGCTTAATAGTGACCTTAAACCCCTGTGGTGTTTGATTAAAGACCAAAAACCTAAGAGTAAACCACCAATTCACAAACTTAGAAACCCCGATATCGTATTTCGTAGACTTTTGTGATGGGAAATTTGAATCTGCTGCGACCCGGGGACCTTAGAAATTATATAGCGATTACAGTGAGACAAGCAGGCAACATAGGAGCTAACCCCAAGACCCGAGGCCACAATTCCCACCCATGGCCGCAGATATATCCATTCTGGCCGTAAATTGCGGCCAAAGCAGGGATGTATGGCCTCGTTTTTGGTTCATGGCTCCAGTATCTGTTAATTAGACCTTCCCTATATGCAAAATGTCCCAATTGTCACCTGAGGCAAATCTGGAAGAGTTTTCCCAAGTTGCTGTTTTCGTTTTGAGGTTTTTAATAACTTGAGATTTGATATTCGTGTTTGTATCGGCCGATTCACGTTTGTACGTCAATCGTCGTGAGTTGTTGGTTATTCTTGCATGTGTAGACCATAGCTTTTAACCTAGGTGTGATACGCGTGCCGTTTTTAGTTTTCATGTTCAATTCTCGTTACTATATGACGCAATGGAAATTGTAGGTACCCCCACGTAGACATCGAGACGACGAGGAGAGCGTGGCGTCATCGACTCCGGAAAGCGAGGATCAAGGTGAGTACATACATATCTACGGAGGAAGTCGGGTGGATGGCGTATAGCATCCCCGCAGTTCATAGTGTAGCCTATGATATATTATAGTTATATATGAATATGTGTTTGTGAAACTTGGATAGTTAGCAAGTATGATCTTAGAAGATCATGGGTTAATTCTAGTATAATTGAATGATAGTGTCGTTAGTTAGTTTCTTAGTCGCGAACCCTAGAATAAGGTTGCACACACGCGCGCACACACGCATACATTTGTTTTACTTGTGCGTATATGGGGATATATATATATATACACATATATGTATGTGAGTATGTATATGTGTGTGTGTGTGTGTGTGTGTGTGTGTGTGTGTATACATATACATGGATGATGATGATAGTATATGGTACTTGGAGATGAGTCGATGAGATTGGGCATGATGCCACGAGATCGGTGATGTGAATTGGTTCGTATTATGAGATACGACATGATGTTATAGCGGGTCTTTAGGTGATATGTTTTCATACACACGCATATATATATGTTGATGGTATCAGTATGTAATAGACTTTAGATCAGTACCTTTAATTCGGGATACGATGATCATGATACCAGATAAATAATGAGATAAATGTGATAGTTGACCCGCACCCTGATTTGGGATGTCGTACGATGGATTTACCGTACGGGCTATAATTATGATGATAGATCCGCACTCTTGATTCGAGGATATCATATTATATATATTGTATCGTACGTGATACTATTGAGGCGGGATCACCGACTACTAGATGTATATATATATCGACTCAGACTTAGGTGGTTTTCCTTGCCCTTTCGGTTAGTCTATTAGTTTAGTCTTGTAGTTTACTTAGTAGATGTTAGACTGGGGTCGAGTCATACCTATTTCTAAAACCAACGAATCGTGAGTATTTCAAAGACAGGCCAAGGGAAACTACGGATATTTCAAAGGACGTACCTTTTCTTAAAAACACCGTAGCTCCTATTTTTCTAAACACACGATTCGTATTATTTCAAATGTCAAAACTGTATGACTCATATATATAAATATATATTCTTATATGTTGTGTTTTTATTCTTGTTCCGTATTTTCATATTGTTCGCATCGCATTGCATGCTTATTTGTGTTTTCTTTAGTTATTATAAAACCATGCTGTCAGGACACCAGCACCATTACCGATGATGCGTATGCTCCACGTACACCTGCTTGCCGGCTCACACACATCATCATCGGTAATTGCCATGTCATGCACACATTAGAAGCACTATTTCATTAGTATAATTTGCTAGCTAATAGTTTGACATAGTACTAGTGCGCTTGTTTTTATATGTTAGTTTAATTATTGCATTCTTGTTTGATATCCGATGCATCCATATATTCATTTGTCATGAAATATTATGGAGCTTTATGCCAGTATTCACTGTCTATTTACATTGTGATTTTGAGATTTCGGATTTCCATGAGATTTATGGATTTGGAGAAACTGCAAGGATTTTACAAACTGATTATCATTTCTAAAGATAAAATTGCAGTTTTCTCATGATATGATTTGAGAGGTGTCCACCATGAGTTTTCTTGGCTCTTGAGCGATATCATACACCCGATTCGAGGAGGAGGAGGAACCGTCTGTGGGTGCATGGTGGATCCGGTGTGGTACCCCGGGGAAAGATGGTCGCAAATGATGGCGTTGAGCCTGGCATGGGAGCACTACCGACCGGTGATTTTATTATGACTCGACGGATATCCGGAGGATACCGATCGGAGTATAGGCCAGTCCGGATTGCCGGAGCCTGAGGTATTGAGATTTGATGTTACGGGCCAGTCCGGATTGCCGGAGCCTGAGATATTGAGATAGCGAGATATATATTTTTGTGTCGATGCTAGACACTGATTTTCTGTTGATTTCATTAATGATACCTCGATTTATAACTACAGAAATCTCACTAAATAATGAAAACAGTTTTCTCATTCATGACGTATTCTGCTTTCATTTTAATGCATTCATACATCATATATGTATTATGTTGCTACCTGAGGCGCTGACACGAGCACTTGATATTACACTTATGTGTAGATGGTACCGGTTTATATTTTGAGGATATATAGTATTGTATGACCTAGGATTGAGTTATACATGCGATTTCTGCTCGGTGATGTTTTCTATTCACGAGTTGGCAACTCACCCCCGTTGTGCCACAGTTTCTTGCAGGTTTTGCCGTACAGGTTTCCTTGACGGCTTTGCTGGCACACTGCTCTTTCAGGGTGATTGCTTTTGTAGGTGGGTTCACTCGCATCGTGACCACCCTTGTATTTCATTATATTCAGTTGTATCTAGTAAACTCCATCAATCGAACTTGTATTAATTTATAGACTTAGAAGACCAGTGTATATTCTTTCGACCTTAGAGTTGCGCTTGTATTATTATGGTTTTCTGGTGGTTATTGGTTTCTTCTGAGTTTTGATCCTCGCCCTTCGGTATTGTATATTATATTGCTTGCGTGGTTGTGACCGCCAATTGGCGAAGAGCTAGCTCCCGCTTAGGGATGTCTTTATTCATCTTTTATATATATTTCATGTGTTGTACCCGTTTAGGGCTAGTATTTACAAAGGAGACTCTGCCGAAATTTTCGGGAAAATATGATGTTGTTTTTAAATGTTTAATGCCACTTCATTATTAAAACCACTTGCTTTAAAACAAGTTTTCTTCACTTCTTCTTTAAAAATGGTTTAGATTTCTGGGATTTTGGCTTACTTGAATTAGATGGGGTCCTATAGACTTCATACGATTCAAGTGCCAGTCACGTGCCATTTCGGGTCGTAACAATTCCGGGATTGGAGCATCATTCCGAAAAGCGGAGCATGATTCCAAGGGGAGGATATATTCTGAGAGGAAACATAGTTGGACGCAGGGTTCCAGGGCGAAGCATAATTTCGACATGGGGTTCCGGGACGAAACATAATTTCGACACGGGATAGGTGTATCCTGAGACGAAGCGTAATTCCGTCATAGGACAGAAATTCTGACCGAAGCATAGTTTCGATGCAGAGGTTGATTCCCAGAAGAAGCATAATTCCGAAAGGGAAGGCAGATACATCGAGGCGGAGCATGATTCCGAGACGGAGCATAATTCCGACAGGGAGGTCGTTGGTTGACTTGATTTCAAGACGGAGCATAATTCCGACAGGGAGGTCGTTGGTTGACTTGATTCCGAGGCGAAACATAATTCCGACATGGAAGGCAGATACTCCGAGGCGAAGCATGATTTCGACATGGGGTACATTCTGAGACGAAACTTGATTCCGACGCAGAGGTAAATTCCCAGATGAAGCATAATTTCGACAGGGAATGCAGATACTCCGTGGCGAAGCATGATTTCAACACGGGGCACACTCTGAGAAGAAGCATGATTCCGCCGCAGAGCTGGTTTGTTGAAATTGGTTAGTTTGATTTGTTTCCCGTTTTGATGATGCGGAGGTCGGTGCTGCCCTTTTTGCGACTTGGACAGTCGGTGCTGCCATTTTAGCTATGTGGATGGTCGGTGCTACCCTTTTTGCGACTTGGACGGTCGGTGCTTGATTTGATTTCCTCCGCTTCTTGCGGTGTCAGGGATTGGATTTGACTTGCTCCGCTTTCTACGGTGTCAGGGTTTGGATTTGACTTACTCCGCTTTCTGCGGTGTAAGGGTTTAAGTTGACTTACTCCACTTTCTGCGGTGTCGGGGATTGGATTTGACTTGCTCCGCTTTCTGCGGTATCAGGGTTGAAGTTGACTTGCTCCAATTTCTGCGGTGTCGGAATTCGACTTGTTTCCGAGGTGGAGCTTGTTTCTGCCAGGGAGGTCGTTGGTTGTCTTGCTGATTTGATGTGATTTGGGTTGACATCAGTATCGCTACATTGGAATATGGTACTATGAGCGAATCATCATTTACTATGAGAGGATTTGGGGATTTTGGTTTTGGTTTGGCATCAGCACCGCTACACTGGAATATGGTACCAGGAGAGAATCATCATTTTCCGTGAGGGGATTTCCCTCATTCCCAGTTTAACGACTTAGGGGTCATTTGTTCCCAGTTTAACGACTTAAAGGTCATCTGTTCCCAGTTTAAAAACTTTAGGGGTCTATTGGATCGAAAGTTTAGAATTTTAGGGTTGGGGTCGGCATCAGCGTTGTTAACACTGGAGCACAAGTGCCAGGAGCAATTCATCATTTGCCTTTACCCGTTGGGGAGCGATGGCTTAGGAGACAGGTTCAGGTCCCTATCACCTAAGGCTTTTCAATTTTATGAGCCATAAGGGTCTCATAAAAGCATTTTCTCCCTACGAGTCAAAAGGATCTCGTAGGTGTATTTTCTCCTTAGGAGTCGTGAGTACCCCCAAGTGTGTTTTTCCCTTGTGAGTCGTAAGAATCTCACAAAGATGTTTTCATACGAGTCGGGAGGATTGTTCTCCGCCGAAGGACGCGACCGGGACGTTGGGACGTCCGGCCTGAATTTCGAGGGCAGATTCTATTTGGTGCTATCCGTCCACCTCTCCGAAGATGCCAAGTTGATTTATGGCACCATGTATCGAAGGTTTAAACGGATGCGGCTGATGTAGCAGACTTCATCAGATTCCTCCTCATTTGAGGGGTTTTTGATTGTGGGGACGCTCTTCCCTGCAGGCGCAAGCCCCTGCAGTTAATTACGTTACCGCATCGTGGTAACCACTTTCTCCTTCTTCAGACGGTCACTTCGTGTCGTGTGTGTCTTTTTTGTTTTTGGTTGCCCGTGGATTGTATACGGAGACTAATTTATGTTGTCTCCCGTAGGGCGTGTATTAGTTCAAATCCGTATCTTCTTAGATTTGGGTTTGGGGTTGGGTTTAAGGATGCGTTAGTCTCATTTGAGACTAAGATCGACTTAAACGTTTGTTAAGGATATGTTAGTCTAATTTTAGACTAAGATCAACTTAACGGGATCGTTTAGATCCAACAAAAGAGCATTTGGACTCTATTGTTTTAGTTTAGGGACTTTGCGGTCCATTAGTTTAAGGATATTACGGTCCATGAAGTTTAAAGACATCATAGTCTATGAGTTTAAGGACCCCACAGTCCAAGGTTAAGGACATCATAGTCCATGGGTTTAAGGACCCCACAGTCCGAGGTTAAGGACATTGATGGCACGCTTTTGGCGTGTCGGATGTTCAAAGTTCTAAGTTATAACCGCGATCAGGACGGTGTCGCTTTGCAGCTAGCCGGTTGAGCACGGGTCGATCCACAGGGAGATGATTGTATGTCCGTTCGTGTTTTAGACGAGTCAATAAAGAATGTGTATATGTATGTTCAAATCTATCCTAAGTGTTTGTATTTTATGTTCAAGTAAGCTTGTTAAGGTTAAAGTTAAGGTTGGTAGAGTTAGGATTAGTCTTGTGCTTGTCTTTTGCCATTCTTAAAACGGTGTTGGGATAATCGAAAGTAGCGGGGATTAGGAGGACATAGGAATGGGATTTGCGAGGTTAAGCAAGCTTTCCAACGCTAAATCCATTCCTAGTGCCCCTTGTCCGTCCGCTAAATACGCTTATTTCCAACCCTCGGCCAAACACCCGCAACCATGTATCCAATTAAATCACAACTACATGTCACGTTGTAGTGCGCTTAAAGGACTTCTCAACTTAGGTCGCGGCTACATGTCACGTATAGCGCGCCTAAGTGAGGGGGTTGCGTTTGTTTGGTCGGGGTTCGTTTCAAGATGTTTGGCGAAGAGAAGCACAAGGGATTTCTCCGTCCCTCATACCACCTTCATTAGCTTTAACAAGAGGGAAATTATTCACACATTATAAAAGAAAAGAAAACAAAACAAGAAGGAAGAAAAGAGAAAAAAACGGTTTTACAAGTGAAGCAAGCTAACTCTTGGGTTCTCAACTTAGCAAGAAACTCCGTCAAGTATCATCGCTTGAAAATAATACGGATAAGAGAAGAAAAGAAAAGAGCAAGAAATAACAACAACTACTTAACAACAATTATAAAAGTTACACTAGAATTAAAAGACAATGCAAGAATTAAAAGATACAAGTTAAAAAAAATAACAAACCCTCATTTTCATTTCATCATCCACTCAATGCTCTCACTACATTTTAATGGAGAATACATGAAGAAGAAGAACTAAAGCTAAACTAAATCCTAACCAAGAATGAACCTCCTCACTTGGCACAAAACTGGGCTATTTATAGGCAGAGAGCTGAAACCCTAGGGCCACATTCTGGCCACAAATGAAATGACAAAACTACCCACAATATTTGGTCAGATGATGTCACTAAACCGCGTCGGATCCGCCGCGAAAACCCACATTTGGCGGCGGTTCCGCCGCGGTTTTGTGGAATTGGGGTCTCGTTTTTTCTGTGTTTCCTTATGTTGCTATCCTATATTGTTCTACATGTACCAAATTGCAGATTGCTTCCACAATTGCTTCAGATCTGCAACGGTCCAAAATGGTATCAAAAATAATACTTTTGACCTTTTCTCCCTCGAGCTCCGCGCACCCATTGATTCTTGTGCTGCCCCCCTCGTGCTCTGTGCTTGTCCGAGACACGAATGACCACTGTCATATGTCTTGTCTCTGGAACTGGTACGCGGCACTGGACGGATACGGATGACCGAAACCCGGCTTTTATCTGTTGTCAACAGATGTTCTGGATTTTGGCGTAACAGTAGAGATTTTGTATGATTTGCGTTATTTTGGACTAGGAACCTGTAGCCTGTAAATATGTAGCAAACACGGATTAAAAGCACCTACCTATAAACAAACGAGCATAAGAATGGGCTGTAGTAAATGCAATATTCTGGTATGAACAAATACCCCCAAACTTAACTTTTGCTCGTCCCGAGCAGAACCAATTATTCACAAAAAAGTCCTAACCTCACTTTCGCAGGGAACGCGATTGCACTGAGCGTGTGCAACAAGCCGTTAAACCTCTAGGTGTCCCTAGTAGGAGGAGTGTTGTCTCCTGAGGGTTTTCAGCGGATACTACCCACAAAATCCCGTCAAGCTAGTGTCATAAGTTAACATCGATTCTACTCCTACAGTTCAGTATTTACGTTAGAAATTCTATCATCCTAAGTTAGAAATATCCAACCCTTATATTTCACACCTCCTATCTATTTAACCTTAGATCCTATACGTTCCAAAAAAGTTTAGAAAGATGTTGGTATCTCCTGAGTTTTCCTTCTAAAAGTGCGGTCTTAAATCGGGGATTTTTATCAACTTTACAGAAAACATAAGTCTTATTCTTCATTTCTATCTTTTATCCAAATATCGATTGTATACCCCTACGTGTGTGTTTTATTTCACCCCTACACTTAAGAATTCAATTCAAGCTATAATACCCTTGCCCTAATACCTAATACTACTTCTTTTCATTAAGGATGGACGGATTTGCTCACACACCTTTCATGCGACTATTAATGCTTCTCGAGGCACTAACGGCCGATTACTGAATGCGTGAGCTTAAAGCGTAATTAGCAGTTTCCGGGTCTTGATTTTATTTATTTTTTCTTTTCCTTTTTTTTTCTTTTTCTTTTTCAAGACCGGATATATTTTTCAATATGCTCTTTTGGTGTTTAGCTTTAATTACCGTTTTTTCTTTCATACTAGGCTTTCAGGCAAGAGTATTTCTAGGTATCCTCTACTATCCCAAGTTTCAAGGTGCGTGTAAGTGCAGTTTGCAGGGTATATACTTTCTAAATTTGGACTCAAGAATAAAAACAATTTTTCAGACCTATCCTTCAGTAAAGCTTCAATACTTTCCCCTCATCTTGACTTAACTCATGAACTGAACTCATGATTACCTATTTCTCAAAAAAACTATAAGGACGCATAATCACCAAGTTTAAACAGAATGAGGGTTATTTTTAGGGTTTTCAATTCCTAAGCTTAGGATTTAGTTATTTCTAACATATCAACTAAGCTTTCAGAATAAAAATCTAAGTTACCCTATTAGCTAACTTGACGACAAAGTTTTTATATTTTTTGGAAATTTTTTCGATTTTTATGGGTTTTTAATAAGGTATGCAAATGCAAAATATACAAATGAATGTGAAGGAAGAAAGCTTACCGAGCACACCCCCAAACTTAAACTTGATAGTGCCCTCACTGTCAGGCTACATCAAGAGGGTCAAAATTGTCGGCGCTCCCTAAAAACAAATTAGATACATAACAAAAAGAAAACCAAAAAATATATACACAAAAAAAAGAGTCCCCCCCAAACTTAAGTAAAACAGTGTTTCGACTATTAAGCATTGAAGTTCAGGATTAGGGGGGAAAGAACAGTATTAATCTATACAAGGCCTTACACAGGCCAAAAGTTAGCATCAACCATTCAAAGATTTTATCGTTATAATGTGGCGGTTGGTGAAAGAAGGTGAAGAGGAAAGAAATGGAGAATACGTGAGACCGTATGGGGATAGAAGCGGAATACGGTCTCGGTATATGAGAAGAAGAATGGCGGAGGGGAGAAAGAAGTGGAATACGAACTTGAGGGTGAAAATGGAGTGAATAGATTAGCACAATTTGTGATGACTGATGTGTAAAAAGCGATTGTGCTAATCTATTAACCCGTCGAGAAATTGGGTCAAATCCCTCAAGATTCGTGAGAAACCATGGGTAAGCCGAACTCGGTAAACCAGACACAAGAAATGAAAGTGATACGGTTTCTTGCAATATCGGAACGATGGAAAGGATGGGGGAAGTGATTGAGGAAGGGTATCGGTTAAGGGTTCTGGAGGGTGTACACAGTCAATGACAGGGACAAGATGAATTGGAAAATCCGACTCATCAAGCAAAACTAGTTCATCCTCAAAATTTTCCTCAAAATTCAGCACATCCATGCATTTATCCTCAAAATCCAGACGCATATGAGGTTCGGGAAAAACATTTAATGACTCGGGATGATGAATTGGAGAGAAAAACTCATCCAAATCTACGGGTTCATCATCCAAAATATTCCCGGCGTCAATATCCCCGATCAAGTGAAAATCAACATTCTCAGACACCTCATCAAAAGCATGGATATTAATCAATTCAGGTTCTAAGATGGAGGTGTAGAGGTCTAAAGGTTTAGGATTGGTTTCACTTGGCAAGGTCCCTTCACAATCGGGTAAATCAAACACTACAAAGTCGCACAACTCATTAACCCTTCTATCTTCAATCGGTGAATCGTTTGGAACATTAGATAGACATTCAAAACCGGAGTTGTGGGATTCAATTTGTGGCGGGTAGGTTTGACTTGGAAAGGGGTACAGCTCACTCTCACCACTCAAATTCTCAAGCTGTCCTACCGCCTCATCATACATTGGAAAATTAGGAGCTAGTTGAAAACTAGCTACCGGGTCACTAGGTTGTATGAGGGTAGCCATGGACGCATTCAAATCCATCATCTGTTGGTACGATGCTACCCGAAAGTCTTCCAATGACTGTTCCAGACTAGACATGGGTTGTGAAGGGGTTTCAGTGAAATATTCAAAGTTGTTTTGGTACTGGAAACTCCTAAATGACGGTTCAGAAACAATGTCTAGGGAAGGCGCAAAAGTTGGGTAGGACTGGTAGGAATTGAATGGATGGACAGGGGTGGGATCAACATTTGGATACGAAGATGAATGGAATTGTTGATCCCAAGAATTTGAAGTGGTGAAAGGAGTGAAAGATCGGCTATGAGATTGTTCAATATGTTCAGCGATGGACAAAGGACGACTTGCAAAAGGGGTATCAACATAAGCAAGTGCGGAAGGTTGAAAAGGTTGATACAAAGTGGAATGCGGAGTGCAAGTGTTTTTCCTAGACGCTTCTATGCGATCTTTCAGTGAAATTTTGGGCATGGAGGGGTCGTTCGAAATTCGACCAAAGCAAGAACCGTAGGGAGTTATGTCTGGTTGTGGGTACCAAAGTTCGGCAAGAGTTTTTCTAGGTGGAGTACCCATGATACGAAGAGAAGAAGAAGGAAAGGAAGGGAAAAAGAATGTGGATTTTTTTTTATTTAAAAAAAAATGTTTGTTTTCGGAGTTTTTGAAATTGTTTGTTTGAAAGAATACGGAATTATGGGACTAAAATTTACAAGCACAATCACTATCACAATATGCACAAACAATACCTAGAGCTAGGGTCTTCAAAGTCCAACTAAACCGCTTCTAGACTTCCAAGCGACAAGTTGCAGGATAACCCTCGAATCGCCTCTTCACTGCCAATTGTGGCCAGGTAAGCACAAGTGAGGAAGGAGGGTTCCGCTCATGAATAACCGTGAGACGGGCCTTTTAAAATTACCTCCTCACTTGTCTAGCCTAGGCACCACAAAGTCAAGTTTAGATAAACGACCGATTTCCCGCAACCTTCACCTGTCCTAAATGAGCGCGACAGTCCTTATAGGTTTGGTCTAGATATTTTTTATTAGCTCAAGGTAATGCGTATGCAATTAGTGATTTGTGGGGTCTTAGGAAGGGTGATGAAATCCCCACCCAATCTTAATTGGTGTTCAAGCCCCTTAATGTCCGTATTAGTATATGCAAAGCGGTAAACAAACAAAATCTAAAACAACAAAAATTTATTTTGCGGCGGAGCAATTTTGTGCAAAGATACCTGCAGAAAATACAGTATAGTAGAATTCAGAGAAGGGACTAGAGGAAAGAGAAGAGGTGTAGACAAAATTGGGCTCAGAAGCCACAATAGGACCGTGGAACCGCCGCCGAATCCCCTCCTTGACCGCGGTTTCGCGGTCAAACAGTGGTATTGGGACCTGAAACTTTGGTCAATATACGTGCCCTTCTCTATACACCCTAATAAAAACCTCTGTTTCTTGATTGGATTACTGTACTTGCTCCAGATTAGCCTGCACACTTGCACACAAAAATTATCAAAAATAACAAAAAGATTTTATTATATATATATACAAAAAGAATATTAACCCGAATAACAAGAAAGAAAATACGTTACCGTCTCCCCGGCAACGGCGCCATTTGATCGCACGCTTTTGGCGTGTCGGATGTTCAAAGTTCTAAGTTATAACCGCGATCAGGACGGTATCGTTTTGCAGCTAGCCGGTTGAGCATGGGTCGATCCACAGGGAGATGGTTGTATGTCCGTTCGTGTTTTAGACGAGTCAATAAAGAATGTGTATATGTATGTTCAAATCTATCCTAAATGTTTGTATTTTATGTTCAAGTAAGCTTGTTAAGGTTAAGGTTGGTTAGTAGAGTTAGGATTAGTCTTGTGCTTGTCTTTTGCCATTCTTAAAACGGTGTTGGGATAATCGAAAGTAGCGGGGATTAGGAGGACATAGGAATGGGATTTGCGAGTTTAAGCAAGCTTTCCAACGCTAAATCCATTCCTAGTGCCCCTTTTCCTTCCGCTAAATACGCTTATTTCCAACCCTCGGCCAAACACCCGCAACCATATATCCAATTAAGTCACAACTACATGTCAGGTTGTAGTGCGCTTAAAGGAATTCTCAACTTAGGTCGCGGCTACATGTCACGTATAGCGCACCTAAGTGAGGGGGGTGCGTTTGTTTGGTCGGGGTTCTTTTCAAGATGTTTGGCGAAGAGAAGCACAAGGGATTTCTCCGTCCCTCATACCACCTTCCTTAGCCTTAACAAGAGGGAAACTATTCACACATTATAAAAGAAAAGAAAAGAAAACAAGAAGGAAGAAAAGAGAAAAATACGGTTTTACAAGTGAAGCAAGCTAACTCTTGGGTTCTCACCTTAGCAAGAAACTCCGTCAAGTATCATCGCTTGAAAATAATACGGATAAGAGAAGAAAAGAAAAGAGCAAGAAATAACAACAACTACTTAACAACAATTATAAAAGTTACACTAGAATTAAAAGACAATGCAAGAATTAAAAGATACAAGTTAAAAAAAATAACAAACCCTCATCTTCATTTCATCATCCACTCAATGCTCTCACTACATTTTAATGGAGAATACATGAAGAAGAAGAACTAAAGCTAAACTAAATCCTAACCAAGAATGAACCTCCTCACTTGGCACAAAACTGGGCTATTTATAGGCAGAGAGCTGAAACCCTAGGGCCACATTCTGGCCACAAATAAAATGACAAAACTACCCACAAAATTTGGTCAGATGATGTCACTAAACCGCGGCGGATCCGCCGCGAAAACCCACATTTAGCGGCGGTTCCGCCGCGGTTTTGTGGAATTGGGGTCTCGTTTTTTCTGTGTTTCCTTGTGTTGCTATCCTATATTGTTTTACATGTACCAAATTGCAGATTGCTTCCACAATTGCTTCAGATCTGCAACGGTCCAAAATGGCATCAAAAATAATACTTTTGACATTTTCTCCCTCGAGCTCCGCGCACCCATTGATTCTTGTGCTGCCCCCCTCGTTCTATGTGCTTGTCCGAGACACGAATGACCACTGTCATATGTCTTGTCTCTGGAACTGGTACGCGGCACTGGAAGGATACGGATGACCGGAACCCGGCTTTTATCTGTTGTCAACAGATGTTCTGGCTTTTGGCGTAACAGTGGAGATTTTGTATGATTTGCGTTATTTTGGACTAGGAACCTGTAGCCTGTAAATATGTAGCAAACACGGATTAAAAGCACCTACCTATAAACAAACGAGCATAAGAATGGGCGGTAGTAAATGCAATATTCTGGTGTGAACAGACATCATAGTCCATGGGTTTAAGGACCCCACAGTCCGAGGTTAAGGACATCATAGTCCATGGGTTTAAGGACCTCACAGTCCGTAGTTTAAAGATGTCATAGTCAATAAAGTTTAAGGACATCATAGTCCATGAGTTTAAGGACCCCACAGTCCGTGGAATGTTTGGTTGTCGGGACCCGTCACCTCTCTAAAAACGTTGAAGGATTACAACGACAAATATCAGAGGAGTGAAGGGATGTACCCTTGAACCAATATTGGTTGGGATCTGTAGTCCAATTTGGGACTAAGATCAAGGATTTATGAGCATATGGGCTCAATTAATCTGAAGTAGGGTTCAATGGCCCCTTTGGGCTCAGCCCATTTAGTTAAAATGTTAAACATTTAACAATGCTAAGCATTGGTTTGGGTTCTGACAATCTTTTTGTCTTTTATTAAATGCTGAGCATTCATCATAGCTCTGGGCTTTATTTATAGAACAATTTATGTTCTTTTAGCGCACACGTGAGGAGCACGTGGCGCGCTTGGCGCCAGTCAAAGAGCGCAGAGCGCTTCTGCTGGGTAGTGCACACGTGAGGAGCACGTGGTGTGCTTGGCGCTGAGCGCTAGTCAATGAGCGCAGAGCGCTTCTTGTAATGTAGCGTACACGTGAGGAGCACGTGGTATGCTTGGCGCTGAGCGCCAGTCCAAAGAGTGCAAAGCGCTTTTGTTCAAGTAGCGCACATGTGGGGAGCATGTGGCGTGCTTGGCGCTGAGCGCCAGTCAATGAGCGCAATGCGCTTCTGTTTAAGTTTGGAGCGCTAAGGCTCTGCAGCGCTGTGCGCTAGATCTGGAGCGTTGAGGCGCTCTTTAGGCAGCTTTACGCCCTGAGAATTACATTCTCTCTATAAGAGACTTTGTCTCATGGATTTAAGAACAAAGTTCTTAATTTTTATAGGAGATGTTTCAATCTCTTATGTTTTTGGTGAAAGACCATGCCTTTATGGATCTATGATCCTAAGAGAATTGAATTATTCTCCCCCCTTTTATAACGAGATACTATGATCTCTGAAAGACAATGTGTCTTATAGATCTATGATCTAAAGAAGGTTAAATTCTTCCCCTTATTTTTTATGATGAGATACTTTGATCTCTGCCGTGAAAGACCTTGGTCTTATAGATCTATGATCTTAGAAAAAGAAGTAAATTCTTCTTTTATATGAGATGATTTCATCTCTCTGTTCTTTCTTTACCTTGAAGAAAGTTTTCTTCTTCTGAGAGCTTGCTCTTTGTCTTTGAACTTCTCAAAGTTTATGGGGGGGTTCCTCTATATTTTTCTCTCTGTATATCCCAGACTTGAAGTCTTGGGGCCTTTATATAGTGAAGGCTGATTTGTTCAATCAGTTGAAGAGATCTTTTCTCTAATTGATTTAGGAATGTTTCCCACCGTTGGATCTTTGATCCAAGGGCTTCTGTTTTACAGAAGGCAATCTTCTCGTTTTTAACAAGATTAGGAAAATCTTTTCCCATACAGAATTTATTCTGTATTTTGGTGATTTTTAATCACCTTTGGATCATTGATCCAATGGTGCTCTGATTTACAGAGCACAATCCTTTTGTTTGGAAAGATTTTGATGAATCTTTCCTTAACAGAATTTATTCTGGTCAATTGATGATTTATCATCTTTATTGGATCTTTGATCTGATGGTGGAGAACATTTAGTTCCAGCGCTAGCGCACTCGTGCTTTGCACGCGAGCGTTGCTTCAGAGCGCTGGCGCTCTTTGCGCTAGCGCACTCGTGCTTTGCACGTGAGCGTTGCTTGCCGGCGCTTTATGAAGCGCTGCTTCATTTCAAATTTTGAAAATTTGAACAGAACTTTGCTCTGATTGGGGGAAACAAGGATCTCGCAAGCTTTGTTCTCCTCATGCATCGTGAGGACACATGAGTGGGTCTTCCCAAATGGTGCAAAATTCCAAGGGCGGAGACCGGCCGCTGGACTGGTGATTGCGGTGGGGAATGGGTGTGATGAGAATTATTTGAGCCCGTGGATTGTATACGGTTGTCAATTTGGGGACCAACCATAGGGCTGAGAGAATTTTGGGAAATTGGGTCTTGGTTGGCATCTGCATCGCTGCACTGGAATATGGTACCAGGAGCGACTCATCATCCTCCATTTAGGAATTTGGGGATTTGGATTTTGGCTGGTGTCTGCATTGCTGCACTGGAATATGGTATCAGGAGCGACTCATCATTCGCCGTTTGGGAATTTGAAGTATTCTTTTTTTTTCTTTTTCTTTTTTTTCTTACCGCGATTTCTCCACCATTTCAGCTTTCCTTATCGCAAAGGTCGCGATTGCCCCATCATTTCGGCTGTTTATTTTCATTTTTATTTTACTCGCTGATTTTTATTGCAAGTTGCCCCATTATTTCGGCTCTTTTTTTTACACATTTTTTTATTTACACATTTTTTTACATTCTCAGTTTAACGACTTAGGGGTCGTGTGTTCCCAGTTTAACGACATGGTGGTCAACTGTTTCCAGTTTAGCGACATGGTCGTCAACTGTTCCCAGTTTAACGACGTGGTGGTCATCTGTTCCCAATTTAACGACGTGGTGGTCAACTATTTCTAGTTTAACGTCGTGGTGGTCATCTGTTGAAGCCTGGGCTCGATTCTGTAGGAACCATGGGCTCCTTTGGCTTAATTGCATAAGCAGGCTTTTCGTCATCTAGACCGAGCCGGTGTTAGATGGCAACAACCACATCATCGTCATGGCTATAAGGCGTAGGAGGACTTGTTCCTCTGAGCTCCATCATGTAGACCGTATGGGTTGTATACCCGTCTATTGCTTCTTCATTGGCAATGTTGCTCGTTTGGCTCTTAGCTTGTTGCCTTGGTCCGCTCTTTTCAGAGAAATGCAGATGTGTGAGAGAATCAGGTTCCCGAAGGACTTCGGTCTCCGTTTGTATGAAATTGGCGGTCACTGCTTGACTATTTGTTAACACGCCTTTAGACAGTTCTATCTCTCCTGCCTTGTATTGCTTTTCGACCCAATATTTGAAGACGAAGCGGTCCTCAATGGCATGACCTATCACTCTGTGATAGGGGCAATATTTGGGGTCGTCGGTCATATTCGCTTCTTGAAGTCTTTTTTATTCTGGCAATTGTAGACCGTTTCTTAGGGCATCCTTGAATATTTTACGGATTTTTTCCCTTCTGAAGGAATAGACCTTATCCAGCTTCTCTTTCAGTGGAGATTCTCCTCCCTCTACGAACACTGGCTTTCGAGGCTGGTTGGCATTAGGCCTGCTCATCCTTCGCTTATTTCGGTTAGCCGAAGTGTTAAAAGATTCAGTATTGTCGAAATTTCCGTCTTTGCGATTATCGTCCTTTTGGTCTCTCCAGGATCCATTGTTATTTTGGTAATCCGAGGAAGATTCCTGCTTGGAGCGCTCCAACATTTGAACTTTCTTGGTCAATTCTTGGAACGTCTTGAGACCTGCGGTGCATAGAAAAGGATTCATCCGGATACCGAGATTTCCGATGAGGAGATTGACGGATTGGTCTTGTTCCAACGGTGGCTCACATTTGATGGAGGGATTGCGCCATCGGGTTATAAAATCCGTGATGCCTCCGTTGTTCTTTGGCTTAGTCCTTATGAGGTCGGCAATGGTGATCTTATCGCTGACACTCTTGAACCTTTGTCGAAACAGAGATTCCATTTGGACGAAAGTAATAACGGAGCCATCCGGTATGCTTGCGTACCAGTCAAAAGCGACATCGGTTAAGCTATTAATGAACTGGCGGAGGAGGAGCGCATCATTGCCCCCAGTATTCCCGCATGAGGCTTTAAAGTAGGTGATGTGCTGATTCGCATTTCCCGTCCCATCAAATCTTCCGAATTTGGGGACGACATAGTCGGTAGGAAACTCTACCAGATCATGCCGAGCGGGATATGGTCTCCCACTATTGCTGATATCTTTTTGCACTTCGGCTACCAATATTTTGATTTTGTTGGTGACCAAATCCATGATTTGATCTTGCGTTAGCAGGCTGCTGTCATCGGTAGTCAAGACATTTCCCGAGATAGAATGCGGCCGACTTTCATGCGGCTCGCCCACCTTTAGATTTGAGGGAATATGAGTCGATTGCCTCGGGACACCGTTTCCCGGTTCATGAGCAGATCCCTGCACTTGATTGGGAGGCTGAAAGGCAACTTGGGCCATGAGCTGTAAGACGACGTTTGTCAAGTCGTCAATTTTCGAGTAGAGCATGGCCATCTCATTGTCTTTGTTTCTGGGCTACTTCTGGAGCTCTTGGAAAAGTTGCTGCTCTGCGGTTTTGGGACGGAAGATTGGCCCCTATTCGCTTTCCGAGTCCGACTCCTCATGAACCGAGAGATCTCTCTGCTTATCAGCCTCACTGGAAGGGTTTTCATTACCTTCCAGAGAAGGCTGGTCTTGGGCAACCACATTCACACCAGATTGGATTTGAGATGTGGTGGCCCCGTCCTCACTCTTGCTGCGCGTGCCCACCATGTAGACAACGTGGACCACATATCCAGCCATCTCTTTATCTTTGGCGGCTGATTTTTCAGACCATTGTCGTGGCCCTTCCTCTTCTGGAAAGGATAAGCGACTGAAGACGGTTGGTCTGACTGGGTCCTTAGGTGGCGCTGTCTGGATCGCAGATTTCTTGACTCTCACGGCCATGGCATTCTTCTGAACCAATTTCAGCGGTTCAAAAGAGTTAACGAGCTTCACAGCCGGTTCAGCTGTTGTTGCGGGGTAATCTTGTTCTTGGAAACTCATGAATTTCAGCCTAGCAAGAGCCCTAGCCCTTTTGTCCGGTGGCCCCGGTGAGCCTGGGGAAGTCCAATTTGTCGGCTCTGTATCTGAGCCTTTTCTGTCTTAGCTTCTCGATTTTGAGGGCTTGGCGGGCATCCGTTATCCAGGAAGCCATTGTGAGTTGATTGAAGGGGAGCTTAGAGAAGATACCCGATCGAGCAGTTGTCAGGGGCACCGCTAGAGCTTACCCGAGATGCGTTATTGCTTAGTTGGTATCGATGGCCTTGCCTCCAGCTGGAGCAACGAAGAGTTGTTTGGAGATAGATTTATGCTTGGGCTGAGGTGCCTTCGAGATCACCACATTTGGCCTCCTGCCTTTCGAGGCCCGTCTGCTTGTTACTGGAGCTTGAGGAGCTGGGATGGCGTTAGCTGGCATGAACAAAATAGAGCCAAATGGTAGCGGCAGCTCCTCCCACTGTCGCCCGAGGCTGGCCGGGAGGACCGTCCTGACATCCATCTTTATCGTGTAGGAGATGTGAGCTGTGTTGAGAGCTGAGCTTGTCCTTGGAGACATTTTGTTGCGTCCGAAAATTGCAATTGGAAAATATTAACCTGTACAAAGAAGCGTGATTTCAGTACAGACAATCGATATATATGTTGATTGAGTTCGCATGAACGTTTAACCCGAAATATGGGAGGAGAGAAAGGTCCCACCGGGCGTGCCAGAATCTGTATGGTGTTTTTCGTCACCCCATTAAGATGGGAATGCGCATGCTTGTCAGGCGTATTACAGATTTCTCCTGCCTAGGGTAGACCGAGATTTATTGGTTGTGGGGATCCGAATTTTCGGCAACCGCGGACTAAACTGTCGTTAATTACCCATCGCTTTTGGAGCGAGAGAACCTCCGATTGACGGGTCAAACTGGTCATGCGAAATCAATGGGATATGTTGGTATGTTTTTTTAAACAATAGAGACGTGTTCATTTTTTTTATATTTATTCTATTTGTGACAAATGATTTTTTTTAATTATTCAAAGAAACATATTTTATTTTTATATTATTTTTATAAAAAAAGCAGGGGAGGGGAAACCCCCTCTCACTCACGTGAGGGAGATGAGGGGTTAGTGGGAGCCTCCTCTTCACGTGAGGGGGGGAAAGCTCCCACTTAGTGGGAGCTCCCTCTTCCTTACGTGACTTAGTGGGAGCCTCCCTCTTACATGAGAGGGAGCAGGGGCTCCCACTGGGAGCCTCCCCTTCACGTGAGAAGGGGAAAGCTTCCACTTAATGGGAGCTCCCTCTCCCTCACGTGAGAGTAAAGTGGGAACCTCCCCCTCACGTGAGGGGGGAAAGCTCCTACTTAGTGGGAGCTCCCTCTCCCTCACCTGAGAGGGAGCAGGGGCTCTCACTTAGTGGGAGCCTCCCCCTCACGTGAGGGGGGAAGCTCCCACTCCCCTCGGGGATCCAAAAGACCTTTTTTCTTCTTTTTTTTGATGGAGTTAAACTCCAAAAGATTTTATTTAGAATTAACACTACTACAATAGGGGGTTGCCCCTACGGATAATGAAATCCGTAGGGGCAGATTTAATTTGTCCCTACGGACTAATCCGTAGGTCCCTACGGTGCCCGACGTTTTAATTTAAAAATATTAAATCGTAATTTGTTGTTTTCACCTACGGAGCCGCAAACCAATGATCTACGGACTAATCCGTAGGGGCATATAAATGGGAATTTAATTAAAAAGGCACAGAAATGCCCTACGCTTCATCTCTCTCGCGCGTTAACTCCCAAAATCCCCAAATTTCTCGTTCCCGCCGCGCGCGTCGCAGTTTTCTCGTCGCCGTTTTCGTCGTCGCCACCGCCCTCCGTTTCGTCGTCGCCACAGCCTTCGTTCTTCCTCATCGCCGATTGCGCGCGTTGTCGACCACCGATCGAGCGTCTTCGTCGTCTCCGTCGTCTCCGCCTACAGGTTAGTAAATCTCCAATTAAACATAATTTTGATGATTATAGGGCTAGGGTTCAGGGTTTGGGTACCGATGAGGGTTAGGGTTAGGCATCGGTTGGGGTTAGGGTTAGGGTTCGGTTGGGGTTTGGTGTTGGGGTTGGGGTTCGGCTGGGGTTGGGGGTTAGGGTTGGGGTTGGGGTTCGGCTGGGGCTGGGGCTGGGGTTAGGCTGGGGCTACCTAGTTGATATTAGACGGAACTGATGCTTGTAAATTTAAGAAAAACTTATAAGAATTGCGCTTGACTTCAATCTATCTGGAAGTGATCGATTAAGTTGATTGATTGTCCCTTCACAACCGTGAACCAAATTTTGTTGAAATTAGTAATTGGGCTACGAATGTTCATATTCAACCCATTTGCTTAATTAATTTCATGAAAAGAAAATCTATGAAAGGATGGATCATGAGAAGGACTGATATTTAATTATAAAAACCTGTTATAAGCATCTATTGACAAAGTAGCTGCCTTCATGCATGGGACATGCACCAAAATGTCTATTTCAACACACAAAGCTCAAACCCAATATATAATTCACCTATCACATGAGAAAAACATGTGAAAACGTGTTGCCCACAAGGTAGTGAAATCGTAGAGCACTCTTGATGCAAAGTATGTTGTGGCAAAATATATACGTTTTTTAGACTGAAATAGGTTCAAACATAGATCAAGGGTTGATTTAGGATCAAGAACCCATAACATTCGATGTGAACGTTGGAGTCATTACTACTGTACGTTTTTTGAAATCGGTACAGAAATCCCTACAAGATGGCCACAAGGTTTTCATGGAGACTATGAACTGGTTGCAATTTTGAGGTTGTTTGGAAGATCTACAGAGGCTCTGAAGTTTATTGAGCAGATTAGACGGGTTTGCTAGTTTAAATTTTTCTTAATAGTAATTTTGAATTAGGGACTTCTTCGTACTTTTGCATTATTAGAAATTACAAGTACTTTTGCTAGTTTTACTAGTATTTTGCGCGTACAATACACATTGTTGATGTATAGCATGGTTTGAAAATTTGAATACATGTTATGTGATTTGATTATTAAAATATGATAATAAAGTGATAGAGATTGCTTGAATGTTGATGTCTAAATATACGTGTAGAGAGAAGAGAAAGAGAGAGGATGTTTGAAATTTGAATTTTATTGAAACTCAAAGCGCCACTTAGTTCCCGTCTATCGGTTAACATACGTTCGATGTTCGTCGTGACATAAAACTATACGAAGGTTGTTAAATATCGGACGGTATAGCTCGATACTAACAACCGTCGTATAGTCTATGTGATGAGAAGATTCAATCGTATGATAACCGATAGATTTGTCCCGTGTGGACAAGTTAGGAATGTATAAAGCAAACACCTTCCTTCACTTGTGTTTTCATCCGTTTCGAGATATTTCGTCGGTATCTTTCCGCTGGTTCTCCGTGTACAAAAATAGATTAGATGTTCATTTCAACGTTGTTTCACAGCTTTGAAATGATTATCTATTCTATTACAGTGTACTCAGAGAACAGCGGGGAGGTGCTGCCAAAATTTACTCGAAACGGTTGAAAGCACAAGCGAATGGGTGTTCGCTCTATACATTCTTAATGGGATAGAAGCCTTACCCCCGACAGCCGAAACACACACATACAACAAGAATACACAACAAACGCATCATTAGAGAGTGATTCAAGATATTCAATTTAAAACCAATATATGATACTCGATGATAATATGAAACTTTCATATTCTCATCGATACTGATATATGAAACTCAAAGCGCCACTTAGTCCCCGTCTATCGATTAACATACGTTCGATGTTCGTCGTGACATAGAACTATACGAAGGTTGCTAAATATCGGACGGTATAGCTCGATACTAACAACCGTCGTGTAGTCTATGTGATGAGAAGATTCAATCGTATGATAACCGATAGATTTGTCCCGTGTGGACAAGTTAGGAATGTATAAAGCAAACACCTTCATTCACTTGTATTTTCATCCGTTTCGAGATATTTCGTCGGTACCTTTCCGCTGGTTCTCCGTGTACAAAGATAGATTAGATGTTCATTTCAACGTTATTTCACAGCTTTGAAATGATTATCTATTCTATTACAGTGTACTCGGAGAACAGCGGGGAGGTGCTGCCGAAATTTACTCGAAACGGTTGAAAGCACAAGCGAATGGGTGTTCGCTCTATACATTCTTAATGGGATAGAAGCCTTACCCCCGACAGCCGAAACACACACATACAACAAGAATACACAACAAACGCATCATTAGAGAGTGATTCAAGATGTTCAAGTTAAAACCAATATATGATATTCGATGATAATATGAAACTTTCATATTCTCATACATGAGTATCCTCAAATCTAACTTTGATTATCGATAATTTATCCTTTTCAACGACAAACGCACACACAAAGCATATACACGGATTTTCTCCTTTGTCAGTATCCATCCCGTTCTTAGATTTCTCAATATAGTCATCATAACCTACAATTTATATGTTATACAGTCTAACATGGCCCATGAGTACGTCAGAGTTAAGGACTGGATGTATGTGGATTGGCAAACAATATATACAACCTAAGTTTATCGCAGGAGTTGCTGCTTTTATTGAATTTGCACGCGCACATAATAAGATCGTGATAGAGAAGATTCTCTGCTCGTGCGATAGATGTGGGAATAAGTACTGGCAGAAGGTAGAATTGGCAGAGCTTCATATCGTAAAATATGGTTTTACTAGACTTTATACAACTTGGAAATATCACGGGGAAGGAGAAGAACGCAGTAATGCGGCAGAAGAAAAAGGAGAAGACGATAATGCGGCAGGAGAAGAAGGAGAAGACGGTAATGCGGCAGAAGAAGAAAACAGTAATTTCTTTCCATCAGAAGAAATGGAGGATATGGTAGAGGCTGCCCTTGGTGAATCTATTTGTACCGAAGATGACATTCCTTCCGGTCAAGGACCGCGTGCGGATAAATATGAAAATTTCATGAATGATGCTAGAAAACCAATTTATGAGAATGCAAAGTATTCCACCCTCTCATGGTTCGTCCAACTTTTCCAGATTAAGTGCCTAAATGGATGGAGCAACAAGTCATTCACAATGCTTCTTTCGTTCTTGAAAGATTCTATGCCCCCGGGAAATAACGTGCCTGACAGCTGGTACGGAGCCCAGAAGATGATGTCTGATTTGGGTCTGAAGTGTGAGAAGATTCAAGCATGTCCTAAAAATTGCGTATTGTACCGGAAAGAGAATTCAGATTTGAAAGAGTGTCCAACATGCGGAGAGGCCAGGTATTAGCCGAAAGATTCTGATAAGAAGCCTGATATATGTAAGTCTACGCTAGCGCCCCGGCAGTCTACAGACGCCAAAATGCGGAACAAAACTTTTTAACTGGCGCTATCGTATACTTTAACCCGGATCTGCCATTATTGCTAAACTAACAAACTGTAAAGAGTGTAGGAATGTTATACCGAACGATCCGAGTCCTTCGTTCTTCAACCATCATCCCACGCTCCGTTGCGGCTGCTCCGATCTCGTCGATCTCCGATCTCCTCGTCGAGGTGGCACCACATGATCGGTTCTTTAAACGGGCTCCCGCCTCTGACTCGAGGCAACTCGATCGTCAAGTTTGCCAAAAGAGACGACCAAGAATGATGTAGAGAATGAGTAGATGACTTTGTCTCACTTCGTCCAAGTCCGTGGACGATCGGTTAATGAAGTTGCCGTGGAAATCGGGTGATGGAATGAAATGAACTGTAAAATTCCATACACCCCGAATGCTATCATAATCTTTTCTAGCAATGAAAACTCAAGTGAGAGAGTGAATGAGGAGAGAGAGAGGGCAAGCCATATATAGCAAGAGGGAGGTGACCGTAGGAGAAGAGGGTGACCTTAAGCAAAAGCTTCTCACTTTTAAAATATCTTAAGCAAAATAAAAGATCTTAACCAAAACAAGAAAGTGGTTAAAATCAAAGCATGAGTCACAAGACACCTCACCAAATCTAGAACCTTCTAGAACCTTCTAGAAGCATGACACACTCTCATCCAAGAAAAGATAAATCCGTCTTTAACCGAATGTTAAAAGACGGCTGATAGAAAACTGGAAACTGGCAACTTCCAAAAGTGATCCTGAAACGAATTTCAGGACAACCCCGAAACAGTATAAATATACCCGCATTTGTATTACGACCGAATACAAATGCAACTGAGACAAAGATATTATACCTACTCAATATAATACTCGGATCCGGCTTAAACCAAAGCCGACCAGTATTATCTGCCCGAAAACTGACACGTGCGTAAACGCACGTGCATTTTCCGAACCCTGCCATAAAACCATACGGCCTCTACAACGTTTCGCCCGAACTTGGGAAACTGTCTGTGGGGGACTCTAATGACTCGTCAGTACCCTGGCAGTGGGTTTAACCACAAACCGTCAGCGGCACTAGCTATGCGTAACGGCTGCCCATGGACTGACCTCAAGGGTGGCCGATGAGCGCACTCATCCGGAAAACCCTACTGAGCCTAACAGTGACAATGTATATACAGTCCGGTCCGTTCGTCAATGAGTATCGCATATCTGTCTAGGGGGCTAGTAACGTCAGACCCCCAATAGCAGTATAAGTCGTGTCGGAGTGAAGCCCAATTACACCCTGAGATACTACTGGAGTACCTACCAGTAAATCTCCTGCCATGGCCATGGACTTTGTGTAATGGCTCTCCTAGACACAGCACGACCTCGCCCCCAATACCGGGAGAGACGAATCCCCTGCCGATCCGCTCACGTGCCTCCATATGGCTCGGGACTGTACCCAAAAACTACCTGTTTGCACGACTCCTTTGAGCCGTGGTAGGGTAGAAATCAAAGCACAGTGGGAACTCACACGAGACAAATGACGACCTCAGGTCGATGAACTAACCTGTACACATGTCACCAGGGAACTGCTATCTGACGATAGGTATAGTACTAACTAGCAGATTCCCGGCGAGTCCTGTCCGGTGTACTCATAACCCAATGAGCACCTGTATACATCTTAGGTGATCCAACTGACACCAGTGGCTTGTGAGACCGGCCACCGCCCCTCGTCGGGGTCTCGACTGTACACACTAGTCTACTCCGGAGTATCGATGCCCTATCTCGAAACTCCCACGACTAGGGACCACAATTAAGGATATGCATATAAACTACCCAACTCTCACGTATATGATCGCCATCATACTGTTGGTAGTAAAGCAAGATCCTAAGGGCTCTATCAAAGTGTAACATGCAATCAGTCACCTGAACATGTACACGACTGATAAAGGCAAACCAGATAGCATACTATCATTTCGAGTAAGACTGTCCTACCGGGATAGGTCCTCCGCAATCATTGCAATCACGTACCTGCGATCCAATAATTGACTATGAGGGCACTATCTCCAACAATCTCCCACTTGCACTCAAGGCTAATATTGCGATGTCGACTACTCACAGCCCGTGTGAAACCGAACATCCAACTCCTCTACTAATCAGTTTCACAAAGCCCGTTTGTAAAACTATTGTGTTCGAGAAATAGCCTCGGTGAGTGGATCCGCCTAGGAGTTTCTTTCTGTATCTCTCTTAATCTCAAGTTCGCGGAGAAAGCCATCTCCCGAATTGAGTAGTACCTGTCTTAGAATATGTCTGGATATCTGATGGGACCTTAGTTCATAAATGAACTCCATATCCAAACTTCTTAGACTGAATCGATCACTGAACCTAATCAGTATCGGGCACCAAGTCACCCACAGTATCCTCTGGAACCACCTGTCCATAATACTGTCCCTCGTCAGAGGGAAAACTAAAACTCTGACAATCACTCTGTCATCCATGTCACCTTTGAAGCCTGGAATGATAACCGTCTCCCGAAAGAGGCTGCCGTTATCAAATCCGTAGAACATGTACCAATGTTCTAAAACTGCTTCCTTATGTTTCTCCAGGATTGGATTAATACAAACTTATTGCATCTAGTGCAAAACCAACATTTGGTGTGGTACTTGACATCTCATGATTGACTCAATTGCCTAAGCAAGTGATCTGCCAATCATGCACATCCCTCTCCCCTTTAGTCTGTCCGACACCTTTAGAGAGGGTGACTCCATCACCTGCAGGTACACCACCATGCTAGGAGTCAACTATTCCAAAAACCATTAGAATATCTGTCAAAGTACCCACATTGGGAAACTACCCAAATCCAGATCTAAAACCATAGATCTAGAAACCAGAATGTCAAATATTATATCCATATCCTGTCTGGAGAGACAACTGTGTGACGACCACAGTACAACCGATCGTAATATAGGAATTTTACTTCCTACTCTGTGTATGTCATTCAGATACCATGACATCACACCCTACTACCTTCTTAACTGATCCATCCCCTATTCTGATTGAAGTCAAACCCATGACTGTCACATCAAAATTAGATGATCTATCTCCGCTATTACTGCTCAAGTCTATGAATAGATATAAGCTACTTGCCCACTATGCTTCCGATGCTCCCACTGACTATGACAATCCTCCTACCGGGTCTCATAGCCTGGAACAACAGTAGTGTCAAGTCTGGGTAGATAAGAACCTCCCTGTCACCGTCCTTGAGGCTACCGAAGTACCTCTCGGGTGTCTGAGGTTACCCACCAAATCTGCGGAGTGGCTATTGGAATGTCAAACCTGATTGAATATATAGGTCCTATTAAATTTTCCGTAATCGTTCGCGGTTCTGGAATAACTTCCAGTTCTACCATACTCCCACTACTGTTTTCTGAAAAAGATCCATTTTTACTAAAACTGTGGCGAGTCAAGAACAATATCATTATTGATCTTCCAAATAGTAGAATATCAACCCTCGTCATAGCCAGGGTCAACCCACAAACAGCCACTACAGAAACGTGTCCTGAGTTATCCAGTGTCTGGTTTTAAGCATAAGCTGGACAACTCCCCGCACCTTAATTTCTTTTAAGGTACGAACTATTCTATATCCAATATAGAAACTTTGACACTTATTTAATTGGAACCATATTCAATCCATGCATCTGTCTCCAGTGCATATCAACTTAATGGAAAGAGGCTAATCAGCATTACTCAACTTAGGAATCCATCCAATTATGAGTAACCTGAAAGAGAAACACGTTTCTCAAAACCATCACTATTATCTGAATACCAATCACAAGAATCTACATCTTCGATCTCTTTGAAGAATCCCGATACTTGTGATACCTGGTTCTCTACTTTATTCTTATACCCACAACTTCTCAAAACTTAGACCTTGTATTTCTACGAAACACTCGTCTAAATACTAGAGAAATTATAAGTAAACAGAACATAGTACGAGGACCTACCCCTTTGTCCTGATGGACAATGGACAACATACAATACTCTGTATAAGTCCGCTGAGTTAAACAACTCAAAACCTGTGCGTTGTAGGTGGAAAACTGTACCCTGGCGATTTCCTCAAATATCACCAATTACAACGAATTCCGATATAATGAGGATGATCACCTAATTCCCAATATCTTACTCCCACTCATCATCTGTAAAACCATACAGATATGAGAATGAAACCTGGTAAATACATACTCTTGGAGTAAGTGTCTAATCGGGAAAACAGTTTTTCCTTTAACAATGCACTGAAACATGAAAATGTTTCGTAGGGGTATCATGGTATTCATAGTAATGCCTCTTCCATAATCCAATTCATGACTTCAACCGTATATTTTATTGCCGTCTCTCCAAATTCCTTTATTTGTCTTTAGTCGTTACCTTCTGTACACCATCGTTATGCTAAATGGTTTTCTTCCTTCCCTACCGTTCGGCACCAGCCTATGGTTTGGAAGAAGACTATCCAGTAAGCATAATAGGTGTACCCTCCTAAACCAAGGAGTACTCGCATCTCGAGAGAAGGTGATGATAAAAGACAACTGAATAATACCTTATTCTTTTAAAGGTGAAATAGGAGTGGCGATGAAGTACGCGGTTTTAGTCGTGAATGATATCAGTCGCAATTTACTTTGCCCTCTTTCTAATCCCTTTATTTTGTCTTTACATATTACCTTCTGCACACCCTACTTAGGCTAATTGGTTTTCTTCATTCCCTACCTTTCGGCACCAGCCTATGGTTTGGAATAAGACTATCCAATAAGCGTAATGGGTGTACTCTCCTAAACCAAGGAACTCTCGCAACCTGAGAGAAGGTGATAATAAAAGACAACTGAATAAACCAATTCTATTTCTCCTGAACCTGGATCCATCCCCGAAGAAGTCCCTTCGAGTTCGTATATAACCATACGATGGATCTATCCAATAGAAGTGGATATCCGTAGTAATACGGGTGTTCTGAGAAATGCAAAGGGTAAAAGAAGGAGTGGTAATGACTTATGCAACTAAGACAATCCAAAAGCCAGTATTTTAAGAAGGTTCGGTCAACCTGGTCACTGAGTCAAAGTCTAGGGTCGGTCAAAGGTCGCTGCCAAAGAGAGAGAGAGAAAAGAAACACTCTGCGTGCACTCTATCCTAGATCAGAATGGTCATCACTTTATCTAATCCGGAAACCTCCCACTGTCCTGTCAAATTCTCCTCCAAACCTAAAGAAGAATCAATCGGGATCACCCGAAGAGTAAACCAACTCATCAGTGGGAATCGGGATCCAACTCTCATCGCATGTTAACGTGATGGAATGCATCCACGTTATTCATACTCCAGAAGGTATGCGCATACTTGGCAAGTTTCAGTTTCTTTAGAAACTCCCGATATCATTTTCTTGCCCCATGCTCTTATGACCTTGACGTATGCCAACAAATCATAAGTCACATGTCAAGTTCTGCCCGTCATTATCTTGTTAATTTGAACCCACCCATACATACCCTTGACGTATGCCAACAAGGTAATACAACTGTCCCAAACCAACTCATCTATCTATGCAACAAATGAATACCCAGCAGCTACCAAACACTATGCCTTGACGTATGCCAACAAACATAGCTTGAATACTACTGACCATCCATAAGAAACGACGGAGGGCTACGGCTGGTTTTTGGCGAAAAAACCTTTAACGTAGTGAACTTGATATCGCTGAAGGAACCTGATAGCTTTTTAAAATATAGTGGCGAAAACCTTTTGCTAAAGAGGTCATTCCCGGTAAAGGGATCTCGGCTCTTTCCTCGTGGAATGAGGTGCAGGGTATTCCACTGAATACCGCTATGCAAAGCAACTTGTAATCGACTATAGTAAAGTTATTACTCTGACGCAAACTTCTGTCCAAGGGGTCAGTCCCGGTGAAGGGATATCATCCCTTGCCCCGTCGAATGAGGTGCAGGATATTCCACTGAATACCGCTATGCATAACAAAAGAAAACGTCTTTACAATAACACTTTTTAAATTGTTCCAACAACTGTAAACAGGTTTGTTTTACTTTGCATTGATCAGAATCAACACAGTCCCATCAATAATCACACCAGAAAAGAACGAAAATAAAATGTACGTATATGCCATCCGCATTCGTCACTGGGTCCCGTCATCACCCGTTAGGTTACTTAACTAACGACAGAGCGGGGGCTGGACTAGCGCGGGTGTAAAACATATACAACATCTAATAGTATATAAACCAATATACATAATCGCTCCAGGCGTGATAGTATGCAACATTACAGAAAAGTAATAAGCATCACAGAACAATACAGATAATCTGGGATCCCCGAGTTTCACAGAGCCGCTGCTGAAACTCGACGTTCCCCTGTCGTGTGGATAGCCTGTGCAATGAAACCTAGACCCCTACGGGTGCGGCAAGTTACCCGCCAAAACCTGAAGCGAGGTAGTCCCCACAGCATAGTGAATGGAACACCCGGCACTTCACGGAATCCGGTAAATTGAGCACCCCTCCTTGGGTCAACCTGTACCCCCTACGAGTGCGGCGAATAGTCTGCCAATTCTGAAGTGGGGCCCCTCTGCCTCTCAAAGCCATGAGATGCGGACCCGTTGCTTTCCCGAACCCGGCTATCCGTGCACTCCGTCGCGGGGTAAAACCTAGTACAGTAATGAAAAATAGTACAATAGGTACATCGACCGCAACCTGGTCGTGCCCCAAAAGAATATTATACAACAGGCAGTGACGGCAGTCCACAAGTTGGACGCTCGCCCCGCAATATCAAATGTACAAATAAACTCAAACTGTACTACCATTGCACACTGCTATCCACCACGACAAATCCGCAACATCACAGCACAACACAGAACATCAACGCGAATGTCACGTTCGCAAACCCGTTTAAAAGAACTATAGCAATTAAACGCGGTTTACCGATCAAATGACATTCCCGGTCGGAGATATAATGTAAGCACTGTAAACTAACGTGTTTAAATTTCGATCGACCAAAGACCAAATATTAAAAAGTGGGCCCCACTGCTTACTGGTGAACAGTAACAAAACCTGGGCCAAAAATATATATACCAAAAATCACAAAACCCAACAGAGAACCTGCTGACCAAATTTGGGAGCACGTGCTCCCCACGTGGCCGCGGAAGCGCGGTCAAACCATGGGTTTGGCCGCCCTTCCGCGGCAGCTTGGAGGAGTTACGACCCCAAATTTTGTCGTGGCTCTTAAAAACGCCTGCACGGATTTTTAAGATATCCAGAAATAAATTTTGAAGCCATTTAAAATTAACAGAACTGTCGAACTAGGATTTTGTGTTTTTCGATTTTCGGTCGGATCGATGTTTTAAACGCGTTAGCACAAGTTAGTATAGCAAAATGGTTAGGCTCTGATACCACTGTAAGTCTACGCTAGCGCCCCGGCAGTCTACAGACGCCAAAATGCGGAACAAAACTTTTTAACTGGCGCTATCGTATACTTTAACCCGGATCTGCCATTATTGCTAAACTAACAAACTGTAAAGAGTGTAGGAATGTTATACCGAACGATCCGAGTCCTTCGTTCTTCAACCATCATCCCACGCTCCGTTGCGGCTGCTCCGATCTCGTCGATCTCCGATCTCCTCGTCGAGGTGGCACCACATGATCGGTTCTTTAAACGGGCTCCCGCCTCTGACTCGAGGCAACTCGATCGTCAAGTTTGCCAAAAGAGACGACCAAGAATGATGTAGAGAATGAGTAGATGACTTTGTCTCACTTCGTCCAAGTCCGTGGACGATCGGTTAATGAAGTTGCCGTGGAAATCGGGTGATGGAATGAAATGAACTGTAAAATTCCATACACCCCGAATGATATCATAATCTTTTCTAGCAATGAAAACTCAAGTGAGAGAGTGAATGAAGAGAGAGAGGGGGCAAGCCATATATAGCAAGAGGGAGGTGACCGTAGGAGAAGAGGGTGACCTTAAGCAAAAGCTTCTCACTTTTAAAATATCTTAAGCAAAATAAAAGATCTTAACCAAAACAAGAAAGTGGTTAAAATCAAAGCATGAGTCACAAGACACCTCACCAAATCTAGAACCTTCTAGAACCTTCTAGAAGCATGACACACTCTCATCCAAGAAAAGATAAATCCGTCTTTAACCGAATGTTAAAAGACGGCTGATAGAAAACTGGAAACTGGCAACTTCCAAAAGTGATCCTGAAACGAATTTCAGGACAACCCCGAAACAGTATAAATATACCCGCATTTGTATTACGACCGAATACAAATGCAACTGAGACAAAGATATTATACCTACTCAATATAATACTCGGATCCGGCTTAAACCAAAGCCGACCAGTATTATCTGCCCGAAAACTGACACGTGCGTAAACGCACGTGCATTTTCCGAACCCTGCCATAAAACCATACGGCCTCTACAACGTTTCGCCCGAACTTGGGAAACTGTCTGTGGGGGACTCTAATGACTCGTCAGTACCCTGGCAGTGGGTTTAACCACAAACCGTCAGCGGCACTAGCTATGCGTAACGGCTGCCCATGGACTGACCTCAAGGGTGGCCGATGAGCGCACTCATCCGGAAAACCCTACTGAGCCTAACAGTGACAATGTATATACAGTCCGGTCCGTTCGTCAATGAGTATCGCATATCTGTCTAGGGGGCTAGTAACGTCAGACCCCCAATAGCAGTATAAGTCGTGTCGGAGTGAAGCCCAATTACACCCTGAGATACTACTGGAGTACCTACCAGTAAATCTCCTGCCATGGCCATGGACTTTGTGTAATGGCTCTCCTAGACACAGCACGACCTCGCCCCCAATACCGGGAGAGACGAATCCCCTGCCGATCCGCTCACGTGCCTCCATATGGCTCGGGACTGTACCCAAAAACTACCTGTTTGCACGACTCCTTTGAGCCGTGGTAGGGTAGAAATCAAAGCACAGTGGGAACTCACACGAGACAAATGACGACCTCAGGTCGATGAACTAACCTGTACACATGTCACCAAGGAACTGCTATCTGACGATAGGTATAGTACTAACTAGCAGATTCCCGGCGAGTCCTGTCCGGTGTACTCATAACCCAATGAGCACCTGTATACATCTTAGGTGATCCAACTGACACCAGTGGCTTGTGAGACCGGCCACCGCCCCTCGTCGGGGTCTCGACTGTACACACTAGTCTACTCCGGAGTATCGATGCCCTGTCTCGAAACTCCCACGACTAGGGACCACAATTAAGGATATGCATATAAACTACCCAACTCTCACGTATATGATCGCCATCATACTGTTGGTAGTAAAGCAAGATCCTAAGGGCTCTATCAAAGTGTAACATGCAATCAGTCACCTGAATATGTACACGACTGATAAAGGCAAACCAGATAGCATACTATCATTTCGAGTAAGACTGTCCTACCGGGATAGGTCCTCCGCAATCATTGCAATCACGTACCTGCGATCCAATAATTGACTATGAGGGCACTATCTCCAACAATATACCTGTCAAGATAGCACGATACTTTCCCATAACACAGAGGCTGCAGAGGCTATTCAGATGCAAGAAAACAGCCGAGGCAATGATTTGGCATCACCGTGCTCCTCCAAGTGAAGATAGAAAAATGAGCCATCCAAGAGATTCACCGGCATGGAAGGATTTTGATAGGAGGCACACAATATTCAGTAGCAATCCTCGCAATGTCAGGCTCGGAATGGCTAGTGATGGCTTCTGCCCATTCAACTATATGGCTGGAAATCACAGCACATGGCCCGTTGTAATGATAATTTATAATATGTCGTCTTGGTTGGCTATGGACCAATCATACTTTATGATGCCTCTTCTTATTGACGGACCAAACTCACCGGGAAACAATATCGACGTCTATCTCCGACCTCTGATCGAGGAGTTAAAATCTTTGTTCATTGATGGTGTAGAGAATTACGATGCAAACACAAATACAACCTTCATACTGCGTGCGGCTTTAATGTGGACAATTAATGACTTTCCTGCGTATGGAATGCTATCAGGTTGGTCCGTACATGGTCATAAAGCATGTCCTCATTGCCATCAACACACAACATCGAAATTCTTGAATTTTAGCAGGAAGGTTTATTATTGCGGCCATCGACGTTTCCTGCCTCTAGACCACCCCTGCAGGTTAAACGCTGTTCACTTTGATGGTCATCAAGAGCTTCTTGGACCTCCAGCCCCATTGTCCGGAGAGGACGTGACTGCTCAGTGGGATGGTTACAATAATGTGACTTTCGGGATGGATCCGACAAAACAGGTCAAACCACCATTTTGGAACAAGTTAAGCATTTTCTTCGAGCTTCCGTACTGGTCAACAAATTTAGTGCGTCATTGTCTGGACGTCATGCATATAGAGAAGGGAGTATCAAAGCACATACTCAACTTGCTTCTTTGTAAAGATGGGAAATCGAAAGACAACCTGAATGCTCGGATGGATCTACAGGACTGGGAAATAAGAAATGAATTGCACCCTAGACCGGTAGCGGGTAAACCAGGCAAGTTTGCACTTCCCAATGCCGCTTATCATATGTCACAACCGGAGAAGAAAAGATTCATGCAGGTGTTGCATGATTTGAAAGTTCCCACAGGTTTCTCAGGATCATTCAGGAAGAAGATAAAAATTGTGAAAGGCAAGATCGATGGGCTGAAAAGTCATGATCACCATGTTATCGTGGAGCACCTTCTTCCATTAGCCCTCAGGACTTCTCTCCCCGAATCGGTTGGTCTAGTAATCAATGACCTATATTGTTTTTTCAGAGAGTTGTGTGCTAAAACACTGGATGTTGTGACGCTGGATAAACTAGAAAATTCTATTGCATTGATACTTTGCAAGTTTGAGCGTATTTTCCCACCGTCATTCTTCGATATCATAATACACCTGACGGTTCATCTTGCAACTGAGGCTAAGTTAGCTGGACCGGTACAATATCGATGGATATATCCTGTCGAGAGGTATGTGGAATTTTTCGTTTCGCACAATTTTTAAAATTATTGTTGTCCTGTATGCCTGTATTTATTTATTCAACATATTTTCTTTAGGTACCTCTACACTCTTAAAAAGTATATACGCAATAGAAATCGACCAGAGGGTTCTATCATGCAAGGTTATCTTCTTGATGAAGCAACCACATTTTGTTCCCGCTATCTGGACGAGAACATTGAGACAAGACTTAACCGGCCTCGAAGAATTCAAGACGGGCCATATGGTAAAGCCGATTATAAAAGGGTAGACACTATGTTTATCAACAAGATATACCGGTTTATCTTGCTTAATTGCGCATGTCTTGAAAAAATTAGAGAGTAAGTTTTTTTGGATTAATTGTTATATTTGTGTTTGTGTGTGTATGAAATGATATAATATTAATGTCATAATTTATTGTCGAAAACAGAATTCATTTTAACGAGGTACGTGAGGGGCATCCTGATTGGAACGATGAACGATTGGAAAAATATCATCAGAATAATTTTTGTGATTGGGTTGCAGATCATGTAAGTTATTCGAATAACATATTATTGCTATCAGTTTTAATCTAAACTTATATTTTTATGTATTTGTCGTAAAATTTGTTTTGTTAGATCCACGATCCGAACTTGTCTGCATCATGTGAGAGTGATTCAAGATGTTTAGCTCAATTTCCTAGTATGGAGGTTGCATATTATAAAGGATTCGGTGTCTTTGGATACAAATTCGAAGTTAAGGACATAGAAACATCTATAACCACTCAGAATAGTGGGATTACGACGTTAGGATCGGATGGTGTGATTTATTATGGATACTTAAATTGTATACTCGGCATCCACTATCCCGGACGATCAGAACCCTTTTATATATTCCAGTGTACTTGGTACGATACGCGAACCGATATGGATAAGTGGAGAAGCAATCTTGGGACTTGGAAAGATGAATATGGATTGACTAGTGTGAACACACTTCGATTTTACGGTCAGAAAGATCCGTTTATCTTTCTGAACCAAGCATTCCAAGTATACTACTCACAGTGTTTGAAGCATCCGGGATGGAGTGTCGTATGCCGTTGGAAACCCAGGGATGTCTACGATATCCCAGAATTCGAGGACAGCGATGAGGATGAAGAAGAGAGAAGACTTAGAGTGCTCCGACCGTCTGTTTTGAAAGACGGGTTGTCTTCGGCTGATCATGAAGTTACGTGGGTTAGAAATGATATCGATGAGGAAATCCAAGTAGATATGTCTAATACGCCCACGAAACGAAAAAGGTTATCAGTAATGTTATATTATTACTTCACATTTTACGATCTATACATATATAGTCAATACTTGTAATGATTGTCTAATGCTTCCACGAACCGTTTATCTAGATTTGATGACGATGACGGGAGCAGCGAGGGGCGGCAGGAGCTCCAGCCGCGGCACCGGTAGAGCCAGAGGCAGAGGCAGAGCGGTTCTGCCGTCCGGAGAGCTGCGTAGGAAGCTTCAGAAGGCCGGTCTTGCACCCCGATCGGAGACCCCTTCGGATGCCTCCTTCCGTGTGGACTTTGCCACACCTCCAGGTATATTGCACGCATATTCATTTTGAATGTAATATTATAGATATACATGCATGTTCATGTCAAAATTACTTATATTGTCAATGTTTGATTGTCTAGCTGTTGGTGATGCGTCCACATCAGGGACAGAGGCCACTCCCGCACCTCCAGGTATGTTTATATATCATATAGTGCATGTATATTGATTTAGAATGCTATATCATAAATATACATACATTCTTTTTGCTCTTACGTACTTACATCAGGGACAGAGGCCACTCCCGCACCTCCAGGTATGTTTATATATCATATACCTGCGGGTATGTTTATATATCCTACAGTGTATACATGTTGATTTAGAATGTTATATTATTGATAT
Source organism: Agapanthus africanus (assembly GCA_030015575.1). Classification (NCBI taxonomy): domain Eukaryota; kingdom Viridiplantae; phylum Streptophyta; class Magnoliopsida; order Asparagales; family Amaryllidaceae; genus Agapanthus; species Agapanthus africanus. The sequence goes on from CM057341.1 coordinate 783,276,680, forward strand.
ATGCATTCTTTTTGCAATTACTTATATAGCTGATACTAGATTGTCTAATTATAGATGGTGCATCCTCGTCTGGTGTAGGGGCCACTCCCGTCACTTCCATTCCCTCCGCTCAGTCTGCAGGTTTGTATGAATAAATATAAAATATTTATTCATTTTACATATCCTTTAAGAATAAATATGAACTCCATGTAATTTTATCGATGTTTATTTTCTAGTTGGAGATGCGTCCACGTCCGGGTCACCCGGCTGTTCCTCACCGGAGGAACTATCGTCCCGCTCGTGCTGCTGCCCGGGCCCAGGCTCGTGCTTTAGTCACCGGAGGTATATATCACACTTCAATTTTCGTTAAACCTTGATTTCTTAATACAACTTTGTCTTAATATTGATTGTCTTGAAATTTCTTGCAGACGCAGGGCCTCCCCATCCCGAGAGGGGGACTCGAGGCCCGAATCGGTCTCACAGGCTGAGGCCCGACAGAGCTAGGGGGAGGAAGCATTCCCCCTCTTTTTTACCCCTGATTATCGCTATACCGGTGATCATGCCGAGAGGTTCGGCCGGTATATGGGGGATGGGAGCCGGCTCGTGAAGAACTATCCACTTCACGTTGAGTGGGGCGACCAGCACCGGCGCTCATTCGCCCTCTTCTGGGATCAGGCTCAGGTATTAATATATATTTTCATTTGATTTATCCAATATATTTATTATTAACTCTTGCAATCTAATAACAATGTTTTTTTTGTATTTTCAGTTGGATTACAATTTTCAGCCTGTACCCGACCCTGATCACCCTGGGAGGGTACTCGATCTTCACGCTCTGTACAATGGCCTGATGAAGAACATGCAGACGAAGGTCCGATACAACAGGAATGAGCTGAAGACCGACTGCTATTCCCTGTAGATGGAGACCCCCGAGGCAGAGAGAGCGGCCCTCCTATCTACTCCGGCCTTTGCGAGAGTCGACGTAGATACATGGCCTCTATTATGCGAATATTTCGACTCTCATCGCAAACAGGTATGTATTTTAAATGTAATTCATTGTTTAGTATATAATTTATTTTTTTGTGTTGCTTAATTAGAAAACTAAATGTGAATGTGTTGTGCAGAAACAGGTCGATCAAAATAAAGAGAATAGGAAGTCGGCGAAGAGGGGTCGCCCCACTTATACAGGTGGCTCGAGGAATATTACTCGTGCCATGGTGTTATCGGTAAATTACAATAGACCGGCCTTTGTGATAAAATGTAATATTAAGAGTTATTTTCTAATATATCTAATATTAAGAGTTATTTTCTAATATTGCAGAGAGCTCAGACCCTGGCGCAGGGTGGTACACCGAGCGTGATGTCCGCGTATCTTGCCGTCCACGGCACCTCGACAGATCCCGCCACGGGCGAGCTTCGATACCCCGATGCCGCTACCCAGGAGTATTGCGTAAGTGTTAATATTTATTCAACCCCTATTTGAAATTTTAGTTTTGAAAGGTTCAAATTTAAATGATATACTTATATTTTACTGGTTAATGTGGGTATAGGAGCGGGTGGTTGAGCAGGCCGAGGCATCGGGGATCGATTTTACTGGACAGAACGATCTGATGCTGCTAACCCCAGTCCTGGACGCCGCAAACGGAGGGCACCACGGAGGTTGGGAGAGAGGCCGGGGACTGGGCCCTAGCAGGGCCCATATGAGGTTGGACTCCACTCCGGCGGTTACTTCCTCCGTCTCCAGTGAGCGACGTTTCTAGCAAGAACTGGAGAGCTTGAAGGCCACCGTTCAGAAGTTGAAGGAGATGTTGGTATGTATACTACTTAATAGTAAAATATTATGTCATATTATAGATAGCAACATATCCAATATTAGTATGTAGCCTGAGCTTATTTGGTTGTAGACTTATCTTTGATTAATCATACATACATATCTAATTAAAATAAACTACGGTTTTTCAAACTAGATATCCAAACGAGGCCTAAGTACCTAAGTATACATAGATTAGGATTTCGCAATAACTTGATAATGATACGAATTCGACTAATACACAGTTCTTACTCGTTTATTACACACGTGGGTCCAGACGCGACAGGGTACATCGGCCGAGCCTCCACATGCATCTCCTTCGGCTGCGGCTCCGCAAGCCACTACCTCGGCTGCGGTTCTGCAGACAGCTCCTATAGCTCCACTGCCCGCTCAGACTCCCGCAGCTGCGGCTCCGCAAGCCACAACCTCGGCGGCGGTTGCGCAGACCACTCCTACAGCTCCACAGCCCGCTCAGACTCCCGCACACTCCGTATTGCATGATTTATTGACTCAGAGTATATCCGAGGAGCAGGCACGCCAGATTATGGCGTTTATCAGAGGTGGAGCTGGACCGAGCTAGGGTAGCATTTTGATTCTTATATTTTAAACATGTATTTATTTATATGATACATATTGTATATATTTTGGACGATATTGATATTGGTGGTGTTTGCGTGTTTATATTGATATCATATTCTGCTTGTTGATTTCTTTTGTATATTATGCGTGAGATGTGATTATGAATACTGCGATATATATTCTGCGTGTTGATTAATTTTATATATGATGTATATATTATTGTGCACTGGGCGAGAAAAAAATAGGCAGCCCTTTTTTAAAAAAATACCCTGATAATATGTACCTACGGATTAATCTGTAGGGCCCTTTTTTGCCCCTACTGATTTATCCGTAGGGGCAAAATATCAGGATACCTGATATTTTGCCCCTATGATCTCAGTAATAGGGGTTATACTTGTCCCTACGGAGTTGTCCGTAGGGGCAAACAAATGCCCCTACACATGTATCCGTAGGGACAAAATATCAGGATACCTGATATTTTGTCCCTACACATCAGGACCTACGCACGTATCCGTAGGGGTAACTATTGGGCCCTACGGATACGTCCGTAGGGACAACTAATTTATTTTATAAACCGATAAATTAAATAGGTTTTTGTCCCTACAGCCTAATCCGTAGGGACAAATGGACCTACACATTACGCCGTAGGGGCAAGTTTTTGACCGTAGGGGCATGTTCAAGGCTAAGACTTGCACCTACGGCGTTTGCACCTACAGGGATATTTCTTGCCCCTACGGATATATCCGTAGGGGCAACCCCTATTTGTAGTAGTGTAACCTCCCAAAAGTTTTTATATGGAGTTAAACTCCAAAAGATTTTAAGTGGAGTTAAACTCCCCAAAAGGATTTTTATTGTGGAGTTGAACTCCAAAAGATTTTATTATGGAGTTAAACTCCTAAAGATTTTAAATGGAGTTAAACTCCTAAAAGGATTTTTATTGTGGAGTTGAACTCCAAAAGATTTTATTATGGAGTTAAACTATAAAAGGATTTTTATTATAGAGTTAAACTCCTAAAAGGATTTTTCCTTTCTCTTTTGAGAAGAAACCTAAATGGGTTCTCTTGAAACTCCAAGATTTAAATCTTGGGTGATGAAAGGAGACCTCTTGATGGAGCCTTGGGAGATGGGTTTCCTTTCTTCTCCCTCTCTCAAATTGGATTTTGAGAAGAGAGAAGAAGGTAACGAAAATCTTCTTCTTTTTGGAGAGGGGGGTTGGATATGAGAGTTACTCTATCTCAATGGGTTTATGGTGAAACTTTATTTAGTTTTGAGAAAAAGAGAGCTAAGCTCTTGATTTAATTGGAAAATGAAGAGGAGAGGGAGAACTTGAGATAGTGAGGATGGAGGCACAAACCCTAGAGATTTGATGGGGAATCAATTCTTGTTTTTTATTTCAGCATCATGTTGTCTTATATAGGCTTACAAGTTTACACTTAGCTCCTTAGGCTTTACAAAATGGCATTATGCCCATCTCATGCCTCATGTGCTCATTTCTTTTGCACATGAGTCATGAGCTTTTCAAAAATTTTGCTTTATGCCCATTTGTCTTACATTTATTCATAAAAATTATATCAAAATTATTTATTACATAATTTTCGTTTTGGCATTAGGTAGGCCGGTCGTGGGGCTCGACTTGGGCATGAGCCCACTTGACCTGGGCTTGGGCCCACCTGGCTTGGGGTTGACTTCGACTTTGACTCGGTCAACTGGAGTGTAATTTTTGACCTCAACAAGGTTCAGAAAAACTCCATGACCGCCAGAATCAAGAAGACAACGATCCGAACGATGCTACAAAGAGACGTGTCTCAACCCCAACATAGAAAACATGACATCGTCTCTTCAAAAGTCTATCAGGCGCTCTGTGTCGCGCGTAAGCAACGGGGCAAAGTTAGAAAAGAAGCGCCAGCACCACTCAAGAACCCGGTCAGGCCAGGCGTCTTCAATCGATTGTCCGTTACTGAAATAGAAATGCCACGACAACGGTCCGCGAAATTAGCTGCCAAGGATGAAAAGACAGCCGGATATGTTATCCATACTGTCTACATGGCGGGCACGCATCCCAGCGACAACCAGCGCAGCAAAAGCAAGGATGGAACTGCCACATCCCAAGTCCAATCTAGCTTGAATGTGGTTTCCTCTTCCCAAGATCATCCACCTCCGCATGACAATGAAAACCTTCTTGATGAGGCCGACAGGCAGAAAGATCTCTCAGTCCATGTAGAGTCAAGCTCAGACAGTGAGGAAGAGCCGACTTCCGCCCCAGGACCGCAGAGCAGGAGCTGCTTCAAGAGCTCCAAAAACAGCTCAGGAGAAAAGATAAAGAGATGGCCAAACTTTACTCAAAAATTGATGACCCGACGAACGTTGTGATGCAGCTCATGGCTCAAGTTGCTCGGGCGCCCTCCAATCAAGTGTATGTCTCTACTCATGAGCTGGGTGATAACAACCCGAAGCAATCGATACCTGCCCATTGGGTCCAAGTTTAGGCGAGCCGCATGAAAGCCGAACACATTCTACTTCTGGCCCCAAATGGCACTATCCCGCTAACACAAGATCGGATAATGGATTTGGTCACCAGCATGGCTAAAACATTGGTGGCCGAATCCGAAGCTCACAAAGAAATTGGTCGTAGTGGGCGGCCATATCCTGCACAGTACGATCTGATCGAGTTCCCCAGCGGTTACATCATTCCTAAGTTCGGAAGATTTGTCGGGACAGGAAACGCAAATCAGCACGTCGCCCACTTTAAAGCGTCGTGCAGAAATACATGGGGGCAATGATGCACTCCTTCTTCGTCAGTTTTTCAACAGCCTGACCAGTGTCGCTTTCGACTGGTACGCGAGCATACCAGACGGGTCCGTCACTACTTTTTCCCAAATGGAGTCTCTGTTTAGGCAAAGGTTCATGAGTGTCAGTGATAAGATCTCTATTGCTGACCTTGTGAGGACCAAGCTGGGGAAGAATGAAAGCAACACGGACTTTATCGCCGTATGGCGTAATCTCACGGCCAAGTGTGAATTGCCGCTGGAGCAGGACTAGTCCGTCAGCCTTCTCATTAGGAACCTCGGCAATTGAATGGTCCCATTCTTATGTACAGCAGACCTCAAAACGTTTCAGGAGCTGACCAAGAGAGTAAAAATGTTGGAACGCTCGAAACAAGAGTCTACTCAGGACTCTCAGGGTAACAAGCTTTGGGAAAGCCGAAAGGATGACAACCGTAAAGGCGGAAGCTCCAACAATACCAACGCCTTCAATGCGTCTAACAATGAAGACAAGCGAAAGGCGAGCGGATCAAGAACAGACCGGCCTCGAAAGCTAGTGTTAGGAGGAGAAGGGCCTTCACTAGAGGAGAAAAAGAACAAAATCTACTCTTTCAAAAGGGACAAGGTCCGCAAGATATTTAAAGATGCCTTGAACAACGGTTTACAATTGCCGGAGTCGAAAAGACCTCACAAAGCAAAAATGACCGACAATCCTCTGTATTGCCCATACCACCACGTAATGAGCCATGCGATCGAAGATTACTATATTTTCAAAGACTGGGTTGAGAAGAAATATAAGACCGGAAAGATCGAGCTGTCCAAGAGCGTGTTGGTGAACAATCAAGCTGCAACCACCAACTTTATACAGACACAAGCTAAAGCCTTCTAGGAGTAGACAGCTGAACCCGCTGCCTAGAGAAATGAAACTGACTCGCCACAGCCTCCATGGAGCATGCACATGTCTAAAAAACGAAAAAGATGCTAAAGCTACTTTAGGAAGAGCCCAGAACAGAATGGGAGAGGCGGAAGAAGCCCACCATCCCAGTTACCAATTCAGCTCGATCAGGCTCAAAATCCGAAAAGCTAAAGGAAAATAAAAGGAAAGGTGCATCTTGAAACGAAAAGGAATCAGCGGGGAAATTGACCATTCAAAGGAATATCGATTCCCTTGAAGACTACGAGCAAAAGGAAATGACTCTAATTCAATTGAAGGAGTTCTTACCCGTAGAAGCGGCTGATATTCTGGAGGAGCTAGAAGAAGACTCCGCTGATGAGATCCCTATTGTGACCTGCTACATCGTCCACCTTGGTAGCGACTCTAAAGAAGAGCTATGTTTTACCGAAGAGGACGAAGAGCTCGCCACAAAAGCCAACCAAATCAAGCTCAGAAGAAGCAAGGCTCTACCGCCGAAGCAAGGCAACGCCCTACCGCCGAAGCAAGGAAACGCCTCGAAAGAGAAGGAAAAACAGGTCGCTAATGAAGAAAATGGTGTAGAGACGACTCATGAAGGTTCGAGTTCTTCTCTGGTGCATTACAATGTCTTGGCTCACCTCCGGAAGCTTCCGTCTTTCTTAAGCATCTATGATGCTCCGGTCCTATCCAAGGAGCTCAAAGATATTCTCATTCATGCCCTGCAAAACCCTGAGAGGTATCAAGCTCGTTTCGCAGAATTTAATATGAAAGAGGCTTAGTACACTCTTCATACAGCCGCGGTCACATTTAAGGATGAAGACGTGCTACTGGGAACAACTGAGCTTAACCGACCGCTTTACGTGACAAGGTACAGCGACGGAGACCGGATCATTCGCATATTGATCGATCCGGGGTCCTCGGTGAACATCATGAACTTACGGACTCTGAAAAGTTTGTCAATGGACGTCCGACACCTGTCAAGGGAAAGGATAGTCATTTAAAGCTTCTATCAAAATTGCCAGTAAGTTCTGGGGTCCATAGCTCTGCCAATCAAATTTGGGGATCTGCAAACCGAAGTTAAGATATACGTGATCGACGCCGACATATCTTATTAGATTCTCCTGGAATGGCCGTGGCTCCACGATTATGGCATCGTTCCGTCAACTCTCCATCAGTGCATGAAGTATACCAAAAATGTCGAAGAAAGACGCATTGACGGAGACATCCAGCCGTTCGGTGTGCATGAAGTCCGATACGAAAATTCTCGGTACTTTGTGAACCCCCAAAGTGCTGAGCCACAACTGACCAAAGATAGAACGACCCCGAAACTCAGAAGCAAATATGAGCCGGCTGTCAATTTCAAAAGCAAAAACCTCCAAGCGCGTTTGCGTTTCGGCAGTGACACTGATGAGTCCGACCCTGGAAGTACTTCCTTCCGTAAAACTCGCCCTCATTTCGGTAGTGATACGGACGAGTCTGATATTGAAGGCCCATCTGGTAGCAAAATTCGCCCTCGTTTAGGCAGCGACACTGAAGAATTGAAGGAAGAGGACCCATCTTGCAACAGCTGTGCAGATTGGGCTCTCATGCAAAAAGTGAAGCTAAGAGAGGCCTTCAAAGTTACAGAAGGGTCCCTAAACATCACAAGGGTGCCGGAGCATATGTGCAAAGAGCTCGATGTATTATCAGTCTCCATCGTGGACCAGCTGAAAACCTTCTTCGTTCCCGGAAAAAAGAGTGGACAGACGGGCATCATGTTTTATGAGTCAAATCCTATCGTGCACTCGGAAGATTTGTCCGTGATGTGTCTTCCCTATGAGAGAGGCATAAGAGCCGTCCTCAATCCCAGATATTATGCGCCTGAGATGCGGGAATATTTTAAAAAGTGCGGATGTCGGTTATATCAAAAGGAATCTAAAGCGATGTTTTATGAGGGGCTGTGGCATCCGCCTCAGGTTTGAGCACACCATCGATGGACGAATCCCAGATAAACGGGGCATAGGTTTCATTCAACCTGACGTCAAGGCATGCTACATGATCCATGTTAGTAAAGCCAGCGGAAAGTCAAATGATGACGACGAGCTAGCCGAGCCAGAAGAAGTCCCTCGAGAGCTCGAAGATGGCGGACAAGCAACCTTCGACGAGCTAACCGAAATTGATTTAGGAACGCCCGATAGTCTAAGGCCGACCTATATCAGCTCACTCTTTTCAGAGAAAATGAAAGAACGGATAATCTCCCTGCTACAGAAATTCGTCGACTGCTTCGTGTGGATGTACAAAGAAATTCCTGGCCTCTCCTCTGAAGTAGATGTGGATAAGCTGGCTATATCTCCTGATGCAAAGCCAGTCAAACAAGATCCTCAAAGAATGAGAAGGGAGCTGGAAGAAAAGGTCATCGAGGAAACTAAGAAACTCATCGATGTCGGCTTCATCAGAGAAGAGAAATACGCGGACTGGATCGCATGCATCATTCCAGTAAAGAAGAAAAATGGGTAGATTCGAATTTGTGTCGATTTCAGATACCTTAACAAGACATGCCCTAAAGATGATTTTTCGCTTCCGGTCATGGAAATGATGGTCGATGACATCTCAAATTACAAGTTGTTCACTTTCATGGATGGTTTGTCTGGGTACAATCAGATAAAAATGTCGCCTGAGGATTGAAGCATACAGCATTTCGAACCCCGATAGGTATATACTGTTACAAAGTGATGCCGTTTGAACTGAAGAACACTAGTGTCACATATCAAAGGGCGATGACCAAGATCTTTGACGACTTAATCCACAAAGTCGTCGAATGTTATGTTGATGATTTGGTTGTCAAGACTAAAACCAAGGCCAATCATATCCAAGACCTCAGGACCATTGATTGATCTGTGAAAGAGTGTCTGGTAGTAACCACAATCAATAACGGTGTCGCGTGTAGCTAGCCGAGGAGTACGGGTCGTCCTCAGGGATGCGTGGAACTTTTAATCTTGCTTCAGACGAGTTGAAGAATAGGGAGAATAGTTGTAGATAGATCTATGTTAAATACGGATGCAGAATATATATAGTTTAAAGATCTAGTTTAAATACGGATATAGATTTTATAGGGAAAAGACTTGTAGGGTTCGTTAGGATTTAGTAGTCATGGATGACTAATAAAGATGACTCCTTTTATCTTTTTATAGATTTAAAACTAGATAGATAGTGATGAATGAGAATTAGGGTTCTTGGAAGAAACTAGGGTTTCCCCACTATTGACCATTGTCCCTTCATTGATCTCTATTCATGTCTAGCCCTTAAAAAAAACAATTGTTAATTTAATCTCAAATCGTGGTCAAGACTATCAATAAATTGATAGCGCGCCCGATTAGGATGTTAACGATTCTTTTGCTAAAGTTTATAAACTTCATAAGACGTAAAAGAAGTTAAAATATTTTCTCATCCATTGTTCTACCCTAATCCTACGAACTCTATCAAGCGGAGAATTACTCGCGCATGATGGAGATAGAAGAAGAAGAACGGATAGAGATCATAATGTAGAAATTAAATACTAAACAATTAATCTAATGATCTACCTTTATTAATCAACTTCACAAGTACAAATCTTATGAGTTTAAATTACAAGAGGAAGAAGAAGTTGCTCTCGATCTCTGCCTCGTAAGAAGTAGATGCTCCGTCGAATCTCACGTCGCCTTATCACGTTGAATCGCGGACTTGTCGTGGATCACTTGTTCTTTGACGATGATTTGCTTCGTGTAAAAGGTGATGATTTCTAACTTTATCCCTTAGTCCTTTATATAGCCCTGGAAGCAGAAACCCTAGATACATAATATGGTTATTTGTTGATGCAATCCTACCAAAAAAATCCCAAACATTAACTCCTTAGAACAGCGGCGGATCCGCCGCAATATTCATGCTTTGGCCGCGGAACCGCGGTAGGTTGGAGAGATCATGGTTCCAAACTTCTAGGGCCTTTTCATGGTGACACGTGGAGATTGTTGTGATATATGGAATCTTCATATCTTCTCTGAGTCTCTGCCAGTATTGATTTTATGATTTAATTAAACTTCATCGGCATATTTTTGATTCCCGACATCTCGATATCCCGATCTCCTGACCTGAGCTAAATCTTGCACAATATCTCCATGAATAATGTTAGTAATATTTGTTATAGAGATATTATTCTAACCATTTGTATGATTTTATATCTTTTAAAGAATCTTGATTAGAATATTTGATATGATATGCATAATAAAAATATTATATAAATATTATATGCATATATTTTCCTTCATAATGCTAATTATAATATATAAACATATGGTAAATAGTATTTTGCAGATAAACCCAAATAGGTTCTATATTTATAATAAACACCTTTAAATATTTAAGAAAAGTAAGGAAAATGTTATATCAAACGTGCGATATTTTCAACTGAATAAATACCCCCAAACTTCACTTTGATCGTCCCGAGAAAACTATTTATTCAAGAGAGGGAGAAAAAGAAAAAAGAAAAACCTAAATAGCACACTTTCGTAGGCAACACGATTGCATTGAGCACGTGCAACAAGCCGTTAAACATCTAGGTGTCCCTACTAGGAGGAGTGTTGTTTCCTTAGGGTTTTCAGCGGATTACGCCCATAAAATCCTATAATAAAAGAAAGAAAATGAAAGTTACATACAAAGATAAAAATTATAAAAGAAAGAACTTGAAAATAAGAGTTTTCAACTACACCAGTTTTTCAGTTGCCATGAGCCCTATCTTAATGGTCGTGAAAAGATGCTAGAAATCACATCATCTCTCAATAAAACATCGCCTTTAGTCTTCCTCCCTATTTTTCTTCCAAACATCGATCATATACCCTTACGTATGTGTCAAAGACATCTCTATACTTAGAGAATTCAATTCAAGCTATCAAACTCTTGTCCATCTTCCTTAGTACTTTTTAGTCGGTGAACATTTTAGATGGAATTGCTCACACATTCTTCATGCGACCGTTAATACTTCTTGAGGTACTAACCGACCGATTACCAAATGCGCTTACGCATTTAGGTGTAATATCCTCGTCTTGCAACACCTAAGGCTTAGCAGTGGCTCCCAAACCAGTTGGTCTAAGGCACTAGTGATAAAGCACCCCCGCTATATTTTTTTATGCTGCCTTGAGTAATTACAAAACCAGTGTTCATTTTTCTTCACCATTTTTTTTTATTTTTTTCATACCAAGGCTTTTAGACAAGAGCATTTCAAGATATCCTCTACTATCCCAAGTGCAAATGCGTATAGTAGGGTATCAACGTTCAAATGCTTGGCCTCAAGAATAGGGACTATTTTTCAGACTTATTTTTATTCTCAGATTAGTAATTTCCTTCATCTTACTAACCCTTGGGACAACGGCTCATAACTACTTATTACTAGTTTCGTTTAAGAAAATATCTAACTTTCTTGATTTTCTCAAACTATTCCTATCTTTCATATGTAATTTTTTACTTTCTAATCTTTTATTATCAAATTTTTTTGTGCTTATATTTATAATAATGCGTGAATAAGCACAAACCTCCCCCAAACCTGTTTGCAGCAGTGTCCTCACTGATGTCATCTGGTAAGCTTAAAAAAACTGTAGACTTGGGAGGAAAAGTTAGTAACGGGGATATGAATTAATGACAGTGAAAACCTCCCCAAACTTATTTTTGGCTCATAATTTTGTAAAAATTTTATTTTCTTTCAAGAGCCAAAATATATTTTTCTCCCCCCCCCCAAACTTGAGTAAAATAGTATTAAGCATGCAAAATTATGAGGGGGGTTAAAGTCATTGGTCAATATAAAGCTTTACAAAGACCAAAAGTCAACACCAACCATTCAAATATTTTATCAATGTAGCACCAAGGTTGGTAGAAGAACATGTCACCTATCGACGTGAAGAAGTGGGGAGGAGATAAGAAGTGTAATAGAACATGTTTGTGTCTCAGTTTGTAGAGACGAAACAATGATGATGGATTACCCGCATTCTTGTTATTGTTAAGAAGAAGAGGTGGCGGTTCAACTTCTATGGGTTGGGGTTGATTCATCACAACTCCCATGTCTTCTAAGAATTCGAGTTCTTCAGCGAAGATTTCTTCAAAACTTTCATCGATATCCTAAATAATAATCTCATTGGAAAGAACGGGATGATACTCGGACTCCATAAAAAGTTCATATTTAGCGTTAGATGTTGACCCGGACAGCTCGATAGAAGGGTCCGTATGTGTATAATAAATAGCAGGGTCAAACAACAACGTACTAGCGGAGTCAAGATCAGTATCGTGAAGCTGTTCAAATTTGCTACTGTCAGAATCCATCCTTTCGACGGAAAATACTTGAGCATAAGGTTCGGAGGGTTCACTTTCCAACTTGTAAATATTAAGCTCAATTGATATCTTCCCGAAAGATAGCGTCATTGAGCCGTTTCGACAATTGATTATTGCGTTGGAAGTCGCTAGGAAAGGTCGGCCTAAAATCACCGGAATTTGGTTTCGTGGGTTCGCTACAGGCTGTGTATCTATAACGATAAATTCCACAGGGAATATAAATTCCCCTACTTTGATTAACACATCCTCTAACTCATCCCTAGGTTGGGTGATAGATCGATCGACAATCTGAAGAGTACAGTGCGCCGGTTTTAACTCTCTGATCCTTAATTACTCATAGACAGAATATGGAAGCAAGTTAACACTAGCACCTAAATCGAGCAAAGCACAATTGATATTTTTATCCCCAATAGAAATAGATATGGTAGGACTTCCAGGGTCCTTTCGTTTCTTGGGTATTTGTTGTGTAAAAGCAGTGCTTACATTACTCGTAAGGAAAACTTTTTTAGGCACTTGAATTTTTCTCTTCCTAGTGCATAAGTCCTTTAGGATTTTCGCATAAAACGGAACTTGTTGAATAACATTTAGGAGAGGAATATTTATGTTAACTTGCTTAAAAATTTCCACAATCTTCTCCATTTGTGGACTTGGTCTGTTTCCCCTTAACCTGTTTGGATAAGGAGCTTTATCAATAAGGGTTGGGTCCAACATTGGAGAAGAATGTGGGGATGGGATGGATCCCAGAATTGGAGTGGGGATCGTTTTAGGTAGACTCGAGAAAGTGGGCTGAGTGTTCGAGCCTAAGGGAAAACGGAGAATATGCTCGGAAGAAGTTATTGGATTAGACGAATTAGGAGAAGAAGTAGAAGCCGGGATATCATCAAAGTCATCAACATTTTCACCCATTTGGTTGTTCAGCACTCTTCCCGATCTCAACGTGGTAACGATACTCACATTATAACTTTGTGAGTTGCCAGGATTCGGTATAGATTGAGATGGAAGTTTCCATTTTTCTCTCGCACTCATCACGGCATTTAACTGTGCAAGTTGTGCTTCTATTGATTTTATGCTTTCACCGTGGAAAGCGGTGTTCTGCATTAACGTTTGGATAGAAGACGTTAAAGTATCCGTCGTTTGCATGGAATGTTTAATGAATGTGTCGAGTGCAGAGGGTTTATCGGTACCGGCAAAACAATTATTATAAGGATCAAAGTTGTTGGCCGGGTTTTGTAAAGGTTGCGGTTGAAAGGGGTGCTGACTCGATTGCGGTGGTGGCTATTGCTGTGGGGGAGGTCTTTGATAGTTGCTTGGGAACTGGTTTTGATTTTGGTTTTGGTTCCAAGCAAAATTAGGATGATTCCTCCATCCCTTATTGTATGTGGAAGAATAAAGATCGTTTCTAGGTCGTTGTTGAAAAGTAGCATTAATTTGTTCTTGACCTTGAAACGAAGGAATCAAAGGACATTCTTCCGTCAGATGTGATGTGTCGGAACAGCGACCACACATGGTTTTGGGGAGCGTAAATTGGTTTGGGGAGGCTGAAGAGACTTTGTTTTCTATAGCATCGAGTTTCCTTTGTATCGCTGCCATTTCGGTTTTCACTGCGATGGAAACATCAAGCTGATGGATACCTCCCCTAGACGATATTGGTCTAACGCTTTCCCACTATAAAGTTTGTTCAGCGAGATCTTCCAGAAATTGCCAAGCTTCCCCTTCATCTTTAGACATGAAATGACATTGACAAATGGTTTCAAGCTTTTGTTGTGTCGCTGGATTAATACCCTCATATATAACGCGGCAAAGTTGCCATTTATCGATTCCATGGTGGGGGCATTGTAGAAGAAGATCCTTGAACCATTCAAAGCATTTCCAGAATAGTTCGTTGGGAAGTTGGGTAAACTGGTTAATCTCGCTTCGAACACGGGCGGTTTTATGATTGGGGTATAATTTCTTAAGGAACGCTATAACGAATTCATCCCAATTTGCGATAGAATGTGCGGCAGTGTTATAAAGCCATTTTTCTGCTAGATCGCACAAGGTAAAAGGGAGAAGACGTAATCTCATAGCATCCACAAAAAGTTGTGACGTGCCCATCATTGCGCATACGTTTTCGAATTTGGTTATGAAAACGTATGCGTTTTCGGATTCAAGCCCGTGAAATTTGGGCAACGGTTTGATGAAGTGGGGTTTAATTTCAAAATTATCCCCATTGGCTGGTGGAATAGATAGACAGGTAGGAAGGGGTCCACACACGGGGTAGCATCTTTCTCGGAGAGAGATGCGCGGTGGATTATGCGCACCTACGGGTGGTGGCAGGGTGGTATTATAATCTGATGGAGAACCGTCCATCTCAGTCGATGTGGTGGGTAGAGGGGAAAAAGAAGATGAAGAAGTACCAATTTCGGAGTCGATAGCAGAAACGCGGACAAGACGGGCACTAGAATCCCGTGTCCAGCCGAGCATGCACTAAGCGGGTTTAGCGCACGTGGCAGCGTGTGGGAACGATTTAAAAATGGTTTGTTTTAGAAAAATGTTGGACGTGAGACAAATCACACAAAAAATGCACAATCAACCCTAGAACTAAGGTCACCTAGGTCAAGTCACTAGACCGCTCCTAGATTTCCAAAGAACAAGCCGCAAGATCAATCCTCTACCACCTCTTTATCACTCTCGTGGCCAGGTTAGTGCCAGGTAAGTGGGAGGTATCCGCTATACGAATCACCGAAAATAGCGGGTCTAATTAAGTAACCACTTACCTTAGTCACACTTGCCTAGACACCACAAAAGAAATGCGGATAAGCGATAGATTACCCACGACCCTCCTCTGTCCTAATTGAGCGCGACGGTCCTTAGATTCTTCATCTAGATATTTTTTTTATTAATATAGGGTTATGCGGATGCTCGTTTTGTGATTTGTGGGGCCTAGGAAGGGTGATGAAATCCCCACCTAATCTGAATTTTGGTCTTTGCCCTTTAATCTCCGTATTAAAAATATGCAAAAACATACTAATTACAAAACACGCAGAAATATTTTTGAGCGGCGATATTTTGGAAAGAATCCTGCAGAAAATCAAATTATTGGATTTCTAGAGGAGAGAGAAAGATATGAGGAATATACCAGAGGATTTTGGCTAGGCAAGTCCACCAAGTGACCGTGGTTCCGCGGCTAAATCAACAATATTGCGGCGGTTCCGCCGCGGAAAAGAGGGTTCACTTGAAAATGTTTTCACTTTGGCCTCCTTTGCTCCTCTGGTCCTCTCTGAAGGTCTCTGAATCTCGATTTCCTCGTTCAAGTGACTCCAGATTCCCTCGCAAAAACCGCACACTAATCGTTAAATACACAATTTGCTGTTTTGTTTTATTTTTACGATATGGATCGAATAAGAATTCAACACGAATAGTAAGAAAAAAAATTACGCACGTATCCCCGGCAACGGCGCCATTTGATTGATCTGTGAAAGAGTGTGTAGTAGTAACCGCAATCAATAACGGTGTCGCGTATAGCCGGCCGAGATGAGTACGGGTCGTCCTCAGAGATGCGTGGAACTTTTAATCTTGCTTTAGACGAGTTGAAGAATAGGGAGAATAGTTGTAGATTCTAGATCTATGTTAAATACGGATGTAGAATATATATAGTTTTAAGATCTAGTTTAAATACGGATATAGATTTTATAGGGAAAAGGCTTGTAGGGTTCGTTAGGATTTAGTAGTCATGGATGACTAATAAAGATGACTTTTTTTTTATCTTTTGATAGATTTAAAACTAGATAGATAGTGATGAATGAGAATTAGGGTTCTTGGAAGAAACTAGGGTTTTCCCACTATTGACCCTTGTCCCTTCATTGATCTCTATTCATGTCTAGCCCTTAACAAAACAATTGTTAATCTATTCTCAAATTGCGGTCAAGACTATCAATAAATTGATAGCGCGCCCGATTAGGATGTTAACGATTCTTTTGCTAAAGTTTATAAACTTCATAAGATGTAAAAGAAATTAAAATATTTTCTCATCCATTGTTCTACCATAATCCGACGAACCCTATCAAGCGGAGAATTACTCGCGCATGATGGAGATAGAAGAAGAAGAACGGATAGAGATCATAATATAGAAATTAAATACTAAATAATTAATCTAATGATCTACCTTTATTAATCAACTTCACAAGTACAAATCTTATGAGTTTAGATTACAAGAGGAAGAAGAAGTTGCTCTCGATCTCTACCTCGTAGGAAGTAGATGCTCCGTCGAATCTCACGTCGCCTTATCACGTCGAATCGCGGACCTGTCGTGGATCACTTGTTCTTTGACGGTGATTTGCTTCGTGTAAAAGGTGATGATTTCTAACTTTAACCCTCGGTCCTTTATATAGCCCTGGAAGCAGAAACCCTAGATACATAATATGGTTATTTGTTGATGCAATCCTACCCAAAAAATCCCAAACACTAACTCCTTAGAACGGCGGCGGATCCGCCGCAATATTCATGCTTTGGCCGCGGAACCGCGGTGGGTTGGAGAGATCATGGTTCCAAACTTTTGGGGCCTTCTCATAGTGACATGTGGAGATTGTTGTGATATCTAGAATCTTCATATCTTCTCCGAGTCTCTGCCAGTATTGATTTTATGATTTAATTAAACTTCATCGGCAGATTTTTGATTCGCGACATCTCGATATCCCGATCTCCTGACCTGAGCTAAATCTTGCACAATATCTCCATGAATAATGTTAGTAATATTTGTTATAGAGAATTATTTTAACCATTTGTATGATGTTATATCTTTTAAAGAACCTTGATTAGAATATTTGATATGATATGCATAATAAAAATATTATATAAATATTATATGCATATATTTTCCTTCATAATGTTAATTATAATATATAAACATATGGTAAATAGTATTTGGCAGATAAACCCAAATATGTTCTATATTTATAATAAACACCTTTAAATATTTAAGAAAAGTAAGGAAAATGTTATATCAAACGTGCGATATTTTCGACTGAACAACCATTTTCACCAGACTGAGAGAATGCGATCTAAAGATAAATCCTTTAATGTGCGCTTTAGGCGTATCATCGGAAAAATTCTTAGGCTTCATAGTCCGACATCGGGAGATCGAAGTTGACCCATCAAAGATAAGGGTCATCATGGAGATACCTCCTCCAAACAATCTGACGCAGCTAAGATCCTTTCAAGGCATGCTCGTTTACATACAAAGGTTCATCTCGAACCTATCAGGGAGATGTCGTCCTTTCTCAAAGCTCATGAAGAATGGAGCTCTCTTTGTCTGGGATGCCGAATGTCAAGAAGCGTTCGAAAGTATCAAACAGTACCTGTTGCACCCTCAAGTGCTTGATGCTCCCATTCTAAATAAACCGCTGATTTTCTACACTGATGCGCTAGATGAATCACTCGGCGCGCTTCTTACCCAGAATAACAAGGAGGAAAAAGAAAATGCCCACTACTACCTCAGTCGAACATTAGTCAGAACGGAACATAACTATTCCCCCCATTGAAAAGCAGTGCCTAACCCTGATATTCGCCGTGAAGAAGCTAAGGCATTATCTGCTCGCTCATCGGGTTATGCTGATCTCCAAGGTCAACCCGCTCAAATACTTAATGACCAAAGCAGGCTTAGCCGGTAAAATGGCAAGATGGGCTGTCATGCTGCTTAAATTTGACATAATTTACATGTCTCAAAAAGCAGTAAAAAGGCAAGCTCTCACCGACTTCCTCGCTGCTTATCCCATACCAGAAGAGTCACCGCTAAATTGCGAGTTACCCGACGAACAAGTGCTGCACCTCGAGAATAACGAGCCATGCTGGGAGCTTTACTTTGATGGAGCCTCGGCAATGAGGAACACCAGCAAATCAAGCATCCCGCAGATAAAAGCAGGGATAGGATTGGTGTTCATCATGCCAACGATGGGAACCCTACGACGTTCTTTCGCTCTCACTGAGCCTCGCACAAATAATGAGGCTGGGTATGAAGCTCTGATAGCTGGTCTGGAGCTGGCTATAGAAATGGAAATACTTTGGCTACGGGTCTACGGTGATTCCCAGCTTGTCATTAACCAAATGAGCGGTGACTATAAAATATATAAATCCGAGTTAGCTCAGTACAAAAGACGGGTGGTGGAGCTCATGAAACAGTTCACCCACATTGAACTAATGAGAGTTCCTAGGGCGTTGAACGGAAAAGCCGACGTACTCGCTCGCTTAGCTAAGGAGCTGGCTGATCCTGATATGGATGAAATTCTGATAACAGTCAGAAGCCGGCAAATTCTGCCTCCAGTCTCTTTGCGTGAAGAAAAAAGCATAGAACAAGAGAACAATTCTGTTGAAGAAGCTCTGATTATTCAAGATGAGCCCGATTGGAGAGAGCCCTTCATAGAGTACCTCCGATACGACAAGCTGCCCGAAGAAAAATCTGTGAGGGTTCAGCTGAAGAAGAGAGCTCTCCGTTACCTGTTTGTAAATAATACGCTATACCACAAATCATATGATCAACTCTAGCTCAGATGTCTGTTATCGGCCGAAACCCAAAAAGTCATGAATGAAGTTCACTTAGGCGTCTGCGGAGCTCACCAGTCCGGCCCTAAAATACGGCTTCAAATCAAATGGCTTAGATATTACCGGTCTAACATGATAGGGGATTGCGAAGAGAATGTAAAGAAGTGTCACCTCTGTCAAATTCACGGTGACTTCATTCACAAGCACCCCAATCTGTTGCATCCTACGGTGGCGTCATGGCCCATCAGTGTTTGGGGCACCGACATAGTTGGCCCGATTGATCCTCCGTCATTCAAAAGCCACCGGTTCATATTGGCTGCAACTGACTACTTCTCTAGATGGGCTGAAGCTGTCCCGCTAAAAGAAGTCAAGACAGAAGATATTCTGACATTCTTCTGGTATAATATTCTATACCGATTCGGTACACTAAGAAGAATCATTTCTGATAACGGGCCTTCTTTCAAGAGTTTCAAGGTTCGCTACACAGCACAAGATAGACTGGAGATATTCTTCTATCTATAATCCAAGAGCCAATGGGCTAGCCGAAGCCTTCAATAAAACTCTATGCAAGCTCATGAGGAAAAATACTTCAGCCAACAAAAGACTGGAATCTCAACCTCCACGAGGCATTGTGGGCATATCGTACTACGCATCGCACTCCAACTCGGTCCACTCTATACTACTCTTCGGAGTGGAGGTGATCCTCCCCTTCGAAATCGAAATTCCAAGCCTCAGGATGGCCGTCCAGCATGGTTTAACGGAGGAGGAAAATGCCCTCCTTCGGCTCGAAAAGCTCGACGCCCTCGAAGAAAAGAGACTCGCGGTACAACAAAATCTAGAGTTGTACCGAGCCCAAATGTCACGGGCCTATGACAAGATGACCCGTCTCCGTGCTTTCAAAAAAAGCGAATTGGTGTTAGTCCTCAAAAGACCGATCATCCCCAATCGACATGCCAAGGGAAAATTCGAGCCAAATTGAGAAGAGTCATACGTCATCGAGAAAGTGTTTGATAGAGGATCCTACCAGCTGATAAGTGCCGATGGAGAAAGGCCCATGCCACCCATCAATGATCAATATCTCAAGAAATACTACGCGTGAATACTCCAAGTCGCAGACGAATTGAGCACACCGACCCTACGGCCTGGATCATATATCCTGTAAAACCGTATACAATCCACGAGCGTAAACGACCCCTATCTCTTCCAAGTCCTACCGGCGAGACTACATTTAAAGTCCCACCGGCGATGAAGCTCCACCAATGTAAAAAAACGGTATGTCTATAAGAAAAACGGGTACGGATGAAAACCCGAAAAGGCACCGTGAGTAAAAACAGCAAGACTGTTGGCGAGTTTGTGAAAACCCAAAAGGGCGCAAACTCATGAAAAGGAGACAAAAATACACTCACAAAGTCCTCTCGACCTTGTGAGGAGAATACCCCCGCGTGAAATCCTTACGACTCACAAAGGAGCAACACACTTAGGAATTCTCACGACTCCTAAGGAAAAAACACTCCTACGAGATCCTCTCGACTCGTAGGGAGAAAACGCTTTTATGAGACCTTTACGGCTCATAAAATTGAAAAGCCTTAGGTAATATAAATCTAAATCTGTCTCCTAAGCCATCGCTCCCCAACGGGCAACGACAAATGATGAGTCGCTCCTGGTACTACGCTTCAGTGTTTGCGTTGTTGATGCCGACCCAAAACCCAAATTCCAAGTCCTTCCGGGGCAAATGATGAGTCGCTCCTGGCGCTATTCCAATGTAGCAATATTGATGCCAAACAAAATCCAAATTCCAAGTCCTATTAAAATTCAAAAGTCCCACCAGACGAGACAGAAATTAAATAAATCAAATCAAAGTCCCACCGGCAGAGCTTCCAAGCTCAAAAGGTCCCGCGGAACGGACAAGAACTTCAAAACCAATTAGATCAACTGATTCAACACCAACGGCCTCCTCGGTGGAATCAAACTCCACCTTAGAAGCAATCACCTCCTCGGTGGAATCAAGCTCCACCTCGGAAACAAATCAACCCTAACACCGTAAAAAGTGGAGCAAGTCAAGTTCAACCCCGACACCGCAGAAAGCGGAGCAAGTCAAATCAAATCCCAATACCGCACGAAGCGGAGCAAGTCAATTTCAACCCTGACACCGCAAAAAGCGGAGCAAGTCAACTTCAATCCCGACACCGCAAAAAGCGGAGCAAGTCAAATCAAACACCGACCGTTCAAGTAGCAAAAATGGCAGCACCGACCATCCAAGTCGCAAAAATGGCAGCACCGACCGTCCATGTCGCAAAAATGGCAGCACCGACCGTCCAAGTCGCAAAAATGGCAGCATCGACCCTCCACATGGAACCAAACCAAATCAATCTCCATATAGAACAAGATCCATCAATTTCATACACATAACCCATACACGCAGTGTGCATTTATTGATAGGGGGCACTTTGTTGGGGTCAAAAATTACACCCCGGTTAACCAAGTCAAAGTCAAAGTCAACCCCAGCCAAGTGCGTCCGAGCCCAAGCCAAGTGGGCCCAAGCCCAAGTCAGGAACGAGCATGGATGAGACCGGCTCCATGACAAAAAGAATGAAGTAATAAATTAGTTTAATGTATTTTTTTAAATAAATGTATGGAAAATGGGCAAAAAGCCAAAATTTTGTAAAGCTCATAGCTTATGTGCAAAAAAAATAAGCACATGAGGCATGGAGAGGCACAAGTGCCATTTGGAAAAGCCCAAGGGACTATATGTAAAGTGTGTAGCCAATAAAAGGCAAATATGATGAGAAAATCGATAACAACTTTCATTCTCTCAAAAATTATATGGTTCTGTGCCTCCTTCTCCTTCCTCAAGTTTTTAAACCTTCTTCTCTCTTTTTTGAATTAAATCAAGAGTTAACTCTTCTTTTCCCAAAAAGAGATAGTTTTTCACCATAAAACCCTTGAAGGGGAGCTCAGATCTCCCATCAAATCTCTAAAAGGTAGACTTTTAATCTCAACACCCCTTTTCTCCAAGATCCAACAAAAAAAGGAGGAAAAAGGAACCCATCTCAGAAGAACCCATTTTAGGGGAGTCCAAGACTCGAAGAGGACGAAAAGGGGTCTCCTTTCACCATCCAAGATCTAAATCCTTCAGGAGTTTAAATCCAAATTAATTTTTGAGGAGTTCAACTCCAAGATCCAATTTCTCAAAAGAGTTTAACTCCAAATCCAGACCTCTTAGAAGTTTAACTCCAAATCCAAGCCTTTTGGGAGTTTAACTCCAAATCCACATCCAATTTCTTCCCTAGGAGTTCAACTCCAAAACCCTCGGGAGTTCAACTCACAGCCCAGGGGCTAAGCCCCTTCTTCCACAGTTGTTTCCAGCGGTCGCGTGCCGCGAACGTGACCCGTTGGCGCCCAACAGCCATGCGCAGGGCACGTGACCCGCTGGCGCCCATCGCCCACATGCCACAGACGTGACCCGCTGGCGCTCATCGCCCACGTGCCTGGCACGTGACCCACTGGCGTCCAGCGGTCACGTGTTGTCTCACGCGTCCTCAGGACGCTCATCGCTCCTCTTTTTCCCACGCGCTCCACACTCAAAACTATCCTCTGTTAGAAAAAATTTCTAACAGGGCGCTGCCCCGCACCCATAAGGGGGCTTCTAACACCCTTGACCCCCGTAAACTCTGCGAGGCCTCCGATACGTCCAAAACACCTTCAAAATACAATACACGCACACTGTAAATTGAGTTCGCATGACCAATTTCACCTGTCAATCGGTGGTTTTCTCGCTCGAAAAGAGGGGTAGTTGACGGCAGCTTAGTCCGCAGCTGCCGGAGATTCAGATCCCCACAATCAATTAACCCCGGCCTACCCCAAGTGGGGGGAATCTGTAATACGCCTGACAAGCGACGCGTATTTCTATCTCAATAGGGTGACAAAAACACCCTACAATTCACAGGGTGATTGGACTTGGCTCCGTACGGTATAACCTTAATACCGTACGCTCTCAAGAAGAGAATTTTATACCGTAACAAGTTGCCATACGACGTGCGCTTGGATCATGCACATAAGGAGGTTGAGGGATGTATCCCATCTCCCTCACTGTGTGAGCCCTTATGACGACCTCCTTCACGGAAGGACGGGCAGTCTATACCTTTAGCGACACTAGGCTGTCTGGGTAGGCATGTTATGAGCGTCTGCTATTTTGGCTGTTGTTTCCTGCTGCGATGACAATATATCGCACATACATGGCAGTGTCAGGAAAGCGGGTGAATAGCAGACCTAACTATTCAGGAGGAAAATCGATTGGAATGTCTCCTGATTGCATCGCATGGCCAACTCTTATTGACACTATGGTGGCGAAGTTTAAGAGTGCGATGAATCGAAAGGTACACCTAGGTGTTCAAGTACACTTCTAAGAGGGATTGAAAGTACTTGAACATACATGTCTGATCGGATCTGGGGTATGAGATTTTGCAAACCTAACATATTTTGGTTTATGTTGTTTTCTTTTAGGGAGATCCTTGTGCCGGTCCTAACGGATCTGGCAGTAAGGCTACCTGTTTGCAGGTTCTCAACGGTCCATGTCGCACCAACATATATATGTATGTGTATGAATGAGGAAGAGAAAGAGGAGATTCTCAGGAAGACAATTGATTCGGGAAATCAATGGTTCAGGGAACCAGCTCAGGGGGTTATGGACGGCACCCACTCGAATGTGCGAGTTGGAGTATGTTAGTCATTGGGCCCAACTCGGCTTAATACCCGTCCACTTGAGTGGGTGCCCTATATATATTCATATATAGAAGGTTAGGGTTTTATATATGAAACATATGAGAAAATATATGATGCAATATAGAGAGTTTTTCTAGAGAGAAAAACTAGAGTGTCGTCGTCTCCTTCTTCATCCTCTTCTATTTTGGGTTGACTTGCGGGATGATTAAGTGGGGGATTTTCGTTTCTACAAAGTGTGGTTTCCCTCCGGTCATTACTTGGAGACGATAAAGATCAGATCTTCTATGTAACATGGGCGAGAAACGATCCAACCAATCGGATCGGATATATCGTAAACCTTTAGGGTAGATGCATATATTTTCGTTGTGCTTGATTGCTTGTTATGTATCTACGTCACCTAAATTGTACAATCAGCAAGAACAAAGGCCTGACCACTGAAGCCAACAACCCATACAAGGCTGCCGACGGCACTTGCAATGCCAACAAGGCTGCTAATCATGTTGCCAGCATCACAGCCTACCAGGATGTGCCCAACAACAATGAAGACGCTTTGCTCAATGCGGTTGCCAACCAGCCGATTTCCGTTGCCATTGATGCCAGGGTTCTGCATTCCAGTTGTATTCAAGTGGGGTGTTCACAGGGAGCGTGGGACGGATTTGGATCATGGCGTGGCTGTCGTTGGCTATGGAACGGCAGCGGACGATGGGACAAAGTATTGGTTGGTGAAGAATTCATGGGGAGTGTCGTGGGGTGAGAGTAGGTACATAAGGATAGAGAGGGATGTCGATGCCGAGGAAGGTCTTTGTGGAATCGCCATGCAACCTTCCTACCTGACTACTTGAAATTCATCATACTTAATAGTTGCTGCTGAATGCATGTGGCTAATTCATAAGAAAAAGAAATGTGTGCAGCATATTCAGAGAGATGGTAGTTACCTGCAATTGATGTTATTGTCTTCCAAAGTTTGGATTTATAAAAGGATTCAGATTGTTTGGTCAATATGTCTAATTGATTTTTTCTTTTTCATGGCTCAAAAGTTTCTTTGAGATGGCATTGAAAAAGTCAAATTGCATCAAACATGGTAAATGTGATTTTGTTGGAGTCTTCTGTTGTCACACTCACCGATATTTGAAGAGCTAAATTTAACCTTAAAAACTATGCTCCATTGATTCTAACATGGCATAAAAGATAAGGTCAGCTGAGCCCTATGAAGCTTTCCGACTTACTCGGTTCCTTCTAATTTCCGAGTATTGAAACGCATTGGCGTAGACTTCAAAATGAGGTAGGAGGTTTTGCAAGGATTGTGCTTGGAAAGGGGATAGCTAAGTTTGAAATTATTATTTGTTAATGAATAAAAGATGGAAAAGGTCTTTCCATTCATTTCATTTTTCTAGTGACATGGAAGCGGAAATAGTCATCGTTGTATCCCCTTCATAGTAAAAGTTCTTAAATCCTTTCTACAAGTTTGATGTCTGATTCATATATCATTATTGCTTATTATAATTGATTTTTATAGTGATATATATAAATATATATATATATATATATATATATATATATATATATATATATAACCAACCATGAGATTATGTCACATTTCAAATATATTTCATGGGTTGACAAGCAACAATTATCTCTCAGAGAAAAGGGGAACAAAGGGAGAAAATATTGCCCCCAGATAAATACACCATGAATAATAGGAAGGCCAAAGTCATTGTCATATTTGTGAAGAAAAATAGACCTGCTCTAGTTGTCAACATAGAGCCAATAGAAATTATTGAGCTTGTATTTTATTTTAGATATATGTAAGATAAAGCGCATATATATATAGTTGGGTGGTGCCATAAATACACATTATGACATAAAGGTGCGTGGCATACAGCCTACCGAATCCTAAGTGTGTGTGTGTATCCCTTCATTGCCTTGTTCTTTTTATCCCTCATCAATCAATCACTGATCTATATATTATTTTCAAAACGTCTCAAACATAAAATAAAATAAAATAAAAACTCTCTCTCTCTCTCTTCCTGTTGATACCTTGATATAACAACCATAATAACTTCGCCCAAACCCACGTTTGTTTCTTGTTAGTTACAGTTTGTGCCAGTGATGCATTGCCAAAAAATAAAAAATAAAATGGGAGGGATTATTACTTGAAAAGTCAGATAAATTGCAGGTCAACTGCAGTCGTGACAAGTGCATGAGCAAAGGAAATTGAACAAATAAAAAGTGCATCATTTAGTTATATAAGTTTCAACCTCTTGCTTCCTACCCATTTCATTTCCTTCCTTCTTCTGCTTACACGTGAGAAGAAGAAGTAGAAGAAGAAGAAGTCAGTTTGACCCACACCTCCTCATTAGTCATAAATACTATACAGCAGAGACAAGATGATGGATATGGGAGGAGAAAAGGGTTGGTTTTGGTCTTATGAAACCTACTACACCCCCTGTCCCACCCATAACAACACAAAGCCATTAAAAGCAACAGCACAAGCTAGCATCAACATAATGATGACGACGACGATGATGATGGAGTTTGTCAAAGGAAGAAGAAGGATAAAGCCTCTACAATTGTTCTCTTTCATGCTGGCTGCAACCCTCCTCTTCTTCTTTCCACGCTTCTGCTTTCGCGCGCCGCCTGTTCTAGTGAAGAGAGTTGATGGTGCTCCTCTGAATTGGATTTGGGGGATAGAGAAAGAAGGAAAGAAACAGCAAGAGAAAGAGAAAGACGACGGCGATGGAGAATTGGAAGAGTGTGATTTGTTTGATGGAAAATGGGTTTGGGATGAAACCTACCCATTATATGAATCCAAGGATTGCCCCTTCTTGGATGAAGGCTTCCGA
The DNA here is from genome assembly GCA_030015575.1 of Agapanthus africanus. NCBI lineage: Eukaryota > Viridiplantae > Streptophyta > Magnoliopsida > Asparagales > Amaryllidaceae > Agapanthus > Agapanthus africanus. Next base: position 783,303,134 of record CM057341.1, read on the forward strand.
TGTTCCGAAAATGGAAGGCCTGATATATTCTATACCAAGTGGAGGTGGCAGCCCCACAGATGCAACCTTACAAGGTTTGTTCTCATAATTCTGCTATTAGAATTGTTAACTAATTCATGGGTGATTAATTTGTCTTAATTTTTGGCTCTTAGTATGTGTTCTTCTGCATTCATGTGTTTTTTTTAATTGGATTTTTGTTTTGTTTGATTAATCTTTTTAATGGAAACACTCGTTCTGTGCCCAAATAAATAAATACCCACCTTCTATGTTTATGTATCAGAATTTTATTCATATGTATATAACTGGGTGTTTGGTTCTCCTTCATATGTTTAAAATGAACTGCATGATTATTTCTCTTCATCTCTAACCCGGATTATTCTAGTTTCATTCTATTCTCTTTAGAGAATGTTGTTGTTGGCAACAAAGTTCCATATGGATTTTCTACAGTTTTTAAAAGTTTTGCAATAATGTGTAGGTGCAGGTATTGATAATTGTTCCTTCTCTTCAAATGTTTCTTCCTCTATTCATTGACATTTATTATATGTATAAACAAGAGGATTTTAATATGTATATCTTCTGAATAGATTGGCAATAACAAAAGCCCGTGCCTTTCATGTGGGACCTTTTTTTCTCCACATTTCTTGAGTATAAACCTATGAAATTTTATATACTTTATCTGGATATGAATTATGTGGCGATTCTTTTAAGGCCATTTGTTTGCTTAAATTTTCATTCATTTACCACTGTATCGCCTTCCATAATTTTAGGACTTGATCTTTTCCCCTTTTGAATTTCTCCACATCCCAGATGATTGACCAATTCTAGAAAAGCCATGGAATATAAAATACAATAATAATGAAGACAGTTGATAGGGATGAACTCTGTTTCTGTACTAAATAATCATCTTGTTAAGCATTGTCTTGGATTTTCTAGGTTTATATTTATATGATTAAGTGATTCGGTAAGACAGTTGGAATAGGGGCTCTCTAATTAAAAAGAAGATGATGGTGGTCTTATACCTGAATCCCTAACCCATCAGTTATGTAAAGTTTTGATCGATGATCTGAGTTCGTATGGATCGAGCCATTATCCAACGAATATTATTTGAGAATTGACCGCCTTAATGAATCATCATAAATTAATGATTCTAACTCTCTTATTTCGCTTTCTGAATGAAGATTTGACGGCAAGGACATGCTGGAGAAACTAAGGAACAAGCGATTGGTATTTGTTGGTGACTCGATAGGAAGGAACCAATGGGAGTCTCTCTTGTGTATGCTTTCTTCAGCAATTGCTGACAAAAGCTCCATCTATGAAGTCAATGGAAATGCAATCAGTAAACACACAGGATTTTTGGCATTTAGATTCAGAGACTATAATTGCACTGTGGAGTACTATAGATCCCCGTTTCTGGTGCTTCACAGCCACGCCCCACCTGGGGCACCGAAGGAGGTGAGGACCACTCTTAAGCTAGATGTATTGGATTTTACGGCCAAGAAATGGAAAGATGCCGATGTGCTCGTCTTTAACACAGGGCACTGGTGGAGCTACGAGAAAACTGTCAAACAGTAAGTTGATTGTCTAGTTTCATTCCCTTATTTGGTTTATTCAGGCCTCTAAGAATAATATATTGTTAACCTTACACATGAGATTTGAGCAGCGTACGCACCATTATGCGGCGTCATTGGACAAATATGGCGATACTGCACATAGCACTTAAAAGATAACAAAATTGGAAAATGTGAAGGTATCTAGAAAACGAAGGGAAAAAATTGCAAGAACTTGAAGAAGAAAATCTAGGATGCCACTTTATGCCCGGTAGTGATATTACCTTATGAGTGCATATGATTTACAACTAATGAGAGAGAACGACCTACAAAACCAAGTTACCAACTACTACTAGTTAAACTGCAAGTAAAGAAAATACATACATCTAATTACTAACAAATTAAAATAAGGAAGAAGAGATAAATATAAGAAAATACTTGCAGCAAGTCTAAACAGATACTTAACCTGTCTACAAGCATCCATGGCCGCCAATAAGCCAAATGTGATGTCTTTACATATAGTCAAAAATAAAAACAAAAGTACTAATACTTGGCTTAATAACTAAACGAAACATATGTCCACTAATAAGTTTATCGAGTCGGTCTTCATGCCTCAAACAAGTCATAAGACCGCCCTAATACGTATGTAGCCGTAATTATAATAGTTACACGGTCATATATATGATTAAGGGCCACATGCTCTTGGCCATGAGATGAAATGTCATTTCCCTCGTAAGTCCAATACTCTTAATAGAGAGGTATCCCAGCTTACATGATAATATACAAGTCCACTTTAAAATCAAGAAGCTAAATACAACTAGTGGAGTATAACGTGCTTGATTATCCGCTGATATATGAATTCTGGAAATGAATGTTTTCCATACAGGGGCCACTATTTCCAAGAGGGGAAGGAGGTGAAGATGGAGATGGGCGTGGAAAATGCTTATCAGAGATCGATCAAGACAGTGCTCGAGTGGATTCACAGGGAAGTTAACACGAGAAAGACTCGAGTCTATTTTCGTACATATGCTCCTGTGCATTTCAGGTTTGTATAAGCTGAGTTCATACAGTAATCTTACTTTTTATGCTTTTCGATGTATACTTTGCACATTCTACACTTATCAACTTGTGACCACCGCCCACCATTACGCCCGTTGCGTTATTATTCTCTATTCTCAGTAATTTATGAATCCTGAAGGTTTGGAGACTGGAAGACTGGAGGCAGCTGCCACTTAGAAACACTTCCAGAGTTAAATTCATCACAAATCCGACTAAACTCATGGTCCCATCTGCTGAGCCCATTCAAGAATGTCTCTGAAAAGCATTCATATCGAGATCCAATTAAAGAAGTGGAATTGTTAAACATTACCCTAATGACAGGTCAGAGGAGGGATGGCCATTTATCTCTATACTATATGGGCCCCTACGCTCGAGCTCCGCTCCACAGGCAAGACTGTAGCCACTGGTGTCTGCCCGGGGTTCCCGATACATGGAATGAGATTCTTTATTCATTCTTTTTCAAACGAGAACACACAATCCATCAGATGGAAACTAGTCCGGCTCCAAAGGGTTTCTTTTCAGAGCACTGATTGAGTAGATGAAGACATATCTTATCGTGGTTGTCAAAAATCGCTTACTAGCAAAACCTAATGGTAGATATCAGTGAACCTTGGTTGTCTATGATGGCATGCACCATCATTGTGTAAATACAAAGTTCCTAAGATGCTTGAGGACCGTGGCATGGCATGTGAATAAAGTATAGAGGTTAAACTACGCGGCTAGTTCATTATTTTGAGGAGGCTGCGATCACACACAAAGGTTTCTATTTTGATACTGTAGTTGTGTTTGTAGATTAGAAGTAGAATGGAATAATTGCTGAGTTGTCGATTACTCTTTACTTGATGTCATGTATGTCATTGTTATATCTATGAAATGTAAGCAAGCAACAAACATTAAGGTATCCATGTTTATTTTCAGCATTAAAACAGTGAGAAACATGCAGGGAATGAAGAAATGTACTGCCTTTACTATGGAAATCAAAACAAATTAAGAACCCACTTTGAGAATCTACCATCGATCCAACAATTAAGAAGGAGAAGATCACCATTGCTTGCTGCGGCTGCTCTCCCCTCTGCGCAGCAGAAGATAGGATGCAAGCCCTGAGAATATCAGGATCCCAAGCCAGTGCCTCCAAAAACTAATCTTGAGCCCTAAAACCAGCGGAAGCAAAACCCTAATCCCCAATTCCCACTCCTCCCTCTTCCTGTTCCCAACCCCCAAAATCACGGAAACAAGAGCGCTGGAGAAGAGGAGCACCGCCGCCAATCCCTTAAATTTCCCTCCTTTCCTCCTCTTTCCGAACCATTCGCCGTCGGAGCCTCCGCTGGGAAACCCTAGCCCTCCCCCGCCGCCGCCGCCGCTCAAATCGTTGAAGGGATGGAAGAGGTCTCGAAGGGACATTGCAAAGGAGAATGCGCGCGACAAGGATGCCGACGTGATCTTCAATGATCCGAAGGTAGGTCGTCTTCTTCTTCTTCTTCCTCCTCCAATTCTGCCATTGTTGTTGTTGTTGATGACGATGGCGGTGGTTGATTTGAGATTGAGGAAGAAGGGTGAATGGAGAAGAGATGCAGCAGCAGCAGAAGTGTTCATGTGATGATGATGGTAAGAAGAAGAAGAAGCAGAAGGGAGGAGGAAGGACGACGATGAAGCTGAAGATTTCCAAAGAGCCGTTGCAGCTATTTGCATTTCGTGTTTGTTTTCTTTTTGGAAGCAATGAGATGCTTCCCCTTGGATTTTAATTCCTTTGGCCTTTTCCTTTTTCCTTTTTCAACATTTAACATTTTGTTAATTGTTATGCACCACTTAATAAAAGGTTTCTGTTAATTAAATTAATTCATGCCGTTTATAATTCAAATCCCCCCCCCGCCCCCCACCCACCCCAACACCACACACCCCGCACGCCACCCCCCGCGCTGTTTCCTTCTTCTTATCTTGTTTCCTTCTTATGGAAGTCATCATTACCATCTTCATTCGTATCATGATCTCCAATTTCACATATATTCATTATGTAAAGATCTATCTTTAGGATGTTGTATTTATCTCTTCTAAAAATCTAAAATATATTAAAATCCCTTTATTCTTTCAACTTTAAATAAATACTTTAAATAATTTGGGTATATTTAGGAATTTTCTTTTCTTTTTCTATTTCTTTTCTTTTACCTTCAAAGAAATTTATTTTCTTTCTTTGGCTTTTGAGAGTTGAGTCGAGGGTTTTATTTCAATTTAGGGGTTTTTTGGGGATCAGCAGCTGTAGAAGAGCAAGAAGAAGAAGAAGAGAGCAATGGTGAATCCCTCTTCAGAGATGAACGTCGTCAGAGATGAAAGGAGATGGAGAGACATCGACAGCCTCCTCGCTCGCCCTGGAAACATCGTCGCCCCTGGCTTCGAACCCAGCCCTCAGGTTTCTTCTTCTTTCATTCTCTTCACTTTTTTGATTCGATTGCTTCTTCATCATCATCTTAGACTCATCAATTTTGTGTCTTGTGCTGCAGCTAAGGGAAGAGATTGGGGAGCTGGCCAAGGTCTTGGTGGTCGGCGCCGGCGGATTGGGCTGCGAGCTTCTCAAAGACCTGGCCCTCTCCAGCTTCAAGAACATCCACGTCATCGACATGGACACCATCGACGTCTCCAATCTCAACCGCCAGTTCCTCTTCAGGTCCATTTCCCCTCTCCCTCACTTACTTCTATCCCAAACCCTAAAAGTTAAGGTTCTCGGCTGTTTGAAAATTTAGTGTGTGTGTGTGTGTGTGTGTTGACAATGCAGGCTTCATGATGTCGGGAAGCCCAAGGCCGAAGTAGCCGCCAAGCGTGTCATGGAGAGAGTCAGTGGAGTGAGTATAGTGCCTCATTTCTGCAGGATCGAGGACAAGGAGATTGACTTTTACAACGATTTCAATATCATCGTCCTTGGTCTCGATTCCATCGAGGCCCGGAGATACATCAATTCCGTCGCTTGTGGTTTCCTAGGTATCTCTCTCCAACTTCTACACTGTCGAACAAGTAACATTCATGAATTAATTTACATGTTGAGATGGCAAGATTGGATGCATGCTTATAGCTTAGAACACAAGCTGGCGTGCTCTTAGCAATAGCATTGGTCCCTTTCCTCAATAGGATGCACGATGTTAACTTAGAATGCTAGATCAAGCTTAGCCTTAGATTTATCATGAACAAGGCAAGATCTAAGCTATCTGGTTTGCTTACTGCAAAAATATTTGAATGATTTCATAAAGAATTCATTTGAAGGATTGGAAATAAAAAAGTATGTTCACTATCACAGCATGGGTTCGATTTGTAGCCAAGGGAATCAGATTTTGCACAGCAAGTGAAGTTGTCCTGATACTATTCTGGTAAAATTGTGTTAATCTTGGAACTTACGAGTAGTGAAAGTAGATTAGCAGATTGGACATGAAAGGAGATTGAGTTCCTCTGGGCTATAAGCCATTAGCTTATCAATGTTATTATACATGATTTGCACAGATGTCACTTACCACCCATACCTTCATTCGCAAAATCATATTTGAATACTAGACCTTTTCACACCGCTCTACTTTACACCGAGAGTACATATATGCTATCCTTCTTCTTGGATGCCTTTTGAGGAATATAAAGGCCAAAGCAATACATATAAAAGACCTAGAAGCTGCTTAATATGTACAAATTATATTGGCGTGTTCTATAACCGAAGCGTCAATGCTGTAGAAAGCCCTTGGAGCCCTTCACACCCACTGGGCTGCATATGATGGGGTATATAAAACTTCGCTTGGCTAGCTTTTCCTTTTCATATACTTTTTCACTATATGTTTTGATGATGTCATTTAGGTGTGCTGGTCATAGTACTCTCAAGGTGAATTGCTGTGCCTGTTCATTTTCTGACGTGTTTTGTCTCATTGTGTACAAAAAATTATAGGGTATGATCCTGACGACGAACCCCTACCCGAAACTATCAAGCCTATGGTCGATGGTGGAACCGAAGGTTTCAAAGGTCATGCCAGAGTAATCATGCCAGGAACTACACCCTGCTTTGAGTGCAACATTTGGCTTTTTCCTCCACAAGTGAAGTTTCCATTATGCACGCTGGCAGAAACCCCAAGAACTGCTGCCCATTGTATTGAATATGCCCGTTTGATCAAATGGGATGAGGCATCACTGTTTTCTCTTGCTCTAGTTTAATTCTCAATTTTTTGTTACTCCATTTAATCTTCATCAATACCGTATTGTTAGGTACATAACGGAAAGGCCTTTGATCCTGACGATCCTGAGCATATGCAGTGGATCTACTCGGAAGTATGCACTCATCTACCTTTTATTTGTTCTTCATAAATCTATTTGGACTTTTGACTGGTGATATCCTCTACAGGCTGTCAAGAGAGCAGATCTTTTTGGTATTACCGGTGTTACCTATTCTCTGGCCCAGATATGTTCATTTTTGTAGCTACTCTTGGACAGTCTACTTTTTGTATTTATCAGTCATTAGGCTTTAGACAACTTTGTAGTCGATCGTTATGTTTGTTAAATTGTAATCAGCTTTTGATGACAGATGATTACACCGCTACTTGTAAGTTTTACGAACAATTTGTTATTTTTGAAGCGCAACAATTCTGAAAAGCCTTAGAAGTTTTATGACGAGATTGTTACCAAACTGTGTTCGATCTACGAGTGATTTAATATATACTCCTTTAAGATATAGCGAAGTAGTATAATATGCATGATCATAAGATAGCAACTTTTGGTGCAATTGGGAAAAAATAATGCTCCTTGTGGAAGAAACCTTAGTAGGTGACCAGATCATAACAATCACATACATCTTTCGAAGTGCCGCCCATTTTTAAGTTTCAGCCATTCTTGGTCAAAAAGTAGTTGCAAGCGCATGTCATACTGATGTCAATGCATTTGATTTTCATAGCATATTTGTAACTAAACTTTTGCTTGCTTCAGGGTGTCGTGAAGAACATCATCCCTGCTATAGCTTCAAATGCAATCATATCTGCTGCCTGTGCATTGGAAGCCCTAAAGCTTGTGTCTGGATGCAGCAAAACTTTGTCCAATTATCTCACGTAATTTCTGTTCTAATCTTCTTCAAGTTTATTATCTTAAGCATTATATCTACATTTATCTCTAGATGAATTGTGAGTTATCTATAGGTTTTTAAACTTTTCTAATGGAACTTTTGTTACATTTCACTCTTCTTCAGTAATATGTTTTTGACTTGCAAGTGAGCACTTGTGTTGTTAGCATGAATTTGGCTTCATACCCTTCTTTTTTGTTTTCTTCTGTTCATTAAATTCAGTTTAACGCCTTGATCTTATTTCATACAGGAATTCATTTCAATATAGGGTCGTGTTTGCCCTATGTTATGTGGAATACTTTACAGCCATCTTACTTGCTGCATTATTTCTTCGTCGTCTCTTTTAGGTACAATGGTCTTGAAGGAACTCATATTGAAGGAACCGATTTTGTCAGAGACAAGGATTGTCTTGTCTGTGGCCCTGGCACTCTCATCGAGCTGGACTCTTCAATTACGCTATCACAGGTCTTTCTTAGCTTGTGGAGTGATATACCTTTAAATTTCGTTACCTATCATTACTTGGATAGTTGAGTTTTTCCTAGGGTTCATGCAGTTATGAAATGTGTGTGGGTTTGGTTGTGCGACCCTTTTGGTTATCAAGGTTGTGACCTCTCCCTTCGGAGAGGAAAGTATTACCGCAAGAGCTATGCTCCTTTGGTCTCTGATGAAGTGTAACAATTTCTTTTTAGTGACACCATATACCCCCAAATCGCTTTTGAAGCGTAGAGAGCTTGATGTATGCAGCAGACTGACTTATTTGTTTTGAACTTTATTTATATAGATGATACCATGAAACCAATTACTGCACTTACTAGAAACGATATCTGCTTGGCATTATCAATGCCTTATTAGGGCACATCTTCCACGCTGAATACGGTAATTATGATTTATGAACATTAAACTAAAAATGTCTTCTGGATTACAAATCCTGCGTGTAGTTCGTCCACATAGTCTTGACATGGCGACTCAGGGATTTTGTGAGCTTAGGTAGGGACTTCTAGGTCAGGATAACATGCTAACTTTCCATATGAGATTGTATGCAAAATGCATGCCAGCATTTTAGGTGACTGGCAACCGTACACAGAGGATGGAATGATACATGTATACTTTAAAGACAGTATCAAGTAAACTGCTTTGATTCTCTAAGCTATGAATATTATGGCCGATGCATTCATCAAATCTAGACTTGGATGCTTTAATACAACATATTAGATCTTATATGTAATATGTGGATCCTTTCTTCTGCAATACCCGCTGTTATGTTGATATAAATCCCATATCATAGTCAGCGAATGTTCATTCAACGGAGTTCAATTATCGAATGAGCAGGCTTTGAATTATTTCATGAACCAATTTAATGGCACTTTTTCCGAGCATTAGAGTCTAAAAGAAGAACGAAGCGGTTTAAAGATTGGTGCATGAAACTTCCATATACCTTTTTTTTATTCAAGGGTTTGGAATTTTACGCTATCATGCCTATCGTTTCTTTATGGAAATTGTTGAAATCCTCACAATTCTCATATCTCTGGTAATTATTTTTCGATTGCGACAGTTCATTGAGCTACTTGGTGAACACCCACGGCTGCATCTATCAAAGCCGAGCGTCACCCATCGGGGAAACAGCCTCTACATGCGGGCTCCCCCGGTTCTAGAAGAGATGACAAGGTCTAATCTCCCACTCCCCCTTTTTGATCTCATGGGTAAAGTCCCGAAAGACACTCCGCACGTCAGTGGTGCCGTGGAGAAGAACGGAAAAAAGACATCAAGCCTGAGAAAGTTACGTGTTGTTTTCAAAGATCAAGTTTATGTGATCACAATCATGGATACAGCTGTTAGTGCTTGAGTTATTTACTGTGACCATTATAGCGATCAAGGTTGTTTGAAACCGTACAATTTTAGCATGAGGGTTACAAAGTGGCCTTTTCTTCTGATGCTGCACATTCAGCATTGGAATATTCACTATCAAGCTCTTTGAGAGATTTTTGCTAGTCAAATGGGAACTTGAAAGTGTTTATGTAACGATCACAAAATCATAGTATTTTCCTTGTATTTTCTTTTCATCAAGAAATGTCATTTTCTTTGAAACACTTATATATATATATATATATATATATATATATATATATATATATTCGTTTAAATTATATACATGGTCCATTCATATAAATCTTGGTTATAACACAACATTGCTATTCCATAGGTCATAGGTTCAAACCCTAGCTGAAATATTTTAGTTTTTTATTTTAATTCTCTAAGTTTTAAAACTAATATCATATTTTTATATAACCAAATATTTATTAATTTTTTAAAGGAAGAGAAAAGATTTTATTTTAATTAAAAATAAAATTTATTTGTTTATTTTAGTTTGTTTGTTTGTTGTTTTGATAGGCTTGTTTTGATTGTTTTCTTTTTGTTGGATTTTGGGGAATTGATAGGATTTAACAAATCTTAACCCTTTCACTTTGTTCGAATATTAGGTATTATATGGGTATATACATTCCAACGTTTTATACTTGCATTTGTTTATATAGCGCATAAATTACTTTAGTACTAACATTTCATACTTATACATTCAATTAAAAGTTAGGTTTTAGTCAGATATAAGTTCCAAGATAATAATACATATGGTTGTATTATGATTAGATTTGAATTTAATGTTGTATCATAAGAAATTGTACGCGCAATTAGTATATTTAATGTATATTATATTCATAAGTAAAACTTGTTCAGAATTTTTGTCATGTTTTCAATCATTTGTGTATGGTTATTAGTTTAATATTATATATTTTGCAGCTTTTAATGTTATATACGATTTTATACAAATTTAGACATTTCTTAGTTTATATTATATTTGTTTCTATATTTGTTACAGTTTTATAGGAATAAATCTATTATACAGAACATTTTATATATTAGTTACAATTTTATTTGGTTAGTGTTTTTACAAAAAATACTAACAATGTGTTTTATTGGTCTTTCAAAATAAACGCTTGACCTTCAAGTTTAATATTTTTTTAATAAAACAAACCAAATATTTTAGTTTTGTTTTTGTTTTTGTTTTGTTTTCGTTTCTTTAAACGAATATCGATATGGTTGTCAAATCTCATTATTCTTGTTCAGATTTTATTTCTAATGTCCGATATTGTGATTTGATATATTCATTGACGATTTGAAATTTAAAGAAATGCTATATCTTTTAAACAACTAGAAACTTTTTATTTCTTTCTGTCGTATATAAAAAACACCTAAATTCAAAATTCTTCTCCTCTGCACTCTTTGTCATTTCCGATCAGAAGCCTAATGACGAGAGAATCGAACGAAACGAAAAGAAGACCTATCCCGTCATCTCGATCTAATCGAGATATTTTTCACCTGTCAAGATTCGATCCTAAATTATCCATTATCCTGACTCCTTTTCTTCTCTATCTCTTTCGTTGCGCACTCTCCATGTAATTTTTCTAGTAATGATAATCCAACCAAACTTAACAAAATTAATATTTTATACTGCACTGATTGATTCCTTATATAATTATTTAGGATATGCTTCTGCATCACTTTAACATAATATGCGCAATAACCACAGTAATTAATTTTAAAATATGTCAATTTTAGTTAGTGAGGATATGTGAAGATGAGTGTTATGTAATTTAATAATGTCGGACCCGATTCTTGCTCACGGAACAAAGTGTTATGCCAATTGTCATGCCAAGAGGATGGGGGCCACCTCTTGAATCTGTGGGACCCACTGTAGAATAATAGGGAATTTTCGGAACACATTTCGAATGAGGACCGAATTGCATTATAAATGTAATGATATCACTCTCAATTACAGAAACGCGTTTTAAGTGAATCGGCACTACAGTAACTTGAGAACTCCGTAGTTAAGTGTGTTCGGGCCAGGAAAGTCTTGGGATGGGTGATCTCCTGGGAAGTGGCCCCTGGTCGGGTCTTGTTTACTCTAAAAGGCAAAACTGTGCGGTTTCGGCCAGAGCGGACAATACAGTCTGTACTGGGGCATGAGGCATTACATTTATGGTGGCTCATGCAGGTGTCTCAGTACTAGGTCAGTGGTTCGAAAATGAACCATTGTTCAACGGTAATGAGAATGTCGAGACCCGGTTCTTACTCACGGAACAACCAATTGTCATGCCAAGCAGGCGGGGGTCACCTCTTGAGTCCGTGGGATGCACTGTAGAATAATGGGAATTTTCGGAACACATTTCGAAAGAGAACCGAACTGCATTATAAATGTAATGATGCAACTTTCAATTAGAGAGGCGCATTTTAAGTGAATCGACACTACATGAGTTTGAGAACTTTGTAGTTAAGCATGCTCGGACCAGGAAAGTCTTAGGATGGGTGACCTTCTGGGAAAGTGGCCTCTGGTCAGGTCCGGTTCGCTCTAAAGGGCAAAACCATACGGTTTTGGATAGAGCGGACAATACCATCTGTACTGAAGCGTAGGGCGTTATACTTATGGTGGCCTATGCAGGTCCGTCAGTAGTAGGTCTGTGGTTCGAAGACGAACCATTGTTCAAGGGTAGAGAGAATGTCGGAACCCGGTTCTTGCTCATGGAACAACCAATTCTCATGCCAAGCGGGCGGGGGGCCACCTCTTGAGTCCGTGGGACGCACTGTAGAATAATGAGGAATTTTCGGAACACATTTCGAAAGAGGACCAAACTGCAATATAAATGTAATTGATGCAACTCTCAATTAGAGAGGCGTATTTTAAGTGAATAGGTACTACATGAGTTTGAGAACTCCGTGGTTAAGCATGCTTGGGCCAGGAAAGTCTTAGGATGGATGGCCTCCTAGGAAAGTGGCCTCTGGACGGGTCCAGTTCGCTCTAAAGGGCAAAACCGTGTGATTTCGGATAGAGCAGACAATACCATCTGTACTGAAGCGTGGGGCGTTACATTTATGGTGGCCCATGCAGGTCCCTCAGTAGTAAGTCCGTGGTTCGAAAACAAACCATTGTTCAACGGTAGAGAGAATGTCGGGACTCGGTTCTTACTCACGGAACAACCAATTGTCATGCCAAGCGGGCGGGGGGGCACCTCTTGAGTCCGTGGGACGCACTGTAAAACAATGGGGAATTTTCGGAACACATTTCGAAAAAGAACCAAACTGTATTATAAATGTAATGATACCACTCTCAATTAGAGAGGTACTTTTTAAGTGAATCGGTACTATAGGAGCTTGAGAACTCCGTGGTTAAGCATGCTCGGGCCAGGAAAGATTTGGGACGGGTGACCTTCCAAAAATCTTAGGATGGGTGGTCTCTGGACAGGTCCGGTTCGCTCTAAAGGGCAAAATCGTGTGGTTTCGGATAGAGCAGACAATACCATCTGTACTGAAGCGTGGGGCGTTACATTTATGGTGGCCCATGCAGGTCCCTCAGTAGTAAGTCTGTGGTTCGAAAACAAACCATTGTTCAACGATAGAGAGAATGTCGGGACCCGGTTCTTGCTCACGGAACAACCAATTGTCATGCCAAGCGGGCGGGGGGAGGGGGGCACCTCTTGAGTCCGTGGAACGCACTGTAAAACAATGGGGAATTTTTGGAACACATTTCAAAAGAGGACCAAACTGTATTATAAATGTAATGATACCATCCTCAATTAGAGAGGTGCTTTTTAAGTGAATCGGTACTATAGGAGCTTGAGAACTCCGTAGTTAAGCATGCTCGGGCCAGGAAAGTCTTGGGATGGGTGACCTCCTGGGAAAGTGGTCTCTGGTCAGGTCCGGTTCCCTCTAAAGGGCAAAATCGTGTGGTTTCGGATGGAGCGGACTATACCATCTGTCCTGAAGCATGAGGCGTTACAAATATCATAATATAATACATTGTTTTAGATTATTGCACTTAATACATTACTATTATTATTAATAATAATAAATTATTGGTAAAGCGTGGGTTTCTATAGCTTTTATATTACTGGTCATTATAGTTATCGTTTTATGTTTAATTTAACAATTAGTTATCTGTACCTTGCAGCTATTGTATAGTACATGGTTTATCTCTGGATATCGGTACTTTAATATTATACCAAAGTAAATATTGTACTCAAATGACACAACTCAGAAGGCTGCTAACCACTATGTAGTAAGTCCGCTCTTTCTTATTTCTCTAGTTTTTCCTCCTCTTCATTTCATGTCTACGCTCGTGCCATGTTTATGTTTTATGTCGAGTTTTTCATATTAAAATAATGTCTAAAGTAGATTAATTAACCTAATACACACTATGATTTATCGGTAATGATATAAGTTTAATAATTAACAATCACCATAATGCTCTAGCCAACACAGTATACATAAACAAAATTGGCATGCATACACTCGTTTGATACAATTCTAAGATGTGAAAAAAAATTAAACTGGTAAAAAACATATGAATTATAGACTTGTAAAATATATAACTATAATAGTTTATTGTTATATATTTTTTTTGTAACTTAATTGTACTTAATTTATATGTACAAAGTGAATACACTGTTGCTTACTACAATATATTGAACTTGAAATATGTGTTTGAAGTTGTAATATAATATGCTAGTGTTACCTTTCCAAATAATATATTGCTCTATATAACTGTAATTAACAACAGTTTGAATTTATGTATTAAATAAAGTTGAAGATATATATGTTAACTAATCTATAACCTTTATAGTATATAATATATACTAATCTTTCTATAACGAATTAAATATATTTTTTGTTATTTTAATATTGTACAGAATAGTAATACAACTATATCATATCATAAATTAGTAGATTTTCAGTTTCAACATTTATATTTTTGAATTGTGTTTGAATAAAATATTTAGTTATGTGTGCAGAAACTTTTATTGAAAATATTTATGTTTAAAAATTAATTTTGCTTTAGTGTGCTAGCGAATTCCTGATTTAATATTATGGCACATTAAGTATAATATCCTATTGATAACTTAACCTAACCCAATCAAATCGTTTATTCAGTTGATTGCATGTGCATGCTGTTTTATTTATCACAGTTTACTTAATATACATATAAGATAAGTGTAGGTTTAGGTTAATTATTTTTAATATTTGTTCAATATCTACAACTAAGTATTTTAATAAATATAATATTTTGATAATTAATAACGTATTTAATATAATATTGACATTATTTTTAAATCAAGCAAAATATAGTACAGTAATTTTATTTAGTAGATATCATATGGTATTATAGTATACAGTTTGTTTTGATTTTACTGTAGTGGTTATATGAAAGTAGTTTAAAAGGTTTTCTAATAGATCTTATGATTAATTTATTATTCATATTTGCAATATAGGCATTTTATTATATAATTATTATCAGTTACATTTTCATTATCTATTTATTAGTATTGTTATTGTATAATAAAATAGTCTCAAGGGTCCTATTATTTAGTTATGAGTGGACCTGTGTTTCCTTATCCCTGGATGATAGCCTTAGCTCTGTGAGTACTACTGTGGAACTAACGTTAGATTATACTATCTTTACATGAACCAGACATGAATTCGTAAATCTTGAATCTCGTGAATCTTGTGAATATGACATGCACATTATATCACTACTACAAATAAGGGTTGCCCCTACGGATATATGCGTAGGGGCGAAAAAATACCCCGTAAGTGCGAAGGCCGCAGGTGCAGGTTGAAGCCCTGAACTTGCCCCTACGGGCAAATTCTTGTCCCTACGGATTTCTATGCAGGTCCTGTTGCCCCTACGAAGTAGGCCGTAGGGTAAAAAAAGTTATATTATTTACGGGTTTTTTTAATATATTAAATGTACCTACGGACATAACCGTAGGGCCATGTTCTACCCCCTACGGATATCTACGTAGGTACCTATCCTGATATTTTGCCCCTACGGATAAAGCCTAGGGGCGAAGCCGTGGCCCCTACGGATATGTCCGCAGGGGCACTCCCAACCCCCTGGTACTGAGATCAGGGAGGAAATATCAGTTACTGCTGATATTTTGCCCCTACGGATATAGCCGTAGGGGCAACATGTGTACCTACGGATTAATCCGTAGGTACATATTATCTGTATTTTTTTTTAAAAAATGGGCTGCTTGATTTTTTCCCGCCCTGTGCACAATAATATATACATCAATCAAATATAAAATTAATCATCACACAACATATATCGCAGTATTCATAATCACATCTCACGCATATATATAATATATAAAAGAAACCCAAAAACTGAATATGATATAAATATAAACCAATATCAATATCGTTTCAAAATGTAGTACAATGTGTATGATATAAATAAATACATGTTTCAAAAAATAAGAACCAAAAAGCTACCCTAGTTCGGTCCAGCTCCACCTCTGAATAACGATAGAATAACGCGCGCCTGCTCCTCGGTCAATAAACTCTGCAATTCGGCGCGAGCGGGAGTCTGAGCGGCCTGTGGAGCTGGCGATGTGGTCTGCGCAGCCGCCGTCGAAGTAGTCGCTTGCGGAGCCGCAGCTGCGGGTGTCTGAGTAGGCGGTGGAGCTATAGGAGCTGTCTGCGGAACCGCAGCCGATGTAGTGGCTTGCGGAGCCGCAGCCGAAGGAGATGCATGTGAAGGCTCGGCCGATGTACCCTGTCGCGTCTGGACATAACGTGTGTAATAAGCGTGTAAGAACTGTGTATTATTCGAATTCGTATCATTATTAAGTAATTTCGAAACCCCGTTTGGATATCTAGTTTGTTGTTTATTTTAATTACATCTGTATGTATGATTAATCAAACTTAAGTTTAAAACCAAATAAGCTCAAGCTACGTACTAATTATGGATATGTTGATATCTATATAATATGACATGATATTTTACTATAAAGTAGTATACATACCAGCATCTCCTTCAACTCCTGAAGGGTGGCCCTCAAGCTCTCCAGTTCCTGATGGACACGTCGGTCACTGGAGACGGAGGAAGTAACCGCCGGGGTGGAGTCCAACCTCATATGGGCCCTGCTAGGGCCCAGTCCCCGGCCTCTCTCCCAACCTCCATGGTGCCCTCCGTGTGCGGCGTCCAGAACTGGGGTCAGCAACCTCGGATCGCTCTGTCCGGTAAAATCGATCCCCGAGGCCTGGGCCTGCTCAACCACCCGCTCCTACACCCACATTAAGCAGTAAAGTATAAGTATAAAATTTAAACTTGAACCTTCCAAAACTAAAATTTCAAATTTGGGTAGAAAAAATATTAACACTTACGCAGTACTCCTGGGTAGCGATGTCGGGATATCGAAACTCGCCCGTGGCGGGATCTGTCGAGGTGCCGTGGACGGCAAGATATGCGGACAGCACGCTCGGTGTACCACCTGACGCCACGGTCCGAGATGTCTGCAATATTAGAAAGTAACTCTTAATATTAGAAATATTAGAAAATAACTCTTAATATTGCAGAATATCACAAAGGTCGGTCTATTGTAATTTACCGATAACTCCATGGCTCGAGTAATGTTCCTCGAGCCACCTGTGTAAGTGGGGCGACCCCTCTTCGCCGACTTCCTGTTCTCTGTATTCTGAGCGGCCTGTTTCTGCACAACGCATTAACATTTAGTTTTCTAATTAAGAAACACAAAGAAATAAATTATATCATAAATAATGAATTACATTTAAAATACATACTTGTTTGCGTTGGGAGTCGAAATAAGCGCACAATAGAGGCCATGTCTCTACGTCGACTCTCGCAAACGCCGGAGTAGATAGGAGAGCCGCTCTCTCTGCCTCGGGGGTCGCCATCCACAGGGAGTAGCAGTCGGCCTTCAGCTCATTCTTGTTGTATCGGACCTTGGCCTGCATGTTCTTCATCAGGCCATTGTACAGAGCATGAAGGTCGAGCACCCTCCCCGGGTGATCAGGGTCGGCTACAGGCTGAAAATCGTAATCCAACTGAAAATACAAAAAAGACATTGTTATTAGATTGCAAGTGTTAATAATAAATATATTGGATAGATCAAATGAAAATATATATTAATACATACCCGAGCCTGATCAAAGAAGAGGGCGAATGAGCGCTGGTGCTGCTCGTCCCACTCAACGTGAAGTGGATAGTTCTTCACGAGCCGGCTCTCGTCCCCCAAATACCGGCCGAACCTCTCGGCATGAGGACCGGTATAGCGATAGTCAAGGGTAAAAAAGGGGGAATACTGCCTTCCCCCTAGCTCTGTCAGGCCTCAGCCTATGGGACTGATTCGGGCCTCGAGTCCCCCTCTGGGGATGGGGAGGCCCTGCGTCTGCACGAAATATCAAGACAATCAATAATAAGACAAAGTTGTATTAAGAAATCAAGGTTAAACGAAAATTCAAGTGTGATATATACCTCCGGTGACTATCGCACGAGCCTGGGCCCGGGCAGCAGCACGAGCGGGACGATAGTTCCTCCGGTGAGGAACAACCGGGGTCCCGGATGTGGATCACTACTGAATATTGCGTGCCTCCTATCGAAATCCTTCCATGCCGGTGAATCTCTTGGATGGCTCATTTTTCCATTTTCGCTTGGAGGAGCACGGTGATACCAAATCATTGCCTCGGCTGTTTTCTTGCACCTGAATAGCCTCTGTAGCCTCTGTGTTATGGAAAAGTATCGTGCTATCTTCACAGGTATATCAGGCTTCTTATCATAATTGTTGGGGTAAAAATTTACACCCCGGTTGACCAAGTCAAAATCCAAGTCAACCCCAAGCCAAGTGGGCCCAAGCCCAGACCCAGTGGGCCCATGCCCGAGTCGAGCCCGAACATGAAGCGGCCGGCCTCCTCCACGCCAAGATAAAATTTTTGTAATAAATAATTTTGTTGTATTTCTTTCATTTTATTTTATGGATAAATGTAAGAAAAATGGGCATAAAGCCAAATTTTTGTAAAGCCCATGGCTTATGTGCAAAAAGAAATGGCACATGAGCCATGGGATAGGCAAAATGCCATTTTGTGAAGCCCAAGGGGCTATGTGTAAAGTGTATGGCCTATAAAGGCAAAGATAATGGAAATATCTAAACAACTTTTTCTCTCTAAAAAAAAAAGTCTTAGAGCTGAGCTCTTTTCTTCCATCTTCAAGGTTCTAAACCTTTTCATTTTTTTTTGAATTTAAATCAAGAGTTTTACTCTTTCTTTTCCAAAAACTAAGTAGTTTTCCACCACAAAACCCACAAAGGGGAACTCAGATCTTCCATTAGATCTCAAAAATGAGTGATTTTTAAAATCTCCTCTTCTTGATCTTCAAGATCCGGCCAAGCGATAGGAGGAAGAAGAAGAACATCTTTCACTAAATCCCAAAAAAAAAAAGAGAGAAGAAGAAGAAGAAGAACACTCAGGAGTCCAACTCCTCTTTGATTTCTCATCAGAGAAATCTTTTTAGGCTAAAAGCCTCTTTTCCTCGCCGGCGCTCAAGCGCAGAGCGCCCACGTGCCGACACGTGGCGAGCTTGCGCTCCAGCGCAAGCGTTCGAGCGCAAGTCGCCCTCGTGCCGACACGTGGCGCTCTTGCGCTCCAGCGCAAGCGCTCCAGCGCAAGTCACCCTGGTGTCGACACGTGGCGCGCTTGCGCTCCAGCGCAAGCGCTCGAGCGCAAGCGCTCGAGCGCAAGTCGCCCTCGTGCCGACACGTGGCGCGCTTGCGCTCCAGCGCAAGCGCTCGAGCGCAAGTCGCCCTCGTGCCGACACGTGGCGCGCTTGCGCTCAAGCGCAAGCGCTCGAGCGCAAGTCGCCTGCGTGCCGACACGTGGCGCGTTGCGCTCCAGCACTCTGCGCTCGAGCGCAAAGCGCCCACGTACCGACACGTGGCGCGCTCAAGCGCCTAGGCGCTGGCCCCACGCATCCTTTGGATGTCTTTTTCCTCTTTACTTATATATACATGTATATATATACATATGTATACAAATGTACACATACACATACTCCGCCACACTCTCCCCCTCAAAAAAAATTTTCGGGCCGGGGCGCTGCCCCGAACCCCGCAAGGGGGCTGCTAGCCCCCTTGACCCCCAGCCCGCTATCCGGGTAGCGGGACCCCCGTAAAAACTCTGCGTGGCTCCCGATATACCCAAAACCCCCTCTTCAAACAAAACACACGCACACCGCACATTGAGTTCGCATGACCAGTTTAACCCATTAATCGGAGGTTCCCTCGCCCCAAAGGCGAGGGGTAATTAACGGCAGCTTAGTCCGCGGCTGCCGGAGATTCGGATCCCCACAATCATTAAACCCCAGCCTACCCTAGGCAGGGGGAATCTGTAGTACGCCTGACAAGCGTGCGCGTATTCCCATCTCAATGGGGTGACGAAAAACACCCTACAGATTCTGGCACGCCCGGTGGGACTTATCTCTCCTCCCATATTTCGGGTTAAACGTTCATGCGAACTCAATCAATATACATATCGATTGCTTATACTGAAATGATGTTTTTTTTTCCGTGCAGCAATCAACCTTCGACGACAATGTCTTCCCAGACGAATTCAACTTCCAAAGCGACCCCGATTCCGTACGTGGTCAAGATCAACGCTCGTGTGGTTCTCCCCGCAAGCCTCAGTCGACAATGGGAGGAACCGCCCCGCCAGTTTGGCTCTGTCATCATCTACCCTGCCGGAAGCGCTCATTTGGCAGAGATCCCAGCGGAACAGGTGGCCAAGCCGGTCTCAAGGGGTAAGAGGCCGAATGTCGTGATCGCCAAGGCACCACAACCGAAACTTAAGATGGTGTCTGAACGAGTCCCTGGCGCTCTAGCTGGGGGCAAGACTTCCGATGTGAAGGGCAACATTAAAAGTTGCGGACGAGCCCAGGCGATGACTCCAACAAATGCACAATCGGGCGTATCTCCAAGGCCCTCCATCAACCGGTATGCGGCGTCTTCCCAAAAAGCCGAAGTCTGCCAGGTGCTTAGAACAGAAAAGTTAAGGCAGAAGCGGCTCAGGTATCGAGCCAACAAGAGGGCCAAGGCTTCGGCCAAATGGAATCGTGTGAAGTTCCAAGTGCAGGGTTGCCCGACGACGACGGCCGAGTCGGACGTAAGAATCAGCAATTCCTTCGAACCTCTGAAGTGGGTTCAGAAAAACGCCATGACCGCCAGAATCAAGAAGACAGCGGTCCGAACAGTGCCACAAAGAGACGTGTCCCGGCCCCAACAGAAAAAGTATGACACTGTCTCTTCAAGAGTCTATCAAGCACTCTGTGCCGCACGAAAGCAGCGGGGCAAACCCAGAAAAGAAGCGCCAGCACCATTCAAGAACCTGGTTAGGCCGGCCGCCTTCAATCGACTACCATCTACCGAAACAAGGGGGTCAAGACAGCGAGCCGTGAAATCAGCTGCCAATGATAGAGAGACGGCCGGATATATCATCCATACGGTCTATATGGCGGGCGGGCGCCCCAGCGACAACCTTCGCAGCAAAAGCAAGGACGGGGCCACCACATCCCAAGCCCAATCTAGCCTGAATGTGGTTGCCGCCGCCCAAGAACAGCCGCCCCTGCTGGATGAAGAAAACCCTCTCGATGAGGATGATAGGCAGATAGACCCCTCGGTCCATGTAGAGTCAAGCTCGGACAGCGAGGAAGAGCCGACTTTCCGCCCCAGGACTGCGGAGCAGGAGCTGCTTCAAGAGCTTCGAAAACAGCTTAGGAGCAAAGATAAAGAGATGGCCAAGCTCTATTCGAAGATTGACGACTTAACGAACGTGGTGATGCAGCTTACGGCTCAAATTGCTCGAGCGCCTCCTAATCAAGCACAGGCCGCTACTAATCAGCCGGGTGATGACAATCCGAGGCAGCCAATGCCTGTTCCTTTGGGACCAAGACTGGTCGAGCCGAATGAAAGCCGGTTACATTCCGCTTCTGGGGACGCCTTGGCCCCAGATAGCACTATCCCGCTAACACAGGATCGGATAATGGATTTGGTCACCAGCAAGGTTAAAACATTGGTGGCCGAAGCTGAAGCTCAGAAAGAAATCGGCAGTAGTGGGCGGCCATATCCCGCGCAGTACGATCTGATTGAGTTCCCAAGCGGCTACGTCATTCCTAAGTTCGGAAGATTTGATGGAACGGGGAATGCAAACCAGCACGTCGCCCACTTCAAAGCATCGTGCGGAAATACAGGGGGCAACGATGCGCTCCTTCTTCGTCAGTTTGTCAACAGCCTGACCGGCGTCGCCTTCGACTGGTATGCGAGTATACCGGACGGGTCCGTCATTACCTTTGCCCAAATGGAGTCTCTGTTCCGGCAAAGGTTCATGAGCGTCAGTGATAAAATCTCCATAGCCGATCTTGTGAGGACCAAGCCGGGGAAGAATGAAAGCAACACCGACTTTATCGCCCGGTGGCGTAATCTCACAGTCAAGTGCGAACCGCCGCTGGAGCAGGACCAGTCCGTCAGCCTTCTCATTGGGAACCTCAGCAATTGGATGATCCCATTCTTGTGTACAGCGGGCCTCAAGACATTCCAGGAGCTAACCAAGAAAGTACAAATGCTGGAACGCTCGAAGCAAGAGTCCCCGCCAGACTCTCAGAGAGACAAAACATGGAAAAGCAAGCGGGACGACAACCGTAGAAGCGGGAGTTCCAGCAGTACCAATGTCTTCAATGCCTCCGACAATGAAGAAAAGCGAAGGGCGGCCGAATCCAAAACTAACCGGTCTCGAAAGCCATTGCTGGGAGGAGATGGGCCTTCCCTAGAGGAGAAAAAGAACAAGGTTTACTCTTTCAGAAGGGACAAAGTCCGCAAGATATTTAAAGATGCCTTGAACAATGGCCTACAATTGCCAGAGTCGAAAAGACCCCAAGAAGCAAAAATGACCGACAATCCTCTGTATTGCCCGTACCACCGAGTAGTGAGCCATGCGATCGAGGATTGCTATATCTTCAAGGATTGGGTCGAGAAGCAGTACAAGGCTGGAGAGATCGAGCTGTCCAAAAGCGTGTTGGTGAACAATCAAGTTGCAACCGCCAACTTTATACAGACGGAAGCTGAAGCCTTCTGGGAGCAGACAGCCGAACCCGCTGCCCTGACAAACGAAACTGACTCACCGCGGCCTCCGTGGAGTACGCACATATCTAATAAGACGAAGAAGATGATAAAGCTACTTCGGAAAGAACCCAGGGTGGAATGGGAAGGACAGAAGAAGCCTACCAGTCCAGCTGCCAATGCGGCTCCATCAGGCTCAAAATCCAAGAAGCTCAAGAAGAAGAAAAGTGCAGCTCGGCGCGAAAAAGAGTCTGCAGGGAGATCGACCCTTCAAAAGTATATCGATTCCCTCGAAGAATATGAACAAAGGGAAAGAACATTGATTCAATTGAAGGAGTTCTTCCCTGTACAAGCGGCTGAAATTCTGGAGGAGTTAGAAGAAGACTCCAATGAAGAAATCCCGGTAGTGACCTGCTACGCCATCCATCTTGGCAGCGACTCCGAGGATGATCTCTGTTTTCCTGAAGAGGATGAGGAGCTCACCACAAAGGTCAATCAAATCCAGCTCAGAAGCGGCAGGGCTCTACCGCCAAATCAGGGCAATGCCCCAAAAGGGAAGGAAAAACAAGTCGCTAATGAAGAAGATGGCAGAGAACTGGCCGATGAAAACATAAATCCTTCCTCGGTGGACTATAATGTCTTGGCACATCTCCGGAAGCTTCCATCTCTCCTGAGCATCTACGACGCCTTGGTCCTATCTAAGGAGCTTAGAGACGTTCTCATTCACGCTCTACAAAACCCCGAGCGGTATCAGGCTCACTTTGCGGAAATTAATATGAAAGAAGCCCAGCACGCTTTGCATGCCGCCGCAGTCACATTTAAGGATGAAGACTTGCTACTGGGAACGGCTGAGCATAATCGGCCGCTTTACGTGACCGGGTACAGCGACGGAGATCGAATTAATCGTATATTGATTGATCCGGGGTCCTCAGTGAACATCATGAACTTGCGAACTCTGAAGAGTTTGTCAATGGACGTCCGACACCTGTCCAGGGAAAGGATTGTCATTCAAGGCTTCAACCAAAATTGCCAGCAAGTTCTGGGGTCTATAGCTCTGCCAATCAAATTTGGGGATCTGCAAACTGAAGCTAAGATATACGTGATCGACGCCGACACGTCTTATAAGATTCTCTTGGGACGGCCATGGCTCCACGATTACGGCATCATTCCGTCAACTCTCCATCAATGCATGAAGTACACTAAAAATGGCGAAGAAAGACGCATTGATGGAGACATCCAGCCGTTCGGTGTGCATGAAGTCCGATATGAAGATTCTCGGTACTTTACGAACCACCAAAATGCTAAGCCACAACTGACTGAGGATAGAACGGCCCCAAGACTCAAAAGCAAATCTGCGCCGGCTATCACTTTTAAAAGCAAAAATACCCAAGTGCGCCCGCATTTCGGCAGCGACACTGATGAGTCCGACGCTGGAAGCCCGTCCTTTCGCAAAACTCGCCCTCATTTCGGCAGCGATACGGATGAATCTGTTACTGAAGGCCCATCTAGCAGCAAAGTCCGCCCTCATCTTGGCAGTGACACTGAAGAGTCAGAAGAAGAGGACCTGCTGTGCAACAGCTGTGCAGATCGGCCCCCCATGCAACAAGCGAAACTACGAGAGACCTTCGAAGTCGCAGAAGGGTCCCTAGCCGTCACAAAGGTACCAGAGCAAATGTGCAAAGAGCTCGACGCATTGTCAGTCTCTACCGTGGACCAGCTGAAAACTTTCTACGTGCCCGGGAGGAAAAATGGACAGAAGGGCACCCTGTTTTACAGGTCAAACCCCGTTGTGCACCCGGACGATCTTTCTGTCGCGTGCCTTCCCTATGAGAGAGGCATAAGAGCCGTCCTCAATCCCAGATACTATGCACCCGAGATGCAGGAATACTTTAAGAAGTGCGGATGCCGGTTATATCAAACGGAGTCCGAAGCAAAGTTTTACGAAGGGCTATGGTATCCGTCCCAGGTCCGAGCACTCATCGATGGACGGATTCCAGATAGACGGGGCATAGGCTACATTCAACCTGATTCCAAAGCGTGCTACATGATCCATGTTGGTGAGACCAGCGAAAGATCAAATGATGATGACGAGATAGCCGAGCCAGAAGAAGCTCCTCAAGAGCTCGAAGATGGCGGACAAGCAACCTTTGATGAGCTAACCGAGATTGACTTAGGAACGCCCGATAATCCAAGGCCGACCTACATCAGCTCACTCTTGTCGGAGGAAATGAAAAAGCAGATAATTGCCCTGCTGCGTGAGTTCGTCGACTGCTTCGCGTGGACGTACAAAGAAATGCCTGGCCTTTCCCCTGAGGTAGCCGTGCATAAGCTGGCTATATCTCCTGATGCTAAGCCAGTCAAACAAGCTCCTCGAAGAATGAGAAGGGAGTTGGAAGAAAAGGTCATCGAGGAAACCAAGAAACTCATCGATGCCGGCTTCATCAGGGAAGAGAAATATGCAGACTGGATCGCATGCATAGTCCCAGTGAAGAAGAAAAATGGGCAGATCCGAGTTTGTGTCGATTTCAGGGACCTCAACAAGGCATGTCCCAAAGACGACTTCCCGCTACCGGTCATGGAAATGATGGTCGATGACACCTCAAATTACGAACTGTTCACCTTTATGGACGGCTCGTCTGGATACAATCAGATCAAGATGTCGCCTGAAGATGAGAAGCACACAGCATTTCGAACCCCGATCGGAATATATTGCTACAAGGTAATGCCATTCGGACTGAAGAACGCAGGTGCTACATATCAAAGGGCGATGACTAATATCTTTGATGACCTAATCCATAAAGTCGTCGAATGCTATGTTGATGATCTGGTCGTCAAGACTAAAGCTAAGGCCGATCATATCCGAGATCTCAGGACCGTTCTCACCAGACTGAGGGAATACGATCTGAAGATGAATCCTCTGAAGTGCGCTTTTGGCGTGTCATCGGGAAAATTCCTGGGCTTCATAGTCCGACATCGAGGGATCGAAGTTGACCCATCAAAGATAAAGGCCATCATGGAGATGCCCCCTCCGAGGAGTCTGACGCAGCTAAGATCTTTTCAAGGCAAGCTTGCTTATATACGGAGGTTTATCTCAAATTTATCGGGGAGATGTAGGCCCTTCTCAAAGCTCATGAAGAAAGGAGCTCCTTTTATCTGGGATGCCGAATGTCAAGCAGCGTTCGAAAGCATCAAACAATACTTGTTGCACCCTCCAGTGCTGGCCGCTCCCATTCCAAATAAACCACTGATTCTCTACACTGCCGCGCTGGACGAGTCACTCGGTGCGCTCCTTGCCCAGAATAACGAGGAAGGAAAAGAAAATGCCCTCTACTACCTCAGTCGAACTCTAGTCGGGGCGGAACACAACTACTCCCCAATCGAAAAGCAATGCCTGGCTCTAATATTTGCTGTGAAGAAGCTGAGGCACTATTTGCTCGCTCACCGGGTTATGCTGATCTCCAAGGTCGACCCGCTCAAACACTTGATGACCAAAGCAAGCCTAGCTGGCAGAATGGCAAGATGGGCTGTCATGCTACTCGAGTTTGACATAGTTTATACCCCTCAGAAAGCAGTAAAAGGGCAAGCTATTGCAGACTTTCTCGCCGCTCATCCCATACCAGAAGGGTCGCCACTAAATTGTGAGTTACCCGACGAACAAGTGCTGCATCTCGAGAATGACGAGCCATGTTGGGAGCTCTACTTCGATGGGGCCTCATCGATAAGAACCTCCAGTAAATCAAGCGTCCCAGAGATAAAAGCAGGGATAGGATTGGTGTTCATCACACCATCAATGGGAACCCTACGGCGTTCTTTTGCTCTCACCGAGCCTCGGACAAACAATGAAGCTGAGTATGAAGCTCTGATAGCTGGTTTGGAGCTTGCCGTAGAAATGGAAATTCGTCGGCTACGAGTCTACGGTGACTCCCAGCTTGTCGTCAACCAAGTAAGCGGCGACTATAAGATATACAAACCCGAGTTAGCTCGGTACAGAGGTCGAGTGGTGGAACTCATGAAACGGTTCACTCATATTGAACTAACGAGAGTCCCTAGAGCGTTGAACGGAAAGGCTGATGTACTCGCTCGCTTGGCCAAGGAACTGGCTGATCCTGAAATGGACGAAATTATGATCACAGTCAGGAGCCGGCAAATTCTACCCCCAGTCTCTCTACGAGAAGAGGAAAGCGCGGAACAGAAGAGCAGTCCTGCAGAAGAAGCTTCGATCATCCAAGACGAGCCCGATTGGAGAGAACCCTTCATAGAGTACCTCCGATACGACAAGCTGCCCGAAGAAAAATCTGCGAGGATTCAGCTGAAGAAAAGAGCTCTCCGATACGTGTTTGTAAATGACACGTTATACCGCAGGTCATATGACCAACTCTGGCTCAGGTGTGTGTCATTGGCCGAAGCCCAAAAGGTCATGAAGGATGTTCACTCGGGCGTTTGCGGTGCTCACCAATCTGGCCCCAAGATGCGACTTCAAATCAAACGGCTTGGGTATTACTGGCCCACCATGATACGGGATTGCGGAGAGCATGCAAAGAAATGTTATATCTGCCAAATTCACGGCGATTTTATTCACAAGCATCCCAATCCATTGCATCCTACGGTGGCGTCGTGGCCCTTCGAAGTTTGGGGCACCGACATTGTTGGCCCAATTGATCCTCCGTCATCTAAAGGCCACCGGTTCATACTGGCCGCGACAGACTACTTCTCCAGGTGGGCTGAAGCTGTCCCGCTAAAAGAAGTCAAGACAAAGGATATTCTGACATTCTTCCAGCATAATATTCTATACCGCTTCGGTACACCAAGAAGAATCATTTCTGACAACGGGCCTTCTTTCAAGAGCTTCAATGTCTCAAGGTTCGCTACTCAGCACAAGATAGACTGGAGATATTCCTCCATCTATAATCCAAGAGCCAATGGGCTAGCCGAAGCCTTCAATAAGACTCTATGCAAGCTCCTGAGGAAAAATGCTTCAGCCAACAAGAGAGACTGGAATCTCAAGCTTCACGAGGCATTGTGGGCATATCGTACCACGCACCGTACTCCAACTCAGTCCACTCCATACTCATTGCTCTTCGGAGTGGAGGCGGTCCTCCCCCTCGAAGTCGAAGTTCCAAGCTTAAGAATGGCCGTTCAGCATGAGTTGACAGAAGAGGAAAACGTTCTCCTTCGACTTGAAGAACTCGATGCCCTCGAAGAAAAGAGGCTCGCGGTGCAGCAAAATCTGGAGCTATACCGAGCCCAAATGTCACGGGCCTATGACAAGATAACCCGTCTCCGCGCTTTCAAGAAAGGTGAATTGGTGTTGGTCCTCAAAAGACCGATTATCCCCAATCGACATGCCAAGGGAAAATTCGAGCCGAACTGGGAAGGACCATACGTCATCGAGAAAGTGTTCGACGGAGGATCCTACCAACTAATAAGTGCAGAGGGAGAAAGGCCCATGCCACCCATCAATGGACGATATCTCAAGAAATACTACACATGAATGCTCTAAGTCGCAGGTAAATTGAGCACATCAGCCCTACGGTCTGGATCAGACATCCTGCAAAACCGTATACAATCCACGGGCGTAAATGACACCTATTTCTCCTAAATCCTGCCGGTGAGACTACTTTTAAAGTCCCACCAGCGGCAAAAAAAAAAAACAAAACAAAACAAAAAAACAAAAACAAAAAAAAAACGGTATGTCCACAAGCAAAATGGGCACGGATGAAAACCCGAAAGGGCTCCGTGAGTAAAAACAGCAGGACTACCGGCGAGTCTGTGAAAACCCGAAAGGGCGCAAAGTCATGAAAAGAGATGAAGCACACTCACAAAGTCCTCTCGACCTTGTGAGGAGAAAACCCCTGCGTGAGATCCCTACGACTCACAAAGGAGTAACACACTTAGGAATCCTCACGATTCCTAAGGAGAAAATACACCTGCGGGATCCTTACGACTCGTAGGGAGAAAATGCTTTTATGGGACCCTCACGGCCCATAAAATTGAAAAGCCTTAGATGGTAGGGACCCAAACCTATCTCCTAAGCCATCGTTCCCCAACGGGCAACGGCAAATGATGATTCGCTCCTGGCATTTCGCTTCAGTGTTAGCGGTGCTGATGCCGACCAAAAACCCAAATCTCAAGTCCTCCCGAGGCAAATGATGAGTTGCTCCTGGCATTATTCCAGTGCAGCAATGCTGATGCCAAACAAGATCCAAATTCCAAGTCCCCAAACGGCGAATGATGAGTCGCTCCTGGTACCATATTCCAGTGCAGCGATGCAGACGCCAACCAAAATCCAATTTCTCAAAATTCTCTCAGCCCTACGGTTAGTCCCCAAATTTACTACCGTATACAATCCACGGGCTCAAATAATTCTCGTCATACCCATGCCCCACCACAATTACCAGTTACGCGGCTGGTCTCCGCCTCTGGAATTATGCTCCATTAAGAAGACCCACTCACGTGTCCTCACGATACATGAGGAGAACAAACCTTTGTGGGATCCTTACGACTCATAAAGGAAAAACACACTTAGGAGTCCTCACGACTCTTAAGGAGAAAATACACCTGCGGGATCCTTACGACTCGTAGGGAGGAAATGCTTTTATGGGACCCTTACAGCCCATAAAATTGAAAAGCCTTAGGCGATAGGGATATAAACCTGTCTTCTAAGCCATCGCTCCCCAATCCCCAAATGGCGAATGATGAGTCGCTCCTGGTACCATATTCCAGGGCAGCGATGCAGACGCCAACCAAATTCCAAATCCCATACCCCAACGGCGAATGATGAGTTGCTCCTGGTACCATATTCCAGTGCAGCGATGCAGACGCCGACAAAGTCCCGAAATTTTTCCGGCCCTACGGTCTGGATCATACATCCTGCAAAACCGTATACAATCCACGGGCGTAAAACAATCCCAATCTCTCCTAAGCAACCAAATCTAAATTCTCTCGGGGCAAATGATGAGTTGCTCCTGGCATTACTCCAGTGCAGCAATGCAGATGCCAAACAAAAACCAAAATCCCAGAATCCTCTCAATGACAGATGATGATTCGCTCCTGGTACCATATTCCAGTATAGCGATGCTGATGTCAACCCAAATCAAAATCAACAAGTCAATTTCCACTCCGACACCGCAAGAAGCGGAGCAAGTCAAGTCTACCCCTGACGTTGCAAGAAGCAGAGCAAGTCAAATCAAGCACCGACCGTCCACGTCGCTAAAAGGGCAGCACCGACCGTCCAAGTCGCAAAAATGGCAGAACCGACCGTCCAAGTCGCAAAAATGGCAGCACCGACCGTCCAAGTCGCAAAAAGGGCAGAACCGACCGTCCAAGTCGCAAAAAGGGCAGAACCGACCGTCCACGTCGCTAAAAGGGCAGCACCGACCGTCCAAGTCGCTAAAAGGGCAGAACCGACCGTCCACGTCGCTAAAAGGGCAGCACCGACCGTCCAAGTCGCAAAAATGGCAGAACCGACCGTCCACGTCGCTAAAAGGGCAGCACCGACCGTCCAAGTCGCTAAAAGGGCAGAACCGACCGTCCAAGTCGCAAAAATGGCAGCACCGACCGTCCAAGTCGCAAAAAGGGCAGAACCGACCGTCCATGTCGCAAAAAGGGCAGAATCGACCGTCCACGTCGTAAAAAGGGCAGCACCGACCGTCCACGTCGCAAAAAGGGCAGCGCAAGATTCCTACAAAGCGGGAACCAGATCAATCCGGGCCAAGGGAAACGTCTATCACAGACACTCTATCTCGGAGTCATGTCAAGCAACGACCGTCCATGTCGTAAAAAGGGCAGTGCCAGCTTCCCAAAAGCGGGAACCAAATCAGGTAGCCTCCAAGTAAAAGAAGATCCATCAATTTCATGCACACGACCCACATATGTGGTGTGCATTTATTGATGGGGGGCAATTTGTTGGGGTAAAAATTTACACCCCGGTTGACCAAGTCAAAATCCAAGTCAACCCTAAGCCAAGTGGGCCCAAGCCCAGACCCAGTGGGCCCATGCCCGAGTCGAGCCCGAACATGAAGCGGCCGGCCTCCTCCACGCCAAGATAAAATTTTTGTAATAAATAATTTTGTTGTATTTCTTTCATTTTATTTTATGGATAAATGTAAGAAAAATGGGCATAAAGCCAAATTTTTGTAAAGCCCATGGCTTATGTGCAAAAAGAAATGGCACATGAGCCATGGGATAGGCAAAATGCCATTTTGTGAAGCCCAAGGGGCTATGTGTAAAGTGTATGGCCTATAAAGGCAAAGATAATGGAAATATCTAAACAACTTTTTCTCTCTAAAAAAAAAAGTCTTAGAGCTGAGCTCTTTTCTTCCATCTTCAAGGTTCTAAACCTTTTCATTTTTTTTTGAATTTAAATCAAGAGTTTTACTCTTTCTTTTCCAAAAACTAAGTAGTTTTCCACCACAAAACCCACAAAGGGGAACTCAGATCTTCCATTAGATCTCAAAAATGAGTGATTTTTAAAATCTCCTCTTCTTGATCTTCAAGATCCGGCCAAGCGATAGGAGGAAGAAGAAGAACATCTTTCACTAAATCCCAAAAAAAAAAAGAGAGAAGAAGAAGAAGAAGAACACTCAGGAGTCCAACTCCTCTTTGATTTCTCATCAGAGAAATCTTTTTAGGCTAAAAGCCTCTTTTCCTCGCCGGCGCTCAAGCGCAGAGCGCCCACGTGCCGACACGTGGCGAGCTTGCGCTCCAGCGCAAGCGTTCGAGCGCAAGTCGCCCTCGTGCCGACACGTGGCGCTCTTGCGCTCCAGCGCAAGCGCCCGAGCGCAAGTCACCCTGGTGTCGACACGTGGCGCGCTTGCGCTCCAGCGCAAGCGCTCGAGCGCAAGCGCTCGAGCGCAAGCGCTCGAGCGCAAGTCGCCCTCGTGCCGACACGTGGCGCGCTTGCGCTCCAGCGCAAGCGCTCGAGCGCAAGTCGCCCTCGTGCCGACACGTGGCGCGCTCAAGCGCCTAGGCGCTGGCCCCACGCATCCTTTGGATGTCTTTTTCCTCTTTACTTATATATACATGTATATATATACATATGTATACAAATGTACACATACACATACTCCGCCACACTCTCCCCCTCAAAAAAAATTTTCGGGCCGGGGCGCTGCCCCGAACCCCGCAAGGGGGCTGCTAGCCCCCTTGACCCCCAGCCCGCTATCCGGGTAGCGGGACCCCCGTAAAAACTCTGCGTGGCTCCCGATATACCCAAAACCCCCTCTTCAAACAAAACACACGCACACCGCACATTGAGTTCGCATGACCAGTTTAACCCATTAATCGGAGGTTCCCTCGCCCCAAAGGCGAGGGGTAATTAACGGCAGCTTAGTCCGCGGCTGCCGGAGATTCGGATCCCCACAATCATTAAACCCCAGCCTACCCTAGGCAGGGGGAATCTGTAGTACGCCTGACAAGCGTGCGCGTATTCCCATCTCAATGGGGTGACGAAAAACACCCTACAATAATCTTTCGGCTTATACCTGGACTCTCCGCATGTTGGACACTCTTTCAAATATGAATTCTCTTTCCGGTACAACACGCAATTTTTAGGACATGCTTGAATTTTCTCGCACTTTAGACCCAAATCAGACATCATCTTCTGGGCTTCGAACCAGCTTTCGGGCACATTATTTTCCGGAGGCATAGAATGTTTCAAGAACGAAAGAAGCATTGTGAATGACTTGTTACTCCATCCATTTAGGCACTTAATCTGGAAAAGTTGGACGAACCATGAGAGGGTGGAATACTTCGCATTCTCATAAATTGGTTTCCTAGCATCATTCATGAAATTTTCATATTTATCCGCACGCGGTCCTTGACCAGAAGGAATGTCATCTTCGGTACAAATAGATTCACCTAGGGCAGCCTCTACCATATCCTTCATTTCTTCTGATGGAGATAAATTTCCGTCTCCTGCCGCATTACCGAATTCTTCTTCTTCTCCTGCCGTATTATCATGTTCTCCTTCTTCTTCTGCCGCAGTACTGCATTCTTCTCCTTCCCCGTGATATTTCCAAGTTGTATAAAGTCTAGTAAACCCATGTTTTACAATATGAAGCTCTGCCAATTCTACCTTCTGCCAGTACTTATTACCACATCTATCGCACGGACAAAGAATCTTCTCTATTATGATCTTATTATGTGCGCGTGCAAATTCAAGGAAAGCAGCAACACATGCGACAAACTTAGGTTGCATACGTTGTTTCCAATCCACATACATCCAGTCCTTAACTCTGACGTGCTCATGTGCCATGTTAGACTGTATAATATATAAATTGTAGGTTATGCTGACTATATTGAGAAATATAAGAACGGGATAGTTACTGACAAAGGAAAAAATCCGTATATATGCTTTGTGTGTGCGTTTGTCGTTGAAAAGAATAAATTATCGCACGTATGTTAACCGATAGACGGGGACTAAGTGGCGCTTTTAGTTTCATATATGAGTATCGATGGGAATATGAAGGTTTCATATTATCATATATTGGTTTTAACCCGAACATCTCGAATTACTCTCTAATTATGCGTTTGTTGTGTATTCTTGTTGTATGTGTGTGTTCTGGCTGTCGGGGGTAGGCTTCTATCCCATTAAGAATGTATAGAGCGAACGCCCATCACTTGTGTTTTCAACCGTTTCGAGTAAATTTCGGCAGCACCTCCCCGCTGTTCTCCGAGTACACTGTAATAGAATAGATAATCATTTCAAAGCTGTGAAACAACGTTGAAATGAACATCTAATCTATCTTTGTACACGGAGAACCAGCGGAAAGGTACCGACGAAATATCTCGAAACGGATGAAAACACAAGTGAATGAAGGCGTTTGCTTTATACATTCTTAATTTGTCCACACGGGACAAATCTATGGGTTACCATACGATTGAATTTTCTCGTCGCGTAGACTATACGACGGTTGTTAGTATCGAGCTATACTGTCCGATATTTAACAACTTTCGTATAGTTCTAGGTCACGACGAGTATCGCATGCATGTTAACCGATAGACGGGGACTAAGTGGCGCTTTTAGTTTCATATATGAGTATCGATGAGAATATGAAGGTTTCATATTATCATATATTGGTTTTAACCCGAACATCTCGAATCGCTTTCTAATTATGCGTTTGTTGTGTATTTTTGTTGTATGTGTGTGTTCCGGCTGTCGGGGGTAGGCTTCTATCCCATTAAGAATATATAGAGCGAATGCCCATCACTTGTGCTTTCAACCGTTTTGAGTAAATTTCGGCAGCACCTCCCTGCTGTTCTCCGAGTACACTGTAATAGAATAGATAACCATTTCAAAGCTGTGAAACAACGTTGAAATGAACATCTAATCTATCTTTGTACACGGAGAACCAGCGGAAAGGTACCGACGAAATATCTCGAAACGGATGAAAACACAAGTGAATGAAGGCGTTTGCTTTATACATTCTTAACTTGTCCACATGGGACAAATCTATGGGTTACCATACGATTGAATTTTCTCGTCGCGTAGACTATACGACGGTTGTTAGTATCGAGCTATACTGTCCGATATTTAACAACCTTCGTATAGTTCTAGGTCACGACGAGTATCGCACGTATGTTAACCGATAGACGGGGACTAAGTGGCGCTTTTAGTTTCATATATGAGTATCGATGAGAATATGAAGGTTTCATATTATCATATATTGGTTTTAACCCGAACATCTCGAATCGCTCTCTAATTATGCGTTTGTTGTGTATTCTTGTTGTATGTGTGTGTTCCGGCTGTCGGGGGTAGGCTTCTATCCCATTAAGAATGTATAGAGCGAATGCCCATCACTTGTGCTTTCAACCGTTTCGAGTAAATTTCGGCAGCACCTCCCCGCTGTTCTCCGAGTACACTGTAATAGAATAGATAATCATTTCAAAGCTGTGAAATAACGTTGAAATGAACATCTAATCTATCTTTGTACACGGAGAACCAGCGGAAAGGTACCGACGAAATATCTCGAAACGGATGAAAACACAAGTGAATGAAAGCGTTTGCTTTATACATTCTTAACTTGTCCACACGGGACAAATCTATGGGTTACCATACGATTGAATTTTCTCGTCGCGTAGACTATACGACGGTTGTTAGTATCGAGCTATACTGTCCGATATTTAACAACCTTCGTATAGTTCTAGGTCACGACGAGTATCGCACGAATGTTAACCGATAGACGGGGACTAAGTGGCGCTTTTAGTTTCATATATGAGTATCGATGGGAATATGAAGTTTTCATATTATCATCGAGTATCATATATTGGTTTTAACCTGAATATCTCGAATCGCTCTCTAATTATGCGTTTGTTGTGCATTCGTGTTGTATGTGTAACATGATTTTAAACCATTGAGATCAAGATTGATAGAACTGATCATCCTACATTGCAATAGCA
The DNA here is from genome assembly GCA_030015575.1 of Agapanthus africanus. NCBI lineage: Eukaryota > Viridiplantae > Streptophyta > Magnoliopsida > Asparagales > Amaryllidaceae > Agapanthus > Agapanthus africanus. The sequence continues at coordinate 783,338,161 of CM057341.1, forward strand.
TTCATCAACCAAAAACTATTATTGCAATGGCATTCATCTATAACAATCAACAATTAAAACTACAAATGTAGGATACTGATATCATAAAGCGTTATACGCAACATATGAATTCACATGACTGAAATATGCATCAAAATATTGAAGTAGGGGGGCAGAAAAAAACCCTATTTGATTATCAAATGCATGGGTTTGTATGATTTATATGTATGTATTTGAGTGCTGCAATTCCGAAATTTGATTTAACTTGTACGTTGTTTTATGTTGTTAATTTGATCATTTTTAAAATTGTAATTGGTTCTACACATAATTATTTCGTTATTGTAATAGAAAATTTTGTTTCTTTCGATATGAAACAGATACGATACACGATATGATAAATAAAAAAACGAAACACAAACCGTATCAAGATTTAACAACTTTGATTATGTCATATACGCGGGCCGATATTTTCATATTAGCCAATAGGCAAAAATAGATTGCGGTCTGGATATGGCATATTGGCAGATGTTACCTATATGCATACATGCATGTTGTCTCCCCATTTTTTCATAAATTAAACCAACTTTTCTATACATGCTAGTAATTACTGGATACATTCAGGTTAAATGCATAGAGCTAGCCGTAATTTCCTCTACGGTAAACTTTCATCAATGCAACACTTTGGTTCGCCTAACTAGATCGCCATTCACGAACACAATCTATTTATATGGCATGATTTTATACACTTAATTTTACCACATTTAATGAAAATGAATCATTCATGATATGATACATGTATATACATCGATACCCAACCCCAACCTAACTCTAGCCCCAGCCCAGCCCCAGCCCCAGCCTAACCCTAACCCCGGCCTCAGCCCTAGCCCCAACCCCAACCCCAACCTAACCCTAGCCCCAACCCCAGCCTAGCCCCAGCCCAGCCCCGCCCCAACCTAACCCTAACCCCAGCGCGCCCCAGCTAAACCCCAACCCCAACCCTAAGCCAAACTCTAACCCCAGCCCCAGCCTCAGCCGAACCCCAACCCTAACCCTAACCCTAACCCCGACCCCGACCCCGACCGCAACCCCTGCAGAACCCCAACTCCAACCGCAACCCCAGACCCAGCCATGAACCCTAGCCCTAAATAATCAAAAATTTCTTTAATTTAATTGAAGATTTACTACCCTGAACGGCGGTGGCGACGACCTGAACGACGGTGGCGACGACGAGAACGGTGGTGGCGACGAGAACGGCGGTGGCGACGACCTGAACGGCAGTGGCGACGACGAGAACGGCGGTGGCGACGAGAACGGCGGTGGCGACGAGGAAAACGGCGGTGGCGATGATGAGAACGGCGGTGGCGATTTTGGGATTTTATTTCACTGTCGATCGAGAGAGGAAGAAAGAGAGCGTAAGCGATCAATCTGTGCCTTTATTAAATCGCTATTTAGTTGCCCCTACGGATTTGTCCGTAGGTCCTTGGTTTGCGGCTCCGTAGAGGCAAACACCAAATTAAGAATTAATATCTTTATTCTTAAACGTCTAGGCCCGTAGGGGCAACCTTTTAGCCCTATAGATTAATCCGTAGGGCCAACATAAATCTGCCCCTACGGATTTCAATATCCGTAGGGGCAACCCCCTATTTTAGTAGTGTGTGTGTGTGTGTGTGTGTATCATAAGGATGTGATAGCTCGAAAATAGGGGTACTTATGTATGATTAAGGATCATATCTTGTTTCTCGTGGTACTGAAGAAAAATGGTACATTGCATTTGTAGGGTATTTTTCGTCACCCCATTGAGATAGGAATGCGCGCGCTTGTCAGGCGTATGCAGATTCCTGTAACGTTTTAAAAATAATTAAATAAATAATTAAATGAATAAAATTGTTTAAGTGAATTTTATGATTTTCGGTAAAGTTAAAATGTATTTTTCGTAAAACCAAACCGTAATTGTTTTTCATTATAATTTCAAAAATACCTATTTTAATTATGTAATTACTAGTAAATGGTGTTTATTTAGCCACTTATAAATTTTTAGTTTAATTAAATATTTTTCCTAAATTAATTATTTTAAATATTAACATAAGCTTTATTTTTACACTAAATTAGTGTAAATTACAAATTTGAATGGTTTTAATTTGTAAAAATGAACCATGGCATATTAGAATTTAGTGTGTATCATGCAAAATTTATTTGCAAATTTTTCCATTTTTCTAAAGTTTTCTTGAGTTGCTATAGTAAAGAAATAAAAGAAAATAAAGAAATTCATGAAAAGACATAAAGAGATGATATTTTGGGGTGAAGTTTCTACACTTTTCTCAACTTTTCTCACTCTCCTCTCCCTCACCCTCACATGGTCGGCCTCCTCCCCATGGCAGCCCCCCCCCCCTCCCCATTTCCACTTCATTTTTTGTTCAAAATTCATCAAAAATCCATTAAAAATTCAATTAAAAATCCACAAAATCCTATGTATTTCCTACCCTTTATTCTCTACTCTTCTTTACATGGATTTTTGAGTGGGAAAGCATGCATTTTTTAGGCTCATTTTCATGTTTGGACTTGAGGTTGTGAAGGTTTAAATTTATCTTTTTTGTTTTATTTCCATTAAATGTTTCTTTTAAAGCATAATTAGTTTTATTAGATTAATTATATTTTCAATTTTTAAAATTCAAGTTAGGGCTTGTAAATTCAAGTTATGATTTTTATTAATTAATTAGGGTTATAATAACTAGTCTACCATTTTTAGAAGTGGAAAAATCTTGCATGGTTATTATATAATAATTTGTGTATTCAAATTGATTTAATAATGTTATTTAGCTAACTAGTTTTTATAAAATGTATTTGTGGATAAAATAAAATTCTAATTAAGGTTGTTATCATTAGATTGTAGTTTTAGTGAGAATCTTAGAATGTTAATGGAAAGAAAAACTTAGTTTGATCACTAGTTTCTTGTGATAATTGGAAAAATACTAATAAAAGGCTATTTTTGTAAACTAGATTTTGGGAAATTCCTAAATAAATGAGATTAAAAATATAATTATGGTTTCATCATATCATTATCATCATGAATTGTAGTTTAGTACATTAATTCATGCAACATCATGTTTTGTGGTGGAATTGTGGTATTTTGCTTGAAAAATGTTGAAAATTGTTAAAGGTTGCAAACTAGAAATTTCAAATTAATACAAATTTGTGTAATAAAAATATAGTAATGGTTTGTATAGTCTAGTTATGCTTTTTTAATGAGTTTTATGACCATTGGTTTCATTTAAATGTCAAGTTTTGAAGAAAAACGGTAAATTGGCATTTTCGGGTTTTATGAAATCGGGCGATTTGATGGATTCTAGGGTTTCGATAGATTTAATCATGTTATATATTATAAGTAATGAGTTTTAAAACTATGAGTTATTTGTTGATGTTATCTCGAGCCATCGGAGTTTGTACGCCGATATCGAGCGATATTTGATGCTTTTGCGTGGACGGGACATAGGTTTTAACCTATGCTTGTTCCTTGTGTCGTTTTGACTTTTGTATATGATTTAGTTTACGATGCTATTTATATGTTTGCGTTTAGGTACCCCTCACGTGGACTGCGGGCGATGAAGAAGAGGATGGCGACACCGTTTTCGGCAGACATGAACCAGGTGAGTAGATGTATATCTACGGGGGGAAGTCGGGTGGATGGCGTTTAGCACCCCCGCAACGTAGAGTAGGAATAGTACTTATTGACATTAGGAAGCCAGATGTGACCCTAAATTCTTAATGCGTAGGACCCTAGTAATAGCCCTAGGCTGGACTAGACTGATTTAGGAAAACCATATCAGAGGATGAGTACCTTGGAAGAGGTTCGTAGGTTTCAGATAGAAAAACACACACACACACTGAAACTCGACATGGTGTATACGTGTATGTGTGTATATATATAGAACTAGGTATAGGTATATACATGTATATACAACACGTATATGGGATTCATTGATGTGATATGATATCTGAGGTGTGATGAAATAGTATAACTGGGCTTGATGCCGTGATTCTTGACTATATAGTCATATTAAAGTGTTAGCGGATCATTAGAGAATGAGATAACGAATATGGATACATAAATTATAATGGGTGGTGATGATATTGAGATACATGGGACTCTAAATTAGTACCCGGACTGTAACTTGTGATTGATCATGATATGGGATATGTATGATTTGATTACGACATCATATAGGTGTGACCTGATGTCGATATCATATAGGTGTGACCTGATGTTGATATCATATAGGAGTGACTTGATGACGGTATGATATCAGTATGACTTAATCACAATATGATACATATGACATGATACTTCTGAGGATAAACTAATGATGCATATTATGATGGCAATGATATATGATCGATGTAGGCGATTACAGTTTAACACCTTGATCATGAGATGTGTTGGTGATGATATTATACGAATGATGAGACACGTAGGAGATATTTGACCCGTACCCCGATATTGGGATGCCGTACGATGGATTTTACCGTACGAGGCATAGATATGATGATTGATCCGCACTCTTGGTTCAAGGAAGCCGTACTACGTACGTGATGCTATTGAGGCTGGATCGCCGACTATTAGAGGTGCTAATTCAGACCTTAGGTAGACCCTTGTTTCTTATTGACTAGTTTCTTAGGTTTAGTTCCTTAGGAGGTCAGATGGATACTAGTTTAGGTTCGATTCATATAGTGATAGTTGTACTCGTATGTCGCAGAGGGGTGGATGATGCACATCTGTCTTACATTGATACTGTAATCATCATGGTGCATGTTCTTACATATGTTGCTACAATCAGTATAAACCTTACCTGTTAGGACACCAGCACCATTACCGATGATGCGCATATTCCACGCACACTTATCTGCCGGCTCACACACATCATCATCGGTAATTGCTATGTCACGTACACTTTAGATCATATTATCTTTTATTGATAGATTCAGTTAAAACTAGACCGATATAATATTGTGATTACTCTATGATGTTAGTATAAACATGATATTTATTACTTAGACATTTATGCATTCATATTTTCATGTTATCATGCAGTATCATGGGCATATGCCGACACTTATCATATACTCACTCATGATTTTAAGATTTGGATTTCTATGAGATTTCTGGATTTTTAGGGAAAACCGCAAGAATATATAAAAACTTCTCTCTCTCTCCTCTTCTCTTTTTTAAATAAGATGCGGTTTTCTCGTGATGTATGTGTCGTCCACCATGAGATTTCATGTTTTCTGATGGATTTCGAGACCCGATTTGAGGAGTGGATGAACCATCTCGGGTACATGGTGGGCCCGGTATGGTACCCCAGGGCAAGAAGATCGAGTTGTAGACGATGAGCCTGGCAGGGGAAGGCTACCTACCGGTGATGTCTGGCGCGGCGGATATCCGGAGGATACCGACCGTTGTTGTGAGATTTGATGATATGGGTCGATCCGGACTGACGAAGCCCGAGATATTGAGACTATGAGACTTGAGATTTACATGTTGTATCGATGCTTGACACGGATTTCCATGGATTTCATTGTTGATATTTCAGGTTTCTATACCCGTTTTACTATGATAACAGCTAAAGATTTCTTATACAGATATACCTGGACTTCAGAATTTGTTATTTTACACTCATGGTGCATGCATATCCATTCATATGACATAGTATTGTATGAGGCACTGACACGAGCACGGAGTATCTGCACTTACACGTAGTATTACTCTGCTATTACTAGATGATTGGGACTTAGTAGTGTATTATTATGACCTAGGATAGCGTCGTGCATTCGATTTCTTTTCGTAGATGTCTTCTACTCACGAGTTGGCAACTCACCCCCGTCGTGCCAAATTTTATTACAGGTTCGATGTACAGGTTTCCCTGGCAGCTTGCTGGCACATCTTTTCTTTCAGGGTGATTTGCACGGTAGGTTGGTTCACTTGCATCTGAACCACCATTGTATTTTTATTCATTCATTTGTATCTAGTAAGCTCCATCAACCAAACTTGTATTACTTGATAAGTTTATTGGACCAGTTATTTATTTCGATCTTAGAGTCGCGCATGTATTATTCTGATCTGGTGGTTTTGTTTTCTTTTGAGTTTTGAGCCTCGCCCTTTGGCGTTGTATATTATTGTGCTTGTTGTGGTTGTTTCCGCCTGCTGGCGTTGATGCTAGCTCCCGTTTGAGGATGCTTTTTATTGTTATTGTATATTATACTTGTTATACCCGTTTGGGGCCAGTTTTTACAGAGGAGACTCTGCCGAAATTTTTGGGAAAATTTGCTGATGCATTTAAACTTGTTTTCTTCATGTTTTCTTTTACTTCTTCTTCTTTTATGTGGTTTAGATTCTAGGCTTCGGCTTACTTAGGTTACGTTGCGCCTCTAGACGCTTCGTAATCTAAGTGCCGGTCACGTTCCGTGCCTTCGGGTCGTGACAAAGTTGGTATCAGAGCGCTAGGTTTAACCTTGTATAAGTCTAGGTGACCCTTAGTTGATGGAGTAGGCGATTTAGGGAGAGTAACGTACCGTGGGTATGGTCCGCGGCATACTAACGATACGCTACTCTGCTTAAGAAGCCTTAGGATGTACATTTGTTTGCATCGTATTCCATAGGTTCCTTTGATCTATCTTCGTCGATATCGGATGATAGTTTCTGTTACCACGGGCACACTGGCAGAGGGAGCTGCGGCTCGAATGCGATAACCATTAGAGTATTGGTTATTCTTGAGGATTGAAGCATTGTTTAGCGTGTGGATGAAGGGTATTCACATGCCGTCCGGATGAAGTTAAAGGGTTCGAACGATTATCAGAAAACCATTTCCCCAAGTTTAAAGTATTCGGAAGAACATGCAGGTATTTCGATGGACCCTCTAGAAGAATGAAACCCTAACTCGACATAATGACCACGAGAACGCCCTTGAACCTTAGGGTTTACGGCAGTTCCGCGGTGCCATTAGTGAGGCTTGGGTTTGCCCTTCTACGGCTGGATCATCGATGCTGGGGTATGTACCGGATATTTTTAAGCTGTACTTGAGTGTTGAGCTCTCGTGGAATTATGGGATTTTGATGGATCGATCGAAAAGTTTAATGTAGTCCGGATATCAGGTGAAGGGATCGACTACGTGGGAGACTCTAGATATGAGTATTGCCGTTGGTAGCGCAGTCAGCACACTTATGAAGAGACAAGTTTGAAGCAGCAGATATCAGAGGAAAGAGGCGCACATTGACGATAGTGATTACAATGTGATTTAGTGATTTGAATTTCATATTTTCGTTGATTGGATTTTGGTATTTTGAGGACTTTGTTCTACGATTGGTATTTCATGTGTACACCTTCATTACATTCTCTTTGTGTTTCATATATCAGTTGTATTGATGTTGTTTAGTACACACCCAGTACACTTGATTTGGTTTTATATATTTTGAGATTTTTGATTTGATTTCGTGCATAGGGGTTACCCATGATTTTGACATATGTTTCGACCTAGTTTTCACGCATTTTTGTGCTGTGATTTCGATGTATGTTTTCGTGCACCATGAGCACCTGATTAGGATTCTTGCGCATACTTGGTGCACTTGGTGCGATTTTGTGCACACCAGATGCACTAAATCGGGGTTTTGTGCAGATTAGATGCACCTGATGTTGAGTCGTGCACGCCCGTTGCACTTAACAGATGTTTTTGGTGCACATCTGTTGCACTTAGTTTTGTTTTTGTGTGTATTCATGGTATCTGTATTTGGTTTCGATTTCAGTGCGCACCGGACGCGCATGATGTTTTTATGATGTGATTGGGATTGATTTCAGTTTGAGCAGTATGTTTTCATAGTCATTATTATTTGATTTAGTAACCAGGCGGGACGTGTATGTTAAATAAAAGATATATATATATATATATAGCTATTTTTTTAAATTAAACGTCCGCTACTTATACCGTGACACGTGCATTGCACGGCGATTTTCAAGAGGGGTTTTTGTATGCTTCTTTATTATGATGTTTAGGCGATTTTACTAGGATGCGAACTATATATAAGTTATAGATTGATGTATATTATGATGGTTTTCACATTGGGTTTTGATATTTTATTCTCTCCATAACTCCGATGATTGCGTTATGCTTGACGGAGTTGATTTTTGTTATGTATTGATGATTTCGGAGCCCCGACGATTTGAGTGTTTGCTAAATGTTTTAGCATTTGGAGGGGGAGTTTTAATTTAAATTCGGAGACCGAATTTCTTAAAGGGGGGAAGATTGTAACGTTTTAAAAATAATTAAATAAATAATTAAATGAATAAAATTGTTTAAATGAATTTTATGATTTTCGGTAAAGTTAAAATGTATTTTTCGTAAAACCAAACCGTGATTGTTTTTCATTATAATTTAAAAAATACCTATTTTAATTATGTAATTACTAGTAAATGGTGTTTATTTAGCCACTTATAAATTTTAGTTTAATTAAATATTTTTCCTAAATTAATTATTTTAAATATTAACATAAGCTTTATTTTTACACTAAATTAGTGTAAATTACAAATTTGAATGGTTTTAATTTGTAAAAATGAACCATGGCATATTAGAATTTAGTGTGTATCATGCAAAATTTATTTATAAATTTTTCCATTTTTCTAGAGTTTTCTTGAGTTGCTATAGTAAAGAAATAAAAGAAAATAAAGAAATTCATGAAAAGACATAAAGAGGTGATATTTTGGGGTGAAGTTTCTACACTTTTCTCAACTTTTCTCACTCTCCTCTCCCTCACCCTCACATGGCCGGCCCCCTCCCCATGGCAGCCCCCTCCCCATTTCCACTTCATTTTTTGTTCAAAATTCATCAAAAATCCCTTAAAAATTCAATTAAAAATCCACAAAATCCTATGTATTTCCTACCCTTTATTCTCTACTCTTCTTTACATGGATTTTTGAGTGGGAAAGCATGCATTTTTGAGGCTCATTTTCATGTTTGGACTTGAGGTTGTGAAGGTATAAATCTATCTCTTTTGTTTTATTTCCATTAGATATTTCTTTTAAAGCATAATTAGTTTTATTAGATTAATTATATGTTCAATTTTTAAAATTCAAGTTAGGGTTTGTAAATTCAAGTTATGATTTTTTATTAATTAATTAGGGTTATAATAACTAGTCTACCATTTTTAGAAGTGGAAAAATCTTGCATGGTTATTATATAATAATTTGTGTATTCAAATTGATTTAATAATGTTATTTAGCTAACTAGTTTTTATAAAATGTATTTGTGGATAAAATAAAATTCTAATTAAGGTTGTTATCATTAGATTGTAGTTTTAGTGAGAATCTTAGCATGTTAATGGAAAGAAAAACTTAGTTTGATCACTAGTTTCTTGTGATAATTGGACAAATACTAATAAAAGGCTATTTTTGTAAACTAGATTTTGGGAAATTCCTAAATAAATGAGATTAAAAATATAATTATGGTTTCATCATATCATTATCATCATGAATTGTAGTTTAGTACATTAATTCATGCAACATCATGTTTTGTGGTGGAATTGTGGTATTTTGCTTGAAAAATGTTGAAAATTGTTAAAGGTTGCAAACTAGAAATTTCAAATTAATAAAAATTTGTGTAATAAAAATATAGTAATGGTTTGTATAGTCTAGTTATGCTTTTTTAATGAGTTTTATGACCATTGGTTTCATTTAAATGTCAAGTTTTGAAGAAAAACGGTAAATTGGCATTTTTGGGTTTTACGAAATCGGGCGATTTGATGGATTCTAGGGTTTCGATGGATTTAATCATGTTATATATTATAAGTAACGAGTTTTAAAACTATGAGTTATTTGTTGATGTTATCTCGAGCCATCGGAGTTTGTACGCCAATATCGAGCGATATTTGATGCTTTTGCGTGGACGGGACATAGGTTTTAACCTATGCTTGTTCCTTGCGTCGTTTTGACTTTTGTATGTGATTTAGTTTACGATGCTATTTATATATTTGCGTTTAGGTACCCCTCACGTGGACTGCGGGCGATGAAGAGGAAGATGGCGACACCGTCTTCGGCAGACATGGACCAGGTGAATAGATGTATATCTACGGGGGGAAGTCGGGTGGATGGCGTTTAGCACCCCCGCAACGTAGAGTAGGAATAGTACTTATTGACATTAGGAAGCCAGATGTGACCCTAGATTCTTAATGCGTAGGACCCTAGTAATAACCCTAGGCTGGACTAGACTGATTTAGGAAAACCATATCAGAGGATGAGTACCTTGGAAGAGGTTCGTAGGTTTCAGATAGAAACACACACACACACACTGAAACTCGACATGGTGTATACGTGTATGTGTATATATATATAGAACTAGGTATAGGTATATACATGTATATACAACACGTATATGGGATTCAATGATGTTATATGATATCTGAGGTGTGATGAAACAGTATAACTGGGCTTGATGCCGTGATTCTTGACTATATAGTCGTATTAAAGTGTTAGCGGATCATTAGAGAATGAGATAACGAACATGGATACATAAATTATAATGGGTGGTGATGATATTGAGATACATTGGACTCTAAATTAGTACCCGGACTGTAACTTGTGATTGATCACGATATGGGATATGTATGATTTGATTACGACATCATATAGGTGTGACCTGATGTCGATATCATATAGGTGTGACCTGATGTTGATATCATATAGGAGTGACTTGATGACGGTATGATATCAGTATGACTTAATCACAATATGATACATATGACATGATACTTCTGAGGATAAACTAATGATGCATATTATGATGGCAATGATATATGATCGATGTAGGCGATTACAGTTTAACACCTTGATCATGAGATGTGTTGGTGATGATATTATACGAATGATGAGACACGTAAGAGATACTTGACCCGTACCCCGATATTGGGATGCCGTACGATGGATTTTACCGTACGAGGCATAGATATGATGATTGATCCGCACTCTTGGTTCAAGGAAGCCGTACTACGTACGTGATGCTATTGAGGCTGGATCGCCGACTATTAAAGGTGCTAATTCAGACCTTAGGTAGACCCTTGTTTCTTATTGACTAGTTTCTTAGGTTTAGTTCCTTAGGAGGTCAGATGGACACTAGTTTAGGTTCGATTCATATAGTGATAGTTGTACTCGTATGTCGCAGAGGGGTGGATGATGCACATCTGTCTTACATTCATACTGTAATCATCATGGTGCATGTTCTTACATATGTTGCTATAATCAGTATAAACCTTACCTGTTAGGACACCAGCACCATTACCGATGATGCGCATATTCCACGCACACTTATCTGCCGGCTCACACACATCATCATCGGTAATTGCTATGTCACGTACACTTTAGATCATATTATCTTTTATTGATAGATTCAGTTAACAACTAGACCGATATAATATTGTGATTACTCTATGATGTTAGTATAAACATGATATTTATTACTTAGACATTCATGCATTCATATTTTCATGTTATCATGCTATATCATGGGCATATGCCGACACTTATCATATACTCACTCATGATTTTAAGATTTGGATTTCTATGAGATTTCTGGATTTTTAGGGAAAACCGCAAGAATATATAAAAACTTCTCTCTCTCTCCTCTTCTCTTTTTTAAATAAGATGCGGTTTTCTCGTGATGTATGTGTCGTCCACCATGAGATTTCATGTTTTCTGATGGATTTCGAGACCCGATTCGAGGAGTGAATGAACCATCTCGGGTACATGGTGGGCCCGGTATGGTACCCCAGGGCAAGAAGATCGAGTTGTAGACGATGAGCCTGGCAGGGGAAGGCTACCTACCGGTGATGTCTGGCGCGGCGGATATCCGGAGGATACCGACCGTTGTCGTGAGATTTGATGATATGGGCCGATCCGGACTGACGGAGCCCGAGATATTGAGACTATGAGAATTGAGATTTACACATGTTGTGTCGATACTTGACACGGATTTCCATGGATTTCATTGTTTATATTTCAGGTTTCTATACCCGTTTTACTATGATAACAGCTAAAGATTTCTTATACAGATATACCTGGACTTCAGAATTTGTTATTTTACACTCATGGTGCATTCATATCCATTCATATGATATAGTATTATATGAGGCACTGACACGAGCACGGAGTATCTGCACTTACACGTAGTATTACTCTGCTATTACTAGATGATTGGGACTTAGTAGTGTATTATTATGACCTAAGATAGCGTCGTGCATTCGATTTCTTTTCGTAGATGTCTTCTACTCACGAGTTGGCAACTCACCCCCGTTGTGCCAAATTTTATTACAGGTTCGATGTACAGGTTTTCCTGGCAGCTTGCTGGCACATCTTTTCTTTCAGGGTGATTTGCACGGTAGGTTGGTTCACTTGCATCTGAACCACCATTGTATTTTTATTCATTCATTTATATCTAGTAAGCTCCATCAACCAAACTTGTATTACTTGATAAGTTTATTGGACCAGTTATTTATTTCGACCTTAGAGTCGCGCATGTATTATTCTGATCTGGTGGTTTTGTTTTCTTTTGAGTTTTGAGCCTCGCCCTTTAGCGTTGTATATTATTGTGCTTGTTGTGGTTGTTTCCACCTGTTGGCGTTGATGCTAGCTCCCGTTTGGAGATGCTTTTTATTGTTATTGTATATTATACTTGTTGTACCCATTTGGGGCCAGTTTTTACAGAGGAGACTCTGCCGAAATTTTTGGGAAAATTTGCTGATGCATTTAAACTTGTTTTCTTCATGTTTTCTTTTACTTCTTCTTCTTTTATGTGGTTTAGATTCTGGGCTTCGGCTTACTTAGGTTACGTTGCGCCTCTAGACGCTTCGTAATTTAAGTGCTGGTCACGTTCCGTACCTTCGGGTCGTGACAATTCCCCTGCTTAGAGTAGGCTGGGGTTTATTGATTTTGGAGATTCGAATCTCCGGCAGCCGCGAACTAAACTGTCATTAATTATCCTTCGCCTTTAGAGCGAGAGAACTGTTAGTTATATGTATGCCTTAGAGGCCATTATTGTACATATGATGTATATTATAGTAGATGCTTGGATATATATAGATAGGTCTTTCTTGCTCGACATGATAGTATGCTATCTGATTGCTCTTTTTCTTAACATGTAGACTTGTATTGTGATGTTGTCTTGCTCTCACATGTTGATAAAGCCCTTAGGATGTGTACTTGACTACCGGGACTATGATGGAGATCATACTAGTGGGGCCAGGGTAGTCCACAAGTTCATCCTTTAATTGTTCCTAGTTGAGGGTGTATCGAGACAGGGCATTGACATTCCAGAGTAGACTAGCGTATACGCTTCTTGACTCATATGATGGGCGATGGATGATCCCACATCCATTGGCGTTTGACATCAAAGATGGTATACGGGTGCTTAGTGGAGACTGGGTACACTGAATAGGACTCGCCGAGAACTCCTAATTGGTATTATACCTATCGTCAGATAGCAGTTCTCTGGTAATACTGATACAGGTTAGTCTGTAGACATGAGATCGTCATAGAGTCTTGTGTGATTCCCACTGTGCTTTGATTTTCACCTTACCACATTCAAGAGAACGTGCAAAACGGTGGTTTTTGGGTACAGTCCCGAGTCACATGGAGGCAATGAGCGATAAGAGGGGATTCGTCTCTCCCGATATTGGGGGTTGATATTGCACTGTGCTCGATTGACCATAACAGGAAGTCCCTGGCCAGGGCTGATACGGAGATTTACTGGTAAATGTTATCAGTAGTTTCTCGACCCGTTATGAGCCTCATATTGGCACGACTTATCGGTTTCTGGGGTCTGACGTTTACCCCCTAGACTAGATATGCGACATATCAGACGAAAAGACCGGACTATATGGTAGTGTTACTGACAGGCTTTGCGGGAGTTTAGACAAGCTTGCTTATTGATCTTCTGATCGCTCAATACCCGGGTAGCCGTTATGTCCAGCTAGTACCACTGACAGTTTGTGGGTGACTGATATGATCATCACCTATTGCCGGCGTATTGACGAGTCTTTAGAGTCTTACACAGAGATTTCCTAGCTCATGCAAAACGAAATAGGAGCACATATGTGATATGCGCGGGACCGAAATTAATACGTGTATGTGATACCGTATTCTATTCTCGCGATATGTGATATCGGTCGGTTATATAAGATATAACCGGGTTGTCGAATCAAGTGTTGATTCGATAAGTTGATACATATGATAATAGTCGGTTATATGTGATATAGCCAGATTATTAAATCAAGTGTTGATTTAATAATTTAATGTATAATTATATATTTGATATATTAATTTACATTAACTAATATTAGCTCACTTAAGCATTTCTTTTTCTCACACAGTGTACACATAATATATATGTGATATATATTATTATGTCATGCTTGTTGCTACATGCAACATGAGTGTATGAGGCTCACACCATGCTTATGATAATGTGGGATTTATTTATGTAAAGTAAATCACTAATTAGTTGGAAATTAGTCACATGGTTTGAGCTTAGTGGAAGCTTGTAGAACCATTGACTTAGTCCACTAATTTTGTTTTATATTAGATATTTATTAACCCAACCATTACCTTAAGCCGTGGTTAAGTCTCTACATGAGTTAATATGAGATATTATCTCACTCATGGTTGCTATTCTCACTCAATACATTATTGCTATCATCTTCTTCATCATCAAGGGTGAGCTCTCTAGGTTTTGAGGGTGTGAAGAAAATTAGTGAGAAAAATATTTCTAAAGTAAGAAAAATTCCTACTTTATCAACCTACATTAGATTAGCCATATAGTTTAGGTTGTTTGGTTCACTAATTCCTAATTAGTGAAGAGGTAGCTTGAGTTGGTGTCTCCTCGACGTAGATCATTTTCGGCCTCGAAGACTTCAAGCAAGTTTGTTCTTTTCATCTTGTGGAGCCTTTCTAGAGTCCGGGAGTTCACTACTTGGAGCGAAGGGACTACTACACGAAGCTATTGAAGTGAAGGACCAGTCTATAAAGGTTGTATTCCTTATTCACCTAGATGTAAAGATATTTACATTCCTATTTCGTCTAATTCTGTAGTTAAGATTCTAGGGTTAGGGTTATTTAGCATGGCAAATTTTGGAAAATGGTATGGTCGATATCTACTGAAACCTTTCTGTCGTGCTAGGTAACCCCTACAGTGGTATCAGATCCAAGCTAGAGAATTAGACGATATTTGTAGAATTACGAAACCGAAACAGCTTCGAAACATCGAAACAAAAAACCTAGTTTCTGTCGAATTTTTCAGAGTGTCTAAAATTTTTTTAAGCAGCTGCAGAATGCTACATATGATGTTTCATGAACACCACAGAAAATTGAACCCCTTCGCCAGAATTGACCCGGCGACATGGAAGAAAAGTTTGGCATGGCCGGTCCTGATGCATTGTTCAGGGTTGAATTTTTTATGGTATTCCAGTCTCTGGGTTTTGGTGTTTCAGGTGTTGCTTTTTTTTGCTAAGATTGCATGTGATGTTATCTTTCTGTAAAGGCAATTCGGAGTGTTTTGTAGTCGTAATTCTAATATCGTATCGGGTATTTTAGACGGCGTTAAAAAGTTTGAACGAATATCAATAACCCATTTTCTCCCTCACTGGAAATTTTCCAAAAGTTGGATTTTTTCTAAAATTAAAAAAACATTCAAAAATCATTCAAGTAATTCTATGGACTCTCTAGAAGAATGAAACCCTAACTCGATTCTATGACCGCCGGAACCGCCGCCAAACCCTAGGGTTTGTGGTAGTTCCGCGGTGCCATAGTTGAGGCAAGGGTTGGCCCTTCTACGGTTGGTCCATAGATACTGTGGCATGTTCTAAGTATTTTTAAACCGTGCTCAAGTGTTGAGCTCTTTGGGAAATTTTGGGTATTTGTTGATTCGATCGGAATATTTAACACCGTCTAGCTATCTGCGGAATGTGATACAATATTTAGAATCTACACTAATTAGTTTAGTGAAAATTGATTAGTTGCTTGCAAATTTAACATTTCGGTCTCGGTGGGAATTGGGAATCTTGTTGAATTACCCGATTTCTTTTGAAAAGGAGTTTCATGAGTGGGACCCAAATGTATGATTTACAATATTAGGCATGAAATCCGAAGTATGTGATATTCCGGGTTTATGATGTCTAAGGGCTGTGTCGATTCCAAATGTTGTATTTTGACATTTTCTTTTCTGCGACCGTAAGTGTAATATGTGGTGTATCGCCGGTTTCGTTGCTATATGTCAACAACAATTGGGATACGCATATTTACTTACGTTGATGACATGTGATGTTATGTGTTGCTGAGATATATTATATTGGATCGTCGTGTTTTGAATAGCCGAGGGTTTTTATGTGAGATGAGAGTTTTTTCATTTTCATTCATGTAAAAACCTTGTATGTAATATTCTTTTATTGGGGTACTTCCGTGTTGAGGATGATGTCACCATTGATGTATATTATTTACTTTTCCGCATTAGGATAGACCTAAGGTGGGGAGCACAAGTAACCGGTTTCTAGAGTCTAGTGGGAGACCATCTCGAGGTGTCGAGTCCGGGTCTCCTAACTCTAGAATTGGTGTGGTTGCTTGCCGCTCTCGTAGGGGTCTAAGGATGTGGGTTTGGCTATTCATTGCGACCATGGAATCCATGTTTTTTATTGGCTTAATTCAAAACACGAAAATCCTAGTATATCCAATATTTCATATGTTGACTTCTGCTGCTGATATTCTGTGATGTGATCACTTTATATGTGTGAGACGAATGCTTTATTATTATATAAATAATATATAATAAACGTTGCTTATGTTTTGCACCCGTGCTAGTCCCGCCCCGCTATGCCGTTAGTTAAGTAACCTAACGGTGTATAACGGGACACTGTGGCGAATGCGGATGGCATAAGCGTACGTTGTATTTTTGTTTCTTCTGTGATGCTTAGAAAGCATAAATAATGGGACTTTATTAATGAGATTAATGAAGAAAAAGAAACCTAAAAGATGTTGTAGAATCAAATTTTTAAAAAGGGTAGCTCTAGTTTTTGCTTTGCATAGCGGTATTTCTTGTAGAATATCCAACACCTCATTCGATGAGGAAAGAGTCGAGATCCCTTCACCAGGAGTGACCTCTTTAGCAAAACTAGCAAAGCCTCAAAAACACTCCTTTTCAAAATCACTCGATTCTACAACGATATCAAGTTCATTATACAAAAGGTTTTCTTAAAAACCCGTCGTAGCCTTCCGTCATTTCAGATAAGTAGTATTTAGTATTCGTGCTACGTTTGTTGGCTTTCGTCAAGACGTAGTGTACGGTAGCTACTTACTGTTTATCTGCTGCATATGATGCGATTGGATTAGGGTAGTCGTACGACTTTGTTGGCTTTCGTAAAGAGTCGTGCGGGTGGGTTTAATTCAATCATGAAATGTACGGATTGAACTTGACTAGCGGATTATGGTTTATTGGCTTTCGTCAAGGTCATAGGACGTCAGGGGCAAAATATTATAGGGAATTTCAAGTGTTGAAATTTGCAATGAGATTGCATACCTTCTATGAGATAGATGGATCCCGATACCCACTGCGAGTAAGAGTTACTCTTGGGAGAGTTTTACACGTCACAATGAGCCGATCAAGTAGGTGTCTAGAAAGGTGTTAACGGGGTTAAACCCCTGGGAAAACGAGGTTTATTTTAATTAGGTCCATGCGAAAGTACGGGGAACCTCCCTCAAAATACCGACACTGGCCTGGCTGAAAGATTGACGAACTTGTAGGGTGTAATTAATCCCGGTTAGTCTTACCTTTTAGGGTTTGAAGGAAGATTTGATAAAAATAGTGGGAGCCATCCTGATTAGATAAAATAATAACCAATTTAATCTTGTAAGATAATACGCTAAGTGTTTTCTTCTCTCTCTCTCCAGGTAGCGACCATGTCAGGCCTTAATCAAGATAATAATATGGATGTATTGACCAAACCTACTTATTATACTGTTGTAACAACCGAGTCCAATTATACCAATTTCAGTTACCGTATGTGTTGGTTGTGGTGTTTTTTTCTTTCACCCTGTTTGGTTGCGTGGTAGTTTACTTTATATTCGACCCGTTTACTTGAGCTCGTTGTTTTCCTAACTATAGATTACCCTAACATTTCATATTCTTGCATATAACAAGTTAAGTCATTTAAAATAATTTAAAAATACATGTCATGGCCTGCTTGTTACCCCTAACCCTGTGGTAGCGTCCTTACATCGTGTTTTCGTCCCGTTCAGTGAAACGGACGTGTTTGGATAACTACACGCACGTGCGTGCGTCCATTCTTGGGGGTATACTTTTTCATTACATAGTCCTTCATTTTAATTTTTGGAACCTGCTAATAATTTTAATATTTCAAATTCAAAATTTTGGGCCCGACCCGGGCGCTTTTCTGAAATATTTTATATCCCGCTAAAATTAAAGTTTATATCTAAATATTTTTCAGTTCGCTATATCTTTTAAAAACGATTTTAAAATCCTTTCAGAAACTGCGCAGATTTTTCCCTAATAGCACCCAAAATCCTGCATTAAAACCCCATCAAACTTCAAGCCGAGCCAAACCCTAACCAACCCTAGCCTTTCAGAGCCCGTTCGCCGGCGCCCCTCATCGCCGTTGGTCTCGCCGCCATCACCAGATCACCCCACTACAACCCGGTAAGCCATTTTATCCTCATTCCTCTTCCTTTCTTTCCCTTCTTCTCTTCTTGTTTATCGATGCATTTGTTATTCTATTTTGTGCACTATTGTTTTAGATCGCCGGAATCCGGTCGGGCCGTCGACGATCTCAACGACCTAGCGAGGACCTCTGACCCGTGTGATTCCACTGTTCGTCGTTTGGACTCATTCCATGTACCGTGCGCGCGTCGCGACTTTTCCCGCGGACGCGTGACGTTCTGTTTACCGCTACGCGATCCGTCGAAGCAAGTGAAAACTTGCTACATGCTATTGAATTACTATATATGCTATTTAAGGTTCTATATATCCATTTGAATGCACGTTAAACCTGCGGTTACATTTAATACCATAATTTCCTTTTAACAGTTTGACGTCTCGTTATATCATTTTAGATTCATCGCACGGAACATACCATGTTGCATTTAGTTCTATTATACATAGTACCCGCATTCATACTTAAACCTTATAACAATTATTTGCATAGCCCACAGTACCCTTTTGTATTCTATACCCTGTCAGACGACCGTTTGCATACAACTAACCTGATTTACATTCGATTGCATCTTTAGATTATTTAGTACACATTAACATGACTTTTAACAATCCATCTTGGTTTAAGTGTATGATACTTAAAGTTGGAACCATAAACCAAATTCTAAGTGATAACCGTGCATCGATATAATTTAACCTGTACCTATTTGCACATTATATTTCATATTCCAGTTTATTCTTCTGATAGTACCCATGCTGGTTTATTTATAATCATGTTTATATTAGTTTGCTTTATGAGCACCCACATAACATTTTGCACCGGCTGACATGACCTGTTGCACTTCCTACCTGATATGACATGGTACCGTACACTCTTGACATGACATGACACCTAAATACACTACTTGACTTGATCTGATGTACCATGGCTTGACCTGTTACCTGATCTTGTGTCTAATGCCAACAAACCTGACATGTAGTCTTTACGGACCGTTCCTGTTGTCTATCCAAACAAACCTGCACCTACCTGATCCTGAGTTGGCATTAGTTCTTGATTACTTAATACCTGACTTGAACATATATAATTTGGGGGTATGGGGAAATCAATGATGAAATCCTGACTTGTAACTCGACAGTTGCTTGCTTATACTGATCAGTTTTAGAGGCTAGGCCCGCCTCAGGACGATGCTGCTGACATCGTTCATCTTTACCCTTTTCCTTTTAGTGCCTAGCGGCACGTCTCGGTTTCAGCCCGAGAGTCTTAGACCGTGGTCCCGGGCATGCACGGGATACTATTGAGTTACATCGATGATTCATCAAATTGATTTCAAGGACTTGAGACTATTCAACCCAATAACCAGTTTAGATTACTCACTGCACACTACCTTTCACCGTCCTGATTTATATTGCTGTCACCCTGCTTTACTATTTATGATTATACTTGCATGTCTTGCTACCCTATTTACATATTATTACTTGATGTTATGACGCGCTGACGTCTGGGTTTTGCATGGCCCAGATTCCTTACCCTTGCTGCTGTCAGAGCTGGAGTACTTCAGTCAGCGGGCTGAGCAGTGAGGACTCCTTAGTAGTTAGTTCTTTTACTTCCAGTATTATTTTACTCCTGATATGAGCCCGCATTATGGGACATACATTCCAATTATTCTTATATTGGATCTCTTTTTGCTTCCGCATTATTATTCTTGACTCATTTTATTTTGGCTTATGGACATGTATTAGATAGTTTTATTTTATTTCTTGATATCTCTACAGCCGTAATGTGACTATGGAAGGACAATTCCTATCCACAGGTAGCATGGTTGGCTATGTCATATGCCTACTTAGCGTACTCTGGGAAGCGGGGCATGACAACTGTGCTGGGGAACGTTGGTTCTTCTCTATTTTATAATTGTTATAAGTCCGAGCAGGAAATAGGAGAATATCCGGATTCCCACGCCACCCAAACGAAGAATGAGCATGTTGATGCATCTTCTTCGGGTGTGTTAGTTACCGAGAACTGTTTCTCGGTACACTCTACGTCCTGGGTATTAGTTACCGGATCGGGATCCCACATATATAATATGTTGCATGGGCTAAGGAAAGATAGAGAACTGGGAATAGGTGACCATTCTCTAAAAGTAGGGAATGGAGCAAGTGTTGCAGCCAAAGCAATTGGTTAATATCATCTTGTATTACCAAATAGGAATACCTTGATCTTGAACGACTGTTATTATGTACCCTCTATGATATACAATTTAATATCAATTTCTTTATTAGATAAAGAATGATATAATTTTGTAGTAGAGAATAATGTTATGAACATTTACCTAAATCAAGTGTTGATTGGGTTTGGTGTGTTATGTAACGGTTTGTACGTTCTGAATCAAAACACAGTTCTTAACGTACAGAACACACACAAGAGGAAGAGTTCAGAAATGAACGAATCTTTCTTGTAGCATTGTAGACTAGGTCATATCAATGCGACACGACTAGCTAAGGTACATAAGAATGGATTTTTGAATCCGTTCGAGTTATCATCTTATGAAACATGCCAGTCATGTCTCAAAGAAAAGATGACCAAAACTCCGTTTACTGGACACGGAGAAAGAGTTACAGAACTCTTGGGACTGATACATAGTGATGTATGCGGTCCCATGTCTACACATGCCAGGAATGGTTCCTCGTACTTCATTACATTCACCGACGATCTCTCAAGATATAGACATGTGTTCCTGTTGAAACACAAGTCTGAAACTTTTGAGAAATTCAAAGAATATAGGCATGAAGTTGAGAACCAGACGGATAAAAGTATTAAAATCCTACTATCTGATCGGAGAGGAGAATACTTGAGCACGGAATTTCGTGACTATCTAAAAGAGAATGGGATTCTCTCTTAGCTTACTCCTCCGTATACACCACAGCACAATGGTATATCGGAGCGGAGGAATCACACCCTATTAGATATGGTGCGCTCTATGATGAGCACCGCTGAGTTACATATTTCCTTTTGGGGTTATGCGCTTGAAACAACCATACACCTATTGAATATGGTCCCTATCAAATCTGTGCCTACCACTCCATATGAGATATGGAAGAGGAAGAGACCATGTCTTAATTATATTAAGATATGAGGTTGTCCGGCTTATGTTAAAACGCAAAATCCGGAAAAGCTCGAGGAAATGTCAGTTCTGTGTAAGTTTGTAGGATATCCCAAAAACTCATAAGGGTGTATCTTCTACCACACCGAGGAACAAAAGGTGTTTGTTTCTCGGCATGCCTCCTTTTTAGAAAAGGAATTTCTTGCGAAAGAAATTAGTGGCCTTGAGGTAGAACTGGAAGAGGTTCCAGCAGCACAAACTACAACAGAAGATTTGGTGGAACCAGAGGATTCGATAGTACCCGAAAAACCTCAGCCTCTCCGCAGATCTAGTAGGGTTCCTCATCCACCTGAGAGATACAACGGTTTTCTCATTGATGGTAGGAGCGAGAATTGCATCATGGAAGATGATGACCCAACTAACTTCGAGCAGGCCATCACAAGTAGGGACTCTGTGAAATGGCTGGATGCAATGCGATCTGAGATGGAATCCATGTACACCAACAAAGTATGGGCTTTGAAAGTTGCTCCTGAAGGGGTAAAACCATCGGAAGCAAGTGGATCTTCAAGAAAAAACTTGGTGTAGATTGAAAAGTTGAGACTTTCAAAGTTATACTTGTTGCAAAAGGTTTTCGTCAACGACCAGGTATGGATTATAATGAAACATTTTCTCCAGTGGCTATACTTAAGTCCATCTGGATCCTACTTGCCGTCGTTGCATACCATGACTACCAAATCTGGCAAATGGATGTTAAGACCGCCTTTCTAAATGGTGATTTAGAAGAGAGCGTGTACATGACTCAGCCAATGGACAGTGGGAGCAGCGGAAATGTGTAAGCTGCTTAAATTCATCTACGGGTTAAAGCAGGCATCACGGAGTTGGAACATCTGTTTTGATGTGGTAGTCAAAGAGTTTGACTTTATCAAAAACGTAGATGAACCTTGTATATACAAGAAGGTGGCAGAGAGTAAGGTCGTCTTCCTCGTATTGTACGTGGATGACATACTCTAGATAGGAAATGATGTTCCTATGCTGCAATCGGTCAAGCTCTTCTTATCACAAAGATTCTTAATGAAAGATCTAGGTGATGCCTTTTACATCCTGGGGATTAAGATCTATAGAGATAGATCTAAACGGATACTGAGATTTTCCCAATCCAGGTATATCGACACCATACTAAAGAGGTTTAGTATGGAAGATTCCAAGCGTGAGAATTTACCCACAATCTCAGGAATCACTCTCTCCAAAGAGATGTCTCCCAAGACTGATTTGGAGAGAGCTCGCATGCAAGGAATACCCTATGCTTCGGCAGTAGGCTCTATCATGTACGCGATGTTATGTACCAGACCCGATGTAGCATACTCACTAAGTGTAGTGAGTAGGTATCAAGCAGATCCAGGAGAGAATCACTGGACAGCTGTGAAGAACATTCTCAAGTACTTGAGAAGGACTAAAGAAATGTTCTTGGTGTATGGTAACGGTGAACTCCAAATGGAGTCTTTTACCGATTCAAGCTTCCAGAGTGATAAGGACGACTCTAAGTCGGTCTCGGGATTTGTCTTTACCCTCAATGGAGAGGAGGTTTGTTGGAAGAGTTCCAAGTAAGAAACCGTGGCAGACTTGACGATGAGCAAGCTCCCCAGTGGCATCCTCATCGGCTTCGAGGCTGAATACATCGCTGCCAACGATGATGCCAAAAAGGTTGTCTGGATGAAGAAGTTCATAACCGAACTTGGTGTGGTTCCGTCCATCGAGCATCCAATACCTTTGTATTGTGATAACAATGGAGTTGTGGCTTTGGCCAAGGAACCCAGGTCCCATCAGTGATCCAGGCATACTATGAGGCGGTATCACCTGATCCGGGAGATAGTTGATCGCCGGGAGATCGAGGTCAGGAGAGTTGACACGAAGAACAACACGGCGGATCCACTCACACAGGCCATACCCCAGATACAATTTGAGAGACTCTTCGGGATGTTGGGTATGAGATACTACAACAACTGGCCTTAGTGCAAGTGGGAGATTGTTAGTTATATGTATGCCCTAGAGACCATTATTGTACATATGATGTATATTATAGTGGATGCTTGGACATATATAGAGAGGACTTTCTTGCTCGACATGATAGTATGCTATCTGATTGCTCTTTGTCTTAACATGTTGACTTGTATTGTGATACTGTCTTGCTCTCATATGTTGATAAAGCTCTTAGGATGTGTACTTGACTACCGGGACTATGATGGAGATCATACTAGTGGGGCCAGGGTAGTCCACAAGTTCATCCTTTAATTATTCCTAGCCGAGGGTGCATCGAGACAGGGCATCGATATTCCATAGTAGACTAACGTATACGCTTCTTGATCCATATGATGGGCGATGGATGATCCCACATCCATTGGTGTTTGACATCAAAGATGGTATACGGGTGCTCAGTGGAGATTGGGTATACTGAACAGGACTCGCCGAGAACTCTAGTTGGTATTATACCTATCGTCAGATAGCAGCTCTCTGGTGACACTAATACAGGTTAGTCTGTAGACCCGAGATCGTCATAGAGTCTTGTGTGATTCCTACTGTGCTTTGATTTCCATCTTACCACGTTCAAGAGAACGTGCAAAATGGTGGTTTTTGGGTACAGTCCCGAGTCACATAGAGGTAATGAGCGATAGGAGGGGATTCGTCTCTCCCGGTATTGGGGTTTGATATTGCGCTGTGCTCGATTGACCAAAACAGGAAGTCCCCGGCTAGGGCTGATACGGAGATTTACTGGTAAGTGTTATCAGTAGTTTCTCGACCCGTTATGAGCCTCATATCGGCACGACTTATCGGTTACTGGGGTTTGACGTTTACCACCCCTAAACTAGATATGCGACATATCAGACGAAGAGACCGGTCTGTACGGTAGTGTTACTGACAGACTTTGCGGGAGTTTAGACAAGTGTCACGACCCGAAAAGTACGAAACATGACCGGCACTTAAATTACGAAACGTCTCGAGGCGTACGTAATCTAAATAAGCCAACACCCAGAAATCAAAACCAAGTAAAGCAGTAGAGTGAAGGAAGAACCAATTTAAATCAAGTAGTTTAGCAACACAAGCCGAAGTATGCATTTTAAAATCACCAGTCTTTTCTGAAAATTTCGGCAGGGTTTCCTTTGTAAATACTTGTCACGACCCAAGGTTTGGCCCGTGACCGGCACTTAACCACGTAACGTCTACAGGCGTAACGCGACTAAGTAAGCCGAAAACCCAGAAATCAAACCAGTAAAAGTATAGAGTGTTTTAATCTTTAAATGGAAGCATTTACAAAGGTGCTAAGAAATCTTAAGTAAACAATCACCAAGATAGCAATATACTACGCCGTAGCGAAGATCATGAGCAACAAGTGGGAACATCACAGGTAGAATAAACTGCATAAGTAAAGTCGGCTCACAACGAGCTCGACACCAGAATACCAATAATATACATCATCGTCCTCACACCGTCTCTAAGTCAAATACATATAAGGTAGATGGAGAATACTAGATACAAAAATGTGTACAATAGAAGGAACCAGATACCACAACCCACCTAACAGCAAAACAGCTCTCACACCAACTGTAGTGGTATCTGTAGCCAAAAGATGTAAGAAGGCAGCCTGCCGCGACTACTCTGATGGGAAACCAGCAAATACTGTGACACAACGGGGGTGAGTTGCCAACTCGTGGATAAAGATAACATATAAAGGTAATCGCGAGCATGCACGTACTGCGCTACTCTATCATATGCCAGCAGATGATATCTATGCGCGATAAACAGTATGTGCAATAATCATGCAAGTGCTCTATCAGGTAATTTAACTACAGGATGAGATACAATAATGAATGCTGAGCATGGGAAATAAAATATCTACACGGAATGTCAACGTGGAACATATAATCGGTGCCCATCAATGTATCCAGATCCCAACAACTCAGACGCCGGCACTCCCATCGGCCCTCCAATCCTGTAAATCTCTGAGAAATCACGAGTGCCCAATATCGGCACCCAAATATCATAAATACTCGTGTCCAGCATCGACACGCAAATCCTCATATATCGGGCATCCGTCAGTCCGGGTCAGCCCACGAGTTCCGTCTGCGGTATCGGCCCTCGGCCCCGGCAGTACGGGTCATCCCGCATCCATCTATCGACTCTGGTCAGTATCCTCCGGATAACTGCCAGGTCCAACCAATCATCGGTAGGTAGTAGTCCCTCTGCCAGGCTCGCCGTCTACTACACAGCGAAACCATTCTCGCCCCAGGGTACCATACCGGGTCCACCATGTACCCGTAATCGGCCTCATCCAACTCCTAGATTCGGGTTCACATGTATCACTCTAGCACCGAGAAAACACATGGTAGACGCACCGAAATATCATATCAAGGGAAACTGGGTTTTTAAATAATTACATATTCTCTTTGAAATAGCTGCGGTTCCCAAACCCAGAAATCACATGTAATCCAAACCAATATGCAAGTCAATGCGATGTGATATATGCATCAAGTATGAATGTCATGTCAAGTCACATAAAAGATGAGCTACAGCATAATGATCATGGAAATTCTACAGTGTGAGTGTTATGACAATTACTAACGGTGTGTGTGTAACATGCAGAATAGTGCTCGTGCAACATGAACCGTTAGTAATGGTGCGGTGTTCTATCAATTCTAGTTTATATACATCTAGCAGGGAATGCGGTATGCACTAAATAGTAGCCATGAACGGTCAATGTATGTAAATGTAATATGCTGCTACAAGGTCCTATCAGTCCTGACGCATAATGCCATGCGGGCGATTTCCCCGTAGATGTTAAATCTACTCACCGTAGTCTCACGCTAGGTATAGCCGACGACTTGTTTCCTCTTCTGCGCGGCGTCCGTCATACTCGCCTGCGAACCTAGAATTACACAATATATCACACATAAGCTCAAATCCACAAAAACGTAACGTTAACGTCAAACTAGAAACCCGCGTTGCGAACCAAGCGCACGTGCGCGCGATACGCTAGAACGTGTGGTTACGCGCCTGAAGCCACTCCGACGCGTCGCGATACGCAGAAACCCCAAACCCACACACACGTATCACGCGTGTCGCGAAAGTTTAAAATACGGGAAATAGGGTATTAGATCCCAGATTTTAATACAGAACTGATATTACAAAAATATATATACCACAGATCATCAAATAACAGCAGACTCCTGCTGTCCAAACCCCAACCCCCAAATCTCTCATTCGGCCGCAATTTGCGGCCAGAATGCATTTTCCGGCGGCCTGGGTAGGGAATTGGGCTCCCGGGTTTTGTGTGTGTACTCTATATCCTATGTACATGCTACAGTAATTACAGAATTGTTCTGAAATAATCGGGGCACAAGCAGATTCAACAGAGCCCTATTTCTAGTTAAAAACCACACGTTTGCACTAAAATGATACTTTAGGGTGTTTTTGTACAAACTGAAACAAACCCAAGTCTAAAATCACACTAATAACCCATTACTAAGCTAAACGAGCCATAAAAATGCTAAATTTAACATATCATCACAAAATCCCTTCAATAACACTAAAATTGCACAAAAAGGTGATATTTTGATAAAAAATACTACAAGATATGGGAAAAGGGTGCTAAGGGTGAGTTAATACCTTCAAAAGACCTTAAGAAACACCAAAATTCCCAGCCCTTGCCTCAAGTGTGCAGACTTGCCATCAACCTCCCCCAAAAGGTCCCTTTTTTCCATGGTTTTGTGAAGAAAATGGTTAGATTTGTGTAGGGGTTTGTGTGGAGATCAAAGAGAAGTGAAAAGAAGAAGAAAAGGTGAAGAAAATGGTGTTGTTGCTGCTGCTTTTCTGCAGGAAGTGCAGAAATGAGAGAAAGAGAAAGAAATGAAAGAGAATTCAATAGTCAACCCAAGTCAAAATCTTCACCTACCCACCATACTTCATTTTCTATTTGGATTTTTGAATTTTAAAAAGGATTTGACTTGATTTTAAAAGGGTGGGGATAAAGAACCATGCAAGGAAATGTAAAAGGGTTAACATGTTATACTTAAAACCTAAGTCACAAAATGTTAAGTGTGCATGTGTGCACTTAACACAAAATTTCCTAATTAGGGTAACACGACTAAAATAAAATTAGTAAACCCTATATATACATATAAATATATATAAGCACTTCACCACACAATTATCACTAGCCAAGAAGGAAAATACGATATTCAAGCTTTTATGAAAAACACGCATAATTGCTCATTAACACGAAAACATCCTAAATGAATTTCAAGGCGTTACAATATTGGCCCCGAACGGGGTACAACATGATAAATATATACATGAATGAAAAAGGCATCCCCAAGCGGGAGCTAGCTCTTCGTCAATTGACGGTCATAACCACGTAAGCAATATAGTATACAACGCCGAAGGGCGAGGATCAAAACTCAAAAGGAAACTCAAAACAACATGAAATCTATAATAATACAATGCGCGACTCTAAGGTCAAAAGAAAATACATCTCTGGTCTCTAAATCTGAATAAATATACAAGTTTGGTTGATGGAGTCACTAGATACAACTGAATAAAATGAGGTACAATAGTGGTCACGATACAAGTGAACCCACCTACCAAATCAATCCCCCAGAAAGGAAGCAGTGTGCCAGCAAAGCCGTAACGGAACCTGTACGGCAAAACCTGCAAGAAACTGTGGCACAACGGGGGTGAGTTGCCAACTCGTGAGTAGAAAACATCACCGAGCAGAAATCATATGTATGACACAATCCTAGGTCAATACGATCAAATATAAATATATCCTCAATGTGATAAAGTCTGAAGCATGAAAAGGTAGCAAAGGTAAACATCTAACCCAAGTGTAATACCGAGTGCTCGTGTCAGTGCCTCAGGTAGCAACATATCATATGAACGAGGTATGAATGCATGAAAACAGAATACATGTAAATGAAGAAACTGCTTTCATAACTTAGTGAGATTTTTGTATATTTAAAACGAGATATCATCAATGAAATTAACATAAACGGTGTCTAGTATCGATACAAAACATAAATCCCAATATCTCAATATCTCAGGCTCCGGCTATCCGGACTGGCCTGTATCATCAAATCTCAATACCTCAATATCTCAAAATCTCAGTGTCTCAATCTCACTATCTAGGGCGCCGTCAGTCCGGATCGGCCCCTAACATCAATCACATGACCACGAACGGTATCCTCTGGATATCCGATGCGTCAGGTAAAATCACCGGTAGGCAGTCTGTCCCTGCCGGGCTCATCGTCCACACCTTGATCTTCTTGCCCCGGGGTACCTTACCGGGTCCACCATGTACCCGTAGACGGTTCATCCAACTCCTCGAATCGGGTCTCGAAATCCATCTCATAACCGAGAAAACATCATGGTGGACGACTCATACATCATGAGAAAACCGCACATTTCATTTTAAAAAGAGAGAGAGAGAGGTTTATACATATTCTTGCGGTTTTCTCCCAACTCCAGGAAATCTCATGAAAATCCAAAATGCAATCATCAATAGCGAGTAAACAGTGAATATAGGCATAAAACTCCATAATACTGCATAACAGTGAATAACAATATGCATGAAGCAGCAAATAATAACTGCAATGTCTAAACTGGCATGTAAGGTAAGTATACTAATATCATGTCGAAACTATCAGCTAACAAGCTATGTCAATGAAATAGTATTCTCTAAATTGTACGTGACATGGCAATTACCGATGATGATGTGTGTGAGCTGGAAAGTAAGTGTACGCGGAACATACGCATCATCGGTAATGGTGCTGGTGTCCTGACAGCATGATATAAATAATGGTATATGAAAACACAATATAAGCATGCGATGCGAAGTGAACAGCAATAATATGCGGGAGCTGAATATCAAATATAATGATAACGAATCTACATATGCCTAAGTATGTGTCGTACAGTTTTGCCATTTGAAATAATACGAATCGTGTATTTAGAAAATAGGGACTACGGTGTTTTTAAGAAAATGTACGTCCTTTGAAATATCCGTAGAATCCCTTGGCCTATCTTTAAAAATACTCACGATTCGTTAGTTTTTGAAATAGGTATGACTCGAATCTAATCTATCATTTACAAGTAAACTGCAGGGCTAAATTAAAAGGCTGATCGAAAGGTAAGGAAACCGCCTAACATATGAGTCGATACATAAATACATACATACATATATATATATATATATATATATATATATATATATATATATATAACAGTCGGTGATCCCGTCTCAAAAGTATCCCATACGATACAATATCTATAACATGTCATCCTCAAGTCAAGAGTGCGGATCTATCATCAATATAGCTCGTACGGTAAATCCGTCGTATGGCATCCCAAATCTGGATACGGGTCAATGTCACATCAATCAAATTATTCATCTGGTATCCTCTTTATCAAACATCATAATCCGGGGTACTGATCTACGTCTAGTACAATACTGATACCATCTATGTATGCATGCGTGTGTATGAAAACACCACGTCAAAGGACCCGCTAAAACATCATGTCGTATCTCAAATACGAACCCTGTCACATCACCGATCTCACGGCCTCAAGCCCAATGTCATCGACTCATCTCAAATCCCAAATACTATCCTTATAATCCATGTATACACACACACACACACACACAGTCCCATACCCATGTGTGTGTGTGTGTGTGTATACACATATCCCCATATACGCATATGAAAAAGAATGAATGTATGCAAGTGTGTGTGCGTGTGTGGGTGCAACAACTACTATAGGGTTTCGCAAGTAACACTACTAATCCATGAACACTTGACCATATCCTGAATATCCATATCTCACATAAAAGATATCATATATATATATATAGTATATATATAGGATACTATATATCGAACTGCGGAGGTGCTATACGCCATCCACCCGACTTCTCCCCGTAGATATAAATCTACTCACTTTACTTCTTGTGTGCCGATGCCGACGCCGCCATGCGCTTGCTTGTCGTCTCGAAGTCTTCGTGGGGGTACCTACACATCACAACGTATCGTATCGCATCACAATCCCAAATCAAATCCAAAACGACA
The DNA here is from genome assembly GCA_030015575.1 of Agapanthus africanus. Classification (NCBI taxonomy): domain Eukaryota; kingdom Viridiplantae; phylum Streptophyta; class Magnoliopsida; order Asparagales; family Amaryllidaceae; genus Agapanthus; species Agapanthus africanus. Next base: position 783,369,091 of record CM057341.1, read on the forward strand.
CACGAAAACCAAAATGCTGCATGAATCATCCATAGGTCAAAACCTATGGTCTACATCTTGCAATTCAACCAAATATCAATCGATATAGACGTACAAACGTCAAATAATCGAATACAATACCAAATATCCAAACTTAAATCCATAAACATCATGAAACGCATGGCAGCAACCTAGAAAACATGCTCCAGATTTTGTCTCAGGTGAAAACAAGGTAAGCAAACAAGTTTAGGGTGTAGTATGTGATGTATATGAGCTACTGGACCAACTCCGACACCCTACCCTACCAAGTGGCCGGCCCCTACCCCTAAAATTTCGGCCAGGCCAGTTTTTGGAAGGAATTGGGTTGTCGTTTTGCTACAGTAGGTTTCTAGGGTCAATTATAGTCTAGTGGGGTTGTTTGTTTAACTCGTAAAATTCCCAGGTCATCCTAGATTCACCTGCACGCTCCAATTCCTCACAAACCGACATGAAAGTTCTGTAAATCCGTATTTTTGGGTTTCAATTGGGTTGGTCTGGGTTTCTATCAATTGGGAGGGGTTTAAGGTCACCACTAGGCCTCAATTCACAATCACAACTCAATTCAAACCGCAGCCCTCTCTAGAAATCTCCAAAGTTCACCAAATCACAACTAAACACAAATATGGTTTAAAGTGAAGGAAAAACTATACTAAGGGTGAAGGGATTACCTCATTTAGCACCTATGAACCCTCCACAGCGCCAAAATGAAAACTTTCTTGGTCCATAGTATAGCTTGTGGGCTTGTGCATCTTTTTTGTGAAAGGGAGATGGACTTTTGAGGTTGCTTGATAGTGTTTTGTAAAGGTTGAAGATGGTGGAGGAGAGCTAAGGCGGCAGCAGCAGCAAAAAGAAGGAGGGGAGAGGAAATGAGTGAAATAATGAAGATGGAATGGCTCAAGACCAATGTTGACCCCTCACCCTCTCTTTCTCTCTCTTTCCCATACTTCTATATTCTATTCTTTTCTTTTCTTTTCTATTTTCCTTCTCTCCTCAATAGTGAACCCAAAGCAAAGAATGAAAAATGATGATAAAACCATGTAGGAAAATGTAACACAAGTATGAAAAGATATGGTGCATGTTTTGCACAAAACACGCTTAATCCGCGATTAGCGATTTTTAATCGCGATTAGCACTAAAATAGTGTCAAATAAATCATAAAATTTCATAATTTGCATAAATCACATAAAGCACCCTCATTTTAGTAATTTCCAAAATTTTCAAAAATTTTCCCCAATTTATCGGTATTTAATTATACCGCCTTATTAAAATATTCAATATAATATTATTTAATTATAAAAATTCCCAAAAATAATATTTTATTTTTTTGAAATGTTACAATCTTCCCCCCTTAAAGAAATTCGGTCCCCGAATTTAAATTTAAACCCCTTAATACCAAAACATTTCAGTAAAAAGTCCCAGTCGTCGGGGCTCCGAAATCATCAATACATAAAACGCATCACAGCGCAATGCACGCGCATGAACAATGAGCAGATAACTCAAAATCAAAACTCCATCAAGCATCTCGCAATCATCGAAGTCATGGTGAAGACACAAATGTCAAATCCAATACGAAAACCAATATGATATAAATCAGAACTATACATGTAAATATCAAATTTATACATGTAGATATCTAAAGAAAATGCATGCCAAATCCTTTTTATGTCGCTGTGCGATGCGCATAACATTGCACAGTGGCGGACGCCTATTGTATGAAGATAACCATATATGTATATATCTTTTGTTTAATATGTACGTTCCGCCGTTTGAAAACAATTTAAAAGGGTTTCCTTGTTTTAAACGTTTCGTTTCGTATCAGACACGTAAGTAAATATTGAGACTATAGCTCCCTTTTTGGAAATCCCTTCGATAACTATCAATGCATGCAAATATACCCAGGTACTGTCCTCTGACTAGTCCTGCTCAGTACGAAAACCCATAGCAAATATCATAAAAACGTACTGCTCCATAAGAATAAATCCCAAATTGTGCATAAGAATGCTACGTGCGTATGGTGCGCACGGAATTCAAAATCCATATATGTGCCATACATGTGCACAGAAACAATATCTAAGTGCAACGGGTGTGCACGAAACACCCGTCAGAGATAACGTGTGTGCCTGACAGCAAAATCAGGTGCATCAGATATGCACGAAGAATCCCGATTTAGTGCATCTGGTGTGCACCGAAATCGCATCTCATAACATGCGCCCAACATGTGCGAAAATCCCAAATCAGGTACATCCATCATGCACGAAATCCCAAGATCCAATATCAAGCGCCGAACATGCACAAAATCCAATCTAAGCGCGCCAAATATGCGCAAGAATCCAAATCAATGCACAGAGTGCACGAAATCAACATCAATATCAGAATCGAAATCAACGGTATACAATAAAGCTCAATCCAAATCAGGTATACTGCGGTATATAATCTCACAACCGTGTGCATCAGCGTGCATAAATCAAATCAAAACACTAAAAGTGCATGAAAACTATGCTGAAAGCATAAGACAAATCATATGCATGCCCTAGGCATGAAGTCAAAATCAATACCTCCAATAACATCAAATCGAAATCCTGTGCAACCGTGGTGCACAAAATGTAAACCCAGTGCAACAAACGCACAAAATATAAATCCGAATGCAACAGATGCACGAAATATAAATCTGGTGCATCCTGTGCAAGAAATACAAATACAGTGCATCTTGTGCACAAAATACAAATCCAGTGCATCGAGTGCACAAAATACCAAACAATAACTCAAATGCGTAAATAGAAACACAGAGTGTACCAAGGTGTGAAAATCATAAACATATGCAACTGCGTGCACAAAACACATATCAATGCACTACAAGCACATATAAGCTATACCGAGTGCAAAAACCAAATCGTGTGCATACTATGTGCACAAAATCATAAATCAACACAACGGTGTATAAAGTATATCTCAAGGGTAATAACTATGCACAAAATATGAATACCCAATAGGTACAACCATGGTGCACGAAAACAAATATCATGAAACTCGGTTATCAAAACTAAATCATGCGAATAGATCGCCCAAAATACTGAAATCCAAGGTGACGGATACGTGATAATCGAATCACCAAATCAAAAATCATAAATACCGTCGTCGATATTTCCTCCTTCGCAGTCGAGAAGGTGTCGGCGCATCCAATACTAGCAGAGCAAGATATCTACTTGCCTCATGTTCATGACCTGTCGTTTGGTGCTTTTAGGCTCCCGTCTCTCACTGTGCATTGCTAGTTATATAGCTCCTCGGCTCAACAGCCCAATATGGAGTGACGACAGAACAGTCCCGCTCTGGCACATCCTCTACAGATCTCTGGCCAACCATCTCGTCGACGATGCCGAATCCTGGCCTGCTGGGTGTGCGCAATATGACCGCTCCTGGGTCCAAGTCTTCTCGTATAGTATCCCAGAAAGGTCCTGTCAAGGTCTCTTTCAAATCTCGTTTCTGCCGAATTGCCCGGAAGTTATCGTCCTTTACTAAATCTATTTCTTATTCCGGAACGGCTGCATACTCATCGCGACTCCTTCTGGAAGATATATCAATAATCAATGCCTCTGCATACGTATCGCATCTCTGATGTCAGCGGAGTGGAACATCATCTCGTCAAGATCTCGTACGAACCTCTTACTCCACTTTTCTCTGCTGTCGACTGCTTCGGACTCGTCTCATCGTGGCTGCATGGACTGTGCTCCAACGGCTATACTCGTATATGGAGTCTCCCAAGTAATGCATCCCATCACATGATATCCGAAAGATGTCGAGCCTTTCGATCGATTCGTCAAAACCTCATAATCCCCCAAGAGCTCAATATCTTGTGTACAGTTTAATAGTATCGAGTACATACCACAACATCGGTGGACCAGCCGTAGAAGGGCAAACCCAAGCCTCACTAATGGTACCGCGGAACTGCCACAAACCCTAAGGTTCAAAGGCTTTCACTCGGTCATTATGTCGAGTTAGGATTTCATTCTTCTATAGGGTCCATAGAATTGCTTGCACGTCTTTCCGAATACTTTAAACTTAGAATTGGGTTCCTGACATTCGACCGTCTCCATCGACTCTTAACGTACCTGCGTGAAGTCGTCTCTAGCTGGAACCAATCTATCTGATGACCTCGCATCGGGTAAGCGAACGAACCACATGTCCTAGTCATTCATCCTCGGGTGACTAGCGACCTTCCATCATATCTCTACGTATATACTCATGCTACAGTAGCTCCAACATGTGGGCGATATCTCTTCGTTCGCAGCAACAACTGGCTCATCCGTCTGCACGCTGAACAGTGCCTCAATCATCATGAATAAATGATACATCACATTCTGGCTGGCCTCTATCAGTGGCTCAATCCTCTGGTGCTGATCTGCACGTCCGAGAAATCCCGTAAAAGCGATCCGTCAAACGCTCATGGCGCGAAAACACAATAACACGGTGCATCTATGCAAATCGTATGTCCCTGGAATCACGCCCTGGTCAGTCCTCGTCCGTAACGAGCTCATGCTGACCGCAACTCTAGCCGTAGCTCTCTCTGCTCGTAATCGTGGCAGGAAAACCATAAACTGGTACCGATGAGGCTAGATCATAGGAAGGAATATAATACTGTGCAAAGAAATGTACATCCTAAAGCTTCTTAAGCGGAGTATCGTATCGTAAATATGCCGCGGAACATACGTACGGTACGTCACTCTACTCAAGCTATCTACTCCATTAACCAAGGGCCATCCTACACCCCGAAGGTAAAACCTAACGCTCTGATACCAACTTTGTCACGACCCGAAAAGTACGGAACATGACCGGCACTTAAATTATGAAACGTCTCGAGGCGTACGTAATCTAAGTAAGCCAACACCCAGAAATCAAAACCAAGTAAAGCAGTAGAGTGAAGGAAGAACCAATTTAAATCAAGTAGTTTAGCAACACAAGCCGAAGTATGCATTTTAAAATCACCAGTCTTTTCTGAAAATTTCGGCAGAGTTTCCTTTGTAAATACTGGCCCCGAACGGGGTATAACATGATAAATATATACATGAATGAAAAAGGCATCTCCAAGCGGGAGCTAGCTCTTCGTCAATCGACGGTCACAACCACACAAGCAATATAGTATACAACGCCGAAGGACGAGGATCAAAACTCAAAAGGAAACTCAAAATAACATGAAATCCATAATAATACAACGCGCGACTCTAAGGTCAAAAGAAAATACATCTCTGGTCTCTAAATTTGAATAAATATACAAGTTTGGTTGATGGAGTCACTAGATACAACTGAATAAAACGAGGTACAATAGTGGTCACGATACAAGTGAACCCACCTACCAAAACAATCCCCCAGAAAGGAAGTAGTGTGCCAGCAAAGCCGTAACGGAAGCTGTATGGCAAAACCTGCAAGAAACTGTGGCACAACGGGGGTGAGTTGCCAACTCGTGAGTAGAAAACATCACCGAGAAGAAATCGTATGTATGACACAATCCTAGGTCAATACGATCAAATATAAATATATCCTCAATGTGATAAAGTCTGAAGCATGAAAAGGTGGCAAAGGTAAACATCTAACCCAAGTGTAATACCGAGTGCTCGTGTCAGTGCCTCAGGTAGCAACATATCATATGAATGAGGTATGAATATATGAAAACAGAATACATGTAAATGAAGAAAATGCTTTCATAACTTAGTGAGATTTCTGTATATTTAAAACGAGGTATCATCAATGAATCAGCATAAACAGTGTCTAGCATCGACACAAAACATAAATCCCAATATCTCAATATCTCAGGCTCCGGCTATCCGGACTGGCCTGTATCATCAAATCTTAATAGCTCAATATCTCAAAACCTCAGTGTCTCAATCTCACTATCTAGGGCGCCGTCAGTCCGGATCGGCCCCTAACATCAATCACACGACCACGAACGGTATCCTCCGGATATCCGACGCGTCAGGTAAAATCACCGGTAGGCAGTCTGCCCCTGCTGGGCTCATCGTCTACACCTCGATCTTCTTGCCCGGGGGTACCTTATCGGGTCCACCAAGTACCCGCAGACGGTTCATCCAACACCTCGAATCGGGTCTCGAAATCCATCTCATAACCGAGAAAACATCATGGTGGACAACTCATACATCATGGGAAAACCGCACATTTCATTTTAAAAAGAGAGAGAGAGAAGTTTATACATATTCTTGCGGTTTTCTCCCAAATCCAGGAAATCTCATGAAAATCTGATGTCCAATCATCAATAGCGAGTAAACAGTGAATATAGGCATAAAACTCCATAATACTACATAATAGTGAATAACAATATGCATGAAGTAGCAAGTGATAACTGCAATGTCTAAACGGGCATGTAAGGCAAGTACACTAATATCATGTCGAAACTATCAGCTAACAAGCTATGTCAATGAAATAGTATTCTCTAAAGTGTACGTGACATGGCAATTACCGATGATGATTTGTGTGAGCCGGCAAGTAAGTGTACGTGGAACATACGCATCATCGGTAATGGTGCTGGTGTCCTGACAGCACGATATCAATAATGGTATATGAAAACACAATATAAGCATGCGATGCGAAGCGAACAGCAATAATATGCGGGAGCTGAATATCAAATATAATGATAACGAATCTACATATGCCTAAGTATGAGTCGTACAGTTTTGCCATTTGAAATAATACGAATCGTGTGTTCAGAAAATAGGGACTACGGTGTTTTTAAGAAAATGTACGTCCTTTGAAATATCCGTAGAATCCCTTGGCCTATCTTTAAAAATACTCACGATTCGTTAGTTTTTGAAATAGGTATGACTCGAATCTAATCTATCATTTACAAGTAAACTGCAGGGCTAAACTAAAAGGCTGATCGAAAGGTAAGGAACCCGCCTAACATCTGAGTCGATATATATATATATATATATATATATATAAAACAGTCGGTGATCCCGCCTCAAAAGTATCCCATACGATACAATATCTATAACATGTCATCCTCAAGTTAAGAGTGCGGATCTATCATCAATATAGCTCGTACGGTAAATCCGTCATACGGCATCCCAAATCTGGGTATAGGTCAATGTCACATCAATCACATTATTCATATGATATTCTCTTTATCATACACCATAATCCGGCGTACTGATCTACGTCTAGTACAATACTGATACCATCTATGTATGCATGCGTGTGTATGAAAACATCACGTCAAAGGACCCGCTAAAACATCATGTCGTATCTCAAATATGAACCCTGTCACATTACCGATCTCACGGCCTCAAGCCCAATCTCATCGACCCATCTCAAATCCCAAGTACTATCCTCATAATCCATGTATATGTATACGTGTGTATATATATATATACATAGTCCCATACCCATGTGTGTATGTGTGTGTGTACATATCCCCATATATGCACATGAAAAAGAATGAATATATGCAAGTGTGTGTGCGTGTGTGGGTGCAACAACTACTATAGGGTATCGCAAGTAACACTACTAATCCATGAACACTTAACCATATCCTGAATATCCATATCTCACATAAAAGATATCATATATATATATATATATATATAGTGTATATACAGGATACTATATATCGAACTGCGGGGGTGCTATACGCCATCCACCCGACTTCTCCCCGTAGATATAAATATACTCACTTTGCTTCTTGTGTGCCGATGCCGCCGCTGCCACGCGCTTGCTTGTTGTCTCGAAGTCTTCGTGGGGATACCTACACATCACAACGTATCGTATCGCATCACAATCCCAAATCAAAGCCAAAACGACACACGAAAACCAAAATGCTGCACGAATCATCCATAGGTCAAAACCTATGGTCTACATCTTGCAATTCAACCAAATATCAATCGATATAGACGTACAAACGTTAAATAATCGAACAAATATCCAAACTTAAATCCATAAACATCATGAAACACATGGCAGCAACCTAGAAAACATGCTCCAGATTTTGTTTCAGGTGAAAATAAGGCAAGCAAACAAGTCTAGGGTGTATTATGTGATGTATATGAGCTACTGGACCAACCCTGACACCCTACCCCACCAAGTGGCCGGCCCCTACCCCTAGAATTTCGGCCAGGCCGGTTTTGGGAAGGAATTAGGTTGTCGTTTTGCTACAGTGGGTTCTTAGGGTCAATTCTAGTCTACTGGGGTTGTTTGTTTAACTCGTAAAATTCCCAGGTCATCCCAGATTCACCTGCACGCTCCAATTCCTCACAAACCGACATGAAAGTTCTGTAAATCCGTATTTTTAGGTTTCAGTTGGGTTGGTCTGGGTTTCTATCAATTGGGAGGGGTTTAAGGTCACCACTAGACCTCAATTCACAATCACAACTAAATTCAAACCCTAGCCCTCTATAGAAATCTCCAAATCGCACCAAATCACAACTAAACACAAATATGGTTTAAAGTGAAGGAAAAACTACATTAAGTGTGAAGGGATTACCTCATTTAGCACCCATGAAGCCTCCACAGCGCCAAAATGAAAACTTTCTTGGTCCATAGTATAGCTTGTGGGCTTGTGCATCTTTTTTGTGAAAGGGAGATAGACTTTTGAGGTTGCTTGATGGTGTTTTGTAAAGGTTGAAGATGGTGGAGGAGAGCTAAGGCAGCAGCAGTAGCAAAGAGAGGGAGGGGAGAGGAAATGAGTGAAATAATGAAGATGGAATGGCTCAAGACCAATGTTGACCCCTCACCCTCTCTTTCTCTCTCTTGCCCATACTTCTATATTCTATTCTTTTCTTTTCTTTTCTATTTTCCTTCTCTCCTCAATAGTGAACCCAAAATAAAGAATGAAAAATAATGATAAAGTCATGTAGGAAAATGTAACACAAGTGTGAAAAGATATGGTGCATATTTTGCACAAAACACACTTAATCCGCGATTAGCGATTTTTAATCGCGATTGGCACTAAAATAGTGTCAAATAAATCATAAAATTTTATAATTTGCATAAATCACATAAAGCACCCTCATTTTAGTAATTTCCAAAATTTTCAAAATTTTTCCCCAATTTATCGGTATTTAATTATACCGCCTTATTAAAATATTCAATATAATATTATTTAATTATAAAAATTCCTAAAAATAATATTTTATTTTTTTGAAATGTTACAACAAGCTTGCTTGTTGATCTTCTGATCGCTCAATACCCGGGTAGTCGTTACGTCCAGCTAGTACCGCTGACGGCTTGTGGGTGACTGATATGATCATCACCTACTGTCGGCGTATTGACGGGTCTTTAGAGTCCTACACAGAAGTTTCCTAGCTCATGCAAAACGAAGTAGGAGCATATATGTGATATATGCGGGACCGAGATCAATACGTGTATGTGATACCGTACTCTATTCCCGCGATATGTGATATCGGCCGGTTATATAAGATATAGCCGGGTTGTCGTTGATTCGATAACTTGATACATATGATATTAGTCGGTTATATGTGATATAGCCGGATTATTAAATCAAGTGTTGATTTAATAATTTAATGTATAATTATATATTTGATATATTAATTTACATTAACTAATATTAGCTCACTTAAGCATTTCTTTTTCTCACACAGTGTACACTTAATATATATGTGATATATATTATTGTGTCATGCTTGTTGCTACATGCAACATGGGTGTATGAGGCTCACACCATACTTATGATAATGTGGGGTTTATTTATTTAAAGTAAATCACTAATTAGTTGGAAATTAGTCATATGGTTTGAGCTTAGTGGAAGCTTGTAGAACCATTGACTTAGTCTACTAATTTTGTTTTATATTAGATATTTATTAATCCAACCATTACCTTAAACCATGGTTAAGTCTCTACATGAGTTAATATGAGATATTATCTCACTCATGGTTGCTATTCTCACTCAATACATTATTGCTATCATCTTCTTCATCAAGAGTGAGCTCTTTAGGTTTGGAGGGTGTGAAGAAAATTTGTGAGAAAAATATTTTTAAAGTGAGCAAAATTCCTAATTCATCAACCTACACTAGATTAGCCATTTAGTTTAGATTGTTTGCTTCACTAATTCCTAATTAGTGAAGATGTAGCTTGAGTTGGTGTCTCCTCGACGTAGATCATTTTCGGCCTCGAAAACTTCAAGTAAGTTTGTTCCTTTCATCTTGTGGAGTCTTTCTAGAGTCTAGGAGTTCACTACTTGGAGTGAAAGGACTACTATACGGAGCTATTGAAGTGAAGGACCGGTCTACAAAGGTTGTATTACTTGTTCACTTAGATGTAAAGATATTTAAATTCTTATTTCGTCTAATTCTCTAGTTAAGATTCTAGGGTTAGGGTTATTTAGCATGGCAAATTTTTGAAAATGGCATGATTGATGTCTCCTGGAACCTTATTGTCGTGCTAGATAACCCTATAAGAACCTGTGATTAACGGGTCAAACTGGTCATGCGAACTCAATGTGCAATGTGCGTATGTTGTGTTTTGAACGTATCGGGGCCCTCGCAGAGTTTACGGGGGAAATATTTTTAGTGGGGAACATTTGAGAAAAAGAGAGGTGAGAAGCATCCTAAGGACGCGTGAGACAACACGTGACTACTGGATGCCAGCGGGTTATGTGCGTAGCGTGTGGGCGTTGGGCGCCAGCCGGTCACATGTCAGGCGCGTGGACGCTGAGCGCCAGCGGGTTACGCACGCGGCCGCTTGTCGCGAGTGGGTCACGTACGTTGTGCGTGGCCGCTGGATACCATTGGGTTACATGCGCGGCACGCGACCGCTGGAAACACCAGCGGAAGAAGAGGTTTAGCCCATGGGCTGGGAGTTGAACTCCCGAGGGGATTTGGAGTTAAACTCCTGGGGAAGAAATTGGATGTGGATTTGGAGTTAAACTCCCAAAAGGCTTGGATTTGGAGTTAAACTCCTAAGATGTAATAACCCTAAACTTTCTGTACAATTTTTTCAAAAATACAGAAAAGGGTACTTGAGCTTGAGCACAAGTTATAAATTTGTTTTGATTTTGAATAGCAAGAAGAAGCTTGTAGCTCATTGGTAAGACCTTACACTGCTGAGACAAAGCACCAGAGTTCAAATCCCATCAGCCACATTATTTTTTTTAATTAGTTTTTTTTAATCTTTTAGAAGCCCAAGAGTCTACACGTGCACAACACGTAAATTGAAGAGTCACACATAAAACAAACGAGTCCACTGCAGTAGACCAAGCGTCAGGGACACGTGGCGAAGAGATGGGCCCCGACCCGGGCCGGCGGAGCGGTTGACTCGGCCGGCGCCGCCGGGTCAACTCGGCCCGATTCCACATTTTCTTTTTTCCCTTGCACCCTTTGGCCTACCCCATAAACCCTGTATTATTTAAATACCCTGCACATTTACAGAGCAAATTAAAACCCCATTTAATCCATTTTTAATACAATTTTTATCACACCCTTTCACTACCCTAAAACCCTAGTTTTTCCTATAAATACTACCTCTCAAATCACCGCCCCCCCCCCTCCCGCGCACTCACAAATTCCTGCCCAAACTCTCAAGAAAATTCCCAAGACTTTTTGTGTGCAAGTGGAGTTAGCAAAGGGAGAAGCTCCGGTGAATTTCCGACGGCAATCCGAGGAGTTTCGGCGATGAAACGACGCACCGGTGCTTCCCCAATCTTCCTCTTCCTCTTCTCTTGATCCTAATCCAGTAAGTCCCCCTTCTCTATCACTTTTGCTATTCTCAAATTCTTAATTCTTAAAATATGTCGGAAGCGGAGTTATCCGGCTTTCGATTCTCTTATCTTTAAAAAAAATATAGCATTTTCTTAATAACAAACCTACAACTTTTGCTATATTGTTTAATACTCATTAACTAAGACAATAGAACAAGTTTGATATTAAAATGATAATCGTAGCAAGTTTTATTCCACTTTTACAGTAAAATACCTTTATGTTTCATATCGACATGTTTATACCTTTTAACAGTGCTAGCTTTAGAAAAATCATGAGGTAATGACCTATCTCCTCACAACACTCATATATAACATAGCACGATGATATTTGGGAACATAGTTTTGGGGAAAATACGATTTTACACATAACTACCTCCGACTTATAAAAAACCTTTTTTCTATAAGATGTGTATTTTTAACAAATCTTTGCAATGTGCCGCTACAACCCATTTCGGGGAACCCATTTGGGATGGTGCAGATTATTGCACATCCTCAGGTTTAGTAGTGCGAGATGCAGACCTTCGCAAGGAGTATACGGTCTCGAAAGATTTAAAATACAATTTTCTTTAGAAAATGTGATTTATATTATAAATAAAACTTATATTTTTAATAAATAAATATATATGTAATTAATATCAAAATATCTATTTTTAGGATTTATAATATTCCACATTTCCAAAATTCAAGAAAAACGTTTCATTTACAAGAAAATACCATACAATTCCAATATTACAAATAAATACCATATGTTATGAAAAATAGGTTTTATTCACTAAAAATGTCACAATGATAAATATATATCAATGAAAACTTTAAAGACGATAATAAAATACTTGCGGAGTATTTTGAAAATTATACAAAATTATTTTTACATAAAACCCCCTCAAGTTATACTAAATTACAATAAGGACCCTAGTAAACATAGGTTTAAGCGGGACTAGTCTCTTGAGCCTCAGGGAGTCGGAGATATGGTTGCTTGCCTATTTAAGGTAGACAACTTAACAAACGGTGTTATCCACACGGTAATCGTCTTTGAAAAAAACACAAATCTTGCCGCCCATGTGCAGCAGTTACCGATAACACCAAAACCTAATTCAGGATTCAATTTATTTTCTAATTGTCTGACTCAGACTGAGTCTCAATATAACTAATCTGACTTGAATATGATTCAAGTATAAACTACAACTCAATATGAATCCATATATTCAATCTGTTCAATCTATATTGACCGAACCGAACCATAGATATACATCCATCTACATGATTCTCCAGTTACATCCATTTACTGATATCATGGTTTCGGCAAGTCATCCGTCTATATACAATATACAAATCAGACAACACAATACATTCCGTACAATCAATACATTCAATACAATAAACACTACGGGGTTATAAAGAGGTAGACCGGTACGGAATATGTTAAAGGTGGCACGAGGTGGTCACTTAAGACGTAATTACATCCATACCGTTGTTTCGTGGTATTATCGACGGAGCCTTGTACTCCTGATACCTCAGTCTCCGGGGAAAGCGAGACTGCTCTCGTATACACTGGTATCTTCTGTACCAAGTTACAAACAACAGCGTTAACAATATGATACAACTTTAAAAGTTACACTCTCTCTCTGTCTATTCTATTTCTCCCTTATCTTTCGGACTTACCGAGCGATTTGTTCGCTGACGACATTCTCTTTCTTCTTCTTTGGAATGTCGTCAGGTGATTCGGACCTTCAGGAGATCGAGCCCACCAGCGAGGACTTGAATCAGCTAGCCTTCGACCCGGAGCTCTAGTTACTTGTACATTTCATTTCAGTACTTTCCATTTCTGTTATGTTACTGTTTAGGCATTGCTTTTCATTCAATGTATTTACTTTTCAGATGTATTGTAAAAAGAATGTTAATAAATAAATTTGTTGTTCATTTACTTTTTGTCTCTTGTGTAATTTACTTATATTTCTTAGTTACGCTTAGCGTATTTACTTCAGAGTAAAAACGTAGCGGGCCCGTCGCGTTCTCTGCCCGTATGCCGGGAAGTGGGGCATGACAGGTTTTGTTGGTAGCCCATGCAGGTCAGAGCTGTATGGAACACTACCATACAGTTCTGTTCTGCGTGGACAACCTAAACAATATAATACAAGAACCAGCAACTGAAAACATTCTTTACAATTCATACTTCTTGAATCTTATCATTTCATATATTTTGAATCTGTCCTAACCCAAAATTTTCTTCCAAGATTATGGATTCCCCGAACAACACCAGCACCAACTTCAACAACACTCCTCCACCGCTACCACTCACACTTGTCGTCGCTGCTCCGATCAACGAGCAGACGGTTCTACTTGAGGCAATCCGCAGCCTCCTGGAAGGACGGCAGCAGCAGACTGCTATTCTCTTGAACCGTTCAGAAGCGGAAGCACCCAGAGTGAAGCAATTCCGGACACCGCACCCCAAGAACTTTTCGGGAAAAGAGAGCCCTCTGGAAGCGGAGGAATGGGCTCAAAGTATCGAAGATGATCTGGCAGCAGCACAAGTGCCAGAGATAGCTTGGGTTCGTGTTGCGAAGCTGCAGCTCACGGACAATGCACGGGTTTGGTGGAAGGCGGAAGAAAGCCGTCTTGATCAACCCATCGAATGGAAGACTTTCCGTGACATGTTCGATGTAAAGTACTTCCCTGAGACTGCCCGCTTTGATATGGAACAATAGTTCATCCATCTGTAATAAGGTTCAATGTGAACCAAATCTGTAGATGAGTATGATACTGAGTTTACCATGCTCAGTAAGTTTGTGGCCCATCTCATACCGACTGCTGAGATCAGGACCAGAAGATTTCAGTAAGGGTTGGACCAGGAAATCCAAGCTGCATTAGCTACAGGGGATTTCCCAACGCATGATTTGGTTTTGAAGGCTGCCCGACGATATGAGGCAGTGGTGAAAAGGAAAGGCAGACCTCAATCTGCCGGAGTAAAGTTTCCTGCCACTCAGATGGCAGGAGGAGCCTCTTCAAGGCCAATTGTTGAATCCAGGAGATCGAAAGAAATCAAAAACCAGCCAAGCCCCGACTTTTGTTTCTATTGCAAGAGAGAAAGACACTTGTGGAAGGACTGTAAACGCGCAAAAGGCCTATACTTAGTTTGTGGTGCATCCAATCACGAAATTGGAAACTGTCCTTATAGACGCAAGCCAGATCACACACACACCAACTATCCGCAGCGGCCAGCTATCCAGACTTCTGCAACTCGCCTTGCACTCCCTGCTCCATCACCTGCACAGCCTAACTTACCCTAAATGCTACTGTTGAAATTGGATTGCTACTATTTTGTATTGTTGTGCATCGTTCGGTTAGAGAAAGAGTTAAGTCTAGTTTGTGCTACAAAGCTTTGCTTATTAGTTTTAGCAATCTAACTTACCCTAAATGGTACTGTTGAAATTGGATTGCTACTATTTTCTGTTTATTTATGCTGATTTCGATGTCGTCTTAGTCTGTTTGCAGATTGTGTCCTTGTTACTCCCATATGGAAAACAAATTTGATTAACTGGACATCCAGAAACAACATTAATCTTTGTTATATGTGCATATAAAAGAGTTTGTCAATATCAACTATATATGACTGATTTATTCCATTTTTTTTTTGTGGATCAAGTTATTGGGCAGACCCAAACTTCCAAATCTTATATGGGATTATGCTCTTGAATTTTAGTTTGTACGTGTCAAAAATGCCCCTTTCTGAAGCTATCGTTTGAGTTTACAGTACCATGGATGCATTGATGAACTTGACATTATTTCAAACTTATATTAATTACATTCATAGAAACAAAAACAAACAGAGAGACTGCTGCATCTTCTGATAACCAAGACGAAGCAGAAGATGTTCAGCGAACAAAAGGATACTGCTCATAACGGATGGTACAATCCCTGAGCAGGCACCTGGCTCCGATATTCATGACACAGCCAGCGTTCATTTGAGAAACGGCGGCATGGAGGCAGTCGGAGCAGTCGGAGGCAGTAAGACCGGCGTTGCAGGCGGCATGACCATAAGCAAAGGCGTTGGGGTAAGGGGAGATGTCATTGTAGTCCTTGCCGTTGCTTGGTGGCGTGTTGTTGACGAGGTCGTCGAGAACATAGGCCAGGCTGATGGAAAACGGGTCCCCTTTGGTGTATTTGTTCGAGTTGCAGAGCACGCTGATGACGGAGGTGTTGGGGGCGGCCACTACAAGGGTTGCCAGCAAGACCGCACAAGATAGCAGCAGCACTGGCGCCATGGTGGTCGACCGGTGTGCTGCTGATGACGAGCCTCCCATCTTTTCTTGAATGAATCCTCAAATTGTGAAAAAGGAGGTGATTATTATTATCAGAGATCATTCGGCAATCATCATGATTTTAATGACAAGCCGGCCTTGGTGGATGTCCCCTTTCTCCTATCATTATTGATTGATGAGATGGCTCACACCGTACGGCATTTGTTTGGCTCACTTGGCCTCACCCTTGTTGAGCTGGGGGACCGTGTTGTTACTTTAATCTCAGCTCTTCGTCAAGGGGATCGGGGCAAATCTATACCTCGATCGGGCCCTCTCTGGTTTTACCATAATTGCAGACGCTTGGATTGGCATAGCGGCATCCGTGTATCCTGAATCCACCCTCCCTTGTGGTTTAGTTTATGCATGAGAGTGAGAGAGACTATGAGCACATGTCTTGGCCATAAGAAATTTACTAGATGGATAGATTTACTTTTTCCTTTGGGACGTTGGGACATTGATCGCGGTCTCTCCTGCAGTGTGTTGTTGGGGTTTTGCTAAGGGGCAGTTTGGTTGCATTACTGTGAAATTTGGATTCCTAAATAGTATAAATGATATTTTATGGATTCTTAGTATTGGATTTGTAGTTCCTTGTGATCCTTGTCTGGTAAAAAGAAAATGAGATTTGTATTTGAGGATTTTCGAGGTAGAGAGAAGGTTAATTTTTTAATACATAAAGCGCAATGGGACCCATATATTTGGCTTCAATCCACATGAATCCATTCAAAATATAAGGATTTGAGGATCCTTGAATTTTTTTGGGCCCCTCACTAAAAACAACCAAATCCAAACTTACAAAATTCTACAGTCAAACACAATATCCTCAAATCCAAGGATCCTAGAATCCAAATAGTGCAAAATCCACACAAACCCTACAACCAAACAGCCCCTAAGAGAGTCTGTATAACCTGTATGTGATCATTGTCGAAGAGACCGGTCTGCACAGTACTTCCATGCTTCCATTGATAGAGTGCGGTGGTGGGCTTGCTTGCTTGGTCCGGCAAGACCCATTCTATTTCTCGATAATTTAATTTATGTGGCTCAAACAGCTTTCAAATTTGAGATATTAAAAATTGGGAAATTACTATTGGTTGGATGGTTTTAGTGGGGTTTGTATCAATCAATTTGAGTGGAAAGTTGCACAAATTGCGGGGTTGAGCGTCCAGCAAATACCACATATTTAGGGAAATAAATTAATCAAAGGGGGCAGAAGCCATTGTGCTTGTCTTTTCTTTTGGATTCTTTTCCAACATATAGCTTATTTTGAAGGGAGGGATGATATCAAGGGGGTTTCTTTTCTCGTTAGTTTTCTTCTCTTAGATGCGTGCCTTGAACTCTTATTTTAATATGAGCCTATCATCCCTTGGTAGTTTTATGTTGATTCGGTCGTCGATTGGAAGGGTTGCTTCTGCATAAAGCCAATAAAACCAGAATGTTTTACACCAAATCTAATGGAAAGTATAAATAAAAGATAGAATGATCCACACCTCACCATTGGACTCTGATTGCTATAACCTCTGAGAAGCCATAACAGCTCAAGCTCAAATACATAGAAATCCGAATTCTCCCCATTCTTTTATCAAACATAACAAAAATATATTAGTTCCGGATCTTAAAGATATCATATTACCTATAAGCTTGAGAAGATTATTTTAAGTGCCCAACAGTTTCAAGACATGTCGATTTCTAATTTGACGGTGGCGGACATTAAGCCTCTTATTCTTTCTGATTCTAGCTGGATCTGTACAAATTAGCAGCCTTTTGCATGCATGTTACTCTTTGGGAAAAAAAATTTGTAGTCTCTAATTGCATATTTAAATATTTAAAATCCGAAATTTTCTTGTGCTGGCAGTCTGAGTTTAGTACACAGACAAAAAATTTTGCAAAGCATCTTATATATCTATTTAAAGGAGAAAAAACATATCCATTACCAGATCCAAGCAGTGTTAAAAACACGGAATATTCCGATTCGGTGGCAAACCAAACATGAACGGCAATATTTGGTCGAATATGCAGTCAAACCAAATATTCGCCGCACAAACCGCATATTCTGCCGGATAACACGAATTTTGGATCGAATTGGTCCATTAGACCCAAAACCAAGAAAATTTACAACTAAAATACAAGTGTGGGATTCACAACTTAATTAAAAAACAAGTAAAACCCATTGGCAAGCTTGGCAACTATACGTATTTGTGATTGCAACTATACGTATTGTGGTAGTGGTTTCCAACAACATATCAGCATCATCCCCCGCTCCTTCCGCATACCATATGATTCAATGCCCTTTTGAGGACTCTCACATGCCATTATCTTTCAACTCAAACTCAACTCAAATTCAATTCATTCAGCGCGGCATCCACAGCAAGCTTTTAGCTGCCTTTTTAGTTCATACCGCTTGGTTGATTCATCTCTTTTCTCAGTTTCCAGTGATTGTGAGTGCATGCATGTGCTGATGCTCACACTTGGTATCCAACTCTCTCTCTCTCTCTCTCTCTCTCACACACACACACACACACAAGTGTAGCCAGCTATAAAATGACTGGAACCCCCTAATGTTGTTGGAGGACTTTGGACAGCTAACTGTCTTCTGTATGCTGCTGCTGCTCTTTAAGTGATATCATGCAGCTAGCTAGCAGTCAATTAATGTGATGATAAGAGAAGAAGACTGTGAAGCGCATCCCCTCCTTTTCAATCAGGCCATTTACAGATAGATATTATTACATTGGATTGGATGGCATATATATATGGGAAATTCTTTGATGCTTCCCACCTCCCCACTTAGGAAAACGTGCATGCATATAAATAAGGAAGCACCGAAGAATATCCCCATTGAAATAATGCTTGTTGTTCATGCTATAATCAGGAGGCTTGTCAAGCAATTATGATAGATGTATAGGCTCTTATAATGCTTGGTCAGGAATCACAATCATCATCTTTTTCATTATGTATCCCTCATATCAAATATAATTTATAAGTTGGGCTATGGGACAAGATAGTTAATCGAACAGGCTAATCTACAATAGGGGGAAGAAAAAAGAAGATAAAATCAATTTATAATTTTATTCTTTAGCTGAATTATCGGCCTGATATCCACTCTCTCCTAAGCTTAGTGCTTTTACTAACTTAGTTAATTATTTATTCTAGCTAGCATCTTTTCTTTTTAATTAATTACTTTGGGCAGAATATGACCCTTTCATGATTTCACAATCATAAAACTCGTGCAGTCTAAAAGGTTAATAATAGCCCGCTCGGATTAGAGAGCAAAATGGTGTGTATCAGGTTAGAAGATTAAAACTCGATCCAGCCTCGGTAGGTTTAGGTAAAAGCTGCTACCAATGTCATCCAAGCCACCATCCCCAAAACCAATCCACCTATCAAGTCCCCATTACATGTGCTACAATATTATTTGACATCCTCATTAGCGAAATCAGCTGTCTGCTGACCTAACATGCATTATCAACACAAACCCCTAAACCCAAAAGAATACAACAAGACACTACTTGCATTGAAGCTGGTGGCTCTAAACTCTCATACACGTCACTTGCTCGCCTCTAACCCGAATACTGCCAATAATATTGCGAGACGGCAGACGTGGAGAGAGGCTTGCCTTAGGAGCATCGGCGGCCAATTGGGATAGGAAGCAGGATTAATTAGCAAACGAAAACGAAAACAAAAACAAAACAAAGGACTGAAGGGCCATGCACTTTTCCTATGCGGCTCAATTTGAACAGTGAATCGATCAATGCATGGTGGTTGTTGATCAGATGAGCCCTACTAATAATAGCAGCACTAGTAGTAGACCCCATGTAGGATTTTAATAGAAGACATCTAAATCTTTTATGATGTCTGTATATTGATAAATCTTTGGTTGGCAGAGTTGTTGCCTGTGAGTCTCTCATCACTTCCTCCCCTCTCTTTTCCTTTTCCAATCAGATAGGATAATCCCACACATTAATTTACATAATTTGTATTCAAGTATTTTTATTTTTATTTCATAATCTCTCTCATTTCATGGAAATATATATTTCTGGGGTCAAGAAGAAAGATTGGCCAACTGCTAATGGGACCCACATGGCTCCCAATTAATCCCCAATGCCCTCAACTAGGGGTGAGCCCGGTTCGGTTTCCTGCAAAAAAAATTTGAACCGAACCGAAAAATGGAGAAAACCGATTTCGAACCGAACCAGACCAAGTCGGTTCGGTTTTCCGTTGAGCCCAACCAAATCCATATATGGGCTGTTAAAAAAACTAACAAACAATATAAACTAGTTCAAAAGAATTGCACTCAATCAATAACAAAAAAAATCACCTTATGCTATATTGCATATCAATATATCATGTTACATATTAATAAAAAGAAAAAAAAAATTGAATTCATGATATCAACATTAAACTATAAAAAAAATCATATATTTTCACTTAATAATCCAATTGCTGATACAAAGGATGACTGAGAGCGAAGAGTCAGAGATTGGAGGACTGGAGAGGGAGGAGGGACCGAGGAAGTGGAAATTGGAGGAGGAGCTGAGAGAGATCGAGAGGTTGGAGAGAGGAGGGCGTCGCTGAGATCGGAGGAGGGCTAAGGGAGTCGAGATCGAGAGAGATGGGGAATACAGTGAGAGAGAGAGGAGGGCGGTGCAAGAACTAGTAAAGTGAGGGGAAAGAAAGTTGGGATTTCTCAACAGAGATTATATATATATATATATATATATATGAGAATAATTGAGGAAAGAGGGCATAAGAGGGAATTTCCTTCAATTGTGTCGAAAAAATACAACCTTTCTCATTTTTTCTAACGATCGGCATTCATTATCTTCATCGCTATCATCTAACATATGGGCACACCAAATTTCATGTGATTCTACAACTTTTTCACCGTTGATTTAGCAATATAAAAAGTTCTGTCGTTAGTAAATCGTTAATTTTGAACCCGCTAAATCAACGGTCAAAAAATTGTAGAATCACGTGAAATTTGGTATACCCACATTTTAGATGATAACGATGAACATGATGAGTACCGATCGTCAGAAAAGATGAGAAAGGGCATATTTTTTCGACGCCATAGGAAAAATTTCCCTCCTACGACATCTTCCTTCCATCTCTCTCTGTATATATATATATATATATATATAGATAAATTTTTGATATAATATTATAACGGTTCTCGGTTCAGTTTAGCTAATAACCCGAAACCGAACAAAAAACCGAAATTTGCCAATATTTTTAACCGGGACCGAACCGAACAGTCAGTTTTTTTTTTGTTCGATTGGTTTTTTTTGCTCACCCCTACCCTCAACTTCTCCTCATCCCCCTTGCTTCCCTTGTATATATTAAAGCCCATTGCCAGCACCCAAACAGGAAGAAGGAAGGAAGAAGAAAAAGCAACACAGCAAGAGTTTCTTGATTAATTGAGATTCTGTATATTAAAAGTGGTGAAGAAAAATGGCCATGGAAGTAGATGATGATGTTTTCTTTGCTGACCTTAGCAAGCAGATAGCTCTGCTGATTATGGATGAAGACGAGGAGGCGGAATTCCCAGTTCAGAGCCCACCGGTTCATTTCCAGGTTTGTCTTCTACATGTTTCCTTGTCGATTTCTTCCGCACACATGGATTCGTGCAATTTTTTAGCATTAACAAGATGCATACGGTTCGATTAACCGCAATAAGTATTCACAATCCTCTGCTTCATAGCAGACAGAATGAATCAGAATTTTATGTGCCGGCGTACAGTTTCTTCAGAAGACAGCAAACTAGTATGTTTAGATTCACCTTTAGTGGAAAGCTTATTTAAGATATTTGGCATTAAAAGCTTATTCAATTAAGAAATCACATGATAGATTTATGTTGTATGGTAATCGCCAGAGTATGCAAGCTCAAAAGAGTTTTAATTCTATTGAGTACAAGAAAACTATGCTAGGAGGCTTATTATGCATCCAAATTTACTTTTCTTCAATTAAATTTTGGTCTGCCCTTGCTTTCCTCTGTTTTAAAATTCAGTTAATTTTAACGTCGCTTATAATAGTCTATTTCAAAACCGGTAGGAGATTTACAAAAGAATGTATTACAGTCTCGGTCCAAACTTATGTTTGTGTTTACATATATCTCCTCCTGTAAAAAGGATGTGGTAATTGAGCAAGTGGTTTCTTAATTTGTTCAGGGGTTCCATCATGTGCCACAACTACAAGCCATGATGCCACCACCTTACACATATGATCTGGGGTACACAAGAGAAAGCATTAGTAGCAAGGGAACCGGAGTATTCATCCCTCGCTCTTCAGTCCCCAGAAGGAAAAACAGAACCAATAAGTCCATCCCGACCAATGGCACCCATAGGCAGCTGGATAAATCGGGAGTTGCAGTTTCCCGCGTTGCAAACAACGAGAAGCTAGACTCTAATTACTACAATAACTCCGGCTCGTTGAAGAACCGCACATGATCAAAGATGCCGCGTGGTCTTTGATCTACTAACTGCAGTACCCTGGTTCTGCTTCGTTTATTAGTTGGTGGCAAACTACTCCTATTATTATTAATAATATTATGTATAAGGGAAAATAAAACCCTTCGCTCTACTATGATTTTATCTTTAGGAAACAAAATCATCTTTCGACCTCTCACTGCAAATCTGTATAGTTATCTGTGGCCGAGGGAGGGAATCGGAACTGCAGGGATTACAGCGGAGTCGTTTGTTGTTGGGCACAGCGATGATTAATGGACGTCTAGTGACTGACCTATTTATTATTAGCGAAGAAGACACCTGGCATGCACTTGTATTCTTGTCTGTGAATATCTATTATTGGATTTAATAAATGAGGTTCAATTATTTAAATCATTATATCTGTGTGCGCGTGAATAAAGAATACAGATTGCTGATTACCAAAGGAAACTGCACTTACATCTAGCTCCTTCTTGCGCCATTAGCAAACTAGACAGTTCAGGTTCTATATTTCTTTACTGCACCAACACCAACAACCAAATGAACTCGGTATTGCAACTGTATGCCGTTAAATATCGAACAAACTAGTGAAATTTGAGTACGATTTTGTAAGAATTAGTCAAGTCTGGTATTTGACCGTATGCAACTCCCATGGCAATATTTTTGCAACCAAAGCAACATTCGAATGTAATAATAAACATAGAGGATTTTAGAAGCATCAGCCTCTAAGGTTGCATCCCCTAGGCAATAGCTCGTCATTCTCATAAATAGTCACCAGTTCCACATTCTGGAAGAAGCTAGAATTTGAGATAAACTACATTGCCAGAGAGAACTTGGTTTTAACAGCGGTCATCTCATTTTACAAAAGCAGAAAAACAAAATTTTATATCTAGCTCTATAAGTTGTCCTTAGAATGCTAGATGAGCTTAGGAATGAATTCAGGTACATTGTCATGTGCTGGCAGAGAATGATTGGATTTTTCCTTCTGGTTAATCTCCAGCTACTTATGGGGTCCAATGAAAGTTTGCGGCAATTGTTGTTTCTGCTGTGAATGAATGCATATGCTGAGTTCAGTTAGAGCGCTACACAGCATATCATGTGATACTAAGTTGGAAGCACATGGCTGTTGGGACCAGATCTAACCACATGCTGATGAAAAGGATCTCTCAATAGTCGGTATTCTGTGGTTACTATCTACTCAGATTAGTCCAGCTACATACGTATCTTTGGGTTTTGGAATCTGCAATGAACCTAAACCTAATTAATTTGGTGTTTGTTGAATGACACGGTGTGTGTGATATTCAACCAGTCCATCAGCAAACATTCTGACCTTATAAAAACTACTCAACATTAGGCCCTGTTTGGGTATGGGGTTGGGATAGCTGGAGGTAGAGGTGATGAAGTCTATTTTTATGTGGAGTTAGGATATCTCATATTAGTCCCGTTACCTCAACTTTGGGGTCGAGATAACTGCAATGGATGCCAAACATGCAGGGCAAAGTTAGAATTTTGGATTTAACTTTTGCTAACCTTAAGAAACTCCAGTTCATAAAACTTAACTCCATTCCTAATCAGGAAATTAGATAATGGGATGGGAAAAGGCCAAGTATAGATGCTACAGGCTCTCCATGATAAGTTTTTAGGTGTATATATGTCAATTGATGATGTGATGATGTCTAAGTCTTAACCAGCCAGAATGTCAGGCGATCCTGCCGCCAATTATCTGGAATACAATCCGACTACGGTTGTCCCCACAAATATGGAAACCAAAATATCGCCTTAATAATTTGCTGTGGTATCTAGGGAAATGTCACTTTTTACTGTCTGACCCTTTTTAAGTAATTCAAAGAGTCAAAGACATGCCAACGTCCGGCGGTCACGCCTCTTTTATTGCACATTCAGTATGCTGAGATCTTCAAGGATAGAAGAGCATACTTGTTCGGTGGGCAATCACCACAGCCGCTACGACTATGAGAGTGCAGCCCATTTGGTTTGCACATGGTTGACCATCAAGTGCTAATGAACGTGACTCCCAATTAATATATCATGTCTAAAAACAATGATAATGGTCAGACTATTTCTATGCCTCATAAGCCATGATGATAACTTCATGACAAGTTGACAACATCCCATAAGACTTTGGATCAAAATTAATCATCATCTGGTATTCATTATGCAAATCCATGATGAAAGGATGGGATCCATATTACCCGCAGTCCTAAGTCTGTCCATAATACAACAAGTCGTGCATGGTAGGAGCGTTTCTTATACGTTCCAAGTTCTGTATAAGATCTTACTATATACACAGCTTATGGTTGCCAAAATGTGCATAAACAAATTGTTTTTACTCTTTGGTAAGGACTCTACGGTGAATAAATGGCATGGATTATGATGAATATGTCCATAAATAACATTCTTATGCTTACCATAACATTTAACAGGTCAAATTGAGTAAATAGCTTACCTAAAAAAAATAGCTCCTACCCTCACCTTCATCCTTTAAAGCTTATCCTATCCTGTTTATATCAACAGAAAAGAAAAATATTCGAGCCCCAAACTTAATATAGGGAAAGTTTGATACCAGATATTACCCTTATGCCTTACCAACTACTATGCCAATGCAAACTACTGAATTTAGTAAACAGTTTTCATTTGATAGAATATTTCATAATCTCAACTGAGATTTAATTTAGTTCTTTAAGCTAATTTCAGGTGGTAAATCAATCATGGCATTCCTCAGGTCCATTACCATTTTTATTTGAACTTATCAGGTGAAATCTATAGATATGTAAGATATCAGCTTAATTCGAAATTTTTAACTAGCGCTGTTAGATTCTTAT
The DNA here is from genome assembly GCA_030015575.1 of Agapanthus africanus. Classification (NCBI taxonomy): domain Eukaryota; kingdom Viridiplantae; phylum Streptophyta; class Magnoliopsida; order Asparagales; family Amaryllidaceae; genus Agapanthus; species Agapanthus africanus. Next base: position 783,394,397 of record CM057341.1, read on the forward strand.
GGAGAAAGCGGACGGCGAAAAGAGGGTTGCCACATTATAGAAGCAAGGAACATAATGGTGATGGTACTCACCTAGAGTATTTGCTTAGTGACAAATTGCAGAAATTTCAGGAATAAGGGGGGAAACTGTAGTTATATGCTTTCATTGCTCAGATAGGTGCTATTATTGCCGCCTAGATGTACTGTGCTATACACGGAAGAAAGTTCAAGATGATGCTTCCAGAGATGGTGGGGTATGGATATGCATGCAGGAGTTTTTAGCCTTGATCAGGAACATCATCCGATCTGCCTTGTGATTGATTCAAATTCTTGTTGTGTGTTTAAGAAAATATATAGAATCACAATCAAAGAATTATTTGACCGCAATCAATAACGGTGTCGAATGTAGCGCGTTAGTAAGTGCGGATCGTCCACAGGGAAAATGTAATCGTTTGTGTTTCGAATTAGATGAGTCGAAAATTTAAAGAAAAGAAAACAAACAATTCATGATTTGTAATTGCAATTCAAGAAAGAGAAAAATCTAGATCTAAGAAAGCATTAAAATCAAGAAGTGGTAATTTGGGATGATTTCCAATCCAAATATTAAGAATCGAAATGAGGCTCGTAGGAATCGATCGGATCTATAGATGTGATGAGATTTAATGATTTCATATTCTTATCCTTTAACGAATTGATACTAGATCGATGATGATTCATCGAGGTTAAGGATTGAAGGTAGGGTTTCCTTGTCTTATCTTTTATCCTTTCGATGAATCTCATTCAAATTCTAGTTTCTAGTTAATCAAATGATCAATCGTTGTTCCCTAGTTTCGAGTGAACACAATCAAGAAAGGATCATCTCGAAACTAGGTCATCGATCATTTGATTCGTAAGAATTTACAATTGTTATAGGATTTAAGAATTGTAAAAAGATCTAATCATCATCATTCTATTGATCGTCTCGACTCCTTTACGAGCGGAGTTTTACTCAAACATCACAACAAGAATCACAATCATAAATTGAGATCGAATCATGATGCAAGAATTAAAAGAAAGTAAGATTAAAGAATTTCACATTTTATTTATATCAGCAATTTCGTTACAATCGCTCAAGAACTACAAGAGGAAGAACTCGATCGTCGATTTGGATTCGCTCGTCTCCTTGAGTCGCGGATCGGCTTGGATCACTTGCCCGATTGAAGATCGGCTCCGCTACTAAAAGGTTGAAGGGCTTCTCGCTTGATTGGTACTCGGGATCTTGAATTTGAAGTGGAATTAGAATTGGGGGCTACAAGATGTGTCACTCAACTTGTAGATGGAATGGGGGGGATGAAGATTAAGGAACTCCTTTTTTAACCCTAGATCTAGGCTTCTATTTATTGACCATCAAAACCCTAGATCTAGGATTTCAAATTTGAATTTCCTTCCAAAAGTTTGTTGAGGAGATTTGAATTTCCCTCCAAAAGTTTGTTAAAGAGAAGCTTCTAGATGAAGTTAGTTAGGAGGGAGCTTCTAGAAATAGTTTGTTAGAAACTTAATTAGGATTAGCTTAATTAATCATCTTTGCTGATCTGGTAGAAACTTCGAGAGTTCTCTGGAATTTGAAGCATGTGAAATGAATGTGGGCCTTGAGATAAGAATTGTGCACTGAAAATAGGGACTTGATGACGTCACCTAGCCGCGGATCCGCGGCGCAAGCAGGATCCCGCCGCGGATCCGCGGCCCTCTGTGGGCCATAGTGCTTGGGATTTCTGGTGCTGCTTTGGGTTGATTTATGGGCCTTTATCTGCTATGTTGAAATTTATTTTTCCCTCTAGATTGCTACCAGTTCTCAAAACTTGGAGTTGGTGTATTTTTGATCAACTTCTTTTGGTTTTGCTCCTGCAATTTCCTGCACAAATCTCGACACAAGTGTTGCGCAATACGGGGATGATGCGATGCCATGATAAACACACAATTTCCCTCATAAATGTCGGTTTTAGAGTATAACACATGTAATCTGATATTTCAGGACTGTTTTGCTAATATGTGTAATATGAATGTCGAACACTTCTAGATGAGTGCAAAAGATAGGGAAATTCCCGTGTTAAAAATGCAGTATTTTCGACTGATCAAATTCCCCCAAACTTATTTTCGATCGTCTCGAGCGAACTTTTTTATTAAAAAGAGAAGGAGAAAATAAAGAAAGAGAAAAAACTAACTAGCACACTTTCGTAGGCAACACGATTGCACTGAGCACGTGCAACAAGCCTTTAAACCTCTAGATGTCCCTAGTAGGAGGAGTGTTGTCTCCTGAGGGTTTTCAGCGGATTGCACCCACAAAATCCAATAATAAAAGGAAGATCATGAATATTACATTTAGAGAAAAGAATTGTAAAAGAAAATCTTTGAAAATTAGGGTTTCCAACTAAGCTAGCTTTTCGGTTGTCATGAGCCCTATCTTAATGGTCATGAAAAGATGTCAGAAATCACGTTCTCCCTCAATAAAACATCGTCTTATTCTTCATTCCTATCTTTCTTCCAAACATCGATCATATAACCCTGCGTGTGTGTAACGACATCCCTACACCCGGAGAATTCAATTCAAGCTATCATACTCTTGCCCATCAGCCTCAGTACTTTTTAATTAATGAATATTTAAATGTGCTCACACACTTTCATGCGACCGTTAATACTTCTTGAGGTACTAACCGACCGATTACTCATATGCTTTCTTATTTGGTGTATTTTCCTCGTCTTGCACCATCTTAGGCATAGCAGTGACTCCCAGACCAGTTGGCCTTAGGGCACTAGGTGAAGAAGCACCCTCGCTATATATTTTTTATTGCCCTTGGTGATAACAAAATCAGTGTCCATTTTTCTCACCATTTTATATTTTCTTCATTTTTTTCTATTTTCTTCATACATCGGTTTTAAGACGAGCATTTCAAGTTATCCTCTACTATCCCGGACTTCAAGATGTGTGTAAGTGCGAATAGCAGGGTATCAACGTTCAAAATGTTTGGCTTCCATAATAGAAACTATTTTTCAGACTTATTTTTATTCTCAGATTAGTGACGTCCTTCATCTTACTAACCCTTGGGACAACGGCTCATAACTACTTATTACTAGTTCGTATAAGAAAACTTCTAATTTTCTTAGTTTTCTTAAATTTTTCTAATCTCATGGATGTAATTTTTCACTATCTAAACTTTTATTATCTTATTTATATACAAAAAATATTTTTTATCTTTTGAAATTTTTAAAATTTTTATAGGTTTTCGAAAATGTTTTGTGCTTATGCAAAGTATGATGCAAATGATGCGAAAATAAGCACAAATCTCCCCCAAACTTGTTTTCAACAGTGTCCTCACTGTTGCCATCTGCTAAATCTCGAAAAACCTGTAAGCTTGGAAGGAATTTATTAGTGGGGGCAAAATATATAAGTGAAGATCCTCCCCCAAACTTATTCTTGGCTCAAAATTTTTTGTAAAATTTTCTTTTCAAGAGCCAGAAAAATTGCCCCCCCCCCAACTTGAGTTATGCAATATTAATCTTTTGAAAATCACATGAGGGGGTCAAAAATCATTGATCGATGCCAAGCTTTGCAAAGACCGAATGTCAACACCAACCATTCAAAAATTTTATCAATGCAGTGCTCGGGTTGGTGGAAGAAGAAGTGGGGAAAAGGTAAGTGGTGGAATAGAAAGTGTGTGCGTCTCATTTTAGAGAGACGATGCAGTGAATGTGATGGATTGCTCGCATTCTCTTTACAGATCAGAAAAAGGGGTGGAGGTTCAATTTCATTGATTGGGACATGATTCATCTCAACACCCGTGTCATTCAAAAATGCGAGTTTATCAGCGAAGATCTCCTCAAAAGTTCCATCAATTCCCCGATGAAGAATGTCATCACAAAGTACGGGGTGATCTTCAGACTCTAAGAATAGTTCATAATCCGTGTTAATTGTTGACCCGGACATCTCGGTGGAAGAGTCCGTATGTGGGTCAAACAACAACATATGAAAATAGTCTAGATCGGTATCAGGAGGATTGTTAAATTCGCTGCTGTCGACATCCATTAAGTCGACAGAACAGACCTGAGCAGTAGGTTCGGAGGGTACACTTCCCAACTTGTAAATGTTCAGCTCTATTGACCTATTCCCGAAAGATAGGGTCATAGAACCGTTACGACAGTTGATGATAGCGTTGGAAGTGGCCAAAAAAGGGCGACCTAAAATCACCGGAATTTGATTCCGTGGGTTCGCTACAGGCTGTGTATCAATTACAATAAAGTCCACAGGGAAGATAAATTCCCCGATTTTTATTAACACATCCTCCAGTTCACCCCTAGGTTTGGTGATTGATCGGTCAGCCATCTGGAGAGTGCAATGGGTTGGCTTCAACTCTCCGATACCTAGTTGCTCGTAGACTGAGTATGGAAGCAAGTTAACACTAGCGCCAAGGTCTAGTAGAGCACGGTTGATGTGTTTCTCCCCGATAGAAATGGAAATCGTAGGATATCCAGGATCCTTACGTTTCCTCGGTAATTGTTGGGGAAAAGCCGTGTCTACAGTCTTTGCCATGAAAATCTTCTTAGGCACTTGAGTCTTCCTCTTCCTAGTGCACAAGTTCTTAAGAGTTTTCGTATAGGACGGAACTTGTTGGATAGCATCTAGGAGAGGGATGTTGATGTTAACTTGCTTAAAAATGTCCATAATCTTCAACATATGTGGACTCGATGTGTTAGCCCTTAACCGATTAGGATAAGGTGCTTTAGCAATAAGCGCTGGGTCCATCATAGGAGAAGGAAGTGTGTGTGGACCTGATCCCAAAATAGAAGTGAGGATCGTCTGTGGAGGACTAGAAGAGATGGGCTGAGGTAGCGAACCTTGTGAGAAACGAAGAATAGGCTCGCTAGAAGGTGGTGGGGTAGAAGAACTGGGGTCAGAATTAGAAGTAGAAGTGGAAGGAAAGGTCTCAGCCGGGGTATCATTGATAGATTTTTCAGTGTCATCAATCTTTTCCCCAACGTGAGTGTCAAGCACTCTTCCAGATCTCAACGTGATTGCATCCACATGATGTGAATAGCCAGGATTGAGTAAAAGTTAAGATGGAAGTTTCCCTTTCTCTCTTGCACTCATTTGAGCTTTTAAACGTGCAATTTCTTCTTCTATCGATTTCATAGTCTCGCTTTGGGACGCAGAGTTTCTCTTTATGTCATCGATGGAAGTCTTTATTGTCAAAAGCAAGTTCATGAATGAAGAGGATTCATCTGAACCGGTCAACTGCAAAGGATTAGACGGTGCATGTGTGTTGACCGGATTTTGAAAATTTTGTGCTTGAAAGGGGTGCTGACTCAAATGAAGTGGTGGTTGCTGTTGTGGTGGAGGGACCCTTTGGAATTGATTCGGATTTGGAACCGTGTTTTGAGATTGGGATTGGTTCCAAGCAAAGTTCGGGTGATTCTTCCAACCCTGATTATATGTGGAAGAAAATGGATCGTTTCTAGGTCTTTGAAATGCGGCATTGGTATGCTCATGACCTTGAAATAGAGAATTTCGTGGACATTCTTCCGTCAAGTGAGAAGGATCAGAACAGCAGCCACATACAGTTTTGGAGAGTGATATTTGACTTAGGGCGGCTAAAAATTTGTTTTCCATACTCTCGAGTTTCTTTTGCATAGCTGAAATGTCAGCTCTAACTCCTATGGAAATATTATTGCCATCCCTAGACGATTGACTCACACCCTCCCACTGTAAAGATTTTTCAGCGAAATTTTCTAGAAAATTCCAGGCTTCCCCATCATCTTTAGTCATGAAGTTGCCTTGACACATGGATTCAAGAGTCTGTCGTGTGTTAGGATTAATGCCCTCATAAATGATTCGGCACAGTTCCCATCTCGGGATACCGTGATGTGGACATTGGACTAACAGATCCTTGAAGCGTTCAAGACATTGTGAAAATGGTTCATTTGGAAGCTGGGTGAATTGATATATTTCGCTACGGACTCGAGCTGTCTTTTGATGTGGGTAGAATTTCTTTAGGAATGCTTTGACTAATTCTTCCCAATTTGAAATGGAATGTGCGGTAGTGTTATACAGCCACTTCTCGGCTATATCGCACAAGGTGAATGGGAGAAGACGTAGACGCATAGCATCCATAGAAAGCTGTGAGGTACCCATCATTGCGCATACATTTTCAAATTTGGTGATAAAGGCATATGCGTCTTCAGACTCGAGACCGTGAAATTTGGGTAGAAGGTTGATGTATTGGGGTTTTATTTGAAAAATTTCCCCGTTGGCTGGTGGAATGGAAAAACAGGTGGAAAGGGGACCTTGTGTACGATAGCACCTCTCTTGGAGAGAGATGCGAGGTGGATTCTGCGTACCAACGGACGGCGGCAGAGTAGTGGTAAAGAAGTTCGATGGAGATGGATCCATCGATGTGGGTGTGGTGGTGGGTAAAGAAGAGGTAAATGTAGAAATACCGACTTTTGGGTCGATCGGGGAAACGCGGACTAAACGGGCACTAGAATCCCGTGTCCAGCCTATCTTGCACTAAAAAGGGTTAGTACAAATGGCAGCGTGAATTATAATTAGGGGAAATGATAAATGTGATTGGTGTTTGTTTTGAAAAATGATACGGATTTTTGAAAATATGATGCGATCACAACAAATGCAACAAGCAAAACCCTAAAATCTAGTGGTCACCTAGGTCAAAGCTCTAGACCGCTCCTAACTGCCAAAAGACAAGTCGCAGGATAAATCCTCCACTGCCTCTTTGTCTCTCCTGTGGCCAGGTAAGTGCCAGGTAAGTGGGAGGTTCTCCACTACGCAAGTAGTGGGCCTAATTAAGTAACCACTAGCCTTCGACACACTTGCCTTAGACACCACAAAAGAAACGCGGATAAACAATAGATTACCCACGACCTTCTCTTTTCCTAAGTGAGCGTGACGGTCCTTAGAGTCATCTCTAGATATTTTTTAGTTAATGAGGGTAATGCGGATGCAAGTTTGTGTTTTTTGGGGCTTAGGAAGGGTAATGAACTCCCCACCTAATCTGGATTTGGTCTTTGCCTCTTAATGTCCGTATTAATTATGCAAACAACCACAAAGATCAAAACAAGCACAATTTAATTTTACTTTTTGCACGGCGCTGCGATTTTTGCAAAGAAACCTGCAGAAAATTATTAATTGGAGCAGATTTAAGAAGGAGATAAGAAAGATTGAGATCACCTGAGAATTTTTGCACCGAGAAGAAGTAACCCCACCGCGGATCCGCGGCAAATGCAAGCTAATGCCGCGGAAACGCGGTCTCTTGAAAGGATCACTGCACCAAATTTCACGAAAATGCTTCTGTTGCTCCACTTAGGTTTCTGGAATATTCAGAAATTTTTTTCTCCAGTTCCAATAATTCCAAATTTCCTCGCAATCAAATCACAACAACACGTATTAGTGTTTGCGCGAATTTTGATCTAAAAAATTGTAATGGAATAAACTTTTCAACTCAAATTTCAAAATACGAACAATTAGCACACTATCCCCGGCAACGACGCCATTTGATTGATTCAAATTCTTGTTGTGTGTTTAAGAAAATGTATAGAATCATAATCAAAGAATTATTTGACCGCAATCAATAACGGTGTCGAATGTAGCGCGTTAGTAAGTGCGGATCGTCCACAGGGAAAGTGTAATCGTTCGTGTTTCGAATTAGATGAGTCGAAAATTTAAAGAAAAGAAAACAAACAATTCATGATTCGTAATTGCAATTCAAGAAAGAGAAAAATCTAGATCTAAGAAAGCATTAAAATCAAGGAGTGGTAATTTGGGATGATTTCCAATCCAAATATCAAGAATCGAAATGAGGCTCGTAGGAATCGATCGGATCTATAGATGTGATGAGATCTAATGATTTCATATTCTTATCTTTTAACGAATTGATACTAGATCGATGATGATTCATCGAGGTTAAGGATCTTGCGAGGAAGCTAGGGTTTCCTCGTCTTATCCTTTATCCTTTCGATGAATCTCATTCAAATTCTAGCTTCTAGTTAATCAAATGATCAATCGTTGTTCCCTAGTTTCGAGTGAACACAATCAAGAAAGGATCATCTCGAAACTAGGTCATCGATCATTTGATTCACAAGAATTTACAATCGTTATAGGATTTAAGAATTGTAAAAAGATCTAAATCATCATCATTCTATTGATCGTCTCGATTCCTTTACGAGCGGAGTTTTACTCAAACATCACAACAAGAATCACAATCACAAATTGAGATCGAATCATGATGCAAGAATTAAAAGAAAGCAAGATTAAAGAATTTCACCTTTTATTTATATCAACAATTTCGTTACAATCGCTCAAGAACTACAAGAGGAAGAACTCGATCGTCGATTTGGCCTCGCTCGTCTCCTTGAGTCGCGGATCGGCTTGGATCACTTGCCCGATTGAAAATCGGCTCCGCTCCTAAAAGGTTGAAGGGCTTCTCGCTTGATTGGTACTCGGGATCTTGAATTTGGAGTGGAATTAGAATTAGGGGCTACAAGATGTGTCACTCAACTTGTAGATGGAATGGGGGGATGAAGATTAAGGAACTCCTTTTTTAACCCTAGATCTAGGCTCCTATTTATAGACTATCAAAACCCTAGATCTAGGATTTCAAATTTGAATTTCCTTCCAAAAATTTGTTGAGGAGATTTTAATTTCTCTCCAAAAGTTTGTTGAGGAGAAGCTTCTAGATGAAGTTAGTTAGGAGGGAGCTTCTGGAAATAGTTTGTTAGGAGCTTAATTAGGATTGGCTTAATTAATCATCTTTGCTGATCTGGTAGAAGCTTCGAGAGTTCTCTGGAATTTGAAGCATGTGAAATGAATGTGAGCCTTGAGATAAGAATTGTGCACTGAAAATGGGGACTTGATGACGTCACCTAGCCGCGGATCCGCGGCGCAAGCAGGATCCCGCCGCGGATCCGCGACGCTCTGTGGGCCATAGTGCTTGGGATTTCTGGTGCTGCTTTGGACTGATTTATGGGCCTTTATCTGCTATGTTGAAATTTATTTTTCCCTCTAGATTGCTACCAGTTCTCAAAACTTGGAGTTGGTGTATTTTTGATCAGCTTCTTTTGGCTTTGCTCCTGCAATTTCCTGCACAAATCTCGACACAAGTGTTGCGCAATACAGGGATGATGCGATGCCATGATAAACACACAATTTCCCTCATAAATGTCGGTTTTAGAGTATAACACATGTAATCTGATATTTCAGGACTGTTTTGCTAATATGTGTAATATGAATGCCGAACGCTTCTAGATGAATGCAAAAGATAGGAAAATTGCCGTGTTAAAAATGCAGTATTTTCAACTGATCACCTTGCTAAATCAACCCTCTATTCATTAGTTTCCTAGATGAGTATTGACAATGTTAAAGTGATCAATTGTTTGTTTCCAAATTTTATAGACCAAGGGAAAACTCTTAAAAGATGAAGATGATATATTACATAGGAAATTACTTTAAACTCTTAGGAAAAGATAGAGCTAAGAGCGAAATAGAACACATGCGCACGGTCATACTAATTGTAACAATTAAAGAAAGAAGATATCGACCGCCGGCTTTTTAAACATATTCAAGCTCCTCCATTCCACATTCCTTTCTCTAAGTGTTTTAACTACATGGAATTGACATTTATGAAACTAACCTTCACGTATAAATGATAAGTTGGTTGATACCAACCCTTGCACCTGATTAATATGAACGATATACCACTGGATTCAACAGTTGCACGTGAAAAAGAAATCGGTCATTAGTCACTTAAATCATCTCACAATAAAAAGGGCATGCAACGTTCTTGTATCATCAAACTAGATAAACAATAATGAAATGTGAATGCGGTCTTAGTAAGATGACTACAGTGGCAGGAAAATTGAATTTACTGACGCAAATTGGGTCTAGAGATTAGGAAAGCAAAATTTGATCAATTTAGGTTTTTTTTTGAAATAGTATGATTTTAAATTTATATTATTAAAATAGGACAGCAAATTTTTTTTTATGAAAATAGGATGGTTTGTGGGCCCCACGGAATTAATTATTTTTTTTTTATTAAAGAGGGCGGGTTCTCTCAGAACCCGCCCTCTTCAAAAATGAGGGGAGGGCGGGTTCTAGGAACCCGCCCTCGTCTATAATAGATAGAGGGCGGGTTCCTAGAACCCGCCCTCTAAACCGGGGTGGGGGATGGGGTCCACCAAACCGTCCTATTTTCATAAAAATAATTTTAACTACCCTATTTTAATAATATAAATTTAAAACTATCCTATTTCAAAAAAAAACCCATCAATTTATCAATCCCTTCCCGGTCTCCAAGAGATTGAGCACTTGGAATTGTCACCAAGTTTACATTGCAATCGCCGCAAAGCGCATTGATCGATTGCAATCCATATGAAGCTTTAAATTGGATAAGACTCAAACAAGAACTAAAAATGCTAAAGATATTTCCATCAGCTCTCTATGCTCGGGATGGAGCCCGCACGTGACCGATACATAACACAATTTAGGTGTCCATTCTAATCCAAAAGCCCGAGTTGATAGGCACTCTTCTAATCTATATATCTATGTTAGGCGCTTAAATTAAATCGCACTAATTACATGTTGATCAAATCAAATGCAGAGCCATTTTCTGAACCGTTCAAGAATTCGGCCTATCACCAGTCACCACACAACCTTCAAATAGTTAGAGCATTTGGAGCTAGTTGTGAACAACAAGCATCATCAATTTTTATGAGCTAAATTTATAGCTTGCATCAAGCTGGTAACATTATTATGGATACAGTTGTTTAAAAAAGGAGGTTCGGCAAAAATTAAGCTATGATTAATTAATTTATCTATTCATATTTGTCTTACAATCAAAGCAACCTTGATGGCTTATTTCATTAAACCATCCTCGCATTATGATATATATTATGATCTAATTACATAATTTCTATAATAAATACAATGTGATTAATTATCTCCAAAATTTACAGCTGATCAAGCCCTTGAGTACAAAAATTCATTTCACTCATGTTACCCTCACTCGTTGCAAATGGCATTGAGGAGCACATGAGCCAGCATCAAGTCCACAAAATACTGATGCCCTATCTCTCCATCTCTCCACCTGGCCTTCGCCGGCGCCCGACCGTAATGCACTCCGTCGTTGCAGCGGTTATCGTAATGCCAAGGAAACGTCATGTCGAATTCGTCGACCACGCCTCCCGTAACCAATCCCCTATCCTTCAGTTTCTCCAGCAGCACTCCGTTGAACGCCTCCATCTTGTTCGGATTGAATGCAAGGTCTCTTGCGTACCCTCCCGTGGCTATCGTGGTCCGATAGAAAATCCTCGGAATCGCAAGCCCTTTCTTCTTCAGATGGGTTATAACCTCCTCCCAGAATTTAGCCGCATACTCTGCCCCGTCAGCGAACGCCCGGATGCTTCTCCAATAGACTCCGTCATGCAACCCGGAGTTGAATATCATCACATCCGGCGCTCTATCTTCTAAGAAGTACTTCCACAGCAATTGGCTGAAATACCCATGCTTTAGCGATTCCAAGCCTAGGTAGTTCCTGGTATCGTTCCAATGCCCGTTGAAGATGCTGGTGATCCTCACCGTCTCGGACTTGTTCTTCGGGTTGGCAACCCTCATATCGAACCGTCGAGGCACCGATGCTACGTCTGTTAATCCCAACACGAAATTGAGCAGATTCCTGATGGTGTCCACGTGATTGGAGTCGCCCCAAAAGAAGAGCCACCTGTCGTTCAGACACTTCCAAGCCGAATGGGAAGCGAAAATCCTGAAGGAACAATGAGCAGAATAGACCCATCCATTGCTCTCCAATGCACCCAACGGCCCGTGGCACCACGGGCTCCGGCATTGGAAATCAGGGTCGAGGCACCGATACCTGCCGCCATCGTCGATCCTGCATTGGTCGTTCCTTGCATGCCGGGTCCATCGCCCCGACCAAAATCCGCTCGAGAAATCGCGGCCTCGACACATCTTGAGCTCAGGCAATGATGGCACATTGTTAGTTTGTGGATAAAAGGTTATAGGCATCTTTCTTAGCTCTCTCCGGAACTTGAACCTCTCGGGAGAGAGCTTAAGCCCTTGGAAATCCCGGAAAAGCAGCACAAGGGTAAGGGTGTAGTCACCGGCGAAATCAGGATGGACTTGGAGCAGGAAGGAGTAGGAGCCGTTCCCATGGTCGGTTATTGGGGGCCGGGACTTCCAGGACTCGCCGGAGAGATCGGTCTCGAAGTAGTCCCCGCCGGCGCAGCGTCTGTTGCCGGACCCATCGAGGGCCGATATGATAAATGTGTGGACTTCCCCAGCAGCAAGCCTTGGCCGAGCGTAATTGCCGTCGAGTCCGGGGATCCAAATGGCAGCGGTTGTGGAGTCCCGGCACTCTGGGCTGAGCCACCGGGACAGGAGGGTGGATGTGAAGTTTCGGGGCATCGGTGTCGAGATCCAGCTGGGGTATGCTGGAGGAGGAGAAAGTTTCAAAGTTTGAAAAGTGAATATCGTTGAAGGAGCCGCAATGAAGTATGTTGCGGGTATGCTTCTGCTGAAAGTTATGGCTGCATCAAGAAATGTGATGAGCAAGAGGGCCAGGACGAGGGCGGAGCTGAGCAGCTGGGGTATCAGCCACCGGGCAGCAGCGCCGCTGCCAGCTCCGGCAGCAGCAGAGGCGCATTTCTCAACATCTGGACCAGACATTATGGAATGGTGTGCTGATAGCTACCAATTGAGAAGGGGGTGATCACTAAAAGATGGGATGCGTTGTCTTTTCTTGACATGTGGGTCTCCGTCCCTCTCAATCAAACAATTCATATCATTCATTTTGATGGTTGACATTGTACCCCTTTAATGCATTGTGCTTGTGCTTGTGGCTGTAGATTTTATCTTTTTCCTATTAACGAAAAAGTTGATTGGTGCTCACAGCATAAAACTTTTATTGTCGGCGCATTAGACTAATTATTAAGTTTAATTGGTGCGGATCGAGGTGTCGGCAGGATTAGAGAGGAGCGACGAGTTTTTCTATGTTTTGTGCCTTGGAAGCAACATTTATTAGTGTAGTGAGCTGGTTGGTTTAAGGGAGGAATAGGGAGGAATAGATTGGTGGGTTTGGGGGGAGGGGAGCGGGGGGGGGGGGGGCTCCCGGGCCCTCAAAGTTGTTTCCCTAGGGTGTGATCTGGGTTGCTTTAGTTCATAATTCATTTAGGGTACTGTTTGCCCGGTGAATTTTGAGATTTGGCAAAATTTGGACGGCGGAATCCAAAAATAGTGTGATATTTGGAGTTTCTTGTTTGGTTGGAGAATTGTAAATTTATAGATTCCTTTATTTTTTTTGTCGGCCACACAAAAAGATGGATTCTTGAATCCTATTTTTATTGTTGGATTTTGCCAGATTTGACACTGTTCACTTAGGACCCACATGCTTTAGTTATTAAAAAATCCCTTCTCTATATCCTTCTTTAATTCTCAAATCCAAATAGAATACTAACAATCCAATAACAACCAAACACAAAATTATCTAATCCAGATTTTTTCAATTGTACTGTTTGGAAATCCAAATTTTACAATCTTGCAGCCAAACAGTCCCTTACTGGTAACACCTTCTTGTTACTTTATTAAAAGCATATAAATGAGCTTGAAAGATCTTTATTATAATAAGATATACACTTTTATTTATTATCTCACGTGCAATCCGGTTCGTATAAGAGATTTTCCATTTTCTTGTTGATTGAGTGAAAATGGTGGTTAGAGTCTGAAAAAAACGGTAAAATAAACTGATAAATAAATTTATTGCTGAATTGAATTTGATTTGACCTTGGTGTTGAGTTAGATCAGGATTAGTTAAAGCCATGCTCTTTGGTTTTTGGGCCGCTGCTGAGCGGGCCGGGGGGCTTTTTTGACAATTTACCCATGAATTAAAGCAGAGAGATAAGCAGGCGCCCAATCTAAGAACACTATAGAGAGAGAGAAAGAGAGAGATAATGATGATGGCAGAGACGGCGGCGGCACATGTAGAAGAAGAAGGAGATGGAGACAATGGAGCCTTCATCCAAAGATTTCAGCTGCATCCTCCTGCTGCTCCATCTCCTCCACCACTTCACGCTCTTACCTTCGCCGTCAAAGACATGTGAGTTCCTCCACCCCCCCCCCCCCCCCCCCCCCCCCGCGCCCCCCACTCCCTTTTCCTTCCCATCATTTCCATCTCAGTTAATCAAATTTCACCCAATTTGAAATGTTGTTGTTGTAATTGGGTCAGATTCGATGTAAGAGGACATGTTACTGGGTTTGGGAATCCAGACTGGGCCAGGACCCATGCTCCGGCCGCATCCACCGCCCTTGCCGTCGCTGCGATCCTCGACGCAGGAGGAGCCACCTGCCTCGGCAAAACTGTCATGGACGAGATGGCCTACAGGTAAAGTTTTTGCTAAGAGTATCCGTTAATGGTCGAATTTTGGTAAGCATCCAACTGCTATGTGTTTGCAGTATTAATGGGGAGAATTTCCATTACGGGACGCCCACCAACCCTTGTGCCGCTGGTCGTGTACCCGGTGGTTCCTCCAGCGGTTCCGCCGTAGCTGTAGCTGCCGGGCTTGTCGATTTCTCTCTAGGTCATATTACTTTTCATTTGATATTTTTGTTATTTTATATATCAACTGCATGCATGGAAACATTCTTGAATTGTAAACTAGGTTTAAAAGGCAGATTAATTGGTGGTGGGAGAAAATGTCACAGATTGACACACATATGTAATGTGCATCACCCATAATAATAAGAAAGCAAAACAAAAAAAAAACAAAAAACATCGAAACATTATGTGCAAACTCAATATCCACATTATGTGCAAACTCAATATCCACTTAATTAGTTTTGCCCTAAGCCCCATCGACATATATTTTAGGTTTTTCTGCATTCGTATAATTCTTAAAGTCTATTTTCTATATAATTTGTGTTATCCATTCAAATCTGTTTATTCATTATGAACTGGCCAAAAATGAATAGAGCACAAATATAGGATTTATACCATTGCTCCTATAGCCAATTTTATTCGTAAATGTATATAAAAATCATGGTTTCCATAGTTTATTCAGGATCATCTGATAGCTACAAGCTTTTTTGTATGCTCTATACATTGGAAGATTCAGTTATACTATGTGATGTGGATGCTGGTATTTTTCTAATTATATTTAGCAGGCTAAGAGTTTCAATCGATGTGATATGGTTAGGCCAAACTCCATATCTCTTGTTCTAATGCTACTTCTGCTCGGTAGCTGCAAAGTAGTTTATTTAGTTAACTTGAGGCAGAATGCTTTATACCAAGATAACAATTGGGGAACTTAAGGAGCAACCATTTACTGAAGAAGAGACCATAACGGCCATGTTTAATATAT
This sequence comes from Agapanthus africanus, assembly GCA_030015575.1. NCBI lineage: Eukaryota > Viridiplantae > Streptophyta > Magnoliopsida > Asparagales > Amaryllidaceae > Agapanthus > Agapanthus africanus. The sequence goes on from CM057341.1 coordinate 783,409,783, forward strand.
GCGGTGATATATCCTGTATTACACTCAAAGGATTTCCAGAATTATTTTCAGGTATTTGAAAAGTGGTGCAAGTGACGAAAGGGGGTTGGGATTTATTCAGTTTTTGGTAACTATTAAGACGGGTCCATGCAGTTTAAGAGGCTAATCTATGCTCGAATAGCTCGAAAGCTAAGATTGATCACATTGCGTTCGTCTAATTTAGTGCCAAGCATGAAGCAGTACATGATTATGTGCCTATTTCTTCGGTCATGGCTTATTCTTCACAAATACACTGCCTGGAATGGAATATGCCTATGGTTTTCTGATTGAAACATCTGAGTCATATTATAAGCAATATTCTGCTAATTTATGTGCATGCTTTCTTCTTATCTCTAGCCTTCTTTCTCTGAAATTCCCATCAGATGCATTTTGTTTATCTTTGCACGGTTATGTATGTTATCTGATGTCTCTGCTTTCTTCATAGCTCACAGTGACACAATCATTTGGGTACATCGTGTGCTGATGCAAAATAACCCGGAATCAGTTTCTCTAATAACGTGTCGTTTAAGAACTGCCATTATAACTCGCCCTCTTTCAGTTATCTTCTTTTTCTTCTCTTTTCCAAAATTAAAAGGCCCTAAGCTTTAAAGAATATGACCCCTCACCTGCCATGACCTTTTTCATCCTCTTAATCCTGTTAAGTTGGTTTTATACTTTCCTCATTTCTTTGACGAGTTTTTGTTCAAAATAAGCACTCTCTTATTACTACTAATTAATACTGGCTTGCTATTACTTGACTGTGTGTGGAAATGTTTTATTTAGTTTGTGCACATACAGTGAATTTAATTTCTTGTATAATTTTTAAATTTAATGGGCTTGCATTGTATATCTCGACATATTTTGCTTTATTATTCAGTTTTAGTTTCTACAATAAAGAACGAGAATTTATGAAAATGCACTTCCAGTGCAGAAAATTATCATTTCACTTTCCTAAGGGCCAAGGGCTTGGCTGTATGCTTAGCGTTTCGCAGGATCCTCCTTTGAAGAGTTTTTGATTGTTTTAGGTGTTCAAGTTTTCTCAGTAATATTAGATTTTAATTTTATCCAAGCCGCTTGCCTTCATTCCATGCATGAACAGTTTTGTTCTAACTGGATAATGATACTTCATTTTGCAACTAGGCTTAGTTGTGCCTTGGAGAGGAATAAATTCTCTTTTGCAAAATTTATCGTTGTACCTAATAGTTCTCGACTCTCTTTCCTGTTCTGTGGAATCTAATAGGATATTTTTCCCTTGGTTGCAAGAGCTTAGACAGTAGTAATAAAAATAATCGTGCATCTACCTACCTGCCTCCAACTGGCTATTCCCACTAATGTTTTTATAGAATGCTCTTCATTTGATTGTTGCTTCCATAGCCTGGGATTTGGCATTACCTCATTGAGGGTTCTTTGTGTGTACTTCAAACTAACTACTAGTCACGAAAAGGTTTTTTTTGTGGAGTTTTATCAAGTCTTCATGTGCTTCATAGACAGCCCCATTTGATAAGGCCTGTATGATGATTCTGATGGCGTGTTTTATTTACATTTTCTTTCACGAAAAGGTTTTTTTTGTGGAGCTTTATCAAGTCTTCATGTGCTTCATAGGCAGCCCCATTTGATAAGGCCTGTATGATGATTCTGATGGCGTGTTTTATTTACATTTTCTTTCAACAGGTACTGATACTGGTGGAAGTGTAAGGGTGCCTGCAGCATATTGTGGTATTCTTGGATTTCGGCCTTCGCATGGCACTGTGTCTACTACCAATGTCATCCCAATGGCTCAGAGCTTTGATACAGTTGGTAAAACAATTATCACTTTTACTTGATCAAACTACTTCCATAAACAATGACAAATAGGATATCCTGATATGCTGGAAGCCTGGCAATTACAAATGTTAGATGTATTTTCTTTGAATTTTTAGTCTATTGTTTTATTGGGGTCTCAGTTTGTCTTTAACAATGTTAAAAGAAAACAATGCCACAAGGACATGCTCTGTTCCGGTGTTTAATAGTCCGTAAATGCATAATTATTCAATGTTGTGTCTATATGTATATTGGAGTTGTTTTACAATGGAAAGAAAGAAATTGTTCAGATATATATTCAGATTCAGTCCAAGGTATTAGATTTCAACTTATATGATTTGCGTGTCCATCATTCCATTGGTTTTGTTGTTAAAAATCTGCAACATGTTTTGATCTTTATTTACCATTTCTGCTTTTCCTTGGAGTTTGATGGAATATTGTTGCACGATTCAAATGTACAGATGGTGAAAGACCGCTCTTACTGCATATAAATCATAATGATGAAAGATTATTCTTCTGTCTTGGCTAAAATGTATGCTAATGTAATTCGATCATTTCCCCCCCTTATCCAGGATGGTTCGCCAGAGATCCCTCTACTTTAACTCTTGTTGGGCGTGTGTTGTTGCCATCACCTGTCGAAACCATGCCACAACCTTCTCATATAATTATACCTGAAGATTGTTTCCAGCTCTTAGGTTCTCCAACCGACCAACTTTCCCAAATCCTCACTTGTTCCTTGGAAATTATGTATGGGTGTAAGTGGTTGCTTTTTCCTCTTTTCCTCTAAATCTGTGCACTAATTTTATTACACAAAATTCTTTAAAAATAACTAATTGATCTATGGTAAGAGGAACATGAAGAGTGATAAGGGGAAAGTTTGTGGTGCCAAATACCCAGATTCAAATCCTTGGCGTTTCGCCTAATGAATCTATTTCTCAAAAGCATACTTTATCTGTGTCTACAGGTAACATAATGAAGAGTCAAAATCTGGGCGACTATGTTTATAATGAAGTTCCAAGCTCAAGAAATATTATAAGTAATCTCCCAGAAAGTCAAGCTTCCGCTATACCATCATTAGGAGCTCTATCATATGCCATGCGCTCTATCCAAAGGTGCGAAAATTGTTTTCATGAATTTCTCATAGGATCATGGGTTTATTGGAATTTAAACCTCCTCCTTTCTTTGGGTCGGATACCGTCCTTTTAATTTAGTGCCTACGTTTTTTTTGTTTGTTTGGGGTTTCTGGTGGGGTTGGGGGTGCCTCGCTACTCATCTTCTTAAAAGAGAGATCCATTTTGTGTGTTTAATCAATAAGTTGAAAAGCTCCATCAGTACAAAAAAAAGAAAGATGTTTGAGTCCATTGCATCTATTCATATATACACTTATGATTGCAAAATAACCATACTATTCTCTTTTATTTATTCCTCGCAGTTATGAATGCAGTTCTGCATACATATTTGCAGTAAAATTTGCCTTGGCCTTTTGTATACGTTGTTTATGAATGCAAAATATGCTGGAAATATTCCATACATGTGTAGGTTGGAGTTCAAGGCCAATCACGGAGAATGGGTGAAGAGAACAAAACCCAATTTAGGGCCTGGAATAGCAGAAAGAGTTGCAGAAGCCCTTGCAGCGACAGATGAAAATCTAGACTGTTTCATGACATTCAAGAACGAATTTAAAGCAGCCTTGACTGCTCTTCTACAGGTAATTTCTAACTCTCGCACATTTTGTATCGGCTCTCCTTCCTTGAGAATGCGACTGCTACATTCAAGCATTTAAGCTTTCCTCCCCCCGAATGTGACTGCTACATTCAAGCATTTAAGCTTTCCTCCCCCCTTGATTGATTTACCTGTTGAAGGATTATGGAGTGCTTGCAATCCCTACCGTTCCTGGCCCTCCACCCAAACTTAACACGGAGGCCGACGCATTGGAAGATTTCCGTGCAAGAGCATTTTGCCTGCTCTCCATTGCTGGAATGTCTGGGTTTTGCCAGGTATCTTCTATTCAATACCGATATCGAATAATAGCCTAATCTTTCTTGTTACTCATACGTTGTTCATTACTCAACAGGTTGCTATTCCGCTTGGCATGCGTAATAATCTCCCAGTTTCGATTTCGCTGATGGCAAGACACGGAGCTGATCATTTCCTTCTCAATCTTGCTCGTTCTCTTTATGACACCCTCCGAGAGCAAGCTTCTATCGTATGGAAAAATTAAGTTCTGAACCTCAACCTCTACCAGAGTAGTCAATCACATTCAGTATGTACTGTGTAGAGAATCATGAGCTGTTTCGGGAATTTCCGCCATCGATGCAGCTATCTATGTAAATGATTGCTGAAATGGAGCGGTATATACATGTAATGTTATGTACGGCTGAAAGTGGAATACAGCACCCTGATATTATTCAGGGTTGAATTGTTGTGAAATTTGGTAAAGAAGATTAGCATGAATGCAAATCTTGAACTTGATATGTGCCCCTCACCTGCTTGTAATCTTGGGCTGATGGGCCATGCCAAGCCCACTAGGCCGACTATTGCATTTGAAAGAATAGGTAAGATGTAGGCCCACACCATGAAGTCGGTCCAGCCCAGCACAGCCATAATATCAACAGAGTACACTCAGAAGCAAATCAAAGCAGTGGAGATGGCGTCGGCGATGATGAAGGTGAGGGCATCGCTCTCCCTGGCACGCGCCTACTGCGCCGCACGTGCTTCCTTCTACGCTTCCATTGCCGTCGGCGGCGACATCGTCAACGTGGCTCCAGGGGTGTCGCTGCAGAAGGCCCGCACGCGGGATCTTGGTGGTAAAAGAGCTGAAATGTTTTGCATATAACATGATTTTGTCACCAAGATAAGATTTTTTAGAAGGGAAAGGTCAAATGTGTTGCTTGGAACATTCATCTTGGTTCATTGGATTTATATTTTACCAAATTTAGAGTTTGATGTCATTTGGAGGGAGATAAAAATGTTTATTACTTACCCCACCAACCGCCTTCTATGATTGAAGGAAAGCTACTCTCTTTGTCCGCTGTTTTCTTTACGAGGAACTTGGCACCACTTTATGGAGTTGATGTGCTATCCTTGATATGTCATTATGGTCATTAATCTGAAGGAAACCTGCAAAATTGCACTTCACTACTTGTGTCATCATGCAAGTTTAAACCCTTTGTTTCAATACCTTTTTTTTATATGTTTTGCATGCGGTGAACAATTTTTTAACAGTAGAAGATTGGCATAAATATCATTGCAGTGGTAAAAGTAGATAATTCACATAAGTATTCCTAGTAATGTGCCTTTCTTACAATCATGCCAAGGTGTAAAGGAGACGATTATGTAAACATGTTATGTTCTTGTGCTGAAAATTCATGCATCAACACTAGAATCCTTCTTGACATATGGCATACCGGCTTATGTTTGAACATCTTCATAAAATCTAAAATTCTAACAGCAAATGATAAAATTCTAGTGACTGTGTAGTGCCCTGTTCAGTTTCAGATCCCTTTATTGATTATTTAGTTTACTACGAACCTGCAAGGATATGTCTTTGTTGTTATCATATGAGCAACAAGGTGCATATATTTAGGTACCATTTGATTGGAGTGATGCTGCTTGTATCACAATGCTATTGGCATTCTTATTATATCTGACATCCACCTGTAGATGCCTTTTAAATGGAACTGTATCATGTAGGTTTTTGTTAGAAGGGATTGTTGAGGCATTTTGTGTGGAAAACGATATACATGAAGACATTCACATAGAGTAGCTCCTGTTGTTCACGTTAAATTTGTTATGCATCTGATACTTGTAAGATCTCAGTTTAGATAGGATATGTTGATCAAAGATAATTGTTGTGCTCAACTCATGATCATTCTTGACTTTCTGAATACTGGACTTACTGCAAGTAGTTTGCTAGGGTCTTTAGGGATTTTTGTTGCTGCTTTTTTTTGTTTAAATAACTTTAAAATTTGTCTTCTCGCTTCGTGCCAACCTTAATGTTTTGTCTCAACTAATTAAACTTACTGATTAAATAAATGATGTTCTTCTTTCCAGGGAGCTTTCACTGGTGTTTGTTCGGCACAACATGTTCCTAGCTACAAGAACAACATCGATAAGTTTAAAGCCAAGGGCATTGATTCTGTGATCTGTGTGTCTGTCAATGATCCATATGTATGAATGGACGGGCAGAAAAATTGCAGGCCAAGGAAGCAGTGAGTGCCTTTTTCAACTTCTATAATTCTGCTTTCAAGTATGAAACCACATTGTAATTCTGCTTTCAAGTATGAAACCACATTGTAATTCTGCTTTCTTCGTATCATATGTAGCATACTGTTACATATATCTAGGCCATAATTATTTTCTCTATTGCATTTCAGTCGATTTCAGGATTTGCCTGTCCTTATATGGTAACTTTCTGCTTAGAGCATTGGTGCAGCTTCGTAGAATCTCAGTTCTGTTACATTGGGATCCTTTATATGCAACATATTTATGTAGGGTATTTTTCGTCACCCCATTGAGATGGAAATGTGCGCGCTTGTCAGGCATATACATATTCCCCCTTCCTGGGGCAGTCCGGGGTTTATTGATTATGGGGATCCGAATCTCCGGCAGCCGCGGACTAAGCTGTTGTTAATTAGCTCTCGCCTTTGAAGCGAGAGAACCTCCAATTGACGGGTCAAACTGGTCATGCGAACTCAATGTGTAGACTGCGTATGTTATATTTTGAGGGGTCTTAGGTATAACGGGGACCTCGCAGAGTTTATGGGGATCCTGCTATCCGGATAGCGGGCTGAGGGTCAATAGCCCCCTTATGGGATGCCCTGTTAGAATTTTTTTCTAACGGAGCATGCGTTTTGAGCGTGGAGCGTGTATAAAAGGAAATAATAATAGTAAAAAAAAGTGGGGCGTCCTAAGGACCCGTGGGCGCTAAGCGTCAGCGCCTCATGTGCCTGGCATGCGGGTGTTGGGTGCCCGCGCTTCACGCGTCCGGCGCGCGGGCGCTGGGCTCCCATAGAAAAAGGGCTTAGCCCCTGTACTGGGAGTTGTACTCCCGATTGGCTTTTAAAGTTAAACTCTTAAAAAAGGACAAAGGAGCTTAGCTCCTGCTCTGGGAGTTGTACTCGCAATTGACTTTTAGAGTTAAACTTCTAAAAAAAGAGACTTTTATTTTATTATTATTATTTTTGTAGAGTAAAACTCTCAAGAGATTTTCGGAGATGATGAAAGGGAGCCCCTTTCTTCTCCCTTGAGCCCTATATCTTCTCTCGAGCCTTGGATTTTCTTAAAATGGGATTTTTGGAGATGGATCTCCTTCTTTTTCCTTTCTGTTAGCTGAATCTTGGAGGGGAGGGGGGGAGGACGGGCGAGACTTAAAAATCTTCCCTTTTAGGGATTTGATCGAAGGTCCGACTCCCCTTCAAGGATTTTATGGTGAAAAACTGTTTCTTTTTGAAAAAAGAAGAGCTAAACTCTTGATTTAAATAAAAAAAAAGGAAGAAGTTTTAGAACCTTGAAGAAGGTGAAGGAGACACATAACCCTAATTTTTTTCTGAGAGAGAAAGTTCTCCTTGATTTTTTCATCATGTTTGTCTTTATAGGCTACATACTTTACATATAGCCCCTTGAACTTTGCCAAATGACACTTGTGTCATCCCATGCCTTATGTGCTTATCTCTTTTTGCATATAAGCCATGGAGTTTACAAAATTTTGGCTTTTTGCCTATTATATATATATATATATATATATATTACATTAAACCAATTTATTGCTTCATTCTTTTTGTCATGAGGCCGGTCCATTCCATTTTCGGTTTTGACCTGGGCTTGGGCCCACTTGGTTTGGGGTTGACTTTGATTTTGACTTGATCAACCGGGGTGTAATTTTTAAACCCAACAAAGTGCCCCCATCAATAAGTGTGCACCGCTTGTGTGGGTTGTGTGCATAAAATTGATGGATTTTGTTTTATATAGAACTTGATTTGGTTGGGTTCCGTTTTGACGGCTTGGAGGGTCGATACTGCCATTTTAGCGATTTGGACGGTCGGTACTGCCATTTTAGCGACGTGGACGGTTGGTGTTGTCTATTTTGCGACGTGGACGGTCGATGCTCCTATTTTTGCAACTTGGACGGTCGGTTCTGCCATTTTTGCGACGTGGACGGTCGGTAATTTGATTTGACTTGCTCCGCTTTCTGCGGTGTCGGGGTTGAAGTTGATTTGCTCCACTTTCTGCGGTCGTAGGGTTGATTTGTTTGGTTTGATTTATTTTAGAAGTTCCTTACCCGTCCAGCGGGACTTTTGAGCTTGGAAGCACTACCGGGTGGGACATTAATTTGATTTGTTTGATTTCTGCCTTATTTGCCGGGACTTTTGAATTTGAGAGAAACTTGGAATTTAGATTTTGTTTGGCACTAGCATTGCTGCACTGGAATAATGCCAGGAGCAACTCATCATTTGTCCCGGAAAGACTTAGGATTTGGTTTTTAGGTCGGCATCAACATCGCTAACACTGAAGCAAGTGCCAAGAGCGACTCATCATTTGCCTTTGGAAAGACTTTGGATTTGGGTCGGTATCAGCACCACTAACACTGAAGCGTGGTGCCAGGAGCGACTTGTCATTTGCCCGACTCATCATTTGTCGTGCCCGTTAGGGAACGATGGCTTAGGAGACAAGTATAGATCCCTATCACCTAAGGCTTTTCAATTTTATGAGCCGTAAGGGTTTCATAAAAGTATTTTCTCCCTATGAGTCGAGGGAATCTCGCAGGTGTATTTCTTCCTAGGAATCATGGGGATTCTTAAATGTGTTGCTCCTTTGTGAGTCGTAAGGATCTCATGCGGGGATTTTCTCCTCACAAGGTTGAGAGGACTTTGCGAATGTATTTCATCTCTTTTCACGAGTTTGCGTCCTTTCGGGTTTTCACAAACTCGCCGCCAGTCCTGCTGTTTTTATTGACGTAGCCCTTTCAGGTTTTCATCCGTGCCCATTTTGCTTGTGGACATACCGTTTTTTTTTCTTTTTATCATCTCCGGTGGGACTTTAAATGTAGTCTCGTCGGTAGGACTTGGGAGAGATAGGGGTCATTTGCGTCCGTGGATTGTATACGGTTTTATAGGATGTATGATCCAGACCGTAGGGCCGGTGTGCTCAATTCGCCTGTGACTTGGAGCATTCATGTATAGTATTTCTTGAGGTATCGGCCATTGATGGGTGGCATGGGCCTTTCTCCCTCGGCATTTATCGGCTGGTAGGATCTTCCATCAAACACTTTCTCGATGATGTATGGTCCTTTCCAGTTTGGCTCGAATTTTTTCTTGGTATGTCGATTGGGGATGATCGGTCTTTTGAGGACCAACACCAATTCGCTTTTCTTAAAAGCACGGAGAGTCATAGGCCCGTGACATTTGGGCTCGGTACAACTCCAGATTTTCCTGTACTGTGAGCATCTTTTCTTCGAGAGTGTCGAGCTCTTCGAGCCGAAGGAGAACGTTTTCCTCCTCCGTCAACTCGTGTTGAACGACCATTCTTAGGCTTGGAACTTCGAATTCGAGGGGAGGATCGCCTCTACTTCGAAGAGTAACGAGTATGGAGTGGACTGAGTTGGAGTACGGTGCGCGGTACGATATGCCCACAATGCCTCATGAAGTTTGAGATTCCAGTCTCTCTTGTTGGCTGAAGTATTTTTCCTTAGGAACTTGCATAGGATTTTATTGAAGGTTTCGGCTAGCCCATTGGCTCTTGGATTATAGATGGAAGAATATCTTCAGTTTATCTTGTGCTGAGTAGCGAACCTTGAGATTTTGAAGCTCTTGAAAGAAGGCGGGTTGTCAGAAATGATCCTTCTTGGTGTACCGAAGCGGTATAGAATATTATGTCTGAAGAACGTCAGAATATCTTCTGTTTTGATTTCTTTTAATGGGACAACTTCAGCCTATCTAGAGAAGTAGTCTGTTGCAGCCAATATGAACTGGTGGTCTTTGGATGATGGAGGATCGATTGGGCCAACTATGTCGGTGCTCCAAACTTTGAAAAGCCACGACGCCACCGTAGGATGCAATGGATTGGGATGCTTGTGAATGAAATCACCGTGAATTTGGCAGAGATGACATTTCTTTGCATGCTTTTCGCAATCCCTTATCATGGTAGGCCAGTAATATCCAAGCCGTTTGATCTGAAGCCGCATTTTGGGGCCAGACTGGTGAGCCCCACAGATGTCCGAGTGAACTTCTTTCATGAACTTTTGGGCTTCGGCCAATGACAAACACCTGGGCCAGAGTTGGTCATATGATCCGCGGTATAGCATATTGTTTACAAACACGTATCGCAGAGCTTTCTTCTTCAGCTGAACTCTCGTAGATTTTTCTTCGGGCAGTTTGTCGTATCCGTGGTACTCTATGAAGGGCTCTCTCCAATCGGGCTCCTCTTGAATGATCAGAACTTCTTCGGCATGATTGCTCTTTTGTTCTGCGTTTTCCTCTTCTCGTAAAGAGACTGGGGGCAGAATTTGCCGGCTCCTGACCGTGATCAGAATTTCATCCATGTCGGGATCAGCCAGCTCTTTGGCTAGGCGAGCGAGTACATCGGCTTTTCCGTTCAATGCCCTAGGGACTCTCATTAGTTTAATGTGAGTGAACCTTTTTGTGAGTTCCACTACTCGGTTTCTATATCGAGCTAACTCGGGCTTATATATCTTGTAGTAGCCGCTCACTTGGTTGACAACAAGCTGGGAGTCACCGTAAACCCGTAGACGAAGAATTCTCATTTCTATGGCGAGCTCCAGACCAGCTATCAGAGTTTCGTACTCAGCCTCGTTGTTTGTGCGAGCTCGATGAGAGCGAAAGAACGTCGTAGGGTTCCTCCCGATGGCGTGACGAACACCAATCCTATCCCCGCTTTTATCTTCCGGAAGCTTGATTTACTGGAGGTCCTTATTGATGAGGCTCCATCGAAGTAGAGCTCCCAACATTGCTCGCTATCTTCAAGGTGCAACACTTGTTCATTGAGTAATTCACAATTTAGTGGCGACCCTTCAGGTATGGGATGAGCAGCGAGGAAATCAGTGAAGGCTTGCCTTTTTATTGCTTTCTGAGGAGTATAAACTATATCAAACTCAAGCAGCATGACAGCCCATCTTGCCATTCTGCTGGCTAGGGTTATTTTGGTCATTAAGTGTTTGAGCGGGTCGACCTTGGAGATCAGCATAACCCGATGAGCGAACAAATAGTGCCTCAGCTTCTTCACGGCGAATATCAGAGCCAATCATTGCTTTTCGATCGGGGAATAGTTGTGTTCCGTCCCAACTAAAGTTCGACTGAGGTAGTAGATGGCATTTTCTTTTTTCTTCTCGTTGTTCTGGGCAAGGAGCGCACCGAGTGACTCATCTAGCGCGGCAGTATAGAGAATCAACGGTTTATTTGGAATAGGAGCAGCAAGCACCGGAGGGTGCAACAGGTACTGCTCGATATTTTCGAACGCTTCTTGACATTCGACGTCTAAGACAAAAGGAGCTCCCTTCTTTATGAGCATTGAGAAAAGCCGACGTCTCCCCGATAGGTTCGAGATGAACCTTCGTATGTAAGCGAGTTTGCCTTGAAAGGCTCTTAACCACGTCAGATTCTTTGGAGGAGGTATCTCCATGATGGCCTTTATCTTTAATGGGTCAACTTCGATCTCTCGATGTCGAACTATGAAGCCCAAGAATTTTCCCGACGACACGCCAAAAGTGCACTTCAGAGAATTCATCTTCATATCGTATTCTCTCAGTCGGGTGAAAACGGTTCTGAGATCTCGGATGTGATCGGCCTTGGCTTTAGTCTTGACGACCAAATCGTCAATATAACATTCAACGACTTTATGGATTAGGTCATTAAAGATATTGGTCATTGCCTTTTGATATGTAGCACATGCGTTCTTCAGTCCGAACGGCATCACTTTGTAATAGTATATGCCGATCGGGGTTCGAAATGCTGTATACTTCTCATCCTCAGACGACACCTTGATCTGATTGTACACAGAAGAGTCATCCATGAAGGTGAACAGCTCGTAATTTGAGGTGTCATCGACCATCATTTCCATGATCGGTAGCGGGAAGTCGTCTTTAGGGTGTGCCTTGTTGAGGTCTCTGAAATCAATGCAAACTCGTATCTGCCCATTCTTCTTTTTCACTGGAACGATGCACGCGATCCAGTTCGCGTATTTCTCTTCTCTGATGAAGCCAGCATCGATGAGTTTCTTGGTTTCCTCGATGACCTTTTCTTCCCGTTCCTTTCTCATTCTTCGAGGAATTTGTTTGACTGGCTTAGCATCAGGAGATATAGCCAGCTTATACACGGCGACTTTAGGAGAAAGGCCAGGCATTTCTTTGTACGTCCACACGAAGCAGTCGGCGAACTCATGCAGCAGGGCGACTATCTGCTCTTTCATTTTCTCTGATAAGAGTGAACTGATATAGGTCAGTCTTGGATTATCGAGCGTTCCCAAATCAATCTCGGTTAGCTCGTCGAAGGTTGCTTGTCCACCTTCTTCGAGCTCTCGAGGAGCTTCTTCTGGCTTGACTATCTCGTCGTCATCATTTGACTTTTTGCTGGCTTCGCCAACATAGATCATATAGCATGCTTTGGAATCAGGTTGACTGAAACCTATGTCCCTTCTATCTGGAATTCGTCCATCGATGAGTGCTCGGATTTGAGGCGGACGCCATAGCCCCTCATAAAACTTCGCTTCGTATTCCGTTTGATCTAACCGACATCCGCACTTTTAAAAATATTCCTGCATCTCGAGCGCATAATATCTGGGATTGAGAACGGCTCTTATGCCTCTCTTATAGGGAAGGCACGTGACAGATAAATCGTCCGGGTGCACACAAGATTTGACCCATAAAACAGAATGCCCTTCTGTCCACTCTTCCTTTCGGGAACGTAGAAAGTTTGCAGTTGGTTCACGGTAGAGACCGACAATGCATCAAGCTTTTTGCACATATGCTCCGGCACCCTTGTGACGGCTAGGGACCCTTCTGTAACTTCGAAGGTTTCTCGTAGCTTTGCTTGTTGCGTGGGGGCCCAATTTGTATAGCTGTTGCAAGACAAGTTCTCTTCCTCCGACTCTTCAGTATCGCTGACTAAACGATGGTGAATTTTACTGTCGGATGGGCCTTCAATATCAGATTCGTCTGTATCGCTACCAAGAGGGCGATTTTTATGGACGGACGGATTTCCAACGTCGGACTCATCAATGTCACTGCCGAAATGCGGACGCACTTGGGGTTTTTACTTTTGAAAGTGACAGCCGGCTTTGATTTGCTTTTGAGTTTCGGGGTCGTTTTGTCTTTGGTCGGCTGTGGCTCGGCACTTTGGAGGTTCACAAAGTACCGGGAATCTTCATATCGAACTTCATGCACACCGAACGGCTGGATGTCTTCGGCAATGCATCTTTCTTCTCCATTTTTGGTATACTTCATGCACTGCTGGAGAGTTGATGGAACGATGCCGTAATCGTGAAGCCACGGCCTTCCCAGGAGAATTTTATAGGATGTGTCGGCATCGATCACGTATATCTTGGCTTCAGTTTGTAGGTCCCCGAACCTAATCGGCAGAGCTATGGATCCCAGAACTTGCTGGCAATTTTGGTTGAAACCTTGAATGACAATCCTTTCTCTTCACATGTGTCGGACGTCCATTGACAAACTCTTCAGAGTTCGCAAGTTCATGATGTTCACTGAGGACCCTGGATCAATCAATAAGCGATTAATCCGGTCTCCATCGCTGTATCCTGTCACGTTAAGCGGTCGGTTGTGCTCAGTTGTTCCTAGTAACAGATCTTCATTTTTAAATGTGGCCGCGGCTGTATGCAGAGTATACTGGGCTTCTTTCATATCAATTTTCGCAAAGCGAGCTTGGTACCTGTAACATTTCAAAATAATAAAATATTATTTTTGGGGAATTTTTATAATTTAATAATAAAATATTGAATATTTTAAATAAGGCGGTATAATTAAATACCGATAAATTGGGAAAAATTTGGAAAATTATAGAAATTACTAAAAAAGGGTGTTTTATGCGAATTATGCAAATTTTAAGTTTTTATGACTTATTTGACACTATTTTAGTGCTAATCGCGATTAAAAATCGCTAATCGCACTTTAAGCGTATTTTGTGCAAACATGCACCATATCTTTTTTTTAACACTTGTTGCATTTTCCTACATGTTTTGGGTGCATGGCTTGTTATTTTGGGGTTACTATTGAAGAGAGAAGGAAATTAGAAAAGAAAAAGGAAAAGAGTATAATATATAGGTATGGGTGAGAGAGAGAAAGGGAGGGTTTACCTTTGACTTGGACTTGGCCACTCCCTCACCATTTCATTCACTCATTTCCTCTCCCCTCCTCATGTTGTTGCTGCTGCGGCTGCACCCTCTCTCCCTCTCCACAAAATCCCCCAAAACACCATGAAAATCACCTCAAAACCCAAATCCCATTTCACAAAAAAGATGCACAAGCTCAAGGGAAGCACATTGGACCAAGAAAGCAAGAATTTTGGCCACTTGGGGCAACTCAAGAATTTTCTTGAGTTGCCAAATAAGGTAATTTATGAACCTTTAACTTAGTATTTGCATTATTTTTACCCCCATGTTAAGATAGAACCGATATCGTGTGATTTTGTGGACTTAGGAAAACTCTAGTTAGGGTTAATGGGAAGTGAGAGTGGTGATGGGTAATTAGGCTCAGTAGAGGCCACACAAACCCCCTAGTGCTAGAATTCAGGCCTAAACCAGAGACGAGAATCCCGGAATACGGATTTAGAAAAGCCGATATCGAAAAATTGTTGATTCTGTGAAGGTTAAATGAAATCTGTTATCACCCCGAGACTCTGAAAATTATTTTGCAAGGAGAGTGATACATGCAGGCACCTAGGAAGCTACCACCAAAACCCCAGCCCCTAACCCTTAACTATGGCCGCAGATTTATTCTATCTGGCCGCAAATTGCGGCCAGATCAGTGAGGATTGGGGTCGTGTTTGTTCTGTAGCTCATACATCTATAAGTTAGGCCCTTGGTATATGCAAAATTGTCTGATTTGGCCTAGGGTAGAATCTGGAGCCTTTTTCCTGAGTTGCTGTTTTGATTCGTGTTTTCGTTTCTCGTATTTTAAATTCTGGATTTGCGTCTTTGCGTTTTACCTCGATCATTTGGCGTTTGTACGATGAGATCGAGGGTTGTTTGATGATTTTGGAAGCCCAGTCCATAGGTTCTAACCTATAACCTTTTAAGCGTATCGTTTTGGTTTTCGTGTGTCGTTTTAGTTTTGATTTGGTTTTAATACGATGCGATACGTGTGATATGTAGGTACCCCACGGTGATTCGAGGCGATGAAGATGATGGTGGCAACGTCGACATCGACCAACGAAGATCAGGTGAGTAGATTATATCTACGGGGGAAGTCGGGTGGATGGCGTATAGCACCCCCACAGTTCGATATTTAGTATACTATATATATATATATATATACTATATATATGTATGATAGCGTTATGTGTTGACTTGGATATTCAGGTGTGAGTAGTGTACTATGGATAGAATAGGGTTTAGATGTAAACTAGTATAGTTTCCTAGATGTGAACCCTAGAATAGGTTTACACCCCCCCACACACACATGCTTGCTTGCTATACTTATACCTGGGTGATGAGGATAGTGTATGATATTGGGAGATGAGTCGATGAGATTGGGCATAGTGCCATGAGATCGGTGATATGATGTGATTCGTATTTGGGATACGACATGTGATTTTAGCGGGCCTTTAGACGTGTGTTTCACACACGCATTTATATTTATATAGATGGGATCGATTTGTACTTGACTTAGATCAGTACCCCAGATCATGAGATATGATTATAAGGATACCAGATAATTGATGAGATGAATGTGATATTGACCCGTACCCAGCTTTTGGGATGCCGTACGATGATTTACCGTACGAGCTTTATATTGATGATAGATCCGCACTCATGACTCGAGAATGTCATATGATATTGTATCGTACGCGGTACCTTTGAGGCGGGATCACCGACTATTATACTTATATATATATATATATATATATATATATATATATATCGACTCAGATTTAGGTGGTTTCCATACCCCTCCCGATTAGCGTGTTAGCTAGATCTGTAGTTGCTTAGTAGATGTTAGACTAGGCCGATGTCATAGCTATTTCAAAACTAACGAATCGGGAGTATTTCAAAGATAGGCAAAGGGATTCCACGGATATTTTCAAAAGACGCATCTTTTCTTAAAAACCGCGTAGCCCTTATTTTACTAAAAACCCTGATTCGTCTATTTCAAAAGGCAAACTGTATGACATTTTTATATTGATGCAGATGCGTCACTATTGCGTTTATTAGTCGATTTCTGCATATTCTTGTTATTCGCATCGCATTGCATGTGCAAATGGTTATTGTTATATTAAAATCATGCTGTTAGGACACCAACACCATTATCGATGATACATATGTTCCACGTACACCTGCTTGCCGGCTCACACACTTCATCATCGATAATTGCCATGTCACTACACTGTAGTACTGTTGCATACATGATATGACCCTTGCATGGAATACTCGTGTACCTACATATTGTACACTTATACTTGTGCACATACCTATTGTACATTCATACTCGTGTACATACTTATTGTACACTCATACTCGTGCACCTACCTGTTGTATACTTATACTTGTACACATACATATTTGCACATACATAGATGATTCTGGCTTGACTTGGAGATTTGGGAACCGCAAGATACTTTTTAAAACTGATCCATTTTAAAGAAGCGGTCTTCCCTAAATATGTCTATATTACTATTCCATGTTGCATGATATACTGATATGCTTACATTTCTTTTTTATGTCGCATACATCATGCTTTCTGATTATACGAGTTGAGATATGTTGTTTCCATGATATTTCTGGATTTGGGAACCGTGGGTATTTTAAAAGAAAGTATGTATTGTTTGAAAAACCCGGTTACCCTTGATATGATATTTCAGCGTGTCCACCATGTGTTTTCTCGGTGCTGAGAGCGACATGTGAAACCCGATTCAAGAAGGCAGATGAGGCCGATTATGGGTACATGGTGGACCCGGTATGGTACCCCGGGGCGAGAACGGATCGCTGTGTGTTAGACGGTGAGCCTGGCAGAGGGACTACTACCTACCGGTGATAGTATTTGGGTCTGGCGGATATCCGGAGGATACCGACCGGAGTCGAGAGATGATATGGGCCGATCCGGACTGACGGAGCCCGATATATGAGGATTTACGTGCCGATGCTGGGCACAGGTTTCATGATGTTTTCGAGTGTCGATGCTCGACACTCAGGTTCCATGATTTTGATATGTCGCGAGCGACGCATGTTTATTTACATCCTCATACTTCCATGCATATGCTTTATGATATTTACATGCATGATGGTTATTGACATTGATGACATTGATCACATAGTGGACGAGATCCACATACATGATGACATTGATTACATAGTTGGATGATATCCACGTACTTATAGACTTCATGATATAGTCGACATTGATCATACCTCATATTTATGATATATTATTATCTGAGGCACTGGCACGGGCACTTGGCACTACACTCATGTATAGATGTTACATTGCCACTTTATCGTACTTCAAACTTATTCATTTGAGGTTTATATATATGTATCTGATAGTATTGACCTAGGATTGTGTCATACATACGATTTCTGCTCTGTGATGTTTTCTATTCACGAGCTGGCAACTCACCCCCGTTGTGCCACAGTTTCTTACGGGTTTTGCTGTACAGGTTTCAATGCGGCTTTTCTGGCACACTGCTTTCCTTACGGATGACTTGCTTTGGTAGATGGATTCTTTTGCATCAGAACCATCATTGTATATGTATTATTCAGTTGTATCTAGAAATTACATCAACCAAACTTGTATATTGTTTCAGACTTAGAAAACCAGTTGTGTATTATTTCGACCTTAGAGTCGCGCGTTGTAGTATTATGGGTTTCATGCTGATTTTGAGCTTTCCTTTGAGTTTTGATCCTCGCCCTTTGGCGTTGTATATTATATTGCTTGCGTGGTTGTGACCGTCGATTGATGAAGAGCTAGCTCCCGTTTGGGGATGCCTTTTCATTGTGCATATATATATATTATTCATGTTGTATCCCGTTTGGGGCCAGTATTTACAAAGGAAACTCTGCCGAAATTTTTAGAAAAGATATTGAGGATTTAAAATGGATATTCGGCTTACCTATTTTAAAACCCTTGTTTTTAAAACATGTTTTCTACACTTCTTTGAAACTATTTTTCCTTATTTACTCCTTAAAATGGTTTTAGATTTCTGGGCTTTTGGCTTACTTGGATTAGATGGGGTCCTATAAACTTCATATGTTTCAAGTGCTAGTCACGTGCTATTTCGGGTCGTGACAAAGTTGGTATCAGAGCGCTAGGTTAACCTTGGTTCGAGTCTAAGTTTGACTATGCGGAGCCTAGAGCGTTTATATATATACGGAACTTAGGCTTGACCTTACGGAACTTAGACTTAATCGAGGGGGTATTATACCCGAACTTTCGTCGCGTAGGATGACCCTTGGTTGATGGAGTAGATAACTTGAGTAGAGTGACGTACCGTACGTATGTTCCGCGGCATATTTACGATACGCTACTCCGCTTAAGAAACCTTAGGATGTACATTTCCTTGCACAGTATTATATTCATTCCTATGATCTATCCTCATCGATACTAGTTATGATTTTGCTGCCACGATCACAGGGGCAGAGAGAGCTACGGCTAGAGTTGCGGTCAGCACGAGTTCGTCACGGACGAGGACTGACCAGGGCGTGTTTCCAGAGACGTACGATTGCATAGAGAGGCTGTTCCCCTCCGAACGGACACGCGGGACGTCGGGCCGTCTCGCCTGAGGTTCGGGGCAGATGCCAATAGGTGCTATCTGTCCACCTCTCCGAAGATGCCAAGTTGATCCATGGCGCCATGCATCGGAGGTTTAGACGGATGCGTCCGATGTAGCAGACTTCGTCAGATTCCCCCTCGTTTGAGGGGTTTTTGATTGTGGGGACGCTCTTCCCTGCAGGCGCAAGCCCCTGCTGTTAATTACGCTACCGCATCGCGGTAACAACTTTCTCCTTCTCCAGATGGTCACTTCGTGTCATGTGTTTTTGTTTTATGTTTTATTGCCCGTGGATCGTTTACGGAGACCGAGTTATGTCGTCGCCCGTAGGGCGTGGACTAGTCCAAATCCGTGTTATCTTAGATTTGGGTTTGGGGGTTTGGTTTGAGGACACGTTAGCCATACTTGAGGCTAAGATCAACTCAAACATTTGTTAAGGATACGTTAGTCTAGTTTGAGACTAAGATCAACTTAACAGGATCGTTTAGATCCGACAAAGGAGCGTTTGGACTCCATTGTTTCAGTTTAAGGACATAGTGGTCCATCGTATGTGTGGCCGTCGGGACCCGTCACCTCTTTGACGACGTTGAAGGATTACAACGACGGATGTCAGAGGAGTTCAGAGATGTACCCTCGAGCCAGAGTTAATTAGGGGGATTCATAGTCCAGTCTGCTTGAAGGTTTAAGGATGCGTTAGCCATCTTTGAGGCTAAGATCAACTTAAACAGGACCGTTTAGATCCGACGAAAGAGCATATGGAGGCTCTATGGTTCTAGTTTAAGGACATTGCGGTCCATGGGTAGTTTAAGGACATTGCGGTCCGTTGGTAGTTTAAGGACATTGCGGTCCATTGGTAGTTTTAAGGACATTGCGGTCCGCTGGTAGTTTAAGGACATTACAGTCCATTGGTAGTTTTAAGACATTGCGGTCCGCTGGTAGTTTAAGGACATTACGGTCCATGGGTAGTTTAAGAACATTGCGGTCCGTTGGTAGTTTTAAGACATCTCGGTCAAGGTTAAGGACGTCATAGTCCATGGGTTTAAGGACTCCACAGTCCGGTATGTGCTCTGGATGCTTCACACGGGTTCACTGCCGTGCTAGGCGAGGACCAGGCTCCGCTCTGGATGCTTCACACGGGTTCACTGCCGTGTTCCGCGAGGACCAGGATCCGCTCTGGACGTTTTCCACGGGGTCAAAGAGTGACGTTATCCGCGTTCCACGTAACCAGGAATTTTGCATTAGGCATGGGTTTAAGGACCCCACAGTCCATATCATGAGTGGTCATCGGGACCCGTCACCTCTTTGAAGACATTGAGGGATTACAATGCCAAGTATCAAAGGAGTGAAGAGATGTACCCTAGAACCGGGGTGGATTAAATAGTCCCTGGCCCAATTTGGGTCAAGACTGATCAATTATGTTATGAGCCCATTGGCTCAGTTAATCACAAATTGAGGACTTATGGCCAGCTTGGGCTAAGTCCAGTCAGGTCTGGAATATTGACTTTTGTTGGTCCATTGAGGGAGAGGCTTTGCCTCTATCCCTTTAGCCAATTGGGCCAAAGCCTAGTGTTAAACACTTCAGAGCAATCAGTGTTGAACACTGGGAATAGGGTTGACAAGTTAGTGTTTAACACTAAAAGAATAGTTGGTGTTAAACACCAGCAACAAGGCTTTCAAATTAGTGTTAAACAATAAAACAGATTGGTATCAAGTACTGGCAACGGAGCCCTCAAATTAGTGTTAAACACTAAGGTAGTCAGTGTTGAACACTGCAAGTAAAGTTTGAACACTAAGGCCCAACAGTTGTTTCAGTAACTGGATTCGAGGGTTCCAATTTAGTGTTAAGCACTAAGGCAAGAGAGGTCACGTGGCAACACGTGAGAGTGCCTTCCCTTCAATGATTCTGCTGAGATTACTGCATCTTTCAGAGCATCACGTGTCAGCACGTGACGGGCATTCATATGCTCATTTGTTAGAGCTTTTGTTAAGGGTCACGTGGGTCACGTGTGGGACTGCCTCAAAGGGTTTTCTATAGATCTCTTGGGGGGTCACGTGGTGGCACGTGACCCTGCCTCTATGTATGTCGTTTTTAGAGGATCTGTTGATCTTTTTTCAGGAATTAAATTCCTCGAGCTTTAGATTTCAGAGGAATTAAATTCCTACTTCCTTTCGAAGATTTATATTCTGAAATAGAGTTGAACTCTGAATTTTCTGTAGGAATTAAATTCCTCGTATATGTGAAGAACTGAAGAGGGTTAAACCCTTAATAAAAGCTTTCAAGGAATTATACTTCCTATTTTAAAGAATTATAATCAAGGGAATTAAATTCCTGCTGTTTCCACATAACTATATTCTTAATTAGGGTTAAACCCTATTTCTCTTTATTCTAAAGGAATTAAATTCCCATGATACAGGGTCAAGCCCTAATTTTATCTTAAAGGAATTAAATTCCTATAGTTCTGCGAGAATTAAATTCTCATGCTTGCATTCCCTCTCTATGTTTTGGATCTGCATGGCAGGATCTCAACCCATTGAGAATTAAATTCTCAACCTAAAGGGGAGATGTGCACTTTGCAGATCCTCTATCAAAGAGAGAAGAAATATATTCTTCTGTTTTATATATTAGAGTTAAACTCTGTTGAGAATTAAATTCTCTTTCTTTCAGAAAGCCTTCCCTTTCTTACCTAGGGTTTTCTTTTGCAGAAGATCCAAGTTCTTTCAAGTATCTGAGCTCTCTGCTTTTTTTTTCTTCCCTCTGCGTATATATCCTCTTTGTATCTCTTGGCTCCTATTTATATGAGAAGCAGCCGAATAAATTAGTTTTTGATGAATCTTCATTGAGAGATTTGATTTGCATCCATCATTCGTTTTGGACCTTTGGATTATTGGGTGAATTTTATTCACCATTGGATTTTAAATCCAGAGATTCTCCTTTGTTATTTTGGTTAGATTTAAGGGGGAAATCTTTCCAAACCCGAGATTTTCCATAGATAGATGATATTTAATCATCTCTGAATCTTTAATTTGATTGGTCCCAGATAATCACTTTCCTTTGGAAAGATTCAAATTTCCTTCAGAATTTAATTCTGTCGTCAAAACTGGGCTTTGAAAGCCGGTCACGTGTGACCACGTGACCCATGGTCACGTGTGGACACGTGACCCCCCTTTGGAACGAGCCTTCCTCTTTCTTTTGCACTCTGCCTTCTTCTGCTGCTTAGCCGTCGCGTGCTACCACGTGACCCTTGGTCACGTGTGAGCACGTGACCACTGTCTGGCACTTCTTTCCTTGGTTCAATTGGAGAGCGAGTCTGCTGCTTTGAACGTCACGTGCCGACACGTGACCCTGGTCACGTGGGAGCACGTGACCTCTTCTGAAGCTCTTTTCCTTGACTTGATCAGGGAACCAATGTCCCCTTTTCTGCCGCTTTATATGTCACGTGTCAACACGTGACTGCTGGTCACGTGTAAGCACGTGACTGCTGGTCACGTGTAAGCACGTGGCCCCCTTTTTGAAGCTTTTCCCAGAAGCTTTCCTGATTTTAAATCAGGAAACAAATGTCCCCACAGCGTTGTTCTCACGTGTCTGCACGTGAGTGCAACGCTGTCATCCTTGTGACCGTTGGATTCATTTAGGGATCTGGGGAGATGAAACGTTTCCATTTCCTTCTATAAATACCTCTGTCTCTTCATAGGAGCCTTCATCTTATTCATCTTCTTCCTCTGAGAATTTCCTCTTTGAGAATTTAATTCTCGCTTTCAGAGCTTAGTTCTCTGTCTTGAACATTTCCCAGAGTTTAACTCTGTTCAAAAAGAACCTTTCTTCTCAGGTAATGGTGTTGAACGGCCAAAGCGCCTTCGTCTTTTAAAAGAACTCTTTGGATTTTAAATCCGTATTGAGGGTTTCACAAAGAACCCATTTTTCTTCAAGTTCTTCCATAGGAACAGGAAACCACCTAACTTTCGAACTGTAGATCTCTTAGGGTTTAGGTGTTCTTTGGGGAGATGATGATGGCGCTTCTCTTCCATGGAATTTAATTCCATCAAAAAATGTTCCTGGGAATTTAATTCCCTTTTCTTAACAAGGAATTTAATTCCTATGAAGAACTCAGCTTCTTCATGCGGAGGCTTCCTGGGGTCTCTTGGCCCTAGGTTGTTCTTTCTGCAATTAATGCGACGGGGGTTTTGTAATGATTCTTGTGTCTTTTATTTTAGGTATCATGGACGCCCATCTATATAGTCTTGACGAGATCATTTCCTATGGGAACATTCGTGCGCTGGGCCGCAGTCAGAACCAGGAGTTCACCGATGCTCAGTGTGCCGAGATCATGGGCCGCTTCGACGAGTACAACCACAGGCTTCTCCCCCGTCGCTCTTCTCTTCTGAGGCTGATCGTGCTAGCGATCCGGGAGGCACTTCCTCTCTTTTGCGCCGGCATACCGCTCGGGGCCTTAGACACTGCCGAGGATAAGGTGCATTCGGTGTACCTTATGGGCTTGATCTCAAAGAGGAGGCGGGATGATCTCATTGATCTCCTTCATCAGATTTTTCAACAATCAGCCATACTGGGCGCCTATCTGAGGGTAGAGGACATCCGCGGGGACCCCGATGCTTGTGACCGTGAGAGAAAGCATACTCGGGAGGTTCGCAATGTTTGGAAGGTCTTGAATAAAGTTAATTTTGAGTTCCTCAACCCATGCCCCGCATCTGAAGTTTTACCATTGTAAATGTCTCCTCTATATTTTTATGTGAACCTCTTGAAGTATGAGTGACGAGTTTTATTATGTCTTTCCATGTTTGCATGCTTTTTTTCTGGGATTTGATCATCTTGGTACTATTGTTGTTTATACTTGTAATATGCAGGGTGCTGTTCCTTATATTTTCTTTTGAGTGTACATCAGGCTTAGGCCTCACGTGTTCTGCACGTGGGGATCCCTTGATGTGGCTGTTCACAAGATTTTCCTCATGCCATATTTTCAGTGCACAATGTTAGGTGCAGAAAAAGGGCCTTGGAAATAGTTCCATCTCCTTGATTTTCGGTGCCTTACCTTTTTTTAGGCCTTGGAAATAACTTCACCATGCAAGATTTTCCGCGTACAGCACTTAATGCACTTCATTATATATGAGGCTATAGCTTTCTTTTCCTTTTCACAGAGAGATTCATATCATATATATATTTTTTCCTTGAGAGAGAGAAACGAGTGCCATGGCCTGTAATCGCCCTCATGCTCGTCGACAGCCTTGGGAAGTTCCTCTTGAGGAGATGATCCCCCGCTTTGCCGCTCGGTTGGTGGATCCCCTCCTTACCGACAACGAATGCGACTCAGCCATGCATGAACTCTCGATCCGTAGGGGGTCTCCTCTCCCGATGGGTTCTCTCTGGCTCCGGATGATTCTCACGGCCGTGCTTGCCGACATTCCTCCTTACCCGGCGGAGATGACCCTGGCGATGCTCGACGCGGCAGAAGAAAAGCTCGAGGGCTTTCATGAAGCGTGCCTGATTACTCAGGCTTTGAAGGATTGCTCAATTCATCTGCTGGGCCAGATCAAGGCCCGTCGAGCTATTATGTCTGCTTTTGCGGACGAACACGGCGCCAATCGATGGGGAGCGACTCCTCGTGAGAACCGTCGCTTCGATGTGCTGGAGAAAGCAGAGAGAGAGATGGAGAATTTTGTCCTTTGCTTCGTTAACCCTTGTGCCGTTGATCCCATGTTTGGTGACCTTTTTCGTTAGCGTAGAACATTTTTAAATTAGTCTCTCCTTTTTTACGCTTTATGCAGAACTTCGATGTAGGCTTGGTACTAGTATGTATGTTTCCGCTTGCATAAATAAACTTTGGATTCTTCTCATGAGAACTTTCTTTAATTGCAAATGCTATCATCACTTTCCTATACATCAGACCCCCCCCCCCCTTTTTTTTTGGGCATTATGAATGTTCATGCAATTGCAAATGCTATTACTATTTTTTTTGAATACTCATATGATTGCGAACGCATGCTTGAAATATGTCGGAAATCTTTCTTGTTGCCTTTCACGTCAGGTGATATGAGCGCGTTTTAGATCGACTATTCCCGTCGGCTGAAAGCCCATTTATACGGTCTTGTAAATGTCATGTTTGCAAGGCCGCGGTCACGAAAGCGAGCTTACGTGGCCACGTAGCGAACATATCGTTATGCGAGAAAAAGGCTCAGCCGTAAATTTTCGGAGAGGGAGCTAGCTTCCAAGGCGCTGAGCGAGCTTCGCGCTACCCTTATCACCAAGGCCAACAAAGCGTATGAACTCTGGCGGGTGCTTCAGGAGTCCATCAAAGAGGTGGTGGCTCTCGACAAAGCTGCTACGTTCACTCGTGAGAGGGTTGAGGCTCATAAGGCCACTGAAAAAGAGCTCGAGGCTCGGCTTACTTCGTATCAGGCTCAGCAAGCTTAGGCGGAGGCTCGTCTTCTGGAGATCTTGCATCATGAAGCCGTGTCTCAACAACAAAACGATGAGCTGCTAAAATTACTACACCGGCCACCGGCTTGAGGACTTGTATCTTTTTTCCTTTTTTTCTTGGTGCATACTCATGGATGAGAGTATCTTTCTTTTGTTTTCTTTCATAAATTGTACTTTGTATCCATTTTGGCTTATGAATAAAAGATACGATTTTTCTTCTCAATGATGTGTCCCCTTTTTGTTGAATGCATTCTGCGGATATTCTGTCTTGATCTCCTTGCAGGACAGCGATGGCTCAGGATTCAGGGTTAAGATCTGCTTCCTAAGACTTTTACATTTTATGGGCCACGAGGGTCTCATAAAGAGTTTTTCTCCCTACAGGTCGAGAGGATCCTATAGGTGTAAGTTCTTCTTAAGAATCGTGAGGATTCTTAAATGGGTTTTCCCTTGAGAGTCGTAAGGATCCTACAAGAGAGTTTTTCTCCCTTACAGGTCTTGAGGACTTGTAAGTGCCGGATGCGGTCACCCTTGTCCGTGTTTTACGGGGTCAGGGATTTCTCCAGGTATTGTAGTTTAAAGACGTCGCAGTCAAGGTTAAGGACCTCATAGTCCGTGGATTTAAGGACTCCACAGTCCGATGTTAGTTTTAAGACATCACGGTCAAGGTTAAGGACCTCATAGTCCGTGGATTTAGGGACTCCACAGTCCGATGTTAGTTTTAAGACATCGCGGTCAAGGTTAAGGACCTCATAGTCCGTGGATTTAAGGACTCCACAGTCCGATGTTTGGTTGCAGGGACCCTTCACCTCTTTGAAAACGTTGAGGAATTACAACGCCGGTATCAAAGGAGTGAAGAGATGTACCCTTAAACCAAGGCGGTATCCGTAGGGAATCGGGGTGGTTGATCGTTAGTTTTAAGACATCACGATCGAGGTTAAGGACGTCATAGTCCGTGGATTTTAAGGACTCCACAGTCCGGTGTTTGCTCTGGATGCTTCACACGGGTTCACTGCCGTGCTTGGCGAGGACCAGGCTCCGCTCTGGACGTTTTCCACGGGGTCAAAGAGTGACGTTATCCGCGTTCCACGTAACCAGGAAGTTTGCACTAGATGCTTCACACGGGTTCACTGCCGTGCTCGGCGAGGACTAGGCTCCGCTCTGGATGCTTCACACGGGTTCACTGCCGTGCTCTGCGAGGACCAGGATCCGCTCTGGACGTTTCCACGGGGTCAAAGAGTGACATTATCCGCTTTCCACGTAACCAGGAAGTTTGCACTAGATGCTTCACACGGGTTCACTGCCGTGCTTGGCGAGGACTAGGCTCCGCTCTGGATGCTTCACACGGGTTCATTGCCGTGCTCTGCGAGGACCAGGATCCGCTCTGGACGTTTTCTACGGGGTCAAAGAGTGACATTATCCGCTTTCCACGTAACCAGGAAGTTTGCACTAGATGCTTCACACGGGTTCACTGCCGTGCTCGGCGAGGACTAGGCTCCGCTCTAGATGCTTCGCACGGGTTCACTGCCGTGCTCTGCTAGGACCAGGATCCGCTCTGGACGTTTTCCACGGGGTCAAAGAGTGACATTATCCGCTTTCCACGTAACCAGGAAGTTTGCACTAGATGCTTCACACGGGTTCACTGCCGTACTCGGCGAGGACTAGGCTCCGCTCTGGATGCTTCACACGGGTTCACTGCCGTGCTCTGCGAGGACCAGGATCCGCTCTGGACGTTTTCCACGGGGTCAAAGAGTGACATTATCCGCTTTCCACGTAACCAGGAAGTTTGCACTATATGCTTCACACGGGTTCACTGCCGTGCTCGGCGAGGACTAGGTTCCGCTCTGGATGCTTCGCACGGGTTCACTGCCGTGCTCTGCGAGGACCAGGATCCGCTCTGGACGTTTTCCACGGGGTCAAAGAGTGACATTATCCGCTTTCCACGTAACCAGGAAGTTTGCACTAGATGCTTCACACGGGTTCACTGCCGTGCTCGGCGAGGACTAGGCTCCGCTCTGGATGCTTCACACGGGTTCACTGCCGTGCTCTGCGAGGACCAGGATCCGCTCTGGACGTTTTCCACGGGGTCAAAGAGTGACATTATCCTCTTTCCACGTAACCAGGAAGTTTGCACTAGATGCTTCACACGGGTTCACTGCCGTGCTCGGTGAGGACTAGGCTCCGCTCTGGATGCTTCACACGGGTTCATTGCCGTGCTCTGCGAGGACCAGGATCCGCTCTGGACGTTTTCCACGGGGTCAAAGAGTGACATTATCCGCTTTCCACGTAACCAGGAAGTTTGCTGATTGTATCCGCATTTTACGGGATGAAGGTTTGGCGATATGTATACCACCGAGCCATGGAACTGGGAGTTGCCGTTGTTCCGCTTAGCTTGATGTTGTGTCTGCTGACGCGAGAAGAACGTCGAGATGATCTCTAGGCTATTGGTGAACCGTCGAGATTTGGCTTCTTCTTATGATGAAACCTGGGGAAGGAGTATGATCCCTTCTTTGATTGCGCCCCTGAATTGCATACAGGGATAGATGTAACATCACCTGTAGGGCGAGGATTTCACTTTTATTTTATTTCTTTTTCCGCGATGCTCTGTCATTTCGGCTATTTATTTCATTTTCACTCGCTGTTTTTTATTGCGAGTTGCCCCATCATTTCGGCTATTTTGTCATGCATGCGCGGCTCGCTAGCTTTTTCGCTGCAAGCTCGGATTTTGGATACCGGTTTCAGCGTCAGCACCGCTACAACTGGAAGGTTGCCAGGAGCGAATCATCATTTGCCTCTGTCGATGTTTGAACAAAGGTGGCTTAGTGAACAGGGTTAAAGGTCCTGCCAACCTAGGCTTTTGACTTCATGAGCCGTAAGGGTCTCACAAAGGTATTTCTCCCTACAAGTCGTGAGGATCTTGCAGGTGTGTTTTCTCTTTAAGGATCGTGAGGATTCTTAAGTGCATGTTCTCTTGTAAGTCGTAAGGATCTTACAAAGAGGATTTTCTCCTTATAAGTCGAGAGGACTTACAAGGGTTGTTCACCATATGAATATATCCCCAGTCACGGGTGGGACTTTGTTAGGGAAACGTTTGTTCGCGCCCGTGGATTGTATACAAGGGTCAGTACGAGCCGCTTGTAGGGCAATATCGAAGGTTGTGGGGGATTTGCTTAAGAACAGGTTTAGGTTTCTGTAACTTAAGACTTTCAAGTCTTATGAGCCGTGAGGGTCTCATAAGAGAATTCTCCTTACGAGTCGTGAGGATCTCGTAAGTGTATTTTCTCCTTAGGAATCGTGAGGATCCCTAAGTGTGTTGCTCCTTTGTGAGTCGTAAGGATCTCACGCAGGTGATTTCTCCTTACAAGGTCGAGAGGACCCTATAAGTGTCTTTTAACGAGGTTGCGCCCTTTCGGGTTTTCACAAACACTCGCCGGTAGTCCTGCTGTTTTTACTCACGGAGCCCTTTAGGGTTTTCATCCGTGCCCATTTTGCTTTATGGACATACCGTTTTTTTCTCTTTTTTTTTTATCATTTCATTTTTTTTATTTTTCTTCCTTTTCTCCCTTCTTTTTTATCTCGTCAGCCTAAGGATGCTGCGGTAGTAGTTTAGGGACGTTTCGGTCCGTCGTTAGTTTAAGGACGTTTCGGTCCGTCGCTAGTTTAAGGACGTTTCGGTCCTTTGTTAGTTTAAGGACATTTCGGTCCATCGTTAGTTTAAAGACGTTTCGGTCTGTTGATAGTTTAAGGACGTTTCGGTCCGTTGATAGTTTAAAGACGTTTCGGTCTGTCGTTAGTTTAAGGACATTTCGGTCCATTGTTATGGGAAGGCCAGCTACTGCTTGTAAAGTCTGAGCCTAGGAAGATAGCGAGCGGACATAGTCGTCGTCATCTACCATTGACCCAGGCTGTGGCTCACTAAGCATAGTATTTCTTCAAGAAGCGGTCGTTTATTGGCCTGAAAGGCCTTTCACCGTGCATGTCCACGAGTAGATAGGCTCCACCCTGGTAGACCTGGTCTATGATGTACGGGCCTTCATAGTTTGGCTCGAATTTCCCCCGCTTGGCACGATTGGGGATCATAGGTCTTTTGACCACTAGCACGAGTTCGCCTTGGCGGAATGCCCTTGGCCTGGTCAATCTTTCGTACGAGCGCGTCATCTTTGCTTTGTAGGCTTCTAGATGTTGTTGCGCTATGAGCCGAGTTTCGTCGAGGGCATCAAGCTCCTCAAGCCGAAGGTGAGCATTTTCTTCGTCCGTCAGTTCGTGGTGGACTGCCACTCGTAGAGAGGGTAACTTTATCTCGAGGGGGAGTACTGCTTCCGTCCCAAATACCAACGCGTACGGCGTTGTGTTCGTGGCCGTCTTGAATGTAGTTCGATAAGCCCAAAGAGCTTCCTGCAGCCTTTCGTGCCAGTCTCTCTTATTCCGGGAAACGGTCTTTTTTATGATCTTCGTCAAGGTCTTATTGAAGGCCTCGGCCAGACCGTTGGCTCGTGGGTTGTAAACTGAAGAATACCTCCAATCTATATTGTGCTGTTGCGCGAAGCGGCTAACCTTATGGCTTCTGTAGGCTGGCCCGTTATCGGAGATAATCCGCCGTGGGGTTCCAAACCGATAGATAACGTGCGTCTTGAAGAAATGGAGGATATTCTCCGTCTTCACTTCCCTCAGTGGTATTGCTTCTACCCATTTGGAGAAGTAATCAGTTGTCGCCAGGATAAAACGATGTCCCCGAGATGATGCCGGCTCAATGGGGCCGACTATGTCAGTTCCCCACATTTCGAATGGCCAGCTGGCCACCGTTGGGTGTAGTGGATTTGGATGTTGGTGGATAAAGTCTCCATGAATCTGGCACGAGTGGCATTGCTTCGCGTACTCGAGGCAGTCCTGGATCATCGTAGGCCAGTAGTAACCCATCCGTTTAATTTTTAACTTCATCTTTGGGCCTGCTTGGTAAGAACCGCAAAGTCCGTCATGAACTTCCTGAACGACTTTTTCTGCTTCGTCAGGTCCTAAGCATCTCAGCCATAGAGAATCAAGTGATCTTTTATATAGAGTATCGTTGACGAAAGCGAAAGATAGAGCTCGTTTCATGAGCTGATGTCTTGAGGACGCTTCTTTGGGCATTCGGCGGGACTTAAAGTAGTCTATGAAGACTTCCCTCCAGTCCTCGGCCTTCTCTTGGTCTTTTATTTGTAGGGTCGTCTGCTCAGTCGCTCCCTCTTTATGTAGTTCCGGAGATAGTTCTGCCGGGGTGAGCACTCGACGGCTTTGTACCACGATTCTGACATCATCGAGGTTCTCGTCAGCCAGTTCTTTAGCAAGTTTGGCCAGCACGTCTGCTTTGCTGTTCTCCGCGCGCGGTATGTTCCCTAAAATATAGGAGGGAATTTGGGCCAACAGTTGTTGCACCTTTTCGCCGTACTTTACCAACTCCGGTTTGCACGTTTGGTAGTCACCATTTACTTGACTAACGACCAGCTGAGAATCTCCGTATATAAGGAGGTCTTCAATTCCCATGTCGATGGCGATTTCGAGGCCTGCTATCAGAGCTTCATATTCAGCCTCATTGTTTGTCCTCGGCTCTGTCAAGGAGAAGGCGAAACGCATTATCCCTCCTTGTGGGGTTGCAAAGATGAGGCCTATCCCCGATTTGATCATTGGGATACCTTGCTTTTGTTTCTTTACGGAGGACGCTCCATCGAAATAGAGTTCCCATCGGGTGCTTCCGCCGCTAATCGCATCAAATGCATGCTCGTCCGGCAAATCACAATTCAAAGGAGAATCGGCCGGTATCGGGTGCTCAGCGAGGAAATCGGCAATGGCCTGGCCTTTCACTGCCTTGAGAGGTTGATATGTTATCGAGAACTCCATCAAGAGCAGGGCCCATTTAGCGAGTCGTCCCGTCAATATGGCTTTTGACATCAAGTATTTAAGGGGATCCACCTTTGAAATAAAACGGACTTCATGCGCCAACGCATAGTGCCTGAGCTTTGTCACCGCGAAGATTAAGGCCAAGCAATGTTTTTCAATGGGAGAGTAGTTGCTTTCTGCTCCCAGTAGAACTCGACTTAAGTAGTAGAGTGCTCTCTCATTCCCCTGATCATTCTCTTGCGCCTATAATGCGCCCAAGGAACCTTCGAGGGCGGTTGTATAAAGAATGAGGGGTTTTCCCTTGACCGGCGCGGCCAACACCGGAGGGTTCTGCAGGTACTGCTTGATTTCGTCTAGTGCACCTTGGCATTTGTGATCCCAGACGAATGGAGTCCCCTTTTTCATCAGGTGGCTGTAAGGACGGCACTTGCCCGAAAGATTGGCGATAAACCGCCGGATGTATGCGAGCTTCCCTTGGAGAGACCGCAACTGCTTGAGGGTTCTCGGCGGAGGCATCTCCATGATCGCCTTAATCTTTGACGGATCTATCTCAATACCTCGGTGTCGGATGATGAATCCCAGGAATTTACCCGAGGAAACTCCAAACGCGCATTTGAGGGGATTCATCTTCAAATTATATTGCCGAAGGCGTTGAAATACAGTCTCCAGGTGGTTTAGATGCTCTTCGTATGACATGCTATTTACTACGAGGTCGTCGATATAGCACTCGACAATGTCATGTATGAGGTCGTCGAAGATCTTTGTTATGGCCCTTTGATAGGTAGCGCCAGCGTTCTTTAGACCAAAGGGCATAACCCTGTAGCAGAATATACCCAAAGGGGTCCGAAAAGCGGTGTGCTTCTGGTCTGCGGGATGCATCTTTATCTGATTGTATCCTGACGAGCCGTCCATAAAGGAGAAAACCTCGTGAGTGGACTGTAGGGTGTTTTTCGTCACCCCGGTGAGATGGGAATACGCGCGCGCTTGTCAGGCGTACTACAGATTCCCCCTGCCTAGGGTAGGCCGGGGTTTAATGATTGTGGGGATCCGAATCTCCGGCAGCCGCGGACTAAGCTGCCGTTAATTACTCATCGCCTTTGGGGCGAGGGAACCTCCGATTAACGGGTTAAACTGGTCATGCGAACTCAATGTGCAGTATGCGTGTGTTTTGAAAGGGGGTTTTGGATATATCGGGAGCCACGCAGAGTTTTTACGGGGGTCCCGCTACCCGGATAGCGGGCTGGGGGTCAAGGGGGCTAGCAGCCCCCTTGCGGGGTTCGGGGCAGCGCCCCGGCCCGAAAATTTTTTGGAGGGGGAGAATGTGGCGGAGTATGTATATGTGTGAATTTGTATACATATGTATGTGTATATGTATGTACATAAAAAGAGAGGGAAAAGGCATCCAAGGGATGCGCAAGCGCGCGCGCCATGTGTCGGCGCGCGGGCGCCTTGCGCAGGTGCGCAAGCGCGCGCGCCACGTGTCGGCGCGCGCGCGCCTTGCGCACTTGCGCAGGTGCGCCGGAGAGGCACAAAAGGCTTTTAGCCTGAAAAAATTTCTCAGAAGAGAAATCAGAGAGGAGTTGGACTCCTGAATGTGTTTTTCTTCTTTTTTTGAGGGTTTAGTGAAAGATGTTCTTCTTCTTCCTCCTCTATTAGCTGGATCTTGAAGATCAAGAGATGTGGGATTTCAAAATCTTTTCTTTTTGAGATCTGATGGAAGATCTGAGTTCCCCTTGATGGGTTTTGTGGTGAAAAACTATTTAGTTTTGAAAAAGGAAGTGTAAAACTCTTGATTTAATTCAAAAGAAAGAAGAAGGTTTTGGAACCTTGAAGATGGAAGAAAGAGCTCAGCTCTGAGACTTTTTTTGGAGAGA
Organism: Agapanthus africanus; assembly: GCA_030015575.1. Classification (NCBI taxonomy): domain Eukaryota; kingdom Viridiplantae; phylum Streptophyta; class Magnoliopsida; order Asparagales; family Amaryllidaceae; genus Agapanthus; species Agapanthus africanus. The sequence continues at coordinate 783,442,725 of CM057341.1, forward strand.
GAAAAAGGTTGTTGGGATATTTCATTATCCTTGCCTTTATAGGCCATACACTTTACACATTGCCCCTTGGGCTTCACAAAATGGCGTTTTGCCTATTTCATGGCTCATGTGTCATTTATTTTTGCACATAAGCCATGGGCTTTACAAAAATTTGGCTTTATGCCTATTTTTCTTACATTTATCCATAAATAAAATAAAAGAAATGCAACAAAATTATTTATTACAAAATTTTTTATCTTGGCATGGGGGAGGCCGGCCGCTTCATGTTCGGGCTCGACCCAGGCATGGGCCCACTGGATCTGGGCTTGGGCCCACTTGGCTTGGGGTTGACTTTGATTTTGACTTGGTCAACCGGGGTGTAAATTTTTACCCCAACATGGACGTGTTATCTATCATTAGCTCGGTTACCGGTACTGGGAAATCATCCTTTGGACAGGCTTTATTGAGATCCCTGAAATCCACGCATATGCGTACGTCCCATTCTTTTTCATTACTGGGACGATATTGGCGATCCAATCGGGATATTGGACTTCTTGAATGAATCCAGAATCGATCAGTTTCTTGACTTCGGCGTTGATGCTCATCTCCAGCTCGAGTCGCATCCTTCTTGGCGCCTGCTTGACTGGCTTGATATCTGGGGATATTGCTAATTTATGCACAGCAATCTCCGGATCTAATCCTGGCATCTCGGAGTAATTCCACGCGAAGCAGTCTTTATGCCGTAAAAGCACGTTCTTTAACGCGGCCACCCTTTCTTCAGAGAGCAGCTCGCTGACAAATGTCGGTCGCGGGTCATCCGCCGATCCCAACTCAATCTTCCTGAGGTTATCTGCAGTAGTATGTATACCGTCTTCCAGTTCTTTCGGAGCGGGCGGAAATTCTGAGATCACCTCATCATCGCTGTTTTCAAAGCACCGGGGAAGGTCATCTATGTTCTCGGGCTCTTCTTTTAATATTGTGATCGTATGACAGGGGCGAATCCGCTCCCGGGACTGAGGCGGATCCGGTTCTGCTCTTGCGGCCTTGGGCTCGTGCTTTCGTGGCGGCGTTACCCTCCAGCTGTTGGATAAAGCGAATCTGCCCCGTCGGTACTGGTCTTCGACCCAGTTCTTGAAGGTGAAGCAGTCTTCGGTAAGATGTCCTATGGCTTGGTGATAAGAGCAGTAGCTCGAACGAGAAGCCTTGTTGGTTTGCTCAGGGTGTCTAGACTTTGGAAGCACGATCATTTGATGTTTTAAAGCGAGCTTGAGTAACTTCTCTGTCTTGTCTCGGGGGAAGGAGTACGCTCGGCTCCTCTTTTCCATGAGGGACGAAGCCGAGCCGCGCAGTACCCGTAACCCTCTAATCCGGTGTCCTGGTTGTCGGCTCCTCTTTCCGCTCCTTGACTTACTCCCGTCTCCGCATCGGGCCTTTCGTATGACGGGTTGATAAGGACGAGCACCTTTGCCTTTTGCAGCCTGTTGAAATAGACGCTGCGTCCTGGCCTTCTCGTAGATGGCCATTTCGCGGTTGTGGTCTTCCCGACCTTTCTGACCCACTTTCCTGATAGGCTTGTCCATTCGTTCTTCAAATGACGGACTCGACGTCTCAATCGCAGGGTCTGGTTTTGATGAGGGGTTGGCCTCTCCTGACAGGGCGTCCTCTTCTTCATCAAAGGTATATATGGCGTAGTTACTGTGGGCCCGTTCCCGTTTTCCGGTTCTCGCGTATCCAAGCCCGAGTGTTTCCATTTTCCCGTTGGGCAATTTGCGTTGGGTCCCAGGGACATCCCAAATCTTTTTATAGAACCGAGCCTGCCGAACAGTCTGTTTTAAAGGTACTCCTTGGCGCTTCAATAGCTTCTTTAATCCGTCTGTATAGTATCTAGGCAGACGGATGGGTTGGAGCCTGTCAAGTGTAGCATCCACGCCATGCCAGATCTCTTTCTTTACTTTCGACTCTGAGGATCGGTAGAATAGGATCACCTTCTCACCCCTTCGCCTGGGAGGGACGTAAAACGTTTGCAGGTCCTGCACATTGTGAGCTTGAAGCGTGTCGAGATCCTTGTAGTGTTCTCGCGGTACCATGGTGATTTGCAAACTATGGCCATCGCCAAGGGGTGCTTGCATTGAAAGCCGATTGGAGAATACGACATTGACCTCATCTTCTGAATCACTTCCGAAGACCAGTATGGGGGCGGGCGTCCCCCGGTTGTTGCGTTGAGATGGCCCTGTATAAACTATCTCTTCCTCTTCTTCGGTATCGCTTCCGAAAACAGGGATGGCGGCGGCGGCTTTGTTCTCCGAGTTGCGACACCTTTCTATATCTTCGAAGTCTGGCAAAAAGTATTTCGCATCTTCGTATTTGCGGACTTCGTTCACGGAAAATGGGTTCAACTCACCTGTTACGGTATACTCGAAACCATCCTTAAAGTACTTCATACACTGATGTTGTGTAGAAGGGACGATGTTGTATTCGTGTAGCCAAGGACGACCGAGCAAGGCGTTGTAGCAGGTCTTGGCGTCGATGACATGGAATTTGATGTCCGTGACGAGAAGTCCGAAGCGTAATGTTAGTATTACAGATCCGAGAGTCCGTGACGATTGTGAATCGAAACCGGAGATAGTAATTTTGTCACGAGCGAGATGTTGCACACTCATGCAGATTTCCTTCAACACCCGAACATTAAGGAGATTGACGGAGGATCCATTATCCACCAGGATCTTGCCTATCTTGATGTCATGGCAGTATCCGGAGACATATAGGGGGCGGTTGTGGTCGCACGTCCCGAGAAGGAGGTCTTCATCACCGAAAGTGATGTCGGCCGTATGCACTTCCTCCAGTTCATCCTTCATCCTTTCAGTGGCGAGAAAGGCTTGGAATTGTTCAGGTTCTTGCAACGCTTTAATGAGTGAGTCTCGCGCTTCTTTTGATAATAGGAGGGCGTCAAGAATGCTAAGCTGGGAAGGTAGCTTCCTTAAGTGCGCGAGAATGTTATAGTCCACCTTACCCTTTTTGGGAGGGTCTTTGGCAGTTAGCTCTTTCATGACTTGGTCATCTAAAGTGATATCTTCAGTGACCTTGTCCTTTCCTTTATCTTTTCTGTTCGCGGGCCCGAGATTCTTTTCTGGGAGTGTGCGATTGCGCAGCTGGATGTTCTCGCAGGCTTCCGATTTCTCCTCTTTCCCTAACACGGACTCTTCAAAGAGAGGGCCCAGAGTCACTTCTTCATCAGAGTCGCTCCCAAAGGTGAGAACTTGTGACCCCTCGGCATGAGCCATATAACAGTTGCCAGTAATTCTGTTGAGCCCGTCGACAGTGCTTCTTTGCTCCCGACGGATCTTGCGTTTCATGCGCTTACAATGTTGCCGACGAGCAACATATCCTTGCCACCATATCTTAAAGGCGTCGCACTCCTCTGTGGGGTGTGAGATTTTCCGATGATATGCGCAGTAATCGGGGTGCCTCTCCTCCCCATTGTGTGTGTTTCCTTCCGAGGGGGGTAGCTTCATCCCCATTGACATGGCTTTGGCAAACCTTTTCCTCGTCTTGAATATCTTCTTGTCTACTTCGAATGCCGTTCGCTCTGGCAGGGGTAGTTCAACTCTTTCGTTCCGTCGCCCGCCTTTGGTTCCTTCTGACGTTGCCATCTCGCGCTCCTGATCCGCTTTACTCTTTAGACGAATCTCGTCTAGAAAGGCATTGATCATTTCATTTGTTAGCCGCGCACGCTCTGGTTCGGGCTCCGTCTCCAGCTTCTTAGGGCCAGGGGTTTTCTCATCATCGATAAGCGAGTGGGAGATCACGTTACAACTCGCCACATACTCTTCGGCTTCATCCGACGAGCTCTCTCCATCACTTTTCTCTTGAAAGATGTGGCTGAGAAACTCTCGCAACGTTACAGGAGTTCGCGCTTTTTGATCGTATTCTTCCAGCGCGTCGATTTGCTTCTGCAAGTTCGTGTGCTCGTCTCCAAGCTTCGCGGGCTTCTTGGTCTTCTTCTTCTTTTTCTTTGAAGATTTTGACAACTGGGCGTGAGTATTTAGGCCCTTATCAGCAGTCTTCGTAGTTGCGCGGGGCTTCAACACTCCTTCGATAATTTGAGGTTCGAGAGGGTCCTTCCATTCGACCGCAGGGCACGCGTGAAGGTCTCTCAGCATTCTTTTGGTTTTCGTTGATAGCACGACCTCCCATGGAACTTCTTCAATAAAGGAGCAGGTTGCCCCCGGTGTATCTGCTTTCTTAGGAGTATGCGGTTGTGGTGGGTTCACCTTCCACTTCTCGGATAGTACGAACTTCCCCTGGAGGTATTGATCTTCAATCCATCCTTTGAAGACGAAGCAATCTTCAATCGGATGGCTTACCGTTTGATGGTAAGGGCAATAGTTGAGGTTATTCACCTCGGCGGGTTGTGGCGGTCGCCTTGGATTTGGTAGGTTTATAAGTCTGTTGCGTATTGCCAGCTCGAATAACCGTTTCGTCTTGTCCCGTGGGAACGAGTAGGGACGTTTCATCTTCTCATTGTAATACCGACGTCTTTCCTCCAGTTGATCTGCCGTTTTCGGGGCGTTAGGTTGCTGCTGGGCATTCGCGACGAAGGTTGCCCTTCCTTTACCCTTGTCATTTCGAGGTTCCGACTTCGGGGGAGGTGGTCTATGACCCATCTGGTCCATCTGAGCCAACTTGTCGATTAAAGCCTGGAATGTGGTTGGCTTAAAGAACATCATAAACTGGGAGATAGTTGCGTGGGGTCTAGGGTTCCCACGAACATGCCCACTGCGGGTGCTTCTTCAATGCGTTGCTCGCATCTCGACCACAAATTCCGCCAGCGTATAGCATACTGGACCCAGGTTTCGTCTGGTTTTACCCGGGCGTTAATCAATGCAGTTATTGGAGTGCGTTCGCTGGCACTTGCGAACCGCTGAGTGAATAACAACTCCATTTCAGCGAACGTTTTGATAGAATCGTTCGGGGGTTCCGAATACCATTCGAACGCTGTTTCTGATAAGCTGCCCACGAACTGGCGGAGCAACAGTTTATCGTCACCGCCGGTGTTACTACAGAGAGCCCGGAACTGGGCGACATGTTGATGGGGATTGCCGGTCCCTTTGTACACGTGGAATTTTGGTATCGTATAGCCTTGCGGGTATTTGATTTGGTCGTACCAGCTTGGATACGGCCGCCCCGTTTTCACGACTTGACCAGCTGCCTCAGTCGCATGATGGACCCGGATTTGCTGGGCTACGTAGTCAGCCAAGTCAGCTTTAGAGATTGTCTCCTCCTTGGCCGTTGAGAGGGCTGGTGGTGGATTTGACGTTTCTCCTCGGTCGTCTTCCAGAACGATTGGGGGATCCTCGGCGGGTAGGTCTTGCTGGATCATCATTCCTATCATATCTTGGAAGAGAAGGCCCATACGTTGTATGTTGGCTGCTTGTTCAGCAGCCTCTTTGTCCCTTTTCTCCAGTGTCCGGTGAAGGAATTCAGCGTCGGTTTCCTCCTCCTGGTGTGCGTCTGAGGACGTTTCTGGGCTTTCTTTCGGCCCGGTAAGTGCAGCCATGGCATTCATCATTTCCTGAAGCTTTTGTTGCTGCTCCTGGGCTTTCGTCACGGATCGGGTAAGCGGTCGGTGACCCGTAGAGGTGCGGCTTTCCTCCTTTCCAAAAGCCATATAAACAGTGTGCACCCTCGTGCCCCCAGACTTAGGGCATTCGGGCTCAGTGCTTTTAGCTGTTGTTGCATGTCGCGGGATCTTCTCTGGCTTCCTCCTTTTATGAGCCATGGAGGTTGAGGGGTCCGTTGAGGTGGGCGTCCAGATAGCCTTTTGGGGTTTAGCCTGACGACCGGCCTCCAATTGGATTTTTAGCTTCTTATGCTGGCGGGAGAAGTTTGGATCGACGATCGAGTCTCGTGCCTGCCGCCAAACCTTATAGATTTTGGAGGACAGCCGTTGAGGAGATCGGGGCTGTTCTGATTCTATTTCCACAATCTTTTTTAATGAGGGGGGAGACCTCTTTAGCACTGCAGTAGGGGAATTCCTTCGCACCTTATTTAGCATTTCGAAGCTGTTCTCAGTCGGAACAGCAGCATTAACTTCTGCCACCGGGGCTGGTGGAGTTGATCCAGAGGGGGAGTTGCCCCCAGCCTTCCTTACTCGGTGCCAATGTCGACGTCGAGCGCGCCGAGCAGATGGCGTAGGGTCAGTGCTAAGAATGGTTTCGTCTTGCCCCCTGTGTGGGTGAGGGGTCGCTGTTGGTGCTAGCCTGTCAAAGACCGATGTCCTTTGGGTAACAGGAGCGGGAGCTGAAGCCGTTAATCTGGTAAAGACCGACTTTTTGGCCGGGGAAGCTGCCTTGGCGATTTCGGAGGCAGGAGTGGCCGTTTTCTTAGAAGCAGCCTTCTCTGCGATGAATTTGCAGGATTTCTGGCCCAATCTAGAGAAGACTGAGGCGTTGACATCGGGCGACTCGTTGAGAGGAGCCGCGGCAGGGGTAAGACGATCAAAGACCGACTTCTTGAGAGCTTCCTTTGTCAACACCGGCGCCGTGAAGCTTGATGGCGGGAGTATAGTCCCAAAGAACAATCCGGTAGTGGCTTGAGTCACCTGGTCCACCGGCATTGTGAACAACAAAGCAGCTTGGGGTCCATAGGCTATCCCTCCCGGCGAGGCAAAGCGTTGGTCGCAATTGCAGCTTGAGTAGTTGGAGGATTTCGCAGAAGTAGAAGCCATCGATCCTTTGCTTTCTGCAATAAGCAAGGCGCCAATTCTTAGTATCTTGAAGCCCAAGGGCAACTATTAGCGAACCGCGATTGGTTCGCGAATCACGACACACGAAGTGTGGAGTGGAAAGAGGAAAAGGTCCCACCGGGCGTGCCAGAATCTGTTCCCCTCCGAACGGACACGCGGGACGTCGGGCCGTCTCGCCTGAGGTTCGGGGCAGATGCCAATAGGTGCTATCCGTCCACCTCTCCGAAGATGCCAAGTTGATCCATGGCGCCATGCATCGGAGGTTTAGACGGATGCGTCCGATGTAGCAGACTTCGTCAGATTCCCCCTCGTTTGAGGGGTTTTTGATTGTGGGGACGCTCTTCCCTGCAGGCGCAAGCCCCTGCTGTTAATTACGCTACCGCATCGCGGTAACAACTTTCTCCTTCTCCAGATGGTCACTTCGTGTCATGTGTTTTTGTTTTATGTTTTATTGCCCGTGGATCGTTTACGGAGACCGAGTTATGTCGTCGCCCGTAGGGCGTGGACTAGTCCAAATCCGTGTTATCTTAGATTTGGGTTTGGGGGTTTGGTTTGAGGACACGTTAGCCATACTTGAGGCTAAGATCAACTCAAACATTTGTTAAGGATACGTTAGTCTAGTTTGAGACTAAGATCAACTTAACGGGATCGTTTAGATCCGACAAAGGAGCGTTTGGACTCCATTGTTCCAGTTTAAGGACATAGTGGTCCATCGTATGTGTGGCCGTCGGGACCCGTCACCTCTCTGACGACGTTGAAGGATTACAACGACGGATGTCAGAGGAGTTCAGAGATGTACCCTCGAGCCAGAGTTAATTAGGGGGATTCATAGTCCAGTCTGCTTGAAGGTTTAAGGATGCGTTAGCCATCTTTGAGGCTAAGATCAACTTAAACAGGACCGTTTAGATCCGACGAAAAAGCATATGGAGGCTCTATGGTTCTAGTTTAAGGACATTGCGGTCCGTTGGTAGTTTTAAGGACATTGCGGTCCGCTGGTAGTTTAAGGACATTACGGTCCATTGGTAGTTTTAAGACATTGCGGTCCGCTGGTAGTTTAAGGACATTACGGTCCATGGGTAGTTTAAGGACATTGTGGTCCGTTGGTAGTTTTAAGACATCTCGGTCAAGGTTAAGGACGTCATAGTCCATAGGTTTAAGGACTCCACAGTCCGGTATGTGCTCTGGATGCTTCACACGGGTTCACTGCCGTGCTAGGCGAGGACCAGGCTCCGCTCTGGATGCTTCACACGGGTTCACTGCCGTGTTCCGCGAGGACCAGGATCCGCTCTGGACGTTTTCCACGGGGTCAAAGAGTGACGTTATCCGCGTTCCACGTAACCAGGAATTTTGCATTAGGCATGGGTTTAAGGACCCCACAGTCCATATCATGAGTGGTCATCGGGACCCGTCACCTCTTTGAAGACATTGAGGGATTACAATGCCAAGTATCAAAGGAGTGAAGAGATGTACCCTAGAACCGGGGTGGATTAAATAGTCCCTGGCCCAATTTGGGTCAAGACTGATCAATTATGTTATGAGCCCATTGGCTCAGTTAATCACAAATTGAGGACTTATGGCCAGCTTGGGCTAAGTCCAGTCAGGTCTGGAATATTGACTTTTGTTGGTCCATTGAGGCAGAGGCTTTGCCTCTATCCCTTTAGCCAATTGGGCCAAAGCCTAGTGTTAAACACTTCAGAGCAATCAGTGTTGAACACTGGGAATAGGGTTGACAAGTTAGTGTTTAACACTAAAAGAATAGTTGGTGTTAAACACCAGCAACAAGGCTTTCAAATTAGTGTTAAACACTAAAACAGATTGGTATCAAGTACTGGCAACGGAGCCCTCAAATTAGTGTTAAATACTAAGGTAGTCAGTGTTGAACACTGCAAGTAAAGTTTGAACACTAAGGCCCAACAGTTGTTTCAGTAACTGGATTCGAGGGTTCCAATTTAGTGTTAAGCACTAAGGCAAGAGAGGTCACGTGGCAACACGTGAGAGTGCCTTCCCTTCAATGATTCTGCTGAGATTACTGCATCTTTCAGAGCATCACGTGTCAGCACGTGACGGTCATTCATATGCTCATTTGTTAGAGCTTTTGTTAAGGATCACGTGGGTCACGTGTGGGACTGCCTCAAAGGGTTTTCTATAGATCTCTTGGGGGGTCACGTGGTGGCACGTGACCCTGCCTCTATGTATGTCGTTTTTAGAGGATCTGTTGATCTTTTTTCAGGAATTAAATTCCTCGAGCTTTAGATTTCAGAGGAATTAAATTCCTACTTCCTTTCGAAGATTTATATTCTGAAATAGAGTTGAACTTTGAATTTTCTGTAGGAATTAAATTCCTCGTATATGTGAAGAACTGAAGAGGGTTAAACCCTTAATAAAAGCTTTCAAGGAATTATACTTCCCATTTTAAAGAATTATAATCAAGGGAATTAAATTCCTGCTGTTTCCACAGAACTATATTCTTAATTAGGGTTAAACCCTATTTCTCTTTATTCTAAAGGAATTAAATTCCCATGATACAGGGTCAAGCCCTAATTTTATCTTAAAGGAATTAAATTCCTATAGTTCTGCGAGAATTAAATTCTCATGCTTGCATTCCCTCTCTATGTTTTGGATCTGCATGGCAGGATCTCAACCCATTGAGAATTAAATTCTCAACCTAAAGGGGAGATGTGCACTTTGCAGATCCTCTATCAAAGAGAGAAGAAATATATTCTTCTGTTTTATATATTAGAGTTAAACTCTGTTGAGAATTAAATTCTCTTTCTTTTAGAAAGCCTTCCCTTTCTTACCTAGGGTTTTCTTTTGCAGAAGATCCAAGTTCTTTCAAGTATCTGAGCTCTCTGCTTTTTTTTTCTTCCCTCTGCGTATATATCCTCTTTGTATCTCTTGGCTCCTATTTATATGAGAAGCAGCCGAATAAATTAGTTTTTGATGAATCTTCATTGAGAGATTTGATTTGCATCCATCATTCGTTTTGGACCTTTGGATTATTGGGTGAATTTTATTCATCATTGGATTTTAAATCCAGAGATTCTCCTTTGATATTTTGGTTAGATTTAAGGGGGAAATCTTTCCAAACCCGAGATTTTCCATGGATAGATGATATTTAATCATCTCTGAATCTTTAATTTGATTGGTCCCAGATAATCACTTTTCTTTGGAAAGATTCAAATTTCCTTCAGAATTTAATTCTGTCGTCAAAACTGGGCTTTGAAAGCCGGTCACGTGTGACCACGTGACCCATGGTCACGTGTGGACACGTGACCCCCCCTTTGGAACGAGCCTTCCTCTTTCTTTTGCACTCTGCCTTCTTCTGCTGCTTAGCCGTCGCGTGCTACCACGTGACCCTTGGTCACGTGTGAGCACGTGACCACTGTCTGGCACTTCTTTCCTTGGTTCAATTGGAGAGCGAGTCTGCTGCTTTGAACGTCACGTGCCGACACGTGACCCTGGTCACATGGGAGCACGTGACCTCTTCTGAAGCTCTTTTCCTTGACTTGATCAGGGAACCAATGTCCCCTTTTCTGCCGCTTTATATGTCACGTGTCAACACGTGACTGCTGGTCACGTGTAAGCACGTGGCCCCCTTTTTGAAGCTTTTCCCAGAAGCTTTCCTGATTTTAAATCAGGAAACAGAGGCATCGTTTTTTTGTGTTTTCGCGCCATGAGGGTTTGACAGATCGCTTTTACGAGATTTCTCGGACGTGTATATCAGCACCAGAGGATCAGGCTACTGCTGGAGGCCAGCCAGGATGTGATGACCATTGATATGTCGCTTATTCATGATGATTGAGGCGATGTTCGGCGTACAGACGAATGAGCCAGTTGTTGCTGCAAATGACGAGATATCGCCCAGATGATTGGAGCTACTGCAGCATGAGTATATACTTAGAGATATGATGGAAGGTCACTAGTCACCCGAGGATGAGTGACTAGGACATGTGGTTCGTTCGCTTACCCCGATGCGAGGTCATCAGATAGGTTGATTCCAGCTAGAGACGACTTCACGCAGATTCGTTGAGGGTCGATAGAGACGATCGAAAGTCATGAACCCATTTCCAAGTTTAAAGTATTCGGAAGACAATGCAAGTTAATGCTATGGACCCTCTAGAAGAATGAAACCCTAACTCGACGTAATGACCATGGAACGCCTTCGAAACTTAGGGTTTGCGGCAGTTTAGCGGTGCCATTTGTGAGGCTTGGGTTTGCCCTTCTACGGTTGGTCCACAGGTGCCGTGGTATGTACTGGAATGCTATTAAACTGTACTCAAGATGTTGATCTCTTGGGAGATTATGAGGTTCTGACGAGTCGATTGGATGGTTCGATATCATTCGGATATCATGTGATGGGACGCATTGCGTGTGAGACTCCAGATACGAGTATAGCCGTTGGAGCGCAGTCCATGCAGCCACGAGGAGACGAGTCCGAATCAGTCGACATTGGAACAGAGTGGAGTAAAGAGTTCGCACGAGAGTTCGACGAGATGACGTTCCACTCCGCTGACATCAGAGATGCGATACGCATGCAGAGGCGTTATATATGGATATATCTTCCAGAAGGAGTCGCGATGAGTACGCAGCCGTTCCGGAACAAGAAACAGATATAGTGAAGGATGGTAACTTCCAGGCAATTCGGCAGAAACGAGATTTGAGAGAGACCTCGACAGGACTTTTCTGGAATATTATACGAGAAGACTTGGACCCAGGAGTGTTCATATTGCGCACACCCAGCAGGCTAGAGTTCGGCATCGTCGACGAGATAGTTGACCAGATTCGGATAGAGGGCCTCATCCTGATGCGTTGTGAATTGATCAAGAACGGACGGGAATGGAGTATATCTCCGCAGGTTGGGACGAGTTCCCGAGGACGTGTTCGGCTAGATATCTTCCACAGAGTGATGAAAATACCGAGTTCGTGATTTCGAGTCCGTGTGAGAGATTTTGGATGGACCACAGCCGAGAACATTTGCAGTGCGCAGATAGAGACGTGATGTCGAAGTGGACGATGATACAGACAAATGGGAGAAGAGGTTCGTGCGAGATGCTGATGAGCCGTTGTTACTCCCCGTGAAGATTAAAGGTCGGATATATCTACAGAGGCGTTGGGATGCGACCGGTTTTCGAGAAAATGTTGTGCTGAAGATGCGGATGTTCATAGAGCGAGAAGAGATTATGCAAGAGTATCAGCCTCCGTACAGTTCGGCATAGGCGAGATCGGAAGAGACCTTGAGCAGGATTCCTTCCAGGATACAGCTGCGATAAGATTTGCACTCGGGATCAGATGTGTAATGTGCATTCAGAGGACCAGAGGTCGGCGCCAGTGACGTGCTGCTTTACGAGTGATCGTGAGGATTGACCGAGAGATGACCAAAGAAGTGCCAGAACGGAATCGTCTCCGTTAGCTCACCTGACCGGGCCGATGAGCCGATGGATTGCGAGATTGGTAATCCACAGAGAAGATAAGGGCCCAGAGATAGAGGACACCAGACCGTGAACAGGAGACAAGTAGACATCTTGCGCTGCTAGCATTGGATGCACCGACACCTTCTCGACTTTGAAGGAGGACATATCGACGACAGTATTTATGATTTGTGATTTTGTGATTCGATTATCACGTATCCGTCACCTTGGATTTCGGTTTGATGTCATTTGATATGTTGATTTTGGTTTCATGTCTATGTTATGCATGTGATTTGACTTATGCTTTCGGCATAGTTTTCATGCACTTTTGTGCTTAGATTTGATTTGTGCACGTTGATGCACATGGTTGTGAAATTATATACCGCGGTATACCTGATTTTGATTGAGCCGTATTGTATACCGTCGATTTTGATTCTGATATTGTAAGTGCACGGCAGCGCCCCGGCCGTCTGAACGAGGCCAAAATGCGGAAACGAAACTTTTACAAAACTTGTAAACCGGCACCACGGCGCACTTTAAACCCGGATCGGGCCATTAACCTACTCCTAGCAAACTAGAGAAAGGGTAGAGAGATATACCGACCGATCCGTGTACTTCGGTCTTCTCGTCGTCGTCCCGATCTCCCCGCGGAATCTCTGGTCTTCATCTCCTCGTCGGAAGGGCACCACATCGCCGGGTTCTTTTACGGGCTCCCACCTCTGGACCGAGGCAACTCGGGCACGAAGTTGGCGAGTCGACGTGTCCAAGAATGTTGTAGGATAGTGTAGAACTATATGTCTCTATTGGGGTTGAAGTTTCCATGGTTTTTGGTGGAGGAATGAGATGCAAGTTTTTGGATGAACAAAGGGATTTTTGTGCAAACAAAATGAGAACAATCCCACACCCAAAATTGGGACAGCCCATTCTTCTTGTGGCCGGCCATCTCATGAGGAGAGGAGAGAGAAAAGTCAAGGGGGGAGCAATAATGCAAGCAAAAGAAAAGGTGATGATGAGGAATAATCATCACAACAAAAGTCTCACTCCAAAACCCATCACTCATCTCATCACAAAAGTCAAGCAATCATGAACATAGAAGTCAAATGATAGTAGAATCATTATGAAGCAACAATTTACAAAGACCACCCTCCACAATGCCAATTTGCACATTTGCAAATAAGCCATCCTCCACCAATTTTCAGCCAATGAAAGATACAAAGAAAAATGGCCGAAACGGAAAGCAAACTGGCAACTTCAGAAAAACGATCCCGTAATAAATTACAGGAAAACCCCGCTACTGTATATACATACCCGCATTTGTATTCCGACCGAATACAAATGCAATGAGACAAAATCTACACTGTACAATACTAGGATCCGGCTTAAACCAAAGCCCGCTAATATTATCCGTCCGATCATGATTCGTGCAATACCGCACGTACATGATCGAACCCTACCATATCTCCACACGGCCTCTACAGCGTTTCGCCCGAAACTCGAGAAACGGTCTGTGGGGGACTCTAAAGACTCGTCAATACTTTGGTTGTGTATTTAACCACTAGCACGTCAGAGGTATTAGCCATACGTAACGGGCTACCAGGTATTGACCAAAAGGGACGTCGATGAGCGAACTCATCCTGACACCCTACTGAGCCTGTCAGTGACAATATCCGTACAGTCCGGTCCGTTCGTATATGAGCATCGCATGGCGGACCTAGGGGGTTGGTAAAAGTCAGACCCCCAAAAGCGGTACAAGTCGTGTCGGAGTGTAGCCCAGAACATCCTGAGATACTACTGGAATACCTACCAGTAAATCTCCTGCCTTGGCCAAGGACTTCGTGTAATGGCTCTCCTAGACACAGCGCGACCTCACCCCCAATACCGGGAGAGACGAACCCCTGCAGATCCGCTCACTGCCTCCATGTGGCTCGGGACTGTACCCAACTAAAACCTGTTTGCACGTCTCCTTTGAGCGTGGTAGGGTAGTAATCAAAGTACAGTGGGAACTCACACGAGACAAATGACGATCTCAGGTCGATGAACTAACCTGTACACATGTCACCAGGGAACTGCTATCTGACGTCAGGTATAAGACCAACTAGCATGTTCCCGGCGAGTCCTGTCCGGTGTACTCATAACCCAATGAGCACCTGTATACATCTTAGGTGAACCAACTGACACCAGTGGCTTGTGAGACCGGCCACCGCCTCTCGTCGGGGTCTCGACTGTATACACTAGTCTACTCTGGAGTATTGATGCCCTGTCTCGAAACTCCCTCGACTAGGGACCTTTTAAGGATGTGCTTATAGACCCCAGCTCCCACGTATATGATCGCCATCATACTGCTGGCCGTCAAGCAAGAATCCTAAAGGCTCTATCAACGTGCAATAGTGATCAGTAATGTCACCTAAAATAGTACATGATGATAAAGATAAACCAGAAAGCATACTATCATCTTGAGTAAGACTGTCCTACCAGCATAGGTCCTCCATCAATCATTGCAATCACGTGCCTGTGATCCAATAATTGACTCTGAGGGCACTATCTCCAACAATCTCCCACTTGCACTCAAGGCTAATTATTGTGATGTCGCATACTCACAGCCCGTGTGATACCGAACACCCAACTCCTCTACTAATCAGTCTCACAAAACCAGTTTGCGAAACTAATGTGTTCAAGGAATAGCCTCAGTGAGTGGATCCGCCTTGATGTTTCTTTCTATGTCTCTCTTTATCTCAAATTCGCAGAGAAAGCCATCTCCCGAAATGAGCAATACGTGTCTTAGAATGAGTCTGGATATCTAATGGGACCTAGTTCATAAATGAACTCTAAATCCAAACATCTTAGACTGTATCGTCAACTGAAACCAATCAGTATCCTGCGCCATGCCTCCCTCAGTATCCGCTTGGACCACCTGTCCAAAATACTGCCCCTCGTCAGAGGGAAAACTATAACTCTGACAACCTCTCTGTCATCCATGTCACCTTGGAAACCTGGAATGATAACTGTCTCCTAAAAGAGGTTGTTGTTATCATATCCCTAGAACATCCACTTATGTTCTAAAACTGCTTCCGTTCGTTTCTCCAGGATTGGATCAATATCAACATATTGCATCTACTGCAAAAAACAACATCTGGTGTGGTACTTGACATCTCATGATCAACTCAATTGCCTAAGCAAGTGATCTGCCAATCATGCACATCCCTCTCCACTTTAGTCTGTAAGACACCTTTAGAGAGGGTGACTCCATCACCTGCAGGTACACTACCGTGCCTGGAGTCGTCCATTCTAAAACACCTTAGAATGCTGTCTAAGTACCCAGATTGAGAAACTACCCAAATCTAGATCTAAAACCATAGATCTAGTAACCAGAATATCTGATGTAATATCCATGTTCTTTGTGGAGAAACCACTGTGTGATGACCAATGTATAACCGATTGTAGTATAGGTCACTTCCTACTCTGTGTATGTCATCCAAATACCAGGATATCACACCCTACTACCTTCTTAACAGATCCATCCCCTATTCTGATGAAGTCAAACCTATGACTGTCACATCAGAAATAGATGATCTATCTCCGCTATATCTGCTTTAGTCCATAAATAGACATAAGCTACTTGTCCACTATGCTTCCGCTGCTCCCACTGACTACGACAACCCTCTGGCAGAGTCATATACACATGCATTTCTAAAGCTTGTTTAGAACGACGCTATATTCATCCTCCTGCCGGGTCTCACAGTCTGGAACAACAGCAATGGCAAGTCTGGGTAAACAAGAACCTCCCTGGTACCGTCCTTGAGGCTACCGGAGTACCTCTCGGATGCCTGAGGTTACCCACCTTATCTGTGGAGTGGCCAATGGAATGTCAATCCAGATTGAATCTTTAGGTTCTTATCAAATTTTCAGTAATCGTTTGCGGTTCTGGAATCACTTCCAGTTCTACCATACTCCCACTACTGTTTTCTGAAAAAATCCATTTTTATTAAAACTGTGGCGAGTCTAGAACAATATCACTATTGATCTTCCAGATGGTAGAAAGTCAACCCTTGTCATAGCCCGGGTCAATGTTCATACTATAATATTGCATTATTGTACTCCCCATTTTTATTCGTTTTATAAATAAACAGGTACTCTTGACGCACGTTTGTTACAGGATACAGGCTCTTGGATACGAATACAGTGAAAAAGACGAAAGTTGATACAGAAAAGGGACTTTTGACCAAAAAGTAGACGGATCCTAATCAAGCCTAGATGAAGAACAGTGCAAGGTCCAAAATGTCAAGGCAAACGGTTAAAAGATCGCTACAAGTTTTTCACTGAAACATCTAGAGAAGAATAAGAAGCCCAACAGAGAAAAGAACTATGGAAATAGAAAGCCCAAGAAGCAAAGAAGGAAGCCCAGAAATTCCATAACCCAACTCCATAGTTTGACCGCGGAACCGCGGCCAAACCTAGGCTGGCGCCGCGGTTCCGCGGCCATTAAGTGCGCACGTCGGTGCAAATTTTCTGTGTCGGTGCGTCGGTGCGGGGGTTTGGATTTTCCGTGGGCATATCTGTAAAATCACGTGTGCGAGAATCTGTAACCCTAGTTTCCCTGCTTACCTATAAATTGTAATCACAGATCTGTAAAATCTATGCCTCTTTTCATTTTCACAAATTCAGATCTGTTCTGTATTCTTGCTTGGAGAGAGCCATCAATAAAAATTAGTAAGTTACTTTTAATTCTTTGTTTTAATTCTCTTTTAATTAGAATGTCTTTTAATCCCCTAATGAGCGAGTAATCTCCTCACTTGTTAGGGTTAGCCTTAGGGAAAGGTTTGAGAGATGAGATCTCTCATCCCTTTCATGCCATTTCATATCTAAGAATTAGAACTCCATACATGCACGCACACCCCGCTCCCTACGGCACCTTATCCCTCGAGGTAATGGTGACACCGTAGTGTAAAGGACCGGTTGCGCGTGTTTTCCATGGAGGTTAGGGTAAGTATCGATAAAGGAAGGACAAGAATCTAGAGGAAGAAACATCTTCCCAAAAGATTCTAATCCACTTTATTGATAATTACTATAACATCTAATAGATCTAAAATAAGGCATTGAAAGCGGTGAGAGAACCTTTAATCTCCCAACTTCCCCTAAGCCTAACCCTAGCAAGACTTTAATTTAGATTAATTTAGTTTATTGATAGATCTAGGTTTTTTAGACATAATAAATCAATCCAAACAACATTTGGAATCAACTCGTAAAAACACATTAAGAAAATTACACATCTCTGTGGATCGACCCGTATTCACCGGCTAGCTGCAAAGCGACGCCGTTTCTGATTACGGTTAACAAGTATTTTTGGACTAATCAAATGGCGCCGCTGCCGGGGATGGCGTAAAATTTCTTTTGTGTGATTTCGGGTTAATCATAAAATTTAAAAAATTATAAAAATCTGAAAATAGAAAAAAAAAATTATCAATTTTGACCTGTTTGAAGGGTTTATCTTTTGAATCTTGCAGGAACAGCGAAGAATCGCGGATCTGGAAATTTACAGAGGGTAAACCAAAAAAAAATAATATCAGAACAGAGAGCAAATATCATAACAGAGCAGTACAAATTTTCCAGAGCGTGATCCCTTCAGAAGGCCGCGCTTCCGCCGCAAAAGGGGCCCAGGACCGCGGTTCCGCCGTGTGGCTGCCACGTCAGCACCTCAAATTTGCTCTGTTTGTTTTCTAATCCCTTCCTCTGTCAACCTCCATATATCTTTTGTGAAAATTTTCTGCAGGATTTCTTTGCGCTAAAAATCTTCTCTCCTTCTAAATAACAGATTTTCTGCAGTTTTCTTTGCACCGCGCTTAAAAAAATTGATTGCAAGTGAATTTAATGTTTTGCATAATTTAATCGGACTTTAAGGGGCTAATTGACCAAACTCAGATTGGGTGGGGATTTCATCACCCTTCCCAGGACCCCAAAAAACACCTAAAGCATTTGCATTGACCATAATTAATTAAAAAATATTAGACTCAGCCCTAAGGACTTCGAGCTCAATAGGAAAAGGACTAGTATAGGCATCGGCCGTTTATCCTAATCTGACTTTGCGGTGTCTAGGCAAGTGTGTCTAGGCTAGTGGTTATTAATTAGGCCCACTATTGTGGTTCCTTCCCACTTACCTGGCACTTACCTGGCCGTAATTGTCGGTGAAGAGGCGGTTTGAGGTCCTATTTCTAGCCCTAGTTAGGAGCTGTCTAGCAGACCTAGGAGACCCTAGATCTAGGCCTGATTGTGCATGTGTGGTTGATAGCAATTGTGTCATGAGTCGCTTTTCAAAAACCTCCTTGCAAAACATTCTCACATAAATTTAAAAAAAAAAGAAAAATCTTTTCAAAACTTGCAACTTGTCGCTAAAGGAAACTTGCAACTCACTTCAACCACTTCCCTTCACTGACGTTATCTTACCTCCACATTCTGTTTTTCTTTTTTTTTCTGACTACACTACCCCTTTAGTGTATGTCACTTTGGACTAGGGATACTAACGCCCGACTAGTCCGTGTTTCGTTGGTACCGACCGACAAACCTTTCGACACCGAAGTCGAAATTCCTTCCATTTCCTTACCTCCACCTTCAAATTCTTCTTTCGAAGGTATGTCGGGATTCAACCCCAACGATACCTTACCGACGGGAATGTTCCACCTCCGTTAGGTGCGAATAACCCGAATCACCCTCCTGTTGTAGCGCCCGCACGAGTCGCGCTCCAGGATCTCTTCTACCCCGTCCGCACTTCTTTACCTACCTGTCTTTCACCCCCACCGGCAAATAGGGAAAACTTTGAAATAAAACCACATTTCATCAATATGCTGCCAAAATTTCATGGTTTGGAATCTGAAGATGCATATATCTTTATCAATAAATTCCAAAATGTGTGCGCTATGATGAAAACGACCCAATTAAGTGATGACGCTATAAGGCTAAGGGTCATTCCTTTTACCTTATGTGACCTAGCCGAGAAGTGGCTATACAACACCGCATCACATTCCATTAGAAATTGGGACGAGTTTGTGAGAGCTTTTCTGAAAAAGTTCTATCCTCATCACAAAACTGCTAGAATCCGTAACGAGATTATACAATTTTCACAGCATCCTTCCGAACCATTTTGGAAGTGCTTCGAGAGATTTAAAGACCTACTCGTTCAATGCCCTCATCATGGGATCGAAAGTTGGCAACTTTGCCAAACATTATACGAGGGATTGAACTCGGCAACGAAGAAGTTGCTAGAAACCATATGTCAAGGTCATTTTCTCTCCAAGTCTAGCGACGAAGCGTGGCAGTTTCTTGAGGATCTTAGTGAGCAAACAATTCAGTGGGAGAGTACCAAGACCACATCATCTTCTTCTATTGGTCAATCTAGGGCAGGCATACATCAAGTAGATATGTCGATTGCTATGAAGGCCGAGATGGCCGCACTTATGAAAAAGCTAGAAGCCATTGAGACCAAAATCTCATCGCCTTCTCCTGCCCCTGTTATGCCTCCACGAACTGTTTGTGCTTGTTGTGCGGACCCATCGCATCTAACCGAAGAGTGTCCTTATAATGCATCTACTCAAGGACAGGATCAAGTCAATGCTGCATTTCAGCAACGACAAAGAAACGATCCGTACTCTTCGATATACAATCCGGGATGGAGGAGTCACCCAAATTTCGCTTGGAACCAAAATCAACAATTCCAAGGAAATAACAATTTTCAAAGACCTCCTCCTCCACAACAACAACAAGCACCTTCACAAACTCAAAACCAGCAATCTTTCCAACAACAACCTTATACAAATCAAACGAACAATTTGGTTCAACCAAATGATGATAAGGTTATCTCGCTCGAAAAAAGTCTAGATGCATTTCTCAAGCAATCTACAGAATCCGCAGCAAGATTTGAAAATTATGTTCAGTCTTTGATGCATAACAATGCCTCACACGATCAAAGTATCAAATCTATTGAGGCATAAATTGCACAATTAACTGCTGCGTTGAGCGAGAGAGAAAAGGGAAAGCTTCCATCTCAACCATTACTAAATCCCGGTCACACACAAAACGCATATCACAATCACAATGTAAATGCGGTGACCACGTTGAGATCCGGAAGAGTGTTGCAGAATAATGTGGGTACTAGTGATGACATCCCCGCCGGTGGTTCTTCTTCTTCCTCTTCTGCTCCATCGTCATCTTCTCCTTCTTCTCCTCCTTCTCCCCCTTCTTTTTCACCCTCATTTCCTCTGCTAGAGCCTATTCTCCATTCTTCAAAAGGCTCTTCTTCTTCTAGTCCGAACGGACCCACACTGGGATCCGTTCCTACTCCACATTCTACTCCACAGACATTTGACTCAACAAATTTTCAAAATGCTCCATTTCCAAACAGGTTGAGTCCCAATAAACCAACTGCACAAGTGGAGAAGATTGTGGAGTTATTTAAGCAGGTTAGCATAAATATATCTCTCTTGGATGCAATCCAACAAGTCCCTTCATACGCGAAAATCTTAAAGGGCTTATGCACCTCGAAGAGAAAGTCATCTCAAGTACCCAAGAAAGTGCTAGTGGCTAGTGCAGTGAGCAATGCTATTAACCACCCTCAAACCTTACCCCAAAAATGAAAGGACCCCGGCTGTCCTACGATTTCAATCACAATTGGGGATAAGAAAATTAATCGAGCACTTTTAGATCTTAGGTCTAGTGTTAACCTGCTTCCCTACTCCGTGTACGAACAATTAGGGATTGGAGAGTTGAAACCCACTCGTTGTACTCTCCAAATGGCTGATCGATCAATCACCCATCCAAGGGGTGAGCTTGAGGATGTGTTGATCAAAGTTAGGGAGTTCATATTCCCCGTTGATTTTATTGTTATGGATACACAACCTGTTGCTAACCCACGGAACCAATATCCGGTGATCCTCGGTCGACCATTTTTGGCCACTTCCAATGCTGTAATAAACTGTTGCAATGGCTCCATGACTCTATCCTTTGGGAAGATGTCTAGTGAGTTCAATATTTATAAGATGGGAAGTCTACCCCCCGTGCTTAAAACTAGTACACGAGAAGTTTGCTCTGTTCACGAAATCACGCAGGAGGACTGCGAGCTTGAAAGATTTTTGTTTGATGAAAACAGTTTTGACGCCACTAGTGCGTCCCTCCTTGAGCCTACCACCGTTGACACAACCGATATGGATTATGAATGTTTCACTTTTTCGGATGATGACGACTCACAGCCCGAATATGAGTCTTTTGAATTTGTGGATGAGCTAGTTGAACCATCCGAATCGGTTGTTTGCAGTGATTTCGAACCTGTGTTGGAGTCCTTTGAGTTCGAGGTAGATTCTGCAATGATTCTTTCGCCTCCGAAACTTGAACTCATGTCCTTACCGCCTCACCTTAAATATGCTTACATAGGTGAGAATGATACTTTTCCCATTATAATATCAGCCTCTCTAGCCTTCGAGCAAGAGAACGCTATTTTAAAAGTCTTACAAGATAGGCGGCAAGTTTTCGGTTGGACTATGGCGGACATCGAGGAGATCAGTTCCATTATAATTGAATATCATATGCAATTGATAGATGATGCCAAGTCAATAGAGGACCCACAGAAACATTTTGGGGGTATTGTGGTTAGTCAACCTCCTCCTTTAGAAGTTGAACCACCCCCATTTCTTTTAAGAAGCTACGAGAATGCCAACATTCCACTGATTGCTGATCATTCGCATTCTCGTTTTGATTCATCACCACCTCCTGTCTATTCACCTCCATACCTTCCATACCACCACTTCTATCTTCCCCAATTCTTTATGGATCGCTACGACTTATTCTTCCACCAACTGATACTCTTTACTGATAAATTTTTCAACTGGTTGGTGTTAACGTTTGGTCTATGCAAGGTTTGGCAGTAATGTCTAACATAGTTTAAATGAAGTTTGGGGGGGCCCTTCTGTATATATTTTTGTTTTCCTTAACAATAAAAAAAATTATAAATAAATAAACAGGGAAGTGCCGGTATTTTGACCCTCTTGGTTTAGCATGACAGTGAGGACACTGTCAAGTTCAAGTTTGGGGTATGCTCGGTACGTCTTCTTCCTTCGCATTCATTTGTACATATTTTTGCGTTTGCATATTTATTTGAAAACCCATAAAAATTTCAAAAATTATAAAAATATTGTATTCAATTTTGGCCATATTTGATTTGAGTTTGACAGATAGGTTAACTGGCTAGGAACAACTAGATCTTAGACTTAGTAAATTAAAAACCCTAAAAATAACCTTCCTTAAAGTTTAACGGTAGAAAGTATATGCCTTGTAGTTTATTTAGAAATAGGCAAATTTTGGGTTCACTTCTTGGGCTAAGTCAAAATGAGGGAAGAGTATTGATGTTCTTATTAGAGTATAAGTTTGAAAAATAGTTCCTAGCTTAAGTCTAGATTCTGAAAATGTATACCCTACAATTTGCACACTCACGCACCTTGAAACTTGGAATAGTAGAAGAAACCTTGAAATGCTCTTGTCTAAAGTCCTTAGTACGAAGAAAATAAAAGAAAAAAAATACAAGTGTGAATAAAGAATAAAAAAAATGGACACTGGTTTTTGTGATTACTTAAGGCTGCAAAAATAGAAAAAAATATTTAGCGAGGGTGCTTCATCACCTAGTGCCTTAGACCAACTGGTTTGGGAGTCACTGCTAAAGCCTTGGGTGTTGCAAAACTAGGAAGTACGCTTTAAAGTGCTAACGCATCTTGTAATCGGTCGTTGGTACCTCAAGAAGTATTAACGGTCGCATGAAGGATGTGTAAGCGAAATTCAATTAAAAATTCACCTACTGATAAGTACTTTGGACAACGGACAAGAGCATGATTGCTTGATTTGAATTTCCAAGTGTAGGGGTGATCTATACACACACGTGGGGATATGTGATTAGAGTTTAGATAAGAGAAAGGGATGAAGAATAGAACTTATATATTTAATAGAGTTGATAGAAATTCCTAAGTGGAGATGAAACCCTAGAAGGAAGACTTAATTGATGCCGAAAGCTAAGTAGGTCTACATAACATATATAATCTTAAGTTAGATGATTAGGAAGCGTGAAGAATGTGGGTGGATAATTTGCAAGTCAAAAGATAATAGAATTCCTTCTTAGAAAACCTAATTGGAGAACAAAAGTCAATGGGCTGAGTTGATAGGATTTTATGGGTGTAATCCGCTGAAAACCCTCAGGAGACAACACTCCTCCTACTAGGGACACCTAGAGGTTTAACGGCTTGTTGCACATGCTCAGTGCAATCGCGTTTCCCTGCGAAAGTGTGGTTAGGATTTTAGTGAATAAAAAATAAGTTTGCTCGAGGACGAGCAAAAGATAAGTTTGGGGGTATTTGTTCATACTATAATATTGCATTATTGTACTCCCCATTTTTATTCGTTATATAAATAAACAGGTACTCTTGACGCACGTTTGTTACAGGATACAGGCTCTTGGATGCGAATACAGTGAAAAAGACGAAAGTTGATACAGAAAAAGGACTTTTGACCAACAAGTAGACGGATCCTAGTCAAGCCTAGATGAAGAACAGTGCAAGGTCCAAAATGTCAAGGTAAACGGTTAAAAGATCGCTACAAGTTTTTCACTGAAACATCTAGAGAAGAATAAGAAGCCCAACAGAGAAAAGAACTATGGAAATAGAAAGCCCAAGAAGCAAAGAAGGAAGCCCAGAAATTCCATAACCCAACTCCATAGTTTGGCCGCGGAACCGCGGCCAAACCTAGGCTGGCGCCGCGGTTCCGCAGCCATTAAGTGCGCACGTCGGTGCAAATTTTCTGTGTCGGTGCGTCGGTGCGGGGGTTTGGATTTTCCGTGGGCATATCTGTAAAATCACGTGTGCGAGAATCTGTAACCCTAGTTTCCCTGTTTACCTATAAATTGTAATCACAGATCTGTAAAACCTATGCCTCTTTTCATTTTCACAAATTCAGATCTGTTCTGTATTCTTGCTTGGAGAGAGCCATCGATAAAAATTAGTAAGTTACTTTTAATTCTTTGTTTTAATTCTCTTTTAATTAGAATGTCTTTTAATCCCCTAATGAGCGAGTAATCTCCTCGCTTGTTAGGGTTAGCCTTAGGGAAAGGTTTGAGAGATGAGATCTCTCATCCCTTTCATACCATTTCATATCTAAGAATTAGAACTCCATGCATGCACGCACACCCCGCTCCCTACGGCACCTTATCCCTCGAGGTAATGGTGACACCGTAGTGTAAAGGACCGGTTGCGCGTGTTTTCCATGGAGGTTAGGGTAAGTATCGATAAAGGAAGGACAAGAATCTAGAGGAAGAAACATCTTCCCAAAAGATTATAATCCACTTTATTGATAATTACTATAACATCTAATAGATCTAAAATAAGGCATTGAAAGCGGTGAGAGAACCTTTAATCTCCCAACTTCCCCTAAGCCTAACCCTAGCAAGACTTTAATTTAGATTAATTTAGTTTATTGATAGATCTAGGTTTTTTAGACATAATAAATCAATCCAAACAACATTTGGAATCAACTCGTAAAAACACATTAAGAAAATTACACATCTCTGTGGATCGACCTGTATTCACCGGCTAGCTGCAAAGCGACGCCGTTTCTGATTACGGTTAACAAGTATTTTTAGACTAATCAGTCAACCCACAAACAGCCATTACAGAAACGTGTCTTGAGTTATCCGGAGTCTGGTTTTAAGCATAAACCGGACAACTCCCCGTACCTTAACATCGTTAAGATATGAACTGTTCTATATCCAATATAGAAACAGAGGCACTGATTTAATTGGAACCAGATTCAAATCATGCAACAGTCTCCAGTGTATGTCAACTAAATGGAAGGAGGCTGATCAGCGTTACTCAACTTAGGAATGCTTCCAATTATGAGTAACCTGAAAGAGAAGCAAGTTCTCTTAATCATTACTATCAACTGAATACCATACACAAGTATCTACATCTTCGATCACCTTGAAGAATCCCGATACTTGCAACACCTGGTTCTCTACTCTATTCTTATACCTATAACTTCTCAAAACTTGGACCTTGTGTTTCTACGAAACACATGTCTAAGAACTAGAGAAGTCACAAGTAAACAGAATCTAGTACGAGTACCAACCCCTCTCTCCTTATGGACGCTGGACAACATACAATACTCTGTATAAGTCTTTTGAGTCTAATAACTCATTCCCTATGTGTCGTAGGTTGAAAACTGTACCTATGGTTAAGAAGAATTACACCGCTGTTTAATGCTCCTTACCTAACCATCCACTGATATAGGTAAATGTCATGGACATAATTTCAAAAAGGTATATCTCACTCTATAAAAATAGACGTACAGATGTATCAATTTGAAATTGGTGCATAACAACGGATATTCAAAATCAAATATTTGTCGTCCGGCAAACAACCCAGGTGATTTCCTCAAATATCACCAATTACAACGAATTCCGATATAATGAGGATGAGCACCTAATTCCCAATAACTTACTCCCACTCATCATCTGTAAAACCATACAGATGTGAGAATCATACCTGGTAAATACATACCCTGGAGTAAGGACTAATTGGGAAATCAGTTTTCTTTTAACAATACACAGTGAAACTGAAACATTGAAATGTTTCGATGGGGTATCCTGGTATTCCTAGTAATGCCTCTTCCATTATCAGATTCACAACTGTAACTGTATATTTCTATGCCATCTCTCCACATCCCTTCATATGTCTTTAGTCATTACCTTCTGTACACCTTTTTAGGCTAAATGGTTTTCTTCCTTCCCTACCGTTCGGCACCAGCCTATGCTTTGGAAGAAGACTATCCAATAAGCGTAATGGGTGTACTGTCCTAATCCTAGGAGCACTCGCAACGCGAGAGAAGGTGAAGATAAAAGACACCTGAATAAACCTTATTCCTATTTCTCCTGAACCAGAATCCATCCCCGAACTGGAACAAGTTCCTTTCGAGTTCGTATATAACCATACGATGGAGTATCCAATAAACTGTGGATCTTCGTAGTGATACGGAGTGTCCTGGAGAAATACAAAGGTGAAGTGGGAGTGGTAATGAAATACTTGGTTTGGTCGTGAATAGCAGTCGCAATTTACTTTCCCCTCCTTCTAATCCCTTTATTTGTCTTTACATAACACCTTCTATACACCATCGTTAGGCTAATTGGTTTTCTTCATTCCCTACCGGTCGGCACCTGCCTATGGTTTGGAAGAAGACTATCCAATTTGCGTAATAGGTGTACTATCCCCTAATCTAAGGGGCACTCGCAACCTGAGAGAAGGTAAAAGGAAAAGACAGCTGAATAGTCCTATTCGTTTTCTCCAGAACTAGAAACCATCCTCGAATAAATTCCTTCGAGTTCGTATATAACCATACGATGGTTTTATCCAATGGAAGTGGACGTTCGTAGTAATACGGGGTGTCCTAGAGAAAAGGGTAAAAGTAGGAGTGGCAATGAGGTTTGCAACTCCGACAATCCAAAAGCCAGTGTGTCACGCCCCGCTTCCCAAAATATGGAATACGAGGGGTAGACAAGGCCAGCCATGCTCCTACGGTCAAGGAAATGTCCTGCCGTAGTCACACTTCGGCTTCTAGTTTTTCATGGTAAACAGTAAATGATGCACAGGTAATGAGAAATGCAGTAACTGATAGAAACAATAATATAAACTGACCTGATGGGAAACAAACGAATGTAACTCGGAATGGCAAGTCAAGAAGTCTGTGATGCACGTCAAGTTCTGGTCCAGCCTAAATCTTCTCCTCACACTGAGCATGCATACTCAGGTCGTCAGAGCGACACAATAGTAATATAATATATAAAATCATATGACAATTCTAACAGTGGTAATAGATATGTGGAACAGTAAATCAATGACAGCATGAATATGAACGTGCAGTAATCAATGCAGCGGAGCGGTAAAGCAATAGAACGATATGTCACGTATGTCAACACAGTATATAATGAATATAAATGCCAGTATCCCTATCAGTCTCTAAGTCTCACTGTACAGGTCACTAAGCCTATCGTCAGTCCAAGTGTAGAATCAACCACTCGCGAGTGTCCTCCACCCAAGGGTAGAACCCAAGGGCAAGGGACCACGGGCCCAACATGTAACATGTATATCACGGTGTATATCACATACCCTGTAAATCTCCATATAACTCCCTAAATATATAAGCCGGCATGGGACTCCCGAGATTCTGTTGAGTTCACACTTAAACTACCCCACACCCCGTGGTCTACATCAAACGCTAACCATAACCCTAAATACTAATCGATCCGTGACAAGTCTGCGCGAGAACTGGAGGCAGGACCTCCATCAAGCACGTCCCGACTAATACCTAAGATAAATGGCAGTGTCTGGTGCCTTATCTGTGACACCCGTGCACGCGTTTCCATAAGTGTCCCATACCACTTATAGTCACACGTACACGCATCACACAAACGTCGACAATGCAATAGAATAATAGGGCCACTGATTGTGTACAAGTACGTGTCACTTTCACTTAATCACGGATACACGAACACTGACGTACTTGCCACAATCATCACTAAAACCTAACACTGGATAAATGCACGATATCACTAGGTTATCACTACAATGATATGGGTATGATATGACGCGTAAACAGTATATGAAGCACGATTAAGGTGTCAAAAAAAAAACAGTATTCTATCACTTGCACGATTTATCATGAAACGTACGTATAAAATTTTGCGAAACGATAAACAGGTAGTAATTAGTATGTTCAGTTATCTATCCATCGAATTTAGTTTCAAGCCAATCGGGTTCCAGGATCATTAATTATAACCATTTCATTTTAAGCGCTCGCGGCTGGAAATCCGATTTCAGAATCAGAAGTCCGTTTCGCAACGCATTTTAATCCCAGTTGGGATCAGATTTTAACGACGTTACAGTGGATGAAATCTAGGGTTTTCAGTAAGGTTTTCAACGCAACAGACGGATCTTCGATCGCGTCTGTACGTCAGGAGATATACACTGTTTACTATTAATATGTCAATCCTGATTCTGTTGGGACTGTTATGCGTCCCGATCTTTTAAATCGCAGATTAAATATCAAACGGTAACGAAACAGGATGAAATCAATTGTGTTGTCTAGCCAACAGATTTATCTACAATGAACAGCTGAGTTCCGCAACCTACGAGTTTAGAAAATCATGTGGTACCCACTACGAAACAGCAACCAACAACTGGAGTCGCTCTGGACTGCAGTCCAGAGTCGCACTCCGATCCAATTATCATCACAATTTAAGTACAGGAATGTCCGGAAACTGGTATAGGGTTAAAGTTCGTCGAGTCGGCTTCGAATTGAGCCCTCGAACGCACCATTATAGTATGTATATGATTTATGGTGAATTTAACGATTTTCAGGTACAATAAATTTCCAGTTTTACGGTTAAACTTGGGGGTAGTTGTTTTAGTGGTTAACGGTCATATTATCCAACGAAATTCCTGAACTAGGTCCACAGACATACGGGCCAAACAAAACCATTTAGTTCCGCCAAATTACGAAAGGATTCTCATTGGGAACACACGTCGAACAGGAAAATAGTGTACTTTTCAGGGATAGTAACATAGCAATTTAAATGATTTTGAATTTGTAACATAAACAGAATAGCATGAAGCAAGTATAGAACTTGCCTGGAGGCGTCTAGGCGATGCACGGCAGCGATGCGGTCTATTATAATGGCCAGACGCGATCACGACAAAGCTTGGCCTCGGCTCGAGCTTCGCTTGACGGTAACGACGGCGACTGAAACTGCGGCGTTGGTTGGTCGGAGCAGGGGAGGTGACGGTGCTGTGCGTCCGATGGCGAGAGGTTGCAGAGGGCGGGAGATATTGAGCGGGAAACGATTTAGAGAGAGAGGTGTTAGAGAAAGAAATGTAGAGAGAGAGAGTGAGAAAGAGAGAGAGAGACAGAGTGAGAAAGAGACTGAGAGATGAGAGAGAGAGGCAGAGTGAGAAAGAGAGAGAGAGACAGAGTGAGAAAGAGACTGAGAGAGACAGAGTGAGATGAGATGCAGGGAGAGAGAGAGATCTGGGATGGGAATGAGGTGAAGGCTCGGGTGAGCGAGGGGAGTGAGGGTGAAGAGATCAAGAGAGAGAGGGAGTCGAGGATGGTGGCGTCGGTGACGATGATGATGACGATGGGGTCGACGTCGAGAGGTGGCAGGGGTGGAGCTCGGGAGTAGGGGCTCTGTGAGGTGCCGGCGGCAATGGGTGCTGGGTGATGGTAGCAGAGAAGAGAGAGGGAAGGTGGTGAGGAGACGAGGTTGGGCGAGGGGATGGAGCTCGGTGGGGTGTCGTCGTCGTCGTCGTCGTCGAGGAAAAATGGGTGCAGGGACTCTAGAGTGTGAGGGTGAGAGAGTGTGGGAAGTGAGGGGAAAGAACGGGGAGTCGAGGGGGTGAGCAACGCGGTTGTAACGCTCGCGGGCGTCGCGCGTGATGAGCGGCGACGTGGGCGCGGGCGGAGGCGCAGGAAGTGGATCGAGCGCGCGAGAAGGGGAAAAGAGCCGTTGGAGGAGATGAAGGTGTAGGAGCGGGTCGGGTCGAGGTTGAAGCGGGTGCGGGTTGGAGAGGGAACGCGGGCTGCAGGGAGTGGGCCGGGCCAAGGATTAAATAAAGGAATTAAAGAAGAAGAGAGCTGGGCCGGGCCAAAGAATTAAATAAAGGAATTAAACTTATGGGAAAAACATGAATGGACTGGGGGATTATTGTTGGGCCGCAGGAATAAATTAGAGGGGAAAAATGGAAAAAGGCTGAGGGATTTGGCTGCTGGGCTGAGGGAAATAATTTGGGATGATTAAGATTTAATAGGAGCTGGGCCAGGAATTTTAAAGTTTTGGGTTTAATTTTTGGTAAAAGAAAATGGGCTGAAAAAGGGTAATTAGAATTTGGGTTTGGGTTCAATGGGGTTTTGAAAAATAATAATAATAAATTATAAATAAAATAAATAATTCATAATTAGGAATAAATAGAATTCGAAGGTAACGGAATACAAATTTTGGTATAAAAGGGCTGGGTATTACATCATACCACCCTTACAAAAATTTCGTCCTCGAAATTTGAAGTAAAACGATAAGTTATATAAACATAGGTAAAAGCAATTATATTGCAACTATCACATAATGCTTTACTTGAAATAGGCAGATAACGAAATTTGAAAGTTCATATATGTAAGAACAACATACGAAGGTATAAGTCTAAATAAATATACAACAGGAACAACTACAAAAGCAACCTATATGTATATAAGAATAGCAATATCAACAATAATGAACAGTGATAATCGAGATGTACTCGACAAAATCGAAACTCAATTATATGTACATGTAGGAATATCAAAAGAAATACATCAGAAATAGTAAGTATAAGGCACAAACATTGATAATAGTAACCATGGGCACAATACTCGAAAATAAAGTAACGACAATAAAGCAGTGAAAATTAGTCGGTAGGTTAAAACAGTTTAGGGTAAGGTATCGATAAAATAGGTTTACAATATTTTAGAAAACTGGTATAGTGAAATTAAGAAGCATAGACCAAAAGTATGCACGGTGTAAGGCTGCGCTACTAGAATGAGAATAATAATAACGCACTTAAAATACATAAAACGGGGTAATCAATAACACGTACTTTTGACAAATACAAAATACTGAAAACTAAATTTTCGAACAACAGTGTTCCTAAATATAGTTAGGGTAACAAGAAAAACACAAAGGGGTATAGGGCTAGGTAGGGTAATGATTATAAAGAAGTGTGGCTCACTCAAAAGGTCGGTGTGTGGCGGCTTTAGGCTAAAAATCAAGGAGACCGTGATCGGGTCTGCACAGGAAGTAAGGATGAGCAACAACGGGATACCAGAGAAAAGTATGGGGGAAAGACAACAATCGATACACCACACGAATCAAAATTCGAAGGATTAGTGAACTCGGAAATCCCCTAAAATTTTCTCCTCCCAGAAAGATCTCAAACGAGGCACAGGCGGAGGATGAATGGTGGACCTCTAAAAGATCAGGTGTGGTACTAGTTAATCTCAGTGAGGGTTAAATCAAAGTAAGGAGTAGGGGTGGACAGATCTCAGTAGGAAGAATAATTGTATGGAAGAAATATCAAACATCAAGGGAACTAAGAAGATCGATGGATTAGCGAACTCAACAATTTATTTCATTTCAAAAGATTTTAAACAAAGCATTCTCAAAGACGAGAAGTGGCCCTAAACTATACACAGTTTTATTTGGCCAGAAAAGACAACATCTAAAAGAAATCCCGTCAGTCGCGGTTGTGGAGATTCAGCAGGTTGCGGTAGGCTCGCGCGCTCAGGTAGGGACGTCCATTTCCATAGCGCCTTGCGGGGGCCGCCATTGGGAGTTCTTCCACTGCAGGCTCTTGTCCATCTGGTCCTTCTTCCTCGGCTGGATCTTCTTCATCAAGATCTGATTCCATGTGATTCTCTTCTTCTGGATTTTCTTCCACGGGATTTTCCTCAACTGGATTTTCTTCTATCGGGATCTTCCTCTATCGGGTCTTCCTCTATAGGGTTCTCTTCAGGATCTCCTTCTTCTTCGTCGGAATCAGCTAACACGTTAAACTCTGGGGCGGCTACTCCTTCGTCCTCTGAGTCGTTGTTTCCGAAGTTGACCTGGGGACCGTTGACCTCATCATCAGAACTCATCAGTGTGCGATCTAAGGAAACGCATGACTGTGTATCCTCCTCTAGATGTGGCGCTGCTCTAATGTGGGCCATGGCCTGAAAAGAAAGTGTCATGATTAAACAACGGAACACATCAAGAAAAATAGTTAAGTGTACGAAGTATAGAAAGATATGCGGTGGCAGGAATTTTAAAAGAATCAAGATTAAAATGTTGTGCTAATGAATATTATGAACAAAGGAGATGACAAGAGAATGATGCATATATTATAATTCAAATTTTATTTCATTCAACTAAAAGTTCGACGGATACAAAGGTTCAAACGGAAAGAAATGTTTATAAGAGGATGACAACATAATACTGAAATTGGAAACATAAAAATTCTTTTTTGATTGCTAGACCTCTGCATCATCGTTACGCGAGTTGAATCCTGTGTTGGGTCTGCTTTATTCTCAAAGTTCGAACTACTCAGTAATCATCACTTGTCAGAAGTGTGGAGAGTGGACGAGCCTCCTCCTTGTAGTTCCTTCCTTTCTGGGCAACCGTTAATGAGATGTTCACTGGATCCGCAAATCAGACATTTCCCTTGGGCGCGGCGACAATCCCTCTGAAGATGTCATGGCCTCCTACAATACCCACAACATGGGGTCTTCTGCTGCTTCTGTCGCGGGGAAACAAATTGGCGTTTCATCTTCTTCTCTTTTCCTCGTCTAACGGGGATCCCTTTATGATTGGAGATAGCCGCTGATGCCTGATTCACCTGTCTTCTCAGTCCTTCAGCCAACAAGTCGTTTGTTCGCTCCTGGGCTTCCTTTAGTCCTTGCAGTATACTCAGAATCTCAATGGTCTGATTTTGGGGAGCGGATATAGATGAAGAGTCGTTGGAAGACATGATCCTGAAACAACTATTTTGAAGATGATATAAGGCATAAGCTATAAGATTCAAATATAATAAGGATTGGACAAGGATTCAAAAATATCAGATGTGATGAAATTCATTACAAGCAGAAAAATCAACTGTATGACTCCAAGTCACTTAAACAGAGTATGGTGGTGTAATCGTGATGTAGTTCACCATTACAACCACGAAACTTTGCCAAGTCACCTGAAACACTAGCGAATGGATAGCTGAACACACGATGTGAATATGGATCAAGAATGACAAGTTTACAACCTAGACCAAGGGATGTCTTAGATTGCCAAGCAATACATGGAAAACTGCAATCCCAATCGAAGCAAAACCTAGCTCTGATACCAACTAAACCATGTCACGCCCCGCTTCCCAAAATACGGAATACGAGGGGTAGACAAGGCCAGCCATGCTCCTAAGGTCAAGGAAATGTCCTGCCGTAGTCACACTTCGGCTTCTAGTTTTTCATGGTAAACAGTAAATGATGCACAGGTAATGGGAAATGCAGTAACTGATAGAAACAATAATATAAACTGACCTGATGGGAAACAAACGAATGTAACTCGGAATGGCAAGTCAAGAAGTCTGTGATGCACGTCAAGTTCTGGTCCAGCCTAAATCTTCTCCTCACACTGAGCATGCATACTCAGGTCGTCAGAGCGACACAATAGTAATATAATATATAAAATCATATGACAATTCTAACAGTGGTAATAGATATGTGGAACAGTAAATCAATGACAGCATGAATATGAACGTGCAGTAATCAATGCAGCGGAGCGGTAAAGCAATAGAACGATATGTCACGTATGTCAACACAGTATATAATGAATATAAATGCCAGTATCCCTATCAGTCTCTAAGTCTCACTGTACAGGTCACTAAGCCTATCGTCAGTCCAAGTGTAGAATCAACCACTCGCGAGTGTCCTCCACCCAAGGGTAGAACCCAAGGGCAAGGGACCACGGGCCCAACATATAACATGTATATCACGGTGTATATCACATACTCTGTAAATCTCCATATAACTCCCTAAATATATAGGCCAGCATGGGACTCCCAAGATTCTGTTGAGTTCACACTTAAACTACCCCACACCCCGTGGTCTACATCAAACGCTAACCATAACCCTAAATACTAATCGATCCGTGACAAGTCTGCGCGAGAACTGGAGGCAGGACCTCCATCAAGCACGTCCCGACTAATACCTAAGATAAATGGCAGTGTCTGGTGCCTTATCTGTGACACTCGTGCACGCGTTTCCATAAGTGTCCTATACCACTTATAGTCACACGTCACGCATCCCACAGACGTCGACAATGCAATAGAATAATAGGGTCACTGATTGTGTACAAGTACGTATCACTTTCACTTAATCACGGATACACGAACACTGACGTACTTGCCACAATCATCACTAAAAATTAACACTGGGTAAATGCACGATATCACTAGGTTATCACTACAATGATATGGGTATGATATGACGCGTAAACAGTATATGAAGCACGATTAAGGTGTCAAAAAAAACAGTATTCTATCACTTGCACGATTTATCATGAAACGTACGTATAAAATTTTGCGAAACGATAAACAGGTAGTAATTAGTATGTTCAGTTATCTATCCATCGAATTTAGTTTCAAGCCAATCGGGTTCCAGGATCATTAATTATAACCATTTCATTTTAAGCGCTCGCGGCTGGAAATCCGATTTTAGAATCAGAAGTCCGTTTCGCGACGCATTTTAATCCCAGTTGGGATCAGATTTTAGCGACGTTACAGTTGGATGAAATCTAGGGTTTTCAGTAAGGTTTTCAACGCAACAGACGGATCTTCGATCGCGTCTGTACGTCAGGAGATATACACTGTTTACTATTAATATGTCAATCCTGATTCTGTTGGGAATGTTATGCGTCCCGATCTTTTAAATCACAGATTAAATATCAAACGGTAACGAAACAGGATGAAATCAATTGTGTTGTCTAGCCAACAGATTTATCTACAATGAACAGCGGAGTTCCGCAACCTACAAGTTTAGGAAATCATGTGGTACCCACTACGAAACAGCAACCAACAACTGGAGTCGCTCTGGACTGCAGTCCAGAGTCGCACTCCGATCCAATTATCATCACAATTTAAGTACAGGAATGTCCGGAAACTGGTATAGGGTTAAAGTTCGTCGAGTCGGCTTCGAATTGAGCCCTCGAACGCACCATTATAGTATGTATATGATTTATGATGAATTTAACGATTTTCAGGTACAATAAATTTCCAGTTTTACGGTTAAACTTGGGGGTAGTTGTTTTAGTCGTTAACGGTCATATTATCCAACGAAATTCCTGAACTAGGTCCACAGACATACGGGCCAAACAAAACCATTTAGTTCCGCCAAATTAGGAAAGGATTCTCATTGGGAACACACGTCGAACAGGAAAATAGTGTACTTTTCAGGGATAGTAACATAGCAATTTAAATGATTTTGAATTTGTAACATAAACAGAATAGCATGAAGCAAGTATAGAACTTGCCTGGAGGCGTCTAGGCGATGCACGGCAGCGATGCGGTCTATTATAATGGCCAGACGCGATCACGACAAAGCTTAGCCTCGGCTCGAGCTTCGCTTGACGGTAACGACGGCGACTGAAACTGCGGCGTTGGTTGGTCGGAGCAGGGGAGGTGACGGTGCTGTGCGTCCGATGGCGAGAGGTTGCAGAGGGCGGGAGATATTGAGCGGGAAACGATTTAGAGAGAGAGGTGTTAGAGAAAGAAATGTAGAGAGAGAGAGAGTGAGAAAGAGAGAGAGAGAGAGACAGAGTGAGAAAGAGAGAGAGAGACAGAGTGAGAAAGAGACTGAGAGATGAGAGAGAGAGGCAGAGTGAGAAAGAGAAAGAGAGACAGAGTGAGAAAGAGACTGAGAGATGAGAGAGAGAGACAGAGTGAGAAAGAGAGAGAGAGACAGAGTGAGAAAGAGACTGAGAGAGACAGAGTGAGATGAGATGCAGGGAGAGAGAGAGATCTAGGATGGGAGTGAGGTGAAGGCTCGGGTGAGCGAGGGGAGTGAGGGTGAAGAGATCAAGAGAGAGAGGGAGTCGAGGATGGTGGCGTCGGTGACGATGATGATGACGATGGGGTCGACGTCGAGAGGTGGCAGGGGTGGAGCTCGGGAGTAGGGGCTCTGTGAGGTGCCGGCAGCGATGGGTGCTGGGTGATGGTGGGAGAGAAGAGAGAGGGAAGGTGGTGAGGAGACGAGGTTGGGCGAGGGGATGGAGCTCGGTTGGGTGTCGTCGTCGTCGTCGTCGTCGAGGAAAAATGGGTGCAGGGACTCGAGAGTGTGAGGGTGAGAGAATGTGGGAAGTGAGGGGAAAGAACGGGGAGTCGAGGGGGTGAGCAACGCGGTTGTAACGCTCGCGGGCGTCGCGCATGATGAGCGGCGACGTGGGCGCGGGCGGAGGCGCAGGAAGTGGATCGAGCGCGCGAGAGGGGGAAAAGAGCCGTTGGAGGAGATGAAGGTGTAGGAGCGGGTCGGGTCGAGGTTGAAGCGAGCGTGGGTTGGAGAGGGGACGCGGGCTGCAGGGAGTGGGCCGGGCCAAGGATTAAATAAAGGAATTAAAGAAGAAGAGAGCTGGGCCGGGCCAAAGAATTAAATAAAGGAATTAAACTTATGGGAAAAACATGAATGGACTGGGGGATTATTGTTGGGCCGCAGGAATAAATTAGAGGGGAAAATTGGAAAAAGGCCGAGGGATTTGGCTGCTGGGCTGAGGGAAATAATTTGGGATGATTAAGATTTAATAGGAGCTGGGCCAGGAATTTTAAAGTTTTGGGTTTAATTTTTGTTAAAAG
Organism: Agapanthus africanus; assembly: GCA_030015575.1. Lineage (NCBI taxonomy): Eukaryota > Viridiplantae > Streptophyta > Magnoliopsida > Asparagales > Amaryllidaceae > Agapanthus > Agapanthus africanus. The sequence goes on from CM057341.1 coordinate 783,479,318, forward strand.
AAAATGGGCTGAAAAAGGGTAATTAGAATTTGGGTTTGGGTTCAATGGGGTTTTGAAAAATAATAATAATAAATTATAAATAAAATAAATAATTCATAATTAGGAATAAATAGAATTCTAAGGTAACGGAATACAAATTTTGGTATAAAAGGGCTGGGTATTACACAGTGTTTAAGAAGGTTCGGTTAATTTTGGTCACTGAGTCATAGTCTTAGGGTCTGGTCATGGTCGCTGCCAAAGAGAGAGAGAAAAGAAACAATCAGCGTGCACTCTAACCTAGATCAGAATGGTTATCACTTTATCTAATCAGGAAACCTCCCACTGTAACGTCAAATTCTTCTCCAAACCTGAAAGAAGAATTAGTCGGGATCACCCGAGGAGTAAACCAACTCATCAGTGGGAATCGAGATCCAACTATCATCGTATGATAACGTGATGGAATCCACTCACGTTATCACATTCCAGAAGGTATGCGCATATCTGGCAAGTTTCAGTTTCTTTAGAAACTCCCGATGTGATTTTTACCCCATGCTCTTATGACCTTGACGAAGGTCAACAAATCATAAGTCACATGTCAAGTTCTACCCGTCATTGTCCAGGTTAATTTGAACCCACCCGTACAAGCCCTTGACGAAGGTCAACAAGACTATACGACTGTCCCAAACCAACGCATCTATCTATGCAGCAGAAAGGTAACAAGCAGCTACCATTCACTATGCCTTGACGAAGGTCAACAAACATAGCATGAATACTACGTGCTACCCGTCTGAAATGACGGAGGGCTACGAATGGTTTTTGGCGAAAAACCTTTAACGTAATGAACTTGATATCGTTGAAGGAACCGGATAGCTTTTTATAAAAATATAGTGACGAAAACCTTTGCTAAAGAGGTCACTCCCGGTGAAGGGATCTCGGCTCTTTCCCCGTAGAATGAGGTGCAGGATATTCCAACTGAATACCACGATGTAAAGCAAAAGGCAATCGGCTATAGTGAAGTTATTACCCTGACGCAAACTTCTGTCCAAGGGGTCACTCCCAGTGAAAGGATCTCGGCCCTTGCCTCGTCGACTGAGGTGCAGGATATTCCAACTGAATACCACTGTGCAAAAAAAAAGAGAACGTCCTTGCAATAACAGATTTTTGAAAATTGTTCCAACAACATCAGAATAGGTCTGTTTAGCTTGTATTGATCCGAATCAATGCAGTCCCATCAATTGATCACACCAATAAAGAACGAAAATAATGATGTGCGTATATGCCATCCGCATTAGCCACTGGGTCCCGTCATTACCCGTTAGGTTACTTAACTAACGACAGAGCGGGGACTGGACTAGCGCGGATGCAAAACATATACAACATTTACTAGTATATATATCAATATATAATATTCGCTTAAGGCGTGATAAAATGCAACATCACAGAAATGTAATAAGCATCACAGAACAATACAGATATCTGGGATCCCCGGGTTTCATAGAGCCGCTACTGAAACCCGACATTCCCTTGGTCGTGTGGATAGCCTGTGCAATGAAAATCCTAGACCCCTACGGGCGCGGCAAGTCACCCGCCAAATCCTGAAGCGACGAAGCCCTCTTCAGCAACGTGAATGGACCACCCAGCACTTCACGGAATCCGGTAACTTGGGAACCCCTTCTTGGGTCAACCTGTACCCCCTACGAGTGCGGCGAATAGCCTACCAATTCTAGAGTGAATCCCCCTCCGTCTCAACGCCATGAGATGCGGGCTCGTTGCCCTCTAGAACCCGGCTATCCGTGCACCCCACCTTAGGGTAATCCTAGTACAGAAAGTAAAATATACATACAACGGGTACATCGACATCAGCCCGGTCGTGCCCCAAAAGAATAATATACAAACAGGCAGTGACGGCAGTCCACATGTCGGACGCTCGCCCCGCAATATCAAATGTACATAAATAACCAAACTGTACTACCATTGCATCCAGGCTATCCCCCACGACCAATCCGCAACATCACAGCACAGAACATCAACGTGAATGTCATGTTCGCAAATCCGTCTAAAAGGGCTATAGCAGTTAGACAGGATTTACCGATCAAATGACATTCACGATCGCAGATATAACATAAATACTGTGAACTAACATGTTTAAAATTTTCGATCGATCAAATTTACCGAAGTGGGCCCCAAGCACTACTGTAACACTCAAAGAAAATCTGGGCCCAAAAATAATATACCAAAAAACCCATTTTCAACACAGGAACCAACTGAAGAAATCTGGTGCAGTGATCCCACCTTACTACGGCGGAACCGCGGCCAAAGTAGGGTTAAGGCCGCGGTTCCGCGGCTGAACAGGAACAACACTCCACCAAAATTTCCCAGATTGCATAGAAACCCCTGCCTGTATTTTTGAAATGCACCAAATAATTTTTTGACAACTATAAAATTTCGACAGAAACTGTGTTTTAGAAATCGGGTTTTCGGAAAATCCGTTCGATCGAACTTGTAAACACGTTAGAGCAAGCTAGACTAGGTTAATGGCGTGGCTCTGATACCAGTGTAAGTGCACGATCGCGCCCCGGCCGTCTGAACGATGCTTAAATGCGGAAATGAAACTTTTACAAAACTTGTAAACCGGCACCACCGCGCACTTTAAACCCGGATCGGGCCATTAACCTACTCCTAGCAAACTAGAGAAAGGGTAGAGAGATATACCGAGCGATCCATGTCCTTCGGTCTTCTCGTCGTCGTCCCGATCTCCCCGCGGAATCTCCGGTCTTCATCTCCTCGTCGGAAGGGCACCACATCGCCGGGTTCTTTTACGGGCTCCCACCTCTGGACCGAGGCAACTCGGGCACGAAGTTGGCGAGTCAACGTGTCCAAGAATGCTGTAGGATAGTGTAGAACTATATGTCTCTATTGGGGTTGAAGTTGCCATGGTTTTTGGTAGAGGAATGAAATGCAAGTTTTTGGATGAACAAAGGGATTTTTGTGCAAACAAAATGAGAACAATCCCACACCCAAAATTGGGACGGCCCACTCTTCTTGTGGCCGGCCATCTCATGAGGAGAGGAGAGAGAAAAGTCAAGGGGGGTTAGCAATAATGCAAGCAAAAGAAAAGGTGATGATGAGGAATAATCTTCACAACAAAAGTCTCACTCCAAAACCTATCACTCATCTCATCACAAAAGTCAAGCAATCATAAACATAGAAGTCAAATGATGGTAGAATCATTATGAAGCAACAATTTACAAAGACCGCCCTCCACAATACCAATTTGCACATTTGCAAATAAGCCCTCCTCCACCAATTTTCAGCCAATGAAAGATACAAAGAAAAATGGCCGAAACGGAAAGCAAACTGGCAACTTCAGAAAAACGATCCCGTAATAAATTACAGGAAAACCCCGCTACTGTATATACATACCCGCATTTTTATTCCGACCGAATACAAATGCAATGAGACAATCTACACTGTACAATACTAGGATCCGGCTTAAACCAAAGCCCGCTAGTATTATCCGTCCGATCATGATCCGTGCAATACCGCACGTACATGATCGAACCCTGCCATATCTCCATACAGCCTCTACAACGTTTCGCCTGAAACTTGAGAAACGGTCTGTGGGGGACTCTAAAGACTCGTCAATACTTTGGTTGTGGATTTAACCACTAGCACGTCAGAGGTATTAGACAAACGTAACGGGATACCAGGTATTGACCAAAAGGGACGTCGATGAGCGAACTCATCCTGACACCCTACTGAGCCTATCAGTGACAATATCCGTACAGTCCGGTCCGTTCGTCTATGAGCATCGCATGGCGGGCCTAGGGGATTGGTAAAAGTCAGACCCCCAAAAGCGGTACAAGTCGTGTCGGAGTGTAGCCCAGAACACCCTGAGATACTACTGGAATACCTACCAGTAAATCTCCTGCCTTGGCCAAGGACTTCGTGTAATGGCTCTCCTAGACACAGCGCGACCTCACCCCCAATACCGGGAAAGACGAACCCCTGCAGATCCGCTCACTGCCTCCATATGGCTCGGGACTGTACCCAACTAAAAGCTGTTTGCACGTCTCCTTTGAGCGTGGTAGGGTAGTAATCAAAGTACAGTGGGAACTCACACGAGACAAATGACGATCTCAGGTCGATGAACTAACCTGTACACATATCACCAGGGAACTGCTATCTGACGTCAGGTATAAGACCAACTAGCATGTTCCCGGCGAGTCCTGTCCGGTGTACTCATAACCCAATGAGCACCTGTATACATCTTAGGTGAACCAACTAACACCAGTGGCTTGTGAGACCGGCCACCGCCCCTCGTCGGGGTCTCGACTGTATACACTAGTCTACTCTGGAGTATCGATGCCCTGTCTCGAAACTCCATCGACTAGAGACCTTTTAAGGATGTGCTTATAGACCCCAGCTCCCACGTATATGATCGCCATCATACTGCTGGCCGTCAAACAAGAATCCTAAGGGCTCTATCAACGTGCAATAGTGATCAGTAATGTCACCTAAAGCAGTACATGATGATAAAGATAAACCAGATAGCATACTATCATCTTGAGTAAGACTGTCCTACCGGCATAGGTCCTCCATCAATCATTGCAATCACGTGCATGTGATCCGATAATTGACTCTGAGGGCACTATCTCCAACAGATATTTATGTTGATTTCTTGCACTCCGTGTATTTGATTTGGACTATGCGCATGTTCGACCCTTGATATTGGATTTCGTGATTTCGTGCATGTTGAGTGCGCATGATTTAGATTTTATTTGTGCATGATGGATGTACCTGATTTGGATTTTCGCGCGTGTTGAGCGCATGTTTTGAGATACAATTTTGGTGCACACCAGATGCACTAAATCGAGATTCTTCGTGCATAACAGATGCACCTGATTTTGCTGTCAAGCACATACGTTGCCTATGGCAGATGTTTCATGCACACCTGTTGCACCTAGATGTTGTTTTTGTGCACCTGTATGGCATATATATAGATTTTAATTTCCGTGCGCACCAGACGCACAGGGTATTCTTATATACATTTTTGGGATTTATTCCTTATGGAGCAGTACGTTTTTATGATATTTGCTATGTGTTTTCGTACTGAGCAGGATTAGTCAGAGGACAGTACCTGGATATACTTTGCATGCATTGATAGTTATCGAAGGGATTTCCAAAAAGGAGCTATAGTCTCAGTATTTACCTACGTGTCTGATATGACACGACACGTTTAAAACAAAGGAACCCTTCTAAATTGTTTTCAAAACGGCGGAACGTACCTATTAAATAAAAGATATATACATATATGGTTATTTTCTTACAATAGACGTCCTCCACTGTGCAGTGTTATGCGCATCGCACGTCGACTTAAAAGGGTTTGGCATGCATTTTCTTCAGATATTTACATGTATAGATTTGATGTCTACATGTATGGTTATGATATATATCATATTGGTTTTGTTTCGGATTTGACATTTGTGTCTTTACCATGACTCCGATGATTGCGGGATGCTTGACGGAGTTTTGATTTTGAGTTATCTGCTCATTTCTCATCCGCATGCATTGCGCTATGATGCGTCTTATATATTGATGATTTCGGAGCCCCGACGACTTGGACTTTTTATTGAAATGTTTTAGAATTTGGGGGTTTAAAAAAAAAATTTAAATTTGGGGACCGAATTTCTTTAAGGGGGTAAGATTGTAACATATCAAAATAATAAAATATTATTTTTGGGGAATTTTTATAATTTAATAATAAAATATTGAATATTTTAAATAAGGCGGTATAATTAAATACCGATAAATTGGAAAAAACTTGGAAAATTATAGAAATTACTAAAAGAGGGTGTTTTATGCGAATTATGCAAATTTTAAGTTTTTATGACTTATTTGACACTATTTTAGTGCTGATCGCGATTAAAAATCGCTAATCGCACTTTAAGCGTATTTTGTGCAAACATGCACCATATCTTTTCTTTAACACTTGTTGCATTTTCCTACATGTTTTGGGTGGATGGCTTGTTATTTTGGGGTTACTATTGAAGAGAGAAAGAAATTAGAAAAGGAAAAGAGTATAATATATAGATATGGGTGAGAGAGAGAAAGGGAGGGTTTACCTTTGACTTGGACTTGGCCACTCCCTCACCATTTCATTCACTCATTTCCTCTCCCCTCCTCATGTTGTTGCTGCTAATGCTGCACCCTCTCTCCCTCTCCACAAAATCCCCCAAAACACCATGAAAATCACCTCAAAACCCAAAACCCATTTCACAAAAAAGATGCACAAGCTCAAGGGAAGCACATTGGACCAAGAAAGCAAGGATTTTGGCCACTTGGGGCAACTCAAGAATTTTCTTGAGTTGCCAAATAAAGTAATTTCTGAACCTTTAGATTAGTATTTGCATTACTTTTACCCCCATGTTAAGATAGAACCGATATCGTGTGATTTTGTGGACTTAGGAAAACTCTAGTTAGGGTTGGGAAGTGAGAGTGGTGATGGGTAATTAGGCTCAGTAGAGACCACACAAACCCCCTAGTGCTAGAATTCAGGCCTAAACCAGAGACGAGAACCCCGGAATACGGATTTAGAAAAGCCGATATCGGAAAATTGTTGATTCTGTGAAGGTTAAATGAAATCTGTTATCACCCCGAGACTCTGAAAATTATTTTGCAAGGAGAGTGATACATGCAGGCACCTAGGAAGCTACCACCAAAACCCCAGCCCCTAACCCTTAACTATGGCCGCAAATTTATTCTATCTGGCCGCAAATTGCGGCCAGATCAGTGAGGATTGGGGTCGTGTTTGTTCTGTAGCTCATACATCTATAAATTAGGCCCTTGGTATATGCAAAATTGTCTGATTTGGCGTAGGGTAGAATCTGGAGCCTTTTTCCTGAGTTGTTGTTTTGATTCGTGTTTTCGTTTCTCGTATTTTAAATTCTGGATTTGCGTCTTTGGTTTTACCTCGATCATTTGGCGTTTGTACGATGAGATCGAGGGTTGTTTGATGGTTTTGAAAGCGCAGTCCATAGGTTCTAACCTATAAGCTTTTAAGCGTATCGTTTTGATTTGGTTTTAATGCGATGCGATACGTGTGATATGTAGGTACCCCCACGGTGATTCGAGGCGATGAAGATGATGGTGGCAACGTCGACATCGACCAACTAAGATCAGGTGAGTATATTATATCTACGGGGGAAGTCGGGTGGATGGCGTATAGCACCCCCACAGTTCGATATTTAGTATACTATATATATACTATATATATGTATGATAGCGTTATGTGTTGACTTGGATATTCAGGTGTGAGTAGTGTACTATGGATAGAATAGGGTTTAGATGTAAACTAGTATAGTTTCCTAGATGCGAACCCTAGAATAGGTTTACACCACCACCACCACACACACATGCTTACTTGTTATACTTATACCTGGGTGATGAGGATAGTGTATGATATTGGGAGATGAGTCGATGAGAGTGGGTATAGTGCCATGAGATCGGTGATATGATGTGATTCGTATTTGGGATACGACATGTGATTTTAACGGGCCTTTAGACGGGTGTTTCACACACGCATTTATATTTATATAGATGGTATCGATTTGTACTAGACTTAGATCAGTACCCCAGATCATGAGATATGATTATAAGGATACCAGATAATTGATGAGATGAATGTGATATTGACCCGTACCTAGCTTTTGGGATGCCGTACGATGATTTACCGTACGAGCTTTATATTGATGATAGATCTGCACTCATGACTCGAGGATTTCATATGATATTGTATCATACGCGGTACCTTTGAGGCGGGATCACCGACTATTATACTTATATATATATATATATATATATATATATATATATATATATATATCGACTCAAATTTAGGTGGTTTCCATACACCTCCCGATTAGCGTGTTAGCTAGATCTGTAGTTGCTTAGTAGATGTTAGACTAGGCCGATGTCATACCTATTTCAAAACTAACGAATCGGGAGTATTTCAAAGATAGGCAAAAGGATTCCACGGATATTTTCAAAAGACACATCTTTTCTTAAAAACCCCGTAGCCCTTATTTTACTAAAAACCCCGATTCGTCTTATTTCAAAAGGCAAACTGTATGACATTTTTATATTGATGCAGATGCGTCACTATTGCGTTTATTGGTCGATTTCTGCATATTCTTGTTATTCGCATCGCATTGCATGTGCAAATGGTTATTGTTATATTAAAATCAAGCTGTTAGGACACCAACACCATTATTGATGATACATATGTTCCACGTACACCTGCTTGCCGGCTCACACACTTCATCATCAATAATTTCCATATCACTACACTGTAGTACTGTTGCATTCAGGATATGACCCTTGCATGGAATACGTGTGTACCTACATATTGTACACTTATACTTGTGCACATACATATTGTACATTCATACTCTTGTACATACTTATTGTACACTCATACTCGTGCACCTACCTGTTGTACACTCATACTTGTACACATACATATTTGCACATACATAAATGATTCTGGCTTGACTTGGAGATTTGGGAACCACAAGATACTTTTTAAAACTGATCCATTTTAAAGAAGAGGTCTTCCCTAAATATGTGCATATTACTATTCCATGATGCATGATATACCGAAATGCTTACATTTCTTTTATATGTCGCATACATCATACTTTCTGATTATACGCGTTGAGATATGTTGTTTCCATGATATTTCTGGATTTGGGAACCGTGGGTATTTTAAAAGAAAGTATGTATTGTTTGAAAAACCCGGTTACCCTTGATATGATATTTCAGCACGTCCACCATGTGTTTTCTCGGTGCTGAGAGCGACATGTGAAACCCGATTCGAGGAGGAGGATGAGGCCGATTGCGGGTACATGGTGGACCCGGTATGGTACCCCGGGGCAAGAACGGATCGCTGTGTGGTAGACGGTGAGCCTCGCAGAGGGACTACTACCTACCGGTGATAATATTTGGGCTCGGCGGATATCCGGAGGATACCGACCGGAGTCGAGAGATGATATGGGCCGATCCGGACTGACGGAGCCCGATATATGAGGATTTACGTGCCAATGCTGGGCACAGGTTTCATGATGTTTTCGAGTGTTGATGCTTGACACTCAGGTTCCATGATTTTGATATGTCGCGAGCGACGCATGTTTATTTACATCCTCATGCTTCCATGCATATGATTTATGATATTTACATGCATGATGGTTATTGACATTGATGACATTGATCACATAGTGGACGAGATCCACATACATGATGACATTGATTACATAGTTGGATGATATCCACGTACTTATAGACTTCATGATATAGTCGACATTGATCATACCTCATATTTATGATATGTTATTATCTGAGGCACTGGCACGAGCACTTGGCACTACACTCATGTATAGATGTTACATTGCCACTTTATCATGCTTCAAACTTATTCATTTGAGGTTTATATATATATATATATATATATATATATATATATATATATATATATATATATAGACCTAGGATTGTGTCATACATACGATTTCTGCTCTGTGATGTTTTCTATTCACGAGTTGGCAACTCACCCCCGTTGTGCCACAGTTTCTTACGGGTTTTGCTGTACAGGTTTCATTGCGGCTTTTCTGGCACACTGCTTTCCTTACGGGTGACTTGCTTTGGTAGATGGATTCTTTTGCATCAGAACCATCATTGTATATGTATTATTCAGTTGTATCTAGAAATTACATCAACCAAACTTGTATATTGTTTCAGATTTAGAAAACCAGTTGTGTATTATTTCGACCTTAGAGTCGCGCGTTGTAGTATTATGGGTTTCATGCTGATTTTGAGCTTTCCTTTGAGTTTTGATCCTCGCCCTTTGGCGTTGTATATTATATTGCTTGCGTGGTTGTGACCGTCGATTGATGAAGAGCTAGCTCCCGCTTGGGGATGCCTTTTCATTGTGCATATATATATATTATTCATGTTGTACCCCGTTTGGGGCCAATATTTACAAAGGAAACTCTGCCGAAATTTTTAGAAAAGATATTGAGGATTTAAAATTTATATTCGGCTTACCTATTTTAAAACCCTTGTTTTTAAAACATGTTTTCTACACTTCTTTAAAACTATTTTTCCTTATTTACTCCTTAAAATGGTTTTAGATTTCTGGGCTTTTGGCTTACTTGGATTAGATGGGGTCCTATAAACTTCATATGTTTCAAGTGCCAGTCACGTGCTATTTCGGGTCGTGACAAAGTTGGTATCAGAGCGCTAGGTTAACCTTGGTTCGAGTCTAAATTTGACTATGCGGAGCCTAGAGCGTTTATATATATACGGAACTTAGGCTTGACCTTACGGAACTTAGACTTAATCGAGGGGGTATTATACCCGAACTTTCGTCGTGTAGGATGACCCTTGGTTGATGGAGTAGATAGCTTGAATAGAGTGACGTACCGTACGTATGTTCCGCGGCATATTTACGATACGCTACTCCGCTTAAGAAACCTTAGGATGTACATTTCCTTGCACAGTATTATATTCATTCCTATGATCTATCCTCATCGGTACTGGTTATGATTTTGCTGCCACGATCACAGGGGCAGAGAGAGCTACGGCTAGAGTTGCGGTCAGCACGAGCTCGTCACGGACGAGGACTGACCAGGGCGTGTTTCCAGAGACGTACGATTGCATAGAGAGGCATCGTTTTTTTGTGTTTTCGCGCCATGAGGGTTTGACAGATCGCTTTTACGAGATTTCTCGGACGTGCATATCAGCACCAGAGGATCAGGCTACTGCTGGAAGCCAGCCAGGATGTGATGACCATTGATATGTCGCTTATTCATGATGATTGAGGCGATGTTCGGCGTACAGACGAATGAGCCAGTTGTTGCTGCAAATGACGAGATATCGTCCAGATGATTGGAGCTACTGCAGCATGAGTATATACTTAGAGATATGATGGAAGGTCGCTAGTCACCCGAGGATGAGTGATTAGGACATGTGGTTCGTTCGCTTACCCTGATGCGAGGTCATCAGATAGGTTCATTCCAGCTAGAGACGGCTTCACGCAGATTCGTTGAGGGTCGATAGAAACGATCGAAAGTTAGGAACCCATTTCCAAGTTTAAAGTATTTGGAAGACAATGCAAGTAATGCTATGGACCCTCTAGAAGAATAAAACCCTAACTCGACGTAATGACCATGGAACGCCTTCGAAAATTAGGGGTTGCGGCAGTTTAGCGATGCCATTTGTGAGGCTTGGGTTTGCCCTTCTACGGTTGGTCCACAGGTGCTGTGGTATGTACTGGAATACTATTAAACTGTACTCAAGATGTTGATCTTTTGGGGGATTATGAGGTTCTGACGAATCGATTGGATGGTTCGACATCATTCGGATATCATGTGATGGGACGCATTGCGTGTGAGACTCCAGATACGAGTATAGCCGTTGGAGCGCAGTCCATGCAGCCACGAGGAGACGAGTCCGAATCAGTCGACATTGGAACAGAGTGGAGTAAAGAGTTCGCACGAGAGTTCGACAAGATGACGTTCCACTCCGCTGACATCAGAGATGCGATACGCATGCAGAGGCGTTGTTGTTAGTTATATGTATGCCCTAGAGGCCATTACTGTACATTGGATGTAAATTGTAGTGGATGCTGGGACATATATAGGTAGAACTTTCTTGCTCGACATGATAGTACGCTATCTGGTTGCTCTTTATCTTAACATGTATACTTTCAGTCTCTCTGTTACATGTTGATAAAGCCCTTAGGATGTGTACTCGACTTCCAGGAATATGATGTAGATCATACTAGTGGGGCCTGAGTAGTCAATGAGTACATCCTTCATTGTTCCTAGTCGTGGGAATATCGAGACGGGGCATCGATATTCCAGAGTAGACTAGCGTGTATCTTCTCGACCCATGTGATGGGCGATGGATGATCCCATATCCATTGGTGTTTGACATCAGAGATGGTATGCGGGTGCTCAGTGGAGACTGGGTACACTGAACGGACTCGCCGAGAACTCCCAGATGGTATTATACCTCACGTCAGATGGCAGTTCTCTGGGGACACCGGTACAGCTTAGTCTGTTGACCCGAGATCGTCATAGAGTCTTGTGTGTCTCCCACTGTGCTTTGATTTCCACCCTACCACGGCTCTACTGAGTCGTGCAAACAGGTGGTTTTTGGGTACAGTCTCGATTCACATGGAGGCAATGAGCGATAGGAGGGGATTCGTCTCTCCCGGTATTGGGGGTGGATGTTGCGCTATGCTCGACTGGCCATAACAGGAAATCCCTGGCCAGGGTTGCAGTGATATACTGGTAAGAGTTATTAGTAGTTTCACGAATGTCATTAGACCTCACGTCGGCATGACTTATCGAGCTATTGGGGTCTGACGTTTACCACACATAGGCGAGATATGCGACATATCAGACGAACAGACCGGACTGTACGGTAAGTGTTACTGGTTGAATTCACAGGAGTGTGAGCGGGCTTACTCGTCAATCTTCTGATCGCTCAATACCCGGGTGGCCGTTACGTTTAGCAGACCGCTTGCGGCTTGTGGGTGTTTGATATGATCATCATCTGCTGCCGGCGTATTGACGAGTCTTTAGAGTCCTACACAGAGGTTTCCTGGCTCAAGCGAAACGAAATAGAAGCGCATATGAGATATGTGCGGGACCGAGAATAATGCGTGTATGTGATACCGTATTCCATTCTCGCGATGAATGTATCGATTGGTTGTATGCGATATAACCTAGTTATCGAATCAAGGATTGATTCGATAAGCCGATATATTTGATACTAGTCGGTTATATGCGACATGACCGGATCATTGAATCAAGTGTTGATTTAATGATTTAATGTATAATTATATATTTGGTATATTACTTTGCATTAACTAGTATTGGTTCACTTAAAAAGGATTTTCTCACTTGATGTGCACATTGTATATGTGATGTATTTTTGTGCACTTGATTGTATCATGTTTGATGATACATGAAAGTTTGAGTGTATAACTTAAACCATGGTTATGTTAATGGTTAGGGTTTACATTTTACTTATTCATTTATTTATGTCCTTTTAAGGCAAGAAACAAAAGGGTGGCTTGTTTTGTTTTTTCCTTGAAACTTCATGAAGCTTTGAAGCTTTGACCATTTTGTTTGTTTGCCTTAACCTAACCATTCAACCTAACCCTAGTTTAGTCTCTACACTTAATCATGGTTGCTATATGATAAGTATCATTTATTTTTCTATTTTAGAAATACTTATCATAATTCTTTTTCTTCTTCTTCTTCATCATCAACAAAAGAAGAAAGCCTGTTTCCATCAATGGCAACTTGAGAAAAAGAGTGAGAAATCCAATTCTAAAGTGAACCCACTTCCTATTTCTTCATCCTCTACCACTTGCCAAGTAGTATAGGGTGTTTTCTTCACAAGTTTCATGACTTGGTGAAGTTGGAGCTTGATCTTGAGTTGCCTCGACGTAAATCATCTTCGGCATCGAAGTCGACGACCTAGCCCGATCATTCTTTCGATGAAACCACCGTGAGAGTCCAAGATCCGATTTGTACAGCGGAGGGACGTCTACGTGGAGCTAAGGAAGTGGAGAACCGGATCTACAAAGGTTGTAGTCACTTCCCTTTTAGTTAAAGTTGTTTACTTGCATCGCATCATCTATAAATCTAGTTAACGATCCGTATTAGGGTTTGTAGGCACATGAAATTTTTTGAATTGGGCATGTTTGATCACTTGTGAGACCTCATTAGTGTACCTAGGAACCCCTACAGTTGTATATGGATATATCTTCCAGAAGGAGTCTCGATGAGTACGCAGCCGTTCCGGAACAAGAAACAGATATAGTGAAGATGGTAACTTCCAGGCAATTCGGCAGGAACGAGATTTGAGAGAGACCTCGGCAGGACATTTCTGGAATATTATACGAGAAGACTTGGACCCAGGAGTGGTCATATTGCGCACACCCAGCAGGCCAGAGTTCGGCATCGTCGACGAGATAGTTGACCAGGTTCGGATAGAGGGCCTCACCCTGATGCGTTGTGAATTGATCAAGAACGGACGGGAATGGAGTATATCTCCGCAGGTTGGGACAAATTCCCGAGGACGTGTTCGGCTAGATATCTTCCACAGAGTGATGAAGATACCGAGTTCGTGATTTCGAGTCCGTGTGAGAGATTTTGGATGGACCATAGCCGAGAACATTTGCAGTGCGCAGATAAAGACGTGACGTCGAAGTGGACGATGATACAGACAAATGGGACAAGAGGTTCGTGCGAGATGCTAATGAGACGTTGTTACTCCCCGTGAAGATTAAAGGTCGGATATGTCTACAGAGGCGTTGGGATGCAACCGGTTTCCGAGAAAATGCTGTGCTGAAGACGCAGATGTCCATAGAGCGAGAAGAGATTATGCAAGAGTACCAGCCTCCGTACAGTTCGGCATAGGCGAGATCGGAAGAGGCCTAGAGCAGGATTCCTTCCAGGATACAACTACGATAAGATTTGCACTCGGGATCAGATTTGTAATGTGCATTCAGAGGACCAGAGGTCGGCGCCAGTGACATGCTGCTTTACGAGTGGTCGTGAGGATTGACCGAGAGATGACCAAAGAAGTGCCAGAACGGAATCGTCCCCGTAAGCTCACTTGACCGGGCCGATGAGCCGATGGATTGCGAGATTGGTAATCCACAGAGAAGATAAGGGCCCAGAGACAGAGGACACCAGACCGTGAGCAGGAGACAAGTAGACATCTTGCGCTGCTAGCATTGGATGTACCGACACCTTCTCGACTTTGAAGGAGGTTATATCGACGACAGTATTTATGATTTGTGATTTTGTGATTCGATTATCACGTATCCGTCACCTTGGATTTCGGTTTGATGTCATTTGATATGTTGATTTTGGTTTCATGTCTATGTTATGCATGTGATTTGACTTATGCTTTCGGCATAGTTTTCATGCACTTTTGTGCTTTAGATTTGATTTGTGCACGTTGATGCACATGGTTGTGAAATTATATACCGCGGTATACCTGATTTTGATTGAGCCGTATTGTATATCGTCGATTTTCATTCTGATATTTATGTTGATTTCTTGCACTCCGTGCATTTGATTTGGACTTTGCGCATGTTCGACGCTTGATATTAGATTTCGTGATTTCGTGCATATTGAGTGCGCATGATTTAGATTTTATTTGTGCATGATGGATGCACCTGATTTGGATTTTCGGGCGTGTTGAGCGCATGTTTTGAGATACGATTTTGGTGCACATCAGATGCACTAAATCGAGATTCTTCGTGCATAACAGATGCACCTGATTTTGCTGTCAGGCACACACGTTGCATATAGCAGATGTTTCGTGCACACCCGTTGCACCTAGATGTTTTTGTGCACCGGTATGGTATATATATAGATTTTGATTTCCGTGCGCACCAGACGCACAGGGTATTCTTATATACATTTTTGGGATTTATTCCTTATGGAGCAGTACGTTTTTATGATATTTGCTATGTGTTTTCGTACTGAGTAGGACTAGTCAGAGAACAGTACCTGGATATACTTTGCATGCATTGATAGTTATCGAAGGGATTTCCAAAAAGGAGCTATAGTCTCAGTATTTACCTACGTGTCTGATATGACACGACACGTTTAAAACAAAGGAACCCTTCTAAATTGTTTTCAAAACGGCGGAACGTGCCTATTAAACAAAAGATATATACATATATGGTTATTTTCTTACAATAGACGTCCGCCACTGTGCAGTGTTATACGCATCGCACATCGACTTAAAAGGGTTTGGCATGCATTTTCTTCAGATATTTACATGTATAGATTTGATGTCTACATGTATGGTTATGATATATATCATATTGGTTCTATTTCGGATTTGACATTTCTGTCTTTACCATGACTCCGATAATTGCGGGATGCTTGACGGATTTTTGATTTTGAGTTATCTGCTCATTTCTCATCCGCATGCATTGCGCTATGATGCGTCTTATGTATTGATGATTTCAGAGCCCCGACGACTTGGACTTTTTATTGAAATGTTTTAGAATTTGGGGGTTTAAAAAAAAAATTAAATTCGGAGACCGAATTTCTTTAAGGGGGGAAGATTGTAACATATCAAAATAATAAAATATTATTTTTGGGGAATTTTTATAATTTAATAATAAAATATTGAATATTTTAAATAAGGCGGTATAATTAAATACCGGTAAATTGGGAAAAAATTGGAAAATTATAGAATACTAAAAAAGGGTGTTTTATGCGAATTATGCAAATTTTAAGTTTTTATGACTTATTTGACACTATTTTAGTGCTGATCGCGATTAAAAATCGCTAATCGCACTTTAAGCGTATTTTGTGCAAACATGCACCATATCTTTTCTTTAACACTTGTTGCATTTTCCTACATGTTTTGGGTGCATGGCTTGTTATTTTGAGGTTACTTTTGAAGAGAGAAAGAAATTAGAAAAGAAAAAGGAAAAGAGTATAATATATAGGTATGGGTGAGAGAGAGAAAGGGAGGGTTTACCTTTGACTTGGACTTGGTCACTCCCTCACCATTTCATTCACTCATTTCCTCTCCCCTCCTCATGTTGCTGCTGCTGCTGCTGCACCCTCTCTCCCTCTCCACAAAATCCCCCAAAACACCATGAAAATCACCTCAAAACCCAAATCCCATTTCACAAAAAAGATGCACAAGCTCAAGGGAAGCACATTGGACCAAGAAAGCAAGGATTTTGGCCACTTGGGGCAATTCAAGAATTTTCTTGAGTTGCCAAATAAGGTAATTTCTGAACCTTTAGCTTAGTATTTGCATTACTTTTACCCCCATGTTATGATAGAACCGATATCGTGTGATTTTGTGGACTTAGGAAAACTCTAGTTAGGGTTAATGGGAAGTGAGAGTGGTGATGGGTAATTAGGCTCGATAGAGGCCACACAAACCCCCTAGTGCTAGAATTCAGGCCTAAACTAGAGATGAGAACCCCGGAATACGGATTTAGAAAAGCCGATATCGGAAAATTGTTGATTATGTGAAGGTTAAATGAAATCTTCTATCACTTCGGGACTCTGAAAATTATTTTGCAAGGAGAGTGATACATGCAGGCACCTAGAAAGCTACCACCAAAACCCCAGCCCCTAACCCTTAACTATGGCCGCAGATTTATTCTATCTGGCCGCAAATTGCAGCTAGATCAGTGAGGATTGGGGTCGTGTTTGTTCTGTAGCTCATACATCTATAAATTAGGCCCTTGGTATATGCAAAATTGTCTGATTTGGCTTAGGGTAGAATCTGGAGCCTTTTTCCTGAGTTGCTGTTTTGATTCGTGTTTTCGTTTCTCGTATTTTAAATTCTGGATTTGCGTCTTTGTGTTTTACCTTGATCATTTGGTGTTTGTACGAAGAGATCGAGGGTTGTTTGATGGTTTTGGAAGCGCGGTCCATAGGTTACCTATACGCTTTTAAGTGTATCGTTTTGGTTTTCGTGTGTCGTTTTAGTTTTGATTTGGTTTTAATGCGATGCGATACGTGTGATATGTAGGTACCCCCACGGTGATTCGAGGCGATGAAGATGATGGTGGCAACGTCGACATCGACCAACGAAGATCAGGTGAGTAGATTATATCTACGGGGGAAGTCGGGTGGATGGCGTATAGCACCCCCGCAGTTCGATATTTAGTATACTATATATATACTATATATATGTATGATAGCGTTATGTGTGTGACTTGGATATTCAGGTGTGAGTAGTGTACTATGGATAGAATAGGATTTAGATGTAAACTAGTATAGTTTCCTAGATGCGAACCATAGAATAGGTTTACACACACACACACACACACACACACATGTTTGCTTGTTATACTGATACCTTGGTGATAAGGATAGTGTATGATATTGGGAGATGAGTCGATAAGATTGGGCATAGTGCCATGAGATCGGTGATATGATGTGATTCGTATTTGGGATACGACATGTGATTTTAGCGGGCCTTTACACGTGTGTTTCATACACGTATTTATATTTATATAGATGGTATCGATTTGTACTAGACTTAGATCAGTACCCCAGATCATGAGATATGATGATAAGGATACCAGATAATTGATGAGATGAATGTGATATTGACCCGTACCCAGCTTTTAGGATGCCGTACGATGATTTATCGTACGAGCTTTATATTGATGATAGATCCGCACTCATGACTCGAGAATGTCATATGATATTGTATCGTACGCGGTACCTTTGAGGCGGGATCGCCGACTATTATACTTATATATGTAAGTCTATGTAACTCACCCCGGTACTTACGGGGAGGCGGAAAAAGTAAAAATCAAATTTTTATCATAAGGAAACATAGACTAACCATGAAGGATCTTTGCTAAACAAAAACTAACAAACTAGCTACAAGTTCTAGCTACTAGGTTAGATGGTTATACCTAGATCTTGTTGTGGTCCTCCTACTTGCTTGCTCCTTGGAGTGGTGTAGACGGCTCCTCCTCTTCGTCTTCTCTTTGCCGAAGAAAGATCCACCCGAAGGCCTCTACCTTGAGCTCCTACCTCAACCAAGAAGTAACTAGAATGCTTGGCTTGCTAGACAAAGAACCCTAGAATGAGTAGAGTGATGTTTTGATGGTTTAGTCTCAAAAGCTTATGATTTTCAACACATGAAACACTTAAGCTTTGAGAGAGAAAGAGAGAGAGCTATCTAAGAGAGAGAGAGAGCATGAGAGAATGAGAATAGAATTTACAACCATGCTCTCATACGAGAGAATATGAAATAATAATAATAATAATAACAATAAAGATAATTGTGATGGTTAGTTGAAATGACCATTATCATTTCACATTTAATGCAATTTGCAAGAATCAAGAAGCATCTTGCAAAAGAAATGATCATGGTCAAATGGTCAACAAAAGTCAAATGGTCAACCCAACCCTAACCATGGCACAATTATCCTTAATTAATATTATTAATCATATTTCTCATTCTCATTAGGGTTTAGAAAAAGTCAACGGTCAACAACCCTAATGAGATTCCTCTGCCTCTATCAACTGTGCATACACACCCGCATCCGTGTTCCGAGGAACACGAATACAATGAGACAAAACCAATCCCAAAACATATACTAGGATCTGGCTTAAACCAAAGCCCGCTAGTAATAACTGTCCGGACACCAAACGTGCACTAGTGCGCGGATGTGAACGAACCCCGTCGCAAAATCATGCGACCTCTACTCTGTTTTGCCCAAAGGCGAACAACCCTCTGTGTGGGACTCTAAAGACTCGACACTACGCTAGTGGGTTTAACCACAGGCCGCAAGCGGTACTAGCTGTACGTAACGGTCCCCAGGTAGATGCCGATAAGAAGACCGATGAGGTGAACCCATCCGAACTCCTACTGAGCCTGAATGTGACAATCTCCATACAGTCCAGTCTGTTCGTCTGAGAGTATCGCATGTCGGGCCTAGGGGCGGTAAACGTCAGTCCCCTAATAGCGGTACAAGTCATGTCGGAGTGTAGCCCAGAACACCCTGAGAAAACACTGGAAACGATACCAGTATATCTCGCTTGCCCTGGCCAGGGACTTTGTGTAATGGCTCTCCTAGACACAGCGCGATATCAACCCCCAATACCGGGAGAGACGAATCCTATCTAACCGTCACTGCCTCCAAGTGCTTCGGGACTGCACCCAACTACCACCTGTTTGCACGACTCATTTGAGCCGTGGTAGGGTAGTAATCTAAGAACAGTGGGAACACACTCGAGACGAAGTGACAGTGTCAAGTCAACGGACTAAGCTGTACTCATGTCACCTGGGAACTGATAACTGACGATAAGTATAATACCAAACCAACAGTTCCCGGCGAGTCATGTCCATTGTACTCGTAACCTAACGAGCACCTGCATACTATCTCCAGTACGACGTACTGAGATCATCTCCCCTCCTGGGATGAGAAGCGTATACACTAGTCTACTCTCGAGTATCGATGCCCTGTCTCGATAATCCTACGACCAGGGACCTGTATAAGGATGTGTTTATAGACTACCCAGCCCCCACTAGTGTGACTGCCATCACAACGCTGGTAATCAAGCAAAGATCCTAAGGGCTCCACTAATATGTATAAGCGATATGCTAAAAGAAACAAATGCACATATTGAAGTAGAAACAAACCAAGTAGCATACTACCATTTTGAGCAAGATTGTCTATACAACTGTGAATATCCCAAGCTTCCAATAAGTAATATACAAACTAGTATGATACAGTAATGACCTCTAGGGCATATACACTAACAATCTCCCACTTACACTAGGGACATGTACTGGCGTATCGAAGACCTATCATCTCGATCAACCGCTCGAACTGAGTCTGGGGTATGGCCTTAGTGAATGGATCTGCAGTGTTATCTTCTGTAGCAACCCTCCGAACCTCGATCTCCCGGCGATCCATGATCTCCCTGATCAGGTGATACCGCCTCAAGATGTGTCTGGACTTCTGATGGGACATGGGTTCCTTCGCTAAAGCTATAGCCCCGTTGTTGTCACAATACAGAGGTATTGGATCAACAATGGATGGAACCACCTGAAGTTCTGTCAAGAACTTCCTCATCCAGACGGCTTCTTTTGCGGCATCAGATGCTGCGATATATTCCGCTTCCATCGTTGAGTCGGCAACGGTTTCCTGTTTGAAACTCTTCCAACACACCGCCCCTCCATTGAGGGTAAAGACATAACCCGACATGGATTTGGAGTCATCCTTGTCACTCTGGAAGCTGGAGTCAGCAAAGGCCTCCATCTGGAGGTATTTTCCGCCGTAAACCAAAAACATATCCTTAGTCCTTCTCAGGTACTTCAGAATGTTCTTTACCGCTATCCAGTGCTTCTCCCCAGGGTTTGACTGATACCGGCTTACTACACTCAGTGCATAACCTACATCTGGTTTGGTACACAATATCGCATACATTATAGAGCCTACCGCAGAGGCGTAGGGTATAATAGACATGCGATCCCTTTCCAAATCAGTCTTGGGAGATATCTCTTTGGAGAGGGTGATCCCGTGACAAGCCGGTAAATTACCGCGCTTGGAATCTTCCATACTGAATCTTTTCAATATGGTGTCGATGTACCTGGACTGTGAAAGTCCTAATATCCTCTTGGACCTATCACGATGGATCCGGATCCCCAGAATGTAAGAGGCATCACCCAGATCTTTCATGGAGAACATGTGTGACAAGAACCCTTTGACAGATTGTAGCATAGGAATGTCATTTTCTATCAAGAGAATGTCATCCACGTATAAAACGAGGAATACGACAGTTCGTGCTACAATTTTACTATAAATGCATGGTTCATCTGGATTTTTGATAAAGCCATATTCTTTGACCGTCTCATCAAAACAGATGTTCCAACTCCGCGATGCCTGCTTCAGTCCATAAATGGACTTAAGCAACTTGCACACCTTCTCGCTGCTCCCACTCTGAATGAAACCCTCTGGCTGGTCCATATAGCCTCTAAATTTCCATTTAGAAAAGCGGTTTTTACGTCCATCTGCCAAATCTCATAATCGTGAAAGGCAGCAATGGCAAGAAGGATCCGAATGGATTTGAGCATAGCCACTGGAGAAAAGGTTTCGTCATAGTCCAAACCAGGTCTTTGACGAAAACCCTTTGCAACAAGTCTAGCCTTATAGGTCTCAACCTGTCCATCTACACCAATCTTCCTTTTGAAGATCCATTTGCAGCCTACGGGTTTTACCCCTTCTGGAGCAACGTCTAAAGTCCATACTTTGTTGGTGTACATGGACTCCATCTCGGTCCGCATTGCATCCAGCCATTTTACCAAGTCAGTGCTCTGAATGGCCTGCTGGAAGCTAGTCGGCTCATCATTATCAATGATGCAATCCTCTCTATCCCCGTCTATGAGAAAACCGTAGTATCTCTCGGGCGGATGAGACTGCCTACTACTCCTGCGGAGTGGCGCAGGAATGTCCTGTTCTTTCGAACCTTCTGGTTCTACTAAGCTTTCAGTAATAGCTTGTGGTTCTGGAATTTCTTCCAGTTCTATTGCGCTCCTACTTATCTGATTTTCTAAAAATTCAGTTTCCAAGAAACAGGCATGACGAGAAACAAATACCTTTTGTTCCTCTGCGTAATAGAAGAAATATCCCTTGGAGTTCTTTGGATATCCCACAAACTTGCACTGTATTGAGCGTGCCTCGAGTTTGTCCGTATGCTGCTTTTTGACAAAAGCTGGACATCCCCATGTCTTAATGTGTTTAAGATAGGGTTTCTTCCCACTCCACATCTGATATGGTGTGGTAGGCACTGACTTAGTTGGAACCCGGTTCAAAAGATATGCAGCTGATTCTAGTGCATATCCCCAGAAAGATCGCGGCAACTCAGCGTTACTCATCATGGAACGTACCATATCCAATAGGGTTCTGTTCCGTCTCTCCAATACACCATTATGTTGTAGGGTGTATGGAGGAGTAAGTTGAGAGAGAATTCCATTCTCTTTTAGGTAATCCAGGAACTCGGCACTCAAGTATTCACCATCTCGATCAGATCTCGGTGTCTTGAAACTTTTGCCTGTTTGTTTTTCTACTTCATTCTTGTATTCCTGGAATTTTTCGAAGGCTTCAGATTTATGCTTCATTAAGAAGACATGTCCATACCTTGAAAAATCATCCGTAAAAATAATGAAGTAAGAATAACCACTTCGCGCATGTGTAGACATTGGACCACATACATCGCTGTGTACGAGTCCTAAGAGCTCGCTCGCTCTTACTCCGTGTCCAGTGAACGGAATCGGTCCGCGGGCATCGCGATAAGTCCTCTGTCCTACTACAGGTGCCGCGACAACTCTTTGTCATCTTTCCTTTGAGACATGATTGACAAGTTGCATATGATTGATATTAGAACAGATCCAAATATCCTTCTTTATGTAACTTAGTCAACCTTGTCTCATTGATGTGACCTAGTCTACAATGCCACAAGAAAGCATGATTTAATTCTGGAGACTTTCTTTTGTGTGTATTCTGGATATTGAAAATTTGTGGTTGGTTTAATACGTATATACCGTTACTTAATGTACCCGACCCAATCAAAACATGATTAAGGTGAATGTTTACAACATTGCTTACAAATGCAAAATCATAACCTTCTTTAGACATTAAAGATACAGATATGATATTACAAGTCGCACTGGGTACAAAATAACAGTCGCGCAAAACCAAAACATGTCCATCTGTCAATCCTAGGTGATAGTCTCCCACGGACTCAGCATTCATGCCTGCTCCATTTGCAACTCTGAGGGTCATATCACCTGCCTTCAAAACCCTACGCCTTCTCAGTGCCTGTAAAGAATTACAGATATGAGATCCTGATTCGGTATCCAATACCCAGGAAGTAGAGTTGATTGATAGACAGTTTTCAATAACATACACACCTAAAACCGAAGCGACAACTTGCTTCGGGTCCTGGTTCTTGGCCTTCCAAGCCCTGCAATCTTTCTTCCAGTATCCTTTCTTATGACAATAAAAGCACTCTTCCTTCCCCACAAGCTGTCCCGCTACCTTTGCTACCTTTGCCTTTCCCTTGGCTTCCACTTTACTAACACCGCCCCTTGGTTTGGTGGGGGGCTTCTTCTTCTTTCCTTTGGCTTTCGCCTTGGACCTAGAAGAAGATAGTCCTCTAACAGACAAAGCGGGTGTTTCCCTTACTTTCTGTAGGGTGCCCTCTGCACTCCTCAACATGTTGAGGAGTTCCGGAAGTTCAACTTCTTTTCCTTGCATGTTGAAGTTCAGGATAAACTGGGCGTAGGTGGAAGGAAGAGACTGGAGAATCAAGTCAGTGTAGAGCTCGTTCTCTAACGTGGTCCCAAGGTCCGCGAGCTCTTCAATGTAGCCAATCATCTTAAGCACATGTTCCACTACAGATGATCCGACGGCCAATCTCGCTGAAAACAACTTTTTCGAGATTTCGTATCTGGCGATACGAGATTGCTTTCCATACAGATCCTTAGTATGGAGAAATATGGATTCAAGGTCCATATTCTCGTGCCTCCTCTGATGTTCATTGTCCATAGAGGCAAGCACGGGGCACTTGGCCTTCGCGCAGTCAATCTCTCAGGTCTTATGGATTTCCTTATCCGCGACGCTGGATTGAGGACCTGGGACAGCGGGGGCTTTGGTGGTAAGGAGATACCCCAACTTGTCATAAGTGATTGCCATTTTGACATTCCTGAGCCAATCTTTGTAGTTTGGCCCTGTCAGTATATTTTTATCTAATAGTAACTTAAGGCCGGTCATGATATTTGGTCGCTGCAATTAGGAGAGAGAGAAGAAACACTTTAGCATGATGCTCTTGCAAGTTTAGAGTGGTTTTTAGTTTGTCTAAACAGGATGGCTCCCACTGTTTCTCGAATCCTTCCTCAAACCATAAAAGAAGAATTAGTCGGGATCAATCTCACCGTACAATACTTGGTTAACCGTTCAGCCAGGCCAGTGTTGTACTTGGAGAGAGGTTTTACGACGCTTTCGCGAAGTTCCTTAATTAAGTAACCTCTTTTCCCTGTGGGCGTAGCCCCGCTAACATCTTTTCTAGACACCTACTTGGTTTATAGCATTGATCGTTAAGTGAGAAAGTTTCCCGAGGAGTAGCATATACTCACAGTAGGATCGGGATCCAAATATCATTGTGTGATAAAGCTGAAAGAATCCTACCAGAATCATCACACTCCAAATGGTATGCAGCACTAGCAAGTTTCAGTTTCTTTAGAAACTCCCGATGTAGATTTTTGCCCCATGCTCTTATGACCTTGACTTTGGCCAACAAATCATAAGTCACATGTCAAGTTCTACCCGTCATTTTCCAGATTAATTTGAACACACCCGTACCTACCCTTGGCTTTGGCCAACAAGGAAGTACGACTGTCCCAAACCAACGCATCTATCTATGCTACATATGAATATCCAATAGCTACCAATCACTATGCCTTGACTTTGGCCAACAAATACAGCTTGAATACTATTGACTATCCATATGAAATGACGGAGGGCTACGAATGGTTTTGGCGAAACCGTGAACGTAGTGAACCTGATATAATCGAAGGAACCTGATAGCTTTTAAAATGAGTGGTTTAAGCTCCACGTTTTTAAAAGTTTTCTGTTTTGAAAAGAAACCGAGCGGTTTTGAAATTGTTCCAACGATTTAACTTTGGTTTGTTTTCTTTGCATTAATATAATGCGTCCCATCAATTAATCCTACCATTGCAGAAAACAACGAAAATATGACGTACGCTTATGCCATCCGCATTCGCCACGGGGCCCCGTCATCACCCGTTAGGTTACTTAACTAACGACAGAGCGGGGGCTGGACTAGCGCGGATGCAAAATATAAGCAACGCCTACTAGATATCATATATAGATATATACATTCGTCAGATGCAATGATAGCCATTCCAGATCACAGATGAACATATTGGATATACTAGGAATCCGCGTTTCGTTCGAGCCTGCAACGAAAGACGGATTACACGGTCGCGATGAATAGCCAAACCCCACCCTAGACCCCTACGGGTGCGGCAAACTACCCGCCAAGTACCCGAAGTGAAGCAACCTCCCTCCACAACGTGAGTAGGCCACTCGGTACTTCAAAGTACCCGGTAGTTTGTGCACCCCACCTTGGGTCTATCCTAGGAGCAAAAACAGTAAAAGAAATAATATACAATGGCGGCTACAACCTCAACCCGGATGTGCGGCTATAAAAATAATATTACATCAATTTACAATTTACATCAAATGAAAGATAAATAAACTCTCATCTCACAAACCCCGGCTATTCATCCGCGACAATCCAACAAGTTCATATACACAATCCAACATCACAGATCACAGATATGTACAATCCCCACTAATCGATGTATAGCGATTAGTCGACGTTCAGTACATATATCACATTACAGATATAACCAATTAGCTAAAGTTTATAGAATTTCGATCAATATACCAATTTGAAACTACCCTAAACACAACACTGTTCTCTGGAGAATCTGGACAGAAACAAAGTATCTTAAAAATCACAAAACATCAAGCTGAACACACTGCAGGAAAAACGAGTCGCGACCGAGTCGACTCGGCCGCGGATCCGCGGCGAAACGCATGGTTTCGCCGCGCTTCCACGGCAGTCTGATCGAGTCATGGGCTCGTTTTTCTTGGGTGTTCCTAAAAAACCCTGCAC
Source organism: Agapanthus africanus (assembly GCA_030015575.1). Classification (NCBI taxonomy): domain Eukaryota; kingdom Viridiplantae; phylum Streptophyta; class Magnoliopsida; order Asparagales; family Amaryllidaceae; genus Agapanthus; species Agapanthus africanus. Next base: position 783,505,597 of record CM057341.1, read on the forward strand.
GTATTTTTCAGGTCTGTGGAAATATTTTTAGACCTGTTTTTAAAATCGGCAGAAAGTACAAGATTTTGATGTATTTTGCGATTTTTTTCCGGATCGAAGTTCTAAATACTTTGCTAACATGTTGGTTGTTGTTTAGCCAGGCTCTGATATCACTGTAAGTCTATGTAACCCACCCAGGTACTTACGGGGAGGCGGAAAAAGTAAAAATCAAATTTTTATCACAAGGAAACATAGACTAACCATGAAGGATTTTTGCTAAACAAAAACTAACAAACTAGCTACAAGTTCTAGCTACTAGATTAGATGGTTATACCTAGATCTTGAACTCCTTCTCTTCTTGTTGTGGTCCTCCTTCTTGCTTGCTCCTTAGAGTGGTGTAGACGGCTCCTCCTCTTCGTCTTCTCTTTGCCGAAGAAAGATCCACCCGAAGGCTTCTACCTTGAGCTCCTACCTCAACCAAGAAGCAACTAGAGTGCTTGGCTTGCTAGACAAAGAACCCTAGAATGAGTAGAGTGATGGTTTGATGGTTTAGTCTCAAAAGCTTATGATTTTCAACACATGAAACACTTAAGATTTGAGAGAGGAAGAGGGAGAGCTATCCAAGAGAGAGAAAGAGCATGAGAGAATGAGAATAGAATTTACAACCATGCTCTCATATAGGGGTGTAAACGAGCCGAACTCGAGCCAGCCAAGCTCGGCTCGAGTTCGGCTCGTGGTTCTTTTTGTCGGCCCAAGTCCGGCTCGTTTAGTTAATCGAGCTAGAGATGCTCGGCTCGAGTCCGGCTCGATTAAACATGCCCAGCTCGTGTTCGGTTCATTTGTGGCCCATTAACTAAACGAGCCGAGTTTACGAGCCGAGCTCAACTGAGCTCGTTTAGAGCTCGTTTGTGAGCTCGGCTCGTTTGCAGCTCATTTACTCATATTAATAGTATCTTCCAAGAAAAAAACATAATTAACAATAATGCTTAAAACTCAGGGTTTTCAGATATGGAAAAATTAAAAAACATTAACATCTAGGGCATTGAATGGGTCTAAGTGCTGGGTTTTATATTTATCTCAGTACACTTTATATACTGTCATTTAATTGAATTAAGTGTTCTGAGAGTTATATAGAATCTGCTATATATTACATATTACTATTTTTTTTTCAAACTGTGTAACCCAGCCGAACCCGAGTCAATACCGAACGAGCCCGGCTGAGCTTGAGTCCGGCTCGTTTAATAAACGAGCCAGGCTTTCTGGCTCATGTCCGGCTCATTAATAAATGAACCGAATTTGAACGAGCTAATACCGAGCCGAACCTTAATCGAACCCGAGCTGGCTCGTTCAATTACCACCCTACTCATATGAGAGAATATGAAATAATAATAATAACAATAAAGATAATTGTGATGGTTAGTTGAAATGACCATTATCATTTCACATTTAATGCAATTTGCAAGAATCAAGAAGCATCTTGCAAAAGAAATGATCATGGTCAAATGGTCAACAAAAGTCAAATGGTCAACCCAACCCTAACCATGGCATAATTATCCTTAATTAATATTATTAATCATATTTCTCATTCTCATTAGGGTTTAGAAAAAGTCAACGGTCAACAACCCTAATGAGATTCCTCTGCCTCTGTCAATTGCGCATACACACCCACATCCGTGTTCTGAGGAACACGAATACAATGAGACAAAACCAATCCCAAAACAAAAACTAGGATCTGGCTTAAAGCAAAGCCCGCTAGTAATAACTGCCCGGACACCAAACGTGCACTAGTGCGCGGATGTGAACGAACCCCGTCGCAAAACCATGCGACCTCTACTCTGTTTTGCCCAAAGACGAACAACCCTCTGTGTGGGACTCTAAAGACTCGACACTACGCTGGTGGTGGGTTTAACCACAGGCCGCAAGCAGTACTAGCTGTATGTAACGGTCCCCAGGTAGATGCCGATAAGAAGACCGATGAGGTGAACCCATCCGAACTCCTACTGAGCCTGAATGTGACAATCTCCGTACAGTCCAGTCTGTTCGTCTGAGAGTACCGCATGTCGGGCCTAGGGGGCGGTAAACGTCAGTCCCCTAATAGCGGTACAAGTCGTGTCGGAGTGTAGCCCAGAACACCCTGAGAAAACACTGGAAACGATACCAGTATATCTCGCTTGCCCTGGCCAGGGACTTTGTGTAATGGCTCTCCTAGACACAGCGCGATATCAACCCCCAATACCGGGAGAGACGAATCTTGTCTAACCGTCACTGCCTCCAAGTGCTTCGGGACTGCACCCAACTACCACCTGTTTGCACGACTCATTTGAGCCGTGGTAGGGTAGTAATCTAAGAACAGTGGGAACACACTCGAGACGAAGTGACAGTGTCAAGTCAACGGACTAAGCTGCACTCATGTCACCTGGGATCTGATAACTGACGATTGGTATAATACCAAACCAACAGTTCCCAGCGAGTCATGTCCAGTGTACTCGTAACCTAACGAGCACCTGCATACTATCTCCAGTACGACGTACTGATTGCTGTGGGACAGATCATCTCCCCTCCTGGGATGAGAAGCGTATACACTAGTCTACTCTCGAGTATCGATGCCCTGTCTCGATAATCCTACGACCAGGGACCTGTATAAGGATGTGCTTATATACTAGCCAGCCCCCACTAGTGTGACTGCCATCACAACGCTGGTAATCAAGCAAAGATCCTAAGGGCTCCACTAATATGTATAAGCGATATGCTAAAAGAAACATATGCACATATTGAAGTAGAAACAAACCAAGTAGCATACTACCATTTTGAGCAAGATTGTCTATACAACTGTGAATATCCCAAGCTTCCATTAAGTAATATACAAACTAGTATGATACAGTAATGGCCTCTAGGGCATATACACTAACAATATATATATATATATATATATATATATATATATATATATATATATATCGACTCAGATTTAGGTGGTTTCCATACCCTTCCCGATTAGCGTGTTAGCTAAATCTGTAGTTGCTTAGTAGATGTTAGACTAGGCCGATGTCATACCTATTTCAAAACTAACGAATCGGGAGTATTTCAAAGATAGGCAAAGGGATTCCACGGATATTTTCAAAAGACGCATCTTTTCTTAAAAACACCGTAGCCCTTATTTTACTAAAAACCCCGATTCATCTTATTTCAAAAGGCAAACTGTATGACATTTTTATATTGATGCAGATGCGTCACTATTGCGTTTATTAGTCGATTTCTGCATATTCTTGTTATTCGCATCGCATTGCATGTGCAAATGGTTATTGTTATATTAAAATCATGCTGTTAGGACACCAGCACCATTATCGATGATGCATATGTTCCACGTACACCTGCTTGCCGGCTCACACACTTCATCATCGATAATTGCCATGTCACTACATTGTAGTACTGTTGCATTCAGGATATGACCCTTGCATAGCATACTCGTGTACCTACGTATTGTACACTTATACTTGTGCACATACCTATTGTACATTCATACTCGTGTACATACTTATTGTACACTCATACTCATGCACCTACCTGTTGTACACTCATAGTTGTACACATACATATTTGCACATACATAGATGATTCTGGCTTGACTTGGAGATTTGGGAACCGCAAGATACTTTTTAAAATTGATCCATTTTAAAGACGCGGTCTTCCCTAAATATATGCATATTACTATTCCATGTTGTATGATATACTGATATGCTTACATTACTTTTATATGTCGCATACATCATGCTTTCTGATTATACGCGTTGAGATATGTTGTTTCCATGATATTTCTGGATTTGGGAACCGTGGGTATTTTAAAAGAAAGTATGTATTGTTTGAAAAACCCGGTTACCCTTGATATGATATTTCAGCGCGTCCAACATGTGTTTTCCCGGTGCTGAGAGCGACATGTGAAACCCGATTCGAGGAGGCGGATGAGGCCGATTGCGGGTACATGGTGGACCGGGGTTGGTACCCGAGGCGAGAACGGATCGCTGTGTGGTAGACGGTGAGCCTGGCAGAGAGACTACTACCTACCGGTGATAGTATTTGGGCTCGGCGGATATCCGGAGGATACCGACCGGAGTCGAGAGATGATATGGGCCGATCCGGACTGACGGAGCCCGATATATGAGGATTTACGTGCCGATGCTCTGCACAGGTTTCATGATGTTTTCGAGTGTTGATGCTTGACACTCAGGTTCCATGATTTTGATATATCGCGAGCGACGCATGTTTATTTACATCCTCATACTTCCATGCATATGCTTTATGATATTTACATGCATGATGGTTATTGACATTGATCACATAGTGGACGAGATCTACATACATGATGACATTGATTACATAGTTGGATGATATCCACGTACTTATAGACTTCATGATATAGTCGACATTGATCATACCTCATATTTATGATATGTTATTATCTGAGGCACTGGCACGAGCACTTGACACTACACTCATGTATGGATGTTACATTGCCACTTTATCATGCTTCAAACTTATTCATTTGAGATTTATATATATATCTGATCGTATTGATCTAGGATTGTGTCATACATACGATTTCTGCTCTGTGATGTTTTCTATTCATGAGTTGGCGACTCACCCCCGTTGTGCCACAGTTTCTTGCAGGTTTTGCCGTACAGGTTTCATTGCGGCTTTTCTGGCACACTGCTTCCCTTACGGGTGACTTGCTTTGGTAGGTGGATTCTTTTGCATTAGAACTACCATTGTATATGTATTATTCAGCTGTATCTAGAAATTTCATCAACCAAACTTGTATATTGTTTCAGACTTAGAAAACCAGTTGTGTATTATTTCGACCTTAGAGTCGCTCGTTGTAGTATTATGGTTTTCATGCTGATTTTGAGCTTTCCTTTGAGTTTTGATCCTCTTCCTTTGGCGTTGTATATTATATTGCTTGCGTGGTTGTGACCGTCGATTGACGAAGAGCTAGCTCCCGCTTGGGGATGCCTTTTCATTGTGCATATATATATATTATTCATGTTGTACCCCGTTTGGGGCCAGTATTTACAAAGGAAACTCTGCCGAATTTTTTAGAAAAGATATTGAGGATTTAAAATGGATATTCGGCTTACCTATTTTAAAACCCTTATTTTTAAAACATGTTTTCTATACTTCTTTAAAACTAGTTTTCCTTATTTACTCCTTAAAATGGTTTTAGATTTCTGGGCTTTTAGCTTACTTGGATTAGATAGGGTCCTATAGACTTCATATGATTCAAGTGCCAGTCACGTACTATTTCGGGTCGTGACAGTACTGCTCGGGGTTTTGTAGAGCGTGAATGAGAACATCTCTAAACTCCTTAGATAGAACCAAGGCATCGTAGATGCTTAGGAGAGATGGAAGCTTTCGGAGATGAGCCAAGACATTATAGTCCACCGAGGAAGGACTCGAATTTTCATGAGTCGGCTCTCCACCATCTTCTTCATTAGCGACTTGCTTTTCCTTCCCTTTTGGGGCGTTGCCTTGATTTGGCGGTAGAGCCTTACCGCTTCTGAGATGGATTTGGTTGGCCTTCATGGCGAGCTCTTCGTCCTCCTCAGGAAAACAGAGTTCTTCCTCACAGTCACTACCAAGGTGGATGACGTAGCAGGTCACTATAGGGATCTCGTTATCGGAGTCTTCGTCTAGCTCCTCCAGAATCTCAGCCGCTTCTACAGGGAAGAACTCTTTCAATTGAATTAGAGTTCTTTCTTTTTGTTCATAGACTTCGAGGGAATCGATATATTTTTTAATGGTCGATCTCCCTGCAGACACTTTTTCGCGTCGAGCTGCACTTTTCATCTTGAGCTTTTTGGATTTTAAGCCTGATTGAGCCAAATTGGTAGCTGGAACGGTAGGCTCCTTCTGCCCTTCCCATTCCGTTCTGGGCTCTTTCTGAAGTTGCTTTAGCATCTTCTTCATCTTTTTAGACAACTCGATCTCCCCAGTCTTGTACTGCTTCTTGACCCAGTCTTTGAAAATATAGCAATCCTCGATCGCATGGCTCACTACTCGGTGGTACAGGCAATATAGAGGATAGTCGGTCATTTTTGCTTCGTGGGGGTCTTTTCGACTCTGGCAATTGTAAACCGTTGTTCAAGGCATCTTTGAATATCTTGCGGACCTTGTCTCTTCTGAATGAGTAAACCTTGTTCTTTTTCTCCTCTAGGGAAGGCCATTCTCCTCCCAGCACTGGCTTTCGAGACCGGTTAGTTTTGGATTCGCTTGCCTTTCGCTTGTTTTCATTGTCGAACACATTGAAGACATTAGTATTGCTGGAATTCCCGCTTCTACAGTTGTCATCCCTCTTGCTCTTCCAAGTCTTGTCTCTCTGAGAGTTCGGGGTAGACTCTTGCTTTGAGCATTCCAGCATTTGGACTTTCTTGGTCAGCTCCTGAAACGTCTTGAGGCATGCTGTATACAAGAATGGGGCCATCCAATTGCTGAGGTTCCTAATGAGGAGACTGACGGACTGGTTCCGCTCTAACGGCGGTTCGCACTTGACAGTGAGGTTGCGCCATCGGGCAATAAAGTCTGTGTTGCTTTCGTTTTTCCCCGGCTTGGTTCTCACGAGGTCAGCAATGGTGATTTTGTCATTAACACACATGAATCTTTTGCCGAAACAGAAACTTCATTTGGGCGAAAGTAGTGACGTACCCGTCTGATATACTCGCGTACCAGTCGAAAGCGACACCAGTCAGGCTGTTAACAAACTGATGAAGAAGGAGCGCATCATTGCCCCCTGTATTTCCGCACGATGCTTTAAAGTGGGCGGCATGTTGATTCGCGTTCCCCGTACCGTCAAATCTTCCTAACTTAGGAATGACGTAGCCGCTGGGGAACTCGATCAAATCATATTGTGCGGGGTATGGACGCCCATTACTGCCAATGTTCTGAGCGTCGGCTTCAGCCACCAATGTTTTGACTTTGCTGGTGATCAAATCCATTATCTGATCTTGTGTTAGCGGGATGGTGCTATCTGGGGCCAAGGCATCCCCAGAAGCAGAATGTTGTCGGCTTTCATACGGCTCGCCCAATCTTGAACCTAAAGGGACAGACATCGGTTGCTTCAGATTGTCATCACCCGGATCATGAGTAGAGACTTGTGCTTAATTGGGAGACGCCCGAGCAATTTGAGCTGTGAGCTGCATCACAACATTTGTTAGATCGTTAATTTTTTAATAGAGCTTGGCCATCTCTTTATCTTTGCTCATGAGCTGTTTTCGAAGCTCTTGCTCTGCGGTCCTGGGGCGGAAAGTCGGCTCTTCTTCGCTGTCCGAGCTTGATTCCACATGGACTGAAAGGTGTTGCCTATCGACCTCATCGAGAGGGTTTTCATCGTCCAGCTGTCACGCCCCGCTTCCCAGAGTACGCTAAGATCGGCACATGACAGAGCCAATCATGCTACCTGTGGTTAGGAAACATCCCTCTACAGTTACATTACGGCTGTCTATAGATATCAAGAACGGGAAAATAAAAGAAACAATCCAGTATATGCCCATGAGCCAAAAATAACGAGTCAAGGAATAATATAATGCGGAAGCAAAAGATCCAATACAATAATAATCTGGAATGTACGTCCCAAAAATACGGGCCCACAACAGGAATGAAAAACACTGAAAGGAAAACTAAACTAAACTAAACTAATAGCAGGTCCTCACTGCTCGGCCTGTTGATCAAAATACTCCTGAACAGCCTGCGATAAAGATAAGGGATCTGGGTCATGCAAAACCCAGACGTCAGTGCGTCATAACATCAATAATTCTAAGCAAGCAGGATGTAATGAAATATGCAGGCATGAAGTATGAACAGTAACAAGTCATCAGTAACAAGTAAACAGTAACATGAATATAGATCTATGAACAAGATATAAACAGGTGAAGTGCAGTGAGTAGTCTAATCTTTGCAATAGGGTTATCTACTCTAAAGTTATTCGAAATCAATTAATGTAATGTTCATCGTAACCCATCGGTCTATGCCCGTTCATTCCCCCACGGGACCCGGTAAAAGGATAATAGACTGTGAGTCTGTGTCCCGTTCATTCCCTACGGGACCACGATAAAAGGATAATGGCCCTTTGAGTTACGTTCGGCTAAATTCTTGATTTCCCTATACCCTCAAGTTATGTGTTCAAGTCAGGTATTGATAAATCTGGAGTTAATGCCAACACAGGATCAAGCAGATACATGTTTGTCTAAATAGACAACAGGAAATGTCCGTAGGGACAACAGGTCAAGATTGTCGGCATTAGTAATAAGATCGGGTATTAAGTCAAGCAGTAGTATATCAGATCATGTCAGGTAGTGTTTATGTATCAAGTCATGTCAAATAGTGTATCAGGTCATGCCAAGTAGTGTACAGGTATCAAGTGGGTGTTCATAATCAAACTGTAGTAAGCATGGGTGCACCAAATCAAGTATGGAGTACTAATATAACAATAAAATGAGATAATATGACATGGCATGCAAATAGATATAAGATCAACGATATGGATGCACAATTATCAATTAGGGTTACATTTATAATTCCAATACTAATTAGAATGCACTTTATTAAACATGGGGTGTTAATATAATAGTATTATGTATTAATGTGATCTATAGATGCAGCTATATGTACATTAAATGATATGAATGTAAACGGGTATCCGAAAACTGTAAAACTTGTATAATGTGATAAACGGGTAACATTTGATTCATATGGATGCGTAAAACTATACCTAGCATGTAGCAAGATGATTTAGCATGTGACTAGATATGTAATTACTGATATGGATGCACATGGACGTGATATAACAGTGAAATGATGAACTGGTAAATGCGGGATGTACAATTAAACGATATGAACTGTTATACTCAATTAGATGCAGTGTATTGTGGTATAATATGTAACAAAATAGGTTTACATGTGCTAGATCTGAAATGATATATACGGATATATACGAATGTCGAATAAATCGATAAAACTGAAAAACAATAATGTGGATTGCAAAATTAATCATTTTGAAGCCTTATAATTCAAATAGATATAGATTATAGTATTATAGCATGTAGCAAGATTAACTTACCTAGACGGATCACGAAACGGATATGTACGGTACGTCCGACGTCGGCAAAATGTCGCGACGCACACACGGCACACGGGACGGGTCCAAGCAACGCGAGAGGGTGATCACGCAGGTAAGGTACTTCCCCTGGGTCGGCTGGATCGTCGGCGTCAAGCCCGGCTCCGGCGACGGCTGAAAATGCAAGATTCAAGAAACTAAAGAAAAGAAAAAGAAAAGAAAGAAAGAAAGAGGAAGAAGAGAGAAGGGAAGAGGTTGTTGCTTACGTGGTTGTGGGTGTTCTGTGTTTCAGAAAGGAGGTGCTGGTGTAGTAGAGAGGTGGTCGTCGGCGGCGGAGTGAGCAGCTAGGGTTAGGTTAGGGTTTTGTGTTGGCTGGGGTTGCAGTTTGATGGTTGGTTGAGTGCAGGGTTGGTGTAGGAGGGAGAGGAGAGGAGAGGGAGGAGATGGCGACGGCGAGGTGAAGGTGTCGTCGACGATGAGGTGAGGTGATGGGTTCTCGGTGTGTAGTGGTGTGCAGGGGTGTTGGTGAAGGCTCGGGAAGGAGGAAGAAGATGGAGATAGCGAAGAGGAGGAGCTCGGTGAGTTGAGGTGATGGAGTTTAGAGTTGCTGAGGAGATTTTTAGGGTTAGGGTTTCGAGTTGATGGGTTAATGATGAAGGGGTCGGGTTTATATAAGGGAGAAGAAGAAGAATATAAGGAGGGGGGTGACGAGATCCTCGGGCGGTGATGCGATTCAAGATCGCTACAGGAACTCCGAGAGGAGAGAGAGAGGGGGGAGGAGAGATAAAATCGTCTCGTAGTGAAGAGAGAGAGAGAGAGAGAAAGGCAGGGGGAGAGAGAAAGAGAAAGAGAAGAGAGAGAGAAGAGATGATAGTGTGGGGACCACGAGGGATAAGGAGAGAGCTGAGGTAGTTTTTAAGTTGAGATTTAAATTGAAACAAAGATTTTAGTTAGTTATAAAATTTAAACTGTTGATTAAAATAAATATATTAGATTAAATAAATTTGAATTTTGGCAGGATACAAAAATATTCCAAAACACGCCCGGGTCGGGTCTAAAATTTATTTGCATATATTATATGCATATTATAGCGTTAAGCGTCAGGGCTAGATATGATATTATAGCCACATATTATATGCATATGAGTTGATTGTGCATGAGCATCATTGCATACCATTACTTGTTGTGCCTTGACTTAGTACCCATTGGACACTGCACCATTATTGACGGTTCATGTTGCATGGGCACTAAATTGTATGCTACACCCACACGGTTGGTAATTGCCATGACACGCACAACATATACACATATGTGGCATTGTATTCATTATTGACATTGAGACGTAGATTCTTGTTCTATTGCGCATATGAGTGGTACCACGCATACATACCTATATGTATATACACATATCTTGCTATAGCTACATATACACATTTATATGATGTTGTATTTGATTTTGGAGAATGTGGGAACCGCATGATATATTTACAAACTTGATTCATTTAAAAGAGCGGTTTTCCCTTGAAATGCTCATATTACTGTTTTATGTTGCATACATCATATTTCATGGATTTACGCATTGAGATACGGATTTCATGTGATTTATGGATTTGAGAACCGTGGTGATATTTCAAGAAAGTATGCATTGTTTTGAAAACCCGGTTTCTCTTGATATGATATTTCGATGCGTCCACCATGATTTTCTCGGTTTTGAGCTATGAGTTTACCCGATTCAAGAAGCGGTAGGCACCGTCTGCGGGTACATGGTGGACCCGTTATGATACCCCGAGGCAAGAAATGATTTTTGTGGTGTAGACAATGAGCCTTGCAGAGGGAGCACTACCTACCGGTGATAGTTGGACCCGGCGATTATCCGGAGGATACCGACCGGAGTCGTGAGATGGATATGGGATGATCCGGACTTTGGAGCCCGAGTTATGTGGATTTACGTGTCGATGCTGGACACGAGTATTTCATGATGTTTCGAGTGTCGATATTGGGCACTCAGGTTCCATGAGATTTACGAATATGAGGGCCAATCAGAGTGACGGCGCCTGAGGTATTGGGATTTGGGGTGTCGTTGATGGACACCGGTTTTTCCACGATGATGATTCATTGATGATGATATGTTTATCCCATACTTAGTAGTTATTTGATATACATTGTTTCATGTATTTGTAGTACCTGATGGAGTACTACCCACCGGTGATAGTTTGGACCCGGCGGTTACCGGAGGATACCGACCGGAGTCGTGAGATGGATGTGGGCCGATCCGGACTTCGGAGCCCGAGTTATATGGATTTACATGTCGATGTTGGACATAAGTATTTCATGATGTTTCGAGTATCGATGTTGGGCACTCAGGTTCCATGAGATTTACGGATATGAGGGCCGATCAGAGTGACGGCGCCTGAGGTATTGGGATTTGGGGTGTCATTGATGGACGCCAGTTTTTCCATGATGATGATATGTTTATCCCATACTCAGTAGTTATTTGATATGCATTGTTTCATGTATTTATAGTACCTGATGGAGTACCTTGATCATAATTGTTGCATATCCATATTGCCATACTTATACTATTAGATTGTATGTTATAGATTATCGTTGTTCGTGCATACCTGTGATTATCTGTATGATATTACTTACTATTCACGAGTTGGAAACTCACCCTGCCACAGTGTTTTGCACCCTCAGAGCAGTCGCGGCAGGGCTTCTTATTATCTCTATTTTTGCGGATACCGCTACGGTTGGCTGTGAGGCCGTTTGGTATAGGTGGGTTTGCGGTTATCCGACTTCATCTAATGTACATCTTACTGTATCTAGTATTCTCCATTGATTTAGAGACGAGTTGTGAGGATCGATATTGTATATTTTGTGACTCTGGGTGTCATGGCCGTGTGAGCCGGCCTTTATTATGTAGCTTTATCTCTTTTTATGTGGTTTTCATTATATTGTCTATTTCTTCGCTACGGCGTCGTATATATACTTGTGGTGGTTGTTTCCGCCTTTGGGCGTGATTTGCTCTCGTTTGGGGATGCTTTATTTATATCTTATGTTTGTACCCGTTTCGGGGCTAGTTTTTACAAAGGAGGTGCTGCCAAAATTTTTAAGAAAAATAAACTTAAGCTTTAAGACTTTTACTTGAAATTTCCAAATGTTTTTATCACTTACTTCTTTGATGGTTTAGATTTCTGGGTTTTCGGCTTACTTGAATTGCGTTGCGCCTGTTGACGTCACGTGGTTTAAGTGCCGGTCACGTGTCTAAATTTGGGTCGTGACAGCAACATCAACTCCTAATATCGGGAGAGACGAAACCCCTCCTATCGCTCACTTCCTCCATATGACTCGGGACTGTGCCTAAAATCCACCTGTTTGCACGACTCCTTTGAGTCGTGGTAGAAAGGAAATCAAAACACGATGGGAACCACACAAAACACTATGACGATCTCGGGTCTACAGACTAATCTGTACAAGTATCATCAGAGAACTGCTATCTGACGATAAGTATGGTACCATCTAGGAGTTCTCGGCGAGTCTTGTTCGGTGTACCCATTCTCTAATAAGCACATGTGCACAATCTTTGATGTCAAACACTAATGGTTGTGGGATCAACCATCGTCCCATACAGGATCAAGAAACGTATACACTGGTGTACTCTGGAATATCGATATCCTGTCTCGATACTCTCTCGACTAAGAACTGTTAAAGGATGTGCTTACGGCCTACACAAGCCCCACTAGTATGATCTAAATCATAGTCCTGGTAGTCAAGCCAACATCCTAAAGACTTTATCAACATATATCAGAGAGACAATATATAAATATAAGTGTACATGTTAAGATAAAGAGCAACAAGATAACATACTATCATGTTGAGCAAGAAAGTCCTCTATATATGTGTCCAAGTATCCACTATAATATACAATAATGGCCTCTAGGGCATACATATTCCTAACAGTTATAGAAACTTCTTATTTAATAATCTTGCATTTAAGTCATTTCTATTCTGTGTTCATCAAATAAGGATTAGTTATGGCTAGGCTCGAGTTTATCTTTCTCACATTAATTCTTCTGAATCTGAATTCAGTTGCTTGGAGTGCAACTGAACCCAATGACTTCGCTATCCTCCGATAATTTCTAAAAGGATTAGAGAATCTAGCAACTCTAAAATGGCCTTTAGGCAGCAATCCGTGTGGTAAAAAATGGAATATATTTATTGAGTGAGCTTCTAGATTCTCTATCTAATGACCGTCGCAGTAAATATAGTTCCATTTTTCGCCACACAGATCACTGCCTGAAGGCCATTTGAGAGCTACTGGATTCTCTAATCCTTTTACAAATTATTGGTAGATAGCGAAGTCATTGGGATCAGTTACACTCCAAACAACTGAACTCAGGTTCAAAAAATTAATGTTAGAAAGATAAACTCAAGCTTAGCCATAACTAATCCTTTTTCGGTTAACACAGAAAAGAAATGACTCAAATGCAAGATTTATTAACTAAGAGAAGTCTTTGTAACCATCAACTGCATTCGAATAAAGAAGCTCCAATTCAGACAATATTGTTCGGAAACCATATAAAGGAAACCATATAGATTTATGCCGAATCCACTTTTGTTTTTTGGTCTCAGGTCCAAAATTATATATAGAAAATCATGCATTCATAAAATAAATAAAATAAAATAAAAAACTTGCTTGAAAATCTGAGTAAGAGGAGGAAGAAGAATCCAGTTGAAAGAGGAGGAAGAACCAAGTTGAACTCAAGGAAAACACTCAGACCATAAAGAAGAGTTATTTTATAAAGATAGTCAAATTTTACATTCTAATTAAGCTTGTTCCATAATCCATAAAAAGCAAGACCCGAGGACTGACATCATGCTCATTGTTTTACTATTATCACATAGGTTTAGAGTTCACTTAATCCAGACATAATACAAGCCAGATCTAAACTGGGGAGAGAGTGGAAACATGCTAAGGCAATTTTCAGTTTTCTTCTCTCTATGGAAGTTTTAAGATGGTAATTGAGGACCAGCTGTGCTTCCATATCTGAAATAAATAAGGGAGCTTTTCTGTTTTCTCTCCATTTCATATTGGTTGCATGGCATGAATGTTGCAAAGAGAAGGTAGGGCCCACATAATATATTTTATTAATTGATTAACTAATCACAAGAAAATAAACAAATAGAACAATTCATCAGCATCTCTATATCTTTTTTTAGTCCCAACATGAAAAGGGGTTAATGGACCTACAAATAGAACAATTCATCAGCATCTCTATATCTTTTTTTAGTCCCAACATGAAAAGGGGTTAATGGACCTTCTTTTTGAAATTGATTTAGCTCACGGTTTTATATGAAAACTCAACCATAATCATTTTAAGCTTACAATGAAAGATTTGACCCATAAGTTTGAGATCCATCAAAATGTTTTCTATAGGAATCACAATTCTCATGTCTAACATAAATATGAAAAAGAACATGCCATGCACATAGATGTATGAATACATCATAAATATGGGAAACATGTGTAAACCACAATACGAAGATTTTGTAATGAGCAATACTTTTTACACCATCCCCGCAAATTCCACATAGGCTGGTGTGTTGGCGATTAGTTCAATATGCAGAGTGGAGAAACACGACTTACACTTTCTATCCCACCTTGTGACCAATCACCAACCCCATGGCTTATAAGGAACCAACAAGACTAGCTGTTACCAAACTTTTCTGAGGCATTTAAAGGGTGACAAATAATCAGGGTAGCCTCATTTTGTTTTAGACTCAAACAAATAAAAGACCTAAAAGGAAATGCAAATGCACTTCAAATAGGGTGATAAAAAGTATATGTAAGAGAACTGTGCCAAATAGGACATGCATGAGGATTGCAATACCATTACCTCATCAATTATTAGTATACGCATCGTGTCAAGCTTAAATATCTGCTTCTCAATCATTTGAGTCAAGCTCCCAATAGTTGCAACCACTATTTCAGGAGGCTCGGCCTGAGAAATGTTACCATACAGTAAAATACAAGCAAGAAAGAATGGGAAAACATGCAGAAAAGGAAACAATCATTAAATGACCGGTAGACAAAAACAACAAGAACAAATGGTTGAGAAATTTCACTGATTTTCGTCACTATAACACATAAAATATCATTTGTAAGGATATCATGCAAAATATCAGAAAATCGAGAAAATAAGAAATTGTGAAATATTACCTATTTTCATAAACAAAATATTAATTTTTTTCCAGATCTTAACGTGCTATAGCATGAGAAATATTGAAGCCCCGAGAAAGACAAAATTGATTTGATCTATTTTTGTATACTATATAGCACATGATATATAGATGATTTAATTCTTCACTACGTTCATGAATTATAGCATGTGAAACTTTTTTTGATATCCCGTATGTTCTAGTTATAATAGTGAAGATAAAATATAAAAGGCTTAATGAAAAGGATTAAGTCTTTATATAGGTGAAAAACAATTAAAATGATCGTTGCCGTAAATTATTGCAGATTGTTAGAGTTTATTTATGGATGTTAAAATATCATTTTATGAGTAATTAGATTGGTTTCTAAAAAGGAAAAGTTACCATTAGACCTGCATACAACTTTTTTCCTTTGCACTCTATGAAAGAATGGATTGGCAAAGGCAACTACACAGATAACTTTCATATGATAGACTGTTTTGTATGGGGAAAAAAATATTTTTTTTTATTGATAGAGACAGAGTTAGAAAATAATAAGAGAAAGCATCAGCATATTTCACATATGTTTTTTTTGGCACCGGCCCATCAGCCCTAGCCTATGCACACAACACACCCATACACACCACACACAAACACACAACACACACGCACGCACCCAGAGGACCCACGAATTTGCCCCGAAGCGTTAATTTGTGGCCACTTCCCCTCTTGGAGTTCATGGGGTTCGAACCCCGCACTCTCCCCAAGCATATGTTACTTCCCATAATATATAGCCACTCCTTCACACGATATAGGCTTCGGTGTCCCTATCAATGAGGCAAAACACTCATCAAAATCCTTTCCATTCCCTAAAGAATAATATTATTGCAAGCGTTCACATCAGACACTCTTGGAATTTCAAATCATTTTTTAAGAAAAAGTAGTTTCATCTGAGGTACTGGTTAGCTTCTTAAATCACCTAGAGGGGTGGGGGAGGGGGAGGGGGAGAGAGTTTAGTCCCATTGCCGATAGTTTTAACTTTCAAAGCATCACTGAATTGTCCTGAGAGAGAGTTTAGTCCCATTGCCAATAGTTTTAACTTTCAAAGCATCACTGAATTGTCCTAAATGAGTAAAAGACTGTGTGATTGCTGTTGCCAATGGCCAATAGAAACCATGTTTTTCAATGTCTGCTTGATAACACTTCCTTTATTTCCCTCCAGCTTGTATAAACCAACTAAAAAGACAGCAGTATCATGAACAAGAGAATCTTACTGCAAAAATGGTGAGTTGGAAATACCTTTAACCAGCTCCTATGCCGCTTTAACATTCCACCATCTAACAGAGCCATCACGGTACATGATTTCTGCAAATACTCAAAGCCAACCGGCTTTGCTGAAAGCATTCTAGCAACTCTTGTAACCTTAATGACCCGGCCAAGAACATGATAAATAACTAAATTTGCAACCCGTTATCATGCATAATATGCAAGAAAAGGACCAACTTACTTGCATACCAAGTTCCCTAGTCGGTAAAACTATCAGTGCTTGCACAGCAGATTTCTGAATTTTGATGGCTGAAAATACTGATAGTAAGTATGCCAATGTCTTGCCCGAACCTGTCTAGGGACAACAGCATAGCACAATAAGTTCATGAGTTTGTGCCCGGGTAGCTAACTTAGGACATGTATCCATGTCATAATCAAGTTTCATTACTTATGAGTCTATTAATGTTGAAATCATGTTCCCCTCGCCTTTTCTTTGTAGAAAAAAGAATGACAATACCATATTAATAGTGTAAATATGAAAGTGATGGGAAGTTAAATTTATCAACAAAAAAAACAATATTTGATGTCTAAAATATGTAATAGCCTATGTATAAGAAATTCCAGTAGATGAAGATGTCACTTAAAAGATCCATGTGTTGGATATCAGAATCAAATCACTTCAACCAGGTTGATCATTTGTGTGCACGATTTATAAATAGTAATGGCTTGTATATATTGAAACTACAGATGCTGATACAGAAAAATGGAAGAACTGTTAACCTTTTGACATCCAGTGTCGTATATACTTCAGATAAACTATCATGTCTGTGAATTTTACAACCATAATATTCTAGAACGAGAGACCATGATTACAGGTATATTTGATAACACGAATATCCAAAATGTCAACTTATGACCCAAAGTAAAAAAAGAAGCCCAATTTTCTTGAGGAAAGGTGACCCGCTTTGTGATGGGTGACCACAAATGCATCAGTTATAAATCCCAAAAGGACATAAATTTCAGGAGTTATGAGAACAAGGGTCCCGTGTTACTAAAAAACAAGCAATAAACTCTTAGTGTCATGTAATAATAAATTGTTGGTTAAAATGCGAAAAGATTTTTTTTAATTCATGTATGAGCCTACATTATGTTATGATATATCACAAAATGAAATTGCCATCTTGCACTAGCTGTGTTTCGTGGAATCTGCGAGGTTTTATCTTGTCGACTATGGTTGTCCTTCTTTGGGAGCGGTCGGTCATTGGTTGCTGCGGTAACCTTCAAAGTGTCTTTGAGATCATCATCATCATCCGTTCAGCTTCCGCATCCTAATCAAAAGTATCAACGCCTACACTACAGAAGACCATTGACCATCATCGTGGCCGTCGTCATTCATTCTTGACCGCTATTTTGTTCAGAAAACGGCATCGAAATGATATAATTTTGGCATATAAAATCAGCCCAGAACCAGATTTCTACAGCAGGTTCAGCATCTGTTCAGTCCAAAATAGCCCTGTGTCAGCCCTGGACAGCCAGCGAGCCACTTCTTTTCCAAATCTCAACTGTTCTACACTTTACTTGCATCTATTTGACCAAGAAGCAAGAAGCAAAGGTGAAACCGAGTTATGAACCGAGCCGTTTACTTGATTTGCTAATAGGATACTGATTGGTAACTGATTGAGTTCAGGTTTACACACATTGACCACACCACTGAATTCTAGATACATATTTATTTCACTATAGTTTTCTACAATATAGTATCTTGATGGAGGTCCTATTCGGGTCTCCGTCAGATATTGTCTTCCGTCGATCTTCCGGTGGATCTTGGAGGTGATGTCCTGTTGCGTGTGGATCTCAATGGGCTTTGAGGAGATTGGTGGTTTTGAGCAGTTTGCACCGAGTACCTGCAAGGAAGTCCCGGGGTGGTTTGGTACCACCGAGGACCCTCCGACGATCAAGTTAGCACAAGATCCGAGCAGAGTAACGGCTAAGTGGTGTGAAAAAAGCTTACTTGACCCCTCTGTGATGGGCGTTTATATAGTGGCGGCAACACGCAGTAACAGGCGCGAGAATCTCACCGGCAGTTACGCTCCCGACGTCACGCCCGCGTAATAAGCGGATCGCCCGTTAATGGGGATCGTGATGGCGTGGAACGTGGGATGTTGCCGGTGGAGAATCCGCGCATGGTGAGATTTGCGGAGCGGCGGTTACGCCCGTGAGTGGTGGAGTTGGTCGGTCGGAGGGATCGAGGAAGATGGCATCGGCGGGGATCTCGGGAACGAGCGGAAGGGCCGAGGCATCTTGGTCCTGTGGTAGCTCGGGGCGAGCTGAGAGGCCGGGGAGGCCAATTTGCAGGGGCTTTGAGGAGAGCCAGCTTGTACTTGCAGGTCGGGTACAGGGATGGCCTGGTCGGCCCTTGTGGGCCCTTTCTTCTGAGTTCTGGGATACTTCATCTGCCACGTGTCCTGATCTGGGAGATCTCCAATGTAGAGCACCATCATTAGCCCCCCACTCTTGTCCCGACCAGCTGGCGGGTCGGGTCAAGAGTGGACTGCCGGGCCGTCCGGGGTGAGCTCCCTCCTAAGATTTCATCGGGACGCGTCCCCGGGCTGTCGGCTGTCTCTTCTGCCAGGGAAGCAGGGCGAGATCTTGGCATTTAAGAAAGGTGCGCCGGTTCGTGCATCCTGTCACTGAAGCGACGGTCCGTGTGTCAAGCGTCGGTTGGCCGACGTGACGTGTGCAGACCTGCGGCGTCTGATGGGATGCGGCCCAGTGTGGGAACGACAAGTGGAGCGATCGGAGCTGTTGGACGCGAGGAGACATTTTGGCGGGGATAAAGGGCGCCGTTGGATGAGGGCGATTGTAGTGATAAATAGGGGTGAGGCCCACTACAGGTCCCCTACTCCTTCATATTTCCCCGCTCTAAGTCCTGGTTGCTCGGCGCTCGTCTTCTTTCTTCTGCTTTTGTTTCCCGAGGATCCCGCTTCTCTAGGTTAGATGTCTTCTTTCGTAGTATCTGTAGGTGTCGTAGGAGTAGGTTTTAGGAACTCTTTAGTTGAGCCTGAATCTTCCTGAGGAGTAGGGATCAGATCTTCTTCCCGGGATCGTGCGGCGGGGCAGCCCCCAGGGAGAAGGCGGTAGACGCTGCCCCCGGCGCGTCGTGTTGGGTGAGGCATGAGGACGAGCTTGCCAATACTCGGGCTCGCTTCCACATCCCCTCACGTTATATGCTTCGTCTGGCCAAGGAGGGAGAGAGGGGAGATCAAGTACGGGGTAGGGAGATCGCCCTGTACTTGGAAGCTTTTTGGGGTGGAATGCGTCTGCCCTTCTCTCCCAAGGTCGTCGAAACGCTAAACTTCTTCGGGTTAGCCCCTGGCCAGTTAGTGTCGAACTCATGGAGGATTCTCCTCGGTTTCCTGATCCGCCTGAAGCTACAAACGGTTCCCTTCAGCCTCTCCATCTTTGATTCTTTCCTTGTTTTCAAAAATCATCCTGGGGGTCGAGCGGGACCCGAAGTGGGTCTACCTCTCTTTTAGAAAGCAACAGGGGATGCCGCCGGGACAGGAGTTGTAGTCCTGCCTTCTTCCATTCACAATTGGAAGAAGTTTTTCTTCGTCGCGCCGCCCGAAGGCGAGGACTGGTCCATTCCCACCAAGTGGTCGAGGGAAAAATGCTTGTCGGGGAACCAGTCCAATAACCCCGCCGCGGTGAGAGTGGCGTCGTGGGAGCCCGTCCCCCGATTTGACGTGCTGCTGTCTGAGAAGGTCCTGAGTTGGGCCGGGCTCAGCCCCGTCGAGTTCGTCGGTAAGTTAAGCTTGCTTTTTGGCTTTTATATTGCATGTGCCGCTGACTTCTTTGCATTTGGTTTTGTGCAGGGCCCATGGACATGAACGAGCTCCGAGCCTCCATACGCCAATCGAAGAAGGTCACGAGGGCCGGAAGCGCCAGCTCTTCCCGTTCGAAGCCTGCCCCTGCTCTTTCGGCCTCCATCCCAGTGCCTCCGGTGGCCACGTCCCTTGAGCGTTCGGGGGTGGATCCCGCCCCGGGGCCTAGCAGAGCGTCGGGCCGGAAGCGGGCTCGAATTCTAGAGGATCCGGTCTCGGAGGAGAAGACTGGCTCTCCATCGGAGTCGCTCAAGAGGGGTCCCCGGAGGTCTCCTCGGGGCCCGCCCTCGCCGGTCATGGTGGAGGAGGGGGGCCTCCAGTTCGCGGTGCCCTCGGGGCTATCTGTCGCGGATAGCCTGCTGCACAAAATAGAGAAGTTGGCAGGGGGTAGGGTCCCCGGGGGACCTTCAGGGCCCAAATGGCTCCATCGCCCAGGAGGCCGTGCAGGTAAGTGCTCGATTGGTGCTTACTTTGTCTTCCTGACCTCTTTCTTATTTTTTCAGGTCCTCCAGCACGTCGCCCTTACCGTATGCATGAAGGCCGAGGCGATGAAGGCCGCGGACCGGCTTACCTCGCTGGAAAGGAGCTCCAAGCGGGAGCTGGAGGCGGCGATGGCGAGAGTTGCCGGTGGAGGCTGGGAAACGGGAGGTTGCCCGGTACCACGAGGCCGCTGTAGCTGACGAGGTAACGCTCAGGCGCTCGCCGGCAACATGAAGAAGACGTTGAGGCGGCGAAGCGGGCCGACCTCTCGGCGGCGAAGACGGTGGAGGGCTACAAGAAGACAAAGGACTTCTACAATGACTTAGCCGTGGCCACCACCCGCATCTGGCATGAGGCCCTCGACGCCGTTAAGGTTCGGATGCCGGAGTTCGCTGATGAAGAGCTCCGGGCCGAATACCCACTCGCGGACGACGATGAGCAGGGGGAAGAGATTCCTGACGAGGAGGTGGCTGAGGACCCTGCTCGACTCGTGGTAGATATCAAGGACCCCGAGGTCGTGCCTGGCCCCGAGATCTAAAGCCCTCGTCTTCCTCCTCCTTTTATTTTGCCGCTTCTGTAATTTTTGTAAGCCTCCGGGCAGTCTGTAAGGCTGGGGAGCCCAAAATACCCTTTGTAAAGACTTCAAGGCTGGGGAGCCCAAAATACCCTTTGTAAAGATTTCGCTTTTGGTAGTAAAACTTTTTGTTTCATCAGCTTGCACTTTATCTTCTGTTTGTGAAGAATGCTCGTAAAATATCCTTGCTTGCACTGTTGGGCTTCCATGTCAGGTCGGCTATCTATCTAGCGATCGTTCGTCGAGTTGATTTCGATCACTTGCCAAATGTACCAGGCACTGCTGAGAAGGAGGCATCTCCATGGCCCCAAAGTCGAGGGGGGATCACTCAAACTTGGATAGACCTGATGTCTCTTGTTGGGGTTTCGGATCCGCTGCATATGATGGGCAGAGGGATGTCCGTCGTAGTTGCGCCGAGCATAAAGGGGCACAGCGGTCTCGTTATGAGGGCTACAAACCCGCAGCGTCTGTTGGGCAGGAGGATGCCTGCTGGGGATGACCGAGCAGGGAAGCTGCTCGGTTGATCTTGGAGAGGGCTTTGATCCCTGTCGGTTGTGGTAGGAAGATACCAACCGAGGATAGCCGAGCAATGGTCGGGCTCGACTGCCTCTGGGAGGACTTTGGTCCTTAGCGTTGGAGGGGCCGTAAGAGGCCTGCTAAGGATAACCGGACAGTGAAGCTGCACGGTTGCCTCTTGGCGAGGGCCTTGATCCCTGGCGTTGCGAGTAGGGAAGCTACCAGCTAGGGATAGCCGAGCAGGGAAGCCGCTCAGCTTCCTCTGGGAGGACTTTGATCCTTAGCGTTGGAGGGGTTGTAAGAAGCCTGCTAAGAATAACCGGGCAGTGAAACTGCGCGGTTGCCTCTTGGCGAGGGCTTTGATCTTTGGCGTCGTGGGCAGGCAACCACCAGCCGGGGATGACCGAGCGGGGCAGCTGCTCAGGTGCCTCTTGCGAGGGCTTTAATCCCTGGTATCATGGGTAGGGAGCTACCAGCCGGAGATGACCGAGCATGGTAGCCGCTCGGCTGCCTCTGAGGAGGGCTTCGATCCTTAGCGCGGAGGGGCTGTAAAAAGCCTATTAAGGATAACCGGGCAGTGAAGCTGCACGGTTGCCTCTTGGCGAGGGCATTGATCTCTGGCGTGGGTAGGCAACTACCGGTCTGGGATGACCGAGCGGGGTAGCCGCTCAGATGTCTCTTGCGAGGGATTTGATCCATGGCGTCATGGGTAGGGAGCTACCAGCCAGAGATGACCGAGCAAGGGTCGGGCTCGATTGACTCTTGCGAGGGCATTGATCCTTCAGGACGGGGACCGAGCAGGGTTATTGCCCAGTGCCTCTTGGCGAGGACTTTGATCCTTGTCGGTTGTGGTAGGAAACTACCAGCCGGGGATAGCCAAGTAAGGGTCGGGCTCGACCGCCTCAAAGGAGGACTTTGGTCCTTAGCGTGGGAGGGGCTGTAAGAAGCCTACCAAGGCCCCTGGCCAGGCAGGGTTACTGCCCGGTGCCTCTTGGCGAGGGCTTTTGTCCTGAAGGATAGCCGAGCGAAGGTCGGGCTCGACTGCCTCTGAGAGGGCTTTTGATCCCTATCGGTTGTGGTAGGAAGCTACCAGCCGGGGATAGCTGAGCGAGGGTCGGGCTCGACTGCCTCTGGGAGGACTTTTTGATCCCTGGCGTTGCGAGTAGGGAAGCTACCGGCCAGGGATAGCCGAGCAGGGTAGCTGCTGAGCTGCCTCTAAGGAGGACTTTGGTCCTTAGCGTTGGAGGGGTTGTAGGAGGCCTGCTAAGGATAGCCGGGCAGTGAAGCAGCGCGGTTGCCTCTTGGCGAGGGCTTTGATCCCTGGCGTTGCGAGTGGGGAAGCTACCGGCCAGGGATAGCCGAGCAGGGAAGCTGCTCGGCTGCCTCTAAGAAGGACTTTGATTCTTAGCGTTGGAGGGGCCGTAGGAGGCCTGCTAAGGATAGCCGGACAATGAAGCTGCGCGGTTGCCTCTTAGCGAGAGCTTTGATCCCCGGCATTGTGTGTAGGGAAGCTACCGGCCAGGGATAGCCGAGCATGGTAGATGCTTGGCCGATTCTTCATGAGGTTTCGTCCGACCATCCCGTTGCAGGTATGGGGAACAGGAACGGTCGCGGAGAACGTGCGCGTAGCATGCGCATTGAATGCGTGGGGAGGCGAAGCGTCAGAGTCGCGTCGTTTCGATTCTGCCAAAGAAGGCTCAATGATCGCCGCGTGGCAGCGACTTTGTGGGCGAAAACAGGCGACTGTTGGGTTCCGTTGGGGCACAGTGGGCTATATAAAGCTGAGGGAGCGCTGGTCCTTCCTTTCTTCACAAACAGATCGTTGAGAATGGAAGACTTCTCTTTTACCATCCCCGAAATCATCCACTTCGAAGACGTATACCTCTACGACCAGAACTGCGTCGAGGACACGGTGCAGTTGGTCTATGGGAGCATCGAAGACCACTTCGGTCTGCTGCTCCCCCGGCGCTCCCCTCTGCTGCAGCTGCTGATGTACTCCATCTGGAGGGCGTCGTCGGGGCTTTACAACCTCTGTCCGAACAGCTCTACGACGAGGCCATGGGCAAGCTGCGGTCTCTGAGGCGTTTCGGCCTGATCTTCGCGGGTCGGCTGGCTGGCTCGATGGCACTCGTCCGTGAGTGCTACGAACTGAGGCTCGAGGTCAACGCGCGCGGGGGGAATCGAGGGCAGAGGCTGGATCTCGCGAGGCCTCGGCTGGCGGAGATCTTTACGGAGTACTATGAGCAATGCTCTCTGCACCCCCTTCCCCCGCTGCTGTAATTTTCTTTTTCTTTTTGTATGTATGGCTGAGGAGCCCATAATAGCTTTTTGAATAAATAAGACATTTCCTTCTTTTTTGCAATGTTCCATTGATCTTTTATTAAATTAACAACAGACCCTAGGAAGAGTTTACATTGCCCTTAAAAAAAGGTACATGCTAATAGATGACCTTATTAGCGTGGCCCGAGCTTCCCGGAGGCTTGTTGGTCTCCGTGCTCGGCACCGGGTATGGGGCTCTCTAGGCTCCGGACTGGTCATCTGCCGAAACGAACATGATCTGGCCGATGGTCAGCTCTGCGGGAGGGGGACGCTGCTCCTGCTCGCGGTCGGCCGGCCGCTTATCCCTCAAGTAGGCGGCGAGGTGCCCTGATCGGATGAGCTCCTCGATGTAGTCCGGAGTTGCTTACAATCCTCCGTGGCGTGGCCCAACGTCCGATGGAAGGCGCGGTAGGGGGCCAGGTTCGCTTCGAGGCCTGACGCGGGATTGGACGAAACTTGAAGAACTCGTCGCCCTGGGCCTCCTCTAGTAACACTACGAGGGAGACGTTGAGCGGGGTGTACTCCTGGAACTTCGGGTGATAGAGTTGCTGACGCTCCGGCCTCTCTTCCCGAGCCCTCTTCTTCTGGTCGGACCGTTCTGCTCGAAAGAGGTTCCCGTTCACCTCAGACTCGAACTGGACCTCGTGCTCGGTCCACGCCTTAACCTCGGCCATGGTCTTATGCTGCGCCAATGCAAAGGAGCGCAACCACTCCTTATGCCTAAGACCAGATCTGAGCGCCGTGATGACGGTCTTGTTCCGGTGCTCGGAGACCTCGAGGAGGGCGTTGTAGAAGCGGGTGACGTAAACTTTGAACGTCTCCTTGTCCCCGCTCTTAATTGTGAAGAGGTAGTCGACCGTGCACTTCTGCCGACGGTTCCCGACGAAGTGGCCGAAGAACTGGGTAGCCAGCTCGTCAAAGGTCGAGATTGAGCGAGGTTCGAGTCCTCAGAACCAGTCTCGACTAGAGCGGATGAGGGTGGCTAAGAAGGCTCTGCACTGGGCGGCATCGGAATGGTCCTGGAAGCTCATCCCCGCGGTGAAAACATCCAAATGGTCTTACGGGTCAGTTTTCCCGTCGAACAGAGAGACCTTCGGGGGCTTGTTGCGCGAGAAGACATGAACATCGAGCAGTCCCTTCCCTCGGTAAATGGTTTGGTGAGCGAGTCGGCGGCGTACTTAGCCCCGTCGCCCGAGAGATGACCTTCTTGGCGCATGCCCTCGATCTTCTTCTCGAGGGCGTCGAGTCGGCCGTGGTACCCCGAGGATTCGGCGCCTTGTGATCTCTGGCCTCTGCTGTGGGAGATCTGCGTCTGGGTGCGGCCCCGGTTCCTCTTGATGAGGTTCCCCAGATCCCCGGACGAGGTGTCCCTCGAGCCGCCGTGGCGAGCCCCTTCTGCGCGACCCCTTCGAGGGAAGGGGTGTCGATCATGCTTGAGGACAGGCGAGGTGACCGACATCTCCTCAGGGGGTGAGGGTCACGAGGAGGCTCGAGACGAAGCGCTCTGGCGGCGGATTTTGATGTGGAGCTGTGGGACGCCCAGCGGGCCTCAAAGAGTATCGGCCCTTGAGATCTGTGGCCATGGGACGTAGCCTCAGCCGTGCCGATGAGGGCAGAGTCTTCTGGAGGCGGAAGAGCGGCGATCTGGAGCCCTGGCCCGGCCTTTTGGACGCGGACGAGTGCCTCCACGATGGACTGTAGTCGATCTATTCGGCCGGCGAGCGCGTTGATGACGGTCGCCGGAGGAGGTTCATCCGCGCCTCCGGTGAGGGGGAGCGGCGGCTGGTACCTGGATCTTCAGGGTGATCGCATGCCATGTGGATGGAGATCGGAAGGCCAACTTTTGTTTTTGTGGAGTTTCGTTTCCTATAGACGGCGGCAACTGATGGAGGTCCTATTCGGGTCGCCGTCAGATGTTGTCTTCCGTCGATTTTCCAGTGGATCTTGGAGGTGATCTCCTGTTGCGTGTGGGTCTCAATGGGTTTTGAGGAGATTGGTGGTTTTGAGGAGTTTGCGCCGAGTACCTGCAAGGAAGTCTCGGTATGGTTTGGTACCACCGAGAACCCTCCGACGATCAAGTTAGCACAAGATCCGAGCAGAGTAGCGGCTAAGTAGTGTGAAAAAAGCTTACTTGACCCCTCTGTGATGGGGGTTTATATAGTGGCGGCAGCACGCAGTAGCAGGCACGGGAATCTCGTCGGCAGTTACGCTCCCGACATCACACCCGCGTAATAAGCGGATCGCCCGTTAATGGGGATCGTGATGGCGTGGAACGTGGGATGTTGCCGACGGAGAATCTGCACATGGCGAGATTTGCGGAGCGGCGGTTACGCCCGTGAGTGGTGGAGTTGGTCGGTCGGAGGGACCAAGGAAGATGGCCTCGGCGGGGGAGCTCAGGAACGAGCGGGAGGGCCGAGACATCTTGGTTCTGTGGTAGCTCGGGACGAGCTGAAAGGCCGGGGAGGTCAATTTGCAGGGGCTCTGAGGAGAGCCAGCTTGTGCTTGCAGGTCGGGTACATGGATGGCCTGGTCGGCCCTTTCTTCTGAGTTTTGGAACACGTCTTCTGCCACGTGTCCTAATCTGGGAGATCGCCAATATAGAGCATCATCATATCTAGATCTATTATCATAAAAAATATGGTATCCGGACCTTTACAACATTTGTCTAGTTATTTACATCCTGTGGTCAATGCAACAGCTTTAGAGTTTTGGACTTCAATTGTGATCGTCATGCTTAAAGTTTATACAGTTTATTTCTCGCAATTTATCGATTTCAGATCTCTTGTGCTTATTGTTGATTACATAGATTAGGGCTTGCATTCGTCTTTTTTAGGAAAATTCGCATCAACAGATATTTAGGACTTCCCCACTTAGTATTAGTTTCAAAATAGGGATTCATCTGTTTAATTAAAGGCTCCGTACTTGTGAGGTTTCCCCTCAATGTCTCCTTCAAATTAATTAAAAACAAAACGGAATCTTCTCTGAGCTTAATTGCTACCATTCCAAACTTCCAATTTAGAAATCAACATGTCGATTTTTAAGTCTCGTCTGGAATTAGCGACCCATATATTATGCATCAATCACACGTTTAGATCTTTAACCGCAAATTAGCCTCTAGTGTGTGTGTGTGTATCATGCATCTGGCGCTTCTCAACAATAAGCGATTTCAGCATTCCCTACCAGCCATAAGCAACGGACCAGCATCACATAAAACACATTCCTGGATTATATTGTAGCACAGTTCCGAAAACAAACTAGGTTACTGCATTCACTAGCTAGGTAAGCAGTAAGCTACTATATCCATCTCGTACCAAGTGAATGAGTTTAAAAAGTAACAAGTAACCTGTCCATGAAGCACGCGGTCGCGTCCTGATAGTAAAATCGGCAGGGCTTGCCGTTGGAAATCCGTAGGCACAATGTATCCGGTCTCTTCAGCCCTTCAATACATTCACGAATTAATTAAGAGAATGTAATTAATAATCCATAAGTGATTGGGCTGTAATGAACAAGAAAGAATAGGTGGTGCTATCTCCTACCTCTGGAGCATGTGTTGTGGGACCTTCCCAGTGCAAATATCTCTCAGAGTGGTGGGGCAACCTGCACTTGGAGCCTCATCCATGGCTATGGACGACGACGACGACGTCATAGAGCACTGCGGCCATCGGCGGCTTGCAAAAGAAACGGGCCTCGGCTTAAGAAAAGGAGGGGGTTTGAGTGATGGAGCATTTCTACCCCACAAGCAAACCATTGGAATCCAGGGAAGGGGGTTTGATAGAATGCTCACAAAGTGTTTGAAGAAATATATATATCTGTTGGAAAAGGGAAGGGCAGCCCTTGTAATTATCTGGTGAATGCGAGGGCAGTTCGGTCCAGCAAATGGAACAAGGTGAACCATAGGTCAAAAAAGGAAACGGCAAAAACGATTATGAATTCTAAGGGGGAGCAGAGCAGAGACCTTTTCAAAACCATTCCCATCCTCAGTTTTGAAATCTCCCCCGTCTTCTTCCTCTCTTTCCTCTGCCTCTCTTCTCAAGATCAAGGCGACCAGAAAACGAGAGAGAATTTGATGTTATGGAGAAGAAACAGCTCGTAAAAAATTATCATAATCATAATCATAATCATAATTATAATAATGAAAAGAAGAAGGCATCGTTAGCAGCAGGAGAGACGGAAAAGGAGGAAAAGGCCGCGGCGGAGGACGAGAAAGAGAATGCTTCCATCTCCAAAAAAATCGACCGCTTCCTCGCCATCCTTATGAGCCTCAAAGATAATGATGATGATGATGACAAAGACCAAACATTATGGCCGCCCCAACTCCCTCCTGACCCTGTCATCAACAAGTTTTTATCCAAGGTGGACGCGGATTTATCCAAGTATGAATCTAACAGCGCGGACAAGCAATGGGCGGTTATTTCGTTGCTCGAGTCCATCGACCGTGTCGCCAGGCTGTCGGCGGCTGTCTCTGCGTCCTCGAAGACGGAAGCCGCCGACTACAAAAAGACGGCCGACCGAACCGGCAGGGTCCTGAAACGCGCCATGTCCTTCCTGGAAGAACAATTCAGGCTGCTTCTAGAGGGTTCTGGAGGCAAGGACAAGGCGTCCCTGCAGCAGCAGCAGCAGACGCCGTGCCATGATTCGGACAGCGCCTGTCCGGTGCCACGAACACCAGCAGCAGCAGCAGCAGCACAAGAAGCAGCAGCTCTGCGAAACGGTGGTGGCCATCAGGACGGTAATCCTCCCCTATACCCAGCGGAAACCATCGACGGGCTTCGCAGGATCGCGGACGTGATGATCTCCGCTGGCTACGAGTCCGGATGCTGCCAGGCATTCAGCATTGCACGCCACAACGCTTTCGAATCAGGTCTGTCCAATCTGGGGTTCCATAGGATCAGCAGCGATGACGTCCAGAAGATGCAATGGGGATCATTGGAAGGCGAGATTGCGGCCTGGATTCAGGCGTTTCGCCAGTCCATCACCGTCTCCTTGGTCCGCGAACGCAATCTGTGTGAGTCCGTCTTTTCTCAGCAGCACCGAGCCATAGCAGGCAGCCTCTTCAACAACCTGGCTCGAGGTGTCATCATCCAGATGCTCGACTTTGCAGACGCCGTCGCTGCCTCCAAGGTGGCGGCCGAAAAGCTCTTCAAGTTTCTCGACATGTATGAGGCGCTTCGGGACATGCTGCCCGAGATGGATGCTCTTTTCCCTGGCGACCAAGAGGCTACGGATCTCAAGTCGGAGATTTCATCGGCACGTACCCGTCTTGGGGAGGCAGCAGTCGCCATATTTTCCGATCTTGAGAGTTCAATCATGGTGGACGTAAGCAAAGTTCCGGTACCGGGAGGCGCGGTCCATCCCCTCACCCGATACGTGATGAACTATCTCAAATATGCCTGTGAGTACATAAGGACCCTAGAGCAAATCTTCGCCGAGAACCAAAGAAACGTTGCTAAATCGCCCTCATCGTCAGAGCACGCGTCATTGGCCAAACAGTTGATAGGGGTGATGGATTTGTTGGATTCAAACATAGAATCGAAATCCAAGCTGTACAAGGAGTTGGCGTTGAGCTACATCTTCTTGATGAACAACGGGAGGTACATTGTCAAAAAGATCAAGGAATCCACAGAGATTTACCAACTGTTAGGCGACAAGTTTTACAGGAAGCGGTCCGGGGATCTTAGGCAGTATCACAAGAACTATCAAAGGGAGACATGGGCTAAAGTGTTGGCATGCTTTAAAGACGAGGGGGTGATCAAGGGAAGCGTATCGAAGCTGGCGTTGAAGGAGAAGATGAAGAGTTTTAACACCATGTTGGAGGAGATACACAAGAGTCAGAGCAACTGGGTGGTGAGCGACGAGCAGCTGAAATCGGAGCTGAGGGTATCGATAACGGCCGTGCTGGTTCCGGCGTACAGGTCGTTCCTGAGTAGGTACAATCAGAATTTGAACGGGAAGCAAGCTGGGAAGAACATCAAGTTTGCACCAGACGATATCGAGACCAAAATCCATGAATTGTTCGAAGGGAATCCATCTAGCCATGGGAAGAAAAGATGATGTCTAGTTACATGCATTTGTTTGTTTCACCCTTACTAATCTTTTTCTGTTTCCATTGTGATGTAATGGATTCAGGGGGGAAATGTACTTATAATTCTGGATATTTGTTCTTTTCAGTTATTGATTATAATATACCATAAGAATTTAATCATGGCAACAGCCAGCACAAAGGCGTTCATATATTTTTTGAATCACATGAAACATCAGTAAACTTTCTCAGGTTCCTTAACATCGCTGAACTCTAAAACATTATTGGGAACATACTAATCCTAACTAATTTTTGAATCACTTTTTTCTTCTTCATGAATGCTCGCCTTTGGGCGTGATAGTGCTAATTCTAACTACTATGTGACGAAATCCGGGCATGCCGTGACAAGTTTTTTTCGTGGCAGAGAAGAAATTCCATTGAATGAAATTTGGCATAAGCTGACAAAATCAAACAAAGTCGCCAGGGAGGCGAGGCTGCTACAGGTGGCAAGTGTGAGGAAGTGGCAAGAAACGAACAGACATCAAATTTCGATCGTTTTTCCGAAACTTTCATTAGATTTTTTTTTTCTTTGGAGAAAAGGGCCAAAGCATTGACGATGTTGTCATTAGTGTCCGGCCGCTCATTGACTGTCCCGTCACCTTGCTGCCGCCTTCTTTATACATAAAAGAAGGACAAGAAGCAGCAGCATTCCATTCCATTGTTTTTTTAAAGATAAACGGTGGGTGAAGAGACCGTCGTTTCATTAAAAACACTTAACCAAACTTACAAACATAAAAAGAAAAATATAAAAATACGTGTAAAGCGCCTACATCCCATATCAAGTCTCTTAAGAATTCAATACAGCAAGTTCACTTCCCTTGTAACTTCAAATAAAGAGAAATGCATTCATGTTCTTTCCAAAACCTTAGCAGCATCAAGATTCGTTGTAAAAACCATGTTGTCCATTGAACACCTTGCTACCCCAGTCACTTGATGGAGTCGTCAATGGTATGTGGCTCCGCCTCGTCCGAGTTGTGAGATCAACCGTTAGCCTCGTCCTCATCACCACCACTCACCCCCGTTGTTCTTGTCTTCTTTTTTGCTATAGAAACGAACATCCCGTTGCTTTGTACATTCTCCTCCAATGGTGTCATGTCTGATCCTCCAATATTCAAAACATTTTGTGCCTTCCTTTTCATCTTAGTGGCGCAAATTCCTGCTTGATGGATCTCTAGATCTCCTTCAGATATTACCTTCTGTTGATCTGCAGCGAATGGAGACGAGCGGCTGAGATTGAGTTGGGAGGTTGCCTCCTGAAGCGTGTGGATCTCAATAAACTTGAGATGGTTGAAGCCGAGCTACCTGCAAGGAAGTCCCGGGATGGTTGTGCCACCAAAGGCCCTCCGACGATCAAGTTAGCCGGGCTAAATGGTCAAAGTAGCAACCTATTGGGGTAAAATTGCCTTACCTGAGTCGTCTGAGAGAGGGATTTATATAGTGCCAGCCATGGGCTGGCGGGTGCGAGATTCACGCCGGCCGTTACGCCCCTGGTGTTACGCCCGCGTGAAAGACGGGATTCCCCGCTGATGACGAGATACGCTCGTTAATGGGGGAACGCGATGGCGTTCCAACGCGATGGCGTGGAACGCGGGATCGTGGGCAGCAGGTATCTCGCGTCTGGCGCTATTCGTGGAGCCGTGGCGGAGACGCCTGCGATTAGTGTTGTGGGTCGGTCGATGAGACCGAGGAAGCTAAGCTCGGCGGGAGGCTCGGGAATGAGAAGAGGCCGAGCGAACTTGGTTCTGTGATAGCTCGGAGGTGAGCTAGGGGGCTGAGAGAACTCAGCGCGTGGGAAGGCTCGGAGGCGAGCCAACGATTGTTTGTAAAGCGAGCATGGGAGTGGTTTGGAAGGCCACCGAAAGTCGGGAACATCCTCGGGCGAGGGCCCGGGGCATGCTTCCAATGTACCGTTCTTGATCCTTTCTCGTAGACTTTGGGACACGTCACTTGCCACGTGTCATGATCTGGAAACCCCGGTATCGAATATCATCATTAGCCCCCACTCTCGTCTCGACCCATCAATGGGTCGGGTCGAGAGTGGTCTGACCGATCACCCGGGGTAAGCCCTTATTTGAAGATGTCGTTGGTGCGTATTCCCGGGCAATTGATTGTATTTTCTTAGTGACGTCAGCAGATCAGGGAAGAGATCTCGCATTAAAGAGGATGCGCCGATTCGGGCGTACGTTCATTGGAGCGCCAGGTCATGTGCCCGTCGCTGGTTGGCTGACGTGACGGACCGCTGGTGTTCTCGCGCCCGATGGGACGCGCCCAATGCGCATGCGACGGGTGGAGCGTCGATGGCCGTTGAATGCGAAGTGTCATTTTGGCGGGAGACGATCGGCGCCGCCGGATATGTTTGCCGATTGCTATAAATAGATGTGGGGATCGCTTAGTAAAGACATGTAGGAAGTCACCCTCTAAGGATGGATTGAGCAGGGAAGCTGCTCGATGACCTCTTGATGAGGACTTTGATCCTTGGCGTCATTAGGTAAGAGATTACCAGCCAAGGATGGACCGAGTAGGGTTGCTGCTCGATTGCCTCTTGATGAAGGCTTTGATCCTTGGCGTCGTTGGGTAAGAGATTACCAGCCAAGAATGGACCGAGCAGGGGAGTTGCTCGGTAGCCGCTTGATGAGGGCTTCGATCCTTAGCGCGGGAGGGCAAGAAGTTTCCTGCTACGGATGGACCGACCAGGGTTGCTGCTCGGTTGCCTTTTGATGAGGGCTTTGATCCTTGGCGTCGTGGGGTAAGAGATTGCCAGCCAAGGATGGACCGAGCAGGAAAGCTGCTCGGTGGCCTTTTGATGAGGGCTTCAATCCTTAGCGCGGAAGGGCAAGGAGCTGCTTGCTAAGAATGGACCGAGTAGGGTTGCTGCTCGGTTGCCTCTTGACGAGGGCTTTGATCCTTGGCATCGTGGGGTAAGAGATTACCAGCCAAGAATGAACCGAGCAGGGAAGATGCTCGGTGGCCTCTTGATGAGGGCTTCGATCCTTAGCACGGGAAGGCAAGGAGCTGTCTGCTAAGGATGGACCGAGCAGGGTTGATGCTCGGTTGCCTCTTGATGAGGACTTTGATCCTTAGCGCGGGAGGGCAAAGAGATGTCTGCTAAGGATAGACCGAGCAGGGAAGCTGCTCGGCGACCTCTTGATTAGGGCTTCGATCCTTAGCACGGGAAGGCAAAGAGTTGCTTGCTAAGGATGGACTGGGCAGGGTGGCTGCTCGGTTGCTTCTTGATGAGGGATTTGATCCTTAGCGCGGGAGGGCAAGGAGCTGTCTGCTAAGGATGGACCGAGCAGGGAAGCTGCTCGGTAGCCTCTTGATGAGGGTTTCGATCATTGGCGTCGTTGGGTAAGAGATTACCAGCCAAGGATGGACCGAGCAGGGAAGCTTCTCGGTGGCCTCTTGATGAAGGCTTTGATCCTCAGTGTCGTTGGGTAAGAGATTACCAGCCAAGGACGGACCGAGCAGGGAAACTGCTCGGTGGCCTTTTGATGAGGGCTTTGATCCTTGGCGTAATTGGGTAAGAGATTACCAGCCAAGGATGGACCGAGCAGGGAAGCTGCTCGGTGGCCTCTTGATGAGGGCTTTGATCCTTGGCGTCGTTGGGTAAGAGATTACCTGTCACGACCCGAAATATTAGCTCGTGACCAGCACTTAAATCACACAACGTCTAAACGCGTAACGTAATCCAAGTTATGCACTTGAGAAGCTGCATACCTATTGAATTGGGTTCCAACCAAATCAGGTACCCACCACTCCATATAAAGATATGAAATGGGAAGAGCCCATCTCTTAAGTATATTAAGATTTGGATTGTCCGGCCTATGTCTAAAAGCAAAATCCGGACAAGCTCGAGGCAAGGTCAGTTCTGTGGAAGTTTGTTGGATATCTCAAGCATTCGCAAAGGAATATCCTCTACCACACCGAGAAATAAAAAGTGTTTTATTTCTCAGCATGCCACCTTTTGGAAAGGGAATTTCTCGAAAAATTAGTGGTCGTGAGGTAGAACTGAAAAGAATTCCAGCTATACAAATTGCAGCTGATGATTTGGTAGAACCAGAGGATTCAATAGCTTCCAACAAACCTCAGCCTCTCCGCCGATCTAGTAGGGTTCCTCATCCCCCTGAGAGATACTTCGGTTTTCTCTATCCCAGTGGGAGCGAGAATTGCATCATGAGATGATGACCCAACTATTTTCGAGCAGGCCATCAAGAGTGGGGACTCTGTAAGAATGGATGGATGCTAAGCCATCTGAGATGGAATCCATATACACCAAAAAAGTATGGACTTTGGTTGCTATATCTGAAGGGTTAAATCCCCATCAGGAGCAAGTATATTTGGTGTACATGGAAAAGTTGAGACTTTCAAAGCTAAGACTTATTGCAAAAGTTTATCGTCATCGACCAGGTGTGGATAATGATGAAACCTTTTCTAGTGTCTATACTTAAATCCATCCGGATCTTACTTGCCATTGCTACATACCATGACTACGATATCTGGCAGTTGTGTGTCATGACTGCTTTTCTAAATAGTGATTTAAAAGAGACCATCTATAAGTACACAAGCAGAGGGCTTCGTAGACAGTGGGAGCAGCGGAAACATGTGCAAATTGCTTTATGGGTTAAAACAGGCATCGCGGAGTTGGAACATCTATTTTGATTTGGTAGTCAAAGTGTTTGACTTCATCAAAATAGTAGATGAACCTTGTATATACAAAAAGGTAGTAAGGAGTGTGATAGTGATCCTCGTATTGTACATGGATGACATATTCTTGATAGGAAAGGAGTTTCCTATGCTACACTCGGTCAATCTCCTCTTATCACAAGGATTTTCCATATAGGATCAAGGTGATACCTCCTAAATCCTGGGTTTTGGATCTATGAGATAGATCTAATTGGATGTTAAGATTCTCACTAGGTGTAGTGAGATGGTATCAATCGATCCTGGGGAGAATTACTGGATAGCTTTCAGGGTGGTAAGGTCGACTGAATGTCAGTCACAGGCATTGTCTTTTCCCTCAGTGGAGGGACGGTATGTTGGAAGAGTTCCAAGCTAGATACTGTGGCAAACTAGACGATAAAGGCTGGATATATTGTTACCAATGGTACTACCAAAGAAGGAGTCTGGATATATAAAAGTTCATGAGATGAACTTTGTTCCTACCATTGTGTGACAATGAAGTTGTGGTTTTGCCCTAGGAACCCCCGTCCCATCAGACATCCAGACATATTCTTAGGCAGTATCACCTGATCATGGAGATGGTTGATCTCTAAGAAGATCGAGGTTAGGAGAGTAGACACAGAGGAGAACAGTGCGGATCCACTCACAAAGGCATATTTCCAGGAGAGAATTTTATGGGATGATTGAGTATGAGATATTTCAACCACTGCTGATTGTTGGGTATGAGATACTACAACAGATGACCCTAGTGCAAGTGGGAGATTGTTAGTTATATGTATGCCCTAGAAGCCATTACTGTACATACGATATATATTGTAGTGGATGCTTGGACATATATATGGAGGACTTTCTTGCTCGACATGATAGTATGCTATCTTAACATATACACTGATTGTCTCAATGTTACATGTTGATAAAGTCCTTAGGATGAGTACTTGACTACCATGACTATGATGCAGATCATACTAGTGGGGACAGAGTAGTCGTTAAGTACATCCTTCAAATGTTCCTAGTCGTAGGTGTATCGAGACAGGGCATCGATATACCAGAGTAGACTAGCGTATAGCTTCTCGACCCATGTAGATGGGCGATGGATGATCCCATATCCATTGGTGTTTGACATCAGAGACAGTATACGAGTGCTCAGTGGAGACTGGGCACACTGAACGGACTCGCCGAGAACTCCTAGATGGTATTATACCTATCGTCAGATAGCAGTTCTCTGGTGACACTGGTACAGGTTAGTCTGTAGACCCGAAATCGTCATAGAGTCTTGTGTGATTCCCACTGTGCTTTGATTTCCACCTTACCACGTTCAAGAGAACGTGCAAAACGGTGGCTTTTGGGTACAGTCCCGAATCACATGGAGGCAATGAGCGATATGAGGGGTTTCGTCTCTCCCGATATTCAGAGTTGATGTTGCGCTGTGCTCGATTGGCTATAGCAAGAAGTCCCTGGTCGGGCTGCTTTAGAGATATACTGGTAAGTGTTATCAGTAGTTTCTCGACCCGTTATGAGCCTCATATCGGCACGACTTATCGAGTTACTGGGATCTGACGTTTACCATCCCTAAACGAGATATGCGACATATCAGATGAAGAGACCGGACTGTACGGTAGTGGTACTGATTGGATTCATAGGAGTACGAGCAGGCTTGCTTGTTGATCTTCTGATCACTCAATACCCGGATGGCCGTTACGTTTAGCAGACTGCTTGCGGCTTGTGGGTGTTTGATATGATCATCACCTACTGCCGGCGTATTGACGAGTCTTTAGAGTCCTACACAGAGGTTTCCTGGCTCAAGCGAAACGGAGTAGGAGAACATATGTTATACGTGCGAGACCGAGATTGATACGATATGAGATACCGTATTATATTCTCGTGATTTGTGATATTGGTCGGTTATGTGATATAACCGGGTTATCGGATCAAGTGTTGATTCGATAAGTTGTTACATATGATATTAGTCGGTTATATGTGATATAGCCGGATTATTAAATCAAGAGTTGATTTAATAATTTAATATATAATTATATATTTGATATATTATATTACATTAACTAATATTAAGCTCACTTATGATTTCTTTTTCTCATTTTGTGCACATTGAATATATGTGATATATTTTTGTGTACATGTATTGTGTCATGCTTGATGATACATGCAACAAAGGTATGTGTATGACTTACACCATGCTTGGTTTAATTGCTAGGGTTTTATCTATTTTGGTAATTACAAAAGGTGGCATTTTTTCATGGATGAAAGCTTGTAGAAGCTTGTAGTCTTCATTGACCAAGTCCACTCTTTTGTTTTGGCTAAGATATTTGTTAACCCAACCAATTAAATCTAGCCATGGTTAACTCTTTATAAAGGTTAATATACGATATTAACTCACCATGGTTGCTATTCTCACTTGGATAATTATCATATGAGATATTTCTTCATCTTCTTCTTCTTCCTCAAAGCTTTCTAACTTTTTCAAAGGTGGTGATTTTGAGTGAGAAAATGAAATCTAAAGTGAACAAAATTCCTGCTTCATCATCCTCTACTACTTGCCATTTAGTATAGGGTGTTTGCTTCACTAATTCCATGATTAGTGAAGAGATAGCTTGGGTTAGTGTCTTCTCGACGTAGATCATTTTCGGTCTCGAAGACTTCGAAGCAAGTATATTCGTTTTTTCAAGGAAGCCTCTCTAGAGTCCGAGACTTCATGATCGCAGCGAAGGGACTACTACACGGAGCTAATGAAGTGAAGGACCGGTCTACAAAGGTTATATTCCTTATTCTCTTTTAGTTGCAAAGTGTTTGCATTTCATTTCCGTCGATTTCTAGTATACGATTTTAGGGTTAGGGTTAGCTAGAACGGCAAAATTTTAATTTGGCATGGACGATACCTCCCGAAACCTTGCTGCCGTGCTAGATAATCCTGTAGTGGTAGGGTGGAAATCAAAGTACAGTGGGAGAACACACAAGACTCTATGACGATCTCGGGTCTACAGACTAATCTGTAGAAGTGTCACCTGAGAACTGCTATCCGACGATAGATATAATATCATATAGGAATTCTCGGCGAGTTCGTTCAGTGTACCCAGTCTCCACTGAACACCCGTATACAATCTTTGATGTCAAACATCAATGGATATGTGATCATCCATCGCCCTTCAAATGGATCAAGAAACGTATACGCTAGTCTACTCTAAAATATCGATGCCCCGTCTCGATACACCCACGACTAGGAACATTTAAGTATACACTTATAGACCAATTGTGCCCCACTAGTATGATCTGCATCATAATCATGACAGTCAAGCGGATATCCTAAGGACTTTATCAATATATACCAAATGAATAGTATACGCAATCAAGTGAATATGTTAAGATAAAGCGTAACCAGATAGTATACTATCATGTCGAGTAAGAAAGTCCTCTGAATATATATAAAGCGTAACCAGATAGCATACTATCATGTCGAGTAAGAAAGTCCTCTGAATATATATATACATATATATACATATACATATATATATACATATACATATACATATATATATTCACTATCAAATAATGGCCTCTAGAACATACATATATCCAACAACCGGAATGTCAATTAAAATCATATTACTGATAGTTGAATTAAAGGTTAGGTTATCCCTTCCATTTCTGTTACCTCGCTTCCTTTCCTCATTATATCTAGCAATGTTAAAATCTGCTCAAATCACGCAAGGAACATTCCAATGTATAGCGATTACCTCTGTTTCATTTAGAAAGTCCTTCATTTTACAACTCGCATTAGGACCATAAACAACCACAACCGAATGAACCCATCCATCCCCTAATCTTTTTAATTTAACCCCAATTAAAAATTAACTAACCCACTCGTCTTCCAAAGAGAAAAGAGTCGAATCGAAGCCCAAAATAATCCCACCGTTCTATCCCTCGACCCTTTTAATACTCCAATGATCTATTTTACCCGCCCCTAAAGCCCTCAAAATTCTAGCATATGGATCATTTGGCTTAGTATCAATCAAACCCACAATTTTAGCATTTGATTTACCAATAACTTCCTTAACAATTTTCCTCTTACCAGGCCCACTAATCCTTTTAATATTCCAAAACATCGTTTTCATAACAAACAAATTTAAAACCACCACCGCAATCCGAGACTACATCTAACCTAAGCTGCCTCCCCTCCATTGGCTCTGCACCCCCCTTCCCCTTGCACCCCCAAATCTCTATTCATGTTTCCAGGATCATCCAAGTGCGACTTATTGAAATCAATAACTTTGTCTTCCATGTTTTTAATATTATTCGTATTATCTAATATTAATACTGCAGGAGCTGCCCTCTTTAAGACAACCTGCACCCTTAAAAACTTTTATTTGTTTCTCCACCTCTAGAATATTATGATTTAATTTAGCACCACAATTTTTTGCTAACTTAATTAAAACCACTGCATGCATATTACCATAAACCGAAATTTTGGATAAATCCGTACCTGAGCTCTCTTGCATAACCTTTCTTGCCACCGTTAACGTCACCATCTCTCCCTTTTTCATGTCCTTTCTATCTCGTTTGGTCAAAATCCTATCGCTCTTTCTAGCATCCTGCGCCATCCTCTCATCTTTGAATTCCGATGCTTTGTCTCCATCCTCGCTGCTGTTGATAACCTCCACGTCATTTTCTGCCTTATTGAGCAAAATTTTTTGAAGCTCTCCTTTAATAATCGATCGTAACCCATCCTCTATAGCCTCCATGATAGATTTCCGCAAATCTACCTGTGTGATTAACTCGCCATGACTCTGTTGAGATCCTCCTCCCTCTCTCTGTGAGCTTTCTTCCCTATTTTCCTTGGTATTAATATTATTCTCAATTGTTTCACCCATTCCTACTTCTTTGTTGGTCATCACAGTCTCATTCCAAAGATTGTTATCCCTATATAATACCTCTTCTGTTATTTGCAAAGCCTTTCTTGGGTCTTTAAGGAATGATGAGTTAGGTTAGGTGCACTTAGAAAAGTTTTATTAAAACCGAAGGCCCTTGCCATCCCATTTTGTTAAACCCGTCATCTCTCTAATTCACCGTCGTACACATATGTCAGCATGGGCATGTAGGCTGGTGGCCCATTATTGGGTCTGAGTAACCCACTCACCCTTGTTCAATGTCCTTATTCTTTTCCTTTTGTTTATCTTTAGAATTGGCATTCCATTTGGTTTCTCCATCCCCACCGTACGCGGTGCCCGTTATCTCGTCCGCACCACCTGCTTGTATTAATTAGGATGGCGATGGCGATGGCGATCCCCTTCCTGGCCTCCAATTAGGCGCCCGTCTTCTTGGCCAGAGGCAAGTTCATAAAAGTGTATGCCTGGCTGCCGATTCCTATACCCGGCCGGTCCCATATATATATATACCTACCTTTCATCAGTGTGGGCCCCTTGAGATGATCGTGCTTGCTGATTCTGCGTACGTATAATTCCACCGGCTTCCCTGCCAATGCCATGGGACTCGTCGCTAGGAATATCTTCGGCTACAATGGCCCGATCGAGTGTCAGGTAATTAATTACCAGGTATACTCTTTTCTCTTTTTATATCCTTCAACTCATTTGGGACGGAGGGACGGACTCTCACTCTCTTTTAGGTTTGACTTTCCTAATTAAAGATTCGTGTTGCTGCCTTTGTCCTCGGAAATCAATTGCATCTATATTGAACTTTCTGGTATTAATGTGTTCGATATCGGATTTTCATTATTATTTCTTAAATCTTCCAGCTTCTTGGAGAATAATAATCTGACCGGCAAAGCTCCACCAAACCTATCAAGGAAACCTGGACTGACCCTTGGAGTAACAAGAATATCCTGACTCCATTCCTGCCTCTTTTTTCCTTCTGGCGACTATTTTCTGAATTCAGCTATGGCAGGTTTACTGAAGCGCTTTACCAGATTGTGCATTTTGTTCCAAGGCTTGGATTGGAATATATAGATATCATGTAAAGAAATTAAGATTAACATATCAAAGCAGGGTATGTATGTTCGATAGCACTAAACATGTATAGACATCAAGTTAGATTCATTATTTATTAAGAAGGAGTC
This sequence comes from Agapanthus africanus, assembly GCA_030015575.1. Classification (NCBI taxonomy): domain Eukaryota; kingdom Viridiplantae; phylum Streptophyta; class Magnoliopsida; order Asparagales; family Amaryllidaceae; genus Agapanthus; species Agapanthus africanus. The sequence continues at coordinate 783,546,757 of CM057341.1, forward strand.
GAAGTTTGCTCTTATCTTCACTGCAAAAATACAGCACTCGAAAGTCAGGTTGTGTAAATGAATTCATAATCGTATTATGTGCTTCTAAATAAACCTGCGCATCATTAAAATTTCTATGAATGGTTCAAGTTTCCTGAAGAACGAGTTTTGAAATCAAAAGTTATAAGGGATTTAGTGTGCAATTTACGGAACAGGCCCAAGATACATTCTCAGTTTCCGAAATTATGAGCCATATTAACAGAAAACACCTTTTACATGAAACTAGCCCATAGCTTTTTAGATATCGCACATATAATTTATGTATTTTTTTTGGCTCAAATGTTACATAAACCTGTGCGTCTCTAAAATTGCCATCTAATGGTTCAAGTTTCATGAAAAATGGTTCCCAAATAAAAGTTATATGCTATTTAGTATGTAATCTACGAAATAGGCCCAAACCAAAGGGTCCATTCGCAATTTAATAAATTATATGCCATATTTACAGAAACCCTCTTTTTCATGGAGTCTTACAAACATGCTCAATATCGCATACATATTTATTTCTGGTCTGTTTTATGTGGAAAAATATTCTATTTTTTGCTCAAAAGTGACATAAACCTGTGTCGCTAAAATTTCTATCTGATGGTTCAGGTTTCATGGAAAACGGCTTCCGAATTAAAAAGTTATATGCTATTTGTAATTTACGAAACAGTTCCAAACCAGGGTTCGTTCCAATTTCATAAATTATGTGTCATATTTACGAACCTCTTTTTCATGGTTATTTACAATCAGGCCCAGATCTTTTCAGTATTGCATACGTATTTATTTCGGGTCAATTTATGCACGAAAATATGCTATTATTTGATCAAAAGACAATTAAACTTTGTGCTCCATTAAAATTTCTATGCCATGATTCAAGTTTCATGACAAACGGATTCCAAAATCAAAAGTTATAAGGGATTTAGTGTGCAATTTACGGAACAGCCCCCCAAAAGGGGACCATTCGCAAGTTTCAAAATTATGTACCATATTTATAGAAAACCCCTTTCACATAGGTGTTTACAAACTGGCCCATAACGTTTTAGATACTACATTCATATTTATTTGGGGTCATATTTAAGTGCGAGACTCTGCTATTTTTTGCTCAAAAATTACTTAAACTTGTGCGTCATTAAAATTTCTATGAAATTGTTCAAGTTTCAAGAAATAAGGGTCCGAAATCAAAAGTTAAATACTATTTTGTGTGCAATTTATGAACAGGCCCAAACCAGGGGCCCATTCACAATTGCATAAATTATGTGCCATATTTACAGAAAACCCCTTTTTCATGGTTATTTACAAGCATCCCTTGATAATTTTAGATGTTGCATGTGTATTTATTCCATGCCAGTTTATGCACGAAAACATGCTGCTATTTGATCAAAAGTTGCCTGAACTTGTGCGTCGTTAAATTTTTTATCAAATGGATCGAGTTTCATGAAAAACGGGTTCCGAAATCAAAAGTTATATGCTATTTTGTGTGTGATTTACGAAACAAGCCCAAACCAGGGTCCCGTTCGTAATTTCATAAATGTTGTGCCATATTTACAGAAAGCCCCCTTTTCATGGTTATTTACAAACATGCCCTGATCATTTCAGATATTGCATATGCATTTATTTCATGTCAATTTATGCAGGAAAACATGCTATTATTTGATCAAAAGTTACCTAAGGTTTTGCATCATTAAAATATCTATCAAATGGTTCAAGTTTCATGAAAAACGGGTTCCCAAATCAAAAGCCGTGTGCTATTTTGTGTATAATTTACGAAAAGGCCCAAAACCTGGAGGCTATCTGAAATTTCATAAATTATGTGCCATTGTTACAGAAAACCCCTTTGACATGGTTATTTACAAACAAGCCCTGATCATTTCATATATTGCACAAAACAAGCTATTATTTGATCAAAAGCTTCCTAATCTTGTGCGTCCTTAAAATATCATCAAATGGTTCAAGTTTCATGAAAAACGGGTTCTGAAATCAAAAGTTGTATGCTATTTTGTGTGTAATTTGCGAAAAGGCCCAAAACCTAGGGTGTGTCCGCAAATTCATAAATTATGTATCATTTTTACAGAAAACTCCTTTGACATGGTTATTTACAAACATGCTCCGAAGGAACACATGATCTCCCATCTGAAACTCGAGTCTACGACGTCGTCGATTTGCATATGATTTCTGTCTGCACTGGGCCTCCCTCATTCTATCCCGTATCAATTGAATCTTCTCTGTAGTCTCCTGTACTATCTGCGGTCCCAAAATACTACTCTCGCTCAGTTCCATCCAGCAAACGGGTGATCGACATTTCCTCTCATACAAAACTTCAAATGGTGCCATCTGGATCGTCTCCTAAAAACTGTTGTTGTAAGAGAATTCTATCAAAGATAAGTGACGATCCCAACTACCATCGAAATCAAGGCTACAAGCCCGAAGCATATCCTCTAGTGTCTGGATGGTCCGCTCCGACTGACCATCTGTCTGTGGATGAAAAGCCGTGCTAAAACTCAATCGTGTGTCAAAAGCTTCTTGAAGTTTCTGCCATAGCTTGCTGGTAAACTGGGTACCTTTATCAGATATTATGCACGTCGGAACTCCATGCAATCGTACAATCTCGTCGATATAAATCTGAGCATACTGTGCAAACCCATACATCGTCTTCACCGGAAGAAAGTGAATTGCCTTTGTTAATCTATCTACAATCACCCAAATGGAATCATATTTTCTGCTAGTTCTGGGTAGACCCACAACGAAATTCATAGAAATCTGATCCCATTTCCACTCCGGAATGGGCAAGGGCTGCAACTCTCCTGCCGGCCTCTGGTGCTCAGCTTTGACTTGCTGACAAGTCAGGCATCTCGATACAAACTCCGCAACATCCTTCTTCATTCCTTCCCACCAATAAACCTCCTTCAAGTCATGATACATCTTGGTGGAACCAGGATGAATACTATATGTTGATCGGTGGGCTTCCTCTAGAATCTCACGTCTCAATCCATCGGAATCTGGTACACAAAGACGAGTCCCAAAACGTAATACTCCACGGTCATCTATCACGAACTTCGACTTTCTGCCCTGCCTAACCTGATCCATAATCTCTGTCATACGAGCATCTGCGGGCTGTGTCTCTCGAATACGATCCAATAACTGAGGTCGGGTGCGAACATGTGCTAACTGTTTTCCTGTCGAGGTGAACTCAAACTGTATACGACCATCACATAAAATCTGTCAGTCTGTAGAAGACTGTCTCTGCAAGACGCGTAAATGAGATAAGCTACCTCCAGGCCTCCGACTCAAAGCATCTGCTACAACATTCTCTTTGCCTGGATGATACAAGATCTCGCAATCATAATCCTTTACAAGTTCCATACATCTCCGCTGCCTTAGCTTCAGATCCTTCTGCTGAAAAATATACTTCAAACTCTTATGATCTATGAAGATTTGGCACGACTCCCCATACAAGTAATGTCTCCAAATCATCAGTGCGAAAACTACAGCAGCCATCTCCAAATCATGAGTGGGGTAGTTCTGCTCGTGCCTCTTCAACTGTCGAGAAGTATAAGCTACAACCCTGCCGTGCTGCATCAACACACAGCCTAAACCCATTCTAGAGGCATCACAATACACAACAAAGCCACCTGACCTAGAAGGTAACGATAATACAGGTGCAGTCGTCAAGCGAGTCTTCAACTGCTGGAAACTCTGCTCACATGCATCTGTCCACAGAAATGGAACCTCCTTCCTAGTCAGCCCGGTCAGCGGTGCAGCGATCCGAGAGAAATCCTGCACAAAGCGTCGGTAATAACCTGCCAGACCTAAGAAACTGCGAATCTCTGTAACCGACACAGGTCTGGGCCAGTGATGCACTACTTCGATCTTCTTTGGGTCCACACGTATACCCTCTCTCGTAACCACGTGACCTAAGAAATCCATGCTATCTAGCCAGAAAGCACACTTGGAGAATTTTGCAAACAGCTGATACTCCTTCAAGGTCTGCAACGTGATACGCAAATGCTGCTCGTGCTCCTCCCGACTTCGGGAACAAACAAGGATATCATCTATGAATACAATGATAAACTGATCAAGGAAAGGCCTAAAAATGCGGTTCATCATATCCATAAATGCTGCTGGGGCATTGGTGAGTCCGAACGACATCACCAGAAATTCATAGTGCCCATATCGGGTACGAAAAGCAGTCTTCGGAATGTCATCCTTCCGAACATTCAACTGGTGGTACCCTGACCGCAGATCAATCTTCGAGAAGTAGCCAGCTCCCTGCAACTGATCGAACAAGTCATTGATACGAAGTAAGGGATACCTATTTCGCACAGTGACGCGATTCAGCTACCGGTAGTCGATACACAGTCTCATACTACCGTCCTTCTTCTTTACAAATAAGACAGGAGCTCCCCACGACGATACACTAGGACGCACAAGTCCTCTATCTACCAACTCTTGCAACTGGTTTTTGAGTTCCTTCAACTCCATCGGGATCATCCGATAGGGTGGTATAGAAATAGGCCCCGCACCTGGAATCAAGTCAATGCAAAATTCAATATCGCGATCGGGCGGTAAACCTGGTAACTCAGCAGGAAACACCTCCGGAAATTCTCGTGCGATCGGAATCTGGTCCAATGGAATCTCAGCGACTCCTAAGTCCTGAACAAATGCCAAGAGCCCATGACAACCCTTCTTCAAGAGTCGTCCCGCACAACGAGCAGAAATCATGTTGGTAGGAGTTATATTACAGTCTCCCTGCACAACAAAATCCGGTTCGCCTGGAAAACAAAATCTAACCGCTTTCCCCCGGCAATCTACATAGGCATGACAAGCGGCCAACCAATCCATACCGAGAAGTATATCGAAATCTAACATATCCAGAAGAATCAGATCAACGAGCGAATCTCTATCACCAATACGTACAAAACATGACCTGAATACGTGTTGAGCTATAAAAGAATCTCCCACCGGAGTAATTACCACTAACAGTAACTCTAACAACGACGACTCTTTTCCCAAAGAAAGTGCAAAGCGTGAAGATACGTAAGAATGTGTAGAACCGGGATCAAATAAGATATGGGCTTTTAAGGAACATACTACAAGAGTACCTGTCACAACTGCATTTGATGCCTGGGCATCCTGTGGAGTCAGCGCAAAAACACGTGCCTGGACCCTGCCCGCATCCTGTCGTCCTCTACCTTTATCTCCTCGACCTCTCTGGGAGCGTCCTGCAAAGCCTCGATCTCGTGGTGCAACTGTCTGACGCGTAGTGCCAATTGGGAGAGGAAGTAAAGCCATCGGTGTAGAAGGTGGAGGGGGTAACGCAGCCAGCGGGGTAACAGTCCCGCCATGGCGTGTACATTCTCTAGCCATATGTCCTGGAAGTCCGCAACTATAACATGTAAATGGGGTTCTCTGATCATCGGGGTATGAACTGAATATCTGGCCCTGGGTCCAACCTCGTCCGAAACTACGACCTGGAGTGTACCTGCCCCTACTTCTGCCAAACTGCCTAGTCATCGACCCCATAGGTCTAATCCTCTTTGGCTCCGGAACGACCATTGCCTCGCTCAAACGCTCCTCCACTCGCATCGCTGCATCCATGGCCTGCGCATACGTATCAAAATGCTGGGAGCCTATAACCAGAAACAACTGCGTGTCTAGACTCCTTATGAACCTCTTCACCCGAAGCTCCTCCATAAGAACTAAGTATGGAGTATAGCGCGATAACTGGGTGAATCGTAAATCATAATCTGCCACCGACATACTCGCAGATTTCCGCAATGCTTCAAAACTGCTAGCTCTGGCGTCTCTCACACTCTGTGGAAGAAATCTGGTAAGAAAGACCTTGGAAAACTCGGTCCATGACATCGGAGGAAGACCAACAGCTCGTCCTCTCTCCATCGACTCACACCACTCCTGTGCAAGTCCCTCCAAACGACAGCTAGTCAGTCTACTGACCTCGCATGAGAACATCGCAATGATCTGCCAATCCTCTCCATCCTATCAAGAAAGGATTGAGGATCCTCCGCTACATCGGTCCCTGTAAATACCGGAGGTCTCAACCTCATAAACTCAGAAAGCAATACTCGTCTCTACCACTGCGACGGTCTGCGTGGGCTGTACATCGGACTCTGCCATAGTCGGTGCCGGATCTTGTCTTTGTACACGAGTGGCCTCAGCTAACTGTCCTACCACTCGCTGCAATCCTAACATGCCCTCCTCTATCCTAGTCATACGATCTGGAGGAGGAGGATCAACATGCTCATGCACCGTCGGAACGTCCAGTGTAGCAATCGCCGTCACAGGCGGACTCGCCCTAGCTGCATATCTGGCTGCGGCTCGCCTAGCTCGCGTAGCCAAAGCAACTGGAACAAGAAACGAGAGTTAATAAGGCTTACGAATAGGAACAATCAATAACAGAGAGTCAAAGGAAGGACGAATCAAGATATATATCCTAAGGTTAGTTTGGCTGAGTATGGTAACGTAAATATGCCGCGGAACATACGTATGATACTGCATTCATCCTAATTCACCTACTCCATCAAACCAAAGGTCATCTTACACAACGAACTCAAGTCGACTTAGCTTAACTCACTACTCGATTCCGTAAGGTTAATCCTAGGCTCTGATACCAACTTTGTCATGACCCAAAGTTTGGATGTGACCGACACTTAGATTGTATAATATCTAAAGATATCTACACAACCCGAGTAAGCCAAAAACCAAGATCAAAAACCCTTTTTGCGGAATTTTTATAAAAATTTAGTTTTTAAGTAAAAATCACAGTTTTTATGTAATTAAAATATAAAACTAGCATAAGGTGTTAAATTTGGTTGCATCCCTAGTTGGGATCAACAATAACTACAGCGGAATAAAAAATTTCAACTTATATGAGACCAATAGAATCACATATATAAATAAAAGAAATATCCACTAACATAACAACGATCTCACCTGTCAATTAATATACATAATCATCTCTCGTTCTAAGTCATAGTACAAGATCTGATGGAGATCTTCTAGATACAAAATACTATACCAAAAGAGAAGGTTACTACATATGTCACCCACCTAACAAAAGATGCGATAAAAGCTGCAAAAAGTGGATCTGCACTGCTGCTAACCGTCCACTCTACCACTGCAAGAAACTGTGGCACAACGGGGGTGAGTTGCCAACTCAGTGAATATAACTAACATATAACGGCTAATCGTGTAAATATGACGACTATAACTAAATGCAATATGGGTAAGTATGATGCATGATAGCATGTGAGAAACTTGAATTTGAACTACTAATCATATAAACCAAAACTGAAATCTCATCACTTATTTCCAAATAAAGTTTATCTTTCCGTGTCCAACATCGATACAAAGCTTCTGTCTCTCTCAGGCATCATTTCACGAACGATCCTGTAACCAATAACACTAGTCGGTATCATCTAGATATCCGCCGTGTTCATAACTGTCTTTGGAATCGAGTAACCTCGTTAGGCTCCCCATATAAAGTGCGGCTATCCTGCCCCTCGGTCTCGACCGGGTCCACCATGTCTCCAACTGTATGCCCCCCGACTCAGTCTGGATAAAAATTATAAATCCGCAACCGTATGACTCCCAACTCGGTTCGGAATAAAAACCAAATCAAAATATCGACAACTCATGGTGGACGTGACACGAACTCATGAAAATCATTGATTTTTCGTAAGGGTATATGAAAACTTAAAACCATAAATCCTTAATAATACAATTGCATGTTATATTAACTAATAATACTTGAATATGAAATATGATATCATATATGCTAATTTCTTCGACTATTTATATTTAAGTATGATAATAATCATTTTTAACAAGAAAATTTCTAAGTGTGCAGTGACATGTTAATACCGACGAGGTGTAGTGTAACAGGTAGATATGTGCATGTGAAGCATAACTCGTTGATAATGGTGCAGTGTTCTAACAAATATTAATCTTGGAGATATATATGTAGATTTTAGCATGCACTATGATAAAGTTAACATACAAAAGCAAAACTTGAATTTAAATCTAACTAAGGGTGTAACACACCATCTTTACAAAATTCCCCGGTAGATAATTAGTCTACTCACTGGAAAAATGTCGTATCTACTCAGGAATCACCAATCCTTTTCTTTTCCTCACGGCCTCCGAAGTTCCCGTATTTGAATCTAACATCGAAAATTAACTTGTATAAGGAAACGGCTACTCCGACACGGCGAATATAAAAACACACGTTCCTACGTACTAGTTATATTGTATACGACTATTTCATGCTATCTAACACTTAACCTGTAACACCCTAGTTCATTTATACCAATTCCAGTTCAAGTATCTACTTATTTATGGTAGTTTCTTAGTTTACTGTGTTTTGGGTGCGAATATTATTTTGACATTTGTATTTGCATTTTACCTGATCCGCTTGCTTGAAACCTGTCTTGATTCATGTTTATGATTTATCCTGACCTGTTACATGGATTCGTGTATTTTCATTTTTTACTGCGTACTGGCATTTTATCTGACATCTGCATTTTTTAATATAACATTTAAAGTCAACTAAAATATTTTAAAAATATCTAGCATGGCCTTCATGATACCCCTGACCCTGTCGTAGCATCCGTTCATCTTGTTCTCGTCCCGTTCAGTGAAACGGACTTGTTTGGATGGCTACGCGCACGCACGTGCATAAGTTCTTGGGGGTATGCATTTTCGTTACCCGGACATCCAATTTGAGTTTTGGTCGACATGTATATTTTATATATTTTTGAAACAGAATTTTAGACCCGACCTTGGCGTATTTTGGACTAAATTTGTATTTACCAGAAAATCCAATTTTATTTCATCTAATATCTTTATTAAAATTTAACAGTTTAAAATATTTATAACTTACAAAATCTTTTTAAATTAAAATCTAAATCTTAATAACAACCCCTTTCTCTCTCTCTCTCCCCTCTGCATATATATATATATATATATATATATATATATATATATATATATATATTTCCTTATTTAATACATAGCATCTTCTTCTTCTTCTTCCTTCTTTCTTTTCTTGATTCCGGTGATCACCGCCGGAGCCGTGTTCGTCGCTGACGATCCGAGTGATCCAGTGAACGTACCTTGCTTGTGTGATCACCCTCTTGCCTTGCCTGGACCCGTCCCGTGTGCCGCGTGTGCGTTGCGACGATTTACCGACGTCGGACGTGTCGTGCGTATCCGTCGCGTGATTCGATCGAGACAAGTTTACAACTTGCTATATACTATACTTTATGTAATTTATTTATATGTTTCTGTATTATTATTATCATCATCATCATACAGCTATATCTATATAATTTATATACCGTAGTTATTTAACGTTAATCGGTTTTATAATATAAAATGTATGAAAGTTTACAACTTGCGACATGCTATAATTATATCTATAAAAATATATATCGTCGTAATATTTCTTATTATTATCTTTAATTAGTTTATAATCTGCATTTTATAATGTTATACAAAATATAGTTTGAAAATATTATAGTTTACACATGAAACGTCGTTGCAAAGCGGATATGACAAATCTGAAATTTACTGTACATTTTACCTTATAAAATTTATTATAAATCATAGAAAAATCATTAGTATACGTTCTTTAGTTCTTTACGAAGCTAAATCAGAATACTATAACTCTATGAAATATGTACTTGCAAAATAAATTGTTTAAATAACGTAAAGTACAAATGAAAATATCTCTAAACTGCTGTCCAGGGAAATTTCAGCAGCAAACTTTCAATTTCGAATGTTCATAACTTTTTGTAGGAACAACCTGAGATACTTCAACTTATAAAAATTAAAACCTTATTGAATTATATTTGTTTTGGTATAAGACACGTCCATTTTGGAGAACGTTTGTTATTTTTAAGCTATTTTACAAATCAGGGTAACGCTGAATTTCTGAACGGAACTTTCTTGTGCATGGTTAATCAATACCACTTTTATAGTTATTAATCGCTTTGAATATGTTATCCATATTAATATTATTATATCACTATTTAAATATCTAGCCGCATGCTAATTTATCTTGTTACATGCTAGGTATATTATTATGCATCCATATGAGTAAAATGTTACCTGTTTATCACATTGTACATCCATACTAAAAGTTTACTGTTTTCGGATACCCGTTTGCATTCATATCATTTAAAATATATATAACTGCATTTACAGATCACATTAATTCATATTATTATTGTAGTAACACCCCATACTTAATAAAGTGCATCCTAATTAGTATTGGAACTGTAAATGTAACCCCTAATCGATATTTGTGCATCCATACCATTAATTCTATAACTATTCGCATACCATGTCACATTATTACATATTGTTGTTATATTGACACCCCATGCTTGATATTGTGCACCTTATATAGTCATGATGTAACCCCTGATCGATATTTGTGCATCCATGCTTTTATTGTACATCCGTACTTTCACCCTGATTCAATACTTGCTACAGTTTGATTATGAGCATCCGTTTGACACCTGTGCACTACTTGACATGACCTGATACACCACTACTTGACATGACTTAATACATATACACTACCTGACATGACCTGATATATCACTACTTGACATGTTACCTGATCCTATCTCTAATGCCGACAATCCTGACATGTTGTCCCGATGGACATATCCTGTTGTCTGTATAGACTAACATGTTCCTTCTTGATCCTGTGTTGGCATTAGCTTCAGATTTATCAATACCTGACTTGAACACATAACGTGGGGGTATGGGGAAATCAATGATGAAACCTGACTTGTAACTCGACAGTTCGATGCTTATACTGATCAGTTTTACGGGATAGGCTAGCCCGGAGATGATGATGCTGACATCATTCATCTGTACATGTTTCTTGTTTAACCTAGCGGCATGTCTCGGTTTCAGCCTGAGAATCTGGACCGTGGTCCCGGGCACGCACGGGATAATATTAAGTTACATCGACGCTTCATTAAATTGATTTCAAAGACTTGAGAGTAATTAACCTAGTAGCTTAGTTCTGATTACTCACTGCACATCACATATGCTTTTACCCTTCACTGTTCCTTATTCGTGTTACTGTTCTACTTTTATTACTATTTATACTCGTGCCTGCATGTCTTGTTACCCCCTAATTATATTATTGTTTGATATTATGACACATCGGCGTCTGGGTTTTACATAGCCCAGATCCTCTACCTTTGTCGCAGGCTGATCGGGAGTACTTCCGCCGTCGGGCCGAGCAGTGAGGATCCTGTTAGTATCTAGTTAGTTATTTCTGTACTTTCCTGATGTTATTGTTACTTGGATTTATTGCTTCCGCATATTATTTCTTGACTCATTTATTCTGGCTCATGGACATGTACTAGATAGTTTATTTACTTTCCTATTCTTGATATCTTCTAGACAGCCGTAATGTGACCGTGGAAGGATGTTTCCTAGCCACAGGTAGCATAGTTGGATCTGTCACGTGCCGATCTTAGCGCACTCTGGGAAGCGGGGCGTGACAGGGTTTGTTTGGTATTAGAGCCATAGGATTTAGGTTAATCTGGTTTGATTCTTTTGTAGTTGAGTATTGGACCCAGTACACGAATCAGAAAATCCGTGATTAGGAACATGTCCTGCCATATTGTTATCGTGATTCTTGAATCATATCTTTCTCTTGACCCTTGTCTTGACGATATGCAAACAACTTTGCATCTCGGCTTGAAACCTTTTGGTTCCCTGTTGTTTCTCCCTACTTATTCTTTCGATTATGATACTAGGATTTGGGCAACTTGGACGGAGTTATGTGATTGGAACTATGAACTGCTGCATGGTTACAATGCGGTACTCTGTTTTAGTAACTTGGAGTTCTAGTCTTGATTCACTTCCTTATTTCATGGTCGTTATATTGCCTTGCTTTTCCTTGCTTACCAGTTCATGTTTTATCGCATGCTTGAATCCTGTTTACCGTGCTTATCTTCTTCAGTATCTTGGCTTCAGATGAAGTTGTTTCAGGTATCCTACTTGTTCATATTTTTCCTGTATTAGAATTATTCGATTCTGGTGTATCCCGTTGTTGTTTGATGTTGTCTTGGGAATGGACTTTCTCGGCACTTTCTACGCTCATATTGATTGTAAGGCAAAGAAAGTGATTTTCCAGATTCTAGGACATACGGAGTTTGTTTTGCTGGAGGAAGCAGTTTTGTCGGGCCAGTCGAGTTTAGGGCTAGGTCGACAAGCAATGTTCTTTCGTCAATGGAAGTTGATAAGGAGGGAGCATCAGCTGTAGTTCGAGAGTTTATGGACGTGTTCGAGGACATCTCGGGTTTACCGCCAAAACGAGATGTGGAGTTCGCAATCAATCTTGTTCCTGGTGCAGCGTCAATCTTAAAGGCGTACTATCCAATGGCACCAGTGGAGTTGGAAGAAGTCAAGAAGCAGGTCACCGAATTGCTTGGGAAGGGTTGGATTCGCAACAACAATTCACCTTGGGGAGCTCCAGTTCTTCTAGTAAAGAAGAAAGATGGCACAAGGAGAATGTGCATCGATTATCGAGAATTAAACCGGGTGACTATTAAGAACAAGTACCCGATCACTCGCATTGGCGAAATATTCGAGCAACTTAATGGCGCGAGGGTATTCTCGAAGCTGGATTTGCGATCCAGATACCATCATGTCCGAGTTAAATCAGAGGATATTTGCAAGACTGCGTTCCGAACTCGGTATGGACATTACGAGTATTTAGTGATGCCATTCGGAGTCACAAATGCACCGGCGATATTTATGGACTTGATGAACCGAATCTTTTCACCGTTTTTGGACCAGTTTATAGTGATGTTCATCAATGATATTCTGGTCTATTCGAGGAGCCTTGAAGAGCATGTGGAACATTTGAAGATCGCACTGCAGACATTGAGGCAAGAAAGATTGTATGCAAAGATGAGCAAGTGCGAGTTTTGGCTTGAAGAAGTGAAGTTTTTGGGGCATGTCGTATCCGGAGATGGAATCGCCGTTGATTCCGAAAAGATTGCAGCAGTTCAAGATTGGCCGATTCCGAAGAACGTAGCAGAGATCAGAAGTTTTCTTGGACTTGCCGGATGTTACAGAAGGTTCGTGGAGAATTTTGCTCGCTTAGCTGAGCCTTTGACCAAGCATACGCGCAAGGAAGTACCGTTCGAATGGACGGATAGATGCGCGTCAGCTTTTGAGACGTTGAAGCAAAAGTTGATAACCGCTCCTATTTTGAACGTACCAGACGGTTCCGGAGGATTGGTGATTCACAGCGATGCATTTGGGAAAGGTTTGGGATGTGTTTTGATGCAGCATGGGAAAGTTATAGCTTATGCATCACGGCAGTTGAAGACCCATGAGAAGAACTACCCAACTCATGATTTGGAGCTAGCATATGTGATTTTCGCTTTGAAGATTTGGAGACACTACTTATTGGGCGAAAGGGTCGAAGTATTCACCGATCACAAAAGCCTAAAGTATGTGTTCACGCAAAAAGAGCTTAACATGAGGCAGCGTAGATGGTTGGAGCTGATGGCTGACTACGATCTTGATCTTAAGTACCATCTGGGGAAAGTTAATGTAGTGCTGGATGCGCTTAGTAGTTTGCCAGCAATTCGGATGTTGACTGCACAGAAGGAGCTTATCGAAGATTTTCGGAAATTCGAGTTGGAGATTGTGCTACTGCATTCTTCGGGACAGTTGATGCAGCTGTAGGTACAGTCGTCGTTGATCGATAATATTAAAGCATCCCAGTCGCAAGACCCAAGATTGCAAAGGTTTCGAGAACATGTTGAAGCTGGACTTCAAACGGACTTGTTGATTCATGAAGATGGTTCGTTGCGTTATGGTAGCTGTTTGTGTGTGCCGAAAGGGGACATTTATGAAGAGGTTATGAAGGAGGCACACAGTTCCGCGTATTCCGTACATCCAGGAGGCACGAAGATGTACCGCGATCTAAGACAAAATTTCTGGTAGGAAGGCATGAAAAGGGAGATTGCCCGCTTTGTAGCGAAGTGCTTGGTGTGTCAGCAAGTTAAGGCTGAACATCAAAGGGTAGCTGGTTTATTGCAACCACTTCCGATTCCTTAGTGGAAGTGGGAACATATAACCATGGATTTCATGACAGCTTTACCGCGGAGTCCAAAGGGCAATAATGCAGTTTGGGTGATTGTTGATCGATTGACCAAGGCATCCCATTTCATTCCGTTTCGAGTTGGTCAATCAACGGAACCGTTGGCAGAACGGTACATGCAGGAGATTGTCAGATTGCATGGAGTACTTGTGAGCATCGTGTCTGACCGTGACACCCGATTCTTATCACACTTCTGGAGTGTACAGGAAAGTTTGGGGATATGATTGAAATTTTGCACCGCTTATCATCCTCAGACAGATGGACAATCGGAGAGAACGATCCAAACTCTTGAAGAAATGTTGAGAGCTTACATGTTAGACTTTAAGGGTTCGTGGGAGGATCATCTGCACTTGGTGGAGTTTTCGTACAACAACAGCTTTCAGGCGACTATTCAGATGGCTCCATTCGAAGCGTTGTATGGTCGTAAGTGTCGCTCACCCGTTTGTTGGGATGATGTTGGAGAGCAAAGATTGTTGGGACCGGATTTGATCGTGCAAACAGTTGAGAAGGTTAATACTATTCAGAATCACATGAAGGCAGCCCAAGATCGGCAGAAGAGTTGGGTCGATACATCAAGAAGACATCTAGAGTTCTCTGTTGGTAATCCGGTGTTCTTGAAGATATCACCTACTAGAGGAATGATTCGTTTTGGGAGTCGAGGCAAGCTTAGTTCTCGATTCGTAGGGCCTTTCGAGATTTTGGAGCGTGTTGGAGAATTAGCTTATCGATTGGCTTTACCATAATTTTTTGCGAATGTTCATGACGTGTTTCATGTATCTCAACTCCGTAAGTATGTTCGAGATGAAACACACGTGTTAGATCATTCGGAGCTGACTGTAAGAGAGGATTTAACTTTTGAGGAACGACCGATGATCGAAGAGAAAAGGTCCTTAAGAACAAGATTATCCCTCTCGTACTTATTTCTTGGGGGAATCGCTCGCACAGAGAATCGACTTGGGAACGAGAAGACGAGATTCAACAGAAGTTTCCAGATCTCTTCCTGTAGTTTCATAATTGTTTATCTTTTCTTGTCTTGGGAATTTCGAGAACGAAATTCTTTTTGTAGTTGGGTATAATGTAACACCCTAGTTCATTTATACCAATTCCAGTTCAAGTATCTACTTATTTATAGTAGTTTCTTGGTTTACTGTGTTTTGGGTGCGAATATTATTTTGATATTTGTATTTGCATTTTACCCGACCCGCTTACTTGAAACCTATCTTGATTGATGTTTATGATTTATCCTGACCTGTTACATGGATTCGTGTATTTTCATTTTTTACTGTATACCGGCATTTTATCTGGCATCTGCATTTATTAATATAGCATTTAAACTCAAGTAAAATATTTTAAAAATATCTAGCATGGCCTTCATGATACCCCTGACCCTTTCGTAGCATCCGCCCATCTTGTTCTCTTCCCGTTCAGTGAAACGGACTTGTTTGGATGGCTACGCGCACGTACGTGCATCCGTTCTTGGGGGTATGCATTTTCGTTACCCGGACATCCAATTTGAGTTTTGGTCGACATGTATATTTTTTATATTTTTGAAATTGAATTTTAGACCCGACCCGGGTGTATTTTAGACTAAATTTGTATTACCAGAAAATCCAATTTTATTTCATCTAATATCTTTATTAAAATTTAACAGTTTAAAATATTTATAACTTACAAAATCTTTTTAAATTAAAATCTAAATCTTAATAACAACCCCTTTCTCTCTCTCTCTCCCCCCTCTGCATATATATATTTATATATATTTTATTTATTTATTTTTTTTCTTTTCTTATTTAATACACAACCTCTTCTTCTTCTTCTTCCTTCTTTCTTGATCCTGTTTCTTGATTCCGGTGATCACCGCCGGAGCCGTGCTCGACGCTGACGATCCGAGTGATCCAGTGAACGTACCTTGCTTGTGTGATCACCCTCTTGCCTTGCCTGGACCCGTCCCGCGTGCCGCGTGTGCGTTGCGATGATTTACCGACGTCGGACGTGCCGTGCGTATCCGTCGCGTGATTCGATCGAGGCAAGTTTACAACTTTCTACATGCCATGCTTTATGTAATTTATTTATATGTTTCCGTATCATCATCATCATCATCATCATCATACAGTTATATCTATATAATTTATACACCGTAGTTATTTAACGTTAATCGGTTTTATAATATAAAATGTATGAAAGTTTACAACTTGCGACATGCTATAATTATATCTATAAAAATATATATCGTCGTAATATTTCTTATTATTATCTTTAATTAGTTTATAATCTGCATTTTATAATATTATACAAAATATAGTTTGAAAATATTATAGTTTACATATGAAACGTCGTTGCAAAGCGGATACGACAAATCTGAAATTTACTGTACACTTTACCTTATAAAATTTATTATAAATCATAGAAAAATCATTAGTATACGTTCTTTAGTTCGTTACGAAGCTAACTCAGAATAATATAACTCTATGAAATATTTACTTGCAAAATAAATTGTTTAAGTAACGTAAAATACAAATGAAAATATCTCTAAACTGCTGTCTAGGGAAATTCCAGCAGCAAACTTTCAACTTCGAATGTTCATATCTTTTTGTAGGAACAACCTGAGATACTTCAACTTATAAAAATTAAAACCTTATTGACTTATCTTTATTTTGGTATAAGACACGTCCCTTTTGGAGAACGTTTGTTATTTTTAAGCTATTTTACAAATCAGAATAACGCTGAATTTCTGAACGGAACTTTCTTGTGTATGGTTAATCAATACCACTTTTATAGTTATTAATCGGTTTGAATATGTTATCCATGTTAATATTATTATATCACTATTTAAATATTTAGCCGCATGCTAATTCATCTTGCTACATGCTAGGTATATTATTATGCATCCATATGAGTAAAATGTTACCCGTTTATCACATTGTACATCCATACTAAAAGTTTACTGTTTTCGGAAACCCGTTTGCATCCATATCATTTAAAATATATATAACTGCATTTACAGATCACATTAATTCATATTATTATTGTAGTAACACCCCATACTTAATAAAGTGCATCCTAATTAGTATTGGAACTGTAAATGTAACCAATAATCGATATTTGTGCATCCATACCATTAATTCTATAACTATTCGCATACCATGTCACATTATTACATATTGTTGTTATATTGACACCCCATGCTTAATATTGTGCACCTTACATAGTCATGATGTAACCTCTGATCGATATTTGTGCATCCATGCTGTTATTGTACATTCGTACTTTCACCCTGATTCAATACTTGCTACAGTTTGATTATGAGCACCCGTTTGACACCTGTGCACTACTTGACATGACCTGATACACCACTACTTGACATGACTTAATACATGTACACTACCTGACATGACCTGATATATCACTACTTGACATGTTACCTGATCCTATCTCTAATGTCGACAATCCTGACATGTTGTCCCGATGGACATATCCTGTTGTCTGTATAGACTAACATGTTCCTGCTTGATCCTGTGTTGGCATTAGCTTCAGATTTATCAATACCTGACTTGAACACATAACGTGGGGGTATGGGGAAATCAATGATGAAACCTGACTTGTAACTCGACAGTTCGATACTTATACTGATTAGTTTTACGGGATAGGCCGGCCCGGAGATGATGATGCTGACATCATTCATCTGTACATGTTTCTTGTTTAGTACCTAGCGGCATGTCTCGGTTTCAGCCTGAGAATCTGGACCGTGGTCCCGGGCACGCACGGGATACTATTAAGTTACATCGACGCTTCATTAAATTGATTTTAAAGACTTGAGAGTAATTAAACTAGTAGCTTAGTTCAGATTACTCACTGCACATCACATATGCTTTTACCCTTCACTGTTCCTTATTCGTGTTATTGTTATACTTTTATTACTATTCGTACTCGTGCCTGCATGTCTTGCTACCCCCTGATTATATTATTGTTTGATATTATGACGCACTGACGTCTGAGTTTTGCATGGCCCAGATCCTCTACCTTTGTCGCAGGCTGATCAGGAGTATTTCCGCCGTCTGGCCGAGCAGTGAGGATCCTGTTAGTATCCAGTTAGTTATTTTCGTACTTTCCTGATGTTATTGTTACTTGGATTTATTGCTTCCGCATATTATTTCTTGACTCATTTATTCTTGCTCATGAACATGTACTAGATAGTTTATTTACTTTCATGTTCTTGATATTTTCTAGACAGCCGTAATGTGACTGTGGAAGGATGTTTTTTAGCCACAGGTAGCATGGTTGGCTCTGTCATGTGCCGATCTTAGCGCACTCTGGGAAGCGGAGCATGACATAACCTTACTGGAATTTAACCCAACTCTACATCGCGACAGAAAACAAATCGCGATACGTTTTAACCGTGTCGTATTTTGGGTTTTTAGATACCTTTTTTCCGATATTAGATCACAGATTTTCTATACAGTTAAACTAACTTATTTAAACAATACCATAATAACCAAACACCTACACAGAGACCTACCCAACAACCCAAAACACCCTAGCTCCCTACAAATCCGGCGACGCCGGAATTTCCCTATTAGTCGCCGGCACAAAACCGAGCCCTCTGGTTCGTGCTCCTATGGTTTACTCTAGGTTCAACATATATCATTAAGACCATGTTTAGTTAAGTTAATTTTTCTCTAAACTACAGCAGATTCAAACAGAGCCTAGTTACAGAATCTAAATTCCTACTGTGCTTAAGGATTTTACCTTCAAGTAATTTGCTGGAAGAACACCCTCCAAGATGCACAAGCTCCGCTTGATGATGAGGGAATCTTAGACTTAGCTCTTCTCCTTTCTCTTGTTCTTCTATGTTTGTTCTTGGTTTCTTTTTCTTTTATTAAAATTTTAGATTTTTAATTTTAGCTACTGAACTGAACATGGGTTATATGTGACAAAAAGGAAGGATAAGGTGAAGGAGGAGGTGTCAAAGGCCAAAGGGTGCCATCCTTATGTAAGGAGAAGGTGTGGTGTGGGTGTGTCCATGCAAGAATGATGTGGAAGTGTTTGTTTTTCTTTTCTAAATTGATTTATCCTTTGATTTATTCTGAACTAAATCTTGTTTAACTCTTTCTATTTACACCCCTTAACAAAACCCAATTTGCACAATTTCCTAAACTTTGTATAAAAACCCCTCACAACTTATGTTATTATATAACACCCTTTTTATTAAAATGAAACTAAAATTCACAAAAAAACCCTTATAATTTATTTATGTTACATATTAACATTTTACTTTAATTTGCTTTACCTACTATTTATGAATTTCTTATTTGGTTCTAATAACTTTTTGATTTATCATTCTGTTATTTAATTAATTAATTTTATTTATTTCTAAATTTTCCGAATGTTACAGGTGTATTCCGTAGGGACAAAATATTTATTTAATTTAGTGGTTTATAAAATAAAATACTTGTCCCTCCGGTGCTATCCGTAGGGGCAACTTCCTGCCCCTACGGAGTTAGCCGTAGGTCCAGAAATAAGCCCCTACGGATATAGCCGTAGGGGCAAGTGTAACGCCTATTACTGAGCCCATAGGGGCAAAATGTCAGGTATCGTGATATTTTGTCCCTACGGATAAATATGTAGGGGCAAACTATAGACCTACAGATTAATCCGTAGGGGTAAAAGACAGCCCTACGGATTAATCCGTATGGACAAAATATCAGGTTTTTTTAAAAAAAGGGAGCTTCATGTTTTTTCCTCGCCCTGTGCACAATAATATATACATCATATAACCAAATACCGCAATATTCATAATCAACATCTCACGTATAATATATAAAAGAAATCAAGAAACAGAATACGATATCAATCTAAATCATCGTGAACACACATACACCACCAATATTGTCCAAAATATATACAATATGTATCATATAAGTACATACATGCTTAAAATATATATAAAAAAAAGCTACCCTAGCTCGGTCCAGCTCCTCCACCTCTTATAATCGCTGTAATCTGGTGCATCTGCTCCTCGGTGCAGCCCTGAGTCGTCAAAAACTCGACCAATGAAGGAGCGGACCGTGCTGGAATCTGAGCGGGCTGTGGAGTTACAGGAGTGGTCTGCGCAACCGCAGCCGAGGTAGTGGCTTGCGGAGCCGCAGCCGAAGGAGATGCATGTGGAGCCGCAGCCGAAGTACCCTGTCGTATCTGTTCAATTTTGTGTGTAATAAACGAGTAAGAACTGTGTATTAGTCGAATTAGTTTCATTATCAGGTTATTGCGAAAGCCCAATCTAAGATTAATCAAAGTTAAGTCTACAACCAAATAAGCTCAGGCTACTAATATTGGATATGTTACTATCTATAATATGATATAATATTTTACTATTAAGTAGTATATATACCATCATCTCCTTCAACTCCTGGACGGTGGTCTTCAAGGTGGCAACATTTGGCTCCAGACGTCGCTCACGGGGGTAGGGGAAGTAACCGCCGGAGTAGAGTCCAACCTCATACGGGCCCTGCTAGGAACCAGTCCCCGGCCTCTCTCCCAACCTCCGTAGTGCCCTCCGTGTGTGGTGTCTACGACTGGGGTCAGCAGTATCGGATCGTTCTGTCCAGTAAAATCGATCCTCGATGCCTCCGACTGCTCCATCACCCGCTCCTACACCCACATTAACCAGTAAAATATAAGTATATCATTTAAATTTGAACTTTTCAAAACAAAAATTTCAAACCTGTTAGAATTAATATTAACACTTACGCAATACTCCTGGGTAGCGGGGTCGGGGAATCGAAGCTCGCCCGTCGTGGGATCTGTCGAGGTGCCGTGAACGACAAGATACGCGGTCAGCACACTCGGTATACCACCCTGCTCCAGGGTCTGAGCTCTCTGCAATTCGCAAAAATTTACATATATTATAAAATAACTCTTAATATTACATTATATCACAGTAGGTCTATTGTAATTTACCGATGCCTCCATGACACGAGTAATATTCCTTGAGCCACCGGTATAAGTGGGGCGACCCCTCTTCACCGACTTCCTATTCTCTTTATTTTGATCGGCCTGTTTCTGCACAACACATTCAGATTTAGTATTCTAATTAAGCAACACAAAAAAATAAATTATATACTAAACAATGAATTACATTTAAATTACAAACCTGTTTGCGCTGAAAGTCGAAATATTGGCACAAGAGAGGCCATGTATCTACGTCGACTCTCGCAAAGGCCGGAGTATGTAGGAGAGTCGCTCTCTCTGCCTCGGGGGTCGCCATCCACATGGAATAGCAGTCGATCTTCAGCTCGTTCCTATTGTATCGGACCTTTGATTGTGTGTTCTTCATCAAACCATGGTACAAAGCGTGAAGATCAAGCACTCTCTCAGGGTGATCAGGGTCGGGTACAGGCTGAAAGTCGTAATCCAACTGCAAATACAAAAAAAACAATGTTATTGTTTCCCCCAATCAGAGCAAAGCTCTGTTTGAATTTCAAAATTCGAAATTCGAAACTACGCTTCAGATTGTTTGGGCTGCGCGTAACGCGCCACGTGTCAAAAGCCGATACATCAGCGCAGCGCCCAAGGCAGCGCGCCCAATCAGAGCAAAACTCTATTTAAAACAAAATTAAAGGAAGCAACGCTTCGGTTGCGTAAGCGCTGCGCGACACGTGTCAGCGCAGATGCGCTGCGCCGTACGTTGCGCGACACATGTCAGCGCGCAGATGCGTAAGCACAGTTGCGCTGCGCCGTGCGCTGCGCGACACGTGTCAGCGCAGTTGCGCTGCGCCGTGCGCTGCGCGACTCGTGTCAGCGCAGTTGCGCAAGCGCAGTTGCGCTGCGCTCTGCGCTGCTTGACACGTGTCACGAGCTGGGGCGTTTGCGCCAAACAGAATTAAATTCTAGCAAGATTTTTCTGTTCTTGTTAAAACAAGAAGATTGCCTTCTGTAAAACAGAAGCCCTTGGATCAAAGATCCAACGGTGGGGAAAATTCCCCAAATCACTCAGAGAAAGATCTCTTTAACAAAATTTAACAAATTTATGGGCACTATATAAAGGTCCCTAGACCCCAAATCAAAAGAAAAAACATTGTGAGAGATCAAGAACTTCAAACAGAGAGTACTCTGAAGAAATTTCAAGAAGAAAAAGGTGAAAACCTTTAAGATAGAAGAATTTCTTCTAATAGATCATTGATCTAAGAACAAGATCAATGATCTTCAATAAAAAATAAATAATAATAGTGCTTTGCACTTATGAACCATTGGTTCTCTGAGATCAGGAAAAACAAGAAATACTTGTTTTCTTTGATCTAAATTGGATCAAGAAATCAAACAGCGCCTTGCACTTATGAACCATTGGTTCTGGAATCTTAAAGATTCTCAAGAAATAGTGCCTTGCACTTGCAAAAAATTGCACCGTTGCGCTCCTGAGTTGGCGCAACCCACCAAAGAGCGCCACGTGTCGGCATCTGACTCACTTGCACTGTGCGCTTTTAAGATAGAGTTTTGCTCTCTGAAATTGGCGCAACTCACCAGAGCGCGCCACGTGTCGACAGCGCAAGCGCAGCGCACTGCGCTTGCGTGACACGTGTTACCCACGCAAGCGCTTGCGCTCATTTATTGGCGCAAAGCGCCCGACAGGCCATATGACCCTTGTCAGATAATTGATGCACTGCATCATTAAAAAGAAGGGCTCAACCCAATTAAAAAGGCTTAACAGGCCTAGTAAATGCTGTGCATTATTTTCAAACAGATGCAATGCATCAGAGCCCAAATAAAAATAGATGCAATGCATCAGAGCCCAAACAAAGGCCTGTCAGACCAGAACAGATGATGTGCATCATTTAAAAGGGGTAGAGCCCAAATAAAGGTCCAACAGAGACCAAAATTAATGCTATGCATTATTAAACATGGGCAAAGCCCTAGCACAGGTCTGATAGACCAAAAATAAGAAATAAAGTTGAATATTCTCAACAGGACTTAGCCCAATCATGGCCGTAAGTCCTCAAACTAAATTGACTGAGCACAGCTGCTCTCTTAAATCAATTTACATCCGGTTCGAGGGTATATCTCGGAACTCCTTTGACTCTTGTCGTTGTAATTCTTCAACGACGTCAGAGAGGTGACGGGTCCCGACAACCACACATCAACACAGACTGTGGGGTCCCTAAACTCATGGACTTAAGCGTCCTTAAACCAAAACACGGATTGTGGGGTCCTTAAACCCACGAACTTAAGCGTCTTAAACTAAAATACAGACTGTGGGGTCCTTAAACCCACGGACTTAAGTGTCCTTAAACTATTTATGGACTACCATGTCCCTAAACTAGAATATGGACCGCAACATCCTTAAACTACCTATGGACCACCATGTCCTTAAACTGGAATATGGACCCCATGTCCCTAAACTGGAAATGGACCGCAATGTCCTTAAACTACCTATGGACCACTACGTCCATAAACTGGAACAATAGAGCTCCCAAATGCTCTTTTGTCAGATCTAAACGATCCCGTTTAAGTTGATCTTAGCCTCAAATATGGCCAACGTATCCTTAAACATTCGAACAGACTTTAGTCCCAAATTGGACTATAAGACCCGCAATCAGCTTTGGTTCAAGGGTACATCTCCGAACTCCTATGACACCTATCGTTGTAATCCTTCAACGACGTCAGAGAGGTGACGGGTCCCGATGGCCATGCATACAATGGACCACCATCTCCCTAAACTGGAAATGGATCTAGGCGATCCCGTTAAGTAGATCTTAGTCTGGAAATTAGACTAACGTATCCTTAACAAACGTTTAATTTGATCTTAGCCTCAAATATGACTAACGTATCCTTAAACCAAAACCCAAAACCTAAATCTAAGTAAACACGGATTTGGACTAATCCATGTCCTACGGGCGACGGCATCACTTAGTCTCCGTATACAATCCACGGGCAACCACAAACAAAACAAACATACACGACACGAAGTGAACATCTGGAGAAGGAGAAAGTGGCTACCGCGATGCGGTAGCATAATTAACTGCAGGGGCTTGCACCTGCAGGGAAGAGCGTCCCCACAATCAAAAACCCCTCAAGCGAGGGGGAGTCTGACGAAGTTTGCTTCATCGGCCGCATCCGTCTAAACCTCCGATACATGGTGCCATAAATCAACTTGGCATCTTCGGAGAGGTGGACGGATAAAATCAAATAGCATCTGCCCCGAATCTCAGGCAAGACGTCCTAATGTCTCGGCCGCCATTCGGAGGGGAACAGATTCTGGCACGCCCGGTGGGACCTTTTCCTCTTTCCACTCCACACTTCGTGCATCGTCTTCGTGAACGAATCGCGGTTTGTTAATGGTTGCCTTTGGATTTCAAGTTACTAAGATTTGGTCTTTTGCCTGGCGCAGAAATCAAGCATCGATGGCCTCTACCTGTTCGAAGTGCTCAACTGCAACTGCAACTTGCGTCCTGCCTCAACTGGGGGCATAACCTACGGGCCCCAAGCGGCCTCTTTGTTCACGATGCCCGTGGAGCAGATTACTCAAGCCATCTCAGGGCTGTTTTTCGGAACCATGCTTCCGACAACAAGCTTCAGCACCCCCATGCCCGTACCAGAAGCTCCTAAGAAGTCGGTCTTCGACCGACTAACAGTTACTATGGCCCCTCTCAACGGGTCGCCCAACACCAGTGTCTCGGTCTTCTCCAAACTGGGCCAAAACTCCTGCGGGCCCACAATGAAGCTTGCGGTCCCAGAAAAGGTTATTCCAAAAAGGGTAGCCAAACCTGCTCCTGAAGTCGTCAAGGCGGCTTCTCCTGCTAAGAGATCGGTCTTTACAAGACTGACCGTCCCAACTCCCACTCCTGCTCTTGCTGCTCAAAAGACATCAGTCTTCAATAGGCTGACACCGGCAACAGCCCCACACCTGAACAGGGGGCAAGAAGAAGCTGCTTCTGTCTCTGAACCAATACCGACAGCTGTTCACAACAGAATACTGCATTTTATACCGCCCATTCTTATGCTCGTGTGTTTATAGGTAGGTACTTTTAATCCGTGTTTGTTACATATTTACAGAGTACAGGTTTTCAGTCCAAATATTGCAAATCAAGACAAAATCTCCACAGTTACACCAAATACAGAACATCTGTCACAGCAGATAAAAGCCGGGTTCCGGTCATCCATATCCGTCCAGTGCTGAGTACCAGTTCCAGAGACAAGACATATGACAGTGGTCATTCGTGTCTCGGACAAGCACAGAGCACGAGGGGGGCAGCACAAGAATCAATGGGTGCGCGGAGCTCAAGAGAGATAAAGTCAAAATGTGAAGAAAAGATAGCAATCTTGGACTATGAATTCTGCTGATATTCTGGAAGACTTTTGTGCAGTATGAAGTTTTCAGACACAAGGAAAAACAGAACCAGGGAAGTACAAGAAATCAGAGCCCCTAATCCCACCATAGGGCCGCGGATCCGCGGCCAATAGGGGGTATTGGCCGCGGATCCGCGGCCATGTAGGGTCGTCGTTGTGTCGTTTTCTGGGGGCACTTTGGGTACTTCATTTTATTGCAGATTCTTGCCCTAGGTTTTCAGTTCACCTCCTATAAATACCCCAGAACTTGCCAAGCTTTAGGGTCATTCTTTTGTTCTTCTTTCTTTTTAGGATTTAGTCTTTTTCTTCTTCTTCTTCATTCTTTTTCCATGAAAATTGTAGTGAGAGCTTTTTGAGTGGAGATCAATGAAGATGAGGGCTTTTTGTATCATTCTCTTTTGTTTCTTCTTCCCCTTGAGATTCTTGCTTTCTCTTGATCATTCAACCTCTTCATTGAGCTTGAATGGTTAAGGGTTAGTTATTGATCTCAAGGGTCGTATTTTCTTACGGGACTAGTTCTTCACTTCACATGCGTTCTCTACCCTTCTCTTGATCTTGCAACCTCTTAATTGAGCTTGCAAGTTTAAGGGTTGGCTATTGATCACATGCTTGTCTTGAGTTCTATATTCTTGTAATTACTTTCTTGTTCTTTTTATTGCTTATTTATTACTTGATTTTTATTACCTTGCTTTACTTTCATGCACTTATATTCCATGCACTTTAATTACTTGTAATCTTTTCTTTTCTTTGTTCTTTTCTTTTGCTCTTTGTTGTTCATTTTGTGAATGTTGTAATTATCGTCGTTGTTAAGAATTAATACGGTATTGTAAGTTAACACTTCTTTCCTCATTTCCTTTTCCCGTTATTTTCCATTTGAACTCCGCCCAAACGTTACGCAAGCGCTCCGTTAGGCACCCTACCCTAACAAGGTAACGGTGATTCCTAACCGCGACCGGTTGCGTTCGGTTTGGCCGGAGGCGAAAGCAAGAGACAAGAATGGAAGGACAAGGGTAAATAAGCCGGATTCCACGAATACCGCGCTTAAATCCCCTAATCCACGTTGTTGCCGATTGCTCTAGCTTCAATTGGTCAAGACTCGGCTCAAAGGTTTTGAGTACGGATTTCTTAGCTTACAATCTCGTATCTTTTCTTAACAACTTTATACTTGCAAATAATACACTTAGGATAGAATCGAACAAACATATACAACATTCTTTATTGACTCGTCTAAGACAAGAAAGGACATACAACCATCTCCCTGTGGATCGACCCGTGCTCAACCGGCTAGCTGCAAAGCGACACCGTCTTGATCGCTGTAAACTTTAGAACTTTGAACATCCGACACGCCAAAAGCGTGCGATCAAATGGCGCCGTTGCCGGGGAGACGGTAACGTATTTCTTTTTTTGTTATTCGGGTTAATATTCTTTTTGTATATATTTAAAAAAAATATATAAAAAATAAAAATAAAAATCTTTTTGTTTTTTTTGATAATTCTTGTGGGCAAGTGTACAGATTTTTGCGTATTTGCAAACTGCGATTGTGGGGAGCAAAGTGTGCATTCAAGGCAAAGGTGATTATGAAGTACAGTGCCAAAGATCCGGGTAGTTTGACCCGCGCAAGCGAACCTTTCAAGCTTACCGGATTTGATTCAACGGGGGTTTCCTAACCCAAAACTTAACGGTACGTATTTTACTAACACCTTCTTCTCAAATCCGACACATCCAATATACTATTCTTTGCAGGATTCTTTGCAAGTTCGCTAGCAAACACTAAAAAATTGACTAACCCGTATTTGTTGCAGTGCCGCGCTTAAACTAAAACTAAAAAAAAACAATTTTTTGATTCTTTATAGAATTTTTATTAAATTGTGCATTGCATCAATTAATACGGACTTAAGGGCAAGCGAACCCCACAACATACGGTAAAGGATTTCATCACCTTTTCCGTGGCCCACAAATCACGAACTTGCGCATAACGTTTACCCGCACAAATTTAAAAGAAATTAGACTTTAAGCCTTAAGGACTTCGCGCTCACTAGGAGAAGTTAACTGTGTTTAGAATCTCGCTTAACAGTATATTGTTTACGGGGTGTCTAGGAAAGTGTTAACAGCGAAACCGCCAAAAGAGAAAGGGTTATTTAATTAAGGAACTTCGCGAAAGCGTTGGAAAACCTCCCCTTATCTCTGCACTTACCTGGCCTCGTGATCAGTGTATCTTGAGCCTGTTTCTCGACACAGTTTTACTTCGACAATCAAGTTCTGGAGCAGGTCTAGTTGACCTAGGTTAACCCTAGAACGATTAGGTGTGTGGTATTTTTGTGCCGTGATTGTTTTTTTTTGTCCATATTCTTTTTTGTGTATACTTCATTCTTTTGTTAATATTTTTTTTAAAAAAAATTTAAAAAAAAAAATCACATTCTTTTTCCCCTCCTTTTCTCTACCTTTTTCTCTCTCTCTTCATATCATGGGTACTCCACCTCGCAAAACTCTTGCCGAACTTTGGTACCCACAACCAGACATTACTTCCTACGATTCTTGTTTTGGTCGAACTTCGAACGATCCATCCATGCCAAAAATTTCTTTGAAAGATCGGATAGACGCGTCTAGGACAAACAACTGGACCCCGCAATCCACTTCGTATCAACCGTTTCAAACATTCACACCTTCTTGCGTTGATACCCCTTTTGAAAATCCAGTTGTAACCCCGAGACCTATGTCTATTGCTGAACGTATTGAACAATCTCGTAGCCGATCTTTCACTCCTTTCACCACTACAAATTCTTGGGATCAAAAATTCCATTCACCTTCTTATCCCAATGTTGATCCCACTCCTGTCCAGCCATTCAATTCCTACCAGTCCTACCCAACTTTTACACCTTCCCTAGACATTGCTTCTACACAGCCTTTTGGGAGTTTTCAGTATCCAAACAACTTTGAATCTTTTACTGAAACCCCTTCACAACCTATGTCTAGTCTAGAACAGTCGTTGGAAGACTTTAGGGTAGCGTCAAGCCAACAGATGATGGATTTGAATGCGTCCATGGCCGCCCTCATGCAACCTAGTGACCCGGTAGCTAGTTTTCAACTAGCTCCAACTTTTTCAATGTATGATGCGGCAGGACAGGCTGTGAATTTGAGTGGAGAGAGTGAGATGTACCCCCTTCCAAATCAAACCTACCCGTCCCAAATTGAATCCCACAACTCCTGTTTTGAAAGTCTATCGAGTATCCCACATGATTTATCAATTGAAGATAGAATGATGAATGAGTTGTGCGACTTCGTAGTGTTTGATTTGCCCGATTGTGAAGGGTCCCTTCCAAGTGAAACCATACCTAATCCTTTTGACCTCTACACCTATATCTTAGAACCGGAATCGATTAATATCCATGCTTTTGATGAGGTGTCAGAGAATTTTGATTTTCACTTGATTGAGGATATTGACGCTGGGGATATTTTGGATGATGAACCCGTAGATTTGGCTGAGTTTGTCTCTTCAAATCATCATCCCGAGTCATTAAATGTTTTTCCCGAACCCCATATGCGTCTGGACTTTGAAGAGAAGAGCATGGATGTGCTAAATTTTGAGGAGAATATTGAGGATAGTTTTGAGGATGAACCAGTTTTGCTTGATGAGTCGGATTTTCCAATTCATCCTGTTCCTTCCACTGACTGTGTACACCCTCCTGAACCTTTAACCGATACCC
Organism: Agapanthus africanus; assembly: GCA_030015575.1. Classification (NCBI taxonomy): domain Eukaryota; kingdom Viridiplantae; phylum Streptophyta; class Magnoliopsida; order Asparagales; family Amaryllidaceae; genus Agapanthus; species Agapanthus africanus. The sequence continues at coordinate 783,575,986 of CM057341.1, forward strand.
TTCCTCAACCACTTCCCTCCATCCTTTCCATCGTTCCGACCTTGCAAGAACCCGTATCACTTACATTTCATATGTCTGGTTTACCAAGTTCGGCGTACCCATGGCTTCTTACGAATCTTGAGGGATTTGATCAAATCTCTCGACGGGTTAATAGATTAGCACAATCGCTGTTTACACATCGCTCATCACAAATTGTGCTAATCTATTCACTCCATTTGCACCCTCAAGTTCGTACTCCACTTCTTTTTCCCCTCCGCCATTTTTCTTCTTATATACCTAGACCGTATACCACTTCTATCTCAATACGGTCTCGCGTATTCTCCCTCTCTTTTCTCTACGCCTTCTTCCACCAACCTGTACATTATAGCGATAAAATCTTTGAATGGTTGGTGCTCACTTTTGGCCTGTGTAAGGCCTTGTATAGATTGATACTGTTCTTCCCCTCCTAAATCCTGAACTTCAAACGCTTAACAGTGGAAACACTGTTTTACTTAAGTTTGGGGGGGACACCTTTTTTGTATATATTTTTTTGTTTTCCTTTTTGTATATACTTTGTTTCTAGGGAGCGCCGACAATTTTGACCCTCTTGGTGTAGCCTGACAGTGAGGGCACTGTCAAGTTTAAATTTGGGGGTGTGCTCGGTAAGCTTTCTTCCTTCACATTCATTTGTATATTTTGCATTTGCATACCTTATTAAAAAACCCACAAAAATCGAAAATTTTCCAAAAAATATAAAAACTTTGTCGTCAAGTTAGCTAATAGGGTAACTTAGATCTTTATTCCGAAAGTTTAGCCGTTATGATAGAAATAACTAAATTCTAGGCTTAGGAATTGAAAACCCTAAAAATAACCCTCATTCTGTTTAAACTTGGTAAGTATACGTCCTTACATTTTTTTGAGAAATAGGTAATCTTGAGTTCAGTTCTTGAGTTAAGTTAAGATGAAGGGAAAGTATTGAAGCTTTACTGGAGGATAAGTCTGAAAAATAGTTTCTTTTCTTGAGTTCAAATTTAGAAAGTATATACCCTACAAAATGCACTTACACGCACCTTGAAACTTGGGATAGTAGAGGATACCTAGAAATACTCTTGCCTGAAAGCCTAGTATGAAAGAAAAAACGGTATTTAAAGCTAAACACCAAAAGAGCATAGTGAAAAATATATCCGGTCTTGAAAAAGAAAAAAAGAAAAAGAAAAAGGAAAAGAAAAAGAAAAAATAGAATAAAGTCAAGACCTGGAAACTGCTATTTACGCTTTAATGTTCACACATTCAGTAATCGGCCGTCAGTGCCTCAAGAAGCATTAATAATCGCATGAAAGGTGTGTGAGCAAATCCGTCCATCCTTAATGAAAAGAAGTAGTATTAGGTATTAGGGCAAGGGTATTATAGCTTGAATTGAATTCTTGAGTGTAGGGGTGCAAATATACACACACGTAGGGGTATACAATCGATGTTTGAATAAAAGATAGAAATAAAGAATAAGACTTGTGTTTTCTGTAAAGTTGATAAAAATCCCTAATTTGAGGCCGCACTTTAGAAGGAAAACTCAGGGGAACCAACATCTTTCTAAACTTTTTTGGAACGTATATGATCTAAGAATAAATAGATTAGAGGTGTGAAGCATAAGGGTTGGATATTTCTAACTTAGGATGATAGAATTTCTAACGTAAATACTAAACTGTAGGAGTAGAATCGACGTTAACTTATGACACTAGCTTGACGGGATTTTGTGGGTAGTATCCGCTGAAAACCCTCAGGAGATAACACTCCTCCTACTAGGGACACCTAGAGGTTTAACGTCTTGTTGCACATGCTCAGTGCAATCGCGTTCCCTGCGAAAGTGCGGTTAGGATTTTCTTTTTTGCGAATAATTGGTTTTGCTCGGGACGAGCAAAAGTTAAGTTTGGGGGTATTTGTTCACAACAGAATACTGCATTTTATACCGCCCATTCTTATGCTCGTGTGTTTATAGGTAGGTACTTTTAATCCATGTTTGTTACATATTTACAGAGTACATGTTTTCAGTCCAAATATTGCAAATCAAGACAAAATCTCCACAGTTACACCAAATACAGAACATCTGTCACAGCAGATAAAAGCCGGGTTCCGGTCATCCATATCCGTCCAGTGCCGAGTACCAGTTCCAGAGACAAGACATATGACAGTGGTCATTCGTGTCTCGGACAAGCACAGAGCACGAGGGGGCAGCACAAGAATCAATGGGTGCGCGGAGCTCAAGAGAGATAAAGTCAAAAAGTGAAGAAAAGATAGCAATCTTGGACTATGAATTCTGCTAATATTCTGGAAGACTTTTGTGCAGTATGAAGTTTTCAGACACAAGGAAAAACATAACCAGGGAAGTACAAGAAATCAGAGCCCCTAATCCCACCATAGGGCCGCGGATCCGCGGCCAATAGGGGGTATTGGCCGCGGATCCGCGGCCATGTAGGGTCGTCGTTGTGTCGTTTTCTGGGGGCACTTTGGGTACTTCATTTTATTGCAGATTCTTGCCCTAGGTTTTCAGTTCACCTCCTATAAATACCCCAGAACTTGCCAAGCTTTAGGGTCATTCTTTTGTTCTTCTTTCTTTTTAGGATTTAGTCTTTTTCTTCTTCTTCTTCATTCTTTTTCCATGAAAATTGTAGTGAGAGCTTTTTGAGTGGAGATCAATGAAGATGAGGGCTTTTTGTATCATTCTCTTTTGTTTCTTCTTCCCCTTGAGATTCTTGCTTTCTCTTGATCATTCAACCTCTTCATTGAGCTTGAATGGTTAAGGGTTAGTTATTGATCTCAAGGGTCGTATTTTCTTACGGGACTAGTTCTTCACTTCACATGCGTTCTCTACCCTTCTCTTGATCTTGCAACCTCTTAATTGAGCTTGCAAGTTTAAGGGTTGGCTATTGATCACATGCTTGTCTTGAGTTCTATGTTCTTGTAATTACTTTCTTGTTCTTTTTATTGCTTATTTATTACTTGATTTTTATTACCTTGCTTTACTTTCATGCACTTATATTCCATGCACTTTAATTACTTGTAATCTTTTTTTTTCTTTGTTCTTTTCTTTTGCTCTTTGTTGTTCATTTTGTGAATGTTGTAATTATCGTCGTTGTTAAGAATTAATATGGTATTGTAAGTTAACACTTCTTTCCTCATTTCCTTTTCCCGTTATTTTCCATTTGAACTCTGCCCAAACGTTACGCAAGCGCTCCGTTAGGCACCCTACCCTAACAAGGTAACGGTGATTCCTAACCGCGACCGGTTGCGTTCGGTTTGGCCGGAGGCGAAAGCAAGAGACAAGAACGGAAGGACAAGGGTAAATAAGCCGGATTCCACGAATACCGCGCTTAAATCCCCTAATCCACGTTGTTGCCGATTGCTCTAGCTTCAATTGGTCAAGACTCGGCTCAAAGGTTTTGAGTACGGATTTCTTAGCTTACAATCTCGTATCTTTTCTTAACAACTTTATACTTGCAAATAATACACTTAGGATAGAATCGAACAAACATATACAACATTCTTTATTGACTCGTCTAAGACAAGAAAGGACATACAACCATCTCCCTGTGGATCGACCCGTGCTCAACCGGCTAGCTGCAAAGCGACACCGTCTTGATCGCGGTAAACTTTAGAACTTTGAACATCCGACACGCCAAAAGCGTGCGATCAACAGCTCGTCACGCCAAACGATGCCACTGGCGCCGGATAAAGAAGACTGGGGGCAACTCCCCCTCTGGGATAACTCCGCCAGCTCCAACGGTGGAAGTTAACGCTGCTGTTCCAACCGGGAACAGCTTTGAGCTGTTGAACAGGGTACGCAAAAACTCGCCAACTGCGGTCCTTAAAAGATCTCCTCCACCGGTAGAGACCGCCGTGGAAGCAGAAAAGCCGGAGCAGCCTCCTCAATCGCTGTCCTCCAAGATTTACAAGACATGGCGACGAGTCCGAGAATCTATGATTGATCCTAATTTCTCTCGCCAACAGAAGAAGTCGAAAGGTCGGCAAGAAGAAAATCCCCCGATCAAGCAACGAAAGTTGACGACCACTTGGGTGCCCAAAGCAACGGCCCCCTCAACTTCAACGACCTATAAGAGAAGGAGGCCAGAGAAAGTCCCTACACATGTGGCGAATATCAAAGGTGGTGAACCCAAACGCCCTAAGTCTGGGGGCATGGTAGTTTATACCGTCTATATGGCGTCTGGTAAAGAGGACAGCCGCATATCAACAGGTCATAGACCGCTCACGCGATCGGTGACCAAAGCGCAGGAGCAGCAGCAGAAGCTCCAAGAGATGATGAACGCTATGGCCGCACTTACTGGGCCAAAAGAAAACCCTGAAACGTCTTCGGATGAACGCCAGGAGCAAGAAACTGACGCCGAATTCCTTCGTCGAATATTGGAGAAGAAGAATAAAGAGGCTGCTGAGCAAGTAGCCAACATAAAGCGTATAGGCCTCCTGTTCCAAGACATGGTGGGGATGATGATCCAACAAGATCCTCCGGCCGAAGATCCCCCGATCGTCCTTGAAGACGATAGGGGAGAGACGTCGAATCCTCCACCAGCTCTGTCAACAGCTAAGGAGGAAGCAATCTCCAAAGCTGATTTGGACGAGTATATAACCCAACAAATACGGGTTCATCATGGGACTGAAGCAGCCAGCCAGGTCGTAAAAACAGGACGACCATATCCAAGCTGGTACGATCAGATCAAATACCCGCCGGGTTACACCATACCTAAATTCCATGTCTACAAGGGGACATGCAATCCCCACCAGCATGTTGCCTAGTTCAGGGCACTCTGCGGCAACACCGGCGGTGATGACAAGCTGTTGCTTCGCCAGTTTGTTGGAAGCTTATCAGATACAGCGTTCGAGTAGTATTCTGAGCTCCCGAATGACTCTATCAAGACCTTCGCGGAGATGGAGCTGTTGTTTACCCAGCGTTTTGCAAGCGCCAGTGAACGCACCCCGATGACGACACTGATTAATGCCAGGGTAAAGCCAGGCGAGACATGGGTTCAATATGCTATACGGTGGCGGAACTTATGGTCAATGTGCGAGCAGCGCATTGAAGAAGCTCCCGCAGTGGGTATGTTTGTGGGAACCCTTGATCCGCAAGCAACCATCTCGCTATTTATGATGTTCTTCAAGCCGACTACCTTCCAGGCCTTGATTGACAAGCTAGCGCAAATGGATCAGATGGGCCATAAATCTCCTCTTCCAAAGCCGGACTCCCGAAATGACAAAGGGAAGGGAAAAACGATCGTTGTCGCTAATGCTCAACAACAACCGAGCAACTCGAAGCCGGTTGTTCGTCAAAATAATATGCGTCCACAGGTATCCCTTGAGGAGAGACTAGGACGTCTTTACTCGTTTCCCCGAAGATAAAACAAGAAGGCTATTCAAGTTGGCGTTGCGCAACCGACTCATAAATCTGCCGGAGCCAAAATGTCCGTCGCAACCAAATAATGTCAATGAGCCCAACTATTATCCCTATCACCGGGTACTGGGTCATCCGATCGAAGATTGCTACGTCTTCAAAAATTGGCTTGAAGACTAGTACCAACAGGGCAAATTCGCGTTATCCGATCGATGGAAGGTGAATCCGCCGCAACCTCACACCTCTAAAAGGATGAATATGCTAGGGGCAACGTGCTCTCTCATCGAAGAAGCCCCATGGGAGGTTGTGCTGTCAGCTAAGACATAGAGAATGCTGAACGACCTTCGGACATGCCCAGCGATCAAGTGGAAGAACCCGTTGGAACCGCAAGTCATTGAAGGGATGTTGAAGCCACGTCCAACTCCAAAGACCGATGGTTGTGGCCCAAGCACTCGCAACCAGCCGTCAAAATCTTTGAAGAAGAAGAAGAAGAAATCCAAGAAGCCTGTGAAGCCTGGCGACAAGCGCACGGACTTACAAAGACAAATTGACGCACTGGAGGAATACAACCAGAAGCACGGACTCCCATTACGCTCCAAGAGTTTCTTAACCACGTCTTTTAAGAGGAAGATGAGGGAGAAAGTTCGTCTGATGAGTATGAGGCATACGTGGCGAGCTGCCATATGATCTCCCATTCGTTGACGGACAATGAGGAGACTCCCTGCACTGAAAAGCTGGGGGTAGATCCTAAACCAAAAATTCTGGGGCCATTAGATGAAGTAATTGACGCATTCCTTAACGAAACTCGGTTGAAAAGTAAAACTGATCGGGAACGCGAGACGGCTATATTTGAAAGGGCCAAGCGCCAGCGACTCGACGAAAGAGTTGAGATACTCCCGCTGGAGCAAAATACACCCACTGCGGATAAAAGTAAATTCAAGACAAGGAAAAGGCTTGCTAAGGCCATATCAATGGGCATGAAGCTACCATCCTCCGAAGGAAACATTACTGGTGAAATGGAAATGCACCCCTTCTATTGCTTATATCATCAGAAGATTTCGCACCCCACTGAAGAGTGCAAAGCTTTCGATAGATGGTAGCAAGGATATGTTGCTCATCGACAACATTTTAAGCGGGAGAAGCATAAAACTCGTCGGGAGCGGAAAAATATGACCGAAGGGTTTAACAGAACTACCGGTGATTGTCGCATGGTTAACGCCGGGGGATCACAGGTGCCTACATTCGGGAGCGATTCTGATGAAGAGCTGGAGCTTGGCCCTCTCTTTAAAGAGTCCACCTCGGGAAAAGAAGAAGAGCCGATGGTCTGCGAAAATATCCGGCTACGTAATCGCACGCTTCCCGAAAAGAATCTCGGATCCTCAAATAAAAAAGATAAAGGGAAAGAAAAGGTCCCTGAGGAGATCGTCCTGGATGACCAAGTTGTGGAGGAGCTAAGTGCCAAGGACCCGCCGAAGAGAAATAAGGTGGATTACAACGTCTTAACGCATCTGAGGAAACTACCCTCACAGCTCAGCATTCTTGAAGCCCTTTTGCTATCAAAGGAGGCGAGAGATTCATTAATGAAGGCACTATAGGATCCGGAGCAATTCCAAGCTTTCCTGGCCGAGGAAAAGATGAAGGATGAATTGGAGGAAGTGCACAAGGCCGATGTCGCTTTTGGTGATGAAGACCTTCTCCTTGGGACGTGCGAACACAATCGCCCTCTTTATGTCTCAGGATACTGTCACGATATAAAGATAGGCAAAATCCTGATCGACAATGGATCCTCCGTTAACTTCCTCAATGTGCGGGTGTTAAAAGAAATCTGCATGAGCGTCCAGCACCTTGCTCGGGATAAGATTACCATCTCCGGGTTCGACTCCCAATCATCAAGAACTCTTGGGTCTGTGATACTGACGCTACGCTCTGGGCTACTCGTCACAGACATTAAGTTCCACGTCATAGACGCCAAGACATGCTACAACGCTCTGCTCGGCCGACCATGGTTACACGAGTACAACATCATCCCTTCTACACAACATCAGTGTATGAAGTATTCTAAGGATGGTCTCGAGTATACCGTGGTGGGAGAACTGAACCCGTTCTCTATGAACGAGGTCCGCAAATATGAAGATGCCAAATACTTCTTACCGGATTTCGAAGACACGGAGAGGTGTCACAAGCCGGAGAATAAAACTAATGCCACCATCCCTGTCTTCGGCAGTGATACCGAGGAGGAAGAGGAGATAGTTTATCCGGGTCCGTCTCGACACAACAAGCCAGGACCATCCGCTCCTACGTTGATCTTTGGTAGCGACTCAGAAGATGAGGTCCATACTGTATTCTCTGCTCGACTTTCAATACAAATGTCCGCCGACGAAGAGCAAAGTCTACAAGTCGCCATGGTGCCGCTTAAACATCATAAAGAACTGGATGCACTCGATATCTACAGTGTAGAAGAGCTGCAGACTTTCTGTATCCCTCCCAGACGAGAAGGCGAAAAAGCAATTCTATTCTACCGCTCTGAAGAAACCAAAGTGGAAAAAGAAATCTGGCACGGCGCGGATCCTACGCTTGACAGGCTTCAGCCCATCCGTCTCCCCAGGTATTATACAGAAGGCTTGAAGAGGTTGCTGAAACGCTAGGGGATATCCTTCAAGCAGACCGTTCGAAAAGCCAAGTTCTATGACAAAGTCTGGAACGTTCCCGGGACTCAACACAAGCTGCCTAATGGGAGAATGGAAACAATCGGGCTTGGATACATTCGGTCCAAGAAACGAGGGCTACTCCATGGCTGATACGTCATGCATGAGTTTGATGAAGAAGCGGATGCTCAATGGGAGGACGTTAATCCTAAACCAGTAAAGGTTCCAGATACAAAAGCGCCCAGTCCGTCGTTCGAAGAACAAATGGACAAACTTATAAGGGAAGCTGGTCAAAAAGTCCGAGATGACCATAACTGCGAAATGGCCATCTACGAGAAAGCTAAAACGCAACGCCTCCTCCAACAGGACGTGAAAGATGAAAATGCCGCTCCTTGTCAACCTGTTATAAAGAAGGCTCGACGCAGAGGCAGAAACAAGTCGAAACGCGAAAAAGGCGCTCAACAGCAACGAAGCGGGGTTAAGAGGCTACGCAAGCGGGAGCCGAGCGGTTCCAATCTATCCCTCATGAGAAAAATAGGTCGGGCTTACTCTTTTCCTCGGGACAAGACGAAGAAAATACTCGACCTCGCTCTAAAACATCATATGCTTACACTGCCGGAGTCTAAACACCACGAACAATCAGGCGAGGTCTCACACCCAGACTATTGCTTTTATCACCGAGTGGTAGGGCATCCTCTCGAAGACTGCTTCACCTTCAAGAATTGGGTCGAAGATCAGTATCAGCTTGGCAAGTTCGCTCTGTCTGACAAGTAGAGGGTAGCGCCGCCACAGAAGCACGAACCCAAGCCCACAAAAGAAGAACCAGTTCCTCATTGGGATTGGAAGCAAATTCGTACTTGTCACATGATAACAATAGCAAAGGAAGAGCCCGAGAACATGGATGACCTTCTCTGGTGCTTCGAAAACAACAACGATGAGGTAATATCGGAATTTCCACTAGCGCCAAAAGAGCTGGAAGATGGAATCCATACTACTGCAGATAACCTCAAGGAAATTGAGTTGGGAACGGTGAACGATCCGCGACCGACATTCATTAGCGAGCTGCTGTCTGAAGAAAAGGTGGCTTCATTAAAAAACCTGCTTATGCAGCATAAAGATTGCTTCGCATGGAACTATTCCGAAATGCCGGGACTAGATCCAGAAATTGCTGTGCACAAGTTGGTAATATCCCCGGACGTCAAGCCAGTCAAATAGGCACCAAGAAGAATGCGGCTCGAGCTTGAGATGAGCATCAACGCCGAGGTCAAGAAGCTGATCGACTCCGGCTTTATTCAGGAGGTTCAATATCCTGAATGGATCACCAACATCGTCCCAGTGATGAAGAAAAATGGGACAGTGCGCATATGCGTAGACTTCCGGGATCTCAATAAAGCCTGCCCAAAGGATGATTTCCCAGTGCCAGTCACCGAACTGATGATAGACAATACATCCACTCACGAGATTTTCTCCTTCATGGACGGCTCATCAGGGTATAATCAGATAAAAATGCATCCCGAAGACCAGAAGCACACCGCTTTTCGGACTCCTCTAGGAATATTCTGCTACAAGGTAATGCCCTTCGGTCTAAAGAACGCCGGTGCCACCTACCAGAGGGCCATGACGAAGATCTTCGATGACCTCATACACGAAATCGTCGAATGCTATATTGACGATCTCGTGGTTAAAAGCAAATCATACGAGAAACATCTCGAGCATCTAAAGACCGTATTTCAACGCCTTCGACAATACAACTTGAAGATGAACCCTCTCAAGTGTGCATTCGGAGTTTCCTCAGGCAAATTCCTGGGATTCATCGTCCGACATCGAGGTATTGAGATAGATCCGTCAAAGATCAAGGCGATCATGGAAATGCATTCGCCAAGAACTCTCAAACAACTGCGGTCTCTCCAAGGGAAGCTCGCGTATATACGGCGGTTTATAGCCAACCTTTTAGGCAAATGCCGTCCTTACAGCCACTTGATGAAGAAGGAACCCCGTTCATCTGGGACCAAAAATGCCAAAGCGCGCTAGACGAGATCAAGCAATACCTGCAGAACCTGCCAGTGTTAGCTGCTCCGGTCAAGGAAAAGCCCCTCATTCTTTACACAACCGCCCTCGAAGGTTCCTTAGGCGCATTATGGGCACAAGAGAACGATCAAGGGAAAGAAAGAGCACTCTATTTCTTAAGTCAAGTTCTACTGGGGGCAGAAAGCAACTACTCCCCCATTGAAAAACACTGCATGGCGTTGATCTTCGTGATAACAAAGCTCAGGAACTATGCGTTGGCGCATGAAGTCCGTCTCATTACGAAGGTGGACCCCCTCAAATATTTGATGTCGAAGGCCATATTGATAGGGCGACTCGCTAAATGGGCCCTGCTCTTGATGGAGTTCTCGATAACATATCAACCTCTCAAGGCAGTGAAAGGCCAGGCCATCGCCGACTTCCTCGCTGAGCATCCGATACCCGCCGATTCTCCTTTAAATTGCGATCTCCCAGACGAACATGCGTTTGATGCGATCGACGGTGGTGATACCCGATGGGAGCTTTATTTCGATGGGTCATCTTCCGTAAAGAAACGCAAACAAAGTACCCCTACAATCAGATCGAGGGTAGGACTCATCTTTGTAACTCCACGAGGAGGGATAATGTGCTTTTCTTTCTCCCTAACAGAGCCGAGAACGAACAATGAAGCCGAATATAAAATTTTAATAGCAGGCCTCGAGATCGCCATCGACATGGGAATTGAAAGCCTCCTCATATACGGAGACTTCCAGCTGGTCGTTAGTCAAGTAAACGGCGACTACCAAACGTGCAAACCAGAGTTGGTGAAGTACGGCGAAAAGGTGCAACAACTGTTGACCCAAATCCCTTCCTATACTTTGGAAAACATACCGCGCGCAGAAAACAGCAAAGCGGACGCGTTGGCCAAACTCGCTAAAGAACTGGCTGATGAGAACCTCGATGACGTAAGAATCGTAGTACAAAGCCGTCAGGTACTTGCCCCGGCGGAAATATCCCCGGAATCATTCGAAGAAAAGGGAGCGACTGAGCAGACGACCCTGCAAATAAAAGATCGGGAAAATACCGAGGATTGGAGAGAAGTCTTTATAGACTACTTCAAATACCGTCGAACGCCCGAAGATGCGTCCTCAAGACATCAGCTTATGAAATGAGCTTTGTCTTTCGCCTTCGTCAATGATACTCTGTACAGAAGGTCGTTTGACTCTCTGTGGTTGAGATGTCTGGGACCTGACGAAGCGAAAAGAGTCATTCAAGAAGTTCACGACGGACTCTGCGGTTCTCACCAAGCGGGCCCGAAGATGAAGCTGAAGATCAAACGGATGGGCTACTACTGGCCCATGATGATTCAAGACTGTCTTGAATATGCGAAGCAATGCCACTCATGCCAAATCTATAGGGACTTCATCCATCAGCATCCAAATCCACTCCATCCAACGGTGTCTAGCTGGCCATTTGAAATGTGGGGAACTGACATAGTCGGCCCCATCGAACCAGCATCGTCTAGAAGACATCGTTTCATCCTGGCGACGACTGACTACTTCTCCAAATGGGCAAAAGCAGTACTGCTGAGGGAAGTGAAGACGGAGAATATCCTCCATTTCTTCAAGACGCATGTCATATATCGGTTTGGAACTCCGCGACGGATCATCTCCGATAATGGGCCAGCTTACAGAAGCCACAAGAGCAGTCGCTTCGTGCAACAACACAATATAGACTGGAGATATTCCTCGGTTTATAATCCGCGAGCTAACGGTCTAGCTGAAACCTTCAACAAGACCTTGACAAAGATCATGAAGAAAACGGTATCCCGAAATAAGGACTGGCATGAAAGACTGCAAGAAGCTCTTTGGGCGTATCGAACTACGTTCAAGACAGCCAAAAACACAACGCCATATGCGTTGGTATTCGGTACAGAAGCAGTACTCCCCCTCGAAATAGAGTTACCCTCTTTATGAGTGGCGGTCCACTACGAGCTGACAGACGAAGAAAATGCTCACCTTCGGCTTGAGGAGCTTGATGCCCTGGATGAAACCGGCTCATAGCGCAACAAAATCTGGAAGCCTATAAAGCAAAGATGACGCGCTCATATGAAAGATTGACCCGGCCGAGGACATTCCGCCAAGGCGAACTCGTGCTAGTGGTCAAAAGGCCTATGATCCCCAATCGCGCCAAGCAGGGAAAATTCGAGCCGAACTATGAAGGCCAGTACATTATAGACAGGGTCTACCAGGGTGGAGCCTAATTACTCATGGATATGCACGGTGAAAGGCCTTACAGGCCAATAAATGGACGATTCCTAAAGAAATAGTACGCTTAGCGAGTTATTGCCTAGGTCAATGATAGATGACGACGACTATATCCGCTCTCTATCTTCCTAAGCTCAAACTTTATAAGCAGTATCCAGCCTTCTCCTTGGAGGACCGAAACGTCCTTAAACTAATAACGAACCGAAACGTCCTTAAACTAATGACGGACCGAAACGTCCTTAACTACCACCGCTGCATCCTTAGGCTGACGAGATGAATAAAAAAATAAATGGTATGTCCATAAGCAAAATGGGCACAGATGAAAACCCGAAAGGGCTCCGTGAGTAAAAACAGCAGGACTACCGGCGAGTGTTCGTGAAAACCCAAAAGGGCGCGACCTCGTAAAAAAAAATATAAAAATAAAAAGAATAAAAAAAAGGGTATGTCCATAAGCAAAATGGGCACGGATGAAAACCCGAAAGGGCTCCATGAGTAAAAACAGCAGGACTACCGGCTAGTGTTTGTGAAAACTTGAAAGGGCGCAACCTCGTTAAAGGACACTTACAGGGCCCTCTCGACCTTGTAAGGAGAAACCACCCACGAGAGATCCTTACGACTCATAAGGGAGCAACACACTTAGGGGTCCCCACGATTCCTAAGGAGAAAATACACTTGCGAGATCCTCATGACTCGTAAGGAGAACTCTCTTATGGGACCCTCATGGCTCATAAGATTTGAAAGTCTTAAGTTACAGAGATCTAAACCTGTGCTTAAGCAAACCCCCCACAACCTTCGATATTGCCCTACAAGTGGTTCAATACTGGCCCTTGTATACAATCCACGGACGCGAATAAACATTTCCCTAACCAAGTTTCATCCGTGATTGGGGATATGTGCGCATGATGAACAACTCTTATAAGTCCTCTTGACTCACAAGGAGAAAACCCTCTTATAGGATCCTTACGACTTACAGAGGAACATTCACTTAGGAATCCTCACGATTCCTAAGGAGAAAATACACCTACAAGATTCTCACGACTTGTAGGGAGAAATACCTTTGTGAGACCCTTACGACTCATGAAGTTAAAAGCCTTAGTCGACAGGACCTTAACCCTGTTCGCTAAGCCACCTTTGTTCGATATCGACGGAGGCAAATGATGATTCGCTCCTGGCAATATCCCAGTTGTAGCGGTGCTGATGCCGAAATTGGTGTCTAATTTCAAGTTTACGGTGAAAGGCCGGTAGGCCGCACGTGCATACGAAATAGCCGAAATGATGGGGCAGCTTGCAATAAAAAGCAGCAAGTAAAGAAAACGTATGCATACAAAATGGCCGAAATGATTGGGCAACTCGCAATAAAAAGCAGCGAGTAAAAATAAAATAAATAGCCGAAATGATTGGGCAACTCGCAATAAAAAGCAGCGAGTAAAAATAAAATAAATAGCCGAAATGATTGGGCACCGCGAAAAATAGCCGAAATGATTGGGCAATCGCGACCTTCGCGATATAAAAGCTGAAATGATAGAGCATCGCGGAAATAAAACAATACAAATAAATGAAACTTTTGCCCTACAGTTGAGATCATATCGATCCCTGTATACAATCCAAGGGCTCAAACAAAAAGGGGACTATATTTCCCCACCAGGCTGCGTCAAAGAGAAGTCAGATCTCGACGACCACATTTACGGCCTGGAGACCAACAACGGCGTTCCTCCTCATTCCAGCGGGACACGAACGTGACATCACCAATCGGAGCCACGGCAAAGTCCCCAGTTCCAAGACTCTACGGTTCACAGATAACCTAGAGTCAAAAAATGACCTCCGTCACGGAAACAAGTCAACCAATGACCTCTGTCGCGGAAACAAGTCAACCAACGACCTCCGTCTCGGAAACAAGTTAACAAATGACCTTCGTCTCGGAAACAAGTCAACAAATGACCTCCGTCGTGGAAACAAGTCAACCAATGACCTCCGTCACGGAAATAAGTCAACCAATGACCTCCGTCTCGGAAACAAGTCAACAAATGACCTCCGTCACGGAAACAAGTCAACAAATGACCTCCGTCACGGAAACAAGTCAACAAATGACCCCCGTCACGGAAACAAGTCAACCAATGACCTCCGTCTCGGAAACAAGTCAACAAATGACCTCCGTCGTGGAAACAAGTCAACAAATGACCTCCGTCTCGGAAACAAGTCAACCAATGACCTCCGTCGCGGAAACAAGTCAGCAAATGACCTTCGTTGCGGAAACAAGTCAGCAAATGACCTCCGTCGCGGAAACAAGTCAACCAACGACCTCCGTCTCGGAAACAAGTCAACAAATGACCCCCGTCACGGAAATAAGTCAACAAATGACCTCCGTCGCGGAAACAAGTCAACCAACGACCTCCGTCTCGGAAACAAGTCGGCCAACGACCTCCGTCTCGGAAACAAGTCAATTAACGACCTCCGTCTCGGAAACATGTCAGCCAACGACCTCCCCGTCGGAGCAATACTCCGACTCGGAAACAAGTCAACTCACCAACCACTTATGAGTCCTTTCGACTTGTAAGGGAGAAAATTTTCTTATAAGACCCTTACGACTTATAAGAGAAAACACACTTAGGAATCCTCACGATTCCTGAGGAGAAAATCCACCTACGAGATCCTCTCGATCCGTAGGGAGAAAAGTCTCTATGAGACCCTCACGGCTCATAGAGTTGAAAAGTCTTAGGCAGCAGATCTGAACCTGCGGCCTAAGCCATCGTTATCTCTTGGAGAAATCTAGATGCTTACTCTATTATCGGTCAAATGTGTTTATCAAGACAGCATGCTGATAATAAGAGAAAGGAAAAAGCAAAGAAATAGTACAAGACATTGCAAAGAAAAATGTGTATCTTTATTGAATGTAATCAAGTACAAGGTGAAGCGTACAAAAGAATAAAGAATGGATACATATTATTTAAAAAGAAAAATTTTACAAGTATATAGATACAGGGGGAATCTGGGAAGGAAGCGTCTTGCATAGCTCTAGCAATTGTTCGCGCACCTCCTTCCACACTTTCTCCTGATCGGCCACCACCGTCAGATCTGCCTCCACTTGAGCTCGCTGCTGCAAGACAGATGCAAGCTGCTCCCTAATGGCCTGATGATCAGCTTCACGGCCTGGGGTGTCACGTTCGGCGACATCAAGCTTTCGCTTCAAGTTTAGCCCATGAGAGATGCGTTCCAGGAGGCCCTCGAAGACAGCCTTCACCTCGGCAGCGTTCGCCTCGACCTCAGCACGTAGGCGAGCAGTCTCGCTTGAAGACTCCTGACACTCCTTCAACCTTGAAGCTGCTTCTTGTTCCAAATGGAGGAAATGAGAAGTGCTTTGCTCGAGCCATGCTGCCCGTTGAGTGCTCACGGCCAAAACCTCTGGGGCAGGACGCATCGACTCCAGCTGATGCAGGCGAGCCTCGATCTCTCTGCAGTGGTTAACCCAAGACGCAACGATGCCCTAGTCATGGAAATTTACGAGTATCACCAGCATCAGGTTAACCGCCATAGCGAAGTCTGCAGCAGATGTAGGAGTCTCGACGTCGAGTTCCTCGATGTAGTCGCTCAACATGCGCAGACTATTCGTGGCGCCTTTCGAGGACGGACGTCTCAGGAAAGGGCCCGCCGGCATTGTAACACGAGGCTCGAAGGGCACCGAGACCGGAATGACAGCTGAAAAAACAAGATATGATCAGATAACAGTTCAAGAAATAAAAAAAATGAGTTATCAATGTGATAGCTGTAAGTCTACGGTAGCGCCCCGGCCGTCAAACAGACGCCAAATGCGGAACAAAAACTTTTAACTGGCGCTATCGTATACTATAACCCGGATCTGCCATTATTGCTAAACTAACAAACTGTAAAGAGGGTAGAAAGGTTATACCGAACGATCCGAGTCCTTCGTTCTTTAACCATCATCCCACGCTCTGTTGCGGCTGCTCCGTTCTCGTCGATCTCCGATCTTCTCATCCAGGTGGCACCATGTCAATGGATCTTTAAACGGGCTCCCGCCTCTGACTCGAGACAACTCGGTCGTCAAGTTTGCTAAAAGAGACGACCAAGATTGATGTAGAGAATGAGTAGAATACTTTGTCTCACTTCGTCCAAAGCCGTGGACGAACGGTTAATGAAGTTACCACTCGAAATGAAATGGAATGAGAAATGAGTTATCAAATTTCTATGCATCCAAAACCATAGTCTTTTTAATCAAAAATAAATCATCTCTTCTCAAGGGGAGGGGCCGGCCAATATATATGGAGCAAGAGAGGTGAGGGTAGGAGCAAAGAAGGAGGGTGACAATAAACATGAAGCTTATCATAACCATGAGTCATGATACACCAAGTATGAACACATTAAATGAAACTAATGAATCACTTAACCTTGTCACCAAAATCATTAATGCAACATATGAGTCATAAGCCTTATCACCACTTCTAGAACCTTCTAGAAGCATGACTCACCCTCATCCAAGAAAAGATAAATCCGTCTTTAACCGAATATTAAAACACGGGCGATAGAAAACTGGAAACTGGAAACTGGCAACTTCCAAAAGCGATCCTGAAACGAATTTCAGGATAACCCCGTATCAGTATAAACATACCCGCATTTGTATTACGACCGAATACAAATACAACTGAGACAAAAATATTATATCTACTTAATATAATACTCGGATCCGGCTTAAACCAAAGCCCACCAGTATTATCTGCCCGAAAAATAACACGTGCGTAAACGCACGTGCATTTTTCGAACCCTGCCATAAAACCATACGGCCTCTACAACGTTTCGCTCGAACTTGGGAAACTGTCTGTGGGGGACTCTAATGACTCGTCAGTACCCTGGCAGTGGGTTTAACCACAAGCCGTCAGCGGCACTAGCTGTGCGTAACGGCTGCCCATGCACTGACCTCAAGGGAGGCCGATGAGTGAACTCATTCGGAAACCCTACTGAGCCTAACAGTGATAATGTATATACAGTCTGGTCCGTTCGTCTATGAGTATCGCATATCTGCCTAGGGGGCTGGTAACATCAGACCCCCAATAGCAGTATAAGTCGTGTCGGAGTGAAGCTTAAAAACACCCTGAGATACTACTGGAGTACCTACTAGTAAATCTCCTGCCACGGCCATGGGCTTTGTGTAATGGCTCTCCTAGACACAGCGCGATCTCACCCCCAATACCGGGAGAGACGAATCCCCTGCCGATCCGCTCACGTGCCTCCATGTGGCTCGGGACTGTACCCAAAAACAACCTGTTTGCATGACTCCTTTGAGCCGTGGTAGGATAGAAATCAAAGCACAGTGGGAACTCACACGAGACAATTGACGACCTCAGGTCGATGAACTAACATGTACACATGTCACCAGGGAACTGCTATCTGACCATATGTATAATACCAACTAGCAGGTTCCCGGCGAGTCTTGTCCGATGTACTCATAACCCAATGAGCACCTGTATACATCTTAGGTGATCCAACTGACACCAGTGGCTTGTGAGACCGGCCACCGCCCCTTGTCGGGGTCTCGACTGTATACACTAGTCTACTCCGGAGTATCGATGCCCTGTCTCGAAACTCCCACGATTAGGGACCGCAATTAAGGATATGCTTATAAACCACCCAACTCTCACGTATATGATCGCCATCATACTGTTGGTAGTAAAGCAAGATCCTAAGGGCTCTATCAAAGTGTAACAGTGATCAGTCACCTGAACCTATACACGACTGATAAAGGCAAACCAGATAGCATACTATTATCTCGAGTAAGACTGTCCTACCGGTATAGGTCATTCGCAATCATTGTAATCACGTACCTGCGATCCAATAATTGACTCTGAGGGCACAATCTCCAACAATAACTGTTGTACCAGCTGAGGCAGATGGCAAGGCCGGAAGGGCCGGTGGCGCGGCCAATCTTTCATCCCCTCCTTCAATTTGTAGCACTGCAGTCGGGACGAGAAAAAAGTTAGAAGTAATTCCATCAATGAAAAAAGAAAGATATCAATGGGAAACCATACTCACCAGCGCCACCAGAGGAAGAAGCGAATTCAGATGGGAAGGAGAAGTGTGGGAGCAATACTTGATAGAGATGATCAAAAAGCACTCCTGAAAAGACACAGTAGTAATACTTTAGTACATGAATTAGGCGGTTGAAAGAAGAAACTAATAGGTTGCAAATCCATACCTTCCAGCATCTTCGATGGTATAAGAGAGGGCTAAGAAGTGACCACCGCCAAGGCAGTAGTTGACGGCGCTCCCTCGAGCAGTGGAGCATCGGCGCTGGCCGCACCTGCGTTAGAAAAAAATGGTAAACCTGTCAGAAGCGATTGCAAGATAAAAAAGGGGGACGGTAATCCGAAATTTACCTGATGAGTCTCAGTGAGTGGATCCGCCCTGATGTTTCTTTCTATATCTCTCTTAATCTCAAGTTCGCGGAGAAAGCCATCTCCCGAATTGAGTAATACCTGTCTTAGAATATGTCTGGATATCTGATTGGACCTAGTTCATAATTGAACTCCAAATCCAAACTTCTTAGACTGTATCGATCACTGAACCTAATCAGTATCCGGCACCATGCCTCCCACAGTATCCTCTTGGACTACCTGTCCATAATACTACCCCTTTCGTCAGAGAGAAAACTATAACTGTGACAATCTCTCTGTCATCCATGTCACCTTTGAAGCCTGGAATGATAACCGTCTCCCGAAGGAGGCTGTCGTCATCAAATCCGTAGAACATGCACTTATGTTCTAAAACTGCTTCCTTATGTTTCTCCAGGATTGGATTAATACAAACTTATTGCATCTAGTGCAAAAACAACATCTGGTGTGGTACTTGACATCTCATGATTGACTCAATTGCCTAAGCAAGTGATCGGCCAATCATGCCCATCCCTCTCCCCTTTAGTCTGTAAGACACCTTTAGAGAGGGTGACTCCATCACCTGTAGGTACACCACCATGCCAGGAGTCATCTATTCTAAAAACTATTAGAATACTGTCAAAGTATCCACATTGGGAAACTACCCAAATCCAGATCTAAAACCATAGATCTAGAAACCAGAATGTCTGATATTATATCCATATCCTGTCTGGAGAAACAACTGTGTGACGACCACAGTACAACTGATCGTAGTATAGGAATTTTACTTCCTACTCTGTGTATGTCATCCAGATACCATGACATCACACCCTACTACCTTCTTAACAGATCCATCCCCTATTCTGATGAAGTCAAACCCATGACTGTCACATCAAAATTAGATGATCTATCTCCGCTATAACTGCTCAAGTCTATAAATAGACATAAGCATCTTGCCCACTATGCTTCCGATGCTCCCACTGACCACAACAACCCTCTGGCAGAATAATATATACGTGCAGTTCTAAAGCTAGTTTAGAATGACGCTATACTTAACCTCCTGCCGGGTCTCATAGTCTGGAACAACAGTAGTGTCAAGTCTGGGTAAGCAAGAACTTCCCTGTCACCGTCCTTGAGGCTACCGGAGTACCTCTCGGGTGTCTGAGGTTACCTATCATATCCGCGGAGTGGCTAATGGAATGTCAAACCTGATTGAATATATAGGTCCTATTAAATTTTCCGTAATCGTTCGCGGTTCTGGAATCACTTCCAGTTCTACCATACTCCCACTACTGTTTTCTGAAAAAATCCATTTTACTAAAACTGTGGCGAGTCAAGAACAATATCACTATTGATCTTCCAAATGGTAGAAAATCAACCCTCGTCATAGCCAGAGTCAACCCACAAACAGCCATTACAGAAACGTGCCCTGAGTTATCCAGAGTCTGGTTTTAAGAATAAGCTGGACAACTCCCCGTACCTTAACATCGTTAAGGTATGAACCATTCTATATCCAATATAGAAGCTTTGGCACAGATTTAATTGGAACCAGATTCAAATCATGCAGCTGTCTACAGTGCATATCAACTTAATGGAAAAGAGGCTAATCAGCATTACCCAACTTAGGAATATTATGAGTAACTTGAAAGAGAAACAAGTTTCTCAAAACCATTACTATTATCTGAATACCAATCACAAGAATCTACATCTTTGATCTCTTTGAAAAATCTCGATACTTGTGATACCTGGTTCTCTACTTTATTCTTATACCCATAACTTCTCAAAACTTAGACCTTGTATTTCTAAGAAACACTTGTGTAAAAATTAGAGAAGTCATAAGTAAACAGAACATAGTACGAGGACCTACCCCTTTGTCCTGATGGACATTTGGACAACATACAATACTCTGTATAAGCCCGCTGACTTGAACAACTCAAAACCTGTGCGTCGTAGGTGGAAAACTGTACCCAGGCGATTTCCTCAAATATCACCAATTACAACGAATTCCGATATAATGAGGATGATCACCTAATTCCCAATAACTTACTCCCACTCATCAGCTGTAAAACCATACAGATATGAGAATCATACCTGGTAAATACATACCCTGGAGTAAGTATCTAATCGGGAAAACAGTTTTGCTTCAACAATGCACTGAAACATGAAAATGTTTCGTAGGGGTATCCTGGTATTTATAGTAATTCCTTTTCCATAATCCAATTCATGACTATAACCGTATATTTTATTGCCATCTCTCCAAATCCCTTTATTTGTCTTTAGTCGTTACCTTCTGTACACCATCGTTAGGCTAAATGGTTTTCTTCCTTCCCTACGATTCGGCACCAGCCTATGGTTTGGAAGAAGACTATCTAGTAAGCATAATAGGTGTACCCTCCTAAACCAAGGAGTACTCGTAACCTGAGAGAAGGTGATGATAAGAGACAACTGAATAATACCGTATTCTTTTAAAGGTGAAATAGGAGTGGTGATGAAGTACGCGGTTTGGTCGTAAATGATAACAGTCGCAACTTACTTTGCCCTCTTTCTAATCCCTTTATTTTGTCTTTACACATTACCTTCTGTACACCCTACTTAGGCTAATTGGTTTTCTTCATTCCCTACCTTTCGACACCTGCCTATAGTTTGGAAGAAGACTATCCAATAAGCGTAATAGGTGTAATCTCCTAAACTAAGGAGCCCTCGCAATCTGAGAGAAGGTGATAATAAAAGACAACTGAATAAACTAATTCTTTTTCTCCTGAACCTTGCCATCCTCGAAGAAGTCCCTTCGAGTTCGTATATAACCATACGATGGATCTATCCAATGGAAGTGGATGTCCGTAGCAATACGGGGTGTTCTGAGAAATGCAAAGGGTAAAAGAAGGAGTGGCAATGACTTATGCAACATAGACAATCCAAAAGCCAGTATTTTAAGAAGGTTCGGTCAACTTGGTCACTGAGTCATAGTCTAGGGTCGGTCAAAGGTCGCTGCCAAAGAGAGAGAGAAAAGAAACACTCTGCGTGCACTCTAACCTAGATCAGAATGGTTATCATTTTATCTAATCCGGAAACCTCCCACTGTACTGTCAAATTCTTCTCCAAACCTGAAAGAAGAATCAATCGGGATCACCCGAAGAGTAAACCAACTCATCAGTGGGAATCGGGATCCAACTCTCATCACATGATAACGTGACGAAATCCACTTACGTTATCACACTCCAGAAGGTATGCGCATACCTGGCAAGTTTCAGTTTCTTTAGAAACTCCCGATATGATTTTTGCCCCATGCTCTTATGACCTTGGCGTTAGGTCAAAATATCATAAGTCACATGCCAAGTTCTACCCGTCACTATCTTGTTAATTTGAACCCACCCGCACATGCCCTTGGTGTTAGGTCAAAATGGCAAAACGACTGTCCCAAACCAACTCATCTATCTATGCAACAAATGAATACCCAGCAGCTACCAAACACTATGCCTTGGCGTTAGGTCAAAATACATAGCTTGAATACTACTGAATACCTAAAAGAAATGACGGAGGGCTACGACTGGTTTTTGGCGAAAAACCTTTAACGTAACGAACTTGATATCGCTGAAGGAACCTGATAGCTTTTTATAAAAATATAGTGGCGAAAACCTTTTGCTAAAGAGGTCACTCCCGGTGAAGGGATCTCGGCTCTTTCCTCGTGGAATGAGGTGCAGGATATTCCAACTGAATACCGCGATGCAAAGCAACTTGTAATCGACTATAGTGAAGTTATTACCCTGACGCAAACTTCTGCCCGTTCCAAGTCTGGTCCGTTCGTCTATGAGTATCGCATATCTGCCTAGGGGGCTGGTAACATCAGACCCCCAATAGCAGTATAAGTCGTGTCGGAGTGAAGCTTAAAAACACCCTGAGATACTACTGGAGTACCTACTAGTAAATCTCCTGCCACGGAAGTGGGCTTTGTGTAATGGCTCTCCTAGACACAACGCGATCTCACCCCCAATACCGGGAGAGACGAATCCCCTGCCGATCCGCTCACGTGCCTCCATGTGGCTCGGGACTGTACCCAAAAACTACCTGTTTGCATGACTCCTTTGAGCCGTGGTAGGGTAGAAATCAAAGCACAGTGGGAACTCACACGAGACAAATGACGACCTCAGGTCGATGAATTAACCTGTACATATGTCACCAGGGAACTGCTATCTGACGATATGTATAATACCAACTAGCAGGTTCCCGGCGAGTCCTGTCCGGTGTACTCATAACCCAATGAGCACCTGTATACATCTTAGGTGATCCAACTGACACCAGTGGCTTGTGAGACCGACCACCGCCCCTCGTCGGGGTCTCGACTGTATACATTAGTTTACTCCGGAGTATCGATGCCCTGTCTCGAAACTCCCACGACTAGAGACCACAATTAAGGATATGCTTATAAACCACCCAACTCTCACGTATATGATCGCCATCATACTGTTGGTAGTAAAGCAAGATCCTAAGGGCTCTATCAAAGTGTAACAGTGATCAGTCACCTGAACCTGTACACGACTGATAAAGGCAAACCAGATAGCATACTATCATCTCGAGTAAGACTGTCCTACCGGTATAGTGTTGGATTTATGTATGCCCTAGAGGCCATTTGTAACACTTGAGTTTTAGGGTTAGTAATAATTAAGTGTTAATTTGGGTTTTTTGGTAAAAAGTTTACCAAAACGGGATTCTAGTAATTTATCTGGATTTATGGTTATTTTTGTGGAATTTTATCTCAACCACACACACTTGTGCACGTTAGCCAGGGTTAAGATTAGGGTTTGCCACATATTTGAGTTGTGGGTTAGTCATGTTTAAGTTAACCTTGGAGGGTTAGGTCCTTAGTTAAGTTAATAGTGTTGTTTAGAGCTAATTAGCTTTAGTTGAAGATGGTTGGCTTTGACCGTAGGGTTTTGAAGGGTTTAAGGTTGACTTAGAGAGAGAGAGGGGGGGGGGGGTGATGGGTCATGATGGTTTAAGGATTTGTCACCCTCTTTCACTTCAAACTTGGCAATTCTTCTCACACTCAATCCCTCTCTCACTCACACATCAGTTCAGCCCAGAAATTGCATCAATTCAGCCCCCAAGCCATCACATTGTGCTGCTACAGCAGCTAGTGATGAACTTCAGCCATTCTCAGCCCCTCCCCTTCACATTCCAGCACTTAAACTGCTGCAACAGCAGCTGTTCCAGCCCCCAAAACAGCCCCTTCAGCACCCACTATCATTACAAGCAGCCTACCCTCAAATCTCTCTCTCACACACTCACTTCAGCCTACAACCAGCATCAGCTCAGGTATCAAGACATCAGCAGCAGCAGCTTCTACATCAGCCCCATTTTTCATCATTTCAGCCACAATTCAACACCACAAAACAGCCCAGCTCAGCTTTATTTTCAACAACACCACCCCAAACTTCCAGCTTCAGCCAAACTCCTCCAAGCTTGTTGCAGAATCAGCCAAGGCAGCACCATATCAGCCCACTCCATACCATACCACACCACATCAGCCACACCACACCACATCAGCCACACCACAACTCCATACCACACCACATCAGCCCAGGCAGCACTATATCAGCCAACTCCATACCATACCACACCACATCAGCCACACCACACCACATCAGCCACACCACAACTCCATACCACACCACATCAGCCAATGCAGCACCATATCAGCCCACTCCATACCATACCACACCACATCAGCCACACCACACCACATCATCCACACCACAACTCCATACCACACCACATCAGCCACACCACACCACATCAGCCACACCATAACTCCATACCACACCAGCAACAGCAACAGCAACAGCAAAAGCAAACAGCAACAGCAACAGCAGCACATCAGCATCAGCTCTGGTGAAGTTCAGCTCATTCCAGCCACGTTTTGATGCACCTACTCTCTTCTTCTTCTCCTTCTCCTTGGTTGCAAGGGTCCTAGGGGGTATAACTCCTAAACTTTTCCCATATTGTGTAGATTAAGTGCTTGATTAGCTAGTTTTACTGATAAATAGAATTTTATTGCTAGAATGGTGTAGTGATGCTAGATTTAGCCATTTTAGAGTGCCTGTAGCTTTATGAACCCCTTTTTGGTGTTAACTAATCTGTTTAAGCCTATTAGTGTCATTAAAATTAGATGGTTAGCCTTAAATTACTAAAAGTTTCGGTAATCTAGCTTAATTGGTGTCCATATCATGCTTAATAATGATTTTGGGTGATTTAAGAGGATTTTGGGCAAAGTGAGAAGTGCGTTAGCTAGAATAACCCTCTTAGGTGCTAGTGAGACCATTCAACCAGAGAAATTCCCCAGACTCCATATAAACACCCGATTTACCCGACTTGGCGTATTTTGGCAGTTTTAGTGACTTTTTAACCTCTATAAGATCTGCTGTTGACCCGAACCTTTCAGAATAAAATTGGGAAGACTGTAGTACGGTGAGACTAGTAGACACACACACAAAACACGGGGACCCCTCTCCCTATTCTGGTCGCAGATTTATTATATCTGGCCGCAAATTGAGGCCAGAATGGGGGTGGGGGTGTTGGGTTTTGGTGTGTGGGTTTTCTCTGGGTAGCTAGAGTTTTTGGGTATCTGTAACTTTTCAAGTTGGGTCCAGAGGCTAAATCCGGAGCTAGTTGTGTGTTTCCGATGTTTTAAGTCTTGTGCGACACGCGCGTGATACGCGTGGCTCTGTGGCGCGCTGCGCGACACAGCGTGTCAGCTTAGGTTCTGGTAGGTTCGTGCGCGTCGCGTCGTGTCGTGTGCACACGCGTTTGATTTCACGCACGCGTTTCCTTTTATCGATATATCGCGTTTTGCAGGATTTTTCCTTATATGGTGACTCTTGTGAATTCTAGGTCCGCCGGCAGGGACTTCAAGCGCAGCAGAGAAAGACAAGCAGGTGGTCGGACGCACTTAGCATGGGATCACGGGTGAGTAGATTTAACATCTACGGGGGACGATCGTTTGGATGGCGCGAGTCGCCCGTTAGATTAATAAACTTATAGTTGGTAAACTTGATATTACTTGTGACAATAAAATGATAATAATAAAACTGGCATAATATTACCGCAGTCATATCTACATGTCATACCCTTATACGCAAATTCATTTGTAGGACACATGCACCATTACCAGGTTTTATATGCAGCACGAGCACTATTCATGTAGACACACACCCTGGTAATTGCCATGTCACGACACTAGATGACCTTAACCTGAAACATGTTAATTGCTTACAAATATGATGCTGCATTAAATATTTAAAATGAAACCATAAGAATTACCATACATGTGCATATGTATTATCATACCATCTGCTCATGCTTAGTGCAAATCATACATTACAAATTGATACCATAAGCATCCATAGTCATCGACATATGCATTTTTGATGATTTCATGGGATTTATGATATTTCTGGATTTTGGAGGAAAGCCGCAAGATTTCAACTGATAACTGTTTAAAAATATAAAAGTCGCGGTTTTCTAGTGATGTAAAGTGTCGTCCACCATGAGTTTGCTGTGGTTTTCGAGATCCGTGACGAGGAGTGGAGGAACCGTCACGGATACATGGTGGGCCCGGTACGGTACCCCGGGGCAAGAAGATCGCAGGAGATGGCGTTGAGCCTGGCTGGGGACGGATTACCTACCGGTGACTTCATTTGGCACGGCGGATGTCCAGAGGATACCGACCGTGGCCGCTGGTTTGAGACAAGGATTTTGATGTGGATCAGCCGGATGGCTGAGACCAGAGATACTGGAAATGGATATATGGGATTTAGACAGTTTTGAGGTGTCGTTGCTGGACACGGTTTTTACTGATTTCTTTAATATTATGCTGATGTTTAAAAAGGGAAAGTTTCAAAACAAAGGAAAGAATAATTCTCATACATACTTGATGGTACTATCATGTGACATACATACCCGTATTACATCCATGTGACATATATGTACTTGCTTGCATACTGTTGATGCATACATACCTACTAGGACATGTAGCCATACCTGATTTAGGGATGCCAGGACACTTGTGTGCATGCATGCGATAGCCTTAGTAGATGTTATTTATTACTCACGAGCTGGCAACTCACCCCCGTTGTGCCACAGCTTTTCTGCAGGTCCACTCCGTCAGCACTGTAGCGGCGGATACTTTGCTTCCTTTGCACTTTTTTCCTGGACTCGAGGCTTTTGCTCATAGGTGGGTTATTATCAGTTTGTACCACCTTATATATTTGTTGTATCTAGAACACTCCATCTACTGCTACTATCATTTCAGTTGTACCTGTTTTATTTGGATTACTGTATATTGACCTAGAGGTGAGATTGTGAGACTTGGGGATTTATTTTGTGATATATCTGGGTCGAACTCACTTGAGTCGACATGCTATTTCTTATGCACTGTTATTCCTTTATATATCTGCTTATACCATTGAGGCTGATTTTACATGTGAGATTTTGCTGGAATTTTGGGGAAAAGGAAAGTTATTTTAAAAAGGCAATTTGATTAGGTAATGAAGTAAATGCTTAAATAATTTAGTTTTCCTTCACTCTAAAGATCTTAATTTGGGTTTTGTATTCTGGGCTTCGGCTTACTTATTTTACGAACGCCTTGAGACGTCTCGTAATCTAAGGGCCGGTCGCGTTCCGTACCTTGCGGGCCGTGACAAAGTTGGTATCAGAGCGATAGGTTTCACCTTTCTGAGTATAGGATGACCCTTAGTAGATGGAGTAAGTGACTTAAGCAGAGTAGCGTAGTGTACGTATGTCCGCGGCATACTTGCGATGCGATACTCCGCCTAGGTGACTTTAGGACATGCTTGCTTGAAAATTCCTTCTTCGATTCCATGTATCCTGTGATTCTCTTGCGCTGTTCTTATTGTTTTGTTTCCTGTACCAGTCGCTATGCCACAGAGGGCTACCAGAGCACAGAGGGCTGCTGTCCGAGACGAGATTCGAGCTGGCTCATCCAAGACTAGGACTGAGCAGGGTGGCATGCCTACACCACAGGGACAGGCCGATCCACCTTCCCCAGGCCGTATGGATAGGCTTGAGACTGGTATGGAGGAGTTGCGTCAGATGATGGGGAGTATGCAGGAGCTCCGTCAGATGGTAGGATCCCTAGTTGCAGCCAGTCGTACACCGAGGCCGGAGGACGCACCTACTACATCCCAGACTACCTTGGTACCTGCTCCTACTACTACCACCGTGACCATCCCGGTTTCACTACAGGAGTTCATGAGACTGAGACCTCCGGTTTTCACGGGCGCCGATGCAGCGGAGGACCCGTAGACGTTCCTTGACAGCTTGGCCAGGATCTGCCGATTGCTGAGATGTTCTGATGATCGCTGGGTAGAGCTTGCGAGTTTCCGACTAGAGGGTCTCGCACAGATATGGTGGGAGTCAGTTCTGAGAGGTCGAGCTACAGGTCTATCGCCCATGACCTGGACCGAGTTAACAGCAGTTTTCCTTGCCCGTTTCCTTCCGGAGAGCATTCGCGACGCCAGAGCTCGTAGTTTCGAGGCCTTGGTCAAGACACCTAGGATGACGGTGTCTAAGTATGACGTTCAGTTTACACAGTTGTCCCAATATGCCCCGTACCTGGTAGATACCGAAGCGAAAAGGGTGAAGAGGTTCATACAGGGACTGGATGCCCAGCTATATCTTGCCATTGGCGCTCAGCATTTTGATACCTAATCGGCAGCTATGGATACATCATTGCGGATGGAGACACGTATTTCAGTGACGTCGGCCTTTCCCGGTCCGAAGAGGATTCGTACCGGCACACCAGATCAGAGACAGCATGCTAGATTCATTCCGAGAGATAGGGCCGGCAGAGGGTTCGGACGAGGTCAGCTGTACGGATCATATACACAGGGACAGCAGTCGTCGCCAGGGTGCTTTAGGTGCGGGAGTCTGCACCATCGTATTAGAGATTGTCCAGTGAGGCGACAGGGTGCGGCGACAGTTCTGCATGTGACTCTACCTCCATCACCGCCCCCTCCTCAGAGAGCTCTACTACCTGCCGCAGGCAATGCTCCACGCCAGTTAGGCACACCCAGAGGCCGTGGGCGCGGCGCACCGACCCAGAGAGGACGAGGAGGCCGAGGCCGAGGTCAGCCCGCTATTGGAAGAGGTCAGGCCCGAGTTTTTGCATTGACACCCCAGGATGCGCAGGCATCCAATGCCGTCGTTACAGGTACCCTGTCAGTATGTTCTATTGATGCACACGTATTGTTCGATCCTGGATCCACGCACTTTTACGTTTCCACCCACTTCGTGCCGAGTTTGGGTAGAGAGTCCGGTTTGCTTGACCAGCCGCTGGTTGTGGCCACTCCGGTGGGAGAGTCTTTTGTTGCTAGGCACGTGTTCCGATCCTGTACCGTTCGTATTGGCGAGCGAGAGTTGCCTGTCGACTTGATCCTTCTGGAGATGTTGGACTTCGACATTCTTTTGGGCATGGATTGGTTAGCCACGTGCTATGCGACGGTGGACTGCCGCGAGAAGACAATTAGGTTTTGTTTTCCCGGCGAGTCGGCTTTTATCGTGCAGGGGGACCGTGGTGCCGCCCCTCACATTTTGATTTCTTCCCTTCGCGCTGGTCAGCTGATGAGGAAGGGATGTCGGGGATTTCTAGCCTGTGTATGTGATACTAGAGCTACGGATGTTCCATTGGATCAGGTTCCGATTCCATGCGAGTTCCCCGATGTTTTCCTTGACGAGCTGCCAGGACTGCCACCTGAGCGCGATGTCGAGTTCTATATTGATTTGATTCCTGGCTCGGGGCCTATTTCTATACCGCCTTATCGGATGGCCCCGGCGGAACTTAGAGAGTTGAAGGTTCAGCTGCAAGATTTGTTAGATAAGGGACTTATTCGACCCAGCGTTTCTCCGTGGGGTGCTCCGGTCCTGTTTGTCAAGAAAAAGGACGGAAGTTTGCGCTTATGCATCGACTACCGCCAGCTGAACAAGGTGACCGTTCGGAACAGATATCCGTTGCCGCGCATTGATGATTTGTTCGACCAGCTCCAGGGTGCAGGTTATTTTTCGAGGATCGACTTACGATCAGGATACCACCAGCTGCGAGTCCGACAGGAGGATATACCGAAGACAGCCTTCCGTACACGCTATGGCCACTATGAGTTTCTGGTGATGTCGTTCGGGCTCACCAATGCCCCCGCAGCATTTATGGATTTGATGAACCGTACCTTCGGGCCGTATCTTGACTTGTTCATCATCGTGTTCATCGACGATATTTTGGTGTACTCCCGGAGCCGAGAGGAGCACGAGCAGCACCTGCGTATTACGTTACAGACTCTGAGGGAGCACCAGCTGTTCGCAAAGTTCTCCAAATATGCATTCTGGCTGGACAGCATTGGATTCTTGGGTCACGTGATTACGAGAGATGGAATTTGTGTGGACCCGAAGAAGATTGAGGCCGTTCAGCAGTGGCCCCGACCTACATCGGTTACTGAGATCCGTAGTTTTCTAGGCCTGGCAGGCTACTACAGGCGTTTTGTTCAGGACTTCTCCCGTATAGCTGCACCTTTGACCGGTCTGACCCGGAAGGGAGTTCCTTTCGTTTGGACGTAGGAGTGCGAGCGCAGTTTTCAGCAGCTGCGGACGTGTTTGACTACGGCGCCGGTATTATCGTTGCCTTCGGGATCAGGCGGATTTGTGGTCTACTGTGATGCTTCGCGAGTGGGATTAGGATGCGTATTGATGCAGCATGGCCGGGTGATCGCTTATGCTTCTCGGCAGTTGAAAAAGCACGAACAGAACTACCCTACTTACGATTTGGAGATGGCTGCAGTGGTCTTTGCACTGAAGATATGGCGACATTACCTATATGGCGAGTCGTGCCAAATATTCACAGACCACAAGAGCTTAAAATACATATTTCAGCAGCGAGACCTGAACCTCAGACAGCGTCGTTGGATGGAGTTGGTGAAGGACTACGACTGTGAGATCTTATACCACCCGGGCAAGGCGAATGTAGTAGCGGATGCTTTGAGCAGGAGGCCCGGGGGTAGTCTATCCTATTTGCGCGCAGTGCAGAGGCAGACGTCAGTGGATTGGCAGATTCTATGCGACAGCCGAGTCGAGTTCGAGTTCACTCCGACAGGAGGACAGCTTGCGCATGTTCGTGCGCGCCCACAGTTGCTTGACCGTATATATGAGGCACAGCGCAGAGACGACCGTTGCTCAGAGATCATAGCGCAGCTGGGACAGGGCAGATTTTCCGAGTTCATGATTGATGATCAGGGGATTTTACGATTTGGATCCAGACTGTGTGTACCAGATGCTGATGGTTTGCGGCGCGACATTCTTGAGGAGGCACACCGATCAGTGTATAGTGTCCACCCCGGTTCCACCAAGATGTACCATGATATGAGAGAGACCTACTGGTGGGACAGAATGAAGAGGGACATTGCGGAGTTCGTATCGAGATGCCTGACTTGTCAGCAAGTCAAGGCCGAGCACCAGAGGCCCGCAGGAGAGCTACAGCCGTTACCCATTCCAGAGTGGAAATAGGAGCAGATTTCGATGGAATTCGTTGTGGGTCTACCCAGGACCAGTCGAGGGTACGACTCCATCTGGGTGATCGTGGATAGATTGACGAAAACGGCTCACTTCCTACCAGTGAAGACCACTTTCAGCTTCGCTCAGTATGCTCAGCTCTACGTTGACGAGATCGTGCGGCTACATGGCGTACCGACTTGTATCGTGTCAGATCGAGGCACTCAGTTTACCAGCCGACTATGGCAGAGACTCCAGGAGGCTTTGGGCACTCGTTTGAGTTTCACCACATCATTTCATCCGCAGACCGATGGACAGTCAGAGCGGACCATTCAGACTCTCGAGGACATGCTCAGGGCGTGCGTTTTAGACTTCGGCGGTAGCTGGGACCGTCACTTACCTCGGAGTTCTCCTACAACAACAGCTTCCAGGATACTATCCAGATGGCACCTTTCGAGGCGTTGTATGGGAGGAGATGTAGATCGCCCATTTGTTGGACCGAGTTGAGCGAGAGCAGTATCTTCGGACCGCAGATCGTACAGGAGACGACCGAAAAAGTACAGTTGATTCGAGACCGGATGAGGGCAGCTCAGAGCAGACAGAAATCCTATGCAGAAAGGCGCCGTCGCAGACTAGAGTTCGCAGTTGGCGACCATGTTTTTCTGAAAGTCTCTCCGATGAAGGGCGTGATGCGTTTTGGGCGAAAAGGGAAGCTTAGCCCTAGATTCGTAGGTCCCTTCGAGATCCTCGAGCGTGTCGGCACTGTTGCTTATCGTTTGGCTCTTCCACCCAGTTTCGCAGATGTTCATCCCGTATTCCACGTATCGATGCTACGCCGTTATCTTCATGACCCTTCCCACACGATTCAGCATCAGACAGTTCAGCTTGAGCCGGACCGTTCGTTCACCGTGCAGCCAGTTGAGATTTCGGATCGACAAGTGAAGAAACTTCGATCAAAGGTCCTGCCATCCATGAAAGTTCTTTGGCGCAGCCCGAGCAGTGAGGAGATCACTTGGGAGGCCGAGGGAGAGATGCGGAAGAAATTCCCTCATCTTTTTGAAGGTACGCGTAGTTGCGTATTTTAAAAATTCGGGGACGGATTTTCTTAAGGGGGGAAGACTGTAACACTTGAGTTTTAGGGTTAGTAATAATTAAGTGTTAATTTAGGGTTTTTGGTAAAAAGTTTACCAAAACGGGATTCTAGTAATTTATCTGGATTTATGGTTATTTTTGTGGAATTTTATCTCAACCACACACACTTGTGCACGTTAGCCAGGGTTAAGATTAGGGTTTGCCACATATTTGAGTTGTGGGTTAGAAATGTTTAAGTTAACCTTGGAGGGTTAGGTCCTTAGTTAAGTTAATAGTGTTGTTTAGAGCTAATTAGCTTTAGTTGAAGATGGTTGGCTTTGACCATAGGGTTTTGGAGGGTTTAAGGTTGACTTAGAGAGAGAAAGAGGGGGGTGTGATGGGTCATGATGGTTTAAGGATTTGTCACCCTCTTTCACTTCAAACTTGGCAATTCTTCTCACACTCAATCCTTCTCTCACTCACACATCAGTTCAGCCCAGAAATTGCATCAATTCAGCCCCCAAGCCATCACATTGTGCTGCTACAGCAGCTAGTGATGAACTTCAGCCATTCTCAGCCCCTCCCCTTCACATTGCAGCACTTAAACTGCCGCAACAGCAGCTGTTCCAGCCCCCAAAACAGCCCCTTCAACACCCACTATCATTACAAGCAGCCTACCCTCAAATCTCTCTCTCACACACTCACTTCAGCCTACAACCAGCATCAGCTCAGGTATCAAGACATCAGCAGCAGCAGCTGCTACATCAGCCCCATTTTTCATCATTTCAGTCACAATTCAACACCACAAAACAGCCCAGCTCAGCTTTATTTTCAGCAACACCACCCCAAACTTCCAGCTTCAGCCAAACTCTTCCAAGCTTGTTGCAGCATCAGCCAAGGCAGCACCATATCAGCCCACTCCATACCATACCACACCACATCAGCCACACCACACCACATCAGCCACACCACAACTCCATACCACACCACATCAGCCAAGGCAGCACCATATCAGCCCACTCCATACCATACCACACCACATCAGCCACACCACACCACATCAGCCACACCACAACTCCATACCACACCACATCAGCCAAGGCAGCACCATATCAGCCCACTCCATACCATACCACACCACATCAGCCACACCACAACTCCATACCACACCACATCAGCCACACCACACCACATCAGCCACACCACAACTCCATACCACACCAGCAACAGCAACAGCAAAAGCAAACAGCAACAGCAGCACATCAGCATCAGCTCTGGTAAAGTTCAGCTCATTCCAGCCACGTTTTGATGCACCTACTCTCTTCTTCTTCTCCTTCTCCTTGGTTGCAAGGGTCCTAGGGGGTATAACTCCTAAACTTTTCCCATATTGTGTAGAATAGGTGCTTGATTAGCTAGTTTTAGTGATAAATAGAATTTTATTGCTAGAATGGTGTAGTGATGCTAGATTTAGCCATTTTAGAGTGCTTGTAGCTTTATGAACCCCTTTTTGGTGTTAACTAATCTGTTTAAGCCTATTTGTGTCATTAAAATTAGATGGTTAGCCTTAAATTACTAAAAGTTTCGGTAATCTAGCTTAATTGGTGTCCATATCATGCTTAATAGTGATTTTGGGTGATTTAAGAGGATTTTGGGCAAAGTGAGAAGTGCGTTAGCTAGAATAACCCTCTTAGGTGCTAGTGAGACCATTCAACCAGAGAAATTCCCCAGACTCCATATAAACACCCGATTTACCCGACTTGGCGTATTTTGGCAGTTTTAGTGACTTTTTAACCTCTATAAGATCTGCTGTTGACCCGAACCTTTCAGAATAAAATTGGGAAGACTGTAGTACGGTGAGACTAGTAGACACACACACAAAACACGGGGACCCCTCTCCCTATTCTGGCCACAGATTTATTATATCTGGCCGCAAATTGCAGCCAGAATGGGGGTGGGGGTGTTGGGTTTTGGTGTGTGGGTTTTCTCTGGGTAGCTATAGTTTTTGGGTATCTGTAACTTTTCAAGTTGGGTCCAGAGGCTAAATCCGGAGCTAGTTGTGTGTTTCCGATGTTTTAAGTCTTGTGCGACACGCGCGTGATACGCGTGGTTCTGTGGCGCGCTGCGCGACACAGCGTGTCAGCTTAGGTTCTGGTGGGTTCGTGCGCGTCGCGTCGTGTCGTGTGCACACGCGTTTGATTTCATGCACGCGTTTCCTTTTATCGATATATCGCGTTTTGCAGGATTTTTCCTTATATGGTGACTCTTGTGAATTCTAGGTCCGCTGGCAGAGACTTCGAGCGCAGCAGAGAAAGGCAAGCAGGTGGTCGGACACACTTAGCATGGGATCACGGGTGAGTAGATTTAATATCTACGGGGGACGATCGTTTGGATGGCGCGAGTCGCCCGTTAGATTAATAAACTTATAGTTGGTAAACTTGATATTACTTGTGACAATAAAATGATAATAATAAAACTGGCATAATATTACCGCAGTCATATCTACATGTCATACCCTTATACGCAAATTCATTTGTAGGACACATGCACCATTACCAGGTTTTATATGCAGCACGAGCACTATTCATATGGACACACACCCTGGTAATTGCCATGTCACGACACTAGATGACCTTAACCTGAAACATGTTAATTGCTTACAAATATGATGTTGCATTAAATATTTAAAATGAAACCATAAGAATTACCATACCTGTGCATATGTATTATCATACCATCTGCTCATGCTTAGTGCAAATCATACATTACAAATTGATACCATAAGCATCCATAGTCATCGACATATGCATTTTTGATGATTTCATGGGATTTATGATATTTCTGGATTTTGGAGGAAAGCCGCAAGATTTCAACTGATAACTGTTTAAAAATATAAAAGTCGCGGTTTTCTAGTGATGTAAAGTGTCGTCCACCATGAGTTTGCTGTGGTTTTCGAGATCCGTGACGAGGAGTGGAGGAACCGTCACGGATACATGGTGGGCCCGGTACGGTACCCCGGGGCAAGAAGATCGCAGGAGATGGCGTTGAGCCTGGCTGGGGACGGATTACCTACCGGTGACTTCATTTGGCACGGCGGATGTCCAGAGGATACCGACCGTGGCCGCTGGTTTGAGACAAGGATTTTGATGTGGATCAGCCGGATGGCTGTGACCAGAGATACTGGACATGGATATATGGGATTTAAACAGTTTTGAGGTGTCGTTGCTGGACACGGTTTTTACTGATTTCTTTAATATTATGCTGATGTTTAAAAAGGGAAAGTTTCAAAACAAAGGAAAGAATAATTCTCATACATACTTGATGGTACTATCATGTGACATACATACCCGTATTACATCCATATGACATATATATGTACTTGCTTGCATACTGTTGATGCATACATACCTGCTAGGACATGTAGCCATACCTGCTTTAGGGATTTCAGGACACTTGTGTGCATGCATGCGATAGCCTTAGTAGATGTTATTTATTACTCACGAGCTGGCAACTTACCCCCGTTATACCACAGCTTTTCTGCAGGTCCACTCCGTCAGCACTGTAGCGGCGGATACTTTTGCTTCCTTTGCACTTTTTGCCTGGACTCGAGGCTTTTGTCATAGGTGGGTTATTATCAGTTTGTACCACCTTATATATTTGTTGTATCTAGAACACTCCATCTACTGCTACTATCATTTCAGTTGTACCTGTTTTATTTGGATTACTGTATATTGACCTAGAGGTGAGATTGTGAGACTTGGGGATTTATTTTGTGATATATCTGGGTCGAACTCACTTGAGTCGACATGCTATTTCTTATGCACTGTTATTCCTTTATATATCTGCTTGTACCATTGAGGCTGATTTTACATGTGAGATTCTGCTGGAATTTTAGGGAAAAGGAAAGTTATTTTAAAAAGGCAATTTGATTAGGTAATGAAGTAAATGCTTAAATAATTTGGTTTTCCTTCACTCTAAAGATCTTAATTTGGGTTTTGTATTCTGGGCTTCGGCTTACTTATTTTATGAACGCCTTGAGACGTCTCGTAATCTAAGGGCCGGTCGCGTTCCGTACCTTGCGGGTCGTGACACCATTATATGATAGTGGATGTATCTGTACATGTATATATATATTCAGTGTACATTCTTGCTCGACATGATAGTATGCTATCTGGTTCTTCTTTATCTGACATGTTGATTTGATCATGCTTTTATTCATTCATACATGCTGATAAAGCCCTGAGGATATCGGCTTAACTACTGTGATTATGATGGAGATCATACTAGTGGGACATCTGTAGTTTATAAGCCTATCCTGAAATGTCCCTAGTCATAGGTGTATCGAGACGTGGCATCGATATACCAGAGTAGACTAGCGTATATGATACTAGACCCATATGATGGGCGATGGATGTTCCCACATTCATCGATGTTTGACATCGAGATCATATACGGGTGCTCAGTAGTGACTGGGTACACTGGACGGACTCACCGAGAACTCCTATATAGAATTATATCTATCGTCGGATAGCAGTTCTCAGGTGACACTGGTACAGGTTAGTCTGTAGACCTGAGATCGTCATAGAGTCTTGTGTGCTCTCCCACTGTACTTTGATTACCACCCTACCACGGCTCTACTGAGTCGTGCAAACAGGTGGCCGTTGGGTACAGTCCCGAGACACACGAAGGCGATGAGCGATAGGAGGGGTTTCGTCTCTCCCGGTATTGGGAGTTGATGTTGTGCTGTGCTCGACTGGTTATATCTGTAAGTCCCTGGCCAAGGCTGCTGGGATTCACTGATAAGTGTTATCGGTAGTTTCTCGATCTGTTATAGACCATTCACCGGCACGACTTATTGAGTTATTGGGGTCGATGTGACCATCCCTAGGCTCGATATGCAGCATATCTGACGAAGAGACCGGACTGTACGGTAGTGTTGCCCGTTGGCTCGACGGGAGTTGTAGCAGGTTCGCTTGTTTTCTTCTGATCGCTCAATACCCGGGTGGCCATTATGTTTAGCTGACCGCTTGCGGCTTGGGGGTGCTTGATATGATCATCACCCACTGCCGGCATATTGACGAGTCTTAGAGTCCCACAAAGGAGTTACCTAGTCCAGGCGAAACGTTGTGGTGCGCGTATGCGATATGCGCATGGACCCGGTTAAAATGCGCGTATGAAATACCATATATTAATCGGGCGGCTTGCTTTTGGTTGGGTCGT
This sequence comes from Agapanthus africanus, assembly GCA_030015575.1. Lineage (NCBI taxonomy): Eukaryota > Viridiplantae > Streptophyta > Magnoliopsida > Asparagales > Amaryllidaceae > Agapanthus > Agapanthus africanus. Next base: position 783,613,490 of record CM057341.1, read on the forward strand.
ATGTGATATGGCCGGATTGATAAATCAAGTGTTGATTTATCATTTAACCATTATTTTCTCACTAGAAATCCTTTCTTGTATTTTTTATGTATGCATGCATGTATGCATTCTTTCATGATTCATGCACATATGGATGTGCATGCACACATACATACATACATCATCTTTCATGGTTGTATATACATTGAAAATGGTGGCAATATAAGACTCACACCATGGTTTTATATATGGATTATTATTACATTTGTATTTGTTTTAAAAACAAAAGAAAAGATAAAGATTAACACATGGTTTCTACACTCTTCTTCTCCTAACCATGTTCACCTACTTATTAACCATAGGTTAATCTTTCTTTTGTGTTTTAAACTCAAATACAAAAATACCTTTATCTTTTAACCATGGTTTGAGATGAAGGGTGAAAAATATATATACATATATTTTCCATTTTCTTCACAAGAGTTTTTTCTTTCACTCTTGTTCTAAAAGGCCATCATCTTCTTTCTCCTTCTTCTTTTGCTCTCTAGACTTTTGTAGTGAGCAAAATACTCATCAAGTTAGGTTTTTGAAGTGAGAAAAGCCACCATAACATCATTCTACACAAGTCTTGCCCACTTGTTTAGAGTGTTATCTTCATTTCTTTCTCTTGATCAAGTGAAGTTGCTAGCTTGGACAAAGGAGCTTCGGGTGGATCGTCGTGGACACTAGAAGACTTCAAGGTAACCGTTCTCCAACCCTCAAGTGGCCAAGGAGTCTAGCGCAGGGAGCTACAAAGGTTGTACTCTCAAAACTCTAGTCTTTGTTACTTATGATGTTGGTTAAAGTTTTGAAACCCTAATTTTCTAGGATAGATCCTTTGTATGCTTACTTCGCACCATAAAAATCTAATCTTTGGTACATGTGATGCTTCCAAACCTTTCATAGGGTGCTAGGTAAACCTAACATATAGGTCCTCCGCAATCATTGCAATCACGTACCTGCGATCCAATAATTGACTCTGAGGGCACTATCTCCAACAATAGCTGCTGTACCAGCTGAGGCGGATGGCAAGGCCGGAAGGGCCGGTGGCGCGGCCAATCTTTCATCCCCTCCTTCAATTTGTAGCACTGCAGTCGGGACGAGAAAAAAGTTAGAAGTAATTCCATCAATGAAAAAAGAAAGATATCAATGGGAAACCATACTCAACAGCGCCACCAGAGGAAGAAGCGAATTCAGATGGGAAGGAGAAGTGTGGGAGCAACACTTGATAGAGATGATCAAAAAGCACTCCTGAAAAGACACAGTAGTACGACTTTAGTACATGAATTAGGCGGCTGAAAGACGAAACTAATAAGTTGCAAATCCATACCTTCCAGCATCTTCGATGGTATAAGAGAGGGCTGAGAAGTGACCACCGCCAAGGTAGTAGTTGACGGCGCTCCCTAAAGCAGTGAAGCATCGGCGCTGGCCGCACCTGCGTTAAAAAACAAGGGTAAACCTGTCAGAAGCGATTGCAAGATAAAAAAAGGGGGACGGTAATCCAAAATTTACCTGATGAGCCTCCAGCCGAGACAGATGCATCTCCCTCCTCCATCGACATAAGACCACCACCTGTGGCCTCATCCCCAGACTCCACGGGGGCCGTCGTCATGCTCATAAGGCCAGGAGACGCCGGAGGGCCATAGGCGGGGAGAACTATGACCGGAGCATTACCGGACTCTTGAGAAAGAGCGGCTGGCTTTTCCCCAAGAGTCATACCGGTCTCACCCGCTACTTCTTCAGGCTCGGCGGTCGCTATTGTCTCATCCGCCATCACCATGGGGTCGCCGGTTTCAGGCACCTCGTCCTTCGTTGCCTCGGGGTCAATTATTGCGGTCGTCTCATTTGCCGCCATCTCAGGCTCGGCATCGACGACCTTCTCAGGTACAGCTCTCTCTGCCCCCAGCTCAGGTTCGACAACCCCAGCGACGTCGTCCGCCATCAGCTCGGGCTCGACCAATGCCTCTCCCTCTGGCTCCTCAGGTTCGACAGTCTCCGCCTCCCCCTCGGTTGGACTTAGCCCTGCAGGATAGAATATATAAGAACCAGCAGCTTTATAATTCTTACAACCAAATTCTGAAAGAAATATTACCTGAGGTGGACTTGTCATTAGCCTCCCTATTGGCGCGAACCGTCTGTCTATGAGCTGTAGACAAGGCGACCGGGGGCTCTTCTGACGGAGTATCGGCACGAGAGACGGTGCTTGGGCCCGCTCCAATGGCCAAGGCAGCCCTGCGTGCCTTCGCTTCGCGCCTTGACCGCTTCCTCTCCTCCCGAGCTGTCGCAATGGACCTCTTCGACGCTTCCTTCATCAAGGCGTCGTCGTCCTTATTTAGAGATGCCTCCAGAGCCTTTAAGGCATCTCTCATCGGCTCTTCAAGTCGGGCTTCTCGTGGTAGTCCCGAGGAGGCAGAAACATCAGCGGCTGGCACGGGAAGATTCTCTGCGTCACCTGGCGGGATCGGCATTGAGGTTCCTGCGATAAAAAAGGAGAGGTTAGATCGACCATAACACAAGGAAAATGAAAACTCGATGAATCGAAACTTACTAAGGCCTAAAGACGCTCTAAGGAGTTCCTCCTCTTGGAAAGTCTTGAGGGAAGCGGCAATGGCTTCTTCAGTGGTGATGCCTGTTGGAAGAAAAGAAGGAAAAATGTTAGTCAAAGGCAATAATAAAGATATGATGCAGTAAAAAATGCGACTATTAATTACCTGATTGCGCAAGCTTAGCCAGCCACGCGTCACACCTCGCCAACCGCTCTGAAGCTTCGAGGGCGGCCTCCAAGTCCGTGTCATCCGGCGGCATGACTAATCCCTCGTTAGTCCCATATTCACTCAGGCCCTCACCATAGGGAGCGTGGGGTTCCTGACCGAACACAACGTCAGCGGCGAAGAGCGACTTCTTTTTCTTCTTTTGCCCACTAACCCTAGGTGCACCCAGAATCGACTTGCGATTTGCAGGCACCTTGGGGCGGCGGGTCCCGATGTCCGCACCTACGCCAGACTCCGGCGAGGCTACAACCACTGTCTCCACTGGAGCACACGGCGCTGGTAGTGCATTCGCAATATCAGGGAGCGGCAATCCGCGTGGGGGACTCTGCGCACGCAGTGGTCCGGATCTAGCATCTTTTAGAGGGGGAACTACCGGGGTCCTTGGCACCAAAGGAGCGTTGCGGTCGCTACCTGGAGGCGCACCCTTACGGTCGACCAACAATCGCCTTTCCTCCTTTATGACGGCTCCCGTCGAATGACTGTACCATTCTGTATATACCTGAAGGAGTCATGGGGTGCAAGCTGGCTCACTGATAAAAAAATGGGAACCCGTATTTAGGCGCATGAAGTGATGCAGCGCGTTCTCCATCCCCTCTTCAGTAGCAGCAGGTTCCGATAAGAAGGCTTCCAATGGTACCCCTTGATTGTAGCTCAGCTGTTGGGCGAAACGATGCGGGTTATATCTCATGAAAATCGCCGCCCCATTCTGCCTGAACACCAAGAAGCCCGGTCTGATAGAATATAAGTGGAGGGTCTCGCGGGCCGTCAAGACTGAGGCGCCATCTTTGAAAGTGTCTTGCAATGGCCGCACTGCAGTGGTAGACGCATTTCCAATAGTCAACACCTTATCGATGAAAGACACCCCGTCTCCAACGGTATGGGGGCGAAGGAGTAAGCCCCTGACATTCCGTGGCGATGGACTCACAATTGATGCGCCAATCAACTGTATGATGCAAGGGAAGCTGCACCTGTCATAGAACGAGGGCCTTTTATGCATGCCGAAAACACCCAATGTATGTAGCTCAAGCCATGATACGAAGTAGTGCATCGGGAAGATCACGTGCAGTACCCTAGGCTCATTAGCATCTGCCGCTCGACTGAGGCCGTGATACAAGTGTGCCAAGCCGGCGATCCCAACGGCCACCTTTACCCCGATGGTCATCCGGTGAGCTGGGTAAAAGACAGAGGGCCGCATATGGCGAGAATGCATCGGGAGCGCAAACCAACTCAGCCATAGCCCAAGAAATCCTAAAAGAAGGCCTCCTCGTCCATCTCGGGGCTGCAACTTCCGCAAAAGATATGGTCGGGGAGTTAGGAAGGAAAAAAACCTTTTGGTCTATTTCCTTCGCCGGTAGGTTATCCAAACCTAGACCGAAAGGGTCCTCAAGGGTGGCGAACTTGGCAGCTTCTGCCAAGAGGACGCTTGGGTGAAGGAACCGAGCGATGAAATCCTCAAAGCTAACTCCGCGACTCCCACGTTCGATGAAAAGGGCCTCAGAGATGTTCAACACTTTGATCAAACTTGGGAATTGGTGTTGAACAGCATTCTCCGGGGTGAGGCCCCTTACTGCCGGCTTAGCACCGAAGACATACTCGTCTGTCGGAAGCAACTCCTCATAGTGCTCCCCTATAACCGGTAAACCGGAGACCTCTGTGAACTCCTCCAGAGAAATTGACACTTTCCGATCCATTGCAAGGAAGGTATGAGTAAGGATGTTCCACTGCTCCAAGAAAGCCTTGAACCACCAGGTGGGAAGCGTGGGATACTGGAAGAGGGAGACGTAGACCGCGGTGTACAACCCTAACCTTATCAACTGCGACTTCTTCGTCGACAGGATATACCGAGCCCACGGCAGATAGCCGATCGGGTGGCGGGGGATCAGACCTATGTTATATGATTGCCCCCATGGTCGTGCCTCGCCTTGACAGATACGGCGTCCCAGGATATCCAAAACCATAGGATGCTGAACCGGAATCGCATCTATGGCAGGATGAAGAAAGCCCTTCGAATTCCAATCAACCATCTCCACGGCATACTGCACCGGGGGTGGGCTGGCGTAATGAATCGCCGTGATGGGTTCTGACGGTACTGCGCATGTGAAGCTCCGTCGACCCATGATAATCTGATTGTACCACGACCCCAAAGGTGGAGACTCTTATATTCCGGGTCGTGGTCCCTGATCATAGCCAGGACTTCGCGGTCCAAGGGCGCTTCAGGAAATCCCTCCTCCGAACGAGCAAACGGGAATGAGGTATCGAGAGACATAGTCGCTGCAAGGGAACAAAAGTAGCCGTTAGTGTTGCAACTCCAACGCTTAGCGTTTAAAAATTTTTAAATTAAAAATTAATTAAAATTAAATTAAAATTAAATACACCACACTGCAGTGCAGTGGGTAGGAGACCAAGGGGGACCCACAAAATCTGGACGACAATACGTCAGTTAATAGGACAACCCCATCATTGGATGAGATTGTCAGTTGGTCCCCAAGAGAATATTCCCATTAATAATAAAAAAAATCCCTAGAGACAAGGAGAAAATCTTCTCTTTCAGAGCAAAGCTCTGTCACAGAGTGACACTTGTCAAACTCTGGTCTCAGGGGAATAAGATTCTTTGAAAGAGCTTATCTCTGTAATAATAAAAAAAAATTCATCAAAGATTTTTTTTTTAATTAATTCCTAAAAAGTTGAAGTTCTGGGATCTTAAAGATCCATATGAAAAAACTCTTAAGAGTCCATCATCAGAAGATCAGGGATCTATATTCTGTCAATGTGAGCAAAGCTCTGTTCATGGGCTAAGAAACCTTGAAACAAATTCTTGAGAGCAAAGCTCTGTTTATGAAACCCCAAAGGAGATTTCTTTAGATCAAAAGATCTATAAGAGCAAGGCTCTGTTGGTTAAAATTGATTTAATTTAATTTAGAATTAATTATTACCTAAAGTTTTCTAACTTTGGGAAATGAGAGCAAAGCCCTAGAGTTCTGGAAACAAGAGCAAAACTCGGAAGTTCTTAAGCAAGAGAAAAGCTCTGGAAATCAAAATCTTAGAAATGGTAAAGATTTCTAAGGGCCAGGGGTCCTATTTATAAGGCGCTTGCGTTCCTTCAGCTCACCCGTTGATCCAACGGCCAGGATCTTGCCACCGCTGCACTCACGTGCGCGCCACGTGAGCGCAACGGTGGGGGGGCATTTGTTTCCCCCAATCAGAGCAAAGCTCTGTTTGAATTTCAAAATTCAAAATTCGAAGCAACGCTTCAGATTCTTTGCGCTGCGTGCAACGTGTCAAAAGCTGATACATCAGCGCAGCGTCTAAGGCAGCACGCCCAATCAGAGCAAAGCTCTATTTAAAACAAAATTAAAGAAAGTAACGCTTCTGTTGCGCAAGCACTGCGCTGCGCGATACGTGTCAGCACAGATGCGCAAGCGCAGTTGCGCTGCGCCGTGCGCTGCGCGACACGTGTCAGCGCAGTTGCGCTGCGCTCTGCGCTGCTTGACACGTGTCACGTGCTGGGGCGTTTGCGCCAAACAGAATTAAATTCTACCAAGATTTTTCTGTTCTTGTTAAAACAAGAAGATTGCCTTCTGTAAAACAGAAGCCTTTGGATCAAAGATCCAACGGTGGGGAAAATTCCTCAAATCACTCAGAGAAAGATCTCTTTAACAAAATTTTAACAAATTTATGGGCACTATATAAAGGCCCCTAGACCCCAAATCAAAAGAAAAAAACATCGTGAGAGATCAAGAACTTCAAACAGAGAGAAGTCTGAAGAAATTTCAAGAAGAAAAAGGTAAAAACCTTTAAGATAGAAGAATTTCTTCTAATAGATCATTGATCTAAGAACAAGATCAATGATCTTCAATAAAAAACAAATAATAATAGTGCTTTGCACTTATGAACCATTGGTTCTCTGAGATCAAGAAAAACAAGAAATACTTGTTTTCTTTGATCTAAATTGGATCAAGAAATCAAACAGTGCCTTGCACTTATGAACCATTGGTTCTGGAATCTTAAAGATTCTCAAGAAATAATGCCTTGCACTTGCAAAAAACTGCACCGTTGCGCTCCTGGGTTGGCGCAAGCCACCAAAGAGCGCCATGTGTCAGCATCTGACTCACTTGCGTGTGCGCTTGTAAGATAGAGCTTTGCTCTCTGAAATTGGTGCAACTCACCAGAGCGCGCCACGTGTCAGCAGCGCAAGCGCAGCGCACTGCGCTTGCGTGACACGTATCACCCCCGCAAGTGCTTGCGCTCATTTATTGGCGCAAAGCGCCTGACAGGCCATATGACCCTTGTCAGATAATTGATGCACTGCATCATTAAAAAGAAGGGCTCAGCCCAATTAAAAAGGCCTAACAGGCCTAGTAAATGCTGTGCATTATTTTCAAACGGATGCAATGCATCAGAGCCCAAATAAAAATAGATGCAATGCATCAGAGCCCAAACAAAGGTCTGTCAGACCAGGACAGATGCTGTGCATCATTTAAAAGGGGTAGAGCCCAAATAAAGGTCCAACAGAGACCAAGATTAATGCTATGCATTATTAAACATGGGCAAAACCCTAGCACAGGTCTGATAGACCAAAAATAAGAAATAAAGTTGAATATTCTCAACAGGACTTAGCCCAATCATGGCCGTAAGTCCTCAAACTAAATTGACTGAGCACAGCTGCTCTCTTAAATCAATTTACATCCGGTTCGAGGGTGCATCTCTGAACTCCTTTGACTCTTGTCGTTGTAATCCTTCAACGACGTCAGAGAGGTGACGGGTCCCGACAACCACACATCAACACGGACTGTGGGGTCCTTAAACTCATCGACTTAAGCGTTCTTAAACCAAAACACGGATTGTGGGGTCTTTAAACCCACGGACTTAAGCGTCCTTAAACTAAAATACGGACTGTGGGGTCCTTAAACCCACGGACTTAAGCGTCCTTAAACTATTTATGAACCACCATGTCCCTAAACTGGAATATGGACCGCAACGTCCTTAAACTACCTATGGACCACCATGTCCCTAAACTGGAATATGGACCGCCATGTCCCTAAACTGGCAATGGACTGCAATGTCCTTAAACTACCTATGGACCACTACGTCCCTAAACTGGAACAATAGAGCTCCCAAATGCTCTTTTGTCGGATCTAAACGATCCCATTTAAGTTGATCTTAGCCTCAAATATGGCTAATGTATCCTTAAATATTCAAACAGACTTTAGTCCCAAATTGGACTATAAGACCCCCAATCAGTTTTGGTTCAAGGGTACATCTCAGAACTCCTATGACACCTATCGTTGTAATCCTTCAACGACGTCAGAGAGGTAACGGGTCCCGATGGCCATGCATACAATGGACCACCATGTCCCTAAACTGGAAATGGATCTAGACGATCCCGTTAAGTAGATCTTAGTCTGAAAATTAGACTAACGTTTTCTTAACAAACGTTTAAGTTGATCTTAACCTCAAATATGGCTAACGTATCCTTAAACCAAAACCCAAAACCCAAATCTAAGTAAACACGGATTTGGACTAATCCACGTCCTACGGGCGACGGCATCACTTAGTCTCTGTATACAATCCACGGGCAACCACAAACAAAACAAACACACAAGACACGAAGTGAACATCTGGAGAAGGAGAAAGTGGCTACCGCGATGCGGTAGCGTAATTAACTGCAGGGGTTTGCGCCTGCAGGGAAGAGCGTCCCCACAATCAAAAACCCCTCAAGCGAGGGGGAATCTGACGAATTCTGCTACATCTGCCGCATCCGTCTAAACCTTCGATACACGGTGCCATAAATCAACTTGGCATCTTCGGAGAAGTGGGCGGATAAAACCAAATAGTATCTGCCCCGAATCTCAGGCAAGACGTCCTAATGTCTCGGCCGCCATTCGGAGGGGAACAGTTATTAAATTACAAGTGCTAAATAATAATAAATATATTGGGTAAGTCAAATGAAAATATATATTAATACCCGATCTTGATCCCAGAAGAGGACAAATGAGCACCGGTGCTGGTCGCCCCACTCAACGTGAAGTTGATACTTCTTCACGAGACGGCTCTCATCTCCCATATACCGGCCGAACCTCTCGGCATAATCGCCAGTATAGCGATAATCAGGGGTAAAGAAGAGGGGGAATGCTGCCTCCCCCCTAAATCTATTGGGCCTCAGCCTGTGGAACTGATTCGGGCCTCAAGTCCTGCTCTCGGGATGGGGATGCCCTGCATCTACAAGAAATATCAAGACAATCAATATTAAGACAAAGTAGTATTAAGAAATCAAGGTTTAACGAAAATTGAAGTGTGATATATACCTCCGGCGACAGAAGCACGAGCCTAGGCCCGGGCAGCAGCATGAGCGGGACGATAGTTCCTCCGGTGAGGAACAGCCGGTGACCCGGACGTGGACGCATCTCCAACTAGAAAATAAACATCGATAAAATTACATGAAGTTCATATTTATTCTTAAAGGATGTGTAAAATGAATAAATATTTTATATTTATTCATACAAACCTGCAGACTGAGCGGAGGGTATGGAAGTGACAGGAGTGTCCCCTGCACCAGACGTGGACGCACCACCTATAATTAGACAATCAAACATTGACTATATTAGTAATTGCAAAAAGAATGTGTATATCAATGATACTACATTCTAAATCAACATGTATACACTATAGGATATATAAACATGCCCGCACGTGCGGTGGTGGCGTCTACCCAAGATGTAAGTACGTAAGAGCAAAAAGAATGTATGTATATTTACGATATAGCATTCTAAATCAATATACATGCGCTATATGATATATAAACATACCTGGAGGTGCGGGAGTGGCCTCTGTCCCTGATCTGGACGCACCACCAACAGCTAGACAATCAAACATTGACTATATAAGTAATTTTGACATAAATATGCATATATATTTATAATATTACATTTAAAATGAATATGCGTGCAATATACATGGAGGTGTGGCAAAGTCCACACGGAAGGAGGCATCTGAAGGGGTCTCCGATCGGGATGCAAGACAGGCCTTCTGAAGCTCCCTACACAGCTCTCTGGGTGGCAGAACCACTCTGCCTCTGCCTCTGCCGGTGCCGCGGCTAGAGCTCCTGCCGCCCCTCGCTGCTCCCGTCATCGTCACCAAATCTAGATAAAACGGTTCGTGGACGCATTAGACAATCATTACATATGCATGTTATATATATATATATATATATCATAAAATGTGAAGTAATAATATAACATTATTGATAACCTTTTTTGTTTCGTGGACGCATTAGACATATCTACTTGGATTTCATCATCGATATCATTTCTAACCCACGTAACTTCATGATCAGCCGAAAACAACCCGTCTTTTGAAACAGACGGTCGGAGCACTCTTAGTCTTTTCTCTTCTTCATTCTCATCGCTGTCCTCGAATTCTGGGATATCGTAAACATCTCTCGGTTTCCAACAGCATACGACACTCCATCCCGGATGCTTCAAACACTGTGAGTGGTATACTTAAAACGCTTGGTTCGGAAAGATAAACGGATCGTCCTGACCGTAAAATCGAAGTATGTTCATACTGGTCAATCCATATTCATCTTTCCAAGTCCCGAGATTGTTTCTCCACTTATCCGTATCGGTTCGTGTATCGTACCAAGTACACTGAAATATATAAAATGGTTCTGATTGTCCGAAATATTGGATGCCAAGTATACAATTTAAGTATCCATAATAAATCACACCATCCGATCCTACCGTCGCAATCCCACTATTCTTAGTGGTTCTAGATGTTTCTATGTCCTTTACTTCGAATTTGTATCAAAGGACACCGAATCCTTTATAATATGCAACCTCCATACTAGGAAACTGAGCTAAACATCTTGAATCACTCACTAATGATGCAGACAAGTTCGGATCGTGGATCTAACAAAACAAATTTTACGACAAATAGATAATGATATAAGTTTATATTAAAACTGGTGGCAATAACATGTTATTCGAATAACTTACATAATCTGCAACCCAACCGCAAAAATTATCCTGATGATATTTTTCCAATCGTTCGTCGTTCCAATCAGGATGCCCCTCACGTACCTCGTTAAAATGAATTCTGTTCTCAACAATAAGTTATGACATTAATATTATATCATTTCATACACACACAAACACAAATATAACAATTAATCCAAAAAAACTTACTCTCTAATTTTTTTAAGACATGCGCTATTGAGGATGATAAACCGGTATATATTGTTGATAAATATAGTGTCTACCCTCTTATAATCAGCTTTACTATATGGCCCGTCCTGAATTCTTCGAGGCCGGTTAAGTCTCGTCTTAATGTTCTCGTCCAGATAGCAGGAACAAAATGTGGTTGCTTCATCTGGAAGATAACTTTGGATGATAGAACCCTCTGGTCTATTTCTATTGCGTATATACTTTTTTAGAGTGTAGAGATACCTAAAGAAAACTATGTTAAATAAATAAATATGGGCATACATGACAATAATAATCTTACAAATTGCGCGAAACGAAAAATTCACGTACCTCTCGACGGGATACAACCATCGATATTATACCGGTCCGGCTAACTTAGCCTCAGTTGCAAGATGAACCGTCAGGTGTATTATGATATCGAAGAATGACGGTGGGAAAATACGCTCAAACTTGCAACATATCAACGAAATAGAATTTTCTAGTTTCTCCAGCGTCACAACATCTAGTATTTTAGCGCATAATTCTCTGAAAAAACAACATAGGTCATTGATTACTAGACCAACCGATTCGGGAAGGGAAGTCCTGAGGGCTAATGGGAGAAGGTGCTCCATAATAACATGGTGATCATGACTTTTCAGCCCATCGATCTTGCCTTTCACAATTTTTATTTTCTTGCTAAATGATCCTGAGAAATCTGTGGGAACTTTCAAATCATGCAACACCTGCAGGAATCTTTTCTTCTCCGGTTGTGACATATGATATGTGGTATTGGGAAGTACAAACTTGCCTGGTTTACCCGCTATCGGTTTAGGATGCAATTCACTTCTAATTTCCCAGTCTTGTAGATCCATCTGAGTATTGAGATTGTCTTTCGATTTCCCATCTTTACAAAGAAGCAAGTTGAGTAAGCGCTCGGATACTCTCTTCTCTATATGCATGACGTCCAGATAATGACGCACTAAATTTGTTGACCAGTATGGAAACTCGAAGAAAATGCTTAACTTGTTCCAGAATGGTGGTTTGACCTGTTTTGTCGGATCTATCCCGATGGTCATATTATTGTAACCATCTTACTGAGCAGTCACGTCCTCTCCGGACAATGGGGTTGGAGGTCTAAGAAGCTCCTGATGACCATAAAAGTGAACAGTGTTTAACCTATAGGGGTGGTCTAGAGGCAGGAAACGTCGATGGCCGCAATAACAAACTTTCCTGCTAAAATTCAAGAATTTCGATATTGTATGTTGATGGCAATAAGGACATGCTTTGTGACCATGTACGGACCAACCTGATAGCATTCCATACGCAGGAAAGTCATTAATTGTCCATATTAAAGCCGCACGCAATATGAATGTTGTATTTGTGTTTGCATCGTAAGTCTCTACACCATCAATGAATAAAGATTTTACCTCATCGATCAGAGATCGGAGATAGACGTCGATATTGTTTCCTGGTGAGTCTGTCGATAAGAAGAGGCATCATAAAATATGATTGGTCCATAACCAACCAAGGCGACAGATTATAAACTATCATTACAACGGGCCATGTGCTGTGGCTTCCAGCTACATAGTTAAATGGGCAGAAACCATCACTAGCGAGTCCGAACCTGACATTGCGAGGATCGCTACTAAATATTTCGTGCCTCCTATCGAAATCCTTCCATACCGGTGAATCTCTTGGATGACTCATTTTTCCATCTTCAGTTGGAGGAGCGCGGTGATGCCAAATCATTGCCTCGGCTATTTTCTTACACCTAAATAGCCTCTGCAGCCTCTTTATTATGGGAAAGTATCATGCTATCTTGACAAGTATATCGGGTTTCTTATCGGAATCTTTCAGCTTATACCTGGCCTCTCCGCATGTTAGACACTCTTTCAAATCTGAATTCTCTTTCCGGTACAACACACAATTTTTAGGACATGCTTGAGTCACTCACACTTCAGACCCAAATCAGACATCATCTTTTAGGCTCCGTACCAGCTGTCGGGCACGTTATTTTCCGGGAGCATAGAATCTTTCAAGAACAAAAGAAGTATTGTGAATGACTTGTTGCTTCATCCATTTAGGCACTTAATCTGGAAAAGTTGGACGAACCGTGAGAGGGTGGAATACTTTGCATTCTCATAAATTGGTTTTCTAGCATCATTGTAACGTTTCAGAAATCGTTCAGGCGAATTTTCCGTTAATCGGTATATAATTTGTGTTTTCCGTAAAAACCTAGAAGTAATCATTTTTCTGTATAGACTTAACTACACCTAGTTTAACTAAGAAATTGCTAGTTTGCGGTTTTTAGTTGTCACTTGAAAATTTTAATTCATTTAAATATTTTTCCTTAATTAAAATATTATTATAAGCTTTTAATTATGCACTTAATTAGTGGTAATTACATTTTGGATTGGGTTAATTATGCTAATGTGAATCCATGCCAACTTAATCACAAGTTTAAGTATTTTTGACTTCTTGCAAAATATCTTGGAAAATATTTAGATATTTTGAAGGTTTAAAGAAAATTTTAATTAAAAGGTTTTGAGATGGCATAAGTAGTTAAGCTTTAAGGTTGTTTTAACTTAGATATTTCCACATACTTCCACACACCTCCATTTTTCTCCCATGTTGGCCGAACCCCCCGCTGCCCCATTTCATTTCTCACCTCATTTCCACTTCTTTGAGCTTAAAAAATTCATCAAAAATCAACAAATAATCCCACAAACTCAAAAACAAATCCATACATATTATTCTTTAGCCTTAATCAAGCTTGGATTTTCATGAAAGTTAGCATTTTGGAAATCTTTTTGCAAGTTTAGAATCAAGTTTGTGAGGTATAAATCCTAACCATAAAGCTTATTTGTTGCTTAATGTCTTAAATCAAAATTTATTTGGTATTTATATGGTGCTATATTGCAAGATTAGAAATTCAAGAGAGGATGTGAAATCAAGTTAAGGTTTTGATTAATTGTTATGGTGTAGTTTAACTTGTTTAGACATGAAAAATATAAGCTAGTTGTTAGTTTGCAAATTGTTACTTTGAAATTTGTCTAAATGATATAATTGTGCAAACTAGGTTTTTAGAATATATTAAGATAAGTGAGCTTAAAATATAGTTAAGAGTTTTGAAGCCTAATTATGATATTAGATGTGTATGGTAGCCACTAGATCGCTAATCCATGAGGTTTTGCACCGAAACTCTTTTGGGTTGCTTACTAGGTTTTCGATAAAATTAGACGTGGGTTTTAAATTGACGTGGTAATGATATTGTTAGTGTATATGCCCTAAGGGCCATTAATGTATCATACTAGCTTGTATATTACTTAATGGAAGCTTGGGATATTCACAGTTGTATTAACAGTCTTGCTCAACATTGTAGTATACTACTTGGTTTATATCTATCTTAATATATGTATATGTTTCTTTTAGCATATCACGAATACATATTGATAGAGTCCTTAGGATCTTTCTTGACTACCAGCGTTGTGATGGCAGTCACACTAGTGGGGGCTGGGTAGTCTACAAGCACATCCTTTTTCAGGTCCCTAGTCGTAGGATTATCGAGATAGGGCATCGATACTCCGGAGTAGACTAGTGTGTACGCTACTTATCCTAGTTGGGGAGATGGTCTGTCCCACAGCCATCAGTACGTCGTACTAGAGATAGTATGCAGGTGCTCGTTGGGTTACGGGTACACCGGACAAGACTCGCAGGGAACTGTTGGTTGGTATTATACCCGTCGTCAGTTAACAGTTCCCAGGTGACATGAGTACAGCATAGTCCGTATACTTGACACTGCTGCTTCACCTCGGGTGTGTTCCCACTATTCTTAGATTGCTACACTACCACGGCTCGACTGAGTCGTGCAAACAAGTAGCAGTTGGGTGTAGTCCCGAAGCACTTGGAGGCAGTGGCAGTTAGATAGGATTCGTCTCTCCCGGTATTGGGAGTTGATATCGCGCTGTGTTTGGAAAGCCATTACGCAAGGTCCCTGGCCAGGGCAAGCGAGATTTACTGGTAGATTTTTCAGTAGCTTCTCAATGTGTAATGGGCTTCACTCTGACACGACTTATACCGCTTTTAGGGGACTGACGCTTGCCGCCCTTTAGGCCCGATATGCGATAATCTTAGACGAACAGACCGGACTGTACGAAGATTTTCACATCAGGCTCAGTAGGAGTTCTGATGGGTTTCCTCATCGGCCTTCTTATCGACATCGACCTGGGGACCGTTACGTACAGCTAGTACCGCTTGCGGCCTGTGGTTAAACCCACTGCCAGCGTAGTGTCGAGTCTTTAGAGTCCCACACAGAGAGTTTCCCTGCTTCATGCGAAACGATATAGAGGTCGTATGGTTTTACGACAGGGTTCGGACATATACGTGTATTTGTGCACGTACGATGTTCGGACAGATTATACTAGCGGGCTTTGGTTTAAGCCAGATTCTAGTATTGGATTATTGGATTTATACAGTCTCTGTATATCCGTATTTTTCGTAAATACGGATGGGAGGGGTGTTCCCCTCCGAACACAGAGACGCGACCGCGTATGTTAGTCTTGCCTGAGATTCTGGGCAGATGCTATTTGGTTTTATCCGTCCACCTCTCCGAAGATGCCAAGTTGATTTATGGCACCGTGTATCAGAGGTTTAGATGGATGCGGCCGATGTAGCAGTCTTCGTCAGATTCCCCCTCACTTGAGGGGTTTTTGATTGTGGGGACGCTCTTCCCTGCAGGCGCAAGCCCCTGCAGTTAATTACGTTACCGCATCGCGGTAACAACTTTCTCCTTCTCCAGAATTTCACTTCATGTCGTGGGTGTTTGTTTTTTTTGTGGTTGCCCGTGGATTGTATACGGAGACTAAATGATGCCGTCGCCCGTAAGACGTGGATTAGTCCAAATCCGTATTTACTTAGATTTGGTTTTGGTGTTTTAGTTTAAGAATACGTTAGCCCTATTTAAGGCTAAGATCAACTTAAACTTTTGTTAAAGATGCGTTAGCCTAATCTCCATACTAAGATCAACTTAACGGGATCATTTGGATCCGACAAGAGAGCAATTGGCTCTATCGTTTAGTTTAATGACGTTGCGGTCGATTTCCAGTTTAGGGACATGGTGGTCCATCATTCCCATTTGGGGACGAATATTAGGTTAAGGACATTTCGGTCCAACATTCCCATTTTGGGACGAATATTAGTTTAAGGACATTTTGGTCCACGAGTTTAAAGACCTCGCAGTCCGTGGAATGTGTGGTTGTCGGGACCCGTCACCTCTCTGAAGACGTTGAAGGATAACAACGACAGGTGTCAGAGGAGTTCAGAGATGTACCCTTGAACCGGATGTAAATTGATTTAAGAGAGTAATCTTGCTCAGTCAATTTAATTTGAGGACTTACGACCATGATTGGGCTAAGTCCAGTTGAGAATATTCAACGTTTTTATCTTTGGCCTATTAGGCCTGTGCTAGGGCTTTGCCCCTGTTTAATAATGCACTGCATTTTATTCTGGCCTGCTAGGCCTTTTTGATTTGGGCTTTGTCCCTTTATAAATGATGCAGAGCATCTATTTTTGTTTGGGCTCCGCCCTTTTTAGAGTAATGCATTGCATTTTATTTGGCCTGTTAGGCCTTTTTTAATTGGGCTTAGCACTTCTGTAAATAATACAGTGCATTAATTATCTGACAGTGGCTTGTCAGGCGCTTTGCGCCAATTATTGAGCGAAGGCTCATGTGGAGGTGACACGTGTCACGCTAGCGCAGTGCGCTGCGCCAGTGCGCAGCGCTGTTGCGCTGTGACACGTGGCGCGCTCTGGCGAGTTGCGCTAACTTCAGAGAGCAAAGCTCTATCTTAAAAGCGCATAGCGCAAGTTGTTATGGTGCTGACACGTGGCGCTCTCTGGTGGCTTGCGCCAACCCAGGAGCGCAATAGTGCATACCTACAAGTGCAAGACACTATTTAATCTCTTGATCCAATTTTGGACCCAAGAGAAGAATCTTTAAGATTCCAGAACTAATGGTTCATAAAAAGGCAATGCCTTTATTATTATTTTTTTTTATTGAAGATCATTGATCTTGTTCTTAGATCAATGACCTATTCAGAAGAAATTCTTCTTTTTATAAAGGTTTTACCTTTCTTTTTCCTTTCTGAATTTCTTCACAGAGTTCTTTAGAGTTTTCTCCCTGTTTCTTGAGTTTCTCTATTCTCTCTGTTGTTGTTCTTGTTTTTTTTTGAATTGGGGTCTAGGGGCCTTTATATAGTGCCCATTAATTAATTAAATTTGTTAAAGAGATCATTCTCTGAGTGATTTGGGGAATTTTCTCCACCGTTGGATCTTTGATCCAAGGGCTTCTGTTTTACAGAAGAAAATCTTCTTGTTTTAACCAGAACAGAAAGATCTTACTGGAATTTTAATTCTGTTTGGCGCAGATTGATTAATCTCAAAAACTATCTATTAATCGCCATCAGGAACGGCGTCGCTTTGCAGCTAGCCGGTGAGTACGGGTCGGTCCACAGGGATGTTGTGAATTTCCTAATCGCTCTTACGAGTTAATTCCGAACAGTGTGAATGGATTAATTAAATCTAAAAACTAAATTAATTTAGGGCAATTGAATTAAAGATCTAACTATCTAACTAGGGCAAGGAATTAAATTTAATCTTGGGCAGAGAATGAAAAATTACCTAGGGCAAGAATTGAAATTACCTACTTACTTTACAGATGGCTCTCTCCAAACATCAACACAAGACTTGTCAGATCTGAATTTCTGAAATGAAAAGAGGCATCGATGCTCTCCAAAAGAAATCTAAATTTTATTGATAAAAAGAGGCATAAGGAGGCATAGCCCTTACAATGATTTAGAGTTCCTATTTATAGAGGATAGGAAACCCTAAGTTACAATTGATTCGCACGTCTATATTTACCAAAATATCCTTAGAAAGACCTAGTCAAAGTAGACTCCAAGTTTTGGTAAAATTTTATGTCTCTGTCTCTTTAAAAAGAAGTATTGGGCCTTGAAATTTCCTTTGTTGGCTCTTCTGTCTTTGAGCTTCCTTATTATTTGGTTCTTTTATTAAAATAGCTTATATGTTTCTTCCAGATCTCCAGTAAATAATTGCGGTGGACTTTTAACCGTTCCCTTTGTAATCTTGGACCTTATATTACCTTGTACTTTGTGAATTTTATCTTTGATGTAGGCTTGATCAAGAGTCTATTGTTTGTTGGTCAAAGTCCACTTTTGCATCGTCTTTTCATCGTTTTCACTGTTTTCTGCTCCAAGAACCTGTAACCTGTACTATGTAGCAGACATGGGTCAAAAGCACCTGTTTATTTGTAAAAAGAATAAGAATGGGGAATATAATAATACAATATTATGGTATGAACAAATACACCCAAGCTTATCTTTTGCTCGTCCTCGAGCAAACTTATTTTTTATTCTCTATAAAAAACCTAACCGCACTTTCACAGGAAAACGCGATTGCACTGAGCTCGTGCAACAAGCCATTAAACTTCTAGGTGTCCCTAGGAGGAGGAGTGTTGTCTTCTGATGGTTTTCAGTGGATACTACCCATAAAATATTATGGTATGAACACAGATGCATCAGCGCTTGACACGTGTCGCGCAGCGCACAGCGCAGAGCAACTGCGCTGACACGTGTCGCGCAGCGTAGGGCGCAACGCAACTGCGCTGACACGTGTCGCGCAGCACAGCGTAGCGCAACTGCGCTGCCACGTGTCGCGCAGCGCAACTGCGCTGCCACGTGTCACGCAGCGCAGAGTGCAAGTCAGCTGAAGCGTTGCTTCATTTATTAAAGTTTGAATTTTAAACAGAGCTTTGCTCTGATTGGGGGAAACAAAAGCGTTGCTTCGTTTCCCGTCTTGGAATTTGAACAGAGTTTTGCTCTGATTGGGGTACACAAATGCCCCCCCCCCCCGCCGTTGCGCTTATGTGGCCCTCCAAACGTGAGCGCAGCGGTGGCAGAACTCCAACCATCGCGGCAATTCTTGGAAGTTGAAAGGGCATTTGATGCCTATAAATAGGACCTTTGGTCCTCCACAGATGATCATCATCTTTTAGAATTTTTACTTTCAAAACTTCAGAACCTTGCTCTTGCCTTCAAGAACTCCAAGAGTGAGAATTTCTTTAGAAAACACTTTTTAGGTAAATTTTTTTAATTAAATTAAATTAATTTTCATTGACAGAGCCTTACTCTCAATAGATCCCTGATCTAAACAAAACCCATTTAGGGTTTTACTTAGCAGAGCTTTGCTCTAAAAGGATCTAAAGAGAACTAAAGAGAACCCTGTTAGGATTCCATCAATAGAGTTCTGCTCTCTGAAAAATTTCATTTATAATTTCTTGATTCATTAATGGAGCTTTGCTCCTTTTAAATCATATAGAAGAACTCTTAAAAGTTGCTGATTTTTGCCGATCTTCTTTTATAGGAGTGCCTACATGTATGACCTCGACGAGATTATCTCCTACGGGGACATCCGCCGACTCGGACGTTCCCAAAATCGAGAATTTACTAATGCCGAGTGTGCCGAGATCATGAGTCGCTTCGACGCATACAACGGTCAATTGCTTCCCCGACGTTCCTCTCTCCTGAAGCTTATCGTGGGAGCCATCTGGGAAGCACTTCCCTTATTCTGTTCCGGTGTGCCGCTTAGGGCATTGGATGCCGCCGAGGATAAGGTGCACTGGGTGTACCTGATAAACTTAATCTCGAAGAGATGGCGAGACAATCTTGTCGATCTCCTACACCAGGCCTTCCAACAGTCTGCCATACTCGCTGCTTATTGGAGGGAGGAGGACATCAGTGGGGACCCCGACGCTCGTGCTCACGAAAGAAAGCACACCAGGATGGTTCGCCAGGCTTGGAAAGTTTTAGATAAGGTTACTTTCGAATTCCTCAACCCATGTCCTAGGTCTGAGGTTATACCGTTGTAAACATTTCAATAATGTTGTTGTTTATTGCCTTTATTGATGTAAAAACTTTCCAAGTATGAATGCCAAATCTTTTGCTTCCTTCCTTTTATTTTCTGCGTTGTTATTGGCATATTCCTCAAGTAAGCGTAGCCTGTAGGTGATATAGAACATTCTGTCTTAAATACTCTTGGGAGCAGTGATGGCTTAGGAAGCAGGTTCAGATCTGCTACCTAAGGCTTTTCAACTTTATGAGCCGTAAGGGTCTCATAAAGACTTTTCTCCTTACGGATCGAGAGGATCTTGTAGGTGTATTTTCTCCCTAAGAATCGTGAGGATTCCTAAGTGCGTTTTCTCTTATAAGTCGTAAGAATCTTATAAGAGAATTTTCCCTCTTACGAGTCGAGAGAACCCGAAAGCGGTTGTTCCCTCCTTGTCGAGATCCGACTTTGGAGAGTGAGATCCGTGAATAGTATGCAAGAGACCGTTTTAGACCGACTTGCAGGGTCCCAGTGCTTAGGAAACAAGTTTTTTAATCCCTGCTGCCTGAGGCTTTATCTTGCATGTCGAGACGAATCGGGAAGTCCTCGCGAAGACACTAATTTCCTCACGAGTCGAGACGAATCGAGCAGCTCCCGTCAAGGACACTAATTTCCCTGAGTTGAAGTATTTTGCCGAGGATGCTGGTTTCCTAGAGATTGAAACGAATTGGAGTATTCCTGCGGAGACACTGGTTTCTCTGCGGGCCGACGCGAATCAGGAGGCTCTCATCAAGGACGCTAGTTTCCCTAAATTGAGGTATTTTGCCGAGGACGCTGGTTTCCTCGAGGTTGAAACGAATCGGAGTATTCCTGCTGAGACACTGGTTTCTCTGCGGGCCGACGCGAATCAGGAGGCTCTCATCAAGGACGCTAGTTTCCCTGAATTGAGGTATTTGCCAAGGACACTGGTTTCCCTGGGGTTGAAACGAATCGATATGTTCCTGCAAAGACGCTAGTTTCTCTGCGGGTCGACGCGAATCAAGATGTTCTCGTCAAGGATGCTAGTTTCCCTGAATTGAGGTATTTGCCAAGGACACTGATTTCCCTGGGTTTGAAACGAATCGATATATTCCTGCAAAGACGCTAGTTTCTCTGCGGGTCGACACGAATCAGGATGTTCTCGTCAAGGACACTGGTTTCCCTGAGTCGAGTATTTTGCCGAGGATGCTGGTTTCCTCAAAGTTGAAACGAATCGGAGTATTCCTGCGGAGACGCTAGTTTCTCTGCAGGCCAACGCGAATCAGGAAGCTCTCATCAAGGACGCTAGTTTCCCTGAATTGAGGTATTTGCCAAGGACACCGGTTTCCCTAGGGTTGAAACGAATCGATGTATTCCTGCAAAGACGCTAGTTTCTCTGCGGGTCGACGCGAATCAAGATGTTCTCGTTAAGGACACTGGTTTCCTGAGTCGAAGTATTTGCCGAGGACGCTGGTTTCCTCGAAGTTGAAACGAATCGGAGTATTCCTGCGGAGACCCTAGTTTCTCTACGGGTCGATGCAAATCAAGATGTTCTCGTCAAGGACACTGGTTTCCCTGAGTCGAAGTATTTTGCCGAGGACACTGGTTTCCTCGGGGTTGAAACGAATCGGAGTATTCCTGCAAAGACGCTAGTTTCTCTGCGGGCCGACGCGAATCAGGAGGCTCTCACCAAGGACGCTAGTTTCCCTGAATTGAGGTATTTGCCAAGGACACTGATTTCCCTGGGGTTGAAACGAATCGATGTATTCCTGCAAATACGCTAATTTCTCTGCGGGTCGACGCGAATCAAGAATTTCTCGTCAAGGACACTGGTTTCCCTGAGTCGAAGTGTTTTGCCGAGGACACTGGTTTCCTCGAAGTTGAAACGAATCGGAGTATTCCTGCGGAGACACTGGTTTCTCTGCGGGCCGACGCGAATCAGGAAGCTCTCATCAAGGACGCTAGCTTCCCTGAATTGAGGTATTTGCCAAGGACACTGGTTCCCCTGGGGTTGAAATGATCTGTGGTGGTCCTTCAGGTCTTATATAAGTTACCGTCAAAACCGTGAAGTTAGAAATTTGATCTTTGATTCGTTTGCTGGCACTGCGTCTGCTGTATCGAGACGAATGCCGCGGTTGTCTCTAGGTTGTTAGTGAACCGCCGAGATTTGGCTTCGCTTCCTGACGGAGCCTGTTGGGAAGGTATGGTTCTCTCTTTGTTTGTGCCCTTGGATTGTATACAGGGATCGATGTGATCTCACCTGTAGGGCAAAAGTTTCATCAATTTTTTTATATTATTGCTTTATTTCCGCGATGCTCTATCATTTCAGCTTTTATATCGCGAAGGTCGCGATTGCCCAATCATTTCGGCTATTTATTTTATTCTTACTCGCTGCTTTTTATTGCGAATTGCCCAATCATTTCGGCTGTTTTGTGTGCATACGTTTTTACCTGCTGCTTTTTATTGCAAGTTGCCCCATCATTTCGGCTATTTCGTATGCATGTGCGGCCTACTGGCTTTTCGCCGTAAACCTGAAATTTGACACCGATTTCGGCATCAGCACCGCTACAACTGAGATATTGCCAGGAGCGAGTCGTCATTTGCCTCTGTCGATATCGAACAAAGGTGGCTTAGCAAACAGGGTTAAGGTCCTGTCGACTAAGGCTTTTGACTTCATGAGCCGTAAGGGTCTCACAAAGGTATTTCTCCCTACAAGTCGTGAGGATCTTGTAGGTGTATTTTCTCCTTAGGAATCGTGAGGATTCCTAAGTGTATGTTCCTCTGTAAGTCGTAAGAATCCTACAAAAGGGTTTTCTCCTTGTAAATCGAGAGGACCTACAAGGGTTGTTTATCATATGGACATATCCCTAGCCACGGGTGGGACTTTGTTAGGGAAATGTTTATTCACGCCCGTGGATTGTATACAAGGGTCAGTGCTGGGCCACTTGTAGGGCAATATCGAAGGTTGTGGGGGCTGCTTAAGCACAGGTTTAGGTCTCTGTAACTTAAGACTTTCAAATCTTATGAGCCGTGAGGGTCCCATAAGAGAGTTCTCCTTACGAGTCGTGAGGATCTCGCAAGTGTATTTTCTCCTTAGGAATCGTGAGGATCCCTAAGTGTGTTGCTCCCTTGTGAGTCGTAAGGATCTCACACGGGTGGTTTCTCCTTACAAGGTCGAGAGGACCCTGTAAGTGTCTTTTAACGAGGTTGCGTCCTTCCGGGTTTTCATAAACACTCGCCGGTAGCCCTGTTGTTTTTACTCACGGAGCCCTTTCGGGTTTTCATCCGTGCCCTTTTGCTTATGGACATACCGTTTTTTTTTATTATTATTATTTTTGTTCTCTTTTTCCTAACGAGGTTGCGCCCTTTCGGGTTTTCACGAACACTCACCGGTAGCCCTGCTGTTTTTACTCACGGAGCCCTTTCGGGTTTTCATCCGTGCCCATTTTGCTTATGGACATACCGTTTATTTTTTTTATCTCTTTTTTTTATCGGTTTTGTGATGTTTCAATCCACCATAGTTTATCGACATCTCGGTCAACAGCTAGTTTTAGGACGTAGTGGTCCGTCATTAGTTTAAGGACGTTTCGGTCCGTCATTAGTTTAAGAACATTTCGGTCCGTGGTGAAGAAGGTCGGCTACTACTTATAGAGTTCGGGATTAGAAAGATAGCGAGCAGACATAGTCGTCGTCATCTATCATTGACCTAGGCTGTGGCTCACTAAGCGTAGCATTTCTTCAGGAAGCGGCCGTTTATTGGCCTGAAAGGCCTTTCACCGTGCATATCCATGAGTAGATAGGCTCCACCCTGGTAGACCTTGTCTATGATGTATGGGCCTTCATAGTTCGGCTCGAATTTTCCTCGCTTGGCGCGATTGGGGATCATAGGCCTTTTGACCACTAGCATGAGTTCGTCTTGGCGGAATGTCCTCGGCCGGGTCAATATTTCGTATGAGCGCGTCATCTTTGCTTTATAGGCCTCCAGATTTTGTTGCGCTATGAGCCGTGTTTCATCAAGGGCATCAAGCTCCTCAAGCCTAAGGTGAGCATTTTCTTCGTCCGTCAGCTCGTAGTGGACTGCGACTCGTGGAGAAGGTAATTCTATTTCGAGGGGGAGTACTGCTTCTGTACCGAAGACTGACGTGTACAGCGTTGTGTTCGTGGCCGTCTTGAACGTAGTTCGATACGCCCAGAGAGCTTCTTGCAGTCTCTCGTGCCGGTCCTTATTTCGGGACACCGTCTTCTTTATGATCTTTGTCAAGGTCTTGTTGAAGGCCTCGGCTAGACCATTAGCTCGCGGATTATAAACCGAGGAATATCTCCAGTCTATATTATGCTGCTACGCGAAGCGACTGATCTTGTGGCTTCCGTAGGCTGGCTCGTTATCGGAGATGATCCGTCACGGAGTTCCAAACCGGTAAATGACGTCCGTCTTGAAGAAATGGAGGATATTCTCTGTCTTCACTTCCCTCAGCGGTACTGCTTCTGCCCATTTGGAGAAGTAGTCAGTCGTCGCCAGGATGAAACGATGTCCCCTAGACGATGCTGGTTCGATGGGGCCAACTATGTCAGTTCCCCACATTTCGAAAGGCCGGCTAGCCACCGTTGGATGTAGTGGATTTGGATGCTGGTGGATGAAGTCCCCATGGATTTGGCATGAGTGGCACTGCTTCGCATATTTGAGGCAGTCCTGAATCATCGTGGGCCAGTAGTAACCCATCCGTTTAACCTTCAACTTCATCTTTGGGCCTGCTTGTTGAGAACCGCAGAGTCCGTCGTGAACTTCCTGAACGATTCTTTTGGCCACTTCGGGTCCCAGACATCTCAACCACAGAGAATCAAACGACCTCTTGTACAGAGTATCATTGAAGAAGGCGAAAGATAGAGCTCATTTCATAAGTTGATGCCTTGAGGACGCATCTTCGGGCGTTCGACGGTATTTGAAGTAGTCAATAAAGACTTCCCTCAAATCTTTAGCCTTTTCCTGGTCTTTTATTTGCATAGCCATTTACTCAGTCTGTCACGACCCGAAAGAGCACGTGACTGGCCCTTGAATCCTATGAAGTCTACAGGACTCCATCTGATCCAAGTAAGCCAAAAGCCCAGAAATCTAAAACCATTTTTAAGAATAATTAAAGAAACTGGTTTTAAGAGGTAAAGAAAACATGTTTAAAAATCGAGTTTTTAAATAACTAAGCCGAATATGAATTTTTAAAATGGGCAATTTTTCCTATAAATTTCGGCAGAGTTTCTTTTGTAAAAACTGGCCCCGAACGGGGTACAACAAGAAACAATATATATATAACATGATAAAAGGCATCCCCAAACGGGAGCTAGCTCTTCGTCAATCGACGGCCACAACCACACAAGTAAGAACAATATACAACGCCCAAGGGCGAGGATCTAAACTGAAAGAAAACTCAAAAACAGCTAGAAAACCGCAATACTACTAGCGCGACTCTAAGGTCAAAATAATACAACACTGTCTCCAAGTCTGAAAGAATATACAAGTTTTGGTTGATGGACAAATCTAGATACAATGAATAATACAAATACAATAGCGGTTCTGATACAAATGAACCCACCTATCCAAGCAAGTCACCCAAAAGGAAGCAGTGTGCCAGAAATGCCGCTATGGAACTGTACGGCAAACCTGCAAGAACTGGGGCACAACGGGGGTGAGTTGCCAACTCGCGAATAGAAAGATATCTACAAGCAGAGATCGAATGCATGACCATCCTAGGTCAATACGATCAGATATAAATAAACCTCAAAATGAATAAAGCTGAAACATGCTAAACTGGCAATGTAATCTCTATACATGAGTGTAATGCCAAGTGCTCGTGCTAGTGTCTCAGGTAATAGCATGTCATGAATATGAGGTATAATCAATGTAATCAAATCTGTACACACGTGGATCCCGTCCACTCGTCACCCACTGACAATAATCATCATGCAAGTAAGTATCACAAGCCTGTGGATGGTGTTGGGGTAAAAATTTACACCCCGGTTGACCAAGTCAAAATCCAAGTCAACCCCAAGCCAAGTGGGCCCAAGCCCAGACCCAGTGGGCCCATGCCCGGGTCGAGCCCGAACATGAAGCGGCCGGCCTCCCCCCATGCCAAGATAAAAATTTTGTAATAAATAATTTTTGTTGCATTTTCTTTTATTTTATTTTCGGATAAATGTAAGAAAAATAGGCATAAAGCCAAATTTTTGTAAAGCCCATGGCTTATGTGCAAAAAGAAATGGCACATGAGCCATGGGATAGGCAAAATGCCATTTTGAGAAGCCCAAGGGGCTATGTGTAAAGTGTATAGCCTATAAAGGCAAAAGATAATGAAAATATCTCAGAACTTTTTCTCTCTCCAAAAAAAAGTTTCAGAGCTGAGCTCTTTCTTCCTTCTCCAAGGTTCCAAAACCTTCTTCTTTCTTTTGAATTAAATCAAGAGTTTTACTCTTCCTTTTTCAAAACAAATTAGTTTTTCACCACAAAACCCATCAAGGGGAACTCAGATCTTCCATCAGATCTCAAAAAGAAAAGATTTTGAAATCCCACATCTCTTGATCTTCAAGATCCAGCTAACAGAGGAGGAAGAAGAAGAACATCTTTCACTAAACCCTCAAAAAAAGAAGAAAAACACATTCAGGAGTCCAACTCCTCTCTGATTTCTCTTCTGAGAAATTTTTTTAGGCTAAAAGCCTGTTGTGCCTCACCTGCGCGCTTGCGCAAGTGCGCAAGTCGCCCGCGTGCCGACACGTGGCGCGCGCTTGCGCAACTGCGCAAGTGCGCAAGTCGCCCGCGTGCCGACACGTGGCGCGCGCGCTTGCGCACCTGCGCAAGTGCGCAAGGCGCCCGCGTGCCGACACGTGGCGCGCGCGCTTGCGCACCTGCGCATCCCTTGGATGTCTTTTCCCCCTCTTTTTGTGTACATATATACATATATACATATGTATACAAATTTATACATACACGTACTCCACGACACTGTCCCTGTTAGAAAAAATTTTCTAACGGGGCGCTGCCCCGCACCCCGCAAGGGGGCTGCTAGCCCCCTTGACCCCCAGCCCGCTATCCGGGTAGCGGGACCCCCGTAAAAACTCTGCGTGGCTCCCGATATATCCAAAACCCCCTTTCAAAACACACGCACACTGCACATTGAGTTCGCATGACCAGTTTAACCCGTTAATCGGAGGTTCCCTCGCCCCAAAGGCGATGGGTAATTAACGGCAGCTTAGTCCGCGGCTGCCGGAGATTCGGATCCCCACAATCATTAAACCCCGGCCTACCCTAGGCAGGGGGAATCTGTAGTACGCCTGACAAGCGCTCGCGTATTCCCATCTCACTGGGGTGACGAAAAACACCCTACAGATTCTGGCACGCCCGGTGGGACTTGCCCACTTGCGCAGTTCTCTGGCAGAGATCCCGGCGGAACAGGTGGCCAAGCCAGTCTCAAGGGGTAAGAGGCCGAATGTCGTGATTGCCAAGGCACCACAACCGAAACTTAAGATGGTGTCTGAACGAGTCCCTGGCGCTCTAGCTGGGGGCAAGACTTCCGATGCGAAGGGCAACATTAAATGTTGCGTACGAGCTCAGGCGATGACTCCAACAAATGCACAATCGGGCGTATTTCCAAGGCCCTCCATCAATCGGTCTGCGGCGTTTTCCCAAAAAGCCGAAGTCTGCCAGGTGCTTAGAACGGAAAAGTTAAGGCAGAAGCGGCTCAGGTATCGAGCCAACAAGAGGGCCAAGGCTTCGGCCAAATGGAATCGTGTGAAGTTCCAAGTGCAGGGTTGCCCCGCGACGACGGCTGAGTCGAACGTAAGAATCAGCAATTCCTTCGAGCCTCTGAAGTGGGTTCAGAAAAACGCCATGACCGCCAGAATCAAGAAAACAGCGGTTCGAACAGTGCCACAAAGAGACGTGTCCCGGCCCCAACGGAGAAATTATGACACAGTCTCATCAAGAGTCTATCAAGCACTCTGTGCCGCACGAAAGCAGCGGGGAAAACCCAGAAAAGATGCGCCAGCACCATTTAAGAACCTGGTTGGGCCAGCCGTCTTCAATCGACTACCAGCTACCGAAACAAGGGGGCCAAGACAGCGATCCATGAAATCAGCTGCCAATGATAGAAAGACGTCCGGATATACCATCCATACGGTCTATATGGCGGGCGGGCGCCCTAGCGACAACCTTCGCAGCAAAAGCAAGGACGGGGCCACCACATCCCAAGCCCAATCTAGCCTGAATGTGGTTGCCGCCACCTAAGAACAGCCGCCCCTGCTGGATGAAGAAAACCCTCTCGATGAGGATGATAGGCAGATAGACCCCTCGGTCCATGTAGAGTCAAGCTCGGACAGCGAGGAAGAGCCGACTTTCCGCCCTAGGACTGCGGAGCAAGAGCTGCTTCAAGAACTTCGAAAACAGCTCAGGAGCAAAGATAAAGAGATGGCCAAGCTCTATTCGAAGATTGACGACTTAACGAACGTGGTGATGCAGCTTACGGCTCAAATTGCTCGAGCGCCTCCTAATCAAGCACAAGCCGCCACTAATCAGCCGGGTGACGACAATCCAAGGCAGCCAATGCCTGTTCCTTTGGGACCAAGACTGGTTGAGCCGAATGAAAGCCGGCTACATTCCGCTTCTGGGGACGCCTTGGCCCCAGATAGCACTATCCCGCTAACACAGGATCGGATAATGGATTTGGTCACCAGCAAGGTTAAAACATTGGTGGCCGAAGCCGAAGCTCAGAAAGAAATCGGCAGTAGTGGGCGGCCATATCCCGCGCAGTACGATCTGATTGAGTTCCCAAGCGGCTATGTCATTCCTAAGTTCGGAAGATTTGATGGAACGGGGAATGCAAACCAGCACGTCGCCCACTTCAAAGCATCGTGCGGAAATACAGGGGGCAATGACGCGCTCCTTCTTCGTCAGTTTGTCAACAGCCTGACCGGCGTCGCCTTCGACTGGTATGCGAGTATACCGGATGGGTCCGTCATTACCTTTGCCCAAATGGAGTCCCTGTTTCGGCAAAGGTTCATGAGTGTCAGTGATAAAATCTCCATTGCCGACCTTGTGAGGACCAAGCCGGGGAAGAATGAAAGCAACACTGAATTTATCGCTCGATGGCGTAATCTCACAGTCAAGTGCGAACCGCCGCTGGAGCAGGACCAGTCCGTCAGCCTTCTTATTGGGAACCTCAGCAATTGGATGGTCCCATTCTTGTGTACAGCGGGCCTCAAGACGTTTCAGGAGCTAACCAAGAAAGTCCAAATGCTGGAACGCTCGAAGCAAGAGTCCCCGCCAGACTCTCAGAGAGACAAAACCTGGAAAAGCAAGCGGGACGACAACCGTAGAAGCGGGAGTTCCAGCAGTACCAATGTCTTCAATGCCTCCGACAATGAAGAAAAGCGAAGGGCGGGCGAATCCAAAACCAACCGGTCTCGAAAGCCATTGCTGGGAGGAGATGGGCCTTCCCTAGAGGAGAAAAAGAACAAGGTTTACTCTTTTAGAAGAGACAAGGTCCGCAAGATATTTAAAGATGCCTTGAACAATGGCCTACAACTGCCGGAGTCGAAAAGACCCCAAGAAGCAAAAATGACCGACAATCCCTTGTATTGCCCGTACCACCGAGTAGTGAGCCATGCGATCGAGGATTGCTATATCTTCAAAGACTGGGTCGAGAAGCAGTACAAGGCCGGAGAGATCGAGCTGTCCAAAAGCGTGTTGGTGAACAATCAAGTTGCAACCGCCAACTTTATACAGACGGAAGCTGAAGCCTTCTGGGAGCAGACAGCCGAACCCGCTGCCCTGACAAACGAAACTGACTCATCACGGCCTCCGTGGAGTACGCACATATCTAATAAGACGAAGAAGATGATAAAGCTACTTCGGAAAGAACCCAGGATGGAATGGGAAGGACAGAAGAAGCCTACCAGCCCAGCTGCCAATGCGGCTCCATCAGGCTCAAAATCCAAGAAGCTCAAGAAGAAGAAAAGTGCAGCTCGGCGCGAAAAAGAGTCTGCAGGGAGATCGACCATTCAAAAGTATATCGATTCCCTCGAAGAATATGAGCAAAAGGAAAGAACATTGATTCAATTGAAGGAGTTCTTCCCTGTACAAGCGGCTGAAATTCTGGAGGAGTTAG
Organism: Agapanthus africanus; assembly: GCA_030015575.1. Lineage (NCBI taxonomy): Eukaryota > Viridiplantae > Streptophyta > Magnoliopsida > Asparagales > Amaryllidaceae > Agapanthus > Agapanthus africanus. The sequence goes on from CM057341.1 coordinate 783,643,523, forward strand.
AAGAAGACTCCAATGAAGAAATTCCAGTAGTGACCTGCTACGCCATCCATCTTGGCAGCGACTCTGAGGATGATCTCTGTTTTCCGGAAGAGGACGAGGAGCTCACCACAAAGGCCAATCAAATCCAGCTCAGAAGCGGCAGGGCTCTACCGCAAAATCAGGGCAACGCCCCAAAAGGGAAGGAAAAACAAGTCACTAATGAAGAAGATGGCAGAGAACCGGCTGATGAAAACATAAGTCCTTCCTCGGTGGACTATAATGTCTTGGCGCATCTCCGGAAGCTTCCGTCTCTCCTGAGCATCTACGACGCCTTGGTCCTATCTAAGGAGCTTAGAGATGTTCTCATCCACGCTCTGCAAAACCCCGAGCGGTATCAGGCGCACTTTGCGGAAATTAACATGAAAGAAGCCCAGCATGCTTTGTATACCGCCGCAGTCACATTTAAGGATGAAGACTTGCTACTGGGAACGGCTGAGCATAATCGGCCGCTTTACGTGACCGGGTACAGCGACGGAGATCGAATTAATCGCATATTGATTGATCCGGGGTCCTCAGTGAACATCATGAACTTGCGAACTCTGAAGAGTTTGTCAATGGACGTCCGACACCTGTCAAGGGAAAGGATTGTCATTCAAGGCTTCAACCAAAATTGTCAGCAAGTTCTGGGGTCTATAGCTCTGCCAATCAAATTCGGGGATCTGCAAACTGAAGCTAAGATATACGTGATCGACGCCGACACGTCTTATAAGATTCTCTTGGGGCGGCCGTGGCTCCACGATTACGGCATCATTCCGTCAACTCTCCATCAATGCATGAAGTACACTAAAAATGGCGAAGAAAGACGCATTGACGGAGACATCCAGCCGTTCGGTGTGCATGAAGTCCGATATGAAGATTCTCGGTACTTTACGAACCACCAAAATGCTAAGCCACAACTGACTGAGGATAGAACGGCCCCAAGACTCAAAAGCAAATCTGCGCCGGCTATCACTTTCAAAAGCAAAAATACCCAAGTGCGCCCGCATTTCGGCAGCGACTCTGATGAGTCCGACGCTGGAAGCCCGTCCTTCCGCAAAATTCGCCCTCATTTCGGCAGCGATACGGACGAATCTGTTACTGAAGGCCCATCTAGCAGCAAAGTCCGCCCTCATCTTGGCAGTGACACTGAAGAGTCAGAGGAGGAGGACCTGTCGTGCAACAGCGGTGCAGATTGGACCCCCACGCAACAAGCGAAACTACGAGAGACCTTCGAAGTTGCAGAAGGGTCCCTAGCCGTTACAAGGGTACCAGAGCAAATGTGCAAAGAGCTCGATGCATTATCAATCTCCACCGTGGACCAGCTGAAAACATTCTACGTTCCCGGGAGGAAAAGTGGACAGAAGGGCATCTTGTTTTATGGGTCAAACCCCGTTGTGCACCCGGACGACCTTTCTGTCGCGTGCCTTCCCTATGAGAGAGGCATAAGAGCCATCCTCAATCCCAGATACTATGCGCCCGAGATGCGGGAATACTTTAAGAAGTGCGGATGCCGGTTATATCAAACGGAGTCCGAAGCAAAGTTTTACGAAGGGCTATGGTATCCGCCCCAAGTCCGAGCACTCATCGATGGATGGATTCCAGATAGACGGGGCATAGGCTACATTCAACCTGATTCCAAAGCGTGCTACATGATCCATGTTGGTGAGACCAGCGAAAGATCAAATGATGATGACGAGATAGCCGAGCCAGAAGAAGCTCCTCAAGAGCTCGAAGATGGCGGACAAGCAACCTTTGATGAGCTAACCGAGATTGACTTAGGAACGCCCGATAATCCAAGGCCGACCTACATCAGCTCACTCTTGTCGGAGGAAATGAAAGAGCAGATAATTGCCCTGCTGCGTGAGTTCGTCGACTGCTTCGCGTGGACGTACAAAGAAATGCCTGGCCTTTCCCCTGAGGTAGCCGTGCATAAGCTGGCTATATCTCCTGATGCTAAGCCAGTCAAACAAGCTCCTCGAAGAATGAGAAGGGAGTTGGAAGAAAAGGTCATCGAGGAAACCAAGAAGCTCATCGAGGCCGGCTTCATCAGGGAAGAGAAATATGCAGACTGGATCGCATGCATAGTCCCAGTGAAGAAGAAAAATGGGCAGATCCGAGTTTGTGTCGATTTCAGGGACCTCAATAAGGCATGTCCTAAAGACGACTTCCCGCTACCGGTCATGGAAATGATGGTCGATGACACCTCAAATTACGAACTGTTCACCTTTATGGACGGCTCGTCTGGATATAATCAGATCAAGATGTCGCCTGAGGATGAGAAGCACACAGCATTTCGAACCCCGATCGGAATATATTGCTACAAGGTAATGCCATTCGGACTGAAGAACGCAGGTGCTACATATCAAAGGGCGATGACTAATATCTTTGATGACCTAATCCATAAAGTCGTCGAATGCTATGTCGATGATCTGGTCGTCAAGACTAAAGCCAAGGCCGATCATATCCAAGATCTCAGGACCGTTCTCACCAGACTGAGGGAATACGATCTGAAGATGAATCCTCTGAAGTGCGCTTTTGGCGTGTCATCGGGAAAATTCCTGGGCTTCATAGTCCGACATCGAGGGATCGAAGTTGACCCATCAAAGATAAAGGCCATCATGGAGATGCCCCCTCCGAAGAGTCTGACGCAGCTAAGATCTTTTCAAGGCAAGCTTGCTTATATACGGAGGTTTATCTCAAATTTATCAGGGAGATGTAGGCCCTTCTCAAAGCTCATGAAGAAAGGAGCTCCTTTTATCTGGGATGCCGAATGTCAAGCAGCGTTCGAAAGCATTAAACAATACTTGTTGCACCCTCCAGTGCTGGCCGCTCCTATTCCAAATAAACCGCTGATTCTCTACACTGCCGCGTTGGACGAGTCACTCGGTGCGCTCCTTGCCCAGAATAACGAGGAAGGAAAAGAAAATGCCCTCTACTACCTCAGTCGAACTCTAGTCGGGGCGGAACACAACTACTCCCCAATAGAAAAGCAATGCCTGGCGCTAATATTTGCTGTGAAGAAGTTGAGGCACTATTTACTCGCTCATCGGGTTATGCTGATCTCCAAGGTCGACCCGCTCAAACACTTCATGACCAAAGCAAGCCTAGCCGGCAGAATGGCAAGATGGGCTGTCATGCTACTTGAGTTTGACATAGTTTACACTCCTCAGAAAGCAGTAAAAGGGCAAGCACTTGCAGACTTTCTCGCTGCTCATCCCATACCAGAAGGGTCGCCGCTAAATTGTGAGTTACCCGATGAACAAGTGCTGCACCTCGAGGAAGACGAGCCATGTTGGGAGCTCTACTTCGATGGAGCCTCATCAATAAGGACCTCCAGTAAATCAAGCGTCCCGGAGATAAAAGCAGGGATAGGATTGGTGTTCATCACACCATCAATGGAAACCCTACGGCGTTCTTTTGCTCTCACCGAGCCTCGGACAAACAATGAAGCTGAGTATGAAGCTCTGATAGCTGGTTTGGAACTCGCCATAGAAATGGAAATCCGTCGGCTACGAGTTTACGGTGACTCCCAGCTCGTCGTCAACCAAGTAAGCGGCGATTATAAGATATACAAACTCGAATTAGCTCGGTACAGAGGTCGAGTGGTGGAACTCATGAAACGGTTCACTCATATTGAACTAACGAGAGTCCCTAGAGCGTTGAACGGAAAGGCTGATGTACTCGCTCGCTTGGCCAAGGAGCTGGCTGATCCTAACATGGACGAAATTCTTATCACAGTCAGGAGCCGGCAAATTCTACCCCCAGTCTCTCTACGAGAAGAGGAAAGCGCGTAACAGAAGAGCAGTCCTGCGGAAGAAGCTTCGATCATCCAAGACGAGCCCGATTGGAGAGAACCCTTCATAGAGTACCTCCGATACGACAAGCTGCCCGAAGAAAAATCTGCGAGGATTCAGCTGAAGAAGAGAGCTCTCCGATACGTGTTTGTAAATGACACACTATACCGCAGGTCATATGACCAACTCTGGCTCAGGTGCCTGTCGTCGGCCGAAGCCCAAAAAGTCATGAAAGAAGTTCACTCAGGCGTTTGCGGTGCTCACCAATCTGGCCCCAAGATGCGACTTCAAATCAAACGGCTTGGGTATTACTGGCCCACCATGATACGGGATTGCGGAGAGCATGCAAAGAAATGTTATATCTGCCAAATTCACGGTGATTTTATTCACAAGCATCCCAACCCATTGCATCCTACAGTGGCGTCGTGGCCCTTCGAAGTTTGGGGCACCGACATTGTTGGCCCAATTGATCCTCCGTCATCTAAAGGCCACCGGTTCATACTGGCCACGACAGACTACTTCTCCAGGTGGGCTGAAGCTGTCCCGCTAAAAGAAGTCAAGACAAAGGATATTCTGACATTCTTCCAGCATAATATTCTATACCGCTTCGGTACACCAAGAAGAATCATTTCTGACAACGGGCCTTCTTTCAAGAGCTTCAATGTCTCAAGGTTCGCTACTCAGCACAAGATAGACTGGAGATATTCCTCCATCTATAATCCAAGAGCCAATGGGCTAGCCGAAGCCTTCAATAAGACTCTATGCAAGCTCCTGAAGAAAAATGCTTCAGCCAACAAGAGAGACTGGAATCTCAAGCTTCACGAGGCATTGTGGGCATATCGTACCACGCACCGTACTCCAACTCAGTCCACTCCATACTCATTGCTCTTCGGAGTGGAGGCGGTCCTCCCCCTCAAAGTCGAAGTTCCAAGCTTAAGAATGGCCGTTCAGCATGAATTGACAGAAGAGGAAAACGTGCTCCTTCGACTTGAAGAACTCGATGCCCTCGAAGAAAAGAGGCTCGCGGTGCAGCAAAATCTGGAGCTATACCGAGCCCAAATGTCACGGGCCTATGACAAGATAACCCGTCTCCGCGCTTTCAAGAAAGGTGAATTGGTGTTGGTCCTCAAAAGACCGATTATCCCCAATCGACATGCCAAGGGAAAATTCGAGCCAAACTGGGAAGGACCATACGTCATCGAGAAAGTGTTTGACGGAGGATCCTACCAACTAATAAGTGCCGAGGGAGAAAGGCCCATGCCACCCATCAATGGCCGATATCTCAAGAAATACTACACGTGAATGCTCCAAGTCGCAGGCGAATTGAGCACATCAGCCCTACGGTCTGGATCAGACATCCTGCAAAACCGTATACAATCCACGGGCGTAAATGACCCCTATTTCTCCCAAATCCTGCCGGTGAGACTACTTTTAAAGTCCCACCAGCGAAGCAAAAAAAAAAAAAAAAAAAAACGGTATGTCCACAAGCAAAATGGGCACGGATGAAAACCCGAAAGGGCTCCGTGAGTAAAAACAGCAGGACTACCGGCGAGTCTGTGAAAACCCGAAAGGGCGCAAACTCGTGAAAAGAGATGAAATACACTCACAAAGTCCTCTCGACCTTGTGAGGAGAAAACCCCTGCGTGAGATCCTTACGACTCACAAAGGAGCAACACACTTAGGAATCCTCACGATTCCTAAGGAGAAAATACACCTGCGGGATCCTTACGACTCGTAGGGAGAAAATGCTTTTATGGGACCCTCACGGCCCATAAAATTGAAAAGCCTTAGGTGGTGGGGACCCAAACCTATCTCCTAAGCCATCATTCCCCAACGGGCAACGGCAAATGATGATTCGCTCCTGGCATTTCGCTTCAGTGTTAGCGGTGCTGATGCCGACCAAAAACCCAAATCCCAAGTCCTCCCGAGGCAAATGATGAGTTGCTCCTGGCATTATTCCAGTGCAGCAATGCTGATGCCAAACAAGATCCAAATTCCAAGTCCCCAAACGGCGAATGATGAGTCGCTCCTGGTACCATATTCCAGTGCAGCGATGCAGACGCCAACCAAAATCCAATTTCTCAAAATTCTCCCAGCCCTACGGTTGGTCCCCAAGTTGACTACCGTATACAATCCACGGGCTCAAATAATTCTCGTCATACCCATGCCCCACCACAATTACCAGTTACGCGGCTGGTCTCCGCCTTTGGAATTATGCTCCATTGAGAAGACCCACTCATGTGTCCTCACGATACATGAGGAGAACAAACCTTTGTGGGATCCTTACGACTCATAAAGGAAAAACACACTTAGGAGTCCTCACGACTCCTAAGGAGAAAATACACCTGCGGGATCCTTACGACCCGTAGGGAGAAAATGCTTTTATGGGACCCTCACGGCCCATAAAATTGAAAAGTCTTAGGCTATAGGGATCTAAACCTGTCTCCTAAGCCATCGCTCCCCAATCCCCAAATGGCGAATGATGAGTCGCTCCTGGTACCATGTTCCAGTGCAGCGATGCAGACGCCGACAAAGTCCCGAAATTTTTCCGGCCCTACGGTCTGGATCATACATCCTGCAAAACCGTATACAATCCACGGGCGTAAAACAATTCCAATTTCTCCCAAATCCTCCCAGGGCAAATGATGAGTTGCTCCTGGCATTATTCCAGTGCAGCAATGCAGATGCCAAACAAAAACCAAAATCCCAAAATCCTCTCCATGACAGATGATGATTCGCTCCTGGTACCATATTCCAGTATAGCGATGCTGATGTCAACCCAAATCAAAATTAACAAGTCAACTTCCACTCCGACACCGCAAGAAGCGGAGCAGGCAAGTCTACCCCTGACAGTGCAAGAAGAAGGGCAAGTCAAACCAAGCACCGACCGTCCAAGTCGCTAAAATGGTAGCAACGACCGTCCACGTCGCTAAAAGGGCAGCACCGACCGTCCAAGTCGCAAAAAGGGCAGAACCGACCGTCCAAGTCGCTAAAATGGCAGCAACGACCGTCCACGTCGCTAAAAGGGCAGCACCGACCGTCCAAGTCGCTAAAATGGCAGCAACGACCGTCCACGTCGCTAAAAGGGCAGCACCGACCGTCCAAGTCGCAAAAAGGGCAGAACCGACCGTCCAAGTCGCTAAAATGGCAGTAACGACCGTCCACGTCGCTAAAAGGGCAGCACCGACCGTCCAAGTCGCAAAAAGGGCAGAACCGACCGTCCACGTCGCTAAAAGGGCAGCACCGACCATCCACGTCGCTAAAAGGACAGCACCGACCGTCCAAGTCGCAAAAAGGGCAGCACCGACCGTCCAAGTCGCAAAAAGGGCAGCACCGACCGTCCAAGTCGCTAAAAGGGCAGCACCGACCGTCCAAGTCGCAAAAAGGGCAGCGCAGGATTCCTACAAAGCGGGAACCAGATCACTCCGGCCAGGGAAAACGTCTATCACAAACACTCTGTCTCGGATACATGTCAAGCAACGACCGTCCATGTCATAAAAAGGGCAGTGCCAGCTTCCCAAAAAGCGGGGACCAAATCAAGTCGCCTCCACGTGAAAGAAGATCCATCAATTTCATGCACACGACCCACATATGTGGTGTGCATTTATTGATGGGGGGCAATTTGTTGGGGTAAAAATTTACACCCCGGTTGACCAAGTCAAAATCCAAGTCAACCCCAAGCCAAGTGGGCCTAAGCCCAGACCCAGTGGGCCCATGCCCGGGTCGAGCCCGAACATGAAGCGGCCGGCCTCCCCCCATGCCAAGATAAAAATTTTATAATAAATAATTTTTGTTGCATTTTCTTTTATTTTATTTTCGGATAAATGTAAGAAAAATAGGCATAAAGCCAAATTTTTGTAAAGCCCATGGCTTATGTGCAAAAAGAAATGGCACATGAGCCATGGGATAGGCAAAATGCCATTTTGAGAAGCCCAAGGGGCTATGTGTAAAGTGTATAGCCTATAAAGGCAAAAGATAATGAAAATATCTCAGAACTTTTTCTCTCTCCAAAAAAAAGTTTCAGAGCTGAGCTCTTTCTTCCTTCTCCAAGGTTCCAAAACCTTCTTCTTTCTTTTGAATTAAATCAAGAGTTTTACTCTTCCTTTTTCAAAACAAATTAGTTTTTCACCACAAAACCCATCAAGGGGAACTCAGATCTTCCATCAGATCTCAAAAAGAAAAGATTTTGAAATCCTACATCTCTTGATCTTCAAGATCCAGCTAACAGAGGAGGAAGAAGAAGAACAACTTTCACTAAACCCTCAAAAAAAGAAGAAAAACACATTCAGGAGTCCAACTCCTCTCTGATTTCTCTTCTGAGAAATTTTTTTAGGCTAAAAGCCTGTTGTGCCTCACCTGCACGCTTGCGCAAGTGCGCAAGTCGCCCGCGTGCCGACACGTGGCGCGCGCGCTTGCGCAAGTGCGCAAGTCGCCCGCGTGCCGACACGTGGCGCGCGCTTGCGCAACTGCGTAAGTGCGCAAGTCGCCCGCGTGCCGACACGTGGCGCGCGCGCTTGCGCACCTGCGCAAGTGCGCAAGGCGCCCGCGTGCCGACACGTGGCGCGCGCGCTTGCGCAACTGCGCAAGTGCGCAAGTCGCCCGCGTGCCGACACGTGGCGCGCGCGCTTGCGCACCTGCGCATCCCTTGGATGTCTTTTCCCCCTCTTTTTGTGTACATATATACATATATACATATGTATACAAATTTATACATACACGTACTCCACGACACTGTCCCTGTTAGAAAAAATTTTCTAACGGGGCGCTGCCCCGCACCCCGCAAGGGGGCTGCTAGCCCCTTGACCCCCAGCCCGCTATCCGGGTAGCGGGACCCCCGTAAAAACTTTGCGTGGCTCCCGATATATCCAAAACCCCCTTTCAAAACACACGCACACTGCACATTGAGTTCGCATGACCAGTTTAACCCGTTAATCGGAGGTTCCCTCGCCCCAAAGGCGATGGGTAATTAACGGCAGCTTAGTCCGCGGCTGCCGGAGATTCGGATCCCCACAATCATTAAACCCCGGCCTACCCTAGGCAGGGGGAATCTGTAGTACGCCTGACAAGCGCTCGCGTATTCCCATCTCACTGGGGTGACGAAAAACACCCTACAGATGGAAATATAATATGAGGATATAATCCACCCGTGTCCCTCGCGACACATCAATATCATGGAACCGGAGTTCCCAGCATCGGCACTCGAAAACATCATGAATACTGTGCCCAGCATCGGCACAAAACATAAGTCTCAGTATCTCGATACCTCTGTATCTCGAAATCTCAATGTCTCAATCACACAATCTAGGGCGCCGTCAGTCCAGATCGGCCCCTACCATCAATCTCAAGACCACGACGGTATCCTCCGGATATCCGACGCGTCGGGTAAAATCACCGGTAGGTAGTACTCCTCTGCCAGGCTCAACGTCATCACCACATTCCTCTTGCCCCGGGGTACCGCACCGGGTCCACCATGTACCCGAAACGGTTCATCCGTCTCCTCGAATCGGGTTTCCAAATCCATCAGCAAACTCATGGTGGACGACTCATACATCATGGGAAAACCGCACTTTTATTTTAAAAGAGAGAAAATGTTTATTTGTGTTTTTGCGGTTTTCCTCCAAATCCAGAAAATCTCACGGAAATCCAAATCCAAAACCTCAATAACACGTAAAATAGTGAATATATGCATGAGAATCCATGAATGCGGCATAACAATGAATAACAGTATGCATGAAGTAGCAGGTAATAACTACGATGTCTAATCTAGCATATAAGGCGAGTACACTAACATCCTGTCTAAATTATTAGCTAACAACCTATATCAATGCAATAGCATTTCTAAAGTGTACGTGGCATGGCAATTACCGATGAAGATGTGTGTGAGCCGGCAAGTAAGTGTACGTGGTACATACGCATCATCGGTAATGGTGCTGGTGTCCTAACAGCATGATATCAATAATGTAGTACGAAACATAATATAAGCATGTGATGCGAAGCGAACCACAATAATGAGCGGAAGCTGAAAACTAGACGCAACTATAACTAATCTGCATTAATCTATTATAAGTCCTACAAATGGTGCCTTTTGAAATAACCCGAATCATAGGGTTTTGAAAATAGGGGCTACGGTGTTTTTATGAAAAGATACGTCTTTTGAAAATATCCGTATAACCCTTCTGCTTATCTTTAAAATATCCCCGATTCGTTAGTTTTGAAATAGGTATGACTCGGTCTAGTCTAATGTCTACCAAGTAATCTAGACAGGAGGGGTATGAAACAACCTAAATCTGAGTCGGTATATATATATATATAGATATGATAGTCGGTGATCTCGCCTCAATAACATATCGTAAGATATCCTCGAGTTATGAGTGCGGATCTATCATCAATATCAGCTCGTACGGTAGATCGTCGTACGGCATCCCAATAGCTGGGTAGGGGTCAATATCACCCAATCTCATCACATATCAGGTATCACTATCATCAGATCGCACAATCTGGGGTACTACTCTAAGTCTAGTACAAATCGATACCATCTATCAAAGTATGAATGCGGGTAAAGCACATGTCCAAAGGCCCGCTAAAACTATCGTATCGCACCTCAAAGGCAACTATGTCACATCGCCGATCTCACGGCCTCACATCAAGTGTCATTACAAATCCACGTATCATCCTCAAATCCCGTATATAAACACATAGTCCCATACCCATGTATAGATATACACACCATCAAATGAAAGAATGAATGCAAGAATGTGTGTAAGTATATGTGTAAATGTAGGTATGAGTGCAATCGCTACCCTAGGGTTCACACTATACTACACCAACAATCTTAGCATCAAAACTACCAATATCAATATCAATGATCCTAACATATAATAAATATACGTGTGTATACGTATACGTATTCGTATACAACACCACGGACTGCGGGGGTGCTATACGCCATCCACCCGACTTCTCCCCGTAGATATAAATCTACTCACCTGTATCCTGCGTGTCGGTGTCGATGTCACCGTCATCTTCCGCATCGCCTCGGATCGTCGCGGTGTACCTACACATATCACACGTATCGCATCGCATCAAAACCAAATCAAACTCGAAACGACACGCTAAAACCGATACGATACGCTAAAACCAATACGACACGCTAAAAGGCTTATAGGTTAGAACCTACGGTTAGCCTTCGCAAAACAACCCGGAATCACTCGATATAGACGTACAAACGTCACACAATCGAGATAACACACAAATACCAAAATCACCAAATCAAAATACGCAAAACCAAAACTGAACTCAAAGCAGCAACCCTAGAAAACGATCCCAGATTTCGTCTCAGGCCAAATCAGCTCAAATAAACAACTCTAGGGTGCTATGCAGGGTGTACTTGAGCTACTGGACCAACCCCGAAGCAATCCACCACAACTTGGCCGGCCACATACATGAAAAAACCGGCCTCGCCGGCCCCCCTATCTCTAATGGGGTCCGTCAGGTCAGGGTGGCCTCCTATGGTCTCAATTGGGTCCCTGGTGTTGCTTATTTTTCCTGAAAAAGTCCCAGTATGTTCCAGATTTTCCTGCAAGTTCCAGGTTCACAAAAACCGACATGAAAGTCCCGTAATTCCGTATTTTTGGGTTTCCAGTGGGGTTGGTCTGGGTTTCAAGTCAATATAAGGTCTAAGGTCACCATTAGAGTCCAATTGCAAAGTCATAACTCAAAATTACCCTAACCCTCTCTAGTTTTGTCCAAAGTGCACCAATTCACCCGATATCGATATGAAACTTGAATTAAACCTTAAGCACAAGAATTACAACACTTAATGTGAAGGAAATACCTCAATAAACCCTCATGAATCTTTAACAGCACCAAAACACCACCTTTCTTGGTCCATCTTGTAGGTCTCGGGCTTGTGTGCATGTTTTGAGAAATGGAAGTGGGGTTTTGAGATAGTTTTAGAGGTGACTTGAGGGATTGAAGGTGGAGGAGGAGGAGGGCAGCAAGAGCAGCAGCAGCTGATGAAGAGGAGGAAGGAATGAGAGAAGAAACAAGAGAGAATGGCTAAGGTTATTAGTCAAAGGTCCACCTACTCTCTCTCACTCACCATACCTATTCTTTTCTCTTTTCTTTTCCTTTTCTTTTCTTAAATCCAAACCTTCTCAAATCAATAGTGATCCCAAAATAAAACCATGGCAAGAAAATGTAACACAAGTTCAAAGATGATATGTGCACAATTTTGCACAAAAAGCCAAAAAATCCGATTAGCGATTTTTAATCGCGATAAGCGCTAAATTAGCATATAAATGATCACAAACACTTAAAAATGGCATAATTCCAATAAATAACCCATTTTAGAATTTTCCATAATTTTTCATAATTTTTCTCCATTTATTTGCATTTAATTATTAATTTAATATTAAAATAATCAATAAAATAATATTAAATCATAAAAATTCCTTAAAATAATATTTTATTATTTTGGAAATGTTACAATCTACCCCCCTTAAAGAAATTCGGTCCCCGAATTTAAATTTAAAACCCCCAAGTACTAAAACATTTCGATACAAATCCCAAGTCGTCGGGGCTCCGAAATCATCAACACATAAAACGTCACAGCGCAATGCATGCGCAAGGGTACTGAGCAGATAACTCAAAAACAACGCTCCATCAAGCATCCCGCAATCATCGGAGTCAAGGTAAAAACACAATGTCAAATCCAATACAAAACCGATATGATATGGATCAGAACTACACATGTAGACATCCAATCTATACATGTAATTAGCTGATGTAAAAGCATGCCAAATCTTTTTAAGTCGTTGTGCGATGCACGTAACACTGCACAGTGGCGGACGTTTTTCATAAGAAAATAACTATATATGCGTATATATATATCCTTTGTTTAATAAGCACGTTCCGCCGTTTTGAAAACAATCAGAAGGGTTTCCTTGTTTTAAAACGTTTCGTGTCATATCGGACACGTAAGTATATACTGAGACTATAGCTCACGCTTTGGAAATCCCTTTGACTATCAATGCATGCAAAATATATCCAGGTACTGTCCTCTGACTAGTCCTGCTCAGTATGAAAGCAAATATCCAATATCATAAAAATGTACTGCTCCAAAAGGAATAAATCTCAAAAATATACATAACACAATCCTGTGCGTCTGGTGCACACGGAAATCAAAAATCCATATATGTGCTAAACAGGTGCACAAAACAGCATCTAGGTGCAACGGGTGTGCACGAAGCATCTGTCATAGGCAACGTGTATGCCTGACAGCCACAATTCCGGTGCATCTGACATGCACGAAGAACCTCGATTTAGTGCATCGGGTGTGCACCAAAATCGTATCTCAAGACATGCGCCCAACATGCGCGAAAATCCAAATCGGTACATCCATCGTGCACGAATGAAAATCTGAACCCTGCGCACTCAACATGCCCGGAATCACGAAATCCAATAGCAACGCCGAACATGCGTAAGTCACATCAAAAGCACGGAGTGCATAAGTCAACCATCAATATCAGGGTCAAAATCAGCGATATAATGCGGCTCAAACCAAAATCAAGTGTACCTCAAAGGGTAATCTCACAACCGTGTGCATCAGCGTGCACAAATCAAATCATAACACCAAAATGCATGAAAACTATGCTAGAAGCATAAATCAAATCACCGGCATATAATAGGCACGAAATCACAATCAATACCTCAAGAATAATAATGATGCGCCAGGTATAAATGCCCAATAAGTGCAACCATGGTGCACGAAAACAGAAATCATAGAACTCAGTCATCGGGACCAAATCATGAAAACGGATCGCCAAAATACCGAAATCCCAACTGACAGATACGTGATAATCGAATCACAAAATCACAAATCATAAATACTGTCATCGGTATATCCTCCCTCGAAGTCGAGAAGGTGCCGGCACATCCAATTCTAGCGGCGCAAGATCTCCACTTGCCTCTTGCTCGCGGCTGGCGTCCTCTGCCTCTGGTTCCTGATCTTCCCTGTAGATTACCAATCTCGCAATCCATCGGCTCACCGGCCCGGTCAGGAGTGCTGACAGGGACGATTCCGTTCTGGCACTCCTTTGTCACCTTTCAGTCAATCCTCACGACCGCTCGTAAAGCAATATGTCACTGGCGTCGGCCTCCGGCTCTCTGAATGCACCTCACACGACCGATCCTGGGTGCAACATCATAGCAACGGTGTCCTGGAAAGAATCCTGCTCAAGGTCTCTGCCGATCTTGCCTATGCCGATCTGTACGGAGGCTGGTACTCTCGCATAGTCTCTTCTCGTCCAATGGACATCTGTGTCCTCAGCACAGCAATTCCTCGGGAATTGGTCGCATCCCAGCGCCTCTGTAAGCATATCTGACCTCTGGTCTCGACGGAAAGTAATGACAGCTCATCAGCGTCTCGCACGAACCTCTTGTTCCGCTTGTCTGTATCATCGTCCATTTCGACATCGCGCCTCTATCTGCGCACTGCAATGCCTCCGGCTATGGTCCATCCGAAGTCCCTCACGCGGACTCGAAATCGCGAACTCGGTATCTTCCTCACTCAGTAGGAGATATCTAGCCGACCCCGTCCTCAGCGTGCACGTCACATCTCTGATGTCAGCGGAGTAGAACGTCATCTCATCGAAATCTCGTGCGAACTCTTTACTCCACCTTGCTCAAATATCGACTGATTCGGACTCAACTCATCGTGGCTACACGAACTGCGCTCCGACGGCTATGCTCGCATCTGGAGTCTCCCAAGCAGTATCCCATCACGATATCCGAAAGATGTCGAACCATCCGATCGACTCGTCAGATCCTCATAATCCCCCAAGAGCTCACATCTCGGGTACAGTCTAATAGTATCGAGTACATGCCACAGCGTCGGTGGTCCAGCCGTAGAAGGGCAAACCCAAGCCTCACTAATGGCGCCGAGGAACTGCCGCAAACCCGAAGGTTCAAAGGCTTTCACACGGTCATTAAGTCGAGTTAGGGTTTCATTCTTCTAGAGGGTCCATAGAATCACCTGCATGTCTTTCCGTATACTTTAAACTTGGAAAATAGGCTCCTGACATTCGATCGTCTCAATCAACTCTCAACGAATCTGCGTGAAGTCGCCTCTAGCTGGAATCAATCCACCTGATGACCTCGCATCGGGGTAAGCGAATTCACCACACGTCCTAGTCATTCCTCCTCGGTGACTAGCGACTCACCATCAAATCTCAGGAGTAAGCTCATGCTGCAGTAGCTCCAATCATCTGGGCGATATCTCATCATTCGCAGCAGCAACTGGCTCATCCGTCCGTACGCTGAACAACGCCTCAATCACCCTGAATGAGCGATAATATCGACGGTCATCACAACCTAGCTGGCCTCTATCAGTGGCTCAATCCTCTGGTGCCGATCAGCACAACCGGAAAATCTCGCAACAGCGATCTGTCAAACGCTCAAAGTGCGGAAAAACAAAATACAAGCCTCAATGCAACCGTATGTCTCGGGAATCACCCCCCGGTCAGCCCTCGTCCCCGACGAGCTCATGCTGACACAACTCGAGCCGTAGCTCACTCTGCCCGTGCAATCGCGGCAGCAAAACCACAACCAGTATTGATGAAGATAGATCATAGGAAGGAATATGATACAATGCAAGGAAATGTACAACCTAAGGTTTCTTAAGCAGAGTGGCGTGTCGTAAGTATGCCGCGGAACATACCAACGGTACGTCACTCTACTTTAGTCACCTATTCCATCAACCAAGGGTCATCCTAATACGACGAAAGTTCGGGTTTAACACCCCCTCGACCAAGTCTAAGTTCCGTAAGGTCAAGCCTAAGTTCCGCATATAGATAACGCCCTAGGCTCCACATAGTCAAACTTAGACTCGAACCAAGGTCAACCTAGCGCTCTGATACCAACTTTATCACGACCCGAAAGAGCACGTGACTGGCCCTTGAATCCTATGAAGTCTACAGGACTCCATCTGATCCAAGTAAGCCAAAAGCCCAGAAATCTAAAACCATTTTTAAGAATAATTAAAGAAACTGGTTTTAAGAGGTAAAGAAAACATGTTTAAAAATCGAGTTTTTAAATAACTAAGCCGAATATGAATTTTTAAAATGGGCAATTTTTCCTATAAATTTCGGCAGAGTTTCTTTTGTAAAAACTGGCCCCGAACGGGGTACAACAAGAAACAATATATATATAACATGATAAAAGGCATCCCCAAGCGGGAGCTAGCTCTTCGTCAATCGACGGCCACAACCACACAAGTAAGAACAATATACAACGCCCAAGGGCGAGGATCTAAACTGAAAGAAAACTCAAAAACAGCTAGAAAACCGCAATACTACTAGCGCGACTCTAAGGTCGAAATAATACAACACTGTCTCCAAGTCTGAAAGAATATACAAGTTTTGGTTGATGGACAAATCTAGATACAATGAATAATACAAATACAATAGCGGTTCTGATACAAATGAACCCACCTATCCAAGCAAGTCACCCAAAAGGAAGCAGTGTGCCAGAAATGCCGCTGTGGAACTGTACGGCAAACCTGCAAGAACTGGGGCACAACGGGGGTGAGTTGCCAACTCGCGAATAGAAAGATATCTACAAGCAGAGATCGAATGCATGACCATCCTAGGTCAATACGATCAGATATAAATAAACCTCAAAATGAATAAAGCTGAAACATGCTAAACTGGCAATGTAATCTCTATACATGAGTGTAATGCCAAGTGCTCGTGCTAGTGTCTCAGGTAATAGCATGTCATGAATATGAGGTATAATCAATGTAATCAAATCTGTACACACGTGGATCCCGTCCACTCGTCACCCACTGACAATAATCATCATGCAAGTAAGTATCACAAGCCTGTGCATGGAAATATAATATGAGGATATAATCCACCCGTGTCCCTCGCGACACATCAATATCATGGAACCGGAGTGCCCAGCATCGGCACTCGAAAACATCATGAATACTGTGCCCAGCATCGGCACAAAACATAAGTCTCGGTATCTCGATACCTCTGTATCTCGAAATCTCAATGTCTCAATCACACAATCTAGAGCGCCGTCAGTCCAGATCGGCCCCTACCATCAATCTCAAGACCACGACGGTATCCTCCGGATATCCGACGCGTCGGGTAAAATCACCGGTAGGTAGTACTCCCCTGCCAGGCTCAACGTCATCACCACATTCCTCTTGCCCCGGGGTACCGCACCGGGTCCACCATGTACCCGAAACGGTTTATCCGTCTCCTCAAATCGGGTTTCCAAATCCATCAGCAAACTCATGGTCGACGACTCATACATCATGGGAAAACCGCACTTTTATTTTAAAAGAGAGAAAATGTTTATTTGTGTTTTTGCGGTTTTCCTCCAAATCCAGAAAATCTCACGAAAATCCAAATCCAAAACCTCAATAACACGTAAAATAGTGAATATATGCATGAGAATCCATGAATGCGGCATAACAATGAATAACAGTATGCATGAAGTAGCAGGTAATAACTACGATGTCTAATCTAGCATATAAGGCGAGTACACTAACATCCTGTCTAAATTATTAGCTAACAACCTATATCAATGCAATAGCATTTCTAAAGTGTACGTGGCATGGCAATTACCGATGAAGATGTGTGTGAGCCGGCAAGTAAGTGTACGTGGTACATACGCATCATCGGTAATGGTGCTGGTGTCCTAACAGCATGATATCAATAATGTAGTACGAAACATAATATAAGCATGCGATGTGAAGCGAACCACAATAATGAGCGGAAGCTGAAAACTAGACGCAACTATAACTAATCTGCATTAATCTATTATAAGTCCTACAAATGGTGCCTTTTGAAATAACCCGAATCATAGGGTTTTGAAAATAGGGGCTACTGTGTTTTTATGAAAAGATACGTCTTTTGAAAATATCTGTATAACCCTTCTGCTTATCTTTAAAATATCCCCGATTCGTTAGTTTTGAAATAGGTATGACTCGGTCTAGTCTAATGTCTACCAAGTAATCTAGACAGGAGGGGTATGAAACCACCTAAATCTGAGTCGGTATATATATATATATATATATATATATATATATATATATATATATATAGATATGATAGTCGGTGATCTCGCCTCAATAACATATCGTAAGATATCCTCGAGTTATGAGTGCAGATCTATCATCAATATCAGCTCGTACGGTAGATCGTCGTACGGCATCCCAATAGCTGGGTAGGGGTCAATATCACCCAATCTCATCACATATCAGGTATCACTATCATCAGATCGCACAATCTGGGGTACTACTCTAAGTCTAGTACAAATCGATACCATCTATCAAAGTATGAATGCGGGTAAAGCACATGTCCAAAGGCCCGCTAAAACTATCATATCGCACCTCAAAGGCAACTATGTCACATCGCCGATCTCACGGCCTCACATCAAGTGTCATCACAAATCCACGTATCATCCTCAAATCCCGTATATAAACACATAGTCCCATACCCATGTGTAGATATACACACCATCAAATGAAAGAATGAATGCAAGAATGTGTGTAAGTATATGTGTAAATGTAGGTATGAGTGCAATCGCTACCCTAGGGTTCACACTATACTACACCAACAATCTTAGCATCAAAACTACCAATATCAATATCAATGATCCTAACATATAATAAATATACGTGTGTATACGTATTCGTATACAACACCACGGACTGCGGGGGTGCTATACGCCATCCACCCGACTTCTCCCCGTAGATATAAATCTACTCACCTGTATCCTGCGTGTCGGTGTCGATGTCACCGTCATCTTCCGCATCGCCTCGGATCGTCGCGGTGTACCTACACATATCACACGTATCGCATCGCATCAAAACCAAATCAAACTCGAAACGACACGCTAAAACCGATACGATACGCTAAAACCAATACGACACGCTAAAAGGCTTATAGGTTAGAACCTACGGTTAGCCTTCGCAAAACAACCCGGAATCACTCGATATAGACGTACAAACGTCACACAATCGAGATAACACACAAATACCAAAATCACCAAATCAAAATACGCAAAACCAAAACTGAACTCAAAGCAGCAACCCTAGAAAACGATCCCAGATTTCGTCTCAGGCCAAATCAGCTCAAATAAACAACTCTAGGGTGCTATGCAGGGTGTACTTGAGCTACTGGACCAACCCCGAAGCAATACACCACAACTTGGCCGGCCACATACATGAAAAAACCGGCCTCGCCGGCCCCCCTATCTCCAATGGGGTCCGTCAGGTCAGGATGGCCTCCTATGGTCTCAATTGGGTCCCTGGTGTTGCTTATTTTTCCTGAAAAAGTCCCAGTATGTTCCAGATTTTCCTGCAAGTTCCAGGTTCACAAAAACCGACATGAAAGTCCCGTAATTCCGTATTTTTGGGTTTCCAGTGGGGTTGGTCTGGGTTTCAAGTCAATATAAGGTCTAAGGTCACCATTAGAGTCCAATTGCAAAGTCATAACTCAAAATTTCCCTAACCCTCTCTAGTTTTGTCCAAAGTGCACCAATTCACCCGATATCGATATGAAACTTGAATTAAACCTTAAGCACAAGAATTACAACACTTAATGTGAAGGAAATACCTCAATAAACCCTCATGAATCTTTAACAGCACCAAAACACCACCTTTCTTGGTCCATCTTGTAGGTCTCGGGCTTGTGTGCATGTTTTGAGAAATGGAAGTATGGTTTTGAGATAGTTTTAGAGGTGACTTGAGGGATTGAAGGTGGAGGAGGAGGAGGGCAGCAAGAGCAGCAGCAGCTGATGAAGAGGAGGAAGGAATGAGAGAAGAAACAAGAGAGAATGGCTAAGGTTATTAGTCAAAGGTCCACCTACTCTCTCTCACTCACCATACCTATTCTTTTCTCTTTTCTTTTCCTTTTCTTTTCTTAAATCCAAACCTTCTCACATCAATAGTGATCCCAAAATAAAACCATGGCAAGAAAATGTAACACAAGTTCAAAGATGATATGTGCACAATTTTGCACAAAAAGCCAAAAAATCCGATTAGCGATTTTTAATCGCGATAAGCGCTAAATTAGCATATAAATGATCACAAACACTTAAAAATGGCATAATTCCAATAAATAACCCATTTTAGAATTTTCCATAATTTTTCATAATTTTTCTCCATTTATTTGCATTTAATTATTAATTTAATATTAAAATAATCAATAAAATAATATTAAATCATAAAAATTCCTAAAAATAATATTTTATTATTTTGGAAATGTTACACAGTCGCTCCCTTCTCTTCGGGTGATTCCGGAGATATTTCCGCTGGGGCGAGCACTCGACGGCTTTGTACCACGATTCTGACATCATCGAGGTTCTCGTCAGCCGGTTCTTTAGCGAGCTTGGCCAACGCGTTCGCTTTGTTGTTTTCCGCGCACGGTATGTTTTCCAAAGTGTAGGAAGGAATTTGGGTCAACAGTCGCTGCACCTTTTCGCCGTGTTTCACCAGCTCTGGTTTGCACGTTTGGTAATCGCCATTTACTTGACTAACGACCAGTTGGGAGTCTCCGTATATGAGGAGGTTTTCAATTCCCATGTCAATGGCGATCTCGAGGCCTGCTATCAGAGCTTCATATCCGGCTTCATTGTTCGTCCTCGGCTCTGTTAAGGAGAAAGCAAAGCGCATTATCCCTCCTTGTGGAGTCACGAAGATAAGGCCTACCCCCGATTTGATTATAGGGATACTTTGTTTGCGCTTCTTCATGGAAGATGCTCCATCGAAATAAAGCTCCCATCGAGTATCACCACCATCGATCGCGTCAAACGCATGTTCGTCTGGCAGCTCGCAATTCAGAGGAGAATCGGCAGGTATCGGATGTTCAGCGAGGAAGTCGGCAATGGCCTGGCCTTTCATTGCTTTGAGAGGCTGATAGGTTATCGAGAACTCCATCAAGAGTGGACCCATTTAGCGAGTCGCCCCGTCAATATGGCCTTCGACATCAAATATTTAAGGGGGTCCACCTTCAAAACGACGCATAGTGCCTGAGTTTCGTTATCGCAAAGATCAACGCCAGGCAGTGTTTTTCAATGGGGGAATAGTTTCTTTCTGCCCCCAGTAGAACTCAACTTAAGTAGTAGAGTGCTCTTTCTTTCCCTTGATCGTTCTCTTGCGCCCATAATGTGCCTAAGGAACCTTCGAGGGCGGTTGTATAAAGAATGAGGGGCTTTCCCTTGACCGGAGCAGCCAACACTGGCGGGTTCTGCAGGTATTGCTTGATCTCATCTAGCGCGCTTTGGCATTTTTGGTCCCAGACGAACGGGGTTCCCTTCTTCATCAGGTGGCTGTAAGGACGGCACTTGCCTGAAAGGTTGGCTATAAATCGCTGTATATACGTGAGCTTCCCTTGGAGAGACCGCAGCTGTTTGAGAGTCCTTGGCGGAGGCATTTCTATGATCACCTTGATCTTTGACGGATCTATTTCGATACCTCGGTGTCGGACGATGAATCCTAGGAATTTACCTGAGGAAACTCCGAAAAGAGAGGGTTCATCTTCAAGTTGTATTGTCGAAGACGTTGAAATACGGTCTTCAGATGCTTGAGATGTTCCTCGTATGATCTGCTTTTCACCACGAGGTCGTCGATGTAGCACTCGACGATTTCATGTATGAGGTCATCGAAGATCTTCGTCATGGCCCTCTGATAGGTGGCACCGGCGTTCTTTAGACCGAAGGGCATCACCTTGTAGCAGAATATACCTAGCGGAGTCCTGAAGGCGGTGTGCTTCTGGTCTTCGGGATGCATCTTTATCTGATTATACCCTGATGAGCCGTCCATGAAGGAGAAAACCTCGTGAGTGGACGTATTGTCTATCATTAGTTCGGTGACTGGCATTGGGAAATCGTCTTTCGGGCAAGCTTTATTGAGATCCCAGAAGTCCACGCATATGCGCACCATCTCATTTTTCTTCATCACCGGGACAATGTTGGCGATCCACTCAGGATACTGAACCTCCTGGATGAAGCCAGAGTCGATCAGCTTCTTGACCTCAGCATTGATACTCATCTCAAGCTCGAGCCGCATTCTTCTTGGCGCCTGTTTGACTAGCTTGACGTCCGGGGATATTGCCAATTTGTGGACAGCAATTTCTGGATCTAGTCCTGGCATTTCGGAATAGTTCCATACAAAGTAATCTCTATGCTGTATAAGTACGTTTTTTAACGTAGCCACCCTTTCTTCAGATAGTAGCTCACTGACGAATGTCGGTCGCGGGTCGTTCGTCGTCCCCAACTCAATTTTCTTGAGGCTATCTGCGGTAGTATGTATTCTATCCTCCAGCTATTTCAATGCTGGTGGAAATTCTGAGATCACCTCATCGTTGCTGTTCTCGAAGCACCAAGGAAGATCATCCATATTCTCAGGCTCTTCTTTTGATATTGTTATCTTGTGACAAGTACGAGCTCGCTTCGAAGACCGATGTGGGTCTGGTTCTGCTTTCGTGGCTTTGGGTTCGTGCTTCCGTGGCGGCGTTACCCTCCAACTGTCAGATAAAGCGAACTTGTCGAGCTGATACTGATCTTCAACCCAGTTCTTGAAGGTGAAGCAGTCTTCGAGAGGGTGCCCTATTACTCGGTGATAAGAGCAATAGTTTGGGTGTGAGACTTCGCCTGCTTGTTCGGGGTGTTTAGACTCCGGCAGTGTAAGCATCTGGTATTTTATAGCTCGGTCAAGTATCTTCTTCGTCTTGTCCCGAGGAAAGAGTATGCTCGACTCATCTTCTTTACAAGGGATAGATCTGGACCGCTCGATTCCCGCTGGCGTGTCTTCTTAGTCCCGCTTTGTTGCTGTCGAGCGCCTCTTTCGCTTTTTGACTTGTTTCTGCCTCTACATCGAGCCTTCTTTATAACAGGTTGACAGGGAGTGGCACTTTCATCTTTCATGGCCTGTTGGAGGAGGCGTTGCGTTTTGGCTTTCTCGTAGATGGCCATTTCGCGGTTGTGGTCGTCTCGGACTTTTTGGTCAGCTTCCCTTATAAGCTTGTCCATTTGTTCTTCGAACGACGGACTGGGCACTTTTACATCAGGAACTTTTACTAGTTCAGGATTAGCGTCCTCCGATTGAGCATCCGCTTCTTCATTGAAGTCATGCACGACGTAGCAATCATGGAGTAGCTCTCGTTTCTTGGACCGAATGTAACCAAGCCCGATTGTTTCCATTCTCCCATTAACCAACTTGTGCTGAGTCCCGGGAACGTTCCAGACCCTGTCATAGAATTTGGCTTTTCGAGCGGTCTGTTTGAAGGATATCCCCTGGCGCTTTAGCAACCTCTTCAAGCCTTCTGTATAATATCTGGGCAGACGGATGGGCTGAAGCCTGTCAAGCGTAGGCTGATCCGAAAGGTTTCCTTTCGGCCACGCAGAGTGCCGTACCTGATTTCTTTCTCCACTTTGGTTTCTTCAGAGCGGTAGAATAGAATTGGCTTTTCGCTTTTTCGCCTGGGAGGGATATAGAACGTCCGCAGCTCCTCTACAGTGTAAGCATCGAGCACACCCAGTTCTTTATGATGTTTAAGTGGAACCATGGCGATTTGCAGACTTTGCTTTTCATCAGCGAATGTTCGTATTGAAGGCCGAGCAAAGAATATAGCATGGACCTCATCTTCCGAGTCGCTGCCAAAGATCAGCGTTGGAGCGGATGGTCCCAGTTTGCTGTATTGGGGCGGACCCGAATAAACCATCTCCTCTTCCTCCTCGGTATCACTCCCGAAGACAGGGATGGTGGCGTTAGCCTTGTTCTCCGTCTTGTGACACCTCTCCGTGTCTTCGAAATCCGGTAAGAAGTATTTGGCATCTTCATATTTGCGGACCTCGTTCATGGAGAACGGGTTCAGTTCTCCTGTCACGGTATACTCGAGACCATCCTTAAAATATTTCATACACTGATGTTGTGTAGAAGGGATGATGTTGTACTCGTGTAACCATGGTCGGCCAAGCAGAGCATTGTAGCATGTCTTGGCGTCTATGACGTGGAACTTAATGTCCGTGACGAGTAGTCCAAAGCGTAGCGTCAGTATCACAGACCTAAGAGTTCTTGATGATTGGGAGTCGAACCCGGAGATGGTGATCTTATCCCGAGCAAGGTGCTGGACGCTCATGCAGATTTCCTTTAACACCCGCACGTTGAGGAGATTAACGGAGGATCCATTGTCGACCAGGATTTTGCCTATCTTTATATCATGGCAATACCCTGAGACATAGAGGGGGCGATTGTGTTCGCACGTCCCAAGAAGAAGGTCTTCATCGCCAAAAGTGACATCGACCATGTGCACTTCCTCCAATTCATCCTTCATCTTTTCCTCGGCAAGGAAAGTTTGGAATTGTTCCGGCTCCTGTAGTGCCTTGATTAATGAATCCCATGCCTCTTTTGATAGTAGAAGGGCGTCAAGAATGCTGAGCTGCGAGGGTAGCTTTCTCAGATGCGCTAAGACGTTGTAATCCACCTTATTTTTCTTCGACGGGTTCTTGGTGGCTAGCTCTTCCATGACTTAGTCATCTAAGGCGATATCCTCATAGACCTTTTATTTCCCTTTATCTTTTTTATTTGAGGGTCCAAGATTCTTTTTAGGTAGCGTACGATTACGCAGCCAGATATTTTCGCAGGCCTTCGTCTCTTCCTCTTTTCCCGAAGTGGACTCTTTAAAGAGAGGGCTAAGAGCCAGCTCCTCGTCAGAATCGCTCCTGAATATGAGCACTTGCGATCCCCCGGCGCTAACTATACGACAATCGCCGGTAGTTCTTTTAAGCCCCTTGGTCGTACTTTTCTGCTCCCGACGAGTTTTGCGCTTTTCCCGCTTAAAATGTTGTCGGTGAGCAACATACCCCTGCCACAATTTATTGAAAGCTTTGCACTATTCGATGGGGTGCGAAACCTTTCGATGATATAAGCAATAGGAGGGGTGCATTTCTGCTTTGCCAGTATTGTTTTCTTGAGAGGGTGGTAGCCTTATCCCCAGTGATACGGCTTTAGCAAATCTCTTCCTCGTCTTGAATTTGATTTTGTCCGCAATGGATGTACTTTGATTTGACGGGAGTGTCTCGACCTTTTCGTCTAATCGCCGGTGCTTGGCCTTTTCAAATAAGAGCGTCTCGCGTTCACGATCAGCCTTACTTTTCAACAGAGCTTCATTGAGGAGTGCGTCAATTGTTTCGTCCGATGGCCCCAGAATTTCCAGTTTAGGATCTTCCCCCAGCTTTTCAGTGCAAGGAGTTTTTTCATCATCCGTAAATGAGTGAGAGATCACACGACAACTCGCCACGTATTCCTCGGATTCATCCGACGAGCTCTCTCCCTCATCTTCCTCTTGAAAGATGTGGTTGAGGAATTCTTGGAGTGTAATGGGAGTTCATGCTTTCTGGTTGTATTCCTCCAGCGCGTCAATCTGCTTTTGTAAGTCCATGCGCTTGTCGCCGGGCTTCACGGGCTTCTTGGATTTCTTATTCTTTTTCTTTGAAGATTTTGACGGCTGGTTGTGAGTGCTTGGACCATCACCATCGATCTTTGGAGTTGGGCATGGCTTCAACATCCCTTCAATGATCTGAGGTTCCAACGGGTTCTTCCACCTGATTGCTGGGCATGTTTGAAGATCGTTCAGCATCCTCTTTGTTTTGGCTGATAGAACAACCTCCCATGGAGCTTCTTCAACGAGGGAGCATGTTGCCACCAGCGTATTCACCCTTTTAGGGGTATGAGGCTGCGGCGGATTCACCTTCCATCTGTCGGACAACGCGAACTTGCCCTGTTGGTACTGGTCCTCAATCCAATTTTTGAAGAAGTAACAATCTTCGATCGGATGACCCAGTACTCGGTGGTAGGGGCAGTAATTGGGATCATTGACATCGTTTGGCTGCGACGGACGTCTTGGATCCGGCAGATTTATGAGTCGGTTGTGCAAGGCCTGCTCGAACAATCTTCTCGTTTTATCTCGGGGAAACGAGTAAGGATGCCCCAGCCTTTCCTCGAGGGACAGGTGTGGACGCATATTGTTTTGACGGACAACCGGCTTCAAGCTGCTCGGCTGTTGTTGAGCATTGGCAACAACGATCACTTTTCCTTTTCCCTTCTCGTTTCGAGAGTCCGGCTTTGGAGGGGGAGGTCTATGGCCCATCTGATCTATTTGAGCTAGCTTGTCGATCAGGGCCTGGAAGGTAGTCGGCTTGAAGAACATCATGAATTGGGATTTGGTCGCCTGCGGATCGAGGGACCCCATAAACATGCCTACTGCCGGAGCCTCTTCTATGCGTTGCTCGCATTTTGACCATAAGTTCCGCCACCTTATCGCATACTGAACCCATGTTTCGCCTGGCTTCACCCTGGCATTAATCAATGCCGTTATCGGGGTGCGTTCGCTGGCGCTTGCGAAACGCTGGGTAAACAGCAGTTCCATCTCCGCGAATGTCTTGATAGAGTCGTTTGGGAGATCGAAGTACCACTCGAATGCTATATCCGATAAGCTACCAATGAACTGGCGAAGCAATAATTTATCATCACCGCCGGTGTTGCCGCAAAGCGCCATGAACTGGGAAACATGCTGGCGGGGATTGCCCGTCCCCTTATAGACATGAAATTTCGGTATTGTATAGCCCAGCGGGTACTTGATCTGATCGTACCAGCTCGGATATGGTCGTCCCATTTCTACGACCTGACTGGCTGCCTCAGTCGCCTGATGAACCCGGATCTGTTGAGCTATATATTCGTCCAAGTCAGCTTTGGAGATTGTCTCCTCCTTGGCTGTTGACAGAGCCGGTGGAGGATTTGACGTTTCTCCCCTGTCGTCTTCAAGGACGATCGGAGGATCTTCAGCAGGGGGATCTTGTTGGATCATCATTCCCACCATGTCTTGGAACAGGAGGGCCATTCGCTTTATATTGGCTGCTTGTTCCGCGGCCTCTTTGTTCTTCTTCTCCAATATCCTGCGAAGGAATTCAGCGTCAGTTTCTTGCTCCTGGCGTTGATTCGAGGACGCTTCGGGGCTTTCTTTTGGCCCAGTGAGTGCGGCCATCGCGTTCATCATTTCTTAGAGCTTCTGCTGTTGCTCCTGAGCTTTGGTCACT
The DNA here is from genome assembly GCA_030015575.1 of Agapanthus africanus. Taxonomy (NCBI): domain Eukaryota; kingdom Viridiplantae; phylum Streptophyta; class Magnoliopsida; order Asparagales; family Amaryllidaceae; genus Agapanthus; species Agapanthus africanus. Next base: position 783,670,447 of record CM057341.1, read on the forward strand.
AACCGTGTAAGCGGTCTATGACCTGTAGATGCACGGCTGTCCTCCTTCCCCGACGTCATGCATACTGTATGGACTACAATGCCCCCGGACTTAGGGCATTTGGGCTCGCCGCCTTTGACATTTGCCGCAGGCGCGGGGATTTTCTCTGGCCTTCTTCTCTTGTGGGCCGTTAAAGTTGAGGGGGCCGTTGCAGCGGGCACCCTGGCGGTTGTCGTACTTTGCTGTTTGACGGGACGGTTATTTTCTTCTTGAACCTTCGCCCTCTTCTGCTGGCGAGAGTGATCTGGATCAATTACAGAATCTTGAACCCTCCGCCAGACCTTGTAAATTTTGGAGAACAGCCGTTGAGGGGACTGCTTCAACTTTGTTTCTGTAACCCTCTCCGCAGGTGGAGGAGATCTTTTTAGCGTAGCAGTCGGAGAGTTCTTGCGTACCCTCCTTAGTAGTTCAAAGTTGTTCCCAGTTGGAACAGCAGCATTAACTTCCACCACTGGAGCGGGTGGAGTTAGCCCTGAGGGGGAGTTGTCCCCGGCCTTCCTTACTCGGCGCCAGTGGCGATGTCGAGCGTGACGAGCCGTTGGGACTGACTCGGCGAAAGGGACAGCTTCGTCTTGTCCCCTGTCCGAATGAGGCGCTACTGGTGCCAGCCTCTTAAATACTGATGTTGTCTTTTGAGTGGCGATGTTCAGTCTGTCAAAGACAGACCCTCGAGTGGGAGCAGGAGCCGGAATGGTCATCCTTGAAAAGACCGACTCTTTAACAGGAGAAGCTGCCTTGACGACTTCAGGAGCAGAGGTGGCTGTCTTCCTCGGGACGGCCATTTTAGGGTTCATGGGCTTCTTGGCGGGCCCATCAGAGTTCTGGTTCAGCCTGGTAAAGACAGAGGTTGCCGGTTTGATATTGGACGACCCGTTGAAAGGGGCCGTTGTAGCAGTGAGCCGATCGAAGACCGACTTCTTGTGCGCTTTCGGTGCGGGTACTGGAATGGTGAAGCTTGCAGGCGGGAGCATGGTCCCGAAAAACAGACCGGTGGTGGCCTGGGTCACTTGTTCCACCGGCATGGCAAGGATGGAGGCCGCTTGAGGCCCATAAGCTACACCTCCAGGTGAGGTGGAGCGTCGGTTGCACTTGCATTTCGAGCAGTTCGAGCAGTTGGAGGCCATTGATACTTGATTTCTGCGCCAGGCAAAAGACCAAATCTTAGTAACTTGAAATCCAAAGGTAACCATTAACAAACCGCGATTCGTTCGCGAAGACGACACACGAAGTGTGGAGTGGAAAGGGGAAAAGGTCCCACCGGGCGTGCCAGAATCTGTTCCCCTCCGAACATAGAGACGCGACCGTGCAGGTTCATCTTGCCTGAGATTCGGGGCAGATGCTATTTGGTTTTATTCGTCCACATCTCCGAAGATGCTAAGTTGATTTATGGCACCGTGTATCGGAGGTTTAGACGGATGCGGCCGATATAGCAGATTTCGTCAGATTCCCCCTCGCTTGAGGGGTTTTTGATTCTGGGGACGCTCTTCCCTGCAGGCGCAAGCCCCTGAAGTTAATTACGTTACCGCATCGCGGTAACAACTTTCTCCTTCTCCAGAATTTCACTTCATGTCGTAGGTGTTTGTTTTGTTTGTGGTTGCCCGTGGATTGTATACGGAGTCTAAATGATGCCGTCGCCCGTAGGACGTGGATTAGTCCAAATCCGTATTTACTTAGATTTGGTTTTGGTGTTTTAGTTTAAGGATACGTTAGCCCTATTTAAGGCTAAGATCAACTTAAACTTTTGTTAAGGATGCGTTAGCCTAATCTCCAGACTAAGATCAACTTAACGGGATCATTTGGATCCGACAAAAGAGCAATTGGCTTTATCGTTTAGTTTAATGACGTTGCGGTCGATTTCCAGTTTAGGGACATGGTGGTCCATCATTCCCATTTGGGGACGAATATTAGTTTAAGGACATTTCGGTCCAACATTCCCATTTTGGGATGAATATTAGTTTAAGGACGTTTTGGTCCACGAGTTTAAAGACCCTGCAGTCCGTGGAATGTGTGGTTGTCGGGACCCGTCACCTTTCTGAAGACGTTGAAGGATTACAACGACAGGTGTCAGAGGAGTTCAGAGATGTACCCTTGAACCGGATGTAAATTGATTTAAGAGAGCAATCTTGCTCAGTCAATTTAATTTGAGGACTTACGGCCATGATTGGGCTGAGACCGGTTGAGAATATTTAACGTTTTTATCTTTGGCCTATTAGGCCTGTGCTAGGGCTTTACCCCTGTTTAATAATGCATTGCATTTTATTCTGGCCTGCTAGGCCTTTTTGATTTTGGCTCTGTCCCTTTATAAATGATGCAGAGCATCTGTTTTTGTTTGGGCTCCGCCCTTTTTAGAGTAATGCATTGCATTTTATTTGGCCTGTTAGGCCTTTTTTAATTGGGCTTAGCCCTTCTGTAAATAATGCAGTGCATTAATTATCTGACAGTGGCTTGTCAGGCGCTTTACACCAATTATTGAGCGCAGGCTCATGTGGAGGTGGCACGTATCACGCTAGCGCAGTGCGCTGCGCTGTTGCGCTGTGACACGTGGCGCGCTCTGGCGAGTTGCGCCAACTTCAGAGAGCAAAGCTCTATCTTAAAAGCGCATAGCGCAAGTTGTTATGGTGCTGACACGTGGTGCTCTCTGGTAGCTTGCGCCAACCCAGGAGCGCAACAGTGCAGACCTACAAGTGCAAGGCATTGTTTAATATCTTGATCCAATTTTGGATCCAAGAGAAGAATCTTAAAGATTCCAGAACCAATGGTTCATAAAAAAGGCAATGCCTTTGTTATTATTTATTTTTTTTATTGAAGATTATTGGTCTTGTTCTTAGATCAATGATCTATTCAGAAGAAATTCTTCTTTTTATAAAGGTTTTACCTTTCTTTTTCCTTTCTGAATTTCTTCACAGAGTTCTTTAGAGTTCTCTCCCTGTTTCTTGAGTTTCTCTATTCTCCCTGTTGTTCTTCTTGTTGTTTTTTTTGAATTGGGGTCTAGGGGCCTTTATATAGTGCCCATTAATTGGTTAAATTTGGTAAAGAGATCATTCTCTGAGTAATTTGGGGAATTTTCTCCACCGTTGGATCTTTGATCCAAGGGCTTCTGTTTTACAGAGACAATCTTTTTGTTTTAACCAGAACAGAAAGATCTTACTGGAATTTTAATTCTGTTTGGCGCAGATGCATCAGCACTTGACACGTGTCGCGCAGCGCACAACGTGGCGCAACTGCGTTGACACGTGTCGCGCAGCGCAGAGCGCAGCGCAACTGTGCTGGCGCAACTGCGCTGCCACGTGTCACGCAGCACAGAGCGCAAGTCAGCTGAAGTGTTCCTTCGTTTATTAAAGTTTGAATTTTAAACAGAGCTTTGCTCTAATTGGGGGAAACAGAAGCGTTGCTTCGTTTCCCGTCTTGGAATTTGAACAGAGCTTTGCTCTGATTGGGGTAAACAAGTGTCATTCTCGTAATTACTCGAGAAGCTTCTAGAAGAAAGGCGACTCATTATGTTTTAATTCATTTATGGATTAAGCTTAATGAGGTGGGGGAGATGATGTGTTATTTGCATTAAATGAAATTATGACTCATGAGATGATTCATCCATTTGTATTAAATGAAGCATGAAGATATTTGTGCAAGATATTTTATGCTTCATAATATACACATATGAGATATATTTTCATTTCATAATAACAAACACATTCTCTCTCCTTAAGCTCTCTCTCTTCTTCACACTAACCCTAATCCTCTCATGAGTTGAGATCCCAAGGGTTAGAAAGACTAATCAATCCTTAATCCATCTCTATATCCTTTAGGTCACTTGGATTAGCAATCCTAGCCACTTAGTTATCTCAAGTTAGAGGTTAAAGCTTGGAGAAGGAACTCTCGGGTGGATCTTCTATCACATCGAGGAGGCCGACAAGGAGGTGAACAACAATAACAAGAAGGACTAGTATCTTGAGGTATAATCATCTATCATAGTAGTTGAGCATTTCTAGATAGTTTGTTAGTTAGGGTTTAGCAAAGATTCATAAAGTTAGTCGATGTTACCTTGAACAAAATGATTGTTTTACCTATTCCGCCTCCCTGCATCTTGTGGGGTGTGTAACGTCGACTTACAGTGGTATCGGAGCCTAACTAAACCATAACTAACATGTTAGCAAAGTCTTTAGATATTCGATCGCAAAATAATCCCGAAAAAACGACGTTTTCACTAAGTTTCTGCCGTTTTTAAATTGGGGTTTAAAAATTTTTCAGGGAGCCTTAAAAATACAAGCAGGGTTTTTAAAGAATTGTGAAGAAATTTGGGATCGTGACTCGGCTAAACCGCCGCGGAACCGCGGCCGATCCAAGCGAACCGCCGCGGATCCGTGGCCGAGTTGACACCGAGTCAACCCAAATTTGCTCAGTTATTCTTCTGTGTTGATGTTGGGTTTTCTGGGATATTTTGTTTCTGCTCAGGTTTTATATGCACAGTGAATTATTTGGAGTAGATTCATATGTGGTGCTTGATCGAAATTCTAAGAACTTTGGCTAACTGGATTATATCTGTGTTGTGTTTAATGTGTTTATAAACCTCCCCTAACTGCTAGTATGTCGGTTAACATGGGGTTGCACATTTCTGTAATGGTTACTTTATGTTTGTGGTTATGAACTTGTTGGATTGTCGTGAATGGATAGCCGGGGATGTGAGACGAGTGTTTTTTTCATTCAAATGTAAATTGTAATTTGATGTAATATTCTTTTGCGGGGCACATCCGGGTAGAGGTTGTAGCCACCGTTGTATTATTTCATTTACTGTTTTCTGCTCCCAGGATAACCCAAGGTGGGGTGAACAAACTACCGGGTACTTTGAAGTGCTTAGTGGCCTACTCACGTCGTTGAGGGAGACCGCTTCACTTCGGGTACTTGGCGGGTAGTTTGCCGTACCCGCAGGGGTCTAGGGTGGGGTTTTGGCTATTCATCGCGACTGTGTAATCCGTCATTCATTGCAGGCTCAAAGGAAATGCGGATTGCTTGTATATCCAATATGTTCATTTATGATCTGGAATGCCTATTATTGCGTCTAACGAATTTACAATATCTATATATGATATCTAGTAGGCGTTACTTATATTTTGCATCCGTGCTAGCCCAGCCCCCGCTCTGTCGTTAGTTAAGTAACCTAACGGGTGAATGACGGGGCCCAGTGGCGAATGCGGATGGCATAAGTGGACGTTGTATTTTCGTTTTTTCTGTAATGATAGGTTAATTGATGGGACGCATTATTTTAATGCAAAAAAAATAAACCAAAGTTGAATCGTTGGAACAATTTAAAAGAAACCACTCAGTTAATTTTAAAACAGCAGAATTTTAATTGCGGAGCTTAAACCACTCCTTTTAAAAAGCTATCAGGTTCCTTCGATCATATCAAGTTCACTACGTTCACGGTTTCGCCAAAACCATTCGTAGCCCTCCTTCATTTCATTTGGGTATTCGTAGTATTCAAACTATGTATTTTGACCAACGCCAAGGCATAGTGTTTGGTAGTTGCTGGGTATTCATCTGTTGCATAGATAGATGAGTTGGTTTAGGACAGTCGTACTGCCATTTGGCCAATGTCAGGGGTATGTACGGGTGGGTTCAAATTAACAAGATAATGATGGGTAGAACTTGACATGTGACTTATGACATTTTGACCAACGCCAAGGTCATAAGAGCATGGGGCAAAAATCCACATCGGGAGTTTCTAAAAAAACTGAAACTTGCTAGAGATTGCATACCATTTAGAGTGTGATAATTTTGGTAGGATTCCTTTAGCTTTATCACACAATGATATTTGGATCCCGATCCTACTGTGAGTATATGTTATTCATCAGGAGATTCTTTCACTTAACGATCAATACTATAAACCAAGTAGGTGTCGAGAAAGGTGTCAGTGGAGCTACGTCCCCAAGGAAAGAGGTTATTTAATTAAGGAATTTCGCGAAAGCGTCGTAAAACCTCCCTCGAAGTACCGACACTTGCCTGGCTGAACGGTTAAGCAAGTATTGTATAGTAAGAATAGTCCTGACTAGTTCTTCTTTTATGGTTTGAGGAAGGATTCGAGAAACAGTGGGAGCCATCATGTTTAGATAAACTAAAAACCATTCTAAACTTGCAAGAGCATCATGCTAAAGTGTTTCCTCTCTCTCCCCTAATTGCAGCGACCCAGAACATGACAGGCCTTAAGCTATTATTAGATAAAAATATTTTGACAGGGCCAAACTATAAAGATTGGTTTCAGAATGTCAAGATGGCAATTACCTATGACAAATTGGGGTATGTCCTTACTACTAAGGCCCCTGCCGTCCCAGGTCCAAAATCCAGTGTCGTGGATAAGGAAATCCACAAGACCTGGGAGATTAACTGTGCGAAGGCCAAATGCATCGTGCTTGCCTCTATGAATAATGAACATCAAAGGAGGCACAAGAATATGGATCTTGAATCCATATTTCTCCACACCAAGGAACTGTATGGAGAGCAATCTCGTATAGCTAGATACGAGACCTCGAAGAACTTGTTTCAGTCGAGGATGGTTGTCGGATCATCTGTTGGGGAATATGTCCTTAAGATGATTGGCTATATAGAGGAGCTCGCGGACCTCGGGACAACATTAGAGAACGAGCTATATACAGACTTGATTCTCCAGTCCTTTCCTTCCACCTACGCCCAGTTTATCTTGAATTTCAACATTCAAGGTAAAGAAGTTGAACTTCCAGAACTCCTTAACATGTTGAGGAGTGCAGAGGGCACCTTGCAGAAAGCAAGGAAAACACCCGCTATGTTTGTTCGTGGTGCTTCCTCTTCCAGGTCCAAGGCAAGGACCAAAGGAAGGAAGAAGAAGGCCACTACCAAACCAAGAGGTGGTGTTAGTAAGGTGGAAGCCAAGGGAAAGGCAAAGGTTGCGGTGCCGGTAGTGGCAAAGGACGAGTGCTTCCACTGTCGTAGGAAAGGCCATTGGAAGAAGGATTGCAAAGCTTAGATTGCCAAGAACCAGGACCCGAGGCAAGTTGTGGCTTCGGCTTCAGGTGTGTTTGTAATTGAAAATTGTCTATCAATCAACTCTACTTCCTGGGTATTGGATACCGGATCAGGATCCCATATATGCAATTCATTGCAGGCACTGAGAAACCGTAGAGTGCTGAAGGTTGGTGATATAACCCTCCAGGTTGCTAACGGAGCGAGCGTGGATGCTGTGTCCGTAGGGGATTATCACCTTGGATTGACGAGTGGACATATTTTGGTTTTGCGCAACTATTTTTTTGTACCTAGTTTAACGTGTAATATCATATCAGTATCGTTGTTATCAAAAGAAGGTTATGATTTCATATTTGTAAGCGATGTTGTTAATATCCACCTTAATCATGGTTTGATTGGGTCCGGTACACTAGATAACGGTATATACGTGTTAAACCAATTACAGATTTTCAATGTCCAGAACACACTAAAGAGAAAGTCTTCAGATATAAATCAGGCTTTCTTATGGCATTGTAGACTAGGTCACATCAATGAGACAAGGTTAACTAAGTTACATAAAGAAGGATATTTGGATCCGTTCGATTATCAATCCTATACCACTTGTCAATCATGTCTCAAAGGAAAGATGACAAAGACTCCGTTCACTGGACACGGAGTAAGAGCGAGCGAGCTCTTAGGACTCATACACAGCGATGTATGTGGTCCAATGTCTACACATGCAAGAAGCGGTTTTTCATATTTCATTACTTTTACGGACGATTACTCTTGGTATGGATTCATTTTCTTAATGAAACATAAATCCGAGGCCTTTGAGAAATTCCGAGAATATAAGAATGAAGTAGAAAACCAAACTGGCAAAAGTATCAAGACACTGAGATCTGATCGAGGTGGTGAATACTTAAGTGCCGAGTTCCTAGGTTACCTAAAAGAGAATAGAATTCTCTCTCAGCTTACTCCTCCATACACTCCACAACATAACAGTATATCGGAAAGACGGAACCGAACCCTATTGGATATGGTACATTCCATGATGAGTAATGCTGAGGTACCGCGATCTTTTTGGGGTTATGCACTAGAATCAGCTGCATAACTTTTGAACAGGGTTCCTACCAAGACTGTGCCTACTACACCATATCAGATGTGGAGTGGGAAGAAACCCTATTTTCAGTATCTGAAAATATGGGGATGTCCAGCTTTTGTTAAAAAGCAGCATGCGGACAAACTCGAGGCACGCTCAGTACAGTGTAAGTTAGTGGGATATCCAAAAAACTCCAAGGGTATTTTTTCTATTACGCAGAGGAACAAAAGGTTTTTGTTTCTCGTAATGCCCATTTTCTAGAACAACAGTTTTTAGAAAAGGAAACAAGTGGGAGTGCAATAGAACTGGAAGAAATTCCAGAACCACAAGCTACTAATGAAAGCTTGGTAGAACCAGAAGTTCCAGAAGAACAGGACATTCCCGCACCCCTCCGCAGAAGTAGTAGGCCGTCTCATCCACCTGAGAGATACTACGGTTTTCTCATAGACTGGGATAGAGAGGATTGCGTCATTGATAATGATGAACCTACTAGCTTCCAGCAGGCCATCTAGAGCGGCGACTCAGTAAGATGGCTGGATGCAATGCGGACCGAGATGGAGTCCATGTACACCAACAAAATATGGACTTTGGACTTTGCTCCAGATGGGGTAAAACCCATAGGATGCAAGTGGATCTTCAGGAAGAAAATTGGTGTAGATGGACAGGTGGAAACCTATAAGGCTAGACTTGTTGCAAAGGGTTTTCGTCAAAGACCTGGTTTGGACTATGACGAAACTTTTTCTCCAGTGGCTATGCTCAAATCCATTCAGATCCTTCTTGCCATTGCTGCCTTCCACGATTATGAGATCTGGCAGATGGACGTAAAGACGGCTTTTCTAAATGGAAATTTGGATGAGTGCATCTATATGGATCAGCCAGAAGGTTTCAATCAAAGTAGGAGCAGCGGGAAAGTGTGCAAGTTGCTTAAGTCCATTTATGGACTAAAGCAGGCATCGCGGAGTTGGAACATCTGTTTTGATGAAACGGTCAAAGAATATGACTTTATCAAAAATCCAGATGAACCATGTATATATAGTAAAATTGTAGCACGAACTGTCGTATTCCTCGTCTTGTACATGGATGACATTCTCTTGATAGGAAATAACATTCCTATGCTACAATCTGTCAAAGGATTCTTGTCACACAGATTCTCCATGAAAGACCTGGGTGATGCCTCTTACATTCTGGGGATCCAGATCTATCGTGATAGATCTAAAAGGATGTTGGGACTTTCACAGTCCAGGTATACCAACACTATACTGAAAAGATTCAGTATGGAAGATTCTAAGCGCGGTAATTTACCAGCTTGTCACGGAATCACCCTCTCCAAAGAGATATCTCCCAAGACTGATTTGGAAAGTGATCGCATGTTAGTTATACCCTACGCTTCTGCAGTAGGCTCTATAATGTATGCAATATTGTGTACCAGACCAGATGTAGCTTACGCACTAAGCGTAGTAAGCCGGTATCAGTCAGACCCAGGGAAGAAGCACTAGATAGCAGTAAAGAACATTCTCAAGTACCTGAGAAGGACTAAGGATATGTTCTTGGTTTACAGCGGAAAAGACCTCCAGATCAAGGCTTTTGCTGATTCCAGCTTCCAGAGTGACAAGGATGACTCCAAGTCCATGTCTGGTTATGTCTTTACCCTCAATGGAGGGGCAGTGTGCTGGAAGAGTCCAAGCAGAACACCATTGCTGACTCGACGATAGAAGTGGAGTATATCGCTGCTTGCGATGCCGCAAAAGAAGCAGTCTGGATGAAGAAGTTCCTAACAGAGCTTCTGCTGGTTCCTACCATTGTTGATCCAATACCGCTATATTGTGACAACAACGGTGCTATAGCTTTAGCGAAGAAACCCAGGTCCCATCAGAAGTCTAGAAACATCTTAAGGCGGTATCACCTGATCAGGGAGATCATAGATTGCTGGGAGATCGAGGTCCGGAGAGTTGCTACAGAGGAGAACACTGCAGATCCATTCACAAAGGCCTTACCTCAGACACAGTTCGAGAGGCTATTCGAGATGATAGGTCTTCGATACGCCAGTACATGGCCCTAGTGCAAGTGGGAGATTGTTAATGTATATGCCCTAGGGGCCATTAATGTATCATACCAGCTTGTATATTACTTAATGGAAGCTTGGGATATTCACAGTTGTATTAACAGTCTTACTCAACATTGTAGTATGCTACTTGGTTTATATCTATCTTAATATGTGTATATGTTTCTTTTAGCATATCACGAATACATATTGATAGAGCCCTTAGGATCTTGCTTGACTACCAGTGTTGTGATGGCAGTCACACTAGTGGGGGCTGGGTAGTCTACAAGCACATCCTTTTTCAGGTCCTTAGTCGTAGGATTATCGAGACAGGGCATCGATACTCCGGAGTAGACTAGTGTGTACTCTTCTCATCCCAGTTGGGGAGATGGTCTGTCCCACAGCCATCAGTACGTCGTACTAGAGATAGTATGCAGGTGCTCGTTGGGTTACGGGTACACCGGACAGGACTCGCAGGGAACTGTTGGTTGGTATTATACCCGTCGTCAGTTAGCAGTTCCTAGGTGACATGAGTACAGCATAGTCCATAGACTTGACACTGCTGCTTCGCCTCAAGTGTGTTCCCACTGTTCTTAGATTGCTACACTACCACGGCTCAACTGAGTTGTGCAAACAAGTAGCAGTTGGGTGCAGTCCCGAAGCACTTGGAGGCAGTGGCGATTAGATAGGATTCGTCTCTCCCGGTATTGGGAGTTGATATCGCGCTGTATTTGGAAAGCCATTACGCAAGGTCCCTGGCCAGGGCAAGCGAGATTTACCGGTAGATTTTCCAGTAGCTTCTCAAGGTGTAATGGGCTTCACTCCGACACGACTTATACCGCTTTTAGGGGACTGACGCTTGCCGCCTCTAGGCCCGATATGCTATAGTTTTAGACGAACAGACAGGACTGTACGAAGATTGTCGTATCAGGCTCAGTAGGAGTTTGGATGGGTTTCCTCATCGGCCTTCTTATCGACATCTACCTGGGGACCGTTACGTACAGCTAGTACCGCTTGCGGCCTGCGGTTAAACCCACTGCCAGGGTAGTGTTGAGTCTTTAGAGTCCCACACAGAGAGTTTCCCTGCTTCATGCGAAACGATATAGAGGTCGTATGGTTTTACGACAGGGTTCGGACATATACGTGTATTTGTGCACGTACGATGTTCGGACAGATTATACTAGCGGGCTTTGGTTTAAGCCAGATTCTAGTATTGGATTATTGGATTTATACAGTCTCTGTATATCCGTGTTTTTCGTAAATACGGATGGGAGGGGCATTCTCGTAATTACTCGAGAAGCTTCTAGAAGAAAGGCGACTCATTATGTTTTAATTCATTTATGGATTAAGCTTAATGAGGTGGGGGAGATGATGTGTTATTTGCATTAAATGAAATTATGACTCATGAGATGATTCATCCATTTGTATTAAATGAAGCATGAAGATATTTGTGCAAGATATTTTATGCTTCATAATATACACATATGAGATATATTTTCATTTCACAATAACAAACACATTCTCTCTCCTCAAGCTCTCTCTCTTCTTCACACTAACCCTAATCCTCTCATGAGTTGAGATCCCAAGGGTTAGAAAGACTAATCAATCCTTAATCCATCTCTATATTCTCTAGGTCACTTGGATAAGCAACCCTAGCCACTTAGTTACCTCAAGTTAGAGGTTAAATCTTGGAGAAGGAACTCTCGGGTGGATCTTCTATCACATCGAGGAGGCCGACGAGGATGTGAACAACAAGAACAAGAAGGACTAGTATCTTGAGGTATAATCATCTATCATAGTAGTTTAGCACTTCTAGATAGTTTGTTAGTTAGGGTTTAGCAAAGATCCGTAAAGTTAGTCGATATTACCTTGAACAAAATGATTGTTTTACCTATTCCGCCTCCCCGCATCTTGTGGGGTGTGTAACGTCGACTTACAGATATATATTCTTTTCTATGATATATATTGTGTTGTGAATGAGCGATTGGTACGATTGGGGTTTTCACGAATAGCAACCCTGGTTAGGGTTTTGGCTATATTTTCCGGTATTGGGATTCTTGATTTTGAGATTTGATATTTTATTTGGTCGTTGGATATTTGTACATCAACGATGAGGGTTGTTGGTTGTTCTTGCATGCGTAGTCTATAGGTTTTAACCTATGAGCGCACCGCTTGCCGTATTTGGATTTCGGAACTTGGTGTTAATAGCTTTGCGATTTCATATTGATTATAGGTACATTCACGTGCATTCCGAGACGGCGGAGCACATCGACTACGGCTAAGCGAGGAGTTTAGCAGGTGAGTAGATTTATATCTACGGGGGAAAATCGGGTGGATGACATATAACACCCCCGCAAACATTGATATGGAAGATCGTTTGATTATTATATCCTGATAAATGATATGCGACGGACATGATTATAGGATTTAATAACGATAATTTGATAAAAGTTGATACTAATGAACATAGTGACATATGAGAATATGAAATGAGAAGTGAATCATGATAGGTACGAATTGAAAGAGAACGAGTATACGATGTGATATGATGACTTAGTGTGATATGTCGTTATATGGATGCGAGTCGATATGAGATGGTTAATACCTTTGTTGGTCCACGATATGAGATTGATACAGATGTGACCTGGGATATAGGTATATAGACTTATATAATGTTGTGAATCTTGAGTGATATGCCGCACGATGGATTATACCGTACGTGATGTTGTGAGGCTGGATGCCGATTGATAGACTTACCGACTCGGATATATTGTAGACACGTATACCTTATAGCATTTAGCTGACGTGTACTTTATGCTACATTCATGTCATTCTCATTGCATTGTATATTGTTCATAACAGAATATTGCATTTTATACCGCCCATTCTTATGCTCATGTGTTTATAGGTAGGTGCTTTTAATCCGTGTTTGTTACATATTTACAGATTACAGGTTTCCAGTACAAATATTGCAAATCAAGACAAAACTCCACAGTTACACCAAATACAGAACATCTGTTGACAGCAGATAAAAGCCGGATTCCGGTCATCCATATCCGTCCAGTGCCAAGTACCAGTTCCAGGGACAAGACATATGACAGTGGTCATTCGTGTCTGGGACAAGCACAGAGCACGAGGGGGGCTGCACAAGAATCAATGGGTGCACGGAGCTCGAGGGAGATAGAAGTCAAAAGTGAAGAAAATAATGCAATCTTGGACTAAGAAATCTGAAGATATTCTGGAAGACTTTGTGCAGTGTAAAGTTTTCAAACACGAGGAAACATAAAACCAGGAAATCGCCCAAAACCCCATGACCCAAGTCCACTAAAGGGCCGCGGAACCGTGGCCAATAGGGGTCTAGGCCGCGGTTCCGCGGCCGTACTGGCTCCTCTCTCTGTCATTTTTCAGGGGCAGTTTTGTACTTTCATCTTGGTCCTGATTGTTGCCCTATATTTCCAGTTCCCTACCTATAAATACCCCGGATCTAAGCCAAACCAAGGTGTTCATTCTTTGTGCCTCTTTTGTAGGTTTTAGTGTAGTTTTAGTTTTCTTCTTCTTCATTCTTCCTCCATGAAAATGTAGTGAGAGTATTGAGTGGATGTTAATGAAGATGAGGGTTTTTGTATCATTCTTGTTTGTTTAGCTTCCCCATGAGATTCTTGCTTTCTCTTGATCTTTCAACCTCTTCATTGAGCTTGAAAGTTTAAGGGTTTGTTATTGATCTCAAGGGTTGTATCTTCTTATGGAATTAGTGCTTCATTTCACATGAGTTCTTTACCCTTCTCTTGATCTTGCAACCTCTTGATTGAGCTTGCAAGTTTAAGGGTTGGCTATTGATCCCATGCTTGTCTTGAGTTCTAGTTTCTAGTTCTTTTTATTGATTATTTCTTTCTTGCTTTTTATTACCTTGCTTTACTTTCATGCACTTAAATTCCATGCCCTTACTTACTTGTAATCTTTTCTTTTCTTTTGCTCTTTTTGGTTCTTTTGTGAATGGTTGTAATTATTGTTGTTGTTAAGAATCAATACGATATTGTAAGTTAACGTTTCTTTGCTCATTTCCTTTTCCCGTTATTTTCCATTGAAACTCCGTCCAAACGATACGCAAGCGCTCCGTTAGGCACCCTACCCTGACAAGGTAACGGTGATTCCTAACCGCGACCGGTTGCGTTCGGTTTGGCCGGAGGCAAAAGTAAGAGACAAGAACGGAAGGACAAGGGTAAATAAGCCGGATTCCATGAATACCGCGCTTAAATCCCCTAATCCACGTTGTTGCCAATTGCTCTAGCTTCAATTGGTCAAGACTCGGCTCAAAGGTATTTAGTACGGATTTCTTTAGCTTACAATTTCGTATCTTTTTCTTAACAACTTAATACTTGCATATAAAACACATAGGTTAGTTTGAACAAACACATACAAATTCTTTATTGACTCGTCTAAGACAAGAATGGACATACAACCATCTCCCTGTGGATCGACCCGTGCTCAACCGGCTAGCTGCAAAGCGACACCGTCCTGATCGCGGTTATAACTTTAGAACTTTGAACATCCGACACGCCAAAAGCGTGCGATCATATATATATACCTGTACTAGTACACCTACACCATTATCGATGATGCGTATGTTACACTTTACACATATTGGCCGGCTCACACACCTTTATCATCGATAATTGCTATGTCACTACACAGTATAATTGCTACATCATGCCATGATATATCTTGCTATAACTACATGTTCAGCTTCATATGATGTTGTGATGGATTTTGGATAAATTGGGAACCGCATGATATATTTAATAACTTGATACATTTAAATATCGGTTTCCCTTTATATGCTCATATTACTGTTCTATGTTGCATATATTATGTTTTATAAATTTACGCATTGAGATACGGATTTCATGTGATTTATGGATTTGAGAACCGTGGGGATATTTCAAGAAAATATGCATTGTTATGAAAACCTGGTTTCTCTTAATATGATATTTTGATGCGTCCACCATGAGTTTTCTCGGTTCTGAGACTTGGGTTAGAAACCCGATATGGATATGTGGATTGCGAGTGTCGGGGTTGGACACTCAGGTTCCGTGGATTGCGAGTGTCGATGTTGGACACTCAGGTTCCGTGAGATGTATGGATATGTGGATTGCGAGTGTCGGGGTTGGACACTCAGGTTCCGTGGATTGCGAGTGTCGATGTTGGACACTCAGGTTCCGTGAGATGTATGGATATGAGGGCCAGTCCTGATGACGGCGCCTGAGAGATGAGTATTTACGTGTCGATGCTGGACACGGGTTTTCATAATGTTTCGGATGTCGATGTTGGACACTCAGGTTCCATGATTTTGATGTGTCGCGAGGGACACACGTTGATTTATATCCTCATATTTAGCTGCATATGCTTTCATGATATTTACATGCATGATGTTGTTGTGTCATCGGTTGACGCGTAGATGAGATCCACATGCATACAGGCATTTGATTATACGGTTGGATGATATCCACTTGCTGATCGGCATTGATTATGTTGTTGACACATATGCAAATACGGTCACCCTAGATATCATAGTATTACCTTTATGATATAGTTGACCTAGGAATCGTTATTTATTTCGATTTCTACCTGATGATATTTTCTACTCACGAGTTGGCAACTCACCCCCGTTGTGCCACAGTTCTTGCAGATTGACCGTATGGATCAGTAGCGGCATCGCTGACACACAACTGTTTTTGGTGATTTGCTTTGGTAGGCGGTACATGTTGGATCGTGCCACTCTTGTATTACTATTCCTATTGTATGTAGTCAACTCCATCAAACCAGAAACTAGTATTTGTATAAGCAGTAAGACTTAGCAAGAGTTGTAGTTGCAAGATTTAGAGCGATGGGTTATATGTTCGCTTGATGGGTTTGATGTCTTGCTTTTCATTTTACTTTGTGTTGATCTTCGCCGTTGGGCGTCGTATACATATATATGCTTGTGGTGGTTGTTTCCGCCGTTGGACGTGATTTGCTCCCGTTTGGGGATGCTTTCTTTATATTCTATGTTGTACCCGTTTCGGGGCTAGTTTTTACAAAGGAGGCGCTGCCGAAATTTTAAAAAAAAAGAGATATAAAGACTTTCACTTAAGGTTTCCAAATGTTGTATCAATGTTTTCATCACTTACTTCTTTTAAAAGGTTTAGATTTCTTACTTAAGTTACATTACGTCTGTAGACGTTGCGTGATCTATGTGCCGGTCACGAGCTAATATTTCGGGTCGTGACAATCATTCATGAAATTTTCATACTTATCCGCACGCGGTCCTTGACCGGAAGGAATGTCATTGTTTCCCTCCGAACGACGGCGCGACGCGTGGTCGTCTTGCCTGAAGCTCGGGGCAGATACTAATTGGTGCTATCCGTCTACCTCTCTGAAGATGCCAAGTTGATTTATGGCACCGTATATCGAAAGTTGAAACGGATGCGTCCGATGTAGCAGACTTCGTCAGATTCCCCCTCGCTTGAGGGGTTTTTGATTGTGGGGACGCTCTTCCCTGCAGACGCAAGCCCCTGCAGTTAATTACGCTACCGCATCGCGGTAACCACTTTCTCCTTCTCCAGATGGTCACTTCGTGTCGTATGTATTTATTTTATGTTTAGTTGCCCGTGGATTGTATACGGAGACTGAGTTATGTCGTCGCCCGTAGGGCGTGGACTAGTCCAAATCCGTATTATCTTAGATTTGGGTTTGGGGTTTGGGTTTAAGGATACGTTAGCCTCATTTGAGCCTAAGATCGACTTAAACGTTTGTTAAGGATATGTTAGTCTAGTTTTTAGACTAAGATCAACTTAACTGGATCGTTTAGATCCAACAAGAGAGCAATAGAAGGGGGCTCTGTTGTTTAGTTTAGTGACATTACGGTCGGTAGGTAGTTTAAGGACATTGCGGTCCATGGGTAGTTTAAGGATATTGCGGTCCAATGTTAGTTTTAAGACGTTGCGGTCAAGGTTAAAGACCTCATAGTCCATAGATTTAAGGACTCCACAGTCCGTAATTAGTTTTAAGACGCCACGGTCAAGGTTAAGGACCTCATAGTCCGTGGATTTAGGGACTCCACAATTCGTTGTTAGTTTTAAGACATCACGGTCAAGGTTAAGGACCTCATAGTCCGTGGATTTAGGGACTCCACAGTCCGTATCAATATGTGGTCATCGGGACCCGTCACCTCTTTGAAGATGTTGAGGGATTACAACGCCACGTATCAAAAAAGTGAAGAGATGTACCCTTGAACCGAGATAGATTAAATAATCTTTGGCCCAATTTGGAACCAAGACCAATTAATTATATTATGAACCCGTTGGCTCAGTTGAATTTGAATTGAGAACTTATGGCCAGCTTGGGCTAAGTCCAATCATGTTTAGAATATTGGCCCTCTGTTGATCCATTAGAGGAGAGGCTTTGCCTCTGGATATTTAGCCAATTGGGCTGAAATTAGTGTTAAACGCTAGTAACATGGGGTTCAGATTAGTGTTAAACACTAGGGCAAATCAGTGTTAGACACTAGCAACAGGGATCTCAAATTAGTGTTGAACACTAAGATAATCAGCGCTAAACACTGGTGGCAGAGATTTTAATTTGGTGTCGAACACTAAGAAAATTAAAGTTAAACTCTGTCAACAGAAATTTAATTTAGTGTTAAACACTAAGAAATTCAGTGTTAAACACTGTAAGAAAGCTCTTTAATTAGTGTTGAACAATAAGGCAAAACAGTGTTTAACACTGGGCTCAGGGGTTCCAATTTAGTGTTAAACACTAAGACAAGAGGGGTCACGTGGTAACACGTGAGGGCACCCTCCCTTTATTTTATTCTGTCAAAAGCATTGAATACTTTAGAGCATCACGTGCTGTCATGTGATGGGCATCTTGGTGCTTGTATGTTAAAGGTTCCGCCAAGGGTCACGTGGGTCACGTGAGGCACTGCCTCAAAGGGCCTTCTCTGTGGATCTTTTCGGGGGTCACGTGGTAGCACGTGACCCTGCCTCTCTGTATATTTTTTGGAAGATCTGTTAATCCTTTTAAGAATTAAATTCTTCGCAGGGTTGAACCCTAACAATAATTTTTTGAGGAATTAAATTCCTATTTCCTTCTGAAGATTTATATTCTGGGATAGAGTTGAACTCTGAATTTTCTGTAAGAATTAAATTCCTCATATATGTGAAGAACTGCATTCTATCATAGGGTTAAACCCTAATAACAGCTTTAAGGAATTAAGTTCCCACACTCTTTTAGAGAATTATTCTGAGGAATGAGATTCTGTCATAGGGTGAAACCCTAATTTCTTCTTTCTTAAGGGAATTAAATTCCTGTTATTTTAACAGAACTAAGTTCTTAACTAGGGTTAAACTCTGATTCTGTTCATTCTGAAGGAATAAAATTCCCATAACATAGGGTTAAACCCTAATTTTATTTTAAAGGAATTAAATTCCTATAGTTCTGTGAGAATTAAATTCTCAAGCTTCCCTTCTCTCTCTATGCTTTGGATCTGCATGGCAGGATCTCAACCCAATGAGAATTAAATTCTCAATTCAAGGGGAGATGTGCACTTTGCATATCCTCCACTAAAGAGAGAACTATGTTCTTCTGTTTAATATCAGAGTTAAACTCTGTTGAGAATTAAATTATCTTTTAAGTCCTTCCCTTTCTTACATAAGCTTTATTTTTGCAGAAGATCCAAATTACGCCAAAGTATCAAGGCTCTCTTTTTTTCTCTCTATGTATCGATCCCTCTGCATATATATATCCCCCTGTGTGTCTATTGGCTCCTATTTATAGGAGAAGCAGCAGAATCAATTAGTTTTTTAATGAATCTTTCATTGAGAGATTTGATTTGTATTCATCATTCATTTGGACCTTTGGATTATTAGGTGAATTTTATTCACCATTGGATTTTAAATTCAGAGATTTTCCTTTGTTATTTCGGTTAGATTTTAAGGGGAAATCTTTCCAAATTCAAGATTTTTCCATAGATAGATGATATTTAAGAATCTTTAAAATTTTAATTCAATCGGTTCCAAATAATCATTTTCCTTTGAAAAGATTTGAGAGATCTTTTCAAAGAATTTAATTCTGTTAACAGATAGGCTTTGAAAGCCGGTCACGTGTGGCCACGTGACCCCAGGTCACGTGTGGGCACGTGACCCCCTTGGAACGGGCCCTCTTCTTCTTTTTGCGCTCTGCCATCTGGCCGCTGCTTTAGCCGTCACGTGCCACCACGTGACCCCTGGTCACGTGTAAGCACGTGACCCTCGCCTGAAGCCTTTTTTTTATTTAATCAGAGAATGAGTCTGCTGCTTTTAAATGTCACGTGCCAACACGTGACCTCTGGTCACGTGTGAGCACGTGATCTCTTCTGAAGCCTTTTCCTTGATTTGATCAGGGAACTGATTTGCCTTTGAAGCTGCTTTTAAATGTCACGTGCCATCACGTGATTGCTGGTCACGTGTTAGCACGTGATGTCTCTTCCGTAGGCTTTCCTGATTTTAAATCAGGAAACAAATGCCCCCACAGCGTTGTTCTCACTTGTCTGCATGTGAGTGCAACGCTGTCACCTCTTGTGACCGTTGGATTCCTCTAGGGATTTGGGGAGATGAAGCGTTTCCATCACCTCCTATAAATATTGGGGTCATTTCAGAAGAGCCTCTATTTTGCTCATCTTCCTCCTTGCAAACTTTGTTTGAGAATTTAATTCTCTTCTTCCAAAGCTTAGTTCTCTGCCTTGAAACAATTTTCAGAGTTTAACTCTGTTCGAAAAGAATTCTTTTCCTCAGGTAATATCCTTAAACAAACGATGAACTTTCACATTCCTCTGGATTTTAAATCCAAAACAAGGGTTTTTACCCTTTCAACATGAACCCATGAAACCAATTAATCTTCAGCAGTAAATCTCTTTTAGGGTTCATCTGATCCTCCAAGGAGATGATGATGACAGTTCGGATCCATGGAGTTTAACTCCGTTCGCAGAAAAAAATTTCTGGGAATTTAATTCCCCTTTCCAAAAGGAATTCAATTCTTGTGAAGAACTGAGTTCTTCCCCATAGAGGCTTCTTGGGGTTTCCTTTGCCCTAAGCTGTCCTTTTGTAATCAATGCAACAGAAGCTTTGTAACAATTCTCATGACCTTTATTTCAGGTATTATGGATGCTCATATATATGGCCTTGACGAAATCATTTCCTATGGGAACATTCGTGCACTGGGCCGCAGTCAGAACCAAGAGTTCACCAATGTTCAATGCGCCGAGATCATGAGCCGCTTTGGCGAGTACAACCATCGGCAACTCCCCCGTCGCTCTTCTCTTTTGAGACTCATCGTGCTGGCAATTTGGGAGGCGCTTCCTCTCTTATGCGCCGGTGTACCGCTTAGGGCATTGGACGCTGCCGAGGTCAAGATATATTCGGTGTACTTGATGGAGCTTGATCTCAAAGAGGAGGCGAGATCACCTCATTGATCTCTTGCACCAGGCCTTTCAGCAGTCAGCCATACTTGCCGCCTATCGGAGGGTGGAGGACATTCGTGAGGACCCCGACGCTTGTGATCGTGAGAGAAAACATACTCGGGAGGCTCGAAATGCTTGGAGAATCTTGGACAAAGCTAAGCTTGAGTTTCTCAATCCGTGTCCCGCGTCTGAAGTCTTACCATTGTAAACGTATTCTCTTTATTTTGTATGACCTTCTTGAAGTATGAATGATAAGTTCTATTATGTCTTTGCATGTTTGCATGCATTTCTGTGGGACTTTATCATTTCACTATTGTTGTTGCTGATGCTTTTAATATGCATGGTGCTATTCCATTTTTAGTGCACGTCAAGTTTGGGGCTCACGTGTTCTGCACGTGGGGTCCTTTGATGGGACTGTTCAAAAAAATTTCATGCCACATTTTTAGTGCACAATATCAGATGCAGAAAAGGAGCCTTGGAAATAGTTCCATCTCCTTGATTTTCAATGCCTTTCCTTTTTTGGGTCTTGGAAACAGCTTCATCATGCAAGATTTTCCGCGCCCAACACTTAATGCACTTCTTTATATCTGAGGCTATAGCCTTCTTTTCCCTTCACAAAGAGATTTATATATTTTTTTGTGTAATTTGTCTTGAGAAACAAACGAGCGCCATGACTTGCAATCGCCCTCATGCTCGTCGACAGCTATGGGAAGTTCATATCGAGGAGATGATCCCTCGCTTTGCTGCTCGGTTGGTGGACCCACTCCTTACCGACGACGAATGCGACTCGGCAATATATGAACTCTCGATCCGTAGGGGGTCCCCCCTCCCGATGGGGTCCCTCTGGCTCCGGATGATTCTTGCTGCCGTGCTTGCTGACGTCCCTCCTCACCCGGCGGAGATAACCCTGGCGATGCTTGACGCTGCCGAAGAAAATATCGAGGGCTTTCACGAAGCGTGCCTAGTTACTCAGGTTTTGAAAGATCGCTCGGTTCACCTTTTGAGTGAAATAAGGGCCCATCGGGCCATTATGTCTGCTTTCGCGGATGAACATGGTGCCAATCGGTGGGGAGCGACTCCTCACGAGAACCGGCGTTTTGACGTGTTGAAGAGAGCAGAAAGAGAGATGGAGAATTTTGTCCTTTGTTTCGTCAACCCTTGCGCTACCGATCCTTTGTTTGGCGACCTTTTCCCGCTAGTGTAGTGTTTTCAAATTAGTTTTCGCCCGATTTTACGTTGAACTTTCATGTGTGCTGGGTATCCGCATGTATGTTTTTGTAAGTCGATGTAGTACACCCCAGTACTTGTGGGGAGGCGGAATTTACAAAAACGATCAAGTTTAAGGAACGAACATCGACTAACCGCTTAAATCGAAGCTAAACGATAACTAACCAAACATATAGTTGTTCTAAACTACTATGCTTAGGGATTATACCTATCGAAACCGGTCCTTCGTCTTTGTGTCCTCCTTTGTTCTCCTCGACCTTCTCTAGGTAGTAGACGGTCCACCCGAGAGCAAAACACCAAGCTACACCTCTAATTTGAGGTAACTAATCTACTTTGATTGCTAATCAAAGAAGAAAGGATGATATAGAGTGAAGGTGATGGATGTTTAAGTCTAACTAATCCTTTGATCTCAACACATGAGGATTAAGGATTAGGGTTTGAAGATGAGAGCTTGAGGAGAGAGAATGTGAGATGAGTGAATGAGATGAGATAGTGAGTGTATCATAATATATTATGAAGCATTCTTATTATGGAATAATCAATAATAGAAATGAATAAGCATGCTTCATAAATGAAAAGAGGTGATTCATTAACATGAGTCATTAAGCATTTAAGGTGCATTAATGACCATGATGAATCACCCTCATGACTCACTAATCTTATCCAAAGCTTATGTCACCTTAACCTCCTTAGTCACATCTTCTAGAAGTTTCTCGTACAATTACGAGAACGCCCCTCCAATCCGCAAAAATACGGAAAAACTTTAGACTGTAAAAATCCAATAACCGGATACCAGTAACTGGCTTAAACCAAAGCCGACTGGTAAAAACTGTCCGAAAGTCGTACGTGCGTAAACGCACGTATGCGTCCGAACCCTTTGTCGCAAAACCATGCAACCTCTATATCGTTTCGCCTGGAGTAGGAAACTCTCTGTGCGGGACTCTAGAGACTCGACTACTACGCTGGCAGTGGGTTTAACCACAGACCGCAAGCGGCACTAGCTGTACGTAACGGTCCCCAGGTAGTTGTCGATAAGAAGGCCGATGAGAAAACCCATCCGAACTCCTACTGAGTCTGATGTGACAATCTCCATACAGTTCGGTCCGTTCGTCCAAGACTATCGCATATCGGGCCTAGGGGGGCGGCAAGCGTCAGTCCCCTAATAGCGGTATAAGTCGTGTCGGAGGGAAGCCCATTACACCCTGAGAAACTACTGGAACCTACCAGCAAATCTCGCTTGCCCTGGCCAGGGACTTTGCGTAATGGCTCTCTGACACAGCACGATATCTACTCCCAATACCGGGAGGGACGAATCCTGTCTAACCGCCACTGCCTCCAAGTGCTCGGGACTGCACCCAACTACTACCTGTTTGCACGACTCCTTTGAGCCGTGGTAGGGTAGCAATCTAAGAACAGTGGGACACACTCGAGGCGAAGTAGCAGTGTCAAGTCTGCGGACTACGCTGTACTCATGTCACCTGGGAACTGTTTACTGACGACTGGTATCAAACCAACCAACAGTTCCCTGTGAGTCCTGTCCGGTGTACCCGTACCCTAACGAGCACCTGTATACTATCTCCAGTACGACGTACTGACGGCTGTGGGACAGACCATCTCCCTAACTGGGATGAGAAGCGTACGCACCAGTCTACTCCGGAGTATCGATGCTCTGTCTCGATAATCCAACGACCAGGGACCTGAATAAGGATGTGCTTGTAGACTACCCAGCCCCCACTAGTGTGACAGCCATCACAACGCTGGTAGACAAGCAAGATCCCAAGAGCTCTATCAATACGTACACTCACATATTAAGATAGAAAAACCAAGTAGCATACTACCATGTTTAGCAAGACTGTTATATACATGTGAATATCCCAAGCTTCCATTAAGTAATATACAAACTAGTATGATACAGTAATGGCCTTCTAGGGCATAAACACTAACAGTTTTTGCTCGCATAAATGAACCTTGTGTTCTTTCCATGAGAACTTTCTTTAGTTGCACATGATATTATCATTTTCATGCGTATCAGCCCTTTTTGGCATTATGAATATTCATATGAGTGCAAATGCTATTATTACTCTCCCCCTTTTTTTCCAATACTCGTATGATTGCGAATGCATACTTGAAATACGTCGGAAATCTTTCTTGTTGTTTCCCACACCGGATGACGTGCACGTGTTGCAGAATGATTATTATTATCGACCGGGGCCTGTTTACATAGTCTTGAGCGTACCCGTCCTGTTTCAGAAGCTGAAGCTATGAAAATGGGCCCGCATAATCCGATAGAGCGATATGTAATGAACATGGTGTCATGCAAGAAGAGGCTCGGCCGTAAATTCTCGGAGAGGGAGCTGGCTTCTAAGGCGCTGAGCGAGCTTCAGGCGAGTCTTACTGCCAGGCCAACAAAGCGTATGAGCTCTGGCGGGTGCTTCAAGAGTCTATCAGGGAGGTGGTGACTCTTGATAAAGCTGTCACGTTCACTCGTGAGAGGGTCGAGGCTCATAAGGCCACTGAGAAGGAGCTTGAAGGCCGGCTCGCTTCGTATCAGGCCCAGCAGGCTCAGGCGGAGGCCCGTCTTTTGGCGATCTTAAATCATGAGGCCGTGGCCCAACAAAAGCAGGATGAGCTGACCAAGCTGCTAAATCGCCCGCCGGCTTGAAACATTTGTACCTTTTCCTGCCTTCTTGTATATACGCATAGATGAGAGTATTTTCTTTTGTTCTTTCATGAATTGTACTTTGTATCCATTTTGGTTTATGAATAAAAGATACATTTTTCTTCTCAATGATGCGTCTCCTTTTTGTTGAATGTGTTTTGCGGACAATTTATCTTGATCTCCTTGCAGGGCAACGATAGCTTAGTATTCAGGGTTAAGATCTGCTTCCTAAAACTTTTGCACTTTATGAGCCATAAGGGTCTCATAAAGAGTTTTTTCTCCCCATGGGTCGAGAGGACCCCATAGGTGTAAGTTCTTCTTAAGAATCATGAGGATTCCTAAGCGGGTTGTCCCTTGAGAGTCGTAAGGATCTCACAAGAGAGTTTTTCTTCCTTACAGGTCGTGAGGACCTGCAAGTGCTGGATGTGGTCACCCTTATTCGTGTTTCACGGAGTCAGGGGTTTCTCGAGACATCGTAGTTTAAAGACATCGCGGTCAAGGTTAAGGACCTCATAGTCCGTGGATTTAAGGACTCCACAGTCCGATGTTAGTTTTAAGACATCACGGTCAAGGTTAAGGACCTCATAGTCCGTGGATTTAAGGACTCCACAGTCTGATGTTAGTTTTAAGACATCACGGTCAAGGTTAAGGACCTCATAGTCCGTGGATTTAAGGACTCCACAGTCCGATGTTAGTTTTAAGACATCACGGTCAAGGTTAAGGACCTCATAGCCCGTGGATTTAGAGACTCCACAGTCCGATGTTAGTTTTAAGACATCACGGTTAAGGTTAAGGACCTCATAGTCCGTGGATTTAAGGACTCCACAGTCCGATGTTAGTTTTAAGACATCACGGTCAAGGTTAAGGACCTCATAGTCCGTGGATTTAGGGACTCCACAGTCCGATGTTAGTTTTAAGACATCACGGTCAAGGTTAGGGACCTCATAGTCCATGGATTTAGGGACTTCACAGTCTGATGTTAGTTTTAAGACATCACGGTCAAGGTTAAGGACCTCATAGTCCGTGGATTTAGGGACTCCACATTCCGATGTTAGTTTTAAGACATCACGGTCAAGGTTAAGGACCTCATAGTCCGTGGATTTAGGGACTCCACGGTCCGATGTTAGTTTTAAGATATCACGGTCAAGGTTAAGGACCTTATAGTCCATGGATTTAGGGACTCCACAGTCCAATGTTAGTTTTAAGACATCACGGTCAAGGTTAAGGACCTCATAGTCCGTGGATTTAAGGACTCCACAGTCCGATGTTAGTTTTAAGACATCACGGTCAAGGTTAAGGACCTCATAGTCCGTAGATTTAAGGACTCCATAGTCCGATGTTTGGTTGCAGGGACCCTCACCTCTTTGAAGACGTTGAGGAATTACAACGCCAGGTATCAAAGGAGTGAAGAGATGTACCCTTAAACCAAGGCAGAATCCGTAGGGAATCGGGGTGGTTGATTGTTAGTTTTAAGACATTACGGTCGAGGTTAAGGACATCATAGTCCGTGGATTTTAGGGACTCCACAGTCCGGTGTTTGCTCTGGATGCTTCACACGGGTTCACTGCCGTGCTTGGCGAGGACCAGGCTCCGCTCTGTGCGTTTTCCACGGGGTCAAAGAGTGACGTTATCCGCGTTCCACGTAACCAGGAGTTTTGCACTAGATGCTTCACACGGGTTCACTGCCATGCTCGGCGAGGACTAGGCTCCGCTCTGGATGCTTCACACGGGTTCACTGCCGTGCTCCGCGAGGACCAGGATCCGCTCTGGACGTTTTCTACGGGGTCAAAGAGTGGAGTTATCCGCGTTCCACGTAACCAGGAATTTTGCACTAGATGCTTCACACGGGTTCACTGCCGTGCTCGGCGAGGACTAGGCTCCGCTCTGGATGCTTCACACGGGTTATCTGCCGTGCTCCGCGAGGACCAGGATCCGCTCTGGACGTTTTCCACGGGGTCAAAGAGTGACGTTATCCGCGTTCCACGTAACCAGGAATTTTGCACTAGATGCTTCACACAGGTTCACTGCCGTGCTCAGCGAGGACTAGGCTCTGCTCTGGATGCTTCACACGGGTTCACTGCCGTGCTCCGCGAGGACCAGGATCCGCTCTGGACGTTTTCCACGGGGTCAAAGAGTGACGTTATCCGCGTTCCACGTAACCAGGAATTTTGCTGATTGTATCCGCATTTCACAGGATGGAGGTTTGACTGTTGGCGATATGTATATCACCGAGCCATGGAACTGGGAGTTGCCACTGTTCCGCTTAGCTTAGAGTTGTGTCCGATGATCTCTAGGTCGCTTGTGGCCCGTCGAGATTTTAGCTTCTTCTTCTGATGAAACTTGGGGGAGAAGATGATATTTTTTTGTTTACGCCCTTGGATTGTATACAGGGTGTGATGGAACATCACCTGTAGGGCATAAATTAAAACTCTTTTTTTTATTTTATTTTATTTCTCTTTCCGCGATACTTTATCATTTCAGTTTTTATATCGCGAAGGTCGCGATTGCCCCATCATTTCGACTATTTTTCGCGGTGCCAAATCATTTCGGTTATTTATTTATTTTCTACTCGCTGCTTTTTATTGCGAGTTGCCCCATCATTTCGGCTATTTTTCATGCATACATTTTTACTTGCTGCTTTTATTGCAAGTTGCCCCATCATTTCGACTATTTCGTATGCATGTGTGGCTTGCTAGCCTTTTCGCTGCAAGCTTGGGTTTTAGACGCCTCTTTCGGCATCAGCATCGCTACCACTGGGTTATTTCCAGGAGCGAATCATCATTTGCCTCTGTCGATGTTGAACAAAGATGGCTTAGCAAACAGGATTAGGGTCCTGTCGACTAAGGCTTTTGACTTCATGAGCCGTAAGGGTCTCACAAAGGTATTTCTTCCTACAAGTCGTGAGGATCTTGTAGGTGTATTTTCTCCCAAGGAATCGTGAGGATTCCTAAGTGTATGTCCCTTTGCAAGTCGTAAGGATCCTACAAGAGGGCTTTCTCCTTATAGGTCGAGAGGACCTACAAGGGTTGCTCATCATATGGACATATCCCTAGTCACGGGTGGGACTTTGCTGGGGAAATGTTTATTCGCGCTCGTGGATTGTATACAAGGGTCAGTATTGAGCCGCTTGTAGGGCAGTGTCGAAGGGTATGGGGGATTTTGCTTAAGCACAGGTATAGGTCTCTGTGACTTAAGACTTTCAAATCTTATGAGCCGTGAGGGTCCCATAAGAGAATTCTCCTTACGAGTCGTGGGGATCTCGCAAGTGTATTTTCTCCTTAGGAATTGTGAGAACTCCTAAGTGCGTTGCTCCCTTGTGAGTCGTAAGGATCTCACGCGGGTGGTTTCTCCTTGCAAGGTCGTGAGGATCCCGCAAGTGTCCTTTAACGAGGTTGCGCCCTTTCGGGTTTTCACAAACACTCGCCGGTAGCCCTGCTGTTTTTACTCACGGAGCCCTTTCGGGTTTTCATCCATGCCCTTCTTGCTTATGGACATACCGTTTTTTTTTATTCTTTTCTTATTATTTTTTTTACGAGGTCGCGCCTTTTCGGGTTTTCACGAACACTCGCCGGTAGCCCTGCTGTTTTTACTCATGGAGCCCTTTCGGGTTTTCATCCGTGCCCATTTTGCTGATGGACATACCGTTTTTATTTATTATATTTTTTTCTCTTTTTTTTATCTCGTCAGCCTAAGGATGCTGCGGTAGTAGTTTAGGGACGTTTCGGTCCGTCGTTAGTTTAAGGACGTTTCGGTCCGTCGTTAGTTTAAGGACATTTCGGTCCGTTGAGGAGAGGGCCGGCTATTACTTATAGAGCATTGAGCTTTAGGAAGATAGAGAGCGGACATAGTCGTCGTCATCTATCATTGACCTAAGCTGTGGCTCATTAAGCGTAGTATTTCTTTAGGAAGCGGCCGTTTATTGGCCTGAAAGGCCTTTCACCGTGCATGTCCATGAGTAGATGTCACGCCCCGCTTCCCAGAGTACGCAAGATTGGGCACGTAACATAGCCAACCATGCTACCTGTGGGTAGGAAGTATCCATCCACAGTCACATTACGGTTGTAGAGATATCAAGAAATTATATAAATAAACTAATCTAACACATGTCCAAATCCATAATAACAAGAGTCAATGAACAATAGTGCGGAAGCCAATGATCCAATACAATAAATAAACAGTATGTCCCATGATGCGGGCTCACATCTGGAAATGAAATGAAATAAATAAACTAATCACTAAGGACTCACAGTTCAGCCTGCTGGCTGAAGTACTCCTGCTCGGTCGTCGACAGTGGTAAGGAATCTGGGCCATGCAAAACCCAGACGTCAGCGCGTCATGTCAACCAAATAATATAATATAAACATGGTAATAAGCAATGCAGGTATGAACATAAATAAAGCAGTACTAAGAAATAACAGTGCAGGGTAATGTACAGTGGTAACTAAACTGTCCTATCAGGTTTCTACTCTATAGTCTTTGAAATCAATTGACGAATCGTCGATGTAACTCAATAGTATCCCGTACATACCCGGGATCACGGCCACAATATTCTCGGCCGAAACCGAGACATGCCGCTAGGCACAAAACAGGAAAGTGTACACTCAGTAGTACCCCGTACATACCCGGGATCACGACCACAATATTCTCGGCCGAAACCGAGACATGCCGCTAGGCACAAAACAGGAATGTGTACACTCGAACAGGTAGTGGACTGTCGAGTTACAAGTCAGGTTCATCTTTGATTTCCCCATACCCCCAAGTTATGTATGTCAGGTCAGGTATTCAGTAGTCAAGGACTAATGCCAACACAGAATCAGGTAAAAGCAGGTCTGTCTGAATAGACAGCAGGAATGGTCCATGAGGACCCCAAGTCAGGTTTGTTGGCATTAGGCATGAGATCATGTAATAAGTCAGGTCGTAGTACAATAGGTTGAGTCAGTATGTACAGGGTGTCATGTCTGGTGTATCAGTATATGTGTCAGGTGTAGCAGGGTCGAGTCAATATGTACTGTGATCGAGTGTGTGCTCTCAACAGGTATACAGCAGCAAGAATTTAAAGTAAACAGCACTAATAGTCACTTAATCACAATGGTGCTTTGTATTTTCTTTATTAACAGGTTCAAGCACCCTTGGGGTGCAATAGTCACAAGGTGAAACAATATCAACAACATAAAGTAATGAAGCTACATGAATTTAATACTAAAGCATAAATAATTGTCTCATGGATGATTTAACGAATAAAGCAAGGACGATCTAATTGGTTCAGTTAGTTAAAGTATGGATTGATAGTAGACCGATTAATTACAAGAAACTACTATAATGATTCAATGTTAAGGATACTTGCAACC
Source organism: Agapanthus africanus (assembly GCA_030015575.1). Lineage (NCBI taxonomy): Eukaryota > Viridiplantae > Streptophyta > Magnoliopsida > Asparagales > Amaryllidaceae > Agapanthus > Agapanthus africanus. The sequence goes on from CM057341.1 coordinate 783,700,303, forward strand.
GTCAATTCTAAGTTATACCAAATATCGATATTACCATCAACTGTGTGGTTAAATTAAGCAATGTGATCATTAAATGTATAGCAAGACTTGATCTTGTATTAGCATGTTAGAGCAAGTATTCGGATACTTGCCTTGACGGTTTCGCAAACCGGAAAGCACGGATGCAATGTCGGCGGAAAACACGAGACGGGTGCAGGGGCCACGGATCGAGTCCTAACAGCGAACAGCGGGACCACACGGACCAGAGTACTTCGCTGGAAAGTCGGGTCCAAACGACGGCACGGCCGGAATCCGGCGAAAGTCAAAAGGCGACGAAGTTAGCAAAACATACGATATACGTATATCAAAGATCAGCGGAGGGATTTAGCACGAATGGAAAGATAAAGGGATGCTTACAGGGAAGAACCAGGGGGCAACCACGACAGGCTCGACGGCGATGGGACGCCGGCGAGGCAGCGACGGCGAGCAGCGAAGGCTGAAAGGTTTCTAGGTTCGCTGGAAAGGGTGGTGCGGTGAGTAGAGGGTTTGCTGGCCTGCTCTGGTGATCAAGGGAAGAAGGAGGTGGTCGGAGGTGGCTCTGGCAACGACGGCGAGGATCGACGGCAAGTTTCCCGGCGACTAGGGTTGATGTTAGGGTTGGGCTCGGGTTCTGTGGTGGTCCGGCGAGGGGAGGAGGAAGAAGACGAGGAGGTCGAGACGAGGGTGAAGAAAGGGAGTCTTAGGCGTCGTCGGCGACGGGAGGTGGCGGCGACGGCGAGATCTGTGTGCAGGTGGTGTCGTCGGGGGTTGGGTTGCAGGCTCGGGAAGGAGGGAGGAGGGTTGCGGTCGAAGCTGTGGAGGTGTGGATGATGACGGTGAGGTCACGGGGAGGTCGGCGGCGAGGTCACGACGAGGCTAGGGTTAGGGTTCGGGGGTTCGCGATGGGTTTCTCGTGGGGTTTTTCTGCGATGGGGACGAGGAACAATGGTGATAAAATATATAGAGAGAGAGAGAGTTATATGAGAGAGATAGAGAGAGATTGTTAGAGAGAGAGAGAATATATTATAGGAGAGAGATAGAGAGAGACGGAGAGGGAGAGAGAGAGTTGGGGGGCCCACGAGGGTTTTAGCCCTCGTGATTGGCTGAGGAAGGTACGGGTAGATAAAAAATATAATTTTAAAGATTTAAAACGTTATATATAGTAACAGAAAATCTTAAATAGTTAAAATAATATTAAATTAAAAATGGGTATTTCGGCGCTAAATGAAACATTTCCAAATCGCGCCCAGGTCGCGCCCAAATGTTTCAAATTCAAATTATAGGATTTTAAGCGAGTTCCAAATTTTGAAAAGAGGTGTTTTATGAATAAAATGCATGCCCCCAAGTCGGACACTTGCACGCGCGCGTAGCCGTCCAAACTTGCCCGTTTAGCCGAACGGGATGAGATCTCGACACGCGGACACTACCACACGACTAGTGGCGACGAGTAGGCCAACATGGATATTTTTAATTTCACTTTAGGTGTTAAAATTTGTTATGTGCCAAAATAACTTAACCGGTTTAAATTTAGCAAAAAGCACCAAACAATCAGGATAAATGAAATGAGCAATGTATAACACTCAACTAGTACCAGAAATAGTATTATTGGGCTCGGGTGTTACAGTAGATAGGCTCCACCCTGGTAGACCTTGTCTATGATGTACGGGCCTTCATAGTTCGGCTCAAATTTTCCCCGCTTGGCGCGATTGGGGATCATAGGCCTTTTGACCACTAGTACGAGTTCGCCTTGTAGGGTTCCTGGGCACACTAATGAAGTCTCACAATGGATCAAACATGCCCAATTCAAATTTTTCATGTGCCTACAAACCCTAATACGGATCGTAACTAGATGTATAGGCGATGCAATGCAAGTAAACGAATTTATAGCTAAAGGGAAGGGGCTACAACCTTTGTAGATCCGGTCCTCCACCTCCATGGCTCCGTGATGAAGTCCCCTCGCTGTCCATATCGGATCCTGGACTCTTGCATCGGCTTCATCGGAGAAATGGGCGGGCTAGGTCGTCGACTTCGATGCCGAAAATGATCTACGTCGAGGCAACACAAGATCAAGCTCCAACTTCACCAAGCCATGAAACTTGTGAAGAGAACACCCTATACTACTTGGCAAGAGGTAGAGGATGAAGAAATAGGAAGTGGGTTCACTTTGGAATTGGATTTCTCACTCATTTTCATAAGTTGCCATTGATAGAGGCAAGCTTTCTTCATTGTTGAAGATGAAGAAAAAGAAGAAAGAATATGATAAGTATTATCCAAAATAGAAAATAAAATGAATACTTATCATATGCCGACTATGGTCAAGTGTAGAGAGTAAACTAGGGTTAGGTGAATGGTTAGGTTAAGGGAAGCAAACAAAAATGATCAAGCTTTCAACTCTTCATGAAGCTTCATGAAAGAAACAAAGAAAGCCACCATTTCTATTTATCTTTTCCAAAATAAATAAACAAAATAAATAAATGAATAAGTAAACAAAACCCTAACCATTCATATAACCATGGTTTAGTCATACACACAAACTCAAGTTAGCATGTATCATCAAACATGATACAAACAAGTGCACAAAAGTATATCACATATACAACTTGTGTACTTCAAGTGAGAAAATCCATTTGAAGTGAACCAATACTACTTAATGCAAAGTAATATATCAAATATATAATTATACATTAAATCATTAAATCAACACTTGATTCAATGATCCGGTCATGTCGCACATAACCGACTAATATCCAATGTATCGACTTATCGAATCAATCTTCGATTCGATAACTAGGTTATATCGCATACAACCAATCGAAACATTCATCGCGAGAATGAAATACGGTATCACATACACGCATTATTCTCGGTCCCGCACATATCTCATATGCGCTCCTATTTCATTTCGCTTGAGCCAGGAAACTTCTGTGTAGGACTCTAAAGACTCGTCAATACGCCGGCGGCAGGTGATGATCATATCAAACACCCACAAGCCGCAAGCGGTCTGCTAAACGTAACGGCCACCCGGGTATTGAGCGATCAGAAGATCGACGAGCAAGCCCGCTCAAACTCCTGTGAATCTAACCAGTAACACTTACCGTACAGTCCGGTCTGTTCGTCTGATATGTCGCATATCTCGCCTAGGGGTGGTAAACGTCAGACCCCAATAGCTTGATAAGTCATGCCGACGTGAGGTTCATAACATGTGTGAAACTACTGATAACACTTACCAGTAGATCACTGCAACCCTGGCCAGGGATTTCCTGTTATGGCCAGTCGAGCATAGCGCAACATCAACCCCCAATACCGGGAGAGACGAATCCCCTCCTATCGCTCATTGCCTCCATATGAATCGGGACTGTATCCAAAAACCACCTGTTTGCACGACTCAGTAGAGCCGTGGTAAGGTGGAAATCAAAGCACAGTGGGAGACACACAAGACTCTATGACGATCTCGGGTCAACAGACTAAGCTGTACCAGTGTCACCTGAGAACTGCCATCTAACGTGAGGTATAATACCATCTGGGAGTTCTCGGCGAGTCTGTTCAGTATACCCAGTCTCCACTGAGCACCCGTATACCATCTCTGATGTCAAACACCAATGGATATGGGATCATCCATCGCCCATCGCATGGGTCGAGAAGATATACGCTAGTCTACTCTGGAATATCGATGCCCCGTCTCGATATTCCCACGACTAGGAACATTGAAGGATGTACTCATTGACTATCCAGGCCCCACTAGTATGATCTGCATCATAGTCCTGGAAGTCGAGTACACATCCTAAGGGCTTTATCAACATGTAATCAGAGAGACAGAAAGTATACATGTTAAGATAAAGAGCAACCAGATAGCGTACTATCATGTCGAGCAAGAAAGTCATACCTATATATGTCCCAGCATCCATTACAATATACATCCAATGCACAGTAATGGCCTCTAGGGCATACATATAACTAACAATCTCCCACTTGCACTAGGGCCATCTGTAGCAGAAGTTGTAGTATCTAATACTCAACCATCCCCTAAAAGTCTCTCTTTGGGAAAAGACCTTTATGAGTGGATCCGCTGTGTTGTCCTCTGAGTCCACTCTCCTAACCTCGATCACCCTGGAGATCATCTATCTCCATGATTAGGTGATGCTACCTCAGAATATGTCTGGGTCACTGATGGGACTAGGGTTCCTGGGCCAAAGCCATACTTCCATTGTCGTACAATGGTAGGAACCTAGTTCATCTTATGAACCAATATACACACAAACTGCCTCTTTGGTAGTATCTTTAATAGCGATGTTACCAGCCTTTATCGTCTAGTTTACCACGGTATCTAGCTTGGAACTCTTTCAACATACCGTCCCTTTACTGAGGGTAAAGACAATGCCTGCGACTGACATTCAGTCGTCCTTATCATCCTGGAACTTTTCCAGTGATTCTCCCCAGGATCGAGAAGGTATCACCTTTATCCTTTTTGGAGAACTCTTATGATAAGAGAAGATTGACCGAGCGTAGCATAGGAAACTCCTTCCCTATCAAGAGTATGTCATCTACGTACTCTACGAGGATCACCACCATACTCCCTACTACCCTTTTGTATATACAAGGTTCATCCACCATTTTGATGATGTCAAACTGTTTGACTAATTCATCATAACAGACGTTCCAACTCCGCGATGCCTGCTTTATCACATAAAATATCTTGCACACGTTTCCGCTGCTCCCACTGTTTACGAAGCCCTCTGGCTGTGTACTTATTGACGTTCTCTTCTAAATCAGTATTTAGAAAAGTAGTCATGACACCCAACCACCAGATATCGTAGTCATGGTATGTAGCAATGGCAAGTAGGATCTGGATGGACTTAAGCATAGTCCCTAGAAGAGGTTTCATCATTATCCATGCCTGGTCGATGACAAAAACCTTTAACAAGTCTAGCTTTGAAAGTCTCAACTTTTCCATCTACACCAAGTAATCTTCTCAAGATATACTTGCTCCTGATGGGGATTTAACCCTTCAGATATCGCAACCAAAGTCCATACTTTGTTGGTGTATGTGGATTCCATCTCAGATCGCTAAGCATCCAGCCATTCTTACAAAGTCCCTACTCTCGATGGCCTGCTCGAAACTAGTTGGGTCATCATCTCATGATGCATTCCTTGCTCCCACTGTCATCGAGAAACCGAGGTATCTCTCAGGCGGATGAGGAACCCTACCAGATCGGCGGTGAGGCTGAGGTTCGTCGGGGACTATTGAATCCTTTGGTTCTGTCAAATCATCAGCTGTAGTTTTGTATAGCTGGAATCTTTCCAGTTCTACAGAACTGACCTTGCCTCGATCTTGTCCGGATTTTGTTTTTAGACATAGGCCGGACAACCCCAAATCTTAACAAACTTAAGATATGGGCTCTTCCCTTTCCTTATCACATATGAAGTGGTAGGCAACTGATTTGATCGGAACCCTATTCAATAGGTATGTAACTTCTCAAGTGCATAACTCCCAAAAGGAAATAGGAAACTCAGTAATACTCATCATAGAGCACACCATATCACATAGGGTGCTATTGTTCCGCCCTGATACACCGTAGTGCTGTGGTGTATTCAGAGGAGTAATACTGAGAGAGAATCGCATTCTCCTTTAGAATAGTCCAGGAATGCCATGCACAGGTATTCTCCTCCCTGATCTCATCATAGGACATAATACTTATACCCATATTGGTTCTCTACTTCTAGCTTATATTCAGTGAATATCTCAAAAGGTTCGGACTTGTGTTTCAACAGGAACATATGTCTGAATCTTGAGAGTTTATCAGAGAACGTAATGAAGTATAAAGAACCGGTCCTGGCATATGTAGACAGGAGACCTTACATACATCATCATGTATCAGTCCCAAGAGTTTTACTAACTCTTTCTCTGTTTCCAATAAACAGAGCTATGGTCATCTTATCTTTGTGACATGACTGGCAAGTTTCACAAGATGTAAATTCAAACTGATTTAAATATGCATCTAAAATGTAACTTCAGCCAGTCGGGTCGCATTGATATGACCTAGTCTACAATGCCTTAAGAAGGATTCGTTCATTTCTGAACTCTTCCTCTTGTGTGTGTTCTGTATACTAGGAACTGTAGTTTGATTTAGAACGTCAATGCTTTTAGATAACGTGCCTGAACCGATCAACTTTTGATATAGGAAATGTTCAAAACATTATCCAACAATACAAAATTTTATCATTTCTTTACTTATAAAGAGACTGATATGATTTTGTATATCAGGTTCGGTATCTAATAGCATTTGTTCAAAATCAATGTATTAGTAATACAGGGTGACAGTGACCAACAGACTTGGCTGCAACACTTGCCCCGTTTTCTGTCTCATGAAACTTATCACCCGTTCTCAATTTTCTACCTTTTTGTAGCCCTATGTAACAGATTACATATCTGGGATCTTGATCCGGTATCAAATACCCAGGATGCAGAGGATGCTGAGAAACAGTTCTTTGTAATGAACATACCCAAAGGAGATGCATCATATGCACTTTCTTCGTTTGGGCGGCATAGAAATTCTGGTATTCCCCTATTTCCTGCTCGGTCTTATAACAATTATAAGTTGGAGCGGGACCAACGTTCCCCAGCTCAGTATAACAAGCGGGTTCGGTCAATACATCCAAATTATTATCTTGATTAAGGCGTGATATGATCGCTACCTGGAGAGAGAGAGAGAGAAGAAAACACTCTACGTGCGCTCTTGCAAGATTAGATTGGTTATATATTTTATCTAATCAGGATGACTCCCACTGTTTTTATCAAATCTTCCTTCAAACCTTAAAAGGAAAGACTAGTCGGGATTAATTACACTCTACAAGTTCGCCAATCTTTCAGCCAGGCCAGTGTCGGTACTTTGAGGGAGGTTCCCCGTGCTTTCGCACGGACCTAATTACAGTAAACCTCGTTTTCCCAGAGGCGTAACCCCGTTGACACCTTTCTAGACACCTACTTGATCGGCTAATTGCAAAGTGCAAAACTCTCCCAGGAGTAACAATTACTCGCAGTGGGTATCGGGATCCAACTATCACATAGAAGGTATGCAATCTCATTGCAAATTTCAACACTTGAAACTCCCGACAAAGATTTTTACCCCTAGCACTTATGACCTTAACTATGGTCAACAAATCATAACTACTAGTCAACTTCTACCCGTCATTTCGTGATTAATTAGACGCACCCACATGACCCTTAACTAAGGTCAACAAAGTCACGCGACTGTCCTAACTAATCGCATCATATGCAGTGTAGGAAGACATCACTTAGCTACCGTACACTGTGCCTTGACTATGGTCAACAAACACAGCACGAATACTAAGTACTCTACTTCCTAAAATGACGGAGGGTTGCGAATGGTTTTCATGAAAACCTTTAATGCTTTGAACTTGATCTCGTTGCGGAATCAAATGGTTTTTAAATGGAATGTTTTTGAAGCTTTTCTAGTTTTGCTAAAAGGGTCACTCCCGGTGAAGGGATTGTCGGCCCTTTCCTCGTCGAATGAGGTGCGGGATATATCATATATATCACTGTGCAAAGCGGAAACTATAGAAGCGATCAAAAGACAAACCGAGGGCTGTAGCATCTACCAGTTATTGCTAAAGGAGTCACTCCCGGTGAAGGGATCTCGGTCCTTTCCTCATCGAATAAGGTGCAGGATGTTCTATAATGAACACCGCGATGCAAAGAAAGAACTGTAGCTACCTGTTTTATTTTGAAATTCGATTCCACAACATCAATTAGGTTTATTTTCTTTCATTAATCTCATTAATGAATGTCCCATCATTTAAGTCCACCTAAACATCACAGATAAATATAACGTACGCTTATGCCATCCGCATTCGCCTCAATGTCCCGTCTGCACCGTTAGGTTAGGTAACTAACGCCAGAACGAGGCAAGGCTAGCACGGATATAAAACATAAGCAATATCTATATAATATATCATATATACTATATATAATATCTATCTGAACAAATCACATGATCACATCACAGATAACGCAGCAGATAATATCATATGAAATATTGGATATATTAGGACGTCCGTGTTTTCAATACGAGCCAGTATAAAACACGGATTCCACGGTCGTGATGAATAGCCAATCCCACACCCCTAGACCCCTACGAGAGCGGCAAGCAACCCTACCAATTCTAGGGTTAGGAGACCCGGACTCGACTCCTCGAGATGGTCTCCCACTGGACCCTAGAACCCGGTTACTTGCGCTCCCCTCCATGGGTCTATCCTAATGCGGAAAAGTAAATAATATATAAACGGTGACATCTTCCGCAACCTGGAAGTGCCCCAATAAAAGAATATTACATACAAGTTTTTACATGAATGAAAATGAAAAACACTCATCTCACATAAAAAAAAAACCCCGGCTATTCAAACACGACGATCCAATATAACATATCCAGCAACACATAACATCACATGTCATCAACATAAGTAAGTATGCATACACCGATTGTCGTCGACGTATAGCAATGACAATCGGCAATACCACTACATACTATACTTACGGTCGCAGAAAAGAAAGTGTAAAACTACAACAGTTGGAATCCGCAACCTCTTTAGACATCGCATGCCTAATCAAATGAATTCCTTAGACATCGCATGCCTAACAATTATAAACCCCGCTTTTTAGTCTCATTATTGAAAACACTTTTCAATATCAAGTCGGGCGATTCAACAGGATTCCCGACATTCTGATCGAATGCTCGTCGCAAACTTTAGTAGGCGGCCGCAACCCTGATACCGTCGACGAAGTGCACTAAGGCGGAACACCGCTACCGCGAGCACCTGAATGGATGCTTTCGGTGACGGGGTTCTCCTACAGTCACTTGGTCGGGGCTATGGGGTGAGGCTGTCTTTTAAGTTTACCCGGCGAGTATCCGCGTACGCTACGTGATTGCGACGGACTTTTGATCACATCAAAATTCCGTGGCAACCGATGAAGTGAAACTAAACTGCTATGTTTATAACATTCATTCAGTTATCTCATAACTGTTTGTGAATTCCAATTATTGTATCACATTCCGGATAAGATAGAAAATGTTAAACTTTCCGATCGAACATCCAAGTTTTCCCGAAACAGCTCAACACATGAAATAAGTTCAAAGACATTCACTTCATGCCTCAGTACCAACGGTCCAGCCGTAGAAGGGTCAAGCCAATGCCTCACATGTGGCACGCCGTACTGCCCCAAACCCTAAGGTTCAAAGGGCAGTTCAAGACGGTCACATAATCGAGTTAAGGTTTGTTGTCTTCTATAGGGACCATCGCGTTACTTGCACTACTCAGTACGTCCTTAAACCACGGAAAAATCCAACACTTGGAAATTTTCCGGCAGGGGAAAAAGTGGGTATTTATATTCGGTCGAACTTTTTAACATATTCTAAAATTATCCGGAAAGGCACACATACAAAATTAGACAATCCGATCGATACACCGAGTCCCCAATACAACCCAGAAAACTCAACTCTTGAGTAAATATTAAAAATTCCCAGAAAACTCAGCATTTAAATGAAGAAGTTACTGTGCAAAAATGGTTGACTAAACTCATTATTTGGCCGCGGAACCGCCGCAGAAGCCATGCTTCTGCCGCGGTTCCGCCGCACATTAGACACATCATTAGGTAATTTTTGCACCGTAATTCTTAGAATTTCCTGCTGAATTTTTTAAGCATTTTTAATTTACAAAATTCCACGAATTTCAAAAATGTACAGAGAGTGGTGAATTCTAGGGTTTCGGGGTTCGATCGGGTTTCTAACTCCGTCTACGCATCGCCTAAGGCTCTAGCTAGGCTCTGATACCACTGTAGGGTTCCTAGGCACACTAATGAAGTCTCACAATGGATCAAACATGCCCAATTCAAATTTTTCATGTGCCTACAAACCCTAATACGGATCGTTAACTAGATGTATAGGCGATGCAATGCAAGTAAACGAATTTATAGCTAAAGGGAAGGGGCTATAACCTTTGTAGATCCGGTCCTCCACCTCCATGGCTCCGTGATGAAGTCCCCTCGCTGTCCATATCGGATCCCAGACTCTTGCATCGGCTTCATCGGAGAAATGGGCGGGCTAGGTCGTCGACTTCGATGCCGAAGATGATCTACGTCGAGGCAACACAAGATCAAGCTCCAACTTCACCAAGCCATGAAACTTGTGAAGAGAACACCCTATACTACTTGGCAAGAGGTAGAGGATGAAGAAATAGGAAGTGGGTTCACTTTGGAATTAGATTTCTTACTCATTTTCACAAGTTGCCATTGATGGAGGCAAGCTTTCTTCATTGTTGAAGATGAAGAAGAAGAAGAAAGAATATGATAAGTATTATCCAAAATAGAAAATAAAATGAATACTTATCATATGCCGACTATGGTCAAGTGTAGAGAGTAAACTAGGGTTAGGTGAATGGTTAGGTTAAGGGAAGCAAACAAAAATAGTCAAGCTTTCAACTCTTCATGAAGCTTCATGAAAGAAACAAAGAAAGCCACCATTTCTATTTATCTTTTCCAAAATAAATAAACAAAATAAATAAATGAATAAGTAAACAAAACCCTAACCATTCATATAACCATGGTTTAATCATACACACAAACTCAAGTTAGCATGTATCATCAAACATGATACAAACAAGTGCACAAAAGTATATCACATATACAACTTGTGTACTTCAAGTGAGAAAATCCATTTGAAGTGAACCAATACTACTTAATGCAAAGTAATATATCAAATATATAATTATACATTAAATCATTAAATCAACACTTGATTCAATGATCCGGTTATGTCGCACATAACCGACTAATATCCAATGTATCGACTTATCGAATTAATCTTCGATTCGATAACTAGGTTATATTGCATACAACCAATCGAAACATTCATCGCGAGAATGAAATACGGTATCACATACACGCATTATTCTCAGTCCCGCACATATCTTATATGCGCTCCTATTTCATTTCGCTTGAGCCAGGAAACCTCTGTGTAGGACTCTAAAGACTCGTCAATACGCCAGCAGCAGGTGATGATCATATCAACCACCCACAAGCCGCAAGCGGTCTGCTAAACATAACGGCCACCCGGGTATTGAGCAATCAGAAAATCAACGAGCAAGCCCGCTCAAACTCCTGTGAATCCAACCAGTAACACTTACCGTACAGTCCGGTCTGTTCGTCTGATATGTCGCATATCTCGCCTAGGGGTGGTAAACGTCAGACCCCAATAGCTTGATAAGTCATGCCGACGTGAGGTCCATAACATGTATGAAACTACTGATAACACTTACCAGTAGATCACTGCAACCCTGGCCAGGGATTTCCTGTTATGGCCAGTCGAGCATAGCGCAATATCAACCCCCAATACCGGGAGAGACGAATCCCCACCTATCGCTCATTGCCTCCATGTGAATCGGGACTGTACCCAAAAACCACATATTTGCACGACTCAGTAGAGCCATGGTAGGGTGGAAATCAAAGCACAGTGGGAGACATACAAGACTCTATGACGATCTCGGGTCAACAGACTAAGCTGTACCAGTGTCACCTGAGAACTGCCATCTGACGTGAGGTATAATACCATCTGGGAGTTCTCGGCGAGTCTGTTCAGTGTACCCAGTCTCCACTGAGCACCCGTATACCATCTCTGATGTCAAACACCAATGGATATAGGATCATCCATCGCCCATCGCATTGTCGAGAAGATATACGCTAGTCTACTCTGGAATATCGATGCCCCGTCTCGATATTTCCACGACTAGGAACATTGAAGGATGTACTCATTGACTATCCAGGCCCCACTAGTATGATCTGCACCATAGTCCTGGAAGTCGAGTACACATCCTAAGGGCTTTATCAACATGTAATCAGAGAGACAGAAAGTATACATGTTAAGATAAAGAGCAACCAGATAGCGTATTATCATGTCGAGCAAGAAAGTCATACCTATATATGTCCCAGCATCTATTACAATATACATCCAATGCACAGTAATGGCCTCTAGGGCATACATATAACTAACACGCCTTGGCGGAATGTCCTCGGCCTGGTCAATCTTTCGTACGAGCGCGTCATCTTTGCTCTGTAGGCCTCTAGATTTTGTTGCGCTATGAGCCGGGTTTCATCGAGGGCATCAAGCTCCTCAAGCCGAAGGTGATCATTTTCTTCGTCCGTCAGCTCGTAGTGGACTGCCACTCGTAGAGAGGGTAACTCTATCTCGAGGGGGAGCACTGCTTCCGTCCTAAATACCAACGCGTACGGCGTTGTCTTCGTGGCTGTCTTAAACGTAGTTCAATAGGCCCAAAGGGCCTCTTGCAGCCTCTCGTGTCAGTCTTTCTTATTTCGGGACACCGTCTTTTTTATGATTTTTGTCAAAGTCTTATTGAAGGCCTCGGCCAGACCGTTAGCTCGTGGATTATAAACTGAGGAGTATCTCCAGTCTATATTATGCTGTTGCGCGAAGCGGCTAATTTTATGGCTTCTGTAGGCTGGCCCGTTATCGGAGATAATCCGCCGTGGAGTTCCAAACCGATAGATGACGTGCGTCTTGAAGAAGTGGAGGATATTCTCCGTCTTCACTTCCCTCAGCGGTACTACTTCTGCCCATTTGGAGAAGTAATCAGTTGTCGCCAGGATGAAACGATGTCCCCGGGACGATGCTGGTTCGATGGGGCCGACTATGTCAGTCCCCCACATTTCGAATGGCCAGCTAGCCACCGTCGGATGTAGTGGATTCAGATGCTGGTGGATGAAATCCCCGTGGATTTGGCATGAGTGGCATTGCTTCGCATATTCGAGGCAGTCCTGGATCATCGTGGGCCAGTAGTAACCCATCCGTTTAATTTTTAACTTCATCTTTGGGCCTGCTTGATGAGAACCACAGATTCCGTCATGAACCTCTTGAACGACTCTTTCTGCTTCGTCAGGTCCTAAACATCTCAGCCACAGAGAATCAAACAACCTCTTATACAGAGTATTATTGACGAAAGCGAAAGATAGAGCTCGTTTCATGAGCTGATGTCTTGAGGACGCATCTTCGGGGATTCGGTGGGACTTAAAGTAATCTATGAAGACTTCCCTCCAGTCCTCAGCCTTCTCACGGTCTTTTATTCATAGGGTCGTCTGCTCAGTCGCTCCTTTTTCTTCGTATGATTCGGGAGATATTTCTGCTAGGGCGAGCACTCGACGGCTTTGTACCATGATTCTGACGTCATCGAGGTTCTCGTCAGCCAGTTCTTTAGCGAGCTTAGCTAGCGCGTCTGCTTTGCTATTTTCCGTACGTGGTATGCTTTCCAAAGTGTAGGAGGGAATTTGGGTCAATAGTTGTTGCACCTTTTCGCCGTACTTCACCAACTCCGGTTTGCACGTTTGTTAGTCACCATTTACTTGACTAACGACCAGTTGAGAATCCCCGTATATAAGGAGGTCTTCAATTCCCATGTCAATGGCGATCTCGAGGCCAGCTATCAAAGCTTCGTATTCGGCTTCACTGTTCGTCCTCGATTCCGTTAAGGAGAAAGCAAAGCGCATTATCCCTCCTTGTGGGGTTACGAAGATAAGGCCTACTCCCGATTTGATTATGGGGGTACATTGTTTGCGCTTTTTCATGGAAGATGCCCCATCAAAATAGAGTTCCCATCGGGTATCACCGCCGCCAATCGCATCATATGCATGTTCGTCCGGCAAATCGCAGTTCAGAGGAGAACCGGTAGGTACTGGATGCTCAGCAAGGAAGTCGACAATGGCCTGGCCTTTCACTGCCTTGAGAGGTCGATACGTTATCGAGAACTCCATCAGGAGTAGAGCCCATTTAGCGAGTCGACCCGTCAATATAGCCTTTGACATCAAATATTTAAGAGGGTCCACCTTCGAGATGAGACGGACTTCGTGCGCCAATGCATAATGCCTGAGCTTTGTTATCGCAAAGATCAACGCCAGGCAGTGTTTTTCAGTGGGAGAGTAATTGCTTTCTGCCCCCAGCAGAACTCAACTTAAGTAGTAGAGTGCCCTTTCTTTTCCCTGGTCATTCTCTTGCACCCATAATGCGCCTAAAGAACCTTCTAGGGCAGTTGTATAAAGAATGAGAGGCTTTCCCTTGACCAGCGCAGCCAGCACTGGAGGGTTCTGCAGGTACTGCTTGATCTCGTCCAGTGCGCCTTGGCATTTGTGATCCCAAACGAATGGAGTTCCCTTCTTCATCAGGTGGCTGTAAGGACAGCATTTGCCCAAAAGATTGGCGATAAACCGTCGGATGTATGCGAGCTTCCCTTGGAGAGACCGCAACTGTTTGAGGGTTCTTGGCAGAGGCATTTCCATGATCGCCTTGATCTTAGATGGATCTATTTCGATACCTCGGTGTCGGACGATGAATCCCAGGAATTTACCCGAGGAAACTCCGAACGCGCATTTGAGGGGATTCATCTTCAAATTATATTGCCGAAGGCGTTGAAATACAGTCTTCAGATGCTCTAAATGCTCTTCGTATGACATGCTCTTCACTACGAGGTCATCAATATAGCACTCGACGATGTCATGTATGAGATCATCGAAGATCTTTGTCATGGCCCTTTGATAGGTAGCACCGGCGTTCTTTAGACCTAAGGGCATAACCTTGTAGCAGAATATACCCAAAGGGGTCCGGAAAGCGGTGTGCTTGTCACGACCCGAGAGTTTCGACTCGTGACCGGCACTTAACCACGCAACGTCTACAGGCGTAACACGGCTAAGTAAGCCGAACCCGGAGATCAAAACCAATAATAAAGAGTGATTAAAACATTTTGTAAAAACAGTTTTACATGTCTAGGAAACTTTAATTAATTTAGTAGAAATCCTTTTTAAGTTCAAGAGTTATATTTTTTTTATATAATTTTGGTAACATTTCCTTTAAAAACATTTGTCCCACAAGTCGGGTAAAGGTAAGGTGTAGTAGAAATAACATGTGAAATGAATAGAGCATCACAATATGATATACGACGCCATAGCGAAGAATAAGCAGTAAGGTAAGGACAAATATCATATAAGGTAAGACTGCATAAAAAAATAAAGTCGGTTCACATGCGAGCTCAACACCAGAGTACAAAATCATACACATCGTCCTCACAACTGTCTCTAAGTCAATACAGAAAGGTAGATGGAGAATACTAGATACATCAATATACAACTGAAAGATAACAGATACCGTACAAAACCCACCAACTAGCAAAGGGCTAACACGCCTCAAAAATGGTATCTATGCCAAAAGATGCGGTAAACAGCCAGCCGCGACTACTCCCAAGGGCAACCTGCAAATACTGTGGCACAACGGGGGTGAGTTGCTGACCCGTGAATAGAGATAACATATAAAGGTAACCGCGAGCATGCACGTACAGCGCTGCTCTACTAATGCCAGTAGATGATATCAATGCATGACAAACAGTGGATGCAATAGTCATGCAAGTGCTCTATCAGGTAAATACTACAGGATGAGATACATGGTAATCAATACTGAGCATGGGATAAATAACATCTACATGGAAATGTCAACATGGAAAAATAGTCGGTGCCTCAGGCTGCACCCAAATCCCAAATAAACTCAGGTGCCGGCACTCCCATCGGCCCTCAAATCCTGTACATCTCTATGAAATCACGAGTGCCCAACATCGGCACTCAAATATCATAAAATACTCGTGTCCAGTATCGACACGCAAATCCTCATATACCGGGATCCGTCAGTCCGAATCAGCCCACGGGGTCCGTCTGCGGTATTGGCCCTCGGCCCGGCAATACGGGTCATCCCGCATCCATCTCTCGACTCTGGTCGGTATCCTCCGGATAACCGCCAGGTCCAACCAATCACCGGTAGGTACTCGCCCTCCTCCAGGCTCAATCGGTAAAACCCATCGATCATCTTGCCGAGGGGAACCATACCGGGCCCACCACGAACCCGCAAACGGATCATCCACTCCTCGAATCGGGTTTCAAGCACACGTCTCAGCACCGAGAAAACGCGTGGTGGACGCACCAAAATATCATATCACGAGGTACCGAGTTTTTTAAAATAGTGCATCTTTTCTTAAATAATCCCACGGTCCTCAAAACCAGAAATCACATGAAAATCCAACACCAAGAAGTAAATCCAATGCGATGTGCTATGCAATCAATCCATGATATAGGTATAAGGGAAAACCGCTTTCTTTAAAATAGTTTCCGTTTTTAAAGATATCATGCGGCTCCCAATTTCCAGGAAATCATATCCAATCATATGTAAGATGAACTACAGCAATATAATCATGGCAGTTCTACAGTGAGTGTGTCATGACAATTACTAACGGTGTGAGTATAACATGCATAATAGTGCTCGTGCAATATGAACCGTTAGTAATGGTGCGGTGTTCTATCAATTCTAAGTATACATACAGCAGGGAATGTAATAGGCAATGACGGTCCATGAGGTAAATGTAACATATAATAATAAGGTCCTATCAGCCCTGACGCATAACGCCATGCGGCGATATCCCCGTAGATGTTAAATCTACTCACCGAAGTCTCGCGCTAAGTATAGCCGACGACTTGCTTGCCCTTCTTCGCAGCGTCCGTCTCACTGGCCTGCGAACCTAAAATCACATATCATATATCACACATAAGCTTAATTTCATAAAAACGTGATATTACGGTCCAACTAGAAACCCGTGTCGTAAACCAATCGCGCATGTGCGCGATACGCTAAAATGTGCGATCACGCACCTGAAACTACCCTGACGCGTCGCGATACGCAAAAACCCCAAACCCACACACGTATCACGCGTATCGCGAAGGTTTAGAAATACGGAAAAACAGGTATTTAGTCCCAGATTTTTATACAGAACTTAATTTACAAAAATATATATATCATAAAACTCCACACATCAGCAGACACCCATAGGACCAAACCCCAACCCAAACCCTACCCATCTGGCCGCAATTTGCAGCCAGATAGAATTTTTCGGCGGCCACAGTACGGAATTAGGGGGTCGGGTTCTACCTGGGGGATCAGCTCCTAACCACTATGCTACAGTCCTCTCAAATTTAATCTGAACTCATCGGGTCGATAGCAGTTTTCAGAAACTCAAATTTTGCTTAAAAACGATGAATTTGCATCAAATAGGGATCTGGTGGTATTTTAGTGCAATTGGGGTTTAAGCTGGGTTAATATGGCCCTAACAACACTCTAGCAACTTACTAACACCAAAACATACATCACTTGGCCAAGGTTCCCACTAAACACCTCATATCGCACTAAATCGCATCAATAACCACTAACCGAAGCAAAACTACTCTAACCAAGTAAACTAGGGAGTAAGTTTAGGAAATATACCCCACACTCGACCCTAGGGAGCTGGAGGAAGAAGAAGAAGTGAAGGGAAGGAGCTGCAGCTGGAGTTGGGGCTGTTGCTGCTGCTAACTGCTGCTACTGGTGCTGCTGCTGAAATGCTTGCTGCTGCTGCTGTGAATGCTTGCTGCTGCTGCTGCTGTGGATACTTGCTGCTACTGCTGCTGTGAGGTAAGGGTGTGTGTGTGTGAGTGAGGTTTGAGAGAAGAACAAAAGAAATGAGAGGAAAATCATCACCCCAATGTCAACTCCTCCTCTCTCTCTCCTCAATAAATGCAAGCATGGCCTAAGCCATGATGCACTCTCTCTCTCTCTCTCACCAAGTCAACACCCCAAGGAAATTCAAATTAAAGAAACCATTAAATAACTAATTAAACTTAATTAAACCCAAAGGACTTAATCCCCATGATTAACCCACCATGGTTACTAACCATGGTATTATCTTATTAAAAAACCCTAGTTTACATGCACATGTGTGTGCAAGCCTAGGAAAATTTTAGAAAAATATTTATTAAATTAGGAAAAAATATTTAAAACACAATTGGGTAAACTTTTTATTAAAAACCCATTATTTAAATATAATTAGTCACTAAACATATCCTAAGGTGTTACAATCTCTCCCCCTTAAAGAAATTCGTCTCCGAATTTCAAAATCTAACTACACGTACCTTCGAAAAGATGGGGATACTTCTTCCTCATCTCGCTTTTGGTCTCCCAAGTGACCTCCTCACGGCCCTGACCACGCCAAAGTATCTTGACTGATGGGATGTCCTTCGATCTCAATTTCTTCACTTGTCGATCCAAGATCATCACCGGCTGTTCTGCATAGCAAAGATCGCGCTCAAGCTGGATCGTCGGGTGCTGAATCGCATGCGAAGGATCATGAAGATATCTACGGAGCATCGAGACATGAAATACGGGGTGCACATCTGGAAAACTAGGCGGAAGGGCTAATCGGTATGCTACTGCACCAACACGCTCAAGGATCTCGAAGGGGCCCACATATCTGGGACTGAGCTTTCCCTTCTTCCCAAACCTCATCACACCTTTCATCGGGGACACCCTCAAGAAAACATGATCACTAACAGAAAACTCAAGTCTGCGTCGCCGACGGTCCGCATAAGATCTCTGCCTACTCTGGGCTGCTCTCATCCTATCGCGAATCAACTGGATCTTCACGGTCGTCTCCTCAACAATCTATGGCCCTAAGATGCTGCTCTCACTGAGCTCTGTCCAACAGGTGGACGACCTGCATCTCCTCCCATAAAGAGGCTCAAATGGCGCCATCTGAATGGTCTCCTGGTAGCTATTATTGTAGGAGAACTCTACTAAGGGCAAGTGATGATCCCAGCTACCTCCGAAATCTAATACACATGCACTGAGCATGTCCTCAAGAGTCTGAATCGTCCGCTCTGACTGTCCATCGGGCTGCGGATGAAATGCTGTACTGAAACTCAAGCGAGTGCCCAAAGCCTCCTGAAGCCTCTGCCATAATCGGCTGGCAAACGGGGTGCCTCTGTCAGACACAATACACGTCGGGACTCCGTGTAGTCGCACAATCTCATCGATGTAAATCTGGGCATACTAAGTAAATCTGAAAGTCGTCTTCACTGGTAGGAAGTGAGCCGCTTTCGTCAAACGATCCACGATCATCCAGATGGAGTCATACCCTCGACTAGTCCTGGGTAGACCCACAATGAAGTCCATAGAGATCTGCTCCCATTTCCACTCCGGAATGGGTAACGGCTGTAGCTCTCCCGCGGGCCTCTGGTGCTCAGCCTTGACTTGCTGACAAGTCAGGCATCTCGACACAAAATCTGCGATGTCTCTTTTCATTCCGTCCCACCAGTAAACACCTTTCATGTCAGGTACATCTTGGTGGAACCGGGATGAACACTATATACCGATCGATGTGCCTCCTCAAGAATCTCACGCCTCAGTCCCTCAGCATCTGGTACGCATAGTCTAGTCCTAAATCGTAGTATCCCCTACTCATCGATCACGAACTCGGAAAATCTGCCCTATCCAATCTGTGCCATGATCTCTGAACATCGGTCATCACTGAGCTGTGCCTCATGTATACAGTCGATCAACTGTGGGCGTGGACATACGCTATCTGTCCTCCAATCGGCGTGAACTCGAACTGTACCCGGCTGTCACATAATATCTGTCAATCTGCTGACAACTGCCCCTGTACTGCGCTCAAACAAGATAGACTACTCCCGGGCCTCCTGCTTAAAGCATCCGCCACTACATTCGCCTTGCCCGGGTGATATAAGATCTCGCAGTCGTAATCCTTCATTAACTCCATCCATCGGCGTTGTCGAAGGTTCAGGTCCCGCTGCTGGAATATGTATTTTAGACTTTTGTGATCCGTGAATATCTGGCACGACTCACCGTATAGGTAATGTCGCTAGATCTTAAGTGCAAAGACCACTGCAGCCATCTCCAAATCGTGAGTGGGGTAGTTCTGTTCATGTTTCTTCAATTGTCGCGAGGCATACGCGATCACCCTGTCATGCTGCATCAGTACGCACCCTAGCCCCACTCGAGAAGCATCACAAAAGACCACAAATCCGCCCGATCCGGAAGGTAAAGATAACACCGGTGCCGTCGTCAGCCGAGTTCGTAGCTGCTGAAAACTGTGCTCACACTCCTCCATCCAATCGAAAGGAACTCCCTTCCGGGTCAACCCGATCAACGATGTAGCAATACGTGAGAAGTCCTACACAAAGCGCCTGTAGTAACCGGCCAATCCCAAAAAGCTGCGAATCTCCGTAACCGATGTGGGTCTGGGCCAACGCTGAACGGCCTCGATCTTTCTCGGGTCCACACATATACCGTCTCGTGAAATCACGTGCCCCAAGAAGTCTACGTTGTCTAGCCAGAAAGCACACTTAGAGAATTTCGCATAAAGCTGGTGCTCCCTCAAGGTCTGCAATGTAATCCGCAGGTGCTGCTCGTGCTCCTCACTACTCCGGGAATACACCAAGATATCGTCAATGAAGACTATGATGAACAGATCCAAATATGGCCGAAAAATACGGTTCATCAAGTCCATGAATGCTGCTGGCGCATTGGTGAGTCCGAACGACATCACCAAAAACTCATAATGGCCGTAGCGCGTACGGAAAGCTGTCTTGGGAATGTCCTCCTGTCGAACCCGCAGCTGATGATAGCCCGATCGTAAATCGATCCTCGAAAAGTACCCTGCCTCCTGAAGCTGGTCGAACAAATCGTCGATGCGCGGCAAAGGATACCTGTTCCGCACTGTCACCCTGTTCAGCTGGCGGTAATCGATACACAGATGCAAACTGCCGTCCTTCTTCTTAACGAACAGGACTGGAGCACCCCAAGGAGAAACACTGGGTCGAATAAGTCCCTTATCCAGCAAATCTTGCAACTGACCCTTCAATTCTCTAAGTTCCGCCGGGGCCATATGATAAGGCGGTATGGAAATAGGCCCCGAGCCAGGAACTAAATCAATACAGAAAGAAATGTCGCGCTCGGGCGGTAACCCAGGAAGCTCGGCAGGGAACACATCAGGAAACTCGCTAACAACCGGAACCTGATCCAATAGAACCTCTGTAGCGTGAGCATCGCAAACATAGGCGAGAAATCCCTGACATCCCTTCCTCAAAAGCTGTCCAGCGCGAAAAGAAGAAATCACACTGTGAGGGGCGGCACCACGGTCTCCCAACACAACAAAAACCGACTCGCCGGGAAAACAGAATCTAACTGTCTTCTCGCGGCAGTCCACAGAAGCATAGCACGTGGCTAACCAATCCATGCCCAAAAGAACGTCGAAGTCCAACATCTCCAGAAGGATCAAGTCGACAGGCAACTCTCTCTCGCCAATATAGACGGTACATGATCGGAACACGTGCCTAGCAACAAACGACTCTCCCACCAGAGTGGTCACCACAAGCGGCTGATCAAGCAAACCGGTCGCTCTACCCAAACTCGGCACGAAGTGTGTGGATACTTACGAGTGCGTGGATCCGGGATCGAACAATACGTGTGCATCAACTGTACATACAGGAAGGATACCTGAAACCACCGCATTGGACGCCTGCGCGTCCTGATGCGTCAAAGCAAAGACCCGTGCCTGTCCTCCACCGGTAACTGACTGCCCTCTGCCTCGGTCATCTCGCCCTCTCTGAGCAACTCCTCCACGCCCACGACCTCTCTGTGTATGAGTCTGGCGCGGAGCAACGGTAGGTACAACAGGCAACGCCCTCTGGGGTGGTGAAGGTGGTAAAGTAACATGCGGTGCTACCGCCTCCTTCCGGTGTGTCTCGGGACAATCTCTAACGAGGTGAAGTAGGCTGCCGCATCTAAAGCAACCCCGCGGCGACTGCTGACCCTCTCGTGGATACAAACTAAACATCTGGCCCCGTCCCGAATCTCTGCCACTCCCCGTACCTGAACGATACCTGTCGCGGTGTCTGAAAGTCTGTCTCCGTGCGGATATACCAGTACGAACTCTCTTCGGCTCTGGAACTGCCAAAGTCTCAGCCAGGTGCTCCTCGACCAATAAGGCTGCATCTACAGCTGCTGCGTAAGTCTCGTAGTGCTGCGCGCTGATCGCAAGGAACAATGGTGTAAGCAAGCCTCGAACAAATCTCTTGACTCGCAACTCCTCGGTAGCCACTAAATACGGGGCATAAGCTGCTAGCTCTGTAAATAGCACGGCATACTCTGCCACTGTCATCCCTGGCGTCTGGCGCAAGGACTCAAATCTGCGTGCTCGGGCATCCCTAACACTCTGGGGAAGGAAATGAGCTAGAAATACTGTCACGAACTCCGTCCAGGTCATAGGAGGAAGACCTGCTGCTCTGCCCTTCTCAACTGAATCACACCACTTCTGCGCAAGACCTTCTAGGAGAAAGCTCGCAAACTCGACCCATCTCGTATCCGCGCATCTGAGGGAACGGCATATCCGGGCCATCCTATCAATGAAGGACTGGGGGTCCTCGGCTGTATCGGTGCCTGTGAAGACCGGAGGCTTCAGCCTCATAAACTCTGATAACGATACAGTAATCACCTCCGTGGCTGCAGGGGCAACCGGCTGTGCGGTCGGTACCATCGCGGTACCTGCGGCGGGTGGAGCTACCTCTGGTCGCTGTGCTCGAAGTGTATCGACTAGCGATCCTATCATCTGGCGCATCTCCTGCATACTAGCCCCTAGCGTGGCGATCTGATCTGTCATAGGAGGGACAGTCTGCTCAGGTACAACGGGTGCACTACCCGGATCAGTCCTCGTCTCGGACGAGTCAACTCGAATCTCGGCCCTCGCGGCCGCTCTCTGTGCCCTAGTAGTCTTTGGCGGCATAGTGGCTGAAAAGGAAAGTAGGATCCGATGAGATTACGGAAATCGAATCGCAGGAATGTATGTATTCAAGAAGGAATTTAAATCAATAAGTCCTAAGGTCGCGTAGGCGGAGTACCGTGTCGTGAGTATGCCTTGGAACATACACACGCTACGCTACCCTGCTGCAGCTACCTACTCCATCATACCAGGGTCATCCTACACTCCGAAGGTAAAACCTATGCTCTGATACCAACTTTGTCACGACCCGATTGTTTCGACTCGTGACCGGCACTTAACCACGCAACGTCTACAGGCGTAACGCGGCTAAGTAAGCCGAACCCAGAGATCAAAACCAATAATAAAGAGTGATTAAAACATTTTGTAAAAACAGTTATACATGTCTAGGAAACTTTAATTAATTTAATAGAAATCCTTTTTAAGTTCAAGAGTTATATTTTTTTTTATAATTTTGGTAACATTTCCTTTAAAAACATTTGTCCCACAAATCGGGTAAAGGCAAGGTGTAGTAGAAATAACATGTGAAATGAATAGAGCATCACAATATAATATACGACGCCATAGCGAAGAATAAGCAGTAGGCAAGGACAAATATCATATAAGGTAAGACTGCATAAAAAAATAAAGTCGGCTCACATGCGAGCTCAACACCAGAGTACAAAATCATACACATCGTCCTCACAACTGTCTCTAAGTCAATACAGAAAGGTAGATGGAGAATACTAGATACATCAATATACAACTGAAGGATAACAGATACCGTACAAAACCCACCTACTAGCAAAGGGCTAACACGCCTCAGAAATGGTATCTGTGCCAAAAGATGCGATAAACAGCCAGCCACGACTACTCCCAAGGGCAACCTGCAAATACTGTGGCACAACGGGGGTGAGTTGCTGACTCGTGAATAGAGATAACATATAAAGGTAACCGCAAGCATGCACGTACAACGCTGCTCTACTAATGCCAGCAGATGATATCAATGCATGACAAACAGTGGATGCAATAGTCACGCAAGTGCTCTATCAGGTAAATACTACAGGATGAGATACATGGTAATCAATACTGAGCATGAGATAAATAACATCTACATGGAAATGTCAACATGGAAAAATAGTCGGTGCCTCAGGCTGCACCCAAATCCCAAATAAACTCAGGCGCCGGCACTCCCATCGGCCCTCAAATCCTGTACATCTCTATGAAATCACGAGTGCCCAACATCGGCACTCAAATATCATAAAATACTCGTGTCCAGCATCGACACGCAAATCCTCATATACCGGGCTCCGTCAGTCTGGATCAGCCCACGGGGTCCATCTACGGTATTGGCCCTCGGCCCCGGCAGTACGGGTCATCCCGCATCCATCTCTCGACTCTGGTCGGTATTCTCCGGATAACCGCCAGGTCCAACCAATCACCGGTAGGTACTCGCCCGCCTCCAGGCTCAATCGGCAAAACCCATCGATCATCTTGCCGAGGGGAACCATACCGGGCCCACCACGAACCCGCAAACGGATCATCCACTCCTCGAATCGGGTTTCAAGCACACGTCTCAGCACCGAGAAAACACGTGGTGGACGCACCAAAATATCATATCACGAGGTACCGGGTTTTTCAAAATAGTGCATCTTTTCTTAAATAATCCCGCGGTCCTCAAAACCAGAAATCACATGAAAATCCAACACCAAGAAGTGAATCCAATGCGATGTGCTATGCAATCAATCCATGATATAGGTATAAGGGAAAACCGCTTTCTTAAAAATAGTTTCCGTTTTTAAAGATATCATGCGGCTCCCAATTTCTAGGAAATCATATCCAATCATATGTAAGATGAACTACAGTAATATAATCATGGCAGTTCTACAGTGAGTGTGTCATGGCAATTACTAACGGTGTGAGTGTAACATGCATAATAGTGCTCGTGCAATATGAACCGTTAGTAATGGTGCGGTGTTCTATCAATTCTAAGTATACATACAGCAGGGAATGTAATAGGCAATGACGGTCCATGAGGTAAATGTAACATATAATAATAAGGTCCTATCAGCCCTGACGCATAACGCCATGCGGCGATATCCCTATAGATGTTAAATCTACTCACCGAAGTCTCGCGCTAAGTGTAGCCGACGACTTGCTTGCCCTTCTTCGCAGCGTCCGTCTCACTGGCCTGCGAACCTAGAATCACATAACATATATCATACATAAGCTCAATTTCATAAAAACGTGATATTACGGTCCAACTAGAAACCCGTGTCGTAAACCAATCGCGTGTGCGCACGATACGCTAAAACATGCGATCACGCGCCTGAAACTACCCTGACGCGTCGCGATACGCAGAAACCCCAAACCCACACACGTATCACGCGTATCGCGAAGGTTTAGAAATACGGAAAAACAGGTATTTAGTCCCAGATTTTTATACAGAACTTAATTTACAAAAATATATATATCATAAAACTCCACACATCAGCAAACACCCATAGGACCAAACCCCAACCCAAACCCTACCCATCTGGCCGCAATTTGCGGCCAAATAGAATTTTTCGGCGGCCACAGTACGGAATTAGGGGGTTGGGTTCTACCTGGGGGATCAGCTCCTAACCACTATGCTACAGTCCTCTCAAATTTAATCTGAACTCATCGGGTCGATAGCAGTTTTCATAAACTCAAATTTTGCTTAAAAACGATGAATTTGCATCAAATAGGGATCTGGTGGTATTTTAGTGCAATTGGGGTTTAAGCTGGGTTAATATGGCCCTAACAATACTCTAGCAACTTACTAACACCAAAACATACATCACTTGGCCAAGGTTCCCACTAAACACCTCATATCACACTAAATCGCATCAATAACCACTAACCGAAGCAAAACTACTCTAACCAAGTAAACTAGGGAGTAAGTTTAGGAAATATACCCCACACTCGACCCTAGGGAGCTGGAGGAAGAAGAAGAAGTGAAGGGAAGGAGCTGCAGCTGGAGTTGGGGCTGTTGCTGCTGCTAACTG
Source organism: Agapanthus africanus (assembly GCA_030015575.1). Taxonomy (NCBI): domain Eukaryota; kingdom Viridiplantae; phylum Streptophyta; class Magnoliopsida; order Asparagales; family Amaryllidaceae; genus Agapanthus; species Agapanthus africanus. The sequence continues at coordinate 783,726,042 of CM057341.1, forward strand.
CTGCTGCTGGTGCTGTTGCTGATGCTGAAATGCTTGCTGCTGCTGCTGTGAATGCTTGCTGCTGCTGCTGCTATGGATACTTGCTGCTGCTGCTGCTGTGAGGTAAGGGTGTGTGTGTGTGAGTGAGGTTTGAGAGAAGAACAAAAGAAATGAGAGGAAAATCATCACCCCAATGTCAACCCCTCCTCTCTCTCCGCAATAAATGCAAGCATGGCCTAAGCCATGATGCACTCTCTCTCTCACCAAGTCAACACCCCAAGGAAATTCAAATTAAAGCAACCATTAAATAACTAATTAAACTTAATTAAACCCAAAAGACTTAATCCCCATGATTAACCCACCATGGTTACTAACCATGGTATTATCTTATTAAAAAACCCTAGTTTACATACACATGTGTGTGCAAGCCTAGGAAAATTTTAGAAAAATATTTATTAAATTAGGAAAAAATATTTAAAACACAATTGGGTAAACTTTTTATTAAAAACCCATTATTTAAATATAATTAGTCACTAAACATGTCCTAAGGTGTTACAGTGCTTCTGGTTTTCGGGATGCATCTTTATCTGATTGTACCCTGATGAACCGTCCATAAAGGAGAAAATCTCGTGAGTGGACGTGTTATCTATCATTAGCTCGGTTACCGGTACTGGGAAATCGTCCTTCGGGCAGGCTTTATTGAGATCCCTGAAATCCACGCATATGCGTACCGTCCCATTTTTCTTCATTACCGGGACGATGTTGGCGATCCAGTCGATATTGGACTTCTTGGATAAATCCAGAATCGATCAACTTCTTGACTTCGGCGTTGATGCTCATCTCAAGCTCGAGCCGCATCCTTCTCGGCGCCTGTTTGACTGGCTTGATATCCGGGGATATTGCTAATTTATGCACAACAATCTCCGGATCTAATCCTGGCATCTCGGAATAGTTCCACGCGAAGCAATCTTTATGCTGTAGAAACACGTCCTTTAACGCAGCCACCCTTTCTTCAGATAGCAGCTCGCTGACGAATGTCGGTCGTGGATCATCTGCCGATCCCAACTCAATCTTCTTGAGGTTATCTGCAGTAATATGTATGCCATCTTCCAGTTCTTTCGGAGCCGGTGGAAATTCTGAGATTACCTCATTGTCCTTGTTTTCGAAGCACCAAGGGAGCTCATCTATGTCCTCGGGCTCTTCTTTTAATATTGTAATCGTGTAACATGTGCGAATTCGCTTCCAAGATTGATGTAGATCTGGTTCTGCTTTCGCGGCTTTAGGTTCGTGCTTTTGTGGCGGCGTTACCCTCCAGCTGCTGGATAAAGCAAATCTGCCTTGCTGATACTAGTCTTCAACCCAGTTCTTGAACGTGAAGCAGTCTTCGATAGGGTGTTCTATGGCTCGGTGATAAGGGCAATAGCCCGGATGGGAAACTTTGTTAGCTTGCTCAGGGTGCTTAGACTCCGGAAGTGCGATCATTTGATATTTTATAGCGAGCTCGAGTAGCTTCTTCGTCTTGTCTCGAGGGAAGGAATACGCTCGACTCATCTTCTTCATGAGGGACAAATCCGGACCGCGCGATGCCCGATCACACGACTCTCTAATCCTGCGTCGTTGTTGTCGGCTCTTCTTTCCGCTTCTTGATTTATTTCTGCCTCTGCGTCGGGCCTTTTGTACAACGGGTTGACAGGGAGGAGCATCTTTGTCTTTTGCAGCCTGTTGAAACAGACGTTGCGTCCTGGCCTTCTCGTAGATGGCCATCTCGCGGTTGTGGTCTTCCCGAGCGTTTTGACCTGCTTTCCTGATAAGCTTGTCCACTTGTTCTTCAAATGACGGACTTGGCACTTCGATTGCGGGATCTAGTTTTGATGAAGGGTTGGCATTGCTGGACAGGGCGTTTTCCTCCTCATCGAAGTTATATATAGCGTAGCTGCCGTGGGCTCGCTCCCGTTTCTCGGATCTCACATTTCCAAGCCCAAGCGTTTCCATTCTCCCGTTGGGCAATTTATGCTGAGTCCCAGGGACATTCCAAATCCTGTTGTAGAACCGAGCTTGTCGAACAGTCTGTTTTAAGGGTACTCTTTGGCGCTTCAATAACCTCTTTAGTCCATTTGTGTAATATCGGGGCAAACGGATGGGTTGGAGCTTGTCGAGTGTAGCGTCCGCGCCATGCCATATCTCTTTCTCCACTTTCGTCTCTGTGGATTGGTAGAATAGGATCACATTTTCACCCTTTCGCCTGGGAGGGACGTAAAACGTCTGCAGGTCCCACACATTGTAAGCTTGAAGTGCGTCGAGATCTTTGTAGTGTTTCCGCGGCACCATGGTGATTTGCAAACTCTGATCATCACTAGGGGATGCTTGTATTGACGGCCGACTGGAGAACACGGCATTAACTTCATCTTCCGAGTCACTTCCGAAGATCAACATGGGGGCGGACTTTCCAGGGTTGTTGCGTCGAGACGGCCTAGCATAAACTATCTCTTCTTCTTCTTCGGTATCGCTCCCGAAAACAGGGATGGTGGCGGCAACTTTGTTCTCCGGCTTGCGACTCTTTTCTGTATCCTCGAAGTCTGGCAAAAAATACTTTGCATCTTCGTACTTACGGACTTCGTTCACGGAGAATGGGTTCAGCTCACCTGTTACGGTATACTCGAAACCGTCTTTAAAGTACTTCATACACTGATGTTGTGTAGAAGGGATGATGTTGTACTCGTGTAACCAAGGACTACCGAGCAAGGCGTTGTAGCAGGTCTTGGCGTCAATGACGTGAAACTTGATGTCCATGACGAGCAGTCCGAAGCGTAATGTCAATATTACGGATCCGAGAGTCCGTGACGATTGGGAGTCGAAACCAGAGATGGTAATTTTGTCATGAGCGAGGTGCTGCACGCTCATGCAAATTTCCTTTAACACCCGAACATTAAGGAGATTGACTGAGGATCCATTATCCACCAGGATCTTGCCTATCTTGATATCATGGCAGTATCCAGAGACATATAGAGGACGATTGTGGTCGCATGTCCCGAGGAGGAGGTCTTCGTCACCGAAAGTGATTTCGGCCGTATGCACTTCTTCCAGTTCATCCTTCATCCTTTCCGCGGCGAGGAAGGCTTGGAATTGCTCGGGTTCTTGTAACGCCTTAATTAGTGAATCTCGCGCTTCTTTTGATAATAGGAGGGCATCGAGAATTCTGAGTTGAGAAGGTAGCTTCCTTAGGTGCGCTAGAATGTTGCAGTCCACCTTACCCTTCCTGGGAGGGTCCTCGGTAGTCAGCTCTTTCATGACTTGGCCATCTAAAGTGATATCCTCAGTGACCTTTTCCTTTCCCTTATCTTTTCTATTTGCGGGCCCGAGATTCTTTTCCGGGAGCGTACGATTGCGCAGCTGAATGTTTTCGCAGGCCTCTGGTTCTTCCTCTTTCCCTAAAACGGATTCTTTAAAGAGAGGGCCCAGAGCCATTTCTTCATCAGAGTCGCTCCCAAAGGTGAGAACTTGTGACCCTCCGGCGTTAACCATGTAACAGTTGCCAGTAGTTCTGTTGTGCCCGTCGGCAGTTCTGCAGAGCCAACGGATTCTTTAAAGAGAGGGCCCAGAGCCATACGCTTAAAATGTTGCCGATGAGCAACATATCCCTGCCACCATATCCTAAAGGCGTCGCACTCCTCCGTAGAGTGTGAAATTTTTCAATGATATGCGCAATAATTAGGGTGCCTCTCCGCCCCATTGAGCGTGTTTTCTTCCGAGGGTGATAGCTTCATTCCCATTGACATGGCTTTGGCAAACCTTTTCCTCGTCTTGAATATCTTTTTGTCTGCCTCGGATGCCTTTCGATCTGGTGGGAGTACTTCAACTCTTTGGTTTAGTCGCCTGCGTTTGGCTCCTTCCGATGCGGCCATCTCACGCTCCTGATCCGCTTTACTCTTCAGACGAATCTCGTCTAGAAAGGCGTCGATCATTTCATCTGTTGGCCACACAAGCTCTGGTTCAGGCTCTGTCCCTAGTTTCTTAGTGCTAGGAGTTTTTTCATCGTCGGTAAACGAGTGGGAGATTACGTTACAACTCGCCACATATTCCTCGGATTCATCCGACGAACTCTCTCCATCATCTTCCTCTTGAAAGATGCGGTTAAGGAACTCTTGCAGCGTGACAGGAGTTCACGCCTTTTGATTGTACTCTTCCAGCTCGTCGATTTGCTTCTGCAAGTTCGTGCGCTTGTCTCCAGGCTTCACGGGCTTCTTAGATTTCTTCTTCTTTTTCTTCGAAGATTTTGACGGTAGGGCATGAGTACTTGGTCCATCACCACCGCTTTTTGTAGTTGGGTGCGGCCTCAGCATTCCTTCAATGATCTGGGGTTCCAGCGGGTCCTTCCATTCGACTGCCGGGCACGCATGAAGGTCCTTTAGCATTCTTTTGGTTTTAGTTGACAGCACAACCTCCCATGGAGCTTCCTCAATAAAGGAACAGATTGCCCCCGGTGTATCTGCTTTCTTAGGAGTATGCGGCTGTGGTGGGTTCACCTTCCACTTTTCAGACAGCGCAAACTTCCCCTGGAGGTATTAATCTTCAATCCATCCTTTGAAGACGAAGCAATCCTCAATCGGATGACTTACCGTTTGATGGTACGGGCAATAGTTAGGGTTATTCACCTCAGTGGGTTGTGGCGGTCGCCTTGGATTTGGCAGGTTTATAAGTCTGTTGCGTACTTCCAGCTCGAATAACCGTTTCGTCTTGTTCCGTGGGAACGAGTAGGGACGCTTCGTCTTCTCATTATAATACCGGCGTCTTTCTTCCAATTGATCCGCCAGCTTTGGGGCATTGGGTTGCTGCTGGGCATTCGCGACGAAGGTTGCCTTTCCTTTACCCTTTTCACTCCAAGGCTCGGGCTTCGGGGGAGACGGTCTATGACCCATTTGGTCCATCTGGGCCAACTTGTCGATTAGAGCCTGGAATGTGGTTGGCTTAAAGAACATCATAAACTGGGAGATAGTTGCGTGAGGGTCTAGGGTTCCCACGAACATGCCCACCGCGGGCCCTTCCTCAATGCGTTGCTCGCATTTCGACCATAAATTTCGCCAGCGTATAGCATACTGGACCCATGTTTCGCCTGGTTTCACCCTGGCATTAATCAATGCCGTTATTGGAGTGCGTTCGCTGGCGCTCGCGAACCGCTGAGTGAATAGTAACTCCATTTCAGCGAACGTCTTGATAGAATCGTTCGGGAGTTCCGAATACCATTCGAACGCTGTTTCTGATAAGCTGCCCATGAACTGGCGAAGCAACAGTTTATCATCACCGCCGGTGTTACCGCAAAGGGCCCTGAACTGGGCAACATGTTGATGGGGATTGCCGGTCCCCTTATACACGTGGAATTTTGGTATTGTATAACCTGGCGGATATTTGATTTGGTCGTACCAGCATGGATACGGCCGCCCCGTTTTTACGACTTGACCAGCTGCCTCAGTCGCATGATGAACCCGGATTTGCTGGGCTATATAGTCGTTCAAGTTAGCCTTAGAGATTGTCTCCTCCTTGGCCGTTGAGATGGCCGGCGGAGGATTCGACGTTTCTCCCCTATCGTCTTCAAGTATGGTCGGGGAATCTTCAGCGGGAGGATCTTGTTGGATCATCATTCCTACCATGTCTTGGAATAAGTGGGCTATCTGCTTTATATTGGCCGCTTATTCCGCAGCCTCTTTATCCTTCTTTTCCAACATCCTCCGGAGGAACTCGGCGTCGGTTTCCTGTTCTTGTTGCTGATCCAAGGACGCCTCGGGGCTTTCTTTCGGCCCAGTAAGCGCGGCCATTGCAATCATCATTTCCTGGAGCTTTTACTGTTGCTCCTGAGCTTTGGTTACTAACCGTGTAAGCGGTCTATGGCCTGTAGATGCATGGCTGTCTTCCTTCCCCGACGCCATGTATACAGTATGGACCATCCTGCCCCCAGCCTAAGGGCGTCTGGGTTCAGCGCTTTTAGCTCTCGTTGCAGGCCCGGGGATCTTCTCCGGCCTCCTCTTTTTATGAGCAGTGGAAGTTGAGGGGGCCGTTGAGGTGGGCACCCAGACAGCTTTTCGTGGCTTAGCCTGGTGACTGGCTTCCTGCTGGATTTTCAGCTTCTTGTGCTGGCAGGAGAAGTTTGGATCGATCATCGAGTCTCGAGCCTGCCGCCAGACTTTATAGATTCGGGAGGACAGCCGTTGAGGAGATTGGGGCTGTTCTGTTTTTACTTCTATAGCTCTTTTCAGCGGATGGGGAGATTTCTTTAGTGCCGCGGTAGGAGAATTCCTACGCACCTTATTTAGCATCTCAAAGCTGTTCCCAGTCGGAACAGCAGCATTAACTTCTGCCATCGGGGCTGGTGGAGTTAGCCCAGAGGGAGAGTTGCCCCCAGCCTTCCTCATTCGGCGCCAGTAACGATGTCGAGCGCGTCGTGCTGATGGAACCGGCTTGGTGAGGGCGATAACCTCGTCTTGCCCCCTGTATAGGTGGGGGGTCGCTGCTGGTGTCAGCCTATCAAAGACCGATGTCCTTTGGGTAGCAGGAGCGGGAGCTGGAGCCGTCAATCTTGTAAAGACCGACTTTTTGGCAGGAGAAGCCGCCTTGACGACTTCAGGAGCAGGACTGGTCACTTTCTTGGGAGCAGACTTCTCTGGGATTGTAGGCCTCATTGCGGGTCCACAGGAGTTCTGGCCCAATCTAGAGAAGACCGAGGCGCTGGTGTTGGGCGACCCGTTGAGAGGGGCCGCGGCAGGGGTAAGACGATCAAAGACTGACTTCTTGGGAGCTTCCTTTGTCAGCACCGGAGCGGTGAAGCTTATCGGCGGGAGCATGGTCCCAAAAAACAATCCTGTGGTGGCTCGCGTGACTTGTTCCACGGGCATTGTGAATAGCGAAGCAGCTTGGGGTCCGTAGGCTATACCTCCTGGCGAGGCAGAGCGTTGGTTGCAATTGCAGTCCGAGCAATTGGAGCATTTCGCACAAATAGAAGCCATCGATTCTTTGCTTTCTACAATAAGCAAGACGCCAAGTCTTAGTACCTTGAAACCCAAGGGCAACCATTAGCGAACCGCGATTGGTTCGCGAATCACGACACACGAAGTGTGGAGTGGAAAAAGGAAAAGGTCCCACCGGGCGTGCCAGAATCTGTTCCCCTCCGAACGACGGCGCGACGCGTGGTCATCTCGCCTGAGGCTCGGGGCAGATGCTAATTGGTGCTATCCGTCTACCTCTCCGAAGATGCCAAGTTGATTTATGGCACCATTTATCGAAGGTTGAAACGGATGTGTCCGATGTAGCAGACTTCGTCAGATTCCCCCTCGCTTGAGGGGTTTTTGATTGTGGGGACGCTCTTCCCTGCAGGCGCAAGCCCCTGCAGTTAATTACGCTACCGCATCGCGGTAACCACTTTCTCTTTCTCCAGATGGTCACTTTGTGTCGTGTGTATTTATTTTATGTTTAGTTGCCTGTGGATTGTATACGGAGACTGAGTTATGTTGTCGCCCGTAGGGCGTGGACTAGTCCAAATCCGTATTATCTTAGATTTGGGTTTGGGGGTTTGGGTTTAAGGATACGTTAGCCTCATTTGAGCCTAAGATCGACTTAAACGTTTGTTAAGGATACGTAGTCTAGTTTTTAGACTAAGATCAACTTAATGGGATCGTTTAGATCCAACAAGAGAGCAATAGAAGGGGGGCTCTGTTGTTTAGTTTAGTGACATTACGGTCGGTAGGTAGTTTAAGGACATTGCGGTCCATGGGTAGTTTAAGGACATTGCGGTCCAATGTTAGTTTTAAGACGTTGCGGTCAAGGTTAAGGACCTCATAGTCCGTGGATTTAAGGACTCCACAGTCCGTAGTTAGTTTTAAGACGTCACGGTCAAGGTTAAGGACCTCATAGTCCGTGGATTTAGGGACTCCACAATTCGTTGTTAGTTTTAAGACATCACGGTCAAGTTAAGGACCTCATAGTCCGTGGATTTAGGGACTCCACAGTCCGTATCAATATGTGGTCATCGGGACCCGTCACCTCTTTGAAGACGTTGAGGAATTACAACGCCACGTATCAAAGGAGTGAAGAGATGTACCCTTGAACCGAGGTAGATTAAATAATCTTTGGCCCAATTTGGAACCAAGACCAATTAATTATATTATGAGCCCGTTGGCTCAGTTGAATTTGAATTGAGGACTTATGGCCAGCTTGGGCTAAGTCCAATCATGTTTAGAATATTGGCCCTCTGTTGATCCATTAGAGGAGAGGCTTTGCTTCTGGATATTTAGCCAATTGGGCTGAAATTAGTGTTAAACGCTAGTAACATGGGGTTCAGATTAGTGTTAAACACTAGGGCAAGTCAGTGTTAGACACTAGCAACAGGGATCTCAAATTAGTGTTGAACACTAAGATAATCAGTGCTAAACACTGGTGGCAGAGATTTTAATTTGGTGTCGAACACTAAGAAAATTAATGTTAAACTCTGTCAACAGAGATTTAATTTAGTGTTAAACACTAAGAAATTCAGTGTTAAACACTGTAAGAAAGCTCTTTAATTAGTGTTGAACAATAAGGCAAAACAGTGTTTAACACTGGGCTCAGGGGTTCCAATTTAGTGTTAAACACTAAGGCAAGAGGGGTCACGTGGTAACACATGAGGGCACCCTCCCTTTATTTTATTCTGTCAAAAGCATTGAATACTTTGGAGCATCACGTGCTGTCACGTGATGGGCATCTTGGTGCTTGTATGTTAAAGCTTCCGCCAAGGGTCACGTGAGGCACTGCCTCAAAGGGCCTTCTCTGTGGATCTTTTCGGGGGTCACGTGGTAGCACGTGACCCTGCCTCTCTGTATATTTTTTGGAAGATCTGTTAATCCCTTTAAGAATTAAATTCTTCGCAGGGTTGAATCCTAACAATAATTTTTTGAGGAATTAAATTCCTATTTCCTTCTGAAGATTTATATTCTGGGATAGAGTTGAACTCTGAATTTTCTGTAGGAATTAAATTCCTCATATATGTGAAGAACTGCATTCTATCATAGGGTTAAACCCTAATAACAGCTTTAAGGAATTAAGTTCCCACTCTCTTTTAGAGAATTATTCTGAGGAATGAGATTCTGTCATAGGGTGAAACCCTAATTTCTTCTTTCTTAAGGGAATTAAATTCCTGTTATTTTAACAGAACTAAGTTCTTAACTAGGGTTAAACTCTGATTCTGTTCATTCTGAAGGAATTAAATTCCCATAACATAGAGTTAAATCCTAATTTTATTTTAAAGGAATTAAATTCCTATAGTTCTGTGAGAATTAAATTCTCAAGCTTCCCTTCCCTCTCTATACTTTGGATCTGCATGGCAGGATCTCAACCCAATGAGAATTAAATTCTCAATTCAAGGGGAGATGTGCACTTTGCATATCCTCCACTAAAGAGAGAACTATGTTCTTCTGTTTAATATCAGAGTTAAACTCTGTTGAGAATTAAATTATCTTTTAAGGCCTTCCATTTCTTACCTAAGCTTTCTTTTTGCAGAAGATCCAAATTCCTCCAAAGTATCAAGGCTCTCTTTTTTTTCTCTATGCATCGATCCCTCTGCATATATATATCCCCCTGTGTGTCTCTTGGCTCCTATTTATAGGAGAAGCAGCAGAATCAATTAGTTTTTTGATGAATCTTTCATTGAGAGATTTGATTTGTATTCATCATTCATTTGGACCTTTGGATTATTAGGTGAATTTTATTCACCATTGGATTTTAAATCCAGAGATTTTCCTTTGTTATTTCGGTTAGATTTTAAGGGGAAATCTTTCCAAATTCAAGATTTTTCCATAGATAGGTGATATTTACGAATTTTTAAATTTTTAATTCAATCGGTTCCAAATAATCATTTTCCTTTGGAAAGATTTGAGAGATCTTTTCTCAGAATTTAATTCTGTTAACAGACAGGCTTTGAAAGCCGGTCACGTGTGGGCACGTGAACCCTGGTCACGTGTGGGCACGTGACCCCCTTGGAACGAGCCCTCTTCTTCTTTTTGCGCTTTGCCATCTGGCCGCTGATTTAGCCGTCACGTGACCCCTGGTCACATGTGAGCACGTGACCCTCGCTTGGAGCCTTTTTTTTAATTTAATCAGAGAATGAGTCCGCTGCTTTTAAATGTCACGTGCCAACACGTGACCCCTGGTCACGTGTGAGCACGTGACCTCTTCTGAAGCCTTTTCCTTGATTTGATCAGGGAACTAATGTGCCTTTGGAACTGCTTTTAAATGTCACATGCCAACACGTGATTGCTGGTCACGTGTTAGCACGTGATGCCTCTTCCGTAGGCTTTTCTGATTTTAAATCAGGAAATAGTCATTTTCGGTACGAATAGATTCACCTAGGGCAGCCTCTACCATATCCTCCATTTCTTCTCCTGGAAAGAAATTGTCTTCTCCTTCTTCTCCTGTCGCATTACTATCTTCTTCTCCTTTCCCGTGATATAACCAAGTTGTATGAAATCTAGTAAAACTATGTTTAACGATACGAAGCTCTGCAAATTCTACCTTTTGTCAGTACTTATTCCCACATATATCGCATGAGTAGAGAATCTTCTCTAACACGATCTTATTATGTGCGCGTGCAAATTCAATAAAAGCAGCAACTCCTGCGACAAACTTAGATTGCATACGTTGTTGCCAATCCACATACATCCAGTCCTTAACTCTGATGTACTCATGGGCCATGCTAGACTGTATAACATATAAATTGTAGGTTATGATGACTATAATGAGAAATCTAAGAACGAGATGGTTGCTGACAAAGGAGAAAATCCATATATGTGCTTTGTGTATGCGTTTGTCGTTGAAAAGAATAAATTATCGATAATCAAAGTTAGATTTGAGGATACCCATGTATGAGTTGTATTCTATATATGTGTGTTTCAATTTATGATTTCGCTTAAGTGTAGGGTTGTTAGTGTGTTTGTGCTGTGTGTGCGTTTGTTGTGTATTCGTGTTGTATATGTGTGTTTCGGCTGTCGGGGGTAAGGCTTCTATCCCATTAAGAATGTTTAGAGCAGACACACATTCGCTTGTGCTTTCAACCATTTCGAGTAAATTTCGGCAGTACCTCCCCGCTGTTCTCCGAGTACACTGTAATAGAATATATAATCATTTCAAAGCCGTGAAACAACGTTGAAAGGAACATATAATCTATTTTTGTACACGGAGAACCAGCGGAAAAATACCGACGAAATAACTCGAAACGGATGAAAACACAAGTGAATTCAGGTGTTTGCTCTATACATTCCTAACTTGTTCACACTGGACAAATCTATCGATTATCATACGATTGAATCTTTTCGTCACATAGACTATACGACGGTCGTTAGTAATGAACTATACCGTCCGATATTTAACAATCTTCGTATAGTTCTATGCCACGACGAATATCGAACGTATGTTAACCGATAGACGGGGACTAAGTCGCGCTTTGATTTTCATATATGAGTATCGATGAGAATATGAAAGTTTCATATTATTACCGAGTATCATATATTGGTTTTAACTTGAACATTTAACTTGAATAGCTTTTACGTTTGCGTTTCGTTATTAAGGGTTCGAAGTTTTTAGTTTAGGGTAAATTTTTCTTGCGTTTACGATAAGGTTGCACGTTTACATTATCATCGAGTATCCTACTGAATGAATTAGTGCACCATAAATCCTAACCCTAAATAACCCAAATTAAGCTAATTAACCACAATTAACCATAATCGTTACCCTAACACAAATTATCCTTAATTAACTCAAACTTAACCCAATTTACCCAAATTAACCTAATTAACCATAATCAACACCCTAACCCTTTCAAATTATCACTAATTAACCCAAATTAACCCTAGCCTCTAACCCCTAACCTGAACCAAACCCTAACCCTAATCCTAACCCCTAACCCTAACCCTGACCATACACTGAACCCTAACCCTAGTCCAAGTCTTACCCTAACCCTAACCCCAACTAATTAACCCTAACCTTAACTGAACCGAACCCTAACCCTAACCCTCACCCTCACCCTCACCCTAACCGAACCCCGAACCCTAACCCTAGCCCTAACTGAACCCTGAACCCCAACCCTAGCCCAAGTAGCAACTCAATAATCAACAAAAATATAAATAAAATCATAATTAGAAGTAAAAATATGAAATTTACTAACCTGTAGCTAGGCCGGAGATGGAGGAGACCGGAGATGGTCGGCGACGCAATCGGCGACTGGTCGCGGGCGGTGGCGACGAGGAAGTCAACGGTGATGTCGGGGACGACGAGACGCGCGTGGGAGGGCGGTGGCAACGAGGCGCGGATGGTGGCGACGAGAGGCACGCGCGGAAGAGTGAGAGCGAGGAATTTTTGGGAACAAGAACTTTTCTGTGCTTTATTTTTTTTTATTAATAACCCATATATATACCCCTACGGATTTAATCGTAGGTCCTTCTTTTGTGGCTCTATAGGGCCAAATAATAAATTACGTTTTAATATTTTTAAATTAATTTGTATGGCACTGTAGGGGCAACCATGTGGACGTACTGAGTAATCTGTAGGGATAACCTTTTATTGCCCCTACGGATACCTTTATCGGTAGAGGCAACCCCTTATTGTAGCAGTGTCAATATTGCATACATATTTATTTCGGGTTTGTTTTATGTGGAAATTTTTTCTATTTTTTGTTCAAAAGTCGCATAAACCCGTGTCGCCAAAATTTCTATTTGATGGTTCAGGTTTGATGAAAAACGGATTCCGAAATAAAAAGTTATATGCTATTTAACGTGTTATTTACGAAACAGTTCCAAACCAGGTTCATTCCAATTTCATAAATTATGTGTCATATTTACAGAAAACCTCTTTTTCATGGTTGTTTACAATCAGGCCCAGATCTTTTCAGTATTGCATACATATTTATTTCGGGTCAATTTATGCACAAAAATATGCTATTATTTGATCAAAAGATAATTAAACTTGTGCGCCATTAAAATTTCTATGCCATGATTCAAGTTTCATGACAAAGGGATTCCAAAATCAAAAGTTATAAGGGATTTAGTGTGCAATTTAAGGAACAGCCCCCCAAAAAGGGTCCATTCGCAAGTTTCAAAATTATGTTCCATATTTATAGAAAAACCCTTTCACATAGTTGTTTACAAACTGGCCCATAACGATTTTAGATACCACATTCATATTTATTTGGAGTCATATTTAAGTGCGAGCCTATGCTGTTTTTTGCTCAAAAATTACTTAAACTTGTGCGTCATTAAAATTTCTATCAAATTGTTCAAGTTTCATGAAGTACGGGTTCGGAAATCAAAAGTTGAAATGCTATTTTGTGTGCAATTTATGAAAGAAGCCCAAACTAGAGGCCCATTCACAATTTCATAAATTATGTGCCATATTTACAGAAAACCCCTTTTTCATGGTTATTTACAAACATCCCTTGATAATTTTAGATGTTGCATGTGTATTTATTCCATGTCAGTTTATGCACGAAAACATGCTGCTATTTGATCAAAAGTTGCCTGAACTTGTGCGTCATTAAAATTTTTATCAAATGGATCGAGTTTCATGAAAAACGGGTTCCGAAATCAAAAGTTATAAGCTATTTTGTGTGTGATTTATGAAACAAGCCCAAACCAGGGTTCCATTCGTAATTTCATAACTGATGTGCCATTTTTACAGAAAGCCCCCTTCTCATGATTATTTACAAACATGCCCTGATCATTTCAGATATTGCATGTGTATTTATTTCATGTCAATTTATGCAGGAAAACATGCTATTATTTGATCAAAAGTTACCTAAGCTCTTGCGTCATTAAAATATCTATCAAATGGTTCAAGTTTCATGAAAAACGGGTTCCGAAATCAAAAGCCGTGTGCTGTTTTGTGTATAATTTACGAAAATGCCCAAAAACAGGGCCCTATCTGCAATTTCATAAATTATGTGCAATTTTTACAGAAAACCCCTTTGACATGGTTATTTACAAACATGCCCTGATCATTTCATATATTGCATGTGTATTTATTTCATGTCATTTTAAGCATGAAAACATGCTATTATTTGACCAAAAGTTTCCTAAACTTATGCGTTGTTAAAATGTCTATCAAATGGTTCAAGTTTAATGAAAAACGGGTTTCAAAATCAGAAGTTGTATGCTGTTTTGTGTGTAATTTACGGATAGGACCAAAACCAGGGGCTTATTCGCAATTAGATAAATTATGTATCATTTTTACAGAATACCCCTTTTCATGCTTATTTACAAACAGGCCCTGATCATTTCATATATTGCACGTGTATTTATTTTATGTCATTTTTTGCACAAAACAAGCTATTATTTGATCAAAAGTTTCCTAATCTTGTGCGTCCTTAAAATATCATCAAATGGTTCAAGTTTCATGAAAAACGGGTTTTGAATTCAAAAGTTGTATGCTATTTTGTGTGTAATTTACGAAAAGGCCCAAAACCAGGGGCCTCTCCGCAAATTCATAAATTATGTATCATTTTTACAGAAAACTCCTTTGACATGGTTATTTACAAACCGGCTCTGATCATTTCATATATTGCATGTGTATTTATTTCAAGTCATTTTATGCATGAAAACATGCTGTTATTTGATCAAAAGTTTCCTAAACTTGTGCGTTGTTAAATTATCTATCAAATGGTTCAAGTTTCATGAAAAATGGATTTCCAAATCAAAAGTTGTATGCTGTTTTGTATGTAAGTTTTGGAAAGGCCCAAAGCAGAGGCCTATCCGCAATTTCATAAATTATGTGTCATTTGGACAGAAAACCCCTTTTTCATGGTTATTTACAAACAAGCCTTGATCATTTCATATATTGCATGTGTATTTATTTCATGTCATTTTATTCATGAAAACAAGCTATTATTTGATCCAAAGTTACCTAACTTGCGTGTCATTACAATTTCTATCAAATGGTTCAAATTTCATGGAAAACGGGTCCCGAAATCAAAAGTTATACGCTATTTAGTTTGTAATTTACGAAAAAGGCCCAAACTAGGGACCTATTCCTAATTTCAGATATTAACTACTATATTTACAGAAAACCACTTTTTCATGGATTTTACAAACAGGCTCTGATCTTTTGAGATATTGCATACGTATTTATTTTGGGTCAGTTCATGCACGAAAAGATGCATTATTTGATCAAAAAGTTTTCTGAAACTTGTCCAGGATTAAAATTTCTATCCAATAGTACAAGTTTCATGAGAAACGGGTTCGGAGATCAAAAGTTTTACGTGCAATTTACGAAAAAGTTCCAAATGTGGGTTTCTTCCGCAATTTCGGAAATTATTTGCCATATTTACATAAAACCCCTTTTCATGGTTTTTTACAAGTAGGCACCTATCTTTTCAGATATTGTAACTTCGTGGAATTATTCAATCAGGTACAAATCATTTTAAATATTGCAAACTAGTAATTAAGGAACGGGATTTTTAAGCAGAATGAAATCGCAAGGGTTCGCGATTCCTCTTCTTTTTCGCTAATTTCTCTTTCATCATTTTCGAGATCCAAACGAGACCTAACCACCCCCCCCTCTCTAAAATCCCCCCTCTCTAAAAAAATCTCATGTCCGTATACTTAGGTCATCTTCCTCAAGCCAACATCCTCAGCCACCTGAGCACGCAGCAGCGCATCAAGCCACCTTCAGGTTCGCCCAATCACAACCTTTATTCGAAATTTCGCTTGAAAATTTTGATCGCTACACGTAAATGTTTGATTCATAAATTATTGATTGGACCTTCTGTTTCCTGTTTTCCTTATCAGCACTCGTGGGTTGAAATTGCTTTGGATTTTCTGTTAACCAATCAATTTGAACGCAATTGTATTATTTGTTGTGGGTTGAAATTGCAGCAACAGCTTGTTTTTGAATAAAGACTGCTGCTTTTTTTTCTTATAAGCTACTGCAAATACTTGTAAGGGCCTGAAAGGTTTATCACCTCACAGTTACACCCAGAGCCCCAGCATTTGAGTACTGTAGTCATCATTTTGGGATTGAGCAGCAGCTTGTTTTTACTCAAGTATTAAGTCAACTGCTCTAGTCATCATTATTACTAAACCCTTGGTTGTCAATTTTTTTTATAGGTACTTTTACTATTTATTTAGGAATTTTACTGATCCTTAATATTTTCTTTTGCCAAATGATATAAAAATTCGATATTTATGATCCTTGCCGAGATCCCAAAAGTGACCGACCAATACATTCGATTTTATGAAGACAAGAAAAAAACCATAATTTGATCCTTGTTCCTAATAACCGTCTAACTTTTGAAGTTGTCATAAATGTTGCAAAAGCTAGCTGACCTTGAGAGATTTTATTTTATTATTATTTTTGCTTCTTGCCTGATCACACTTTTCCGTAGTTTCATTTTGCGATGCATAAACCATATCGACAATAAATTGTACAACTTTCTTTGTCTCCTATATTTTAGTATGTCTCCTATAAGATATAGGTAAAGCGTTGCAATGATCATTATGTATGTTTCAATTTTCCATTGTTATATAGGAGCCACTTGACCAATTTTCCTATATTTGTTTGTGTTAACAGGAGGAACATCAGCTAAATGCACCAGTCGCTTATCAGCACGCAGAAATGCGTTGAATGCAAATGTTTCAGTGGCCAACTCTTGCTTCTACTCCCACCAAAGACACCCTGCGCTCCTATGTAGCAGGCTATCTTATTCAACGTCAAGCTCACACCGGAAATTCTACATTAATTGCATAGAGAATTCCCCGAAGAACTATGTAAATAATGATGCCTTGCATTTCCGTTCCTCCGACTCTGAAGGGACCCAAATAGGTAATTTGGTTGGAGGAACGAATTCACTCAGTTTGCAAGACGGAAGCTTCGATGAGGATGGTGCTCTGATCAGACCCAAGAGATTTCAGAACAGGTTCTTGAATTTTGCTCGATTGGGGTCTGTGCTCAGTGATGCAGCTGAAGCCTTTTTCAAGAGTGAGATTCGAAGAAGGTTGTTTGTGACGGCTATGCTAATCCTCATCAGTCGTATTGGCTATTTCATCCCGCTGCCTGGTTTTGACAGGAGGCTAATTCCTGACAACTACCTTAGTTTTGCTGCTGGATCTGTGGGTATGTTCTTGCTCTATGTTTATTTATTCATTCTTCGCGACTGTTAAAATTGAACGAATTGCACAAAGATGATATTCTCCTAATCCTTGGGCGTTCGAACATTGACCGGTCCTTGTGTTAGTTTCATTCACCTAGAGCATGTAGTATTGGGTTCACATTACAAAGCCATTTCTCAAATGAACTTTCATAGAACATCTATGTATCCCTTAGGATCAATTGGTAATGTAGGTACTATTGTAGCACAGAGGTAGATGACAAGTAATCATGTCACACTTAATTAGATATATAGCGGATAATCACTTTTGTTACTTTTCTATGCAGACGAGCTTGGTGATTTTACATCTGAGCTGAAGCTGTCACTTTTCCAACTTGGAATTAGCCCGCAGATAGCAGCATCAATTCTCATGCAGGCATTCTACTTGACCTCCAATAATTCTGTTTAATTTTTGTGCAACCTAAACAATTTACCTCAATGATTTAATCATAATGTTGCTTTGAGTCTGTGGTAATTACAAGATAAAACTATTTATCATGTTTTCCTTCTTTTTACCCTTTGCTTGAAAAATGACATATACAATCCCCCTGATGTATTTTAACTTGCCTGTTTTACTTGATGAATGACCTATATATTTACACAGAAAAATCTTCTTTGGATCAATGAAGTCAACTACGTGACAAGTTCAAAAAATTATGCGCAATAAGATTTTCCATTACGTTTGATGATACTTTCTGATAGTTTGTTAGTCATAAATTGCTTCTATTTCTTGGGTTTCATTCTGTGTGAAGAAACTGGATAGGTACTTTTTCATTGAAAATTTTGAAAGCTGTTAAATTTCTTTAAAAGTTGAATATTTTTGCTTAATTCTAAAGCCTCTTTTGTTTAACTTATGTTGAGTATGTAATTAAGCAGCCTGTGTATCTTAACACTACTTCTACACTGGACAATACAATTGGTGAATGGACCTCTCATCTATCACAAATGTTTGAATCGTTCAGCTTATTTTCTGTTAGAATTTTCCATATATAACATATTCATTCTACTGGATCATCTTACACAATGTATAATCTTAGGCATTGGACTTTTATCGCAGATCTCACTTCATAGTAATGTCACAATCTATTGGAACGATTTTATAAATCTTTTTATGGTGGTACTAGCATAAAATTATGGTTGAAACTGCACTTCACTGAAAGCATCCAACAAATGTTTTTAGTCCGGTCTTCCAACTGATACTTTTTGTTTGGACAATAAGATGCAAGATGGACCCATGTGGGACCCCCAAGTATATTAATAAATAAACAAGATTGGTCCCCTCTTCCCTATGCTCGCCTTGAACTTGTGACCTCCACGATTTTCATGCCCACACCTTATACCAAGTCTCCCGCCCCTTGGGAGTTTTTTTCTTCCAACTGATGGTTCTCCCAAATTCTGATCTTCTCCAGTTTCAGTTATTAGTTATATAGGTAGCACCAATAGTGGCACTATGCTTACCATAGAAATTACTTGTCTAACAATTAAAAAGTTTGTGTACCACTTAATGAAGGGGGTGGCTGATGCCCGTAAAATGGGTGTGGTATGATTTCATCCAACATGTGTAATCAACTTACCGCCTATCCCTTCCCACCAAATGATATTTGTCCCTTAAGTTTACCCCTGAGTGTGAGTACTGCCTTACTAAATGAGTCCGGAAGGTTCAATTTAGTGGAAATATCCTATAATATGAGTTTGAAGTTTAGAATGCCATAGATGTCACATGATATGTAAGTGAATCAACACCGACTTATTTGTTAATTGACTTTTCACTACCAAAGGCAGCAAAAATTTGACCATTCGAATATTGTTTTAATTACAATTTCCACTGCAGGTACTTTGCCACATCGTTCCCTCACTAGTCAAACTGCGAAAGGAGGGCTTAGATGCCCATGAGAAGATTAAAAGCTATATGTGTGTCTAGTTATTCATCTCAAGCAGTGAGATTGATCCTTGCTAGCATATTATACTGCACATTGCTGTTATGAAGCATATAATGATTAATGATATGTATTCTTTGATTTCACTGTTACAGATGGTGGATTTCACTAGGATTTGCTATACTTGAGGCTGTTATCGTATCATGTTATTCACTTCCGTATTCTGTATATGCTGCTAGTCACAGGTAAGAGAAATTTATGCTTTAAACGGCTTTCAGGGATGAAAGTTATGTCTTCCGTCCAGGCCCTTTTCTCCCCATATAGTGTTTGACTTGTATGCTCAATCGGAAACCTGGACAGATACTATTTCTATTAGTTTCATGATTTAAGTGCTGAAATTTTCTTTGATTACCATATTTTGAATTGCTTTTTATAGCTTCCTTTTATCTATATTTTTGCAGCATTTCTCATTAGCAAGATGTTTCTTATTTCAGATTCAAGCATGTCATTGCGACAAGCTTCTTCTTGGTTTCTGGTGCAATGTCTATGACCTGGATCTGTGACACCATATCGGAATCTGGATTCGGTACTTGAAACGGATTATCTTTTTTTTTTTTTTATAATTATATTCTAATTTACTTTGTGATTTACTGATACAAACAAAAGTCTTTAGTTTCTTCCGCAGGCGTTTTGTAAGTTATAATCCATGCCTTTTTGTTTCTATGAACTAACTCTTTAGAAATCATGAAAATATTATTTCTAGCTCATAGGATTAGATTCAAGGAATTATCTTAGTTTTTTGTCATATCATTCGAGAATTACCATTGCTTTCTCGCTTGCATGGGACATTCATGATCATCTGCATTTTCCTGGTTTACACTGGGTTCATCAATATATTTGCGTCCTGAGAACCAGACTATAGGTTTTTCGTTTGATTAACCAGTTTCATAGTTATTGCTCATATCCTTCTTCAAGAGTCGTCAAATTTAGTATGTTCCATTTTATTCACTATATGCACATTGCCCAACCAACACCCCTTTCCTTTCACAACCATATCTACTTTGTCTGTCGAAAGATGGTTGTATCTGAAACAGGAAAAATAAAGAAAGGAAAAAGCTTGTTTGATGGAAACCATGTTACCTTCCTCCCTCTTTGCTGGTCGACTTAGCCCATTTGATCGGATTGGGCCAACTGAAAACGACTTTGAAATTAAGTATTCTGCTTACATATCATTGGTCGACCGTCCTTATAGACCCAGTCACCACTGATTAAACCCAAAAGATGTTAGGCTTTTGAGGTCTGAAGGGAGTTGTTCTGTGATTATGATGTGATTTTGGAGAACTTTGTAGAGGTTTTGAGTTGGAATTCTTCTAGGGGTCAGTAGCCTTTATAAATAGGAAGGTTCCTGATAATAGTGATATATCTACTTATTTGGAAGAAGAGCAATGTCGGATCAGGATACCTAGCAGCTGACCATTGCACAGTCTGCCAAAATTTCTCTTGTAGCTGTTTTCTTGTTCCAAATAATGTGAAAGTATCTAGCATCTGCAGCTGAGCAGATTAAGGGGAAATCTATCGTCTTAGATTTTTGGATCATCTTCTAATGAGCCTACATAGCCATACACACAGAATAAAGAAGTTACAACAACAACAAGAAGACTTCATTCCAAAGTTCTGGAGTTGCAACATGAATCCTCTACTTGTGCTTTGTAACGGCTGTCTCCGTTATTTTGACAACATATCTTTTAATTTTTTTAAAACCATCCATATTCACGTAAGTCTACCCCTAGGCCTAGTTGAACTCAGAATAAGGAGTTTATTGAAATAATTCGCATAGTGGGCCAAAGATTAGTCTTAGTAAGGATCAATATTAAATTGGATATTGTGAAATTACACAGCACTGGCAACCTTTCTTGGTGTCTAAACCAAGTTATGAATGCTCCCTAACTTATTTTCCCTTATTTGTAATTCAGGTCAAGGTTCATCGTTGATAATTTGTGCGGGAATTTTGACTGGTTATACAGATACTTTGCACAAGATGCTGTCTCAGTTTTCAGGTAGATCTTTTTTGGAACTATCAGATTCCATTTTCCAGTTTGCTAATATCACCCCAACCATAACCTAAGGATTCAGATTTTAGAATTAGCCATGAATTAGTGGGAATGAGGTTACATGGCTCTAGAAAATAACCCATAAATAGGGAAAACAAATACATGTCCCTCAATCCCTATAAATTTATATATAGCCCTTTAAAAGTTGATGTCCAAAGCACTAGAAGAAAATGAACATGGCCTCACAACATGCAATCTCTAAAAAGTATTAACTTCGATGAAAAAAGTAAAGTTATACATTCGTAATAAATCTCATCTTGCACACAAAACCTATGAAGAATCAAACAACACAGATTATTCATTGTGCATCCCCTTCCATTCGCATACAAATTTTTAAATAAGTCTAAATTTTTATCCTTTAAATACACTTTCATGTAAAAAAATCGAGGTAATCTAATTGCCAACATATTGTATCAGATCAGCGTATAAAATAAATTATAAATTTCTATTCAAAAGAATATAATGTTTACACCGCACTCATGCAACTGTTTAATTCGAGATAAAAATTAATCTTATATGATATTTATTACGCGCTCATCCTACGGTTTGCAATTGTAAATCAACTTGAATAATCTCACTTGTAAAACAACCCCTTAAGTCCTTAAAAAACCTCAAAATTGAAGGAACATATTTAAGCAAACCTAGTGCGGGCCCCACGAGCCATGTTCTTATAGATTGTAAAACCTGTAAACCTTTACAAGCTCTCTTATTAATATTCATCTTACACGATAAAACTTTTATATAGAAAATTCCATTATTCCAAGATGGATATTCATTGTAATCTTATCGAGTACTTATGTTTCTTTTTTAAAATAAAGTGAACATTTCAAACGATTTTATTTTTTCGTTCTACAGTAGACTACCGTCTAAATTGAAATACCACTTCCATAAACGCATATTTTTTTTTCCCCTTGGACTTTTTAAAATTTATTCTAGCAACCTTGCAGATACCTATTGTGTATAAAATAGTAAATATGCTTATGCATAATATTGTCAAATTTTAAACCATGTACGATTCTCGTGTACAAATTATAGTTTGTGTTTAATATTATGTTAGTTTGTAATATTTAAAGTTCAAAATGTTAATGTACATTCTGAAAGTAAAAGTTTAATTTCTGTAATAACCGTTTGCGTAAAAATTTCAATTGTGGATGATGTGATACTAATTTAGTGAAATTACAGCCGTCATACTCTGAAGGAATTAAGGATGACTTTTGTCCCTGTGCGGCTTCTTGGAAGTCAAAGCAATGAGGGGGCGTCTAAGCATAGTCCTACATTAGAAACAACAAAAGATGCACATGGTATAAGATCTAGATGGGAACCCCACCAATTTGCTTAGGCCTTTTTTTTAATGGAATCTCAATTATATTGAAAGCCTATGTGCACTCATATAAACCCAACACTTGCAAATATCAAAATTCTGGCATGTGTATTTTTGTTTATGCATACACATGAAACAAACACATATGTGCGTATATATACATATTACACGTGCATGTAAAAACACATGCATTTACACCACACATGCTCACCCACAAATGGAGGGACACCTACCCACTCAGCCCAAAACAACAATGGATTTAAGCTGAACCTTTCCCCTTCCCCCTTCCCAACACACAACAAAAATAGCAATAATAATAATCACCGGATATCAGAAGATAAAAACACAAAAAATGCTGGATTTGATCAAGCAAGCGTTAAAAAAATAGCACTGGACGCTAGGACAAAGAGAGGATAAAATGAAACAATCAAGCATGAAACAGTTACACAGCATCTATCCTACCACATAAGGTATCTATTTGGGATGTAAAACGGATGAATAAAATAATTCAAATTCCTTTTAACGTTTTCTTTTTTAGGTAATAATAAGTGATTAGGTAAAATATATTATATACTTTCTTTATTAATTCATTTATAAGTTTCTGGAAAAACTTACGAAGTACTAATTAAATATCACTTGATTACTGTAGAGTGTTTTTTTATCATCCATTGGAATGGATGCGCTCGCTTGTCAGGCGCTTTATAAATTCTCCTATCTAGGATAGACGGGGGTTTATTAATTGTGGGGATTCTAATCTCCGGCAGCCGCGGACAAAACTACCGTTAATTATCGCTCGCTTTGAGACGAGAGAACATCCGATTAACGGGTCTTGATGGTCATGCGAACTCCATATGAAATGTGTGTTTGAAAAGAAATACAAGTTTGATTCATTTTATTTATTATTTATTTATTTATTTATTATATTATTATTATTTTTTCAAGTGGTTGCGATGGGAAGCGCCCGTGACGGGCGCCTCCCCTGGGGGAATTAGGCCAGGTGCCTCCCGGGGAGGCATATGGGACCGGCCCCCCTTTGGGGGAGCCAGGGTTGGCTCGTCTTTGGGGGAGTCCGGGGCTGGCCTCATCGTGGGGGTTGGCTTTTTCCCCCTCGGGGAGCCGGGTTTGGCTCCCCTTTAGGAGAAGCCGGGGGTTGATATCCTTGAAGTTGAAATTATATCGAAAATATATCAAAATTATTATTTATGTTTTATTTTGAAAACGGTTAAGTTTAAAAAAATTTACAAAATTTCGGCTGCATAACCACTTTTGTCTTTTTTAAAAAATTTGTTGGGATAATATAGACCGAAATTTATACTTCTACGTTAGGTGAATCACGGATAAAAATCCGCGTTCAAGAAAAGGACCACGAATAAGCCCGAGGGGTTCCCTGAGGGATAAGCTCGAACGCTTTCCTTCATGTGGGTTCACCCTCAACCTTTTTCCAATTTTTTTTTGTCAAAAGAGCTCTTTTTGTTCTCGAGAGCTTGAGATTTGGATCTTGAATGAGAGAAAATGGGTCTCTTTTCTATCTTTAATGCCTTAAATCTTCCAAAAATGGTGTTTTGAGATATGCGTTCCTTTTCTTCTCTCTCCTTTATTTGTTTATCTTGGAGAGAAAGGTGGACCCCAAAGCTCTCTTTGATTGGATTTTGTGGAGGAATGAAGCTTCTTTTCAATAAATCTATGGGTTTAACCTATTTATTTTAAAAAAAATCTTTTCTCTTGATTAATTTGAAGAACCTTGAAGAGAGGAGGCACAAAATCTTAGGAAGATGAAGTTGAATCAAAAGCTATTTTTTCATATGTTTTGCCTTTTATAGGCTTACACTTTTACATCAAGCCCCTTGGCTTTACACAATTGGCCTTTTACCTTTCCCATTCCCGTGTGCATATTTCTTTATTGCACATAAGCCATTGGTTTTACAAAAATTCGGCCTTTTGCCCAATTGTTTTACATTTTCTCCCTTATTTACACATAAATCTCTTTATTACAATTTTCCTTTACTTTCTTCTCGATGGTTGGCCGCATTTGTTCGGACTTCAGACGGTTTGGGCTTGGGCCCACTTGTTTAGTCTTGACCCTGGGTTGATTGGGTTTGGACCGACTTGTTTAATCTTGACCCCGGGTTGATCGGACTTTGGTACATTTATTTGGGCGTTGACTTTGACTCCTAGACTTTGACTTTTTTCATTTGGATAAAGGGGGTAAGTTTTTACCCCAATATAGTGTGTGATGCTGTAATAAAATAATCTGCTGAGGAGAAAGAAGAATGACACCGTATGTTTTAAACCTTTTCCAATACCAAAAGTTGTCGAGATGCTCTATGGCTTATGGTATTTAATATCAAATGTCACTTATTTTGTGTATTAACTTTTCTGTTTTGGTTGACCGGAAATACTCTTGTTTCTTGTGTTAGATTCTCTTTCACGAGTTCTTTCCCAAAATTCAGGAAATGCGGCGAGCTGGTGGCCTTATGTACTTGCAATAGTGGGAATATTTACAGTTGTTACTATGTGGGCTGTGCTAGTCACTGAAGGTTGTAGGAAGATCAAGTTACAATACTATGGTTTTAAGCTGGCATCTGCCACAAGGTATTAACTGCAGCCCCCTTTGCTTTTATTTTTCCCTACTTTTGCCGACATGTTGATGCAAAATTTTCAGTATATTTTTTCTTCATGTAATTCCCATACTCTTTTACCATAAATAAATTCAAAAATTCATGATCGACTTGATAGTATAAAAATGACCCCCCTGAACCGAATAATACTCCCAACTGAATTGTGTCCCTTGATTGGGAAAAAAGAAGAAGAGAAAACCACCATTCATTAACAGTAAGCGCTCTTATGTTCTTACTAAGAATACATAAAAACCATCATCACAATTATCTATTAAATCTGAACAGCAGATGATTTCATTCTTATTGCAGCTAATGTATAATTTAAATTACAGTGTTACAATAAACCTAAAAAGCGGAGAAACAAGTCAAACATATATCCTCTATATTCTAGATCTGGTGGTGCCCTGGATTCAATAAGAATTTTAGCATGTCTTACTAAATGTATTCATTTTTGTCATGTTTATGGCCGATGCATTCTCACCTACAATGTTGTGGGAGGCAATGATGTCCTGTTGATGTTGGCTTTTACGGTTTTTTCTTTTGGGAGAATGTTATCCTTTCTAAAATTAGGTCAACCGCGGAATTCTTTGGATATAATACAGCTTCTGTTACATAGTGTTTTACTATCCGATGGCTAGTATAATGATGGGGAGCATAAATCGATAGTAATAGCATATTCAGTTATTCACAACGCGAACTGTAGATTTAGTGACAGAAGAAATGGAATCAAGTCACGTCTCCCTCAAATTGATGTTAAAAGAATGAGAGAAACAACTCCAGATACATTCATTACCATGAATTTGTTATAAGGAAAGCTGCAAGGAGTGGGAAAAGTAATGTATCAAAGTCACGGAAGGGGGTGCATCATTTTAGTCTTCTCTTATGGAATCTCAATTCTGTCAATCCTGGCGTCAAGTAATGAAAATGGCTCATGCACATGAAGTGAGCTCAGAAGTGAGAATATCGAACCACCCTGGCATATTAATACTACAACACCGTTTTAGTGCATTAATAGTTGTAAAGGAGCTGTGCCAAGGATGTAGTCGTCATCTTCATCTTTGTCATCGTGTTAGCCCTTTCTATCAAATGAGGTCGGCTATGATGCAGAGCTCCATAGGAAATTAAATAAGGTTTCCATGTAAGATGTCAACCCTCTCTTGGATAGTGCCAAATTCCTGATCAAGGATTCTATGGAAAATTACTAATAAAGTGGTAAATATCAATTATGGGATGGCCATATATGGAGAAAAGTTTTGGTAGAACTTAGAAAAGTAGATCGAGTTTGTCTTGAAGAAAAGAGGGGAACACATAATAGACTTATTGACGTAAATCTTGAAATGGGATCTGAAAGACAAGGTATATTTAATAGAATTCGATGGAAAAAAGCAGCAAGGGTCTCTCATTGCGCGGTTTGTGTGGAGTCATGTAGGTACTGTTATATTGGGTTGATGAATGTTCTTTTTCACATCTAGAACTGTAACCTCAAAGCCAAAATGAAGCAACCTTACCTTTGCGCTAAGTCTTACCCTTGTCTAGTAGTTTTTTGATGCATATTAGTTGAGTATAATAAACCCACATTATATTGTGTGTTCGCTGAACGACTGGTTAAGGTTCATGACACATCATTTTTATATCTCCATTGAGTAGACGACATGGAAACCCTTAGATACAGAATACGGATTGGTTAATCCTATTTTAGGTATCGTAGACATAAATTATCTTACATGGCTTATTAGTTTGATCATTTTATCTGCAATTCTGCACATTATTTCAGAGAACTATAATAATAATTTGATTTATATATAATGCTAAAAATTCTTAACAAAAAATGAGCTGATTGCTAAAATGTTTTAAGGGCATCTCAAGTGATCAATATATAGTTTTATCAAAATTGACCCATTGAAATTAATCGTCAATTGTTGGGGAAGCATCTTAATTTACCTGGTACTATGGCCGTAATGTTGATATTCGTGTAGGTGAATTTTATTTTTGAATTTAGTAGAGTTTGGTGTACACTTTACTCAATGAACGGCAATGTAGGGTCATCTTGCCTTTTCATGTAATGAGCAATGATTTATGGATTTAAGTATATTGATGATTTCACAAAGCACTACATTGAGTTCATCTGTAGGTGATTTTTTGGCTTAATTGTGGTTTCTTCGTTCGATCTATATTTGTTGTCATTCTTCTATTTTAATTTGATAACAAATTTTTTTCATCTATATACTTCAGAATTGACATTACATTTTCTAATTTGTATGTTTTGTCATCATTAGTTCGTTATTCTAGTAAGAATCAATCTGGTTACATGGTTTTATTCTTTTTTCTTTTTTTACGTCTTCTGCAATTAATTGCAATACCTAAATGGATTTATTAAATTAATTATACACGAACGAGGGGGGTGATTATATATTTTACTTATATGAGTGTACACGGCCTTTTGATATAAGTGGGTTCCATCAATAAGACTCAAACATATCATTTCTGGGATCATGAAGAACCTACAAACAGCATACGGGCGGCTCGAGAATCAAGTTTGTACTCGAGGACCTAGAATATGAGGATTGCATAAACAACCAAACACTTTAGGAGGAACAAGAAAATGCTTGCCCTGTGAAAACAAAATAGAGAAAGGGGATTGGTGGCTTAGGACCGGGGAAGGCATGTTATTAATATAAAAACATGCAGCTAAGACCGTAAAATTTCACAATCGTTTAAGGACATGCATATACAAAATAAGAGAACGAGCTATCTTAAGCAAATGTCGGTTTTTCCGTTCAACAATCTTATTTTGTTGAGGAGTATAAGAATATGAAGTTTGATGCAATATACCATAGGTCTGACAAAAGACAGTAAACTCCGTGTTAATATACTCTTTAGTATTATCCGAACAAAGAACCTTTCCGGAAACACCAAATTGATTAGCAATCCCAGCTACGAAGATTTTAAAGGTAGACAAAATTTCAGACCCATTACGCAGAAGATACAACCAAGTCATACATGAATGATCATCAATAAAAGTTATAAAATATTTATAAACAAACACATTAGGAAATTAAAAAAAACCCTAAATATCGGAGTGAATTAACACAAAAAGTAAATCACGTCTTTTATTAACCGGAGGAAAAGAGGAGTGATGGTGTTTATCAAGAATACATGATTCACAGCTGAACGCTTATAAATCAAGAGAAGGCATCATAGTACGTAAGCAAGAAAGAGGAGGATGACCAAGTCTTCAATGCCACTTGATAGTAGAAACAGTTGCAGACGTACTGAGAAGATGATAAACGTAATACAGTCCATTCTGCTCATGGCCCCTACCAATCCGTTGCTTCGTCAGATGGTCTTGTATCACAAAATGAGACGGATAAAGTATTACAGAGTAGCTGAAATTATTTGTAAGCTGACAAATAAAAAGTAAGTTTTGTTTTAAAAATGGCAGAATTAAATCATTTTAAGGTGTAGAGATAAAGTAAGTGATAAATCTGCAGAGCCAGAAACATGTGGTATTACCATCAGTTCATCACGAAATATGTGATGTGAGGCGCCGGAATCGACCCCCGAATTAGAATGAGAATAGAATGATATACCCGACAGAGTAGAAAGATTGGCAGGAGTTACAGAAGAGAGGAGACGACGCAACTAACCCATGTCACCGCTGCCTCCTGCTCGTCTTTGCTCCTAGCTCCGCGGCCGCAATCACCTCCTTTATGCTACCGAAGCCTCCTCGTCTTCGCTTTTCATTGCCAACAGCCGCATAACACCCGCCGTCTCCGCTCCCCTCGGATGACTGACAATGATCTATTAGATCGTCTTGCTCAGACTTCTTTACGCTTTTGCGTTATTAAAAGATATGATTTACCATTTGCGGTAGTTCACTCCGATATTTGGTGTCTTTTTAAATTCTTAGTTTGTTTGGTTATAAATATTTTGTGACTTTTATCGATCATTCATGTATAATTTGGTTGTATTTTCTGCTTAATAGGTCTGAACTTTTGATATAACTGAGTTCCATCAATAAGACTCAAGCCTTATTGAGGTGTATCCCATCTTATATTTTATACCCATTCACCTCTCATAGTTTTTCAATGCGGGACTATTCCCAAATACATTTTAACACTTCTCCTCATGTGCAATGTGATTATCTCGTGGATCGTACAAACACATGTATAGGTTTGTCACTCAGAGGCAAGTAGATAGCACAAGGAAAGGTGCAACTATGGCATAAGGAGAAGAAAATGTGCAACTATGGCACAAGGAAATGTGTAGTCTACTAAGGGCATGTAGACGACGCTCTCTTAGAGGTGTTATTAAAGTACAAATCCACAGATGTTATCAACCTGGCTCTGATATCATGATAAGAAAGCAATAAACCCGATCAATTTATTATGTGAACAATTATCTCAATTTATACAACTCTCAATCAATCTAATGATATCAAACAACCCAACAGTTTATTTAAACTGATAGATTCTCAACACATAAAAGTATAACTAAACCTATTTATAACAACTAAATACAGTTACATGAATATATTTTATATTCTAACAGTCCCTTTTAAACTCATGATGGATAACTGAGAGCTTGCTTGATTAAATCTTGGTTTGAATATGTAACCTGCAAAAAGAAAGATGAAGAAAAATAATTTTTTATGGCATAATGCAAGGAAGACGTGACCTCTTGTTTTTCGCATAAGCTAGGTGAACTGAATCTCAAAATCTGTATTCTCTTTCGCATAAGCTAGGTGGACTGAATTTCGAAATCTCTTTTGTAAAAAATGTCTTGCCGAAGACGCCATAGAAAGAAATGGTTGTGCAGATTTGATCTTGATGGAGGCTGAGAATGATTCATAGACAAGATAAAATATCTAACCGGATATTGCTGTAGAATTTATTTATTTTGGATCCATAGAGTAAAAATATAATGGGTGATAAATTTTGGATCGAGCCATTAACTCTGATATCATATTAAATTTTATTATACACGAACGAGAGAGACGATTATATTTTTTATTTATATGAGTGTACACGGACTTTTGATAAAGTGAGTTACATCAATAAGACTCGAGCCTTATGGAGCTTCATCCCATCTTATATTTTATACCCATTCACCTCTCATGGTTTTTCCAATGGGGGATTATTTCCAAATACATTTCAACAGGGTTTAATTTGTAGAATTAGGAGTTGTTACAATCTCATCGATCGGTTAGATAGTAATTTACTTTAATTTTATTACTCCACAGACTGTTTTCAATGGGTATAAATAATAAGCTGCCTGTTTATTACTCAATTTGGCAGATCTAGTTTATATTTTTTGGGTTCTCACAAAAGGCTCATCTATACTACTAGGTATTATATAGAACAAGATTTAGGGATTGCTATAGGCAGTTTTATGCCATGATTGAACCGGAACATGGATCTTAGTGGGATCTTATCAATCTCTCTAGATACGATTTTAATTCTGTCAAGTCATAAGCTTTGCAGACATCGATAATGACTTATCTTATCCCTTATATTCAGATATCTTGAATTCGGAACCATGTCTGTAGTAATTGATTAGGATGCGACTTACAGGACATAAGTCACATAACCACCACATAGCATCTCCATTACTGGATTCCATTTTGTAACTTGAGGGAAGAAGTTATGTATCCTCCATTTTCTTCCTGCATTTGATTGCCAAATAAGGCTGTTTTGGAACTTACTTCGGCAATTCTCTTAAAACTCTTTATATTAATTAAATGGATTTTTTTTGTATTCTCATTCATTTTGTTTCATTGTGTAAGCTCTCGTTTGTTATACCTTTTTAGTCCATTGACGTGTACTATGCAGATACCGAAACATTTCAACTTTTTTTGCAACAGAACTGGGGGATCACCGGTAACTGAGGTGGAGCCTTATATTCCTTTCAACATAAATCCCATGGGAATGCAGCCTGTTCTTACTACCACCTACCTATTGGCTTTTCCTAGCATCATGGCAAGGTTAAACATGTTTGTTTTTGTTTTCCCAATGACATGCACCTGAGCGAAATTTTATTGTAGTTTCACATCTTACTTTGTATAATCTATTTCACCTTTCTAATGTACATTGTTAGTTTGCAGTATTTTTGCGTCACCATTTTGGGAAAAGCTGAAGGAGATTTTGAATCCTGGGACTTCTATTGGAGCGAAATCATGGGTCTTTTATGTGGTTTATGCTTTCTTTGTCTTTCTATTCAACATTTTTGACATTGTAAGTAAATTTTAATCTCATTATTTGGTCATACCAATTATAATCTATATATACTGGTTTTTCTACTGCATGACAGCTGTGGTGTAGAACTCCTGCATAGTTTATCATCAGTGAATAATTAAGTTTTCAATGTTGTTGTTATGTAGCATTGTTGGAAAATGGATAAAAGAGGGACACGTATTCACTTATTTGAAGAGAAACAGTCATATGCTGACCCGTAAAATTCATAATGCTAAGTAGTCATATGTGAAATTGTATGCAAACATCAGAAAGTTAACATTTAAGGTTTCTGTAATTCTATGATTCAACATCCTTTTTTGTTCATATTTACTGCTACTGTTTTTCCTAATTGAATTTAAAATGTCTAATTGAAAATGTCTGTCCATATTTTTTTTGTTCTGGCGTCTCGAAACTCCAATGCCCTTCCTAATGTCATCTCACCACATGAAAATTGGTATTGCTCATCAGTCATTACTGCTACCATATGTGTATAATTCTTCATAAATTGCTGTTATAAAGATGCATGACATTCTGATGAAATGATGGCTCTTATGGAAATTTAGTTTACGTGGTTTGACACTAACTACGCTCCTTGCTACAAAAGAAAGTTTGCTTTGCACATGATCATGCAGTGCATTTGTAAATTCATTTCCACATCATCTAGCAATCTATATGTTTTTGAGTTTTCCGGTTAAATTTTAAGTTAAAAATCCGTTTTAAATTTAGGTATTAAACTAAGGCCACTTGTTTTCTTTTCAAACCTCCCATGAGTGTTCATATTCAAATCTGCTAGAGTAAAGCCCTCTCATAGTGCATACCACTGTATTACTTTATTAATAAATATTGTTGACTGTTGTCTTCTTCCTGAGTAGCTGTAATTCCCAAGTTATAAATAACAAGTTAAACTAAGGTTGACGATCACGTTGTTTAAGACCTTCCTGTAAAATATCTAATCACTTAATAAAATCATTGAGCATATCTTTTTCATGCATCAGATGAAGTCAAACCAGAAAATTGTGTTACACATAAATGCGACCAGAATGTGATACTATCTGTTTCAAGTTCTAATATTGAAATTCATATCCTAAATCATTCAGATCTGACAAATGGTATGTTAGCTGGAAGATAACTTGTTAAGGATCATTGCAAGCTAGTAAGCTTTAGACCATTTCACACAAACACTCATAAAATATTTATCTACCGTGATAAACTTGGATGAGAATTTTTTTCGTTCACAAGGTTTCACTTGCTCGTATGCTAGGAAAGCAATCTCTCAACCTTGTTGGTTGTGTGCATTTAATATTTCTAATTTAGGTACTTTTCCAGTTTATAATTAAGTATTTGAAATAAAAACTTTCCATGGCAGAATTAATTTTAATTCTAATAGCTTTTGATTATAAATTTTTTAAAATACAAGTAAAGTTATTGATCTGATCAATTCACGTTTTTCTTTCTTATGGTCGGCATACTTAGCTGCACAATGGTATTCTTTTGCCCCTTCTGACAGTGAATGCTATTTTTCTAAGTACATTCCTGATACAACACGTCAAACTATGTGCTTATGGTAACTCATTATTCAATAAACCTTGTGAGACCATTGAAGCCTGTTAAGCCATCTGAAGTTGCTTGTACTATTTCATTTGTTTCACATACCTCTCTTAATAGTGTGGCCACCTCATCCGAGATTGTTGTTGCAGGCCAACTTGCCCAAAGAGATTGCTGATTACATGACGAAAATGGGTGCTAGAATACCCAATATAAAGCCTGGGAAGCTTACCATAGAATATTTAACAAAGGTTCAAGCATCAACACGATTTTGGGGTATCTTCAACTATTTCCACCCATGATGCATTATGCCTTTTTTGACATTCTATTTCAAATTTCCTATGTTCTTATCATGCATCCTCTACCCATTGCAGGTGGACTATTATTAAGTATATTGGCTACCTCTTCAACCTTGCTTGATCACTATCTAAGGCGTATTAATGAGGGCTTTGCACTGGGATTCACATCAGTCCTTATCATCGTAAGTTCAGTTTAATAATGTCCTTTTGCTGTGGCATATACCAGCCGTGCTTTTATACGAAATGCCATCATATATATGGAAATAATATAATTATTAATGGACACCTATATGGATCATTCTCATTTGGTACTCATAACTGTTCTAGCTGCAAGAGGACAGCAGTGATGCATGCGCACAGCCACTTCTCAAAACTACGAGATACGTGATTTGTGGTTGAGTTTGGAGGAACCTTTATTATTAGCTAGTAATGCTGTGTGAGTCAGTGTGTTATGCGTGGCTAATAGTCCAGGTTTCATTTATGTATCAGGACATATCTTAGCATTTGATGCAATTCAGATTTTACTACCTTGCATCTGTTCTATCTTGGAAGAGGATTGCATGTTAACCAAACTAGTAGTTGATGCCCTTAACTCTTGTTCCATTTGAAATACTGCATAGCTTAGTTTGCCTTTTTACTGGTTTTAATACTGTAATGACAGATTAGAATCTGTTCGGTCTAGAAACTTGTTTCGTATGAAACAAACATGCAGTACTCTTCTGAATGGACTAGGGGTGGCAAATGTGTTAAGACGTATCATCTTCTATTCGACGGGATTATAGAAATCAGCTACTGATCTTGATATTCTCCAGCTCAGAGCTTGAGACCCACCTTGACTCAATTATAACCGGCTAATATAACGGCTAGTTCAACATGTTTGTAAGTTGGGCTGGGCATAAGGGAGGAATGGGTTGGGAATGGTTCAGGAAAGGCTGTAAACTAGGCGATGCTAGCGGGCCTAGACGCCTAGGTGCTACCTAGGCCTTAGCTAGGCGGTTTTACCTATTTTAAGTAAATTTATGTGCAAATGAAAAAAAAAACGCAAAGAAATACATGAATGATTCAATAACATTGTAATAAAAATGCAAAGAACATGAATAAGTTTAGTGAATATACGTGTATGATGCAAAATATGATGTGCTGCTCATAATGTTAACTAATTAACAACTATCAAATTAACATATAACATGTAAAGTGTCTAGAAGCCCAGGCCAGTCCGCTTAAATTTTGGGCCAAGCACTTTACTGGTTTACCCATTCAATTCTGGTGCCTAGCATTGAAGCGGAGCGGTCTAAGGGCGCTTCCATCTAGTCGGTCACTTAGGCCGCTTTTTAAAACATTGGGTTAGGGATACAGGATTACAGCCCAGGAATTATGAATTCGTTGGAGTTCTCTTATCAAAAATGAGAGAAGAACCAGACATCTGTTAAAGTACACAAAATGCATTTAGAAATCTGATTATTTCATTACATACAAATTGAATCCCTCAAAATATCCATTAGTCATTGAAGACGATTTATTCCTTGGATCAAAATTAGATCCAAGAAAATGGAAGCCAAGTAAAAAGTGGACACTAGTCGGCTAGTCCTGTCAGGTGAGGAGATAGAAACCCTGTTCTCATATTCAATATGGAGCTTTGTTCTCTCCATAATCTTATAGGCTGGTGTTGAATTAAATAATCGTGGTCCCTTCCCCTTCAAACCCCCACCCACCCACCCACCCACCCACAAAACCCACAAAGAAAAAAAGAAAAAAAAGTAAAAGAAAAGGAAAAAAAAAGGAACTTTAAGGCTCCCAGTTAGCCTTGCTAAATAATCATGGTGGTTATTATATTTATCTCCTTGTTATTATCAGAGACGAAGGCGCTCATTTGGGTTTGGAATTTGGGAGAAGGGATTAGGTATAACAAACGCGGTTCAGAGTTTGTGACTGCTTTTGGGAGAAGCATGGTATCATGTAAATAATGGCTTAGTAACTGAGTGTGAGTTGTCTGTTTCGTGTGTGCTGTTATACCTGATGGTCCTGTTGTGTGTTGTGTGCTTGTGCCTGTGTATGACACATGGACTCGGGTGTGAGGTTGCTCTTGGGTGTGCCCGTTTTATGTGATCGTGCGTGTGTGTAGGTGCATGCTGATGTTCTTTGTTTAGCATAGACCTGCACGCTACGTTTTGTTTTAGTGCGTATGTGCATTTGTATGTCTTTCGTGCATCTAACTTTTTGTTTGACTGTTGTGTGTATGTGGCAGTTACGCGAATGTT
The DNA here is from genome assembly GCA_030015575.1 of Agapanthus africanus. Classification (NCBI taxonomy): domain Eukaryota; kingdom Viridiplantae; phylum Streptophyta; class Magnoliopsida; order Asparagales; family Amaryllidaceae; genus Agapanthus; species Agapanthus africanus. Next base: position 783,761,432 of record CM057341.1, read on the forward strand.
TGCATAGATGATGCATGCACATCTACTCATGCGCCTGTATCCACATGCATGCATATTTGAGTGTGTTTGCGTGTCTATTTGGGGCTCTTGTTACTTGAGCATGTTTGTGAGTGGATTTAATTTCGGTGTGTGCATGTATTGACGTATGAATTTTTTTTCACGGGATTTTTTTTGGGGGTGGGTGGATGCATGCATGCTTTAGGCCATAAAAGTTCACGACAATCAGTGTTGTAACAGTGCAGCCAATGTCATTTTATTTTGTGTGAATAGAATAGCCAGGCTTTTGCATATGCACATGATGCAAATCCTATATCCATTTCAATGACTACAAATTCTAGGAGTTTGCATATCAAGTGCTCTTATTCCCCAAATGACTGGACGACTCGTACTCTCGCCGAACAGTGGGTAAACTCCCTCTCACTATGTCAACTAGAGTTATACTTGAATCTTGAACGCTCTTTACCACTTTTAAATGCCTTTACCAACTCTCATTAAGTATCTTAAGGGTAAATTTCACCAAACTTCCCAGAACTTCCAGTGTTTCATGCAGTAAACTACCCTAAACTTGCATTATTGTTTGTAACTATTCTAAACCTCTTCTACTTCCCTTAGCTCCCTGAAGGTGTTAATTCTAATTGTAAATTGTCAATTATGTCTTTCATTAATAAAATATTCCCCATTCCCCTAATTTTTTGTCCATTTAAATTCTGCCCATCAGGGTTACCAAAATCTATTAAAATAAACCAGATCATTTAAAATCAAAGAAAATAAATTTATAAAATCGTTTATAATCATGGAAAACTAATTAAGCGGAAAGAGAATCAAAATTAATATGAAATGAGATAATTTTAGATATTAAGGGTATTCAAGTTAAAAAAGAGCACGTGTTTTTCATGTAATAGTTTATTTAATGGAAAATTATCGATTGGGGGTTTTTGGAAAAAATAATATGGTGCAGTGTAGGGCAGTTACAAATTATAAAGCAAGTTCATGATAGTTTGGGCAGTTTAATGATATCTGCCTTTTATCAATAGCTAGCCGACTTTGACTTGATGCATGCTGGAAAATCAAACTACTTACATTCAGTATATTGTGTTGTAGCCTTCAACCCCCCCCCCCCCCCCCCCCCCCCTTTCCTGTAAGCTAATGATTATTGTGTATTAATTTTGAAATGATCTCTCTTATGTGCTGCTTGTTTCAGGTTGGTTCGATTATTGAGCTGAGAAGATCTTATCAAGCGTATAATGTGATGCCTTCGCTGAGCAAGGTTTTGAGAAGATATGGTGTTTAGGAGGAAGACATGAGTATGTGTAACTGATGTGAGATGGTGGTGATCCAAATCTCATTAGGTCAATCTCACAAGTTGTCAAGTGTACAAAAGTGCCTTTTTTAATTTTATTTTTTCCCGTTTTCGTTTCCTTTTTCTTTTGGCAAATTGTATTTGCGTTTTTCAGACATGATCTGCTTCTGTCTGCATTGTGCCACAAATTAAGGAGCAGTTAATGTGTGAGATATGAACATGAGGTGGACTGAGATATGAACATGAAGTGTACTATTACATGTCTGCAAACGGTGCCAGTCATCAGCATGTGCAGCATACCAACGTCTCCACCAGACATGATTAAATCACAACAAAAATGGGGAATAATGATGTGGTGATGCAGTTTAAATGTAACCGAACCATATTCAAGTCACAGCATTTAGAATGTCGTAACCATGTAAAATGTCTACTTTTTGTAGTTTATAGTTTTATATCTTGTTGCAGGAACTTGGTGGTTGTTAAATGTTCATACTAGTATATTCCGGATAATGAGGATACATGAGAGGAGGCGGTGGGGAGGGAGGAGGGATTGTAGTATGTTGTGGCCTTGGTAGGAAATATCTGAACGGCTGCATTATGCATATTCCGAGTGATGTCTATGGACGGGCCAAATATCAGTGATCTAAATTCTAACTGTTGCTTGTTATAATACGGACTTGAGTTGAGGCTAGAAAATAGCCCTAGTGTGGATTTATAAAATCCAATTCTGTTCACATCCCTGATTATATCAACCAAAACAAAATGGAAAAAGTCAAAATCCAAATTTAATCTGGAAAAGAGAGAAAAATAATTTTCTTCTCTTTTCTCCCCTTTTTAATATAAAAGTGGAATCTCTCGAACATTGTCCATTTAGTTCCCTTTATGGTTTGTCTCTTATCTTATATTTATTTTCTGGCATGTGTTTAATTTATGTACCTTAAAGAAAAATTTCATTGTTATAAAATAATTAATTATATTGACTTTAGTCTTTTGTGCAAAATAAACTAAAAAAATTATGCGAAATCTGCTTATTGCAAATTTACAAATTTAGAAGAACTTGTATGAAAAATATATAATTTACTTTTATCAATACTTTGTGCGTAATTTTTGGAAAACGGGTTTCGAAATAAAAGTTGTATGCTATTTTGTGAGTAATTTTAGGAAAGGCCCAAAACCAGGAGCCTATCCGCAATTTCATATATTGCATGTGTATTTATTTCATGTCATTTTATTCACGAAAACATGCTATTATTTGATCAAAAGTTACTAAACTTGTGCGTCATTTAAATTTCTATCAAATGGTTCAAATTTCATGAAAAACCAGTCCCGAAATCAAAAGTTATAAGCTGTTTAGTTTGTAATTTATGAAAAAAGGCCCAATCTAGGGACCCATTCGTAATTTCAGATATTATGTACAATATTTACAGAAAACCCCTTTTTCATGGATTTTACAAACAGGCTCTCATCTTTTCAGATATTGCAAACATATTTATTTTGGGTCGGTTCATGCATGAAAAGATGTATTATTTGATCAAAAAGTTTTCTGAAACCAGTCCACAATTAATATTTCTATCCAATAGTACAAGTTTCATGAGAAAAGGGTTGGGAGATCAAAAGTTATACGTGCGATTTATGAAAAAGTTCCAATCTAGGGGTCCATCCGCAATTTCGGAAATTATATGACATATTTACAGAAAAACCCTTTTCATGGTTATTTACATATAGGCACCGACCTTTTCAAGATATTGTAACTTCGTGGAATTATTCAATCAGGTGAAAATCATTTTAAATATTGCAAACTAGTAATTAAGGAACGGGATTTTTAAGCAGAATGAAATCGCAAGGGTTCGCGATTCCTCTTATTCCTCGCTAATTTCTCTTTCATCATTTTCGAGATCCAAACGAGACCTAACCCCCCCCCCCCTCTAAAATCCCCCCTCTCTAAAAAAATCTCATGTCCGTATACTTAGGTCATCTTCCTCAAGCCAACATCCTCAGCCACTTGAGCACGCAGCAGCGCATCAAGCCACCTTCAGGTTCGCCCAATCACAACCTTTATTCGAAATTTCGCTTGAAAATTTTGATCGCTACACGTAAATGTTTGATTCATAAATTATTGATTGGACCTTCTGTTTCCTGTTTTCCTTATCAGCACTCGTGGGTTGAAATTGCTTTGGATTTTCTGTTAACCAATCAATTTGAACGCAATTGTATTATTTGTTGTGGGTTGAAATTGCAGCAACAGCTTGTTTTTGAATAAAGACTGCTGCTTTTTTTTCTTATAAGCTACTGCAAATACTTGTAAGGGCCTGAAAGGGTTATCACCTCACAGTTACACCCAGAGCCCCAGCATTTGAGTACTCTAGTCATCATTTTGGGATTGAGCAGCAGCTTGTTTTTACTCAAGTATTAAGTCAACTGCTCTAGTCATCATTATTACTAAACCCTCGGTACTTTTACTATTTATTTAGGAATTTTACTAATCCTTAATATTTTCTTTTGCCAAATGATATAAAAATTCGATATTTATGATCCTTGCCGAGATCCCAAAAGTGACCGACCAATACATTCGATTTTATGAAGACAAGAAAAAAACCATAATTTGATCCTTGTTCTTAATAACCGTCTAACTTTTGAAGTTGTCATAAATGTTGCAAAAGCTAGCTGACCTTGAGAGATTTTATTTTATTATTATTTTTGCTTCTTGCTTTATCACAGTTTTCCGTAGTTTCATTTTGCGACGCATAAACCATATCGACAATAAATTGTACAACTTTCTTTGTCTCCTATATTTTAGTACGTCTCCTATAAGATATAGGTAAAGCGTTGCAATGATCATTATGTATGTCTCAATTTTCCATTGTTATATAGGAGCCACTTGACCAATTTTCCTATATTTGTTTGTGTTAACAGGAGGAACATCAGCTAAATGCACCAGTCGCTTATCAGCACGCAGAAATGCGTTGAATGCAAATGTTTCAGTGGCCAACTCTTGCTTCTACTCCCACCAAAGACACCCTGCGCTCCTATGTAGCAGGCTATCTTATTCAACGTCAAGCTCACACCGGAAATTCTACATTAATTGCATAGAGAATTCCCCTAAGAACTATGTAAATAATGATGCCTTGCATTTCCGTTCCTCCGACTCTGAAGGGACCCAAATAGGTAATTTGGTTGGAGGAACAGATTCACTCAGTTTGCAAGACGGAAGTTTCGATGAGGATGGTGCTCTGATCAGACCCAAGAGATTTCAGAATAGGTTCTTGAATTTTGCTCGATTGGGGTCTGTGCTCAGTGATGCAGCTGAAGCCTTTTTCAAGAGTGAGATTCGAAGAAGGTTGTTTGTGACGGCTATGCTAATCCTCATCAGTCGTATTGGCTATTTCATCCCGCTGCCTGGTTTTGACAGGAGTCTAATTCCTGACAACTACCTTAGTTTTGCTGCTGGATCTGTGGGTATGTTCTTGCTCTATGTTTGTTTATTAATTCTTCGCGACTGTCAAAATTGAACGAATTGCACAAAGATGATATTCTCCTAATCCTTGGGCGTTCGAACATTGACCGGTCCTTGTGTTAGTTTCTTTCACCTAGAGCATGTAGTATTGGGTTCGCATTACAAAGCCATTTCTCAAATGAACTTTCATAGAACATCTATGTATCCCTTAGGATCAATTGGTAATGTAGGTACTATTGTAGCACAGAGGTAGATGACAAGTAATCATGTCACACTTAATTAGATATATAGCGGATACTCACTTTTGTTACTTTTCTATGCAGACGAGCTTGGTGATTTTACATCTGAGCTGAAGCTGTCACTTTTCCAACTTGGAATTAGCCCGCAGATAGCAGCATCAATTCTCATGCAGGCATTCTACTTGACCTCCAATAATTCTGTTTAATTTTTGTGCAATCTAAATAATTTACCTCAATGGTTTAATCATAATGTTGCTTTGAGTCTGTGGTAATTACAAGATAAAACTATTTATCATGTTTTCCTTCTTTTTACCCTTAGCTTGAAAAATGACATATACAATCCCCCTGATGTATTTTAACTTGCCTGTTTTACTTGATGAATGACCTATATATTTTCACAGAAAAATCTTCTTTGGATCAATGAAGTCAACTAGGTGACAAGTTCAAAAAATTATGCGCAATAAGATTTTCCATTACGTTTGATGATACTTTCTGATAGTTTGTTAGTCATAAATTGCTTCTATTTCTTGGGTTTCATTCTGTGTGAAGAAACTGGATAGGTACTTTTTCATTGAAAATTTTGAAAGCTGTTAAATTTCTTTAAAAGTTGAATATTTTTGCTTAATTCTAAAGCCTCTTTTGTTTAACTTATGTTGAGTATGTAATTAAGCAGCCTGTGTATCTTAACACTACTTCTACACTGGACAATACAATTGGTGAATGGACCTCTCATCTATCACAAATGTTTGAATTGGTCAGCTTATTTTCTGTTAGAATTTTCCATATATAACATATTCATTCTACTGGATCATCTTATACAATGTATATTCTTAGGCATTGGACTTTTATAACAGATCTCACTTCATAGTAATGTTACCATCTATTGGAACGATTTTATGAATCATTTTATGGAGGTACTAGCATAAATTATGGTTGAAACTGCACTTCACTGAAAGCATCCAACAAATGTTTTTAGTCCGGTCTTCCAACTGATACTTTTTGTTTGGACAATAAGATGCAAGATGGACCCATGTGGGACCCCCAAGTATATTAATAAATAAACAAGATTGGTCCCCTCTTCCCTATGCTCTCCTTGAACTTGTGACCTCCACGATTTTCATACCCACACCTTATACCAAGTCTCCTGCCCCTTGGGAATTTTCTTCCAACTGATGGTTCTCCTAAATTCCGATCTTCTCCAGTTTCAGTTATTAGTTATATAGGTAGCACCAATAGTGGCACTATGCTTACCATAGAAATTACTTGTCTAACAATTAAAAAGTTTGTGTACCACTTAATGAAGGGGGTGGCCGATGCCCGTAAAATGGGTGTGGTATGGTTTCATCCAACATGTGTAATCAACTTACCTCCTATCCCTTCCCACCAAATGATATTTGTCCCTTAAGTTTACCCCTGAGTGTGAGTACTGCCTTACTAAATGAGTCCGGAAGGTTCAATTTAGTGGAAATATCCTATAATATGAGTTTGAAGTTTAGAATGCCATAGATGTCACATGATATGTAAGTGAATCAACACCGACTTATTTGTTAATTGACTTTTCACTACCAAAGGCAGCAAAAATTTGACCATTCGAATATTGTTTAAATTAATTTTATATTATAATTACAATTTCCACTGCAGGTACTTTGCCACATCGTTCCCTCACTAGTCCAACTGCGAATGGAGGGCTTAGATGCCCATGAGAAGATTAAAAGCTATATGTGTGTCTAGTTATTCATCTCAAGCAGTGAGATTTGATCCTTGCTAGCATATTAAATTGCACATTGCTGTTATGAAGCATATAATGATAAATGATATGTATCCTTTGATTTCACTGTTACAGATGGTGGATTTCACTAGGATTTGCTATACTTGAGGCTGTTATCGTATCATGTTATTCACTTCAGTATTCTGTATATACTGCTAGTCACAGGTAAGAGAAATTTATGCTTTAAATGGCTTTCAGGGATGAAAGTTATGTCTTCCGTCCAGGCCTTTTTCTCCCCATATAGTGTTTGATTTGAATGCTCAAATCTGAAACCTGGACAGATGCTATTTCTACTAGTTTCATGATTTATGTGCTGATTTTTTTTTGATTACCATATTTTGAATTGCTTTTTTATAGTTTCCTTTTATCTAAATTTTTGTAGCATTTCTCATTAGCAAGATGTTTCTTATTTCAGATTCAAGCATGTCATTGTGACAAGCTTCTTCTTGGTTTCTGGTGCAATGTCAATGACCTGGATCTGTGACACCATATCGGAATCTGGATTCGGTACTTGAAACGGATTATCTTTTTAAAAAAATTATATTCTAATTTACTTTGTGATTTACTGATACAAACAAAAGTCTTTAGTTTTTTCCGCAGGCGTTTTGTAAGTTATAATCCATGGCCTTTTGTTTCTACGAACTAACTCTTTAGAAATCATGCAAATATTATTTCTAGCTCATAGGATTAGATTCAAGGAATTTTCTTAGTTTTTTCTTATATCATTCAAGAATTACCATTGCTTTCTTGCATGCATGGGAAATTCATGATCATCTGCATTTTCCTGGTTTACACCGGGTTCATCAATATATTTGCGTTCTGAGAACCAGACTATAGGTTTTTTGTTTGATTAACCAGTTTCATATTTATTGCTCATATCCTTTTTCAAGAGTAGTCAAATTTAGTATGTTCCATTTTATTCACTTTATGCACATTGCCCAACCAACACCCCTTTCTTTTCACAACCATATCTACTTTGTCTGTCGAAAGATGGTTGTATCTGAACAGGAAAAATAAAGATAGGAAAAAGCTTGTTTGATGGAGACCATGTTACCTTCCTCCCGCTTTGCTGGTCGACTTACCCCATTTGATCGGATTGGGCCAACTGAAAACGACTTTGAAATTAAGTATTACATATCATTGGTCAACCGTCCTTATAGACCCAGTCACCACTGATTGGTTTTGATTAAACCCAAAAGATGTTAGGCTTTTGAGGTCTGAAGTGAGTTGTTCTGTGATTATGATGTGATTTTGGAGAACTTTGTAGAGGTTTTGAGTTGGAATTCTTCCAGGGTCAGCAGCCTTTATAAATAGGAAGGTTCCTGATAATAGTGATATATCTACTTATTTGGAAGAAGAGCAATGTCGGATCAGGATACCTAGCAGCTGACCATTGCACGGTCCACCAAAATTTCTCTTGTAGCTGTTTTCTTGTTCCAAATAATGTGAAAGTATCTAGCATCTGAAACTGAGCAGATTAAGGGGAAATCTATCATCTTAGATTTTTGGATCTTCTTCTAATGAGTCTACATAGCCATACACACAGAATAAAGAAGTTACAACAAGAAGAAAATTTCATTCCAAGTTTTGGAGTCGCTACATGAATCCTCTACTTCCTTGTGCTTTGTAACGGCTGTCTCCGTTATTTTGACAACTAACATATCTTTTAATTTTTTTAAAACCATCCATATTCATGTAAGTATACCCCTAGACCTAGTTGAACTCAGAATAAGGAGTTTATTGAAATAATTCGCATAGTGGGCCAAAGATTAGTCTTGTAGGGATCAATATTAAATTTGATATTGTGAAATTACACAGCACTGCCAACCTTTCTTGGTGTCTAAACCAAGTTATGAATACTCCCTAACTTATTTTCCCTTATTTGTAATTCAGGTCAAGGTTCATCGTTGATAATTTGTGCGGGGATTTTGACTGGTTATATAGATACTTTGCACAAGATGCTGTCTCAGTTTTCAGGCAGATCTTTTTTGGAGCTATTAGACTCCATTTTCCCGGTTTGCTAATATAACCCCAACCATAACCTAAGGATTCAGGTTTTAGAATTAGCCATGAATTAGTGGGAATGAGGCCACATGGCTCTAGAAAATAACCCATAAATAGGGAAAACAAATACATGTCCCTCAATCCCTATGAATTTATATATAGCCCTTTAAAAGTTGATGTCCAAAGCACTAGAAGAAAATGAACATGGCCTCACAACATGCAATCTCTAAAAAGTATTAACTTCGATGAAAAAAGTAAAGTTATACATTCGTAATAAATCTTATCTTGCACACAAAACCTATGAAGAATCAAACAACACAGATTATTAATTGTGCATCCCTTTCCATTCACATACAAATTTTTAAATAAGTCTAAATTTTTATCCTTTAAATACACTTCCATATAAAAAATGTATGTAATCTAAATGGCAACATATTGGATCAGATCAGCGTATAAAATAAATTATAAATTTCTATTTGAAAGAATATAATGTTTACACCACACTCATGCAACTGTTTAATTCGAGATAAAAATTAATCTTATATGATATTTATTACGCGTTCATCCTATGGTTTGCAATTGTAAATCAACTTGAATAATCTCACTCGTAAAACAACCCCTCAAGTCCTTAAAAAGCCTCAAAATTGAAGGAACGTATTTAAGCAATTCTAGAGCAGGCCCCACGAGCCATGTTCTTATAGATTGTAAAAACTGTAAACCTTTACAAGCGCTCTTATTAATATTCATCTTACACGATTAAACTTTTATATAGAAAATTCCATTATTCCAAGATGGATATTCATTGTAATCTTATTGAGTACTTATGTTTCTTTTTTAAAATAAAGTGAACATTCCAAATGATTTTATTTTTTTGTTCTACAGTAGACTACCGTCTAAATTTAAATACCACTTCCATAAACGCATATTTCTTTTTTTCCCCTTGGACTTTTTAAAATTTATTCTAGTAACCTTGCACATACCTGTTGTGTATAAAATAGTAAATATGCTTATGCATAATATTGTCAAATTTTAAACCATGTACGATTCTCATGCACAAATTATAGTTTGTGTTTAATGTTATGTTAATTTGTAATATTTAAAGTTCAAAATGTTAATGCATCTTCTGAAAGTAAAAGTTTAATTTCTGTAATAACCGTTTGCTTAAAAATTTCAATTGTGGATGATGGGATACTAATTTAGTGAAATTACCGTCGTCATACTCCGAAGGAATTAAGGATGACTTTTGTCTCTGTGTGGCTTCTTAGAAGTCGAAGCAATGAGGGGGAGTCTAAGCATAGTCCCATATTGGAAACAACAAAAGATGCACATGGTATACGATATAGATGAGAACCCCACCAATTTGCTTAGGCCGTTTTTTAATGAAATTTCAATTATATTGAAAGCCCATGTGCACTCAGATGGGCCCAACACTTGCAAATATCAAAATTCTAGCATGGGTATTTTTGTTTATGCATACACATGAAACAAACACACACACATATATTATACGTGCATGTAAAAACACATGCATTTACGCCACACATGCTCACCCACAAATGGAGGGACACCTACCAACTCAGCCCAAAACAACACCGGATTTAAGCTACACTTCCCCTTCCCCTTCCCCACACATAACAAAAATAGCAATAATTATAATCACCCGATATCGGAAGATAAAAACATAAGAAATGCTGGATTTGACAAAGCCAGAGTTAAAAAATAGCACTAGACGCTAGGACAAAGGGAGGATAAAATGAGACAATCAAGCATGAAAAAGTTACACAACATCTATCCTACCACATAAATTATCTATTAGGGATGTAAGACAGATGAATAAAATAATTCAAATTCCTTTCATCGTTTTCTTTTTTAGGTAATAATAAGTGATTAGGTAAAGTATATTATATACTTGCTTTATTCACTTATTTATAAGTTTATGGAAAAACTTACAAAGTACTAATTAAATATCACTTGATTACCGTAGAGCGTTTTTTGTCACCCATTGGGATGGACGCGCTCGCTTGTCAGGCGCTTTATAGATTCCCCTATTTAGGATAGACGGGGATTTATTGATTGTGGAGATTCTAATCTCCGGCAGCCGCGGACAAACCTACCGTTAATTAACCCCGCTTTGAGATGAGAGAACATCCGATTAACGGGTCTTGACGGTCATGCGAACTCTATATGAAATGTGTTTGAAAAGAAATACAAGTTTGATTCATTTTATTTATTTATTGATTTATTAATTTATTATATTATATTATTATTAATTTTTTCAAGTGGCTGCGATGGGGTGCCCGCGACGGGAGCCTAACCTGGGGGAATTGGGTCAGGTGCCTCTTGGGGAGGCATAGGGTCCCGGCCCCCCTTTGGGGGAGACAGGGTCGGCTCCCTTCTGGGGGAGTTCCGGGGCCGACCTCCTCATGGGGGTTGGCTTTTTCCCCCTCGGGGGAGCCGGGTTTGGCTCCCCCTTTAGGAGAGGCCCAGAGTCGATTTCCTTGAAGTTGGAATTATATAAAAAACATGTCAAAATTATTTTTTTGTTTTATTTTGAAAATGGTTAAATTTAAAAAAATTTACAAAATTTCGGCCGCCAAACCACTTTTGTCTTTTTAAAAATTTGTTGGGATAATATAGAACGAAATTTATGCTTCCACGCTAGATGAATCACGGATAAAAATCTGCGTTCAAGAAAAGGACCACGAATAAGCCTGAGGGGTTCCCGAGGTATAAGTCCGAAGGCTTTCTTTCATGTGGGGTCACTCTCAACCTTTTTCCAATTCTTGTCAAAAGAGCTCTTGTTGTTCTTGAGAGCTTGAGATTTATATCTTTAACGAGATTTTCTATCTTTTATGCCTTGAATCTTCCGAAAATGGTGTTTTGAGAGACGTGTTCTCTTTCTTCTTCCTTTCTTTGTTTTTCTTGGAGAGAAAGGAGAACCCTAAAGCTATCTTTGATTGGATTTTGTGGAGGAATGAAACTCCTTTTCAATAAATCTATGGGTTTATCCTATTTATTAAAAAAGCTTTTCTTTTGATTAATTTGAAGAACCTTGAAGAGAGAGGAGGCACAATACCTTAGGAAGATGAAGGGGAATCAAAAGTTGTTAATTTTAAATATGTTTGCCTTTTATAGGCTTACACTTTTACATCAATCCCCATGGCTTTACACAATTGGTCTTTTGTCTTTCTCATGCCCATGTGCACATTTCTTTTTTGCACATAAGCCATTGGCTTTACAAAAATTCGGCCTTTTGCCCAATTGCTTTACATTTTCTCCCTTATTTACACATAAAATCTTTTTATTACAATTTTCCTTATCTTTCTTCTCAATGGCTAGCCGCATTTGTTCGGACTTTAGACTGTTTGGGCTTGGGCCCACTTGTTAAGTCTTGACCCCGGGTTGATTGGGTTTGGGCCTACTTGTCTAGTCTTGATCTCGGGTTGATTGGGCTTTGGCCCACTTATTTGGGCGTTGACTTTGATCCTTGATTTTTACTTTTGACTTTTTTTGACTTTTTTCATTTGGACAAAGGGGGCACTTTTTTTTATCCCAATACAGTGTGTGATGCTGTAATAAAATAATCTGCTGAGAAGAAAGAAGAATGACACCGTATGTTTTTACCCTTTTCCAATACCAGAAAGTTGTTGGGATACTCTATGGCTTATGGTATTTAATACCAAATGTCACTTATTTTGTGTATTAACTTTTCTGGTTTGGTGGACCGGAAATACTTTTGTTTCTTGTGTTAGATTCTCTTTCACGAGTTCTTTCCCAAAATTCAGGAAATGCGGTGAGCTGGTGGCCTTATGTACTTGCAATATTAGGAATATTTACAGTTGTCACTATGTGGGCTGTGCTAGTCACTGAAGGTTGTAGGAAGATCAAGTTACAATACTATGGTTTTAAGCTGGCATCTGTCAGCCCCCTTTGCTCTTATTTTTTCCCCACTTCCGCCGATATGTTGATGCAAAATTTTCAGTATATTTTTTCTTTATGTAATTCCTATACTCTTTTACCATAAATAAATTCAAAAACTCATGATCGACCTGAGTATAAAAATGATCCCTCTGAACTGAATTATACCTCCAACCGAATTGTGCCTCTTGATTGGGAAAAAAGAAGAGAAAACAATCATTCATTAACAAGCGCTCTTATGTTCTTACTAAGAATACATAAAAACCATCATCAGAATCGTCAATTAAATCTAAACAACAGATAGTTTCATCCTTATTGCAGCTAATGTATAATTTAAATTACATTGTTACAATAAACCTAAAAAGTAGAGAAACAAATCAAAAATATATCCTCTATATTCTAGATCTGGCGGTGTCTTGGATTCAATAAGAATTTTAGCATGTCTTACCAAATGTATTCATTTTTGTCATTTTTATGGCCAGTGCATTCTCACCTATAATGTTGTGGATGTTGGTTTTTACGGTTTTACCTTTTGGGAGAATGTTATCCTCTTTAAAATTAGGTCAACCGCGGAATTTTTTGAATATAATACAGCTTGTGTTACATAATGTTCTACCATCCAATGACTGGTATAATGATGGGGAGCATAAATCGATAGTAATAGCATATTCAGTTATTCACAACGCGAACTGTAGATTTAGTGACAGAAGAAATGGAATCAAGTCATGTCTCCCTCAAATTGATGTTAAAAGAACGAGAGAAACAACTCCAGATACATTCATTACCATGAATTTGTTATAGGGAAAGCTGCAAGGAGTGGGAAAGGTAATATATCAAAGTCACGGAAGGGTTGCATTATTTCAGTCTTCTCTTATGGAATCTCAATTCTGTCAATCCTGGCGTCAAGTAATGAAAATGGCTCACGCACATGAAGTGAGCTCAGAAGTGAGAATATCGAACCACCCTGGCATATTAATACTACAACTCCGTTTTAGTGCATTAACAGTTGTAAAGGAGCCGTGCCAAGGATGTAGTCATCATCTTCATCTTTGTCATCGTGTTAGCCCTTTCTATCAAATAGGGTCGGCTATAATGCAGAGCTCCATGGGAAATTAAATAAGGTTTCCACGTATGATGTCAACCCTCTCTTGGATAGTGCCAAATTCCTGATCAAGAATTCTATGGAAAATTACTAATAAAGTGGTAAATATCAATTATGGGATGGCTATATATGGAGAAAATTTTTGGTAGAACTTAGAAAAGCAGATCGAGTTTGTCTTGAAGAAAAGAGGGGAAATACCTAACAAGTAATAGACTTGTTGACGTAAATCGTGAAATGGGATCTGAAAGAGAAGGTATATTTAATAGAATTCGATGGAATTCATGTAGGTACTGTTATATTGGGTTGAGGAATGTTCTTTCCGCATCTGGAACTGTAACCTCAAGGTTAAAATGGAGCAACCTTACCTTTGTGCTAAGTCTTACCTTTATCTAGTACTTTGATGCATATTAGTTGTTGAGTAGAATAAACCCACATTATATTGTGTGTTCGCTGAATGACTGGGTAAGGTCTATGACACCTCATTTTTATATCTCCATTGAGTAGATTGCTGAAATGTTTTAAGGGCATCTCAAGTGATCAATAAATAGTTTTATCAAAATTGACCCACTGGAATTAATCCCCAATTGTTGGGGAAGCATCTTAATCTATCTGATACCATGTCTCTAATCTTGATATTCGTGTAGGTGAATTTTATTTTTGAATTTAACAGAGTTTGGTGTACACTTTACTCAATGAATGGCAATGTTGGGCCACTTTGCCTTTTCATGTAATGAGCAATGATTTGTGGATTTAAGTATATTGATGATTTCACGAAGCACCACATTGAGTTCGTTTGTAGGCGATTTTTTTTTGGCTTATTTGTGGTTTCTTCGCTCGATCTATGTTTTGTCGTCATTCTTCTATTTTAATTTGATAGTAAATTTTTTTTCTGATGTATATACTTCAGTCCTGACATTACATTTTCTAATTTGTATGTTTATCATTAGTTTGTTATTCTAGTAAGAATCAATCTGGTTACATGGTTTTTTTCTTTTTTACGTCTTTTGCAATTAATTACAATACCTAAATGGATTTATTAAATTTAATTATACATGAACGAGGGGGGTGATTATATATTTTACTTATACGAGTGTATACGGTCTTTTGATATAAGTGTGTTCCATCAATAAGACTCAATCATATCCTTTCTGGGATCGTGAGGAACCTACAAACACCATACGGGTGGCTCGAGGAACAAGTATGTCTACTCGAGGATCTAAAATATGAGGATAGCATAGACAACCAAACACTTTAGGAGGAATAAGAAAAGACTTGCCATGTGGAAACGAAATAGAGAAAGGAGACTGGTTGCCTAGGACCGGAAAATGCATGCGACTAATATACAAACATGCAGTTAAGACCGTAAAATTCCACAATCGTTTAGAGACATACATATGCAAAATAAGAGAATGAGCTACCTCAAGCAAATATCGGTTCTTCCGTTTAGCAATTTTATTTTGCTGAGGAGTACAAAAACATGAAATTTGCAATATACCATGGGTCTGACAAAAGGTAGTAAACTCCGTGCTAATATACTCTTTAGCATTATCTGAACGAAGAACCTTTCCAGAAACACCAAATTGATTAGCAATTCCAGCTACGAAGATTTTAAAGGTAGACAAAATTTCAGATCTATTACGTAGAAGATACAACCAAGTCATACGTGAATGATCATCGATAAAAGTCATAAAATATTTGTAAACAAACACACTAGGAAATTTAAAAGGACTATAAATTTCGAAGTGAACTAACGTAAAAAGTAAATCATGGTTTTTATTAACTGGAGGAAAAGAGGAGCGATGGTGTTTATCAAGAATACGTGATTCAACTGAACGCTGATAAATCAAGAGAAGCCAACATAGTATGTAAGGAAGAAAGAGAAGGGTGGCCAAGTCTGCAATGCCACTAGATAGTAGAAACAGCTGCAAAAGTTCTGAGAAGGTGATCAACGTAGTACAGTCCATTCTGCTCATGGCCCCCACCAATCCGTTGTTTTGTCAGATGGTCCTGTATCATAAAATGAGATGGATAAAATGCTACAGAGTAGCTAAAATTATTTGTAAGCCGACGAATAGAAAGCAAGTTTTGTTTTAAAAATAGCACAATTAAAGCATTTTTCAGGTGTAAAGATAAAGTGATAAATCAGCAGAGTCAGAAACATGTGTGGTATTACCATCAGCCATTTAAAATAAATTTGTGAGGACTAGAAGATCAAACGGTCTATCACGAGATATGTGATGTGAGGCGTCGGAATCAACGACCCTTGAATTAGAATGAGAAAGGAATGATATACCCGACGGAGTAGAAAAATTGGCAGGAGCTAAGAAGAGAGGAGACGACGCAACTGACTCATGACACCGCTGCCTCCTGATCATCTTTGCTGCTAGCTTCGCGGCCGCAATTACCCCCTCCATGCTACCGAAGCCTCCTCGTCTCCGCTCTTCATAGCCAATTGCCGCATGGCATTCGCCGTCTCTTCTCCTCTCGGATGGTTGATGATGATCTATTAGATTGTCTTGCTCAGACTTCTTTACGCTTTTGCATTATTAAAAGACATGATTTATCATTTGCGTTAGTTCACTCCGATATTTGGGGTCCTTTTAAATTTCCTAGTGTGTTTGGTTACAAATATTTTATGACTTTTATCTATCATTAACGTATGATTTGGTTGTATCTCCTGCCTAATAGGTCTTAACTTTTGATATAAGTGGGTTCTATCAATAAAACTCGAGCCTTGTTGAGGTGTATTCCATCTTATATTTTATACCCATTCACTTCTCATAGTTTTTCAATGCGGGACTATTCCCAAATACATTTCAACACTCCCCCTCATGTGCAATGTGATTGTCATGTGGATCGTACAAACACATGTATATGCTAGTCACTCAGAGGCAAGTAGATAGCACAAGAAAAGGTGTAACTATGGCATAAGGAGAAGAAAATGTGTAACTATGGCACAAGGAAAGGTGGAGTCTATTAAGGGCATGTAGACTGCTCTCTCTTAGAGGTGTTATTAAAGTATAAATCCACGGATGTTATCAACCTAGCTCTGATATCATGATAAGAAAGCAATTAACCCGATCAATTTATTATGTGAACAATCATCTCAATTTATATAACTCTCAATCAACCTAATGATATCAAACAACCCCAACAGTTTATTTAAACTGATGGATTCTCAACATATAAAAGCATAACTAAACCTATTTATAACAACCAAATACAGTTACATGAATATATTTTATATTCTAACGGTCCCTCTTAAACTCATGATGGATTATTGAGAGTTTGCTTGATTAAATCTTGATTTGAATATGTAACCAGCAAAAAGAAAGATGAAGAAAAATAATTTCTTATGGCATAATGCAAGGCAGATGCGGCCTCTTGTCTTTTGCATAAGCTAGGTGAACTGACCTCAAAATCCGTAGTCTCTTTCGCATAAGCTAGGTGGACTGAATCTCGAAATCTCTTTTGCAAAAAATGCCTTGCCGAAGACGTCATAGAAAAAAATGGTTGCGCAGATTTGATCTTGATGGAGGCTGATAATGATTCATAGATAAGATAAAATATCTCACCGGATATTGTTGTAGAATTTATTTATTTTGGATCGATAGACTAAAAATATAATGGATGATAAATTTTGGATCGAGCTATTAACTCTGATACATATTAAATTTAATTATACGCGAACACGGGGGGTGATTATATATTTTAGTTATATGAGTGTACACGGACTTTTGATATAAGTGGGTTCCATCAATAAGACTTGAGCCTTGTTGAGCTTCATCCCATCTTATATTTTATACCCATTCATCCCGTATAGTTTTTCCAATGTGGGACTATTTCCAAATACATTTCAACAGGGTTTAATTTGTAGAATCAGGAGTTGTTACAACCTCATCGATCAGTTAGATAGTAATTTACTTTAATTTTATTACTCCACAGACTGTTTTCAACGGGTATAAATAATAAGCTGTCTGTTTATTACTCAGTTTGGCAGATCTAGTTTATATTTTTTGGGTTCTCACAAAAGGCTTATCTATACTACTAGGTATTATATAGAACAAGATTTAGGGATTGCTATAGGCAGTTTTATGCCATGATTGAACCGGAACATGGATCTTAGTGGGATCTTATCAATCTCTCTAGATACGATTTTAATTCTGCAAGTCATAAGCTTTGCAGACATCGATAATGACTTATCTTATCCTTATATTCAGATATCTTGAATTCGGAACCATGTCTGTAGCAATTGATTAGGATGCGACTTACAGGACATAAGTCACATAACCTTTTTGATCGCCCCGGCAAGTCGTAATCGACTTCCGGGAAGCGAAAAAAAATCAGCGACCCTTTTTCTCGCCCCGGCAAGTCGTTTTAGACTTCCGGGCAGCGAGAAAAATTCGCCGCTTCCCCTGTAGTTGTCAGCTCGTTCTTGACAAATCCGATCGGGTCTTCACAGAAATTCGGAAATGAGCACGAAATGTCAATAAATGAATTCTCTCATTATTCGTTATTTCCGGGTTATGGGAATTCTATCGTTCCACTCGGGTCCACATAGCATCTCCTTTACTGGATTCAATTTTGTAACTTGAGGGAAGAAGTTATGTGTCCTCCATTTTCTTCCTGCATTTGATTGCCAAATAAGGCTGTTTTGGAACTTACTTCGGCAATTCTCTTAAAACTCTTTATATTAATTAAATGTTTTTTTTGTATTCTCATTCATTCTGTTTCAGTGTGTAAGCTCTCGTTTGTTATACCTTTTTAGTCCATTGACGTGTACTATGCAGATACCGAAACATTTAACTTTTTTTGCAACAGAACTGGGGGATCACCGGTAACTGAGGTGGAGCCTTATATTCCTTTCAACATAAATCCCACGGGAATGCAGCCTGTTCTTACTACCACCTACCTATTGGCTTTTCGTAGCATCATGGCAAGGTTAAACATATATGTTTTTGTTTTCCCAATGACATGCATCTGAGCGAAATTTTATTGTAGTTTCACATCTTACTTTGTATAATCTATTTCACCTTTCTAATGTACATTGTTAGTTTGCAGTATTTTTGCGTCACCATTTTGGGAAAAGCTTAAGGAGATTTTGAATCCTGGGACTTCTATTGGAGCGAAACCATGGGTCTTTTATGTGGTTTATGCTTTCTTCGTCTTTCTGTTCAACATTTTTGACATTGTAAGTAAATTTTAATCTCATTATTTGGTCATACCAATTATAATCTATATATACTGGTTTTTCTACTGCATGACAGCTGTGGTGTAGAACTCCTGCATAGTTTATCATCAGTGAATAATTAAGTTTTCAATGTTGTTGTTATGTAGCATTGTTGAAAAATGGATAAAAGAGCGACACTTATTCACTTATTTGAAGAGAAACAGTCATATGCTGACCCGTAAAATTCATAATGCTAAGTAGTCATATGTGAAATTGTATGCAAACCTCAGAAAGTTAACATTTAAGGTTTCTGTAATTCTATCATTCAACGTCCTTTTTTGTTCATATTTACTGCTACTGTTTTTCCTAATTGAATTTAAAATGTCTAATTGAAAATGTCTGTCCATATTTTTTTTGTTCTGGCGTCTCGAAACTCCAATGCCCTTCCTAATGTCATCTCACCACATGAAAATTGGTATTGCTCATCAGTCATTACTGCTACCATATGTGTATAATTCTTCATAAATTGCTGTTATAAAGATGCATGACATTCTGATGAAATGGTTGGCTCTTATGGAAATTTAGTTTACGCGGTTTGACACTAACTATGCTCCTCGCTACAAAAGAAAGTTTGCCTTGCACATGATCATGCAGTGCATTTGTAAATTCATTTCCACATCATCTAGCAATCTATATGTTTTTGAGTTTTCCGGTTAAATTTTAAGTTAAAATTCCGTTTTAAATTTAGGTATTAAACTGAGGCCACTTGTTTTCTTTTCAAACCTCCCATGAGTGTTAATATTCAAATCTATTAAAGCCCTCTCATAGTGCAAACCACTATATTACTTTATTAATAAATATTGTTGACTGTTGTCTTCTTCCTGAGTAGCTGTAATTCCCAAGTTATAAATAACTAGTTAAACTAAGGTTGACGATCACGTTGTTTAAGACCTCCCTGTAAAATATCTAATCTTAATAAAATCATTGAGCATATCTTTTTCATGCATCAGATGAAGTCAAACCAGAAAATTGTGTTACACATAAATGCAACCAGAATGTGATACTATCTGTTTCATGTTCTAATTGAAATTCATATCCAAAATCATTCAGACCTGACAATTGGTATGTTAGCTGGAAGATAACTTGTTAAGGATCATTGCAAGCTAGTAAGCTTTAGACCATTTCACACAAACACTCATAAAATATTCATCTACCGTGATAAACTTGGATGCGAATTTTTTTCGTTCACAAGGTTTCACTTGCTCGTATGCTAGGAAAGCAATCTCTCAACCTTGTTGGTTGTGTGCATTTAATATTTCTAATTTAGGTACTTTTCCAGTTTATAATTAAGTATTTGAAATAAAAACTTTCCATTGCAGAATTAATTTTAATTCTAATAGCTTTTGATTATAAATTTTTTAAAATACAAGTAAAGTTATTGATCTGATCAATTCACGTTTTTCTTATGGTCGGCATACTTAGCTGCACAATGGTATTCTTTTACCCCTTCTGACAGTGAATGCTATTTTTCTAAGTACATTCCTGATACAACATGTCAAACTATGTGCTTATGGTAACTCATTATTCAATAAATCTTGTGAGACCATTGAAGCCTGTTAAGCCATCTGAAGTTGCTTGTACTATTTCATTTGTTTCACATACCTCTCTTAATAGTGTGGCCACCTCATCCGAGATTGTTGTTGCAGGCCAACTTGCCCAAAGAGATTGCTGATTACATGACGAAAATGGGTGCTAGAATACCCAATATAAAGCCTGGGAAGCTTACCATAGAATATTTAACAAAGGTTCAAGCATCAACACGATTTTGGGGTATCTTCAGCTATTTCCACCCATGATGCATTATGCCTTTTTTGACATTCTATTTCAAATTTCCTTTGTTCTAATTATGCATGCTCTACCCATTGCAGGTGGACTATTAGTAAGTATATTTGGCTACCTCTTCAACCTTGCTTGATCACTATCTAATGCGTATTAATGAGGGCTTTGCACTGGGACTCACATCAGTCCTTATCATCGTAAGTTCAGTTTAATAATGTCCTTTTGCTGTGGCATATACCAGCCGTGCTTTTATACGAAATGCCATCATATATATGGAAATAATATAATTATTAATGGACAACTATATGGATCATTTTCATTTGGTACTCAACTGTTCTAGCTGCAAGAGGACAGCAGTGATGCATGCACACAGCCACTTTGCAATACTACGAGATACATGATTTGTGGTTGAGTTTGGAGGAACCTTTATTATTTGCTAGTAATGCTCTGTGTGAGTGTCACGACCCGAAATTTAGTTCGTGATCGGCACTTAATTCACGCAACGTCTAAAAGCGCAACGTAAATTAAGTAAGCCGAAGCCCAGAATTCTAAACCCTTTTTAGAAAATAAAAGAGGTGAAGTTTTAAAATAAAGGTATGTTGAAATCAAACGTTTCCTTAATGCATAAATAGTAGAATATGAAAAATGCAAGTGGAAATTTATTAGTTGAAAAACATGTTTCGTCTTTTAAAAATTTGGGCAACACCTCTTTTGTATATTTTGATCCAAAACCACATATTCATAATAATGATAAAGGCATCCTCAAGCGGGAGCTAGCTCTTCGCCAATCGGCGGATTCACAACCACGCAAGTCATAAAATAAGTATACGACGCCCAACGGCGAAGATCAACACCAAAAAGATAATGTAAAGCAAGACATCAAATCCACCAAGCGGACATCAAACCCACCAAGCGAACATAAACCCTTGCTCTAAGTCTCGCAACTATAAGTCTTACTAAGCCTTACTACATATACAAATACTAGTTTCTGATTTGATGTAGTTAACTAGATACAACAAGAATAATAAATATAAGAGGGGTACAATCCAACATTTACTATCTACCAAAGCAAAACCCTCGAATGCAGCTGTGTGCCAGCGATGCCGTTACTGATCCATGCGGTCAACCTGCAAGAACTATGACACAACGGGGGTGAGTTGCCAACTCGTGAGTAGAAATTATCAACATGCAGAAATCGAATAAACAACGATTTCTAGGTCAACTATATCATGAAGGTAATACTATGATATCTAGGGTGACCGTAACTGTAAATATGTGCCAACAATATAATAGTCAAGCCTATATGCATGTGGATAACATTCAACAATATAATCAATGCATGTATGCATGTGGATCTCGTCCACGCGACACATCAAAATCATGGAACCTGAGTGTCCAGCATCGACACTCGAAACATCATGAAACCCGTGTCCAACATCGACACGTAAATCCTCATATCTCGACTCCGTCTCCGGGATCGGCCCGCGGTGTCCGGCAGAACGGGTCGACCCATATCCATCTCATAACCGGTCGGTATCCCCCGGATAACCACCGAGTTCAAATACTATCTCCGGTAGGTAGTGCCCCCTGCCAGGCTCACCGTCTAACAAATACGAGTCTTCTTGCCTTGGGGTACCTCACCGGGTCCACCATGTACCCGCAGACGGTGTCTACCGCTCCTCGAATTGGGTTTCACATGCCAATCTCAGAACCTAGAAAACACATGGTGGACGCCTCCAATATCATATCAAGAGAAATCGGGTTTTTAAAACAATACATACTTTCTTTTGAAATAAGCACGGTTCTCAAATCCAGAAATCTCATGAAAACATATCTCAATGTGTATAATCGTAAATCATGATGTATGCGACATATATATCATGCAACATGGAACAGTGATGTGGCAATATCAGTATATCATGCAACGTGGAACATTGATGTGAGCATGGGCATGTCATCATAATGTGAGCATAGAAATATAATAGCATGATGTAGCAATTCTACTGTGTGAGGGACAGCAATATAATAGCATGATGTAGCAATTTTACTGTGCGAGTGACAGCAATTATCGATGATGAAGTGTGTGAGCCGGCCAATCTGTATAAGTGTAACATACGCATTATCGATAATTGTGCAGGTGTACTAGGCAACGATATCATAACAAATAATGGAAGTATAGGTACATGTAATGCAAATGAGAATATTCTAAACGTAGCAGAAAGTAAATCGTAAGTGTATCTAATCTAACATCTACACGCGAACCATACAATCAGTTTTTAAAAGATGCAAATCGTAGTTTTGAAAGTATGGGCTATGGTGTTTGTAAGGAAAAGACATCATTTGAAAATCCGTAGCGTCCCTCAAGGTATCCATTTAAGAGATGCATACGATTCGTCAGTTTTAGAAATATGTATGGTTCGGGTGACACATTTACGTCGGCTATCCAGTCTCATAGTATATGATGCGGCGATACCCTCGAATAACATCCTCAAAGCACGAGCGCGGATTATCCATCCGGTAACTGACATCGCGTACGGTATTCCTTCGTTCGGTGACATTAAATCATTAGGGATCCTATCATCCTATATGACAATGTGGGTACGGACTTAACGTCTCGTACAACATATCATTCATGATTCACAACATTATATACATCTATATGCCTATATCCCATGTCACATCCATAACAATCTCATATCAGGGGATCGGCAAAGTTATAAATCATCTCTTATCGACTCGTATCCGTATACGACATATCAATCAAGTCATCATATCACATCGTATATTCCTTTCATCACATTAATATCTCGCATCAAGTTATCTTACATATACATTCTATCTTATACATCTATTGTCATGCTACTCTAAACTCATATTTATTCTAGTGTAACTGCATCTCTATGAGTCGTGATTCACATTCACTTTTCATATCTTTATAGTTTTCATCTCATATCTCAATACATATATTCAATCATTTATATCATCTCCAACTATCTTTTTAACCATGTCCCTAGTTTTCTAATCTACATTTCTACGACTGTATCCTATAGATCGGTTTCCATTTATAATTTGCGGGGGTGCTATACGCCATCCACCCGATTTTCCTCGTAGATATAGATCTACCCATCTTGATCTTTGCTTGCCGAAGTCGATGACGTCATGCTTCGTCGTGTCAGAATCCACGCGAAGGTACCTATAATATCAATACACTATCGCAAATGTTATTAAAAACGAGTTCGTTCAAACCAATACGGCACACGGTGCGCTCATAGGTTAGAACGTATAGCCTACGCATGCAAAACAATCAAGCAACCCTTGTTGTTGACGTACAAACGCCCAACAACCAAATACAATACCAAATACTAAAACCAAGAATTCAAAATACGTAAAACATAACCCCGAACCAAAACAACTCAAGAAATCACTCCCAGATTTCGTTTCAGATAAAATGGGGATAAACAAACAGTACTATGGGGTAGCATATGGAGTGTGTGAGCTACTGGACCAATTCCAGCACCAAAAACCAAGATTTGGCCGGCCACATAGACAGAAATTCCGGCCTGCTCGGCCCTGTTGGCTCCGATGGGGTTTGTTTCGTCAGGATGGTCTCCTAGTGTTCAACCTAGGTCAATGGTATTGTTTGTTTTTCTCAGAGACTCCCCGGGTTGCTCCAGATTCCCTGTAGGTCAATAATCTCTGACAAAGCCGGCACGGGTAATATCCTAAATCCGTATTCTCTGTTCTAGGCCAGTAAAAATCAACACTAAAGTCTTGTTAACAGCCACCACATAACACAAGTCTACACAATAACCCAAACCCTCTCTAGGAATTTCCAAGTTCACAAATCCACCATTAAACAAATTCTAAACTAAACTAAAATGCTAGGAACTCAAAACTAAACTAAATGAAAAGAGATATACCTCACTTAGGCAACTCAAGAAAAACCCTAGCTTGTCCAAAGTCTCCAAAATCTTACTTTTCTTGGTCCAATGTGTTGAAGAGGAGGTGGAGATCATTTTTAATGAAGAGGGTGTAGGGTTTTGATGAAGATTTGGAGATGATATTTGGGGATGGAGGTGGAGGGAGATGAGTTGAGGAAGAAGATGAAGGAAATAATAGGGAGGGGAAATGAATGTAGCCGCCCTCTCTCTCTCACCCACTCTCTTATTCTCACCCCTCTCAAGTCCATGCTTCACACGCTCTCTCCAATCATTTTTGTTAACCTTTTCTCTTTTTTCACAACACACATAATTCCCATAAAACCACACAAATGAAACATGTAATATGTCATGGTGCACTAGCCATGAAAAACTGTAGAAACACGGATTTGGTGTAACATCTTAGGATAAGGGTTAGTGAATAATTATAATTAAATAATGGTTTTTAATAAAAAGTTTACCAAATTGTGTTTTAAATATTTTTCCTAGTTTAATAAATATTTTTCCAAAATTTTCCTAGGCTTGCTCACACATGTGCATGTAAACTAGTTTTTTTAAATGAAGTAAATACCATAATTATTAACCATGGTGGGTTAATTATAGGATTAAGTCTTTTGGATTCTTAAGTGGGATTAATTAGTTAGCCAAAAGTAACTTTAGTTTGAATTTTTAGTTAGTGTTGACTTGTGTGAGAGAGAGAGAGTGCATCATGGCTTTAGGCCATGCTTGCATTAAATGAGGTGAGAGAGAGAGAGGGGTGACTTTTGTGTGATGATTGTGATAGTTTCTTTCTATCAACTCTTTTTGTTTTCTCTTAAACACTCACACAACACACTCTCACACACCAACACACTCACACACACAACACTTACCTCAGCATGAAGCAACAGCAGCAGCAGCATGAAGCCTCGACAGCAGCAGCAGCATGAAGCAAAAGCAGCAGCAGCAAAATCCAGCAGCACAAGCAAGCAAAGCAACAGCAACTGAAGAAAACCCCAGCAGCAGCAGCATGAGAACAGCAGCAGCAACATGAGAAGAGCAGCAGCAGCAAGAGGCAGCATCAGCAGCAGAGAGCAGTAGCATCAGCAGCAGTGAGCTGCAGCAGCCCCATCGCCCAGTGCAGCCTCTTCCCTTCACTTCTCCACCTTCCTCCAGCTCCCTAGGGTCGAGAGTGAGGTATACTTCCTAACTTGATCCCTAGTTAGCTTAGTTAGTGTAGATTTGCTTCGGTTATCGGATTTTAGTGCTTTTAGTGTGATATGGGGTAATTTGTGAGAATCTTGTGCAACGAAGTGAGTTGTGGTTTCAGTAGCTTGTTAGTGAGTTAGTGAGGCCATTGTAACCTAGTCCAACCCCTATTACGCTAAAATACCACCAATTTCACGATTCGATGCAAAATGTCGTATTTGTGCAGGGTAGTTTATGTGGGTGTTTTGATGTGTTTGGTCTTATTTAAATTGTGGGATTTCTTCCAGATAAGAATTCGGGAGCTGTTTCCTTTAGGTTGGGGTGTGTGTTTGGTGCAACTTGCATGCATGCTTCCGTGGTCTGGTGCGTGCTACGCATCGTAGCGCGTCGGGGTAGTTCGTGGTTCAGCACACACATGTTTTAACGTATCGTGCACACGCGCGATTGGTTTGCGGCACGAGTATCTAGTTGGACCGTATTGTCGCGTTCTTGTGATTTAAGCTTATGTGTGATCCATGTTATGTGATTTTAGGTTCGCAGGCCAGTGAGACGGACGCCGCGAAGAAGGGCAAGCAAGTTGTTGGATACACATAGCACGAAGCTAGGTGAGTAGATTTCACATCTACGGGGATATCGCCCGCATGGCGTTATGCGTCAGGGCTGATAGGACTTTATTATTATGTGTTGCATGCATCCCATAGACTGTCATCGCATATTGCATTCCCTGCTGTGTTGATATATATATTGCTTAGAACTGCCATGATTATACTGTTGTATTATTGCTGTAGTTCATCTTACATGTGATTGATTATGATTTCCTGGACATTTGGGAGCCGCATGACATCTTTAAAAACGGAAACTATTTTAAAAAGCGGCTTTCCCTTATATACCTGCCATGGATTGATTATATTGTACCTCGCATTGGATTGACTTATTGATGATGGATTTTCATGTGAATTCTGGTTTTGAGGACCGTGGAAATAATTAAGAAAATATGCATTATTTTGAAAACCCGGTACCTCGTGATATGATATTTTGGTGTGTCCACCACGCGTTTTCTCGGTGCTGAGACGTGTGCTTGAAACCCGATTCGAGGAGTGAATGTTCCGTTTGCGGGTTCGTGGTGGGCCCGGTATGGTTCCCCTCGGCGAGATGATCGATGGGATTTGCCGATTGAGCCTGGAGGCGGGCGAGTACCTACCGGTGATTGGTTGGACCTGGCAGTTGTCCGGAGGATACTGACCAGAGTCGAGTGATGGATGCGGGACGACCCGTGCTGCCGGGGCCGAGGGCCGACACCGCAGACGGACCCCGTGGGCTGATCCGGATTGACGGAGCCCGATATACGAGGATTTGCGTGTCGATGCTGGACACGAGTATTTATGATGTTTTGGGTGCCGATGTTGGGCACCCGTGATTTCTCAGAGATGTACAGGATTTGAGGGCCGATGGGTGTGCCGGCGCCTGAGTATATTTGGGATTTGAGTGCAGCCTGAGGCACCGATTATGGTTTTCCATGTTGACATAGTCCATGTAGATGTTATTATCCCATACTCAGCATTGACTACTACATATCTCATCCTGTAGCATTTACCTGTTAGAGTATTTGCATTACTATTGCATCCTCTATTTGACATGCATTGATAGCATCTGCTGGCATTAGTAGAGCCACGCTATATGTGCATGCTCGCGATCACCTTTATATGTTATCTCTATTCACGAGTTGGCAACTCACCCCCGTTGTGCCACAGTGTTTGCAGGTTGCCCTTGGGAGTAGTCACGGCTGGCTGTTACCGCATCTTTTGGCACAGATACCCTTTTTGAGCAGAGATAGCTTCTTGCTGATAGGTGGATTTTGTACGGTATCTGTTATCTTTCAGTTGTATATTGATGTATCTAGTACTCTCCATCTACCTTTCTGTATTGACTTAGAGACAGTTGAGAGGACGATATGTATGGTTTTATATTCTGGTGTCGAGCTCGCATGTGAGTCGACTTTACTTTTGCAGTCTCATCTTTTATGATATTGTCCTTGCTTTACTGTGTATTCTTCGCTACGGCGTCGTATATCTTATTTTGATGCTTCATTCATTTTACTCGTCATATCTGTTACACCTTGTTTCTACCCGACTCGCGGGGCTAATGTTTTAAAAAGGAAATGTTACCAAAATTATAAAACTTATAACTTTTGAACTTAAAAAGGATTTCTACTAAATAAATGGAAGTTTTTCAGACCTGTACGATTTGTTTTTACAAAATGTTTTAAATCACTCTATATTTATTGGTTTTGATTTCTGGGTTCGGCTTACTTAGCCGCGTTGCGCCTGTAGACGTTGCGTGGTTAAGTGCCGGTCACGAGTCGAATTCTCGGGTCGTGACATTTGGCTTAATCGCGATTAGTAATGCACTAATCAATTTTTATCCAAACTGCATATAATAAATTATAAAAATGCCAAATCCAATAAATATATTTTTAAATGAATAAATCATTTTAATTTCCAATTATTTCACAAATATTGGTATATATTTATACCGTTTTACGAAAACCCCAATTTCGCAAATCGGGTAGTTTTCGCGAAATATATTATTTTAATATTAAATTCCAAAAATAATATTTTACATTTTCTGAAATGTTACAGTGAGTCAGTGTGTTATGCGTGGCTAGTCCAGGTTTCATTTATGTATCAAGACATATCTTAGCATTTGATGCATTTCAGATTTTACTACCTTGCATCTGATCTATATTGGAAGAGGATTGCATGTTAACCAAACTAGTAGTTGATGCCCTTAACTCTTGTTCCATTTGAAATACTGCATAGCTTAGTTTGCCTTTTTACTTGTTTTAATATTGTAATGACAGATTAGAATCTGTTCGGTCTAGAAACTTGTTTCGTATGAAACAAACATGCAGTACTCTTCTGATTGGATTAGGGATGGCAAATGTGTTAAGACACATCATCTTCTATTCGACGAGATTATAGAAATCAACTACTGATCTTGATATTCTCCAGCTTAGAGCCTGAGACCCATCTTGACTCAATTATAAGCGGCTAATATAACGGCTAGTTCAACATGATTGTAAGTTGGGTTGGGCATAAGGGAGGAATGGGTTGGGAATGGTTCAGGAAAGGCTGTAAACTAGGCGATGCTAGCGGGCCGAGACGCCTAGGTGCTACCTAGGCCTTATAACGTGTAAAGTGTCTAGAAGCCTAGGCTAGTCCGCTTAAATTTTGGGCCAAGCACTTTACTGGTTTACCCATTCAATTCTGGTGCCTAGCATTGAAGCGGAGCAGTCTAAGGGCGCTTCCATCAAGTCGGTCACTTAGGCCGCTTTCTAAAACATTGGGTTAGGGATACAAGATTACAGCCCTGGAATTATGAATTCGTTGGAGTTCTCTTATCAAAAATGAGAGAAGAACCGACATCTGTTAAAGTATGCAAAATGCATTTAGAAATCTGATTATTTCATTACATACAAATTGAATCCCTCAAAATATCCAATAGTCATTGAAGACGATTTATTCCTTGGATCAAAATTGGATCCAAGAAAATGGAAGCCAAGTAAAAAGTGGACACTAGTCGGCTAGTCCTGTCAGGTGAGGAGATAGAAACCCTGTTCTCATATTCAATATGGAGCTTTGTTCTCTCCATAATCTTATAGGTTGGTGTTGAATAAAATAATCGTGGTCCCTTCCCCTTCAAATCCCCACCCATCCATCCACCCACAAAACCCACAAAGAAAAAAAGTAAATATGCTTATGCATAATATTGACAAATTTTAAACCATGTACGATTCTCGTGCACAAATTATAGTTTGTGTTTAATATTATGTTTGTAATATTTAAAGTTCAAAATGTTAATGTATATTCTGAAAGTAAAAGTTTAATTTCTGTAATAACCGTTTGCTTAAAAATTTCAATTGTGGATGATGGGATACTAATTTAGAGAAATTACAGCTGTCATACTCTGAACGAATTAAGGATGACTTTTGTCTCTGTGTGGCTTCTTGGAAGTCGAAGCAATGAGGGGGAGTGTATGCATAATCCTACATTAGTAACAACAAAAGATGCACATGGTATAAGATATAGATGAGAACCCCCACTAATTTGCTTAGGCATTTTTTTAATGGAATCTCAATTATATTGAAAGCCCATGTGCACTCATATAAGCCCAACACTTGCAAATATCAAAATTGTAGCATGTCCATTTTTGTTTATGCATACACATGAGACAAACACATATATGTGCATATATATACTTATTATACGTGCATGTAAAAACACATGCATTTACACCACACATGCTCACCCACAAATGGAGGGACACCTATCCACTCAGCCCAAAACAACACTGGATTTAAGCTAAACCTCTCCCTTTCCCCCTTCCCAACACACAACAAAAATAGCAATAATAATAATCCCCCGATATCAGAAGATAAAAACACAAGAAATGCTGGATTTGATCAAGCAAGAGCTAAAAGAATAGCACTGGACGTTAGGACAAAGGAAGGATAAAATGAAATAATGAAGCATGAAACAGTTACACAGCATCTATCCTACCACATAAGGTATCTATTTGGGATGTAAAACAGATGAGTAAAATAATTCAAATTCCTTTCAACGTTTTCTTTTTTAGGTAATAATAAGTGATTAGGTAAAATATATTATATACTTTCTTTATTCATTTATTTATAAGTTTCTGGAAAAACTTATGAAGTACTAATTAAATATCACTTGATTACCGTAGAGTGTTTTTTTCACCCATTGAAATGGATGCGCTCGTTTGTCAGGCGCTTTATAAATTCTTCTATTTAGGATAGACTGAGATTTATTGATTGTGGAGATTCTAATTTCCGACGGCCGCGGACAAAACTGCCGTTAATTACCGCTCGCTTTGAGACGAGAGAACATCCGATTAACGGGTCTCGATGGCCATGCGAACTCCATATGAAATGTGTGTTTGAAAAGAAATATAAGTTTGATTCATTTCATTTATTTATTTATTTTATTATATTATTTTATTTTTCAAGTGGTTGATAAGGGAAGCGCGCGTGACGGGCGCCTCCCCTGGGGGAATTGGGTCAGGTGCCTCCTGGGGAGGCATATGGGACTGCCCCCCCTTTGGGGGAGCTAGGGTCGGCTCCCTTCTGGGGGAGTCCGGGGTCGGCCTCCTCATGGGGTTTGGCTTTCCCCCCTTCGGGGGAGCCGGGTTTGGCTCCCCCTTTAGGAGAGGCCGGGAGTCGATATCCTTAAAGTTGAAATTATATCAAAAACATATCAAAATTATTTTTTTGTTTTATTTTGAAAACGGTTAAGTTTAAAAAATTTTACAAAATTTTGGCGGCATAACCACTTTTTTGTCTTTTTTAAAAATTTGTTGGGATAATATAAACCGAAATTTATACTTCCACGTTAGGTGAATCACATATAAAAATCCGCGTTCAAGAAAAGGACCATGAATAAGTCCGAGGGGTTCTCCGAGGGATAAGCCCGAATGCTTTCCTTCATGTGGGGTCACCCTCAACCTTTTTCCAATTTTTTTTGTCAAAAGAGCTCTTTTTGTTCTTGAGAGCTTGAGATTTGGATCTTGAATGAGAGAAAAGGGGTCCCTTTTCTATCTTTTATGTCTTGAATCTTCCAAAAATTGTGTTTTGAGATATGTGCTCTTTCTTTGGTTATCATGGAGAGAAAGGAGGACCCCAAAGCTCTCTTTGTTTGGATTTTGTGGAGGAATGAAGCTCCTTTTTAATAAATCTATGGGTTTAATCTATTTATTTAAAAAAAAGATTTTCTCTTGATTAATTTGAAGAACGTTGAAGAGAGAGGAGGCACAAAATCTTAGGAAGATGAAGTGGAATCAAAAGTTATTTTTTCATATGTTTTGCCTTTTATAGGCTTACACTTTTACATTAATCCCCTTGGCTTTACACAATTGGCCTTTTGCCTTTCCCATTCCCATGTGCATATTTCTTTTTTGCACATAAGCCATTGGTTTTACAAAAATTCGGCCTTGCCCAATTGCTTTACATTTTCTCTCTTATTTACACATAAAATCTCTTTATTACAATTTTCCTTTTCTTTCTTCTCGATGGCTGGCCGCATTTGTTCGAATTTCAGGCGGTTTAGGCTTGGGCCCACTTATTTAGTCTTTGACCCCGGGTTGATTGGGTTTGAGCCCACTTGTTTAGTCTTGACCCCGGGTTGATCGGACTTTGGCCCACTTATTTGGGCGTTGACTTTAACCCTTAGATTTTGACTTTTGACTTTTTTCATTTGGACAAAGGGGAGCAATTTTTTACTCCAATACAGTGTGTGATGCTGTAATAAAACAATCTGTTGAGAAGAAAGAAGAATGACACCGTATGTTTTAAACATTTTCCAATACCAGAAAGTTATCGAGATGCTCTATGGCTTATGGTATTTAATATCAAATGTCACTTATTTTGTGTATTAACTTCTCTGTTTTGGTGGACCGGAAATACTCTTGTTTCTTGTGTTAGATTCTTTCACGAGTTCTTTCCCAAAATTCAGCAAATGCGGTGAGCTGGTGGCCTTATGTACTTGCAATACTAGGAACATTTACAGTTGTCACTATGTGGGCTGTGCTAGTCACTGAAGGTTGTAGGAAGATCAAGTTACAATACTATGGTTTTAAGCTGGCATCTGCCACAAGGTATTAACTGCAGCCCCCTTTGCTCTTATTTTCCCCCACTTGTGCCAACATGCTGATGCAAAGTTTTCAGTATATTTTTTCATGTAATTCCATACTCTTTTACCATAAATAAATTCAAAAATTCATGATCGACTTGATAGTATAAAAATGATCCCCCTGAACCGAATTATACTCCCAACTGAATTGTGCCCCTTGATTGGGAAACAAGAAGAAGAGAAAACCATCATTCATTAACAGTAATCGCTCTTATGTTCTTACTAAAAATACATAAAAACCATCATTACAATCATCTATTAAATCTGAACAGCAGATGATTTCATCCTTATTGCAGCTAATGTATAATTTAAATTACAGTGTTACAATAAACCTACAAAGCGGAGAAACAAGTCAAACATATATCCTCTATATTCTAAATCTGGTGGTGTCCTGGATTCAATACGAATTTTAGCATCTCTTTACCAAATGTATTCATTTTGGTCATGTTTATGGCCAGTGCGTTCTCACCTACAGTGTTGTGGGAGGCAATGATGTCCTGTTGATGTTGGCTTTTACGGTTTTACCTTTTTGGAGAATGTTATCCTTTCTAAAATTAGGTCAATCGCGGAATTCTTTGAATTAATACAGCTTCTATTACATAGTGTTTTACTATCTGATGACTAGTATAATGATGGGGAGCATAAATCGATAGTAATAACATATTCAAATATTCACAACGCGAACTGTAGATTTAGTGACAGAAGAAATGGAATCAAGTCATGTCTCCCTCAAATTGATGTTAAAAGAATGAGAGAAACAACTCTAGATACATTCATTACCATGAATTTGTTTTAAGGAAAGCTGCAAGGAGTGGGAAAAGTAATGTATCAAAGTCACGGAAGGGGTTGCATCATTTTAGTCTTCTCTTATGGAATCTCAATTCTGTCAATCCTGGCGTCAAGTAATGAAAATGGCTGATGCACATGAAGTGAGCTCAGAAGTGAGAATATCGAACCGCCTTGGCATATTACTACAACACCGTTTTAGTGCATTAACAGTTGTAAAGGAGCTGTGCCAAGGATGTAGTCATCATCTTCATCTTTGTCATCGTGTTAGCCCTTTCTATCAAATGAGGTCGGCTATAATGCAGAGCTCCATGAGAAATTAAATAAGGTTTCCATGTAAGATGTCAACCCTCTCTTGGATGGTTCCAAATTCCTGATCAAGGATTCTATGGAAAATTACTAATGATAAAGTGGTAAATATCAATTATGGGATGGCCATATATGGAGAAAAGTTTAGGTAGAACTTAGAAAAGCGGATTGAGTTTGTCTTGAAGAAAAGAGGGGAAATAGCTAATACGTAATAGACTTATTGACGTAAATCGTGAAATGGGATCTGAAAGACAAGGCATATTTAATAGAATTCGATGGAAAAAAGCAGCAAGGGTCTCTCATTGCGCGGTTTGTGTGGAGTCATGTAGGTACTGTTATATTGGGTTGAGGAATGTTCTTTTCCACATCTAGAACTGTAACCTCAAGGCCAAAATGGAGCAACCTTACCTTTGCACTATGTCTTACCCTTATCTAGTAGTTCTTTGATGCATATTAGTTGTTGAGTAGAATAAACCCACATTATATTGCGTGTTTGCTGAATGACTTGATAAGGTCCATGACACCTCATTTTTATTTCTCCATTGAGTAGACGGCATGGAAACCCTTAGATACAGAATACGGATTGGTTAATCCTATTTTAGGTATTGTAGACATAAAGTTTCCTTACACAGCTTAGTAGTTTGATCATTTTATTTCTGCACATTATTTCATATAACTATAATAATAATTTGAATTATATATAATGCTAAAAGTTCTTTGATGAAAAAATGAGCTGATTGCTGAAATGTTTTAAGGGCATCTCAAGTGATCAATATATAGTTTTATCAAAATTGACCTACTGAAATTAATCCTCAATTGTTGGGGAAGCATCGTAATCTACCTGATACTATGGCTGTAATCTTGATATTCGTGTAGGTGAATTTTATCTTTGAATTTAACAGAGTTTGGTGTACACTTTACTCAATGAACGGCAATGTATGGCCATCTTGCCTTTTCATGTAATGAGAAATGATTTGTGGATTTAAGTATATTGATGATTTCACAAAGCACTACATTGAGTTCATCTGTAGGCGATTTTTTGGCTTAATTGTGGTTTCTTTGCTCGATCTATGTTTGTTGTCATTCTTCTATTTTAATTTGATAGCAATTTTTTTTCATGTATATACTTCAGTATTGACATTACATTTTCTAATTTGTATGCTTGTCATCATTAGTTCGTTATTCTAGTAAGAATCAATCTGGTTGCATGGTTGTTTTCTTTTTTCTTTTTTACGTCTTTTTCAATTAATTACAATACCTAAATGGATTTATTAAATTTAATTATACATGAACGAGGGGGGCGATTATATATTTTACTTATATCAGTGTACACGGCCTTTTGATATAAGTAGGTTCCATCAATAAGACTCGATATCATTTCTGGGATCATGAAGAACCTACAAACACCATAGGGGTGGCTCGAGAATCAAGTTTGTTTACCCGAGGGCCTAGAATATGAGGATAGCATAGACAACCAAACACCTTAGGAGGAACAAGAAAAGGCTTGTCCTGTGAAAACAAAATAGAGAAAGGGGACTGGTTGCCTTGGACCGGAAAAAGGCATGCGATTAATATAAAAACATGCAGCTAAGACCGTAAAATTCCACAATCGTTTAGGGACATGCATATACAAAATAAGAGAACGAGCCACCTTAAGCAAATGTCTGTTCTTCCATTCAGCAATCTTATTTTGCTGAGGAGTACAAGAATATGAAGTTTGATGCAATATACCATGGGTATGGCAAAAGACAGTAAACTCCGTGCTAATATACTTTTTAGCATTATTTGAACAAAGAACCTTTCCGGAAACACCAAATTGATTAGCAATCCCAGCTACAAAGATTTTAAAGATAGACAAAATTTTAGACCTATTACGCAGAAGATACGACCAAGTCATACGTGAATGATCATCGATAAAAGTCATAAAATATTTGTAAACAAACACACTAGGAAATTTAAAAGGACCATAAATATCAGAGTGAACTAACGCAAAAAGTAAATCACGTCTTTCATTAACTGGAGGAAAAGAAGAGCGATGGTGTTTACCAAGAATACGTGATTCACAACTCAACGCTGATAAATTAAGAGAAGGCATCATAGTACGTAAGGAAGAAAGAGAAGGGTGACCAAGTCTTTAATGCCACTCAATAGTAGGAAGAGCTGCAGACGTACTGAGAAGGTGATCAACGTAGTACAGTCTATTCTGCTCATGGCCCCCACCAATCCGTTGCTTCGTCAGACGGTCTTGTATCACAAAATGAGAGATAAAATGTTGCAGAGTAGCTAAAATTATTTGTAAGCTGACGAATAGAAAGCAAGTTTTGTTTTAAAAATGGCACAATTAAATCATTTTTCAGGTGTAGAGATAAAGTAAGTGAAAAATCTGCAGAGCCAGAAACATGTGTGGTATTACCATCAGCCATGGAAATAAATTTGTGAGGACTAGAAGTAAGATTAGACGGTCCATCATAAGATATGTGATATGAGGCGCCGGAATCAACGACCCCCGAATTAGAATGAGAAAAGAATGATATGCCCGACAGAGTAGAAAGATTGGCAGGAGTTACAGAAGAGAGGAGACGACGCAACTGACCCATATCACCGCTGCCTTCTGCTCGTCTTTGCTCCTAGCTCTGCAGCCGCAATCGCCTCCTCCATGCTACCGAAGCCTCCTCGTCTCCGCTCTTCATCGCCAACAGCCGCACCCGCTGTCTCCGCTCCTCTCGGATGACTGACGATGATCTATTAGATCGTCTTGCTCAGACTTCTTTACGCTTTTGCGTTATTAAAAGATATGATTTATCATTTGCGTTAGTTCACTCCGATATTTGGGGCCCTTTTAAATTTCTTAGTGTGTCTGGTTACAAATATTTTGTGACTTTTATCGATCATTCATATATAATTTGGTTGTATCTTCTGCTTATTAGGTCTGAACTTTTGATATAAGTGGGTTCCATCAATAAAACTCAAGCCCTGTTGAGGTATATCCCATCTTATATTTTATACCCATTCACCTCTCATAGTTTTTCAATGCGGGACTATTCCCAAATACATTTCAACACTTCCCCCCCATCTGCAATGTGATTGTCACGTGGATCGTACAAACACATGTATAGGCTAGTCACTCGGAGGCAAGTAGATAGCACAAGGAAAGGTGCAACTACGGTATAAGGAGAAGAAAAAGTGCAACTATGGCACAAGGAAATGCAGAGTCTACTAAGGGCATATAGACGGCTCTCTCTCAGAGGTGTTATTAAAGTACAAATCCACGGATGTTATCAACCTAGCTTTGATATCATGATAAGAAAGCAATAAACCCGATCAATTTATTATGTGAACAATCATCTCAATTTATACAACTCTCAATCAACCTAATGATATCAAACAACCCCAACAGTTTATTTAAACCGATAGATTCTCAACACATAAAAGCATAACTAAACCTGTCTATAACAACTAAATACAGTTACACGAATATATTTTATATTCTAACAGTCGCTCTTAAATTCATGATGGATAATTGAGAGTTTGCTTGATTAAATCTTGATTTGAATATGTAACCTGCAAAAAGAAAGATGAAGAAAAATAATTTCTTATGGCATAATTCAAAGCGGACGTGGCCTCTTGTCTTTTGCATAAGCTAAGCGAACTGAATCTCAAAATCTGTGGTCTCTTTCGCTTAAGCTAGGTGGACTGAATCTCGAAATCTTTTTTGCAAAAAAATGCCTTGCCGAAGACGTCATAGAAAGAAATGGTTGTGCAGATTTGATCTTGATGGAGGCTGATAATGATTCATATATAAGATAAAATATCTAACCGGATATTGCCGTAGAATTTATTTATTTTGGATCGATAGACAAAATATAATGGATGATAAATTTTGGATCGAGCCATTAGCTCTGATACCATATTAAATTTAATTATACACGAACGAGAGAGACGATTATATATTTTATTTATATGAGTGTACACGGACTTTTGATAAAAGTGTGTTCTATCAATAAGACTCGAGTCTTGTTGAGCTTCATCCCATCTTATATTTTATACCCATTCACCTCTCATGGTTTTTCCAATATGGGACTATTTCCAAATACATTTCAACAGGGTTTAATTTGTAGAATCAGGAGTTGTTACAATCTCATCGATCGGTTATATGGTAATTTACTTTAATTTTATTACTCCACAGACTGTTTTCAATGGGTATAAATAATAAGCTGTCTGATTATTACTCAATTTGGCAGATCTAGTTTATTTTTTTTGGGTTCTCACAAAAGGCTTATCTATACTACTAGGTATTATATAGAACAAGATTTAGGGATTGCTATAGGCAGTTTTATGCCATGATTGAACCGGAACATGGATCTTAGTGGGATCTTATTAATCTCTCTAGATACGATTTTAATTCTGTCAAGTCATAAGCTTTGCAGACATCGATAATGACTTATCTTATCCCTTATATTCAGATATCTTGAATTCGGAACCATGTCTGTAGTAATTGATTAGGATGCGACTTACAGGACATAAGTCACATAACTACCACATAGCGTCTCCTTTACTGGATTCAATTTTTTAACTTGAGGGAGGAAGTTATGTATCCTCCATTCTTCCTGCATTTGATTGCCAAATAAGGTTGTTTTGGAACGAACTTCGGCAATTCTCTTAAAACTCTTTATATTAATTAAATGGATTTTTTTGGTATTCTCATTCATTTTGTTTCAGTGTGTAAGCTTTCGTTTGTTATACCTTTGTAGTCCATTGACGTGGACTATGCAGATACCGAAACATTTTCACTTTTTTTGCAACAGAACTGGGGGATCACCGGTAACTGAGGTGGAGCCTTATATTCCTTTCAACATAAATCCCATGGGAATGCAGCCTGTTCTTACTACCACCTACCTATTGGCTTTTCCTAGCATCATGGCAAGGTTAAACATGTTTGTTTTTGTTTTCCCAATGACATGCATCTGAGCGAAATTTTATTGTAGTTTCACATCTTACTTTGTATAATCTATTTCACCTTTCTAATGTACGTTGTTAGTTTGCAGTATTTTTGCATCACCATTTTGGGAAAAGCTTAAGGAGATTTTGAATCCTGGGACTTCTATTGGAGCGAAACCATGTGTCTTTTATGTGGTTTATGCTTTCTTTGTCTTTCTATTCAACATTTTTGACATTGTAAGTAAATTTTA
Organism: Agapanthus africanus; assembly: GCA_030015575.1. Lineage (NCBI taxonomy): Eukaryota > Viridiplantae > Streptophyta > Magnoliopsida > Asparagales > Amaryllidaceae > Agapanthus > Agapanthus africanus. The sequence goes on from CM057341.1 coordinate 783,800,343, forward strand.
ATCTCATTATTTGGTCATACCAATTATAATCTATATATACTGTTTTTTCTACTGCATGACAGCTGTGGTGTAGAACTCATGCATAGTTTATCATCAGTGAATAATTAAGTTTTCAATGTTGTAGTTATGTAGCATTGTTGAAAAATGGATATAAGAGTGACACTTATTCACTTATTTGAAGAGAAACAGTCAGATGCTGACCCCTAAAATTCATAATGCTAAGTAGTCATATGTGAAATTGTATGCAAACCTCAGAAAGTTAACATTTAAGGTTTCTGTAATTCAATCATTCAACATCCTTTTTTGTTCATATTTACTGCTGCTGTTTTTCCTTATTGAATTTGAAATGTCTAATTGAAAATGTCTGTCCATATTTTTTTGTTCTGGCATCTCGAAACTCCAATGCCTTTCCTAATGTCATCTCACCACATGAAAATTGGTATTGCTCATCAGTCATTACTGCTACCATATGCGTATAATTCGTCATAAATTGCTGTTTGCATGACATTCTGATGAAATGTTGGCTCGTATGGAAATTTAGTTTACGCGGTTTGACACTAACTATGCTCCTTGATACAAAAGAAAGTTTGCTTTGCACATGATCATGCAGTGCATTTGTAAATTCATTTCCACATCATCTAGCAATCTATATGTTTTTGAGTTTTCCGGTTAAATTTTAAGTTAAAAAACCGTTTTAAATTTAGGTATTAAACTAAGGCCACTTGTTTTCTTTTCAAACCTCCCATGAGTGTTCATATTCAAATCTGTTAGAGTAAAGCCCTCTTGTAGTGCATGCCACTATATTACTTTATTAATAAATATAGTTGACTGTTGTCTTCTTCCTGAGTAGTTATAATTCCCAAGTTATAAATAACAAGTTAAACTAAGGTTGACCATCACATTGTTTAAGACCTCCCTGTAAAATATCTAATCACTAAATACAATCATTTTTATATCTTTTTCATGCATCAGATGAATTCAAACCAGAAAATTGTGTTGCCCATAAATGCGACCAGAATGTGATACTATCTGTTTCAAGTTCTAATATTGAAATTCATATCCTAAAACATTCAGACCTGACAATTGGTATGTTAGCTGGAAGATAACTTGTTAAGGATCATTGCAAGCTTGTAAGCATTAGACCATTTCACACAAACACTCATAAAATATTCATCTACCGTGATAAACTTGGATGTGAATTTTTTTTCATTCACATGGTTTCACCTGCTCGTATGCTAGGAAAGCAATCTCTCAACCTTGTTCGTTGTGTGTATTTAATATTTCTAATTTAGGTACTTTGCCAGTTTATAATTAAGTATTTGAAATAAAAACTTTCCATGTCTGAATTAATTTTAATTCTAATAGCTTTTGATTATAAATTTATTAAAATACAAGCAAAGTTATTTATCTGATCAATTCACGTTTTTCTTATGGTCGGCATACTTAGCTGCACAATGGTATTCTTTTGCCCCTTCTGACGGTGAATGCTATTTTTCTAAGTACATTCCTGATACAACACATCAAACTATGTGCTTATGGTAATTCATTATTCAATAAACCTTGTGAGACCATTGAAGCCTGTTAAGCCATCTGAAGTTGCTTGTACTATTTCATTTGTTTCACATACCTCTCTTAATAATGTGGCCACCTCATCCGAGATTGTTGTTGCAGGCCAACTTGCCCAAAGAGATTGCTGATTACATGACGAAAATGGGTGCTAGAATACCCAATATAAAGCCTGGGAAGCTTACCATAGAATATTTAACAAAGGTTCAAGCATCAACACGATTTTGGGGTATCTTCTCATACAACAAACTATTCCCACCCATGATGCATTATTCCTTTTTTGACATTCTATTTCAAATTTCCTATGTTCTAATTATGCATGCTCTACCCATTGCAGGAGGACTCTTATTAAGTATATTGGCTACCTCGTCAACCTTACTTGATCACTATCTAAGGCGTATTAATGAGGGCTTTGCACTGGGATTCACATCAGTCCTTATCATCGTAAGTTCAGTTTAATAATGTCCTTTTGCTGTGGCATATACCAGCCGTGCTTTTATACGAAATGCCATCATATATATGAAAATAATATAATTATTAATGGACAACTATATGGATTATTCTCATTTGGTACTCATTACTGTTCTAGCTGCAAGAGGACAGCAGTGATGCATGCGCACAGCCACTTCTCAAAACTAAGAGATACGTGATTTGTGGTTGAGTTTGGAGGAACCTTTATTATTAGTTAGTAATGCTCTGTGTGAGTCAGTGTGTTATGCGTGGCTAATAGTCCAGGTTCATTTATGTATCAGGACATATCTTAGCATTTGATGCATTTCAGATATTACTACCTTGCATCTGTTCTATCTTGGAAGAGGATTGCATGTTAACCAAACTAGTAGTTGATGCCCTTAACTCTTGTTCCGTTTGAAATACTGCATAGCTTAGTTTGCCTTTTTACTTGTTTTAATATTGTAATGACAGATTAGAATCTGTTCGGTCTAGAAACTTGTTTCGTATGAAACAAACATGCAGTATTCTTTTGATTGGACTAGGGGTGGCAAATGTGTTAAGACGCATCATCTTCTATTCGACGGGGTTATAGAACTCGGCTACTGATCTTGATATTCTCCAGCTCAGAGCCTGAGACCCACCTTGACTCAATTATAAGCGGCTAATATAACGGCTAGTTCAACATGTTTGCAAGTTGGGTTGGGCATAAGGGATGAATGGGTTGGGAATGGTTAGGGAAAGGCTGTAAACTAGGCGATGCTAGCGGGCCTAGATGCCTAGGTGCTACCTAGGCCTTAGCTAGGTGGTTTTGCCTATTTTAAGTAAATATATGTGCAAATGAAAAAAAAAACGCAAAGAAATACATGAATGATTCAATAACATTCTAATAAAAATGCAAAGAACATGAATAAGTTTAGTGAATATACGTGTATGATGCAAAATATGATGTGCTGCTCATAATGTTAACTAATTAACAACTATCAAATTAACATATAACGTGTAAAGTGTCTAGAAGCCCAGGCCAGTCCGCTTAAATTTTGGGCCAAGCACTTTACTGGTTTACCCATTCAATTCTGGTGCCAAGCATTGAAGCGGAGCGGTCTAAGGGCGCTTCCATCTTGCCGGTCACTTAGGCCGCATTTTAAAACATTGGGTTAAGGATACAGGATTACAGCCTAGGAATTATGAATTCGTTAGAGATCTCTTATCAAAAGTGAGAGAAGAACCAGACATCTGTTAAAGTATGCAAAATGCATTTAGAAATCTGATTATTTCATTACATACAAATTGAATCCCTCAAAATATCCATTAGTCATTGAAGACGATTTATTCCTTGGATCAAAATTGGATCCAAGAAAATGGAAGCCAAGTAAAAAGTGGACACTAGTCGCCTAGTCCTGTCAGGTGAGGAGATAGAAACCATGTTCTCATATTCAATATGGAGCTTTGTTCTCTCCATAATCTTATAGGCTGGTGTTGAATAAAAAAATCCTGGTCCCCTCCCCTTCAAACCCCCACCCACAAAACCCCACAAAGGAAAAAAGGAAAAAAAGTAAAAGAAAAGGAAAAAAAAGCAACTTTATGGCGCCCAGTTAGCCTTGCTAAATAATCATGGTGGTTATTATATTCATCTCCTTGTTATCATCAGAGACGAAGGCGCTATGTGGACTCATTTGGGTTTGGAATTTGGGAGAAGGGATTAGGTTTAACAAATGCGGTTCAGAGTTTGTGATTGCTTTTGGGAGAAGCATGGTATCATGTAAATAATGGCTTAGTAACTGAGTATGAGTTGTCTGTTTCGTGTGTGCTGTTATACCTGATGGTCCTGTTGTGTGCTGTGTGCTTGTGCTTGTGTATGACACATGGACTCGGGTGTGAGGTTGCTCTTGGGTGTGCCCGTTTTATGTGGCCGTGCGTGTGTGTAGGTGCATGCTGATGTTCTTTGTTTAGCATAGACCTGCATGCTACGTTTTGTTTTAGTGCATATGTGCATTTGTATGTCTTTCGTGCATCCAACTTTTTGTTTGACTGTTGTGTGTATGTGGCAGTTACGCGAATGTTTGCATGGATGATGCATGCACATCTACTCATGTTCTTGTATCCACATGCATGCATATTTGAGTGTGTTTGCGTGTCTATGTGGGGCACTTGTGACTTGAGCATGTTTGTGAGTGCATTTAATTTCGGTGTGCATGTATTGACGTATGACTTTTTTTCACGGGATTTTTTTGGGGGTGGGTGGGTGGATGCATGCATGCTTTAGGCCATAAAAGTTCACTACAATCAGTGTTGTAACAGTGCAGCCATTGTCATTTTATTTTGTGTGAATAGAATAGCCAGGCTTTTGCATATGCACATGATGCAAATCCTATATCCATTTCAATGACTACAAATTGTAGGAGTTTGCATATCAAGTGCTCTTATTCCCCAAATGACTGGACGACTCGTACTCTCCCCGAACAGTGGGTAAACTCCCTCTCACTATGTCAGCTAGAGTTATGCTTGAATCTTGAAAGCTCTTTACCACTTTTAAATGCCTTCACCAACTCTCTTTAAGTATCTTAAGGGTAAATTTCACTAAACTTCCCAGAACTTCCAGTGTTTCATGCAGTAAACCACCCTAAACTTGCATTACTGTTTGTAACTATTCTAAACCTCTTCAACTTCCCTTAGCTCCCAAAAGGTGTTAATTCTAATTGTAAATTGTCAATTATGTCTTTCATTAATAAAATATCCCCCAATCCCCTTGTTCATTTAAATTCTGCCCATCAGGGTTACCAAAATCTATTAAAATAAACCAGATCATATAAAATCAAAGAAAATAAATTTATAAAATCGTTTATAATCATGAAAAACCATTTAAGCGGAAAGAGAAGCAAAATTAATATGAAATGAGATAATTTAAGATATTAAGGATATTCAAGTTAAAAAAGAGTAGGTGTTTTTCATGTAATAGTTTATTTAATGGAAAATTAATGACGGGGGGTTTTTGGAAAAAATAATATGGCGTAGTGTAGGGTAGTTACAAATTATAAAGCAAGTTCAGGACAGTTAGGGCGGTTTAATGATATCTGCCTTTTTTCAATAGCTAGCCAACTTTTACTTAATGCATGTTGGAAAATCAAACTACTTACATTTAGTATATTGTGTTGTAGCCTTCATTTCCCCCCCTCCCCCCTCCTCCCCCCTTCCTGTAAGCTAATGATTATTATGTATTAATTTTGAAATGATCTCTCTTATGTGCTGCTTGTTTCAGGTTGGTTCGATTATTGAGCTGAGAAGATCTTATCAAGCGTATAATGTGATGCCTTCACTGAGCAAGGTTTTGAGAAGATATGGTGTTTAGGAGGAAGACACGAGTACGTGTAACTGATGTGAGATGGTGGTGATCCAAATCTCATTAGGTCAATCTCACAAGTTGTCAAGTGTACAAAAGTGCCTTATTTAATTTTATTTTTTTACGTTTTCGTTTCCTTTTTCTTACGGCAAATTGTATTTGCGTTTTTCAGACATGATCTGCTTCTGTCTGCATTGTGCCACAAATTAAGGAGCAGTTAATGTGTGAGATATGAACATGAGGTGGACAGAGACATGAACATGAGGTTACACGTCTGCAAACGGTGTCAGTCATCAGCATGTGCAACATACCATCGTCTCCTCCAGACATGATTAAATCACGACAAAAATGGGGAATAATGATGTGGTGATGCGGTGTTAATGTAACCGAACCATATTCAAGGCAGAGCATTTAGAATGTCGTCGTAACCATGTAAATATGTATACTTTTTATAGTTCATAGTTTTAAATCTTGTAAAATCTTGGTGCTCAATCGATCAATCTTTGGTTTGGCATTGATTGTTAAATGTTCATACTAGTATATTCCTGATAATGAGGATGCATGTGAGGAGGCAGTGGGGAGGGGGTTGTCTGTGATAAGATTTAGCTGTAGTGGGGATGGAGTATGTTGCGGCCAAAGTAGGAAATATCTTAACGGCTGCATTATGCATATTCCGAGTGATGTGGGGCGGAATATTAGCGATCTAAATTCTAACTGTTGCAAATGTTGCTTCTTATGATAGGGACTCGGGTCGTGGCTAGAAAATAGCCCCAGTGTAATCCAAATGTCGGATTTTTTTCTTGCACTTGTGTGGATTTATAAATTCAAATGTAGATTTGGACAGTACCCTGCCAGGTACTGTTTCTAGGATGTAAACGGATTGGATTATCCAATATATGTGTCATCATATCCGTATCCGGTAATCCTCAACGCATTTAAATACGGATACGGGTGTACTATATGTATTTGATAAAAATTGCATATGTATACATGTATGAAATGAATATTTGAAAAAGTATATATACTCAAAAGAAGAAAAAATTTACTGTTCGTTAGTATCGGATACTGAATGGATATTGATATTACCATATCCAGTGGCTAATGTCAATATAGATGGTCATTAGAATTGAAAATAAGAATATTAACCAGAAACCACAAAAATTTATATTTTGACAAAAAAAAACTCACATGCGGTATTCTCCTTTAGCATAGAGCCACCATGTGGTTTTGGAAAAAACCCCAATATTATTAACTTTTGGGGTATTCTTGAACCATGCGGTTTCGGAAAAAAACCCAATATTATTAAGTTTTGGGATATTCTTGAACCATTTCCATCTGTAACACGTGATTAATAAAAATAATTCGTTATGTGGTTTCGAAAAGTAATTTTTTTTGTTTCGTAGCTGTCATAAAGAGGGTGAGAAAAGTATTTTGAGTAAAAATAATATTTTTACAAGTCATATGTGAGTATATTTCGAAAATATCGCAAGAAATTAACAGCACAGGGGTTTTTCCAAAACCAAGAAGCAAACCACATAGGATTTTTCAAAAAAGCAAACCACATAGGATTTTTAATCAAAAATTAAACCACATGTAGATTTTTTTTATAAAAGTGTGAAACAATCCTTTTTGATAAAGATTGAATACGAAACAGAAATGGCTCGGATCATCCAAATCTGTTTACATCCCTGATTATATCAATTAAAACCCAATGAAAAATCTCAAAATCCAAATTTAATCTGGAAAAGAGAGAAAAATATTTTTCTTTTCTTTTCTCCCCTTTTTTAATATAAAAGTGGAATCTCGGGAACATTGTCCATTTAGTTCCCTTTATGGTTCGTCTCTTATCTTATATTTATTTTCCGTCGTTTAATTTATGTACGTTAAAGAAAAATTTCATTGTTATAAAATAATTAATTATATTGACTTTAGTCGTTTGGGCAAAATAAACTAAAAAAATTATGCGAAATCTTCTTATTGCAAATTTAGAAGAACTTGTATGAAAAATATATAATTTACTTTTATTAATACTTTCGATTAACAACCGCGATACTTGGTATTTTTAATAAGCATTGGACATTTAAACGAAAAGATATAAACAAGATTAAAACATCAAAACATTAATTAAAATATAAAAAAATGGACCAAGTGTGTTATATATGCTCGACCTCATGAGTATACCAAACGGAAAAATCTATAATTGAGATATTACTTTGCATCTAAGCATATGAATGGATGAAGTCTCAGTGGCCATATGCTAACGGGACAATCATTTAATATGATTTTTACCATATTGTCAATCCCAGCTTCCTAAGGAACGGGAGCCGAGACGGACTCGGTCTGTAACCTAACTATACCAGAAGATGATCCCAACTCGATATAGTTATATTAAAAAGAAATGCAGGACAATATGCCAAAGCAAAAATAAATAAAAGCGATGCCTTTATTTCCATTAACTTCCATTTATTATACAAAAAGTTTATTTCATTACTTGAAAGGAAAGCAAGCTCCAAACAAGTGGGTGACAAGATAAAAGAAACAAGACGGCCAATCCTAAAAATATGTAGAGAGCTCGGCGTAGTCTGCCGCTGTTGGTTCCACCTCCTCGACTATCGCCTGCTCATCTCCTTCGCCTCACAGACATTTCAGGGAAAAAGGAAAGAAACAGAAAACATCCGTCAGCGGGATAAACTTGGATAAGATTCTCAAGATAAGGCGAGCGAAAAGAAGCAATAGTAGGTGTAGTGCAAGTCACATATGTCAGTGTAAGTATATGTAAACAGATGTCACCATGTATATGTGTTAGGTTTAAGCATGGTATCGTCAATTGTCATGCTCCGCTTCCTAGTAGACGGAAACAGTGACGTGGTAAGCCCGCAATGTATTTACTATGAAAATACGTTAAGCATAATTAAGCAATATAACAATGTGCTAGAATAACAAGAATAATAAAATGAAACAACAACTTTATTTACATTCAAATTTACATACAACTGTTTGTAATAAAAAGATACAATGAGAAAAAAATGCCTAAATAATAGCATACTGAGAGTAAATACAAGCATGAGCTAAAAATCAGGTTGAGAAGCGAAGTGGTCCAAGTCTTCCGGACACGGCTCTATCTCCTTCGAATCTGGTCCCCCTGACGAACATTCCAAAGAAAGAATATAGAGGAATGTCATCAGCAAACTAACGCTCGGTAAGTTCCTAAAGAAGTTAAAGATGATAGTATATAAAGTGAAGAAAAACCAAGTAAAAGTGAACATGCATGTTTATATAATAGAGTATCTAAACATGTTTATTTACCGGTATAAGATAGTTATTCTAACATGGTTATTTATAGTTTGATAAAAAAAGTATTCATGTATACGAGAGGAGTTCATCTTACCCTGTGGACTATGGTAACATGTAGTACAAGGTCCCGTCATAACCCACGGGACAACGGCACGTGAATTCATGTAGGTGTCTTTTAAAGTGACCTCTCGTGCCGCGATATATGTTCCGTACCAATCTACCCCTTTATCCCCGCGTATTATATTGTATAGATTAAGATTACAGGTTTTGGTTGAATCCATGGATATAAAATGTACAGGTTCATGTTCAAAATGCAATCATGTGTTCAGATATTCATGTCAAGTTCATGTTAAGTTATAACCATGGTTCGGTCAAGTCGAGTCAAGTATCAAGTTTGAGTTGAATATTTGAATTCAAGTGTTCAGGTTCATGATCAAGTATTCAAATTCGTATTTGATTTTGGATTCTGGTTTGAGTTCGGATTCATGTTGAAATCAGAATCTTATAAAAGGATTTAGTTCTTGAAATTTCTTAAGTTTGGCAGTAATCGACAATGGCTGCATATGGACGGCAGGGTTTGTGTCTTTTTTCAAGACAATTGCCATTGATAACCCCGTTAAGTTGTCTAATCTGAATAGGCAAACACTCACTTTCTCAAGTTCCTTAGGGATCAAGAGGAAATACCGCTTAAACCTATATTAATCTATAGTCCTTAAATATTATTTGCATATCTCAAGGGTTTTTTATGAAAAATACTTTAATATAGTTTAAAAATAAATCTCGAGGGTGATTTGTAATATTTAGGGTTTTCATGAACATGTATTTTAATTGTTATGCTATTTTAGTGATAAAAACCTATCTTTTAAAAGTTTATGATATTTTTATGAAAACTAGCTCTTTTGGAAACTTAATGGTATTTTATTAAAAATTCTAATCTTTCATTTTAAAAATATAGTTTCATAATATGTTTTTATTGAAAATACAGATTTATAGTTTTATATAATTTCTAAAGTTTAGTTTTGTTTAGAAAAGTCGTATTTCTTAAAAGCCGTATTTTTATTTCCTTTCAAGACCGAATACTCCGTAAGGAGTTCTGCATCTCGCTCTACTATCCTAAGAATGTGCGATAATCCACACCATCTATTAGCGGGTCCCCTAACGAGAGTTGTAGAGGCGCAATTGCCAAGAATTTAAAATATCGATTTAAAAGAAACCCGTTTTTGAAAAAAATATGGTATTTTAATGTAAAACCTATTCTTTAAACCAACCATATATTTAGAACATCATGCTATGCAATCATAGTGTGCGTGTGGGGTAGGTCGTTACCTCGTGAAGGTTCTATAGGTAGGTAAACTAGTAATTTAAATAACGGTTATACTAAAGTTCATGGTATTTTAATGAACAAGTTCGTTATATGAGTATTTCATATGGAAATTTTCATTTCGTTAAAAAGATAAATGATGTGAATAAGGTTAAGGGTGATTTTTATAGTGTTTTTGTGATTTATTTTGCTTATCAAGTGGGTGAAAAGGTTTGAAAAGAAGTAATATCGGATCTAACTCCACTTTACCAATATGTTTTAAGAATGCGATTTTAGTTGAAAAGAAGGAGAGGGAGAAGGGACTTACGGTTTTATAACGTCAAGAAAAGCGTAAGGAAGAGATGGGGAGGGGCTCCGTGGCGTCGCGGTAGCTCCGGGATTGACTCCGATCTTCAACGAAAGAGAACTTGGTTGCTAACTCCACTTGCACTTAGAAAATTTTGGGAGAAATTGGATAGAAATTTCAGAATGGGTAGAGATAGGGCACATGTTGGTATTTATAGGGTAAAAATGAGAGAGGGTGTGAAATAAAATGAATTAAAATGGATTTAATGGTATTAATTGGGGATTTGAAGAGTCTCTATTTGATTGTAGGAAAATCAAAATGTGCAGGGGAGTTAAAGGGAGCAGAAAGGACTTGTGTGCAAAGCACAGAGAGATTTGGAGCATATCGGACCGTCGGCGGCGGCCATTTGATGGAAATGGGTGGTCGGATTTTGGGGTCTCGCCTCGAGATTCACGCCACGTGTGTAAATCTGTGTTTACTCCTCTTTGCACCTGTTTGATTTTTCTGAAACCTTTCAATTCCCCGTGAATTGCACGTGTAACCCTTGGGCTTCCGAAAAATTAAAAAGAAAAATCTTTAAAAATAATTGGGACTGATGGGAATCGAACGCACAGGCTATGTCATAGCAGTGTAGAGGCTTTACCAGTGAGATACAAGTTGCTTCTTGTTTTTATTGAACAAAAATAACTTATAACTCCTATACAGGCTGAAATACCCTTTTCTATACATTTAAACAAATAATTCTATACAGGGATTTCTGAGTCGTTACATTCTACCCTCCTTATAAAAATTTTGTTCTTGAAATTTACATTTACATAGAGACTAATTTTCAAAAAGGTAAGGGTCTCGTGCATGCATATCTTCTTCTCTTTCCCAAGTTGATTCTCCTGACGAATCCTTTTTCCATATCACTCGGACCAAGTTCACATCATGTTCCGTAATATCTTCACCTTTCGGTCCAGGATCTCAACTGGTTGTTGCTCGCAGGTTAGGTCGGTCTATACCATGAGCTCTGAGTGATCAAGTATATGGCCGAGGTCGCTTACATATCGTCGTAGTTGGGATATATGAAACACGTTGTGCACTCCTTCCAATGAAGGCGGTAGTGCTAAACAGTATGCCACTTCTCCAACTCGTTCGAGTATGTCGAACGGTCCTATGTACCTTGGACTGAGTTTACCTCTCTTGCCAAAAAGTATCACTTCTCTGTTTGGAGAGATTTTCAGGAATACATGCTCTCCAGGTGTCGACGTTTTGCATTTGTCCAATGTTTCTGTCGGTCTTGGGCTATGTGCATCCTTTTCCTGATCGTGCGAACCACGTCCACAGTTAACACGATAATCTCTGATCCAAGGAGTTCACGATCTCCAATGTCGTCCCAACTCAGCGGGGAACGACATTTCCGTCCGTAGAGTGTTGCGAATGGTGCCATCCCAACACTTGAAGCCGGTTTCCCGTCTAAACAATATGCATCCACGCGTATCCCTCGAGGAGAGGCTAGGACGTCCTTACTCGTTTCCTCAAAATAAAACGAGAAGACTGTTCGAGCTGGCACTGCGCAACAGGCTCATCAATCTGCCAGATCCAAGAAGCCCGTTGCAGCCAAACAACGTCAATGATCCCAATTACTGTCCCTACCACCGAGTGTTGGGTTATCCGATTGAGTATTGCCACGTCTTCAAAAACTGGATTGAAGACCAATACCTACAAGGCAAGTTTGCGCTGTCTGAAAAGTGGAAGGTAAACCCACCACAGCCGCACACTCCAAAGAAGACGGACGCACTGAGGACAACTTGTCACGTGATCTCTCACTCATTGATAGACGATAAAGAGGCTCCTTGCGCCGAGAAAACGAGGGCGGATTCTAAACCGGAACTTCTGTGGCCGTCAGACGAGATGATCGATACCTTCCTGAATGAGATTCGTCTGAAAGCTAAAGCCAATCAAGAGCGTGAGATGGCCATATTGGAAGGAGCTAAACGCCGGCGATTAGACGAAAGAGCCGAGGCACTCCCGTCAAATCAAAAGACATCCGCCGCGGATAAAAACAAATTCAAGACGAGGAAAAGGTTCGCTAAAGCCATATTAATGGGGATGAAGCTACCACCCTCTGAAAAAAACACTCTCGGTGGAGTAGAGATGCATCATAACTTCTGCTTATATCATCAGAAGATCATACATCCTACTGAAGGCTGCGACTCCTTTAAGTGTTGGTGGCAAGGGTATGTCGCCCACAGGCAATACGTCAACAGAACAAAGCGTGAAGCTCGTAGACAGCGGAAGAATACGACGGATGAGCATAAAAGAGTTGCCGGCAATTGTCGTAAGGATGAACCCGGGGGATCACGAGTTCTCACCTTCAGGAGCAACTCCGACGAAAAAGTAGCCCTCGACCCTCTCTTCAAGGAGTCCGTCTCTGAAGAATTGAGGAGTTGCGAGAACATTCAGCCGTGCAATTGCACGATACTCGAAGAGAATCTCGGACCCACAAACGACGGAGCGAACAAAAAGTATAAAGGAAAAGGAAAAATGGCCTTTGTCGCCAACACTCAACAGCAATCGAGTGGCCTTAGACCGATTATTCACCAAAACAACAAGCGGCAACCTCTCTATGAGAGGTTGAAACGTCCTTACTCATTTCCCCAGGATGAAACAAGGAGGCTGTTCGAAGTGGCGGTGCACAATACGCTTATCACTCTACCGGAGCCGAAATGCCAACCACAACTGAATGATATCAACACTCCTAATTACTGCCCTTACCACCAAGTATTGGTCCATCCGATTGAAAACTGCTACGTCTTCAAAAACTGGGTTGAAGACCAATACCACCAGGGCAAGTTCGTCATCTCCGAAAACTGGAAGGTGAGCCCGCCACAACCGCACGTTCCGAGAAAGATGGATACGCCGAAGGCATCATGCTCATTCATAGGGAAAGCCCCATAGACCGAAAAGTCAGTAAACTAGAGATTCGCCTCAAATACGGAGACGGCGGACCGAAACGTCCTTAAACTAATGACAGACCACTACGTCCTAAAACTAGCTGAGGAACGAAACGTCCTTAAACTACTACCGCATCATCCTCAGGCTGACGAGATAAAAAAAGAGAGAATAAAGAATTAAAAAAAAGAATAAAAAAAAATATAATAAAAAAATAAAAAAACGGTATGTCCATAAGCAAAATGGGCACGGATGAAAACCCGAAAGGGCTCCGTGAGTAAAAACAGCAGGGCTACCAGCGAGTGTTCGTGAAAACCCGAAAGGGCGCGACCTCGTAAAAAAAAATAAACAGAATAAAAAAACGGTATGTCCATAAGCAAAATGGGCACGGATGAAAACCCGAAAGGGCTCCGTGAGTAAAAACAGCAGGGCTACCGGCGAGTGTTTGTGAAAACCCGAAAGGGCGCAACCTCGTTAAAAGACACTTACATGGTCCTCTCGACCTTGTAAGGAGAAACCACCCGCGTGAGATCCTTACGACTCACAAGGGAGCAACACACTTAGGGATCCTCACTATTCCTAAGGAGAAAATACACTTGCGAGATCCTTACGACTCGTAAGGAGAACTTTCTTATGGGACCCCCACGGCTCATAAGATTTGAAAGTCTTAAGTTACAGAGACCTAAACCTGTGCTTAAGCAACCCCCCCACAACCTTCGATATGGCCCTACAAGTGGCTCAGTACTGACCCTTGTATACAATCCACGGGCGTGAATAAACATTTCCCTAACCAAGTCCCATCCGTGACTAGGGATATGTCCATATGGCGAACAACCCTTATAAGTCCTCTCGACTTACAAGGAGAAAACCCTCTTGTAGGATCCTTATGACTTACAGAGGAACATGCACTTAGGAATCCTCACGATTCCTAAGGAGAAAACACACCTACAAGATCCTCACGACTTGTAGGGAGAAATACCTTCGTGAGACCCTTACGGCTTATGAAGTCAAAAGCCTTAGTCGACAAGACCCTAACCCTGTTCGCTAAGCCACCTTCGTTCGACATCGACAGAGGAAAATGATGATTCGCTCCTGGCAACATCCCATTTATAGCGGTGCTGATGCCGAAATCGGTGTCTAATTCCAGGCTTACGGCGAAAAGCCAGCAAGCCGCACATGCATACAAAATAGCCGAAATGATGGGGCAACTTGCAATAAAAAGCACCAAGTAAAAATGTATGCATACAAAACAGCCGAAATGATTGGGCAACTCGCAATAAAAAGCAGCGAGTAAAAATAAAATAAATAGCCGAAATGATTGGGCACCGCGAAAAAAGAAGAAGCAAAAAGCCGAAACGATTGGGCAATCGCGACCTTCGCGATATAAAAGCTGAAATGATAGAGCATCACGGAAATAAAATAATAATATAAAAAAATGAATGAAACTTTTGCCCTACAGGTGAGATCACATCGATCCCTGTATACAATCCAGGGGCATAAACAAAGAGGGAACCATACCCTCCCAACAGGCTCTACCAGAAAGCGAAGCCAAATCTCGACGGTTCATAGACAACCTAGAGACAAACTCGACATTTGTCGCAATATTGCAGACGCGATGTCAACAAACGGAGCAAAAGAAGATCCCTAGCTTCAGGGTCTCGACGTCGATATCGACAACTTAGAGATCGCTAACGGCGTTTCTCCTCACTCCAACCAGATGCAGATATAACGCCAACAAAAGACCTCGCGGTCGAAACAAAGCGAAGCGACGGCAAAATCCCAGCTTCACCTCAACATTCGTCTCGATACAGCAGACGAGATGTCAACAACGGCGTTCCTTCGCAGTCCAGCAAGATGCAGACACAACGCCAACAAAAGACCTCGCGGTCGAAACAAAGCAAAGCGACGGAAAAATCCCAGCTCTACCCCAGCGTTCGTCTCGACACAGCAGACACAACGCCAAAGCAAATGAAGAGAAGGCCAAATACCTAGCTTCAGAGTCTTAATGGAAAGACATATAAAGCCTGAAAGACAACCGAAGATCATCTCACACCAGTGTGAAATGGTCACCACCTCGACGTTCATCTCGACACAGCAGACGCAACATCATCAAACAACGGAGCCATGGAAAACTCCCTAGTTCCAAACCTCTACGGTTCACCAACAACGTAGAGACAACCGCGACATTCGTCTCGATATAAAGGACGCAATGCCAGCAAGCGAAGCGAAGGCCAAATTCCTAGCTTCAGGGTCTTAACGGCAAGTCATATAAAGCCAGAAAGACAATCGGAGATCATCTCACAACAGTGCGGAGTGGTCACCACCTCGACGTTCGTCTCGACACAGCAGACGCAACATCATAAAACAGTGGAGCCACGGCAAAGTCCCTAGTTCCAAACCTCGACGGTTCACCAACAACCTAGAGACAACCGCGACATTCGTCTCGATATAGAGGACGTAATGCCAGCAAACGAAGCAAAGGCCAAATTCCTAGCTTCAGGGTCTTGACGGCAAGTTATATAAAGCCTGAAAGACTATCGAAGATCATCCCACACCAGCGCGGAGTGGTTATGACTCATCGGGGTTCTCCAAAATGAGCCTAACCTCAAGTAAAAAGTGACATGGAATATCCCTACGCTTGCTCTTTCGACGGTAATACTACCTGGAAGATTACTTGAAGACGTCTTGTCCAGCCCCCGAAGAGATCAGAGACACGACAATCGCAAGGCTACTCGAACAGCAAGATTGCATATCGAGGAATATATCAACCAACGCGACGGTATGACGGCCAAAACCCTAAGTACCACAGACCCTAACGGACCTCTGTCGTAAAGAGCAGAAGTTAACTGTGACGTTAGGATATTCTTGCGAGAAATGCTCGATTCGTCTCGACTTGTGAGGAAATTAGTGTCTTTGCGAGAAATGCTCGATTCGTCTCGATTCGTGAGGTAAAGCCTTAGGCAGCAGGGATTAAAAAACTTGTTTCCTAAGCACTGGGACCCTGCAAGTCGGTCTAAAACGGTCTCTTGCATACTATCCACGGGTCTCACTCTTCGAAGTCAAATCTTGATAATGAGGGAAACAACCGCTTACGGGTCCTCTCGATTCATAAGAGGGAAAAATTCTCTTATAGGATCCTTACGACTTATAAGAGAAAACGCACTTAGGAATCCTCACGATTCCTAAGGAGAAAATACACCTACGAGATCCTCTCGATCCGTAGGGAGAAAAGTCTTTGTGGGATCCTAACGGCTCATAAAGTTGAAAAGCCTTAGGTAGCAGACCTGAACCTGCTTCCTAAGCCATCACTACTCCCCAAGGTGTTCAAGACAGAATGTTCTATATCGCTTACAGGCTATGCTTACTAGAAGAATATGCCAATAGCAAAGCAGAAAATAAAAGGAAGGAGGCAAAAGATTTGTCATTCATACTCGGAAAATTCTTACATCAATGAGGACAATAAACAAAAGCAGCATTATTGAAATGTTTACAATGGCAGAACCTCAGATCCAGGGCATGGATTAAGGAATTCGAAAGTAAGGCCATCTAGAGTCTTTCTGGCCTTTCTGTTCATTCTCATGTGCATCCTCTCGCGCTCACGCGTGTCAAGATCTTCGGCAAGGCCCCCCATCCTTCGATAAGCAGTAATTATCGTTGTCTGTTGAAAAATTTGATGCAGAATGTCAATGAGGCCATCTCGCCGTTTCTTCGAGATCAGCCCTGACAGGTACACTGAATGCACCTTGTCTTCGGCATCATCCAGCGCATTAAGCGGCATGGCCTCGTGAAACCCCGGAAGTGCTCTCCAAATTGCTCCCAGCACGACTTTCAAGAGAGCAGAACGGCGAGGAAGCAACCAACCAACGCGTGCGTGCAGACGACCCATAATCTCCGCATACTGGGAGTCTGTAAACTCTTGGTTTTGGTGACGGCCCTGTACGCGGATATCCTCATAGGTAATGAATTCGTGCAGACTGTATAAATGAACAACCATAATGCCTGAAAGAAACACCATCGGAAGATTAGCAGTGAGAAAAAAAGACACAGGGAGTTAAACTCCTCGAAAGCAATGCTCTGCAGACAGGAGTGACACCTGTCAAAATTATGAGGAGAATTTGAACATTGGAACCCTAATAGGGTTTTCTTTAGTTCTCTTTAGATCCCTAGAGCAAAGCTCTTCTAGTGAAACCCTAAATGGGTTTTCTTTAGATCAGGGATCTATTGAGAGCAAGGCTCTTAAAATAGATTTAATCTAATCTAATTTAATTTTTACCTAAAAAATTCTTCAGAGTTTCAACTCTTAAAAATGCTTGAACAAAAGAGCAAGGCTCTGAATAAAAATTCTTATCAAGAGATGAAAATCATCTAAGGGACCAAACGTCCTATTTATAGGCATTAAGAGCCCTTTCAACTTCCAAAAGTTGCCGCAACGGTTGAGATTCTGCCACCGCTGCGTTCACGTTTGGGGCAACGTAAGCGCAACGGGGGGGGCATTTGTTTACCCCAGTCAGAGCAAAGCTCTGTTCAAATTCCAAGACGGGAGACGAAGCAACGCTTCTGTTTCCCCCAATCAGAGCAAAACTCTGTTTTGAAATTGAAGTGAAAATTAAAGTTAAAATAAATGAAGCAACGCTTCAGATCTCTTGCGCTGCGCGCCACGTGTCAAAATCAGACATGTCAGCGCAGCACCCAAGGCAGCGCACCCAATCAGAGCAAGGCTCTATTTAAAACAAAATTAAAGGAAGTAACGATTCAGTTGCGCTGCGCTCTGCGCTGCGCTCTGCGCTGCGCGACACGTGTCAGCGCAGTTGCGCTGCGCTGCTCGACACGTGTTAGCGCAGTTGCGCTGCGCTCTGCGCTGCGCGACACGTGTCAAGCGTAGGTGCGTTTGCGCCAAACAGAATTAAAATTCCAGTAAGATCTTTCTGTTCTTTTTAAAACAAGAAGATTGTCTTCTGTAAAACAGAAACCCTTGGATCAAAGATCCAACGGTGGGGAAAAATCCCCAAATCACTCAGAGAAAGATCTCTCTAACCAATTTAACAAATTAATGGGCACTATATAAAGGCCCCTAGACCCCAACTCCAAAAAAAAGAGGGGGAGGGAGAGAGAAAAAAAAACACATCAACACAAAAAGAAAAACAGAGAATTCCTTTAAAGAATTTTGAGAAGAGCTCAAAGAAAGAAAAGGTAAAAACCTTTAATAAAAGAAGAATCTCTTCTAAAAAAGATCAATGATCTAAGAACAAGATCAAAGATCTTCAACAAAAAGATAATAATAACAAAGGCATTGCCTTTTTTATGAACCACTGGTTCTGTAATCTTAAAAGATTCTTTTCTTGAGTCCGAAATTGGATCAAGATATTAAAACAGTGCCTTGCACTTGTAAAATCTGCACTGTTGCGCTCCTGGGTTGGCGCAAGCCACCAGAGAGCGCCACGTGTCAGCTCCAAAACCACTTGCGTTTTGCGCTTTTAAAATAGAGCATTTCTCTCTGAAATTGGCGCAACTTACCAAAGCGCGCCACGTGTCAGCAGCGCAACAGCGCAGCGCACTGCGCTTGCGCTCACCGGAGCGTGACACATGTGACGCCCACATGCGCTTGCGCTCATTAATTGGCGCAAAGCGCCTGACAGGCCACATGGCCACTGTCAGATAATTAATGCACTGCATTATTGAAAAGAAGGGCCGGGCCCAATTGAAAAAGGCCCAATAAAATGCCATGCATTATTTTTAAAAGGGCAGAGCCCAAGCAAAGGTCTGTCAGACCAAAACAGATGCTCTGCATCATAAAAATAAAGGGACAGAGCCCAAATAAAATAGGCCTTACAGGCCAAAATAAAATGCAGTGTATTATTAAACAGGGGCAAAGCCCTAGCATAGGCCTAATAGGCCGAAGACCAAAAAGAAAAACGTTGATCATCTTCAACTGGACTTAGCCCAATTCTGGACGTAAGTCCTCAAATTAAATTGACTGAGCACGAATGCTCTCCTAAATCAATTTACACCCGGTTCGGGGGTACATCTCCGAACTCCTCTGAAATTTGTCGTTGTAATCCTTCAACGACGCCCGAGAGGTGACGAGTCCCGACAACCACACATCATTATGGACTCAAGCGTCCTTAAACCAACTCACGGACTCAAGCGTCCTTAAACTTCCGGACTTAAGCATCCTTAAACTCCCGGACTCAAGCGTCCTTAAACTTCCAGACTCAACCGTCCTTAAACTTCCGGACTCAAGCGTCCTTAAACCAACTCACGAACTCAAGCGTCCTTAAACCAACTCCCGAACTCAAGCGTCCTTAAACTCCCGCGGACTCAAGCGTCCTTAAACTCCCGGACTCAAGCGTCCTTAAACCCCCGGACTTAAGCGTCCTTAAACTTCCGGACTCAAGCGTCCTTAAACCAACTCATGGACTCAAGCGTCCTTAAACTCCCGGACTCAAGCATCCTTAAGCTCCCGGACTCAAGCGTCCTTAAACTTCCGGACTCAAGCGTCCTTAAACCAACTCATGGACTCAAGCGTCCTTAAACTCCCGGACTCAAGCGTCCTTAAACCCCCGGACTCAAGCGTCCTTAAACTTCCGGACTCAAGCGTCCTTAAACCAACTCATGGACTCAAGCGTCCCTAAACTCCCGGACTCAAGCGTCCTTAAACAAATGGACCACTATGTCCCTAAACTGGAACAATAGAGCCCCCAAAGGCTCTTTTACCGGATCTAAACGATCCCGTTTAAGTTGATCTTAGCCTCAAACATGGCTAACGTATCCTTAAACATTCAAACAGACTTTAGTCCCAAATTGGACTATAAGACCCCTAATCAACTTTGGTTCAAGGGTACATCTCCGAACTGCTCTGACACCTGTCGTTGTAATCCTTCAACGTCGTCAGAGAGGTGACGGGTCCCGACGGCCATACATTCAATGGACCACTATGTCCCTAAACTGGAACAATAGAGCCCAAATGCTCTTTTGTCGGATCTAAACGATCCCGTTAAGTTGATCTTAGTCTCAAATTGGACTAACGTATCCTTAACAAACGTTTGAGTTGATCTTAGCCTCAAATATGGCTAATGTATCCTTAAACCAAAACCCCAAACCCAAATCTAAATAAATACGGATTTGG
Source organism: Agapanthus africanus (assembly GCA_030015575.1). Classification (NCBI taxonomy): domain Eukaryota; kingdom Viridiplantae; phylum Streptophyta; class Magnoliopsida; order Asparagales; family Amaryllidaceae; genus Agapanthus; species Agapanthus africanus. The sequence continues at coordinate 783,820,663 of CM057341.1, forward strand.
ACTAATCCACGTCCTACGGGCGACGACATCACTTAGTCTCCGTATACAATCCACGGGCAACCACAAACAAAACAAACACCCACGACACGAAGTGAAATTCTGGAGAAGGAGAAAGTGGTTACCGCGATGCGGTAGCGTAATTAACTGCAGGGGTTTGCGCCTGCAGGGAAGAGCGTCCCCACAATCAAAAACCCCTCAAGCGAGGGGGAATCTGACGAAGCCTGTTACATCGGCCGCATCTGTCTAAACCTCCGATACACGGTGCCATAAATCAACTTGGCATCTTCGGAGAGGTGGACGGATAAAACCAAATAGCATCTGCCCCGAATCTCAGGCAAGACGTCCATGTCTTGGCCGCCGTTCGGAGGGGAACATATTCTGGCACCCCCGGTTGCCCGTCGAAACACTATGCGTCCACGCGTATCCCTCGAGGAGAGGCTAGGACGTCCTAACTCGTTTCCTCAAAATAAAACGAAAAGACTGTTCGAGCTGGCACTGCGCAACAAGCTCATCAATCTGCCAGATCCAAGACGCCTGTTGCAGCCAAACGACGTCAATGATCCCAATTACTGTCCCTACCACCGAGTGTTGGGTCATCCGATTGAGGATTGCTACGTCTTCAAAAACTGGATTGAAGACCAATACCTACAAGGCAAGTTTGCACTGTCTGAAAAGTGGAAGGTAAACCCACCACAGCCGCACACTCCAAAGAAGACGGACGCACCGGGGGCAACTTGTCACGTGATCTCTCACTCATTGATAGACGATAAAGAGGCTCCTTGCGCCGAGAAAACGAGGGCGGATTCTAAACCGGAACTTCTGTGGCCGTCAGACGAGATGATCGATACCTTCCTGAATGAGATTCGTCTGAAAGTTAAAGCCAGTCAAGAGCGTGAGATGGCCATATTGGAAGGAGCTAAACGCCGGCGATTAGACGAAAGAGCCGAGGCATTCCCGTCAAATCAAAAGACATCCGCCGCGGATAAAAACAAATTCAAGACGAGGAAAAGGTTCGCTAAAGCCATATCAATGGGGATGAAGTTACCACCCTCTGAAAAAAACACTCTCGGTGGAGTAGAGATGCATCCTAACTTCTGCTTATATCATCAGAAGATCACACATCCTACTGAAGGCTGCGACTCCGTTAAGTGTTGGTGGCAAGGGTATGTCGCCCACAGGCGATACGTTAACAGAACAAAGCGTGAAGCTCGTAAACAGCGGAAGAATACGACGGATGAGCATAAAAGAGTTGCTGTCAATTGTCGTAAGGATGAGCCCGGGGGATCACGAGTTCTCACCTTCAGGAGCGACTCCGACGAAAAAGTAGCCCTCGGTCCTCTCTTCAAGAAGTCCGTCTCTGAAGAATTGAGGAGTTGCGAGAACATTCAGCCGTGCAATTGCACGATACCCAAAGAGAATCTCGGACCCACAAACGACGGAGCGAACAAAAAGGATAAAGGAAAAGGAAAAATGGCCTTTGTCGCCAACACTCAACAGCAAACGAGGGGCCTTTGACCGATTATTCGCCAAAACAACAAGCGGCAACCCCTCTATGAGAGGTTGAAACGTCCTTACTCATTTCCCCAGGATGAAATAAGGAGGCTGTTCGAAGTGGCGGTGCACAATAGGCTTATCACTCTACCAAAGCCGAAATGCCAACCACAACTGAATGATATCAACACTCCTAATTACTGCCCTTACCACCAAGTATTGGGCCATCCGATTGAAAACTGCTACGTCTTCAAAAACTGGGTTGAAGACCAATACCAATAGGGCAAGTTCGTCATCTCCGAAAACTGGAAGGTGAGCCCGCCACAACCGCACGCTCCGAGAAAGATGGATACGCCGAGGGCATCATGCTCATTCATAGGGGAAGCCCCATAGACCGAAAAGTCAGTAAACTAGAGATTCGCCTCAAATACGACGACGGCGGACCGAAACGTCCTTAAACCAATGACAGACCACTACGTCCTAAAACTAGCTGAGGACCGAAACGTCCTTAAACTACTACCGCAACATCCTCAGGCTGACGAGATAAAAAAAAGAGAATAAAGAATAAAAAAAAACAAAAAAATGGTATGTCCATAAGGAAAATGGGCACGGATGAAAACCCGAAAGGGCTCCGTGAGTAAAAACAGCAGGGCTACCGGCGAGTGTTCATGAAAACCCGAAAGGGCGTGACCTCGTAAAAAAAAAATAAACAGAATAAAAAAACGGTATGTCCATAAGCAAAATGGGCACGGATGAAAACCCGAAAGGGCTCCGTGAGTAAAAACAGCAGGGCTACCGGCGAGTGTTTGTGAAAACCCGAAAGGGCGCAACCTCGTTAAAAGACTCTTACAGGGTCCTCTCGACCTTGTAAGGAGAAACCACCCGCGTGAGATCCTTACGACTCACAAGGGAGCAACACACTTAGGGATCCTCACTATTCCTAAGGAGAAAATACACTTGCGAGATCCTCACGACTCGTAAGGAGAACTTTCTTATGGGACCCCCCACGGCTCATTAGATTTGAAAGTCTTAAGTTACAGAGACCTAAACCTGTGCTTAAGCAAACCCTCCACAACCTTCGATATGGCCCTACAAGTGGCTCAGTACTGACCCTTGTATACAATCCACGGGCGCGAATAAACATTTCCCTAACCAAGTCCCATCCGTGACTAGGGATATGTCCATATGGAAAACAACCCTTATAAGTCCTCTCGACTTACAAGGAGAAAACCCTCTTGTAGGATCCTTATGACTTACAGAGGAACATGCACTTAGGAATCCTAAAGATTCCTAAGGAGAAAACACACCTACGAGATCCTCACGACTTGTACGGAGAAATACCTTTGTGAGACCCTTACAGCTCATGAAGTCAAAAGCTTTAGTTGACAGGACCCTAACCCACCTTTGTTCAACATCGGCAAAGGCAAATGATGATTCGCTCCTGGCAACATCCCAGTTGTAGCGGTGCCGATGCCGAAATCGGTGTCTAATTCCAGGCTTACGGCGAAAAGCCAGCAAGCCGCACATGCATACAAAATAGCCGAAATGATGGGGCAACTTGCAACAAAATCAGCAAGTAAAAAAAAAATGTATGCATGCGAAATAGCCGAACTGATTGGGCAACTCGTAATAAAAAGCAGCGAGTAAAAATAAAATAAAAAGCTGAAATGATAGAGCATCGCGGAAATAAAATAATAATATAAAAAAATGAATGAAACTTTTGCCCTACAGGTGAGATCACATCGATCCCTGTATACAATCTAGGGGCATAAACAAAGAGGGAACCATACCCTCCCAACAGGCTCCACCAGAAAGCGAAGCCAAATCTCGACGGTTCATAGACAACCTAGATACAACCTCGACATTTGTCGCAATATTGCAGACGCGATGTCAAAAAACGGAGCAAAAGAAGATCCCTAGCTTCAGGGTCTCGACGTCGATATCGACAACTTAGAGATCGCTAACGGTGTTTCTCCTCACTCCAACCAGATGCAGACACAACGCCAAAGCAAATGAAGAAAATGCCAAATTCCTAGCTTCAGAGTCTTGACGACAACTCATATAAATCCTGAAAGACAATCGGAGATCATCTCGCACCAGCGCGGAGTGGTCACCACCTCGACGATCGTCTCGATACAGCAGATGAGATGTCACCCCAGCGTTCTTCCCCCAGCAGGATTCGGACGCGCCAAAGCAAATGAAGCGAAGGCCAAATACCTAGCTTTAGAGTCTTAACGACAAGTCATATAAAGCCTGAAAGACAACCGGAGATCATCTCACACCAGTGCGGAGTGGTCACCAGCTCGACGTTCGTCTCGAAACAGCAGACGCAACATCATCAAACAGCGGAGCCATGGCAAAGTCCCTAGTTCCAAAGCTCGACGGTTCACCAAAAACCTAGAGACAACCGCGACATTCGTCTCGATATAGAGGACGCAATGCCAGCAAGCGAAGCAAAGGCCAAATTCCTAGCTTCACGCTCTTGACGGCAAGTCATATAAAGCCTGAAAAACTATCGGAGATCATCCCACACCAGCGCATATGATGGTTATTTTCTTACAATAGACGTCCGCCACTGTGCCACGATATGCGCATCGCACAGCGATTTAAAACGGTTTGGCATGCATTTCCTTCAGATATTTACATGTATAAATTTGATGTTTACATGTATAGTTTTGATGTATATCATATTGGTTCTCATATTGGATTTAGACATTGATGTCTTCCCCATGACTCTAATGATTGCGGGATGCTTGAAGGAGTTTTATTTTCGAGTTATCTGCTCATTGTTCATGCGCATGCATTGCGCTATGATGCGTTTTATGTATTGATGATTTCGGAGCTCCGACGACTTGGACTTTTTACTGAAATGTTTTAGTATTGAGGGATTTAAATTTAAATCCGGGGACCGAATTTCTTTAATGGGGGAAGATTGTAATATTTCAGAAAAATAAAATATTATTTTGGGAATTTTTATAATTAAATAATATTATATTGAATATTTTAATATTGCGGTATAATTAAATACCGATAAATTGGGAAGAAATTGGAAAATTATGGAAATTACTAAAAAGATGGTGTTTTATGTGAATTATGTAAATTATAAGTTTTTATGAATAATTATATGCAAATTTAGTGCTAATCGCGATCAAAAATCGCTAATCGCGCATTAAGCTTGTTTTGTGCAAAACATGCATATGTCTTCATTAGCACTTGTTACATTTTTCTCATGGCTTTTCTTCATGTTTTATATCATGGTTGTTATTTTTAGTTGAGAGGGGAAAAGATTGGAAAAGAAAAGAAAAAGAAAAGGGAATAAAGAATGGAGGGATGGGCATGAGAGAGAGTGAGAGGGTAAGGGGTCAAACCTTGGACCAACTCCCATTCCTACTTCATTTTATTCACCATCTTCTCTCCTCTTCCACACCCTTGCTGCTGCTGCTGCTGCCGCCCTCACTCCCCCCTCTTCAATACTCTCAAACACCATTAAAAACACCTCAAAACTCAAGCCCCACTTCATTAAAAATGTGCATGAGCTCACTACCAACACATTGGACCAAGAAAGCTTTCATTTTGGACACTTGGGGCAACTCAAGAATTTTCTTGAGTTGCCAAATGAGGTATTCTATTAACCATTAGTCTAGTATTTCCATTGCTTTTACATCCATGTTAAATTAGAACCGATTTGGTGTCGTTTAATGAGACTTGGGAAATTCTAGTTAGGGTTTATGGAATTTGAGAGTTGTGGTGTGTAATTGAGCTCAGTAGAGGCCACACAAACCCCATAATGCTAGAATTCAGACCCAAACCAAAGACTAGAACCCCGGAATACGAACTTAGAAAACCCGATATCGGAAAATTGTGGATTCTGTGAGTGAAATGAAATCTGCTAACACCCGGGTGACCTGAAAATTATTTAGCAAATACAGAGAGATGTGCAGGTGATTTAGAGCATACCCTAAATACCCGAGACCCCACTTCCACCTTTAGGCCGCAGATTTATTCAATCTGGCCGCAATTTGCGGCCAGGGTGGGTTGTTTTTGGTTCGTGCTTCGTCTGTAGCTCCATCTCCTGTAAACTAGACCCTTGGCATATGCAAAATTGACTAATTTGACCTAGGGTAAAATCTGGGACCATTTTCAAGAGTTGTTGTTTTGATTCGGGGTTTCGTTTTACGTATTTTGAATTCTGGACTTTTGTGATTTGTGTCGTATTCGATCACTTGACGTTTGTACGTCGAAATCGAGTATTATTTGGTGGTTTTGAAAGCGTAGTCCATAGGTTCTAACCTGTAGGATTTTAGCGTATTGTTTTGATTTTGAATTGGGTTTTAATGCGATGCGATGCGTTATGATGTGTAGGTACCCCACGAAGACTTCGAGACGACAAGCAAGCACGTGGCGACGTCGGCAACGGAAAGCGAAGAGCAAAGTGAGTGGATTATATCTACGGGGAAGTCGGGTGGATGGCGTATAGTACCCCCGCAGTTCGTAGCATAGTGTATAGTATATATATTATATGGATATATTTATATGTTATTATGAGGTTATGATTATCTAGATAGACTTTGGGAGCCATGGATATTTTAGTGTCATTGGAGGATGGTGTCGCTAGTTGGTTTAGTCGCGAGCCTTAGAATAAGGTTTACACCCACACGCACACACATGATTATTTTTATACTTGTGCGTATATGGGGATATGTATATATATACACACACACATAGGTATGGGACTATGTATATATATACGTATACCTACACATGGATGATGAGGATTGTACATGATACTGGAGATGAGTCGATGAGCTTGGGCATGGTGCCATGAGATTGGTGATTTGATGTGGTTCGTATTTGGGATACGACATGAGATTTTAGCGGACCCTTTGGCGTGGTATTTTCATACACGCATATATATAGATGGTATCAGTTTGTACTAGACCTAGATCAGTACCTAATACAGGACGTGATGATAATGGATACCAGATGAATGATGAGATGAATGCGATATTTGACCCGTACCCAAATTTGGGATGCCGTACGATGGATTTACCGTATGAGCCTTATATTGATGATAGATCCGCACTATTGACTTGAGGATGTCATATGATATATTGTATCGTACGCGGTACTATTGAGGCGAGATCATCGACTATTATATATGTATATAAATATCGACTCATATTTAGGTGGTTTCCATACCCTTTCGATTAGCTTGTTAGTTAGATCCGTAGTTTACTTAGTAGATGTTAGACTAGACCCGAGTCATACCTATTTCAAAACTAACGAATCGTAAGTATTTTAAAGTCAGGCCAAGGGATTCTACGGATATTTTCAAAAGACGTATCTTTTCTTAAAAACACCGTAGCCCTTATTTTTTTTCTAAAAACCCCGATTCGTCTTATTTCAAATGGCAAAACTGTATGACATTTACATATTGATGCAGATTCTTCACTGTTGCATTTATTATTCATTTTCCGTATATTCTTGCTATTCGCATCGCATGGCATGTTTAAATGTGTTTATTGTTATATTAAAACTATGCTGTCAGGACACCAGCACCATTATCGATGATGCGTATGTTCCACGTACACCTGCTTGCCGGCTCACACACTTCATCATCGATAATTGCCATGTCACTACACAGTAGGATTGTTGCATCAGGATATGACTACTTGTACATCCATATTGGCGTACACACATATTGTACACCCATACTTGCATACATACGTATTGCACATACATAGATGATTCTGGCTTGATTTTGGAGATTTGGGAACTGCAAGATATATTTTAAAAACTGGATTCATTTAAAAGAGCGGTTTTCCCCTCGATGTGTGCATATTACTGTTCCATGTTGCATGATATACAGATATGCTTACATTTCTCACATGTCGCATATATCATGCTTTATGATTTACACATTGAGATATGCCGTTTTTATGAGATTTTTGGATTTGAGAACCATGGTCATTTTAAAAGAAAGTATGCATTGTTAAAAACCCGGTTTCTCTTGATATGATATTTCAGTGCGTCCACCATGCGTTTTCTCGGTTCTGAGACGTGTGACATGTGAAACCCGATTCGAGGAGCTGGATGAGGCCGATTACGGGTACATGGTGGACCCGGAATGGTACCCCGGGGAGTGAACGGATTGCTGTGCTGCAGACGGTGAGCCTGGCAGTGGGACCACTACCTACCGGTGATAGTATTTAGGCTCGGTGGATATCCGGAGGATACCGACCGGAGTCGAGAGATGATATGGGCCGATCCGGACTGACGGAGCCCGTGGGCCGATCCGGACTGACGGAGCCCGTTATATGAGGATTTACGTGCCGATGCTGGGCACGGGTTTCATAATGTTTTCGAGTGTCGATGCTGGGTACTCAGGTTCCATGATTTTGACGTGTTGCGAGGGACACACGTTGATTTACATCCTCATTTTCCATGCATATGCTTTATGATATTTAACTGCATGATGTTTTGTGTCATTGGGTGACTCGTGGACGAGATCCACATACATACAGACATGATTACATTGATGATACCTCATAATTATGATATGTTGCTACCTGAGGCACTGACACGAGCACTTGGTATTACACTGATGTATAGATGTTTACCCTTGCCACCTTATCATGCTTCAGACTTTATCATATTGAGGATATATATTATTACCGATCGTTTGACCTAGGATGAGTCATACATACGATTTCTACTTTGTGATGTTTTCTATTCACGAGTTGGCAACTCACCCCCATTGTGCCACAGTTCTTGCAGGTTTTGCCGTATAGGTTTCATTGCGGCTTTTCTGGCACACTGCTTCCTTTCTGGGTGATTGCTTTGGTAGGTGGGTTCACTTGCATCGTGACCACCATTGTACTTATTTATTTTCAGTTGTATCTAGTAAAATTCCATCAACCAGACTTGTATATTTGTTTCAGACTTAGAAACCGGTTGTATATTCTTACGACCGTAGAGTCGCGCTTGTATTATTATGGTTTTCTTGCTGTTTTGAGTTTCCTTTTCAGTTTTGATCATCGCCCTTCGGCGTTGTATATTATATTGCTTGCGTGGTTGTGACCGTCGATTGATGAAGAGCTAGCTCCCGCTTAGGGATGCCTTTTATCATTATGCATATATTATTCTTGTTGTACCCCGTTTGGGGCCAGTATTTACAAAGGAAACCCTGCCGAAATTTTCAGAAAAGACTTGAGGTTTTAAAAATGCATATTCGTCTTACTTATTTAAAAACCTTGTTTTTAAAAAACATGTTTTCTTCACTTCTTGAAAACTAGTTTTCCTTATTTAAAATGGTTTTAGATTTCTGGGCTTTTGGCTTACTTGAATTAGATGAGGTTCTATAGACTTCATATGATTCAAGGGCCAGTCACGTGCTATTTCGGGTCGTGACACATTTAAAATCACATAAAATATTTTAAAAATACATTGCATGGCCTGCTTGATACCCTGACCCTATGGTAGCATCCGCTCATCTTGTTCTCGTCCCGTTCAATGAAACAGACTTGTTTGGATGGCTACGCGCACGTACCTGCATCCGTTCTTGGGGGTATGCATTTTCGTTACCCGGATATCCAATTTTAGTTTTGATCGACACGTATATTTTCCGTATTTTAAAACTGGATTTTTAGACCCGACCCGGGCGTGTTTTGGACTATTTTTGTATTAACCAAAATCTCAAAATTAACTAATATTATATTAATATATTTTCTAACTGTTATTATATATATTTTACGTTTAAATTTTATATAACTAAATTATTATTATTTTTTAATTCAAATCAAAACAGAATTCTCACTCCTCTCTCTCTCTCACTCCTCTCGATCTCTCTCTTCTCTTTCTTTCTCTCTCTCTCTCTCCTCTCTCGCTCTCTTCTCTCTCTCTTATATATATATATTAATTCTTTTATAAAAACCCATCCCTTATTTAACACCTATGTCTCTCTCTCTCCTCTCTCTTCGTCTTCTTCTTTATTTTTTCTTTTTCCCGCCTTCCTTCTTCGTCCTCGTGGCCGCGTGAACCCACGCCCGTGCTCGCTCGTTGCCATCGCCACCACCACCGACGCCCACGTAGGCCTCCCCTCATTACCAGCACCGACTCCTTTTCTCTCTCTCTCTTCTTCTTCTTCTTCACCTCCGTTCTTCTCCCGCCTTCTCCCGACTGCACAACATCGCCTCACCTCCGCGCCTCACCGCCGTTACCGTCCCCTCGACCCCGATCTCCTCATTCATCATCATCTCCTCCTCAACCTCATATCCTCTCCTTCCCCGCAAACCCATGATACCTACAACCTGACGAACCCACTGCGACCATCTTCTCCTTCACCTGCACCCTCCATCGCCGGCGACCCCCACTTCGTCGTCGCCTCTGACCTCACGTCCATCCTCTCTCCTCACAACATCACGACCCATCATCCCACTGCAGCCTAACCCTAGAAACCCTAACCCTAGCCTTCGACTGCCCACGCCTGCACACACCTCGCCTCATCGCCGGCGATCCCACGACCAGTCGTCACCATCCCCGTCGTAACCACCACATCTCCTTCCATATCACCTCCCTCTTCCTCTCCCCTGCACCAAGCAATCCCGACCCCTGCACACCGACAAGAACTCAAGAAATCCACAGCTGCCCTTTCCATAAAACCTTGCCGGAAAACCCATTGATGTCATCTCCCCTGCCTCGTCTCTGACTCCAGAGCACTCACACCCTTCAAACGTCAGCCTTCTCTTCTTCTTCCTCTTCTTCTTCTTCTTCTTTTCTCTTCTCTTTCTCTTTCTTGATCTTGTTTTTCCGGTGATCGCCGGAGAACCATTGCCGACATCACCACCTTACAGCCTCCTCTGACCCCAGAACACCACACCAACCAAACCCCGCTCTCCCTCTTTTTCTTCTCCTTTCTCTTTCTTCTTCTCCTTCAACTTCTTCTTCTCTTTTCTTTTCTACATTCTTGGTTTTTCCGGTCACCGCCGGAGCCGTGCCGCTGCTGACGATCCGAGCAACCCAGTGGACATCCCTAGCCAGCATGGTCACATCCTTGCTTTGCTTGGTTCAGTTCTATACGTCCGCGTGTGCATCGAGACTTTTACCGACATTGGACGCTGCGTACGCATTCCGTATTGTGATCCATCGTGGCAAGTTTATCTTGCTACATGCTATCACTACTACAAATAAGGGTTGCCCTTACGGATATATCCGTAGGGACGAAAAAATAACCTGTAGGTGCAAACGCCGTAGGTGCAAGTTGAATCCCTGAACTTGCCTCTACGGGCGAAAACTTGCCCCTACGGAGTTCTGTGTAGGTCCATGTTCACCTACGGAATAGGCCGTATGGGAAAAAAAGTTATTTTATTTACGGTTTTTTAAAATATATTAACTGTACCCACGGAGGTATCCGTATGGCCAAGTACTATCCCCTACGGATACATGCGTAGGTACATATCCGTAGGGGCAAAATATCAGAAATCCTGATATTTTTCCCCTACGGATAACTCCGTAGGGGCCTTTGTTTGCCCCTACAGATATATCTGTAGGGGCAAGCCCAATCCCCTGATACTGAGATCAGGGGGGAAATATCAGTTAATGCTGATATTTTGCCCCTACGGTTTAAACCGTAGGGACAACATGTGTACATACGGATTAATCCGTAGGTACACATTATATGTTTTTTTTAAAAAAAAAGGGCTGCTTGATTTTTTCTCACCCTGTGCACAATAATATATATATCAATAAAATATAAAATTAATCATCATACAACATATATCGCAGTATTCATAATCACATCTCACGCATATAATATACAAAAGAAACCCAAAAACTGAATATGATATAAATATAAACCAATATCAATATCAATATCGTTTCAAAATATAGTACAATATGTATCATATAAATAAATACATGTTTCTAAAAATAAGAATCAAAAAGCTACCCTTGCTCGGTCCAGCTCCACCTCTGATAAACGATAGAATCTGGCGCGCCTGCTCCTCGGTCAATAAACCATGCAATTCGGCGCGTGTGGGAGTCTGAGCGGCCTGTGGAGCTGGCGATGTGGTCTACGCAGCCGCCGTTGAGGTAGTAGCTTGCGGAGCCGTGGCTGCGGGAGTCTGAGCGGGCGGTGGAGCTATAGGAGCTGTCTGCGGAACCGCGGCCGATGTAATGGCTTGCGGAGCCGCAGCCGAAGGAGATGCATGTGGAGGCTCGGCCGATGTACCCTGTCGCGTCTGGACCTAACGTGTGTAAGAAGCGTGTAAGAACTGTGTATTATTCGAATTCGTATCATTATCAAGTTATTTCGAAACCCCATTTGGATATCTAGTTTGGAAAACCGTTGTTTATTTTAATTACATATGTATGTATGATTAATCAAACCTAAGTCTAAAACCAAATAAGCTCAAGCTACATACTAATTATGGATATGTTGATATCTATAATATGACATGATATTTTACTATAAAGTAGTATACATACCAGCATCTCCTTCAACTCCTGAACGGTGGCCCTCAAGCTCTCCAGTTCCTGCTGGACACGTCGCTCACTGGAGACGGACGAAATAACCGCCGGGGTGGAGTCCAACCTCATATGGGCCCTGCTAGGGCCCAGTCCCCGGCCTCTCTCCCAACCTCCGTGGTGCCCTCCGTGTGCGGCGTCCAGAACTGGGGTCAGCAGCCTCGGATCGCTCTGTCCGGTAAAATCGATCCCCGAGGTCTCGGCCTGCTCAACCACCCGCTCCTACACCCACATTAAGCAGTAAAGTATAAGTATAAAATTTAAACTTGAACCTTCCAAAACTAAAATTTCAAATATGGGTAGAATAAATATTAACACTTACGCAATACTCCTGGGTAGCGACGTCGGGATATCGAAGCTCGCCCGTGGCGGGATCTGTCGAGGTGCCGTGGACGGCAAGATATGCGGACATCACGCTCGGTGTACCACCTTGCGCCACGGTCTGAGCTGTCTGCAATATTAGAAAATAACTCTTAATATTAGAAATATTAGAAAATAACTCTTAATATTGCAGAATATCACAAAGGTCGGTCTATTGTAATTTATCGATAACTCCATGGCTCGAGTAATATTCCTCGAGCCACCTGTGTAAGTGGGGCGACCCCTCTTCGCCGACTTCCTGTTCTCTGTATTCTGAGCGGCCTGTTTCTGCACAACGCATTAACATTTAGTTTTCTAATTAAGGAACACAAAAAAATAAATTATATCCTAAACAATGAATTACATTTAAAATACATACCTGTTTGCGTTGGGAGTCGAAATATTCGCACAATAGAGGCCATGTCTCTACGTCGACTCTCGCAAACGCTGGAGTAGATAGGAGGGTCGCCCTCTCTGCCTCGGGGGTCGCCATCCACAGGGAGTAGCAGTCGGCTTTCAGCTCATTCCTGTTGTATCGGACCTTGGTCTGCATGTTCTTCATCAGGCCATTGTACAGAGCATGAAGGTCGAGCACCCTCCCACGGTGATCAGGGTCGGGTACAGGCTGAAAATCGTAATCCGACTGAAAATACAAAAAAAACATTGTTATTAGATTGCAAGTGTTAATAATAAATATATTGGATAAATCAAATGAAAATATATATTAATACGTACCCGAGCCTGATCAAAGAAGAGGGCGAATGAGTGCGGTGCTGCTCGCCCCACTCAACGTGAAGTGGATAGTTCTTCACGAGCCGGCTCTCGTTCCCCATATACCGGCCGAACCTCTCGGCATGAGGATCGGTATAGCGATATTCAAGGGTAAAAAAGAGGGGGAATGCTGCCTCCCCCCTAGCTCTGTCAGGCCTCAGCCTATGGGACTGATTCGGGCCTCGAGTCCCCCTCTGGGGATGGGGAGGCCCTGCGTCTGCACGAAATATCAAGACAATCAATATTAAGACAAAGTTGTATTAAGAAATCAAGCTTAAACGAAAATTGAAGTGTGATATATACCTCCGGTGACTATCGCACGAGCCTGGGCCCGGGCAGCAGCACGAGCGGGACGATAGTTCCTCCGGTGAGGAACAACCGGGGTCCCAGATGCGGACGCATCCCCTCCAACTAGAAAATAAACATTGACGCTAAATTTCTATGAAGTTCATATTTATTCTATAGAGAATATGTAAAATGAATAAATATTTTATATTTATTCATACTAACCTGCAGACGATGCGGAGGGTATGGAAGCGGCAGGAGTGGCCCCTGCGGAAGATGTGGACTCACCACCTATAATTAGACAATTAAAAATAGATTATATAAGTAATTGCAAAAAGAATGTGTAGATCAATAATATAACGTTCTAAATCAATATGCATGCACTATAGGATATATAAATATACCCGCAGGTGCGGTGGTGTTACCACCTACAGCTAGACAATAATAAAAATTGCTAAGTAAGAGTAAAAGGAATGTGTGTATATTTATGATATAGCATTCTAAATCAATATACATGCATTTATGATATATAAACATACCTGGAGGAGCGAGAGTGGCCTCTGTCCCAGATGTGGACGCATCACCAACAACTAGACAATCAAACATTGACAATATAAGTAATTTTGACATAAACAGGCATGAATATCTGTAATATTACATTCAAAATGGATATGCATGCAGTATACCTGGAGGTGTGGCAAAATCCACACGGAAGGAGGCATTCGAATGGGTCTCCGATCTGGGTGCAAGATCGGCCCTCTGAAGCTCCCTACGTAGCTCTCCGGGCGACAGAACCGCTCTGCTTCTGCCTCTGCCACGGCTGGAGCTCCTACCGCCTCTTACTGCTCCCGACATCGTCATCAAATCTAGATAAACGGTTCGTGGACGCATTAGACAATCATTAAAAGTATTGACTATATATGTATAGAGCGTAAAATGTGAAGTAATAATATAACATTACTGATAACCTTTTTCGTTTCGTGGGCGCATTATACATATCTACTTGGATTTCATCGTCGATGTCATTTCTAACCTACATAACTTCATGATCGGTCGAAGACATCCCGTCCTTCGAAACAGACGGTCGGAGCACTTTAAGCCTTCTCTCTTCTTCGTCCTCATCGCTGTCCTCGAATTCTGGGACATCGTAAACATCTCTGGGTTTCCATCGGCATACAACACTCCATCCCGGATGCTTCAAACACTGTGAGTAGTATACTTGGAACGCTTGGTTCGGAAAGATAAACGGATCTTCCTGACCGTAAAATCAAAGTGTGTTCACACTGGTCAATCCATATTCATCTTTCCAAGTCCCAAGATTGCTTCTCCACTTGTCCGTATCGGTTCGCGTATCGTACCAAGTACACTGGAATATATAAAAGGGTTCTGATCGTCCGGGATAGTGGATGCCGAGTATACAATTTAAGTACCCATAATAAATCACACTGTCCGATCCTACCGTCGCAATCCCACTATTCTGAGTGGTTCTAGATGTTTCTATGTTCTTAACTTCGAATTTGTATCCAAGGACACCAAATCCTTTGTAATATGCAACCTCCATACTAGGAAATTGAGCTAAACATCTTGAATCACTCTCAAATGATGCAGACAAGTTCGGATCGTGGATCTAACAAAACAAATTTCACGACAAATACATAACGATACAAGTTTAGATTAAAACTGATAGCAATAAAATGTTATTCGAATAACTTACATGATCTGTGACCCAATCAAAAAAATTATCCTGATGATATTTTTCCAATCGTTCTTCGTTCCAATCAGGATGCCCCTCACGTACCTCGTTAAAATGAATTCTGTTTTCGACAAATAATGGTGACATTAATATTATATCATTTCATACACACACAAACACAAATATAACAATTAATCCAAAAAAACTTACTCTCTAATTTGTTCAAGATATGCGCAATTAAGCAAGATAAACCGGTATATCTTGTTGATAAACATAGTGTCTATCCTCTTATACTCGGCTTTACTATATGGCCCGTCTTGAATTCTTCGTGGCCGGTTAAGCCTTGTCTCAATGTTCTCGTCCAGATAGCGGGAACAAAATGTGGTTGATTCATCAAGAAGATAATCTTGCATGATAGAACCCTCTGGTCGATTTTTATTGCGTATATACTTCTTCAGAGTGCATAGGTACCTAATGAAAATATGTTGAATAAATAAATACGGGCATACAGGACAACAATAAATTTATAAATTGCGCGAAACGAAAAATTACACGTACCTCTCGACGGGATACATTCATCGATATTGTACCGGTCCGGCTAACTTCGCCTCAGTTGCAAGATAAACCGTCAAGTGTATTATGATATCGAAGAATGACAGTGGGAAAATACGCTCAAACTTGCAAAGTATCAACGCAATAGAATTTTCTAGTTTATTCAACGTCACAACCTCCAGTGTTTTAGCACACAACTCCCTGAAAAAACAACATAGGTCGTTGATTACTAGACCAACCGATTCGGGGAGAGAAGTCCTGAGGGCTAATGGAAGAAGGTGCTCTACGATAACATGGTGATCATGACTTTTCAGCCCATCGATCTTGCCCTTCACAATTTTTATTTTCTTGCCGAATGATCCTGAGAAACCTGTGGGAACTTTCAAATCATGCAACACCTGCAGGAATCTTTTCTTCTCCGGTTATGACATATGATAAGCGGCATTGTGAAGTACAAACTTGCCCGGTTTACCCGCTACCGGTCTAGGGTGCAATTCACTTCTTATTCCCCACTCTTGTAGATCTATCCGAGCATTCAGGTTGTCTTTCGATTTCCCGTCTTTACAAAGAAGCAAGTTAAGTATGTGCTCTGATACTCCCTTCTCTATATGCATGACGTCCAGACAATGACGCACTGAATTTGTAGACCAGTACGGAAGCTCGAAGAAAATGCTTAACTTGTTCCAAAATGGTGGTTTGACCTGTTTCGTCGGATCCATCCCGAAGGTCACATTATTGTAACCATACCATTTAGCAGTCACGCCTTCTCCGGAAAATAGGGATGGAGGTCCAAGAAGCTCTTGATGACCATCAAAGTGAACCGTGTCTAACCTATAGGGGTGGTCTGGAGGCAGGAAACGTCGATGGCCGCAATAACAAACCTTCCTGCTAAAATTCAAGAATTTCGATGTTGTGTGTTCATGGCAATGAGGACATGCTTTGTGACCATGTACGGACCAACCTGATAGCATTCCATACGCAGGAAAGTCATTAATTGTCCACATTAGAGCTGCACGCAGTATGAAGGTTGTATTTGTGTTTGCATCATATGTCTCTACACCATCAATGAACAAAGATTTCAACTCCTCGATCAGAGGTCGGAGATAGACGTCAATATTGTTCCCCGGTGAGTTTGGTCCGTCGATAAGAAGAGGCATCATAAAGTATGATTGGTCCATAGCCAACCAAGACGACAGATTATAAATTATCATTACAACGGGCCATGTGCTGTGACTTCCAGCCATATAGTTGAATGGACAGAAGCCATCAGTAGCCAGTCCGAGCCGGACATTGCGAGGATCGCTACTGAATATTGCGTGCCTCCTATCAAAATCCTTCCATGCCGGTGAATCTCTTGGATGGCTCATTTTTCCATCTTCACTTGGAGGAGCACGGTGATGCCAAATCATTGCCTCGGCTGTTTTCTTGCACCTGAATAGCCTCTGTAGCCTCTGTGTTATGAGAAAGTATCGTGCTATCTTGACAGGTATATCGGGATTCTTATCAGAATCTTTCGTCTTATACCTGGCCTCTCCGCATGTTGGACACTCTTTCAAATCTGAATTCTCTTTCCGGTACAACACGCAATTTTTAGGACATGCTTGAATCTTCTCGCACTTTAGACCCAAATCAGACATCATCTTCTGGGCTCTGTACTAGCTGTCGGGCACGTTATTTCCTGGAGGCATAGAATCTTTCAAGAATGAAAGAAGCATTGTGAATGACTTGTTGCTCCATCCATTTAGGCACTTAATCTGGAAAAGTTGGACGAACCATGAGAGGGTGGAATACTTCGCATTCTCATAAATTGGTTTCCTAGCATCATTCATGAATTTTCATATTTATCCCCACGCGGCCCTTGACCGGAAAGAATGTCATCTTCGGTACGAATAGATTCACCTAGGGAAGCCTCTACCATATCCTCCATTTCTTCTGATGGAAATAAATTACCGTCTTCTCCTTCTGCCGCATTACCGAATTCTTCTTCTTCTCCTGCCGTATTATCGTGTTCTCCTTCTTCTTCTGCCGCAGTACTGCATTCTTCTCCTTCCTCGTGATATTTCAAAGTTGTATAAAGTCTAGTAAACCCATATTTTACAATATGAAGCTCTGCCAATTCTACCTTCTGCCAGTACTTATTGCCACATCTATCGCACGGACAGAGAATCTTCTCTATTATGATCTTATTATGTGCGCGTGCAAATTCAAGGAAAGCAGCAACTCCTGCGACAAACTTAGGTTGCATACGTTGTTGCCAATCCACATACATCCAGTCCTTAACTCTGACGTACTCATGGGCCATGTTAGACTGTATAACATATAAATTGTAGGTTCTGCTGACTATATTGAGAAATATAAGAACGGGATAGTTACTGACTAAGGAGAAAATCCGTGCATATGCTTTGTGTGTGCGTTTGTCGTTGAAAAGAATAAATTATCGCACGTATGTTAACCGATAGACGGGGACTAAGTGGCGCTTTTAGTTTCATATATGAGTATCGATGAGAATATGAAGGTTTCATATTATCATCGAGAATCATATATTGGTTTTAACTTGAACATCTCGAATCACTCTCTAATTATGCGTTTGTTGTGTATTCTAGTTGTATGTGTGTGTTCCGGCTGTCCGGGTAGGCTTCTATCCTATTAAGAATGTATAGAGCGAACACCCATCACTTGTGCTTTCAACCGTTTCGAGTAAATTTCGGCAGCACCTCCCCGCTGTTCTCCGAGTACACTGTAATAGAATAGATAATCATTTCAAAGCTGTGAAACAACGTTGAAATGAACATCTAATCTATCTTTGTACACGGAGAACCAGCGGAAAGGTACCGACGAAATATCTCGAAACGGATGAAAACACAAGTGAATGAAGGCGTTTGCTTTATACATTCTTAACTTGTCCACACGAGACAAATCTATAGGTTATCATACGATTGAATTTTCTCGTCGCGTAGACTATACGACGGTTGTTAGTATCGAGCTATACCGTTCGATATTTAACAACTTTCGTATAGTTCTATGTCACGACGAACATCACACGTATGTTAACCGATAGACGGGGACTAAGCGGCGCTTTTAGTTTCATATATGAGTATCGATGAGAATATGAAGGTTTCATATTATCATCGAGTATCATATATTGGTTTTAACTTGAACATCTCGAATCACTCTCTAATTATGCGTTTGTTGTGTATTCTTGTTGTATGTGTGTGTTCCGGCTGTCGGGGGTATGCTTCTATCCCATTAAGAATGTATAGAGCGAACACCCATCACTTGTGCTTTCAACCGTTTCGAGTAAATTTTGGCAGCACCTCCCCGCTGTTCTCCGAGTACACTGTAATAGAATAGATAATCATTTCAAAGCTGTGAAACAACGTTGAAATGAACATCTAATCTATCTTTGTACACGGAGAACCAGCGGAAAGGTACCGACGAAATATCTCAAAACGGATGAAAACACAAGTGAATGAAGGGGTTTGCTTTATACATTCTTAACTTGTCCATACGGGACAAATCTATGGGTTACCATACGATTGAATTTTCTCATCGCGTAGACTATACGACGGTTGTTAGTATCGAGCTATACCGTCCGATATTTAACAACCTTCGTATAGTTCTATATCACGACGAACATCGCACGTATGTTAACCGATAGACGGGGACTAAGTGGCGCTTTTAGTTTAATATATGAGTATCGATGAGAATATAAAGGTTTCATATTATCATCGAGTATCATATATTGGTTTTAACTTGAACATCTCGAATCACTCTCTAATTATGCGTTTGTTGTGTATTCTTGTTGTATGTGTGTGTTCCGGCTGTCGGGGGTAGGCTTCTATCCCATTAAGAATGTATAGAGCGAACACCCATCACTTGTGCTTTCAACCGTTTCGAGTAAATTTTGGCAGCACCTCCCCGCAGTTCTTCGAGTACACTGTAATAGAATAGATAATCATTTCAAAGCTGTGAAATAACGTTGAAATGAACATCCAATCTATCTTTGTACACGGAGAACCCGCGGAAAGGTACCGACGAAATATCTCGAAATGGATGAAAACACAAGTGAATGAAGGCGTTTGCTTTATACATTCTTAACTTGTCCACACGGGACAAATCTATGGGTTACCATACGATTGAATTTTCTCATCGCGTAGACTGTACGACGGTTGTTAGTATCGAGCTATACCGTCCGATATTTAACAACCTTCGTATAGTTTTATGTCACGACGAACATCGCACGTATGTTAACCGATAGACGGGGACTAAGTGGCGCTTTTAGTTTCATATATGAGTATCGATTAGAATATGAAGGTTTCATATTATCATCGAGTATCATATATTGGTTTTAACTTGAACATCTCGAACCACTCTCTAATGATGCGTTTGTTATGCATTCGTGTTGTATGTGTAACATGATTTTAAACTATTGAGATCAAGATTGATAGAACTGATCATCCTACATTGCAATGGCATTCATCTACCAAAAATATTATTGCAATGACATTCATCTATACCAAAAACTATTATTGCAATGGCATTCAGCTAAAACAAAGAAGGTCCTACAATTCTAAGCATTTCCAATTACAACGGCCCATCCTCAAAATCCAGAATCTTATGAGCATCTTATGCAATTAGCAAACATATTCAACCCAACATGCCCAACGGCTAAAAGTTCCACAAAACAGTCTCCGTTTCCAAGAAAATTTGAGAATGACAAATAAAATTATTAATTAAACTGGGCTTTACCCACATTATTAGTCCAGTTTCCAACACCTTCTCAAACTAGACACATTTTCCTCTTATGATCATCATCAACATTTCAATTAACGAGCTTAATGCTAATTAGAATGGAAATTAACTTAGACCCTGAAATCCAAAACCCCAACTCCAACCCTAACCCTAACCCCAACCCCAACCCTAACAGCAACCCCCTGCCAAACCCCAACCCCAACCGCAGCCCCAGCCCCAACCCTAACGCTAACCGCAACCCGAGCCCGAGCCCCAACCCCAGCCCCAGCCCCAGCCCCAGCCCCAACCCTAGCTCGAGCCCGAGTCCCATCCCCAGCCCGCAGCCCCAGCCCCAGCCCCAATCAAGAAGTGCTCAGGGACACACAACCCCAACCCCAACCCCAACCGCTACCCCCTGCCGAACCCCAACCCCAACCGCAACAGCAGCCCCCCAGCCCCACCCCTAACCCTAACGCTAACCCCAACCGATGCCTACCCAAACCATGAACCATAGACCTAAAACAATCAAAAATTTGTTTAATTGAAGATTTCCTAACCTGTGCAGGCGGTGGAGACGACGAATCGGTGGCGACGACGAACGGAGATGAGGAAGAAGCAGGCGGTGGCGACGACGAACGGAGATGAGGAAGAAGCAGGCGGTGGCGACGACGAATCGGCCGGCGCTGGCGACGACGAGAACGGCAACGACGAGAATGGCGATCGGCGGGAACGAGGGTTTGGGGATTTGGGTTCGCACGCAGTGATAAGAGAATAAGAGATAATCAGCGTAGGGCTCGATCACTTAAATCTCTATTTATATGCCCTTACGGATAAGCCCGTAGGTTCTTGGTTTGCGGCTCCGTAGGGGAAAACAACACTTTAAGATTTAATAATTTTTAAATAAATATGTAAGGACCGTAGGGGCAACCGTTTGGCCCTACGGATTAATCCGTAAGGCCAAACTAAATCTGCCCCTACGGATGTTGTTATCCGTAGGGGCAACCCCCTATTTTAATAGTGTATGTTACTGTATTTATATCTATTTGAATAAATATAACACTTGTATTTTAATTATGCATCCCATATTATCATTTTGCATGTTTCACCGTTTTCGGATATCCGTGTGCATCCGTGCAAATTATTTCATATCTAGTGCATGCAAATTTATCTTGATACATGCTAGACTACAATATACTGCACCCAATTGAATATTTACATCTCATATTGTTTAGTTGTACATCCCGCATTTACCAGTTTATCATTTTACTTTTATACGACGTCCGTACACATCAATATCATTATTTACCTATCTATTCGCATGCTAAATCATCTTGCTACATGCTAGGTATAATATTATGCATCCATATGAGTAAAATGTTACCCGTTTATCACATTGTATATCCATACTGAAGTTTTACTGTTTTTGGATACCCGTTTGCATCCATACCATTAATTCTATATCTATTCGCATACCATGTCACATTATTACATATTGTTGTTATATCGACACCCTATGCTTGATATTGTACACCCTACATAGTCATGATGTAACCCCTGATCGATATTTGTGCATCCATGCTTTTATTGTACATCCGTACTTTCACCTTGATGTTAGTTATATGTATGCCCTAGAGGCCATTACTATACATGAGATGTATATCGTAGTGGATGCTTGGATATATATAGGGAGGACTTTCTCGCTCGATATGATAGTATGCTATCTGGTTACTCTTTACCTTAACGTGTACACTGATTGACTCTCTGTTACATGTTGGTAAAGCCCTTAGGATGTGAACTTGACTACCAGGACTATGATGCAGATCGTACTAGTAGGGCCATGGTAGTCCATCAATACATCCTTTAAGGTCCCTAGTCGTGGGTGTATCGAGACGGGGCATCGATATACCAGAGTAGACTAGCGTATAGCTTCTCGACCCATATAGATGGGCGATGGATGATCCCATATCCATTGGTGTTTGACATCATAGATGATATACGGGTGCTCTGTGGAGACTGGGTACACTGGACGGACTCGCCGAGAACTCCCAGATGGTATTATACCTCACGTCAGATGGCAGTTCTCTGGTGACACTGGTACAGGTTAGTCTGTAGACCCGAGATCGCCATAGAGTCTTGTATGATTCCCACCGTGCTTTGATTTCTACCTTACCACGTCTAAGAGGGCGTGTAAAACGGTGGTTTTTGGGTACAGTCCCGAGTCACATGGAGTCAATGAGCGATAGGAGGGGATTTCTTCTCTCCTGGTATTAGGGGTTGATGTTGCGCTGTGCTCGATTGGCCATAACAGGGAAGTCCTTGACCAGGGCTGGTTTAGAGATTTACTGGTAAGTGTTACCAGTAGTTTCTTGACCCGTTATGAGCCTCATATCAGCATGACTTATCGGTTGTTGGGATCTGACGTTTACCACCCCTAGACTTGATATGCGACATATCAGACGAGGAGATCGGACTGTACGGTAGTGTCTCTGTCAGGCTTTTGCAGGAGTTGGAGCGGGCTTTCTTGCTGATCTTCTGATCGCTCAATACCCGGGTAGCCGTTACGTCCAGCTAGTGCCGCTGACGGCTTTTGGGTGCTTGATATGATCATCACCTACCGCCGGCGTATTGACGAGTCTTTAGAGTCCTACATAGAGGTTTTACCGGCTCAGGCAAAACGAAATAGGAGCGCATATGTGATATGTGCGGGACCGAGAATAATGCGTGTATGTGATACCGTATTCTATTCTCGCCTCATATGTGATATGTTATATTGTATCACATTATATGTGGTGTATCGCCGGTTTCGTTGCTATATGTCAACGACAATTTGGATACGAATATTTACTTACGTTGATGACATATGATGTTATGTGTTGCTGGATATGTTATATTGGATCGTCGCGTTTTGAATAGCCGGGGGTTTTATGTGAGATAAGAGTTTTTATTTTCATTCATGTAAAATCAAATGTATGTAATATTCTTTTATTAGGGCACTTCCGGTTGAGGTTGATGTCACCATTGATGTATATTATTTACTTTTCCGCATTAGGATAGACCCAAGGAGGAGAGCACAAGTAACTGGGTTCTAGAGTCTAGTGGGAGACCAACTCGAGGAGTCGAGTCCGAGTCTCCTAACTCTAGAATTGGTAGGGTTGCTTGCCGCTCTCGTAGGGGTCTAGGGGTGTGGGTTTTGGCTATTCATCGCGATCGTGGAATTTGTGTTTTATAGAGGCTCAAAATAAAACACGGACCTCCTAGTATATCCATTATTTCATATGTTTCTTCTGCTGTGATATCTGTGATGAGATCATTTGATATGTTCAGATGGATACTGTATATAGTATATATGATATATTATATAGACGTTGCTTATGTTTTACACCCGCGCTAGCACTGCCCCGCTCTGCCGTTAGTTACCTAACCTAACGGTGCACGAGGGGACATCGAGGCGAATGCGGATGGCATAAGCGTACATTGTATTTATCGGTGATGTTTAGGTAACTTAAATGATGGGACTTCATTAATGTGATTAATGAAAGAAAAGAAACCTAAAATATGTTGTGGAATCGAATTTTCAAAAAACAGGTAGCTACAGTTCTTGCTTTGCATAGCGGTGTTCCTTGTAGAACATCCTGCACCTTATTCAATAAGGAAAGGGCCGAGATCCCTTCGCCGGGAGTGACCCCTTTAGCAATAACTGGCAGATGCTACAACCCTCGGTTTTGTTTTTGATTGTTTTTCTAGTTCTTCCTTTGCATAGTGATATTGTGAATATCCTGCACCTCATTCGACGAGGAAAGAGCCGAGATCCCTTCACCGGGAGTGACCTTTTTAGTAAAACTAGCAAAGGCCTCAAAAACACTCCATTTTAAATCATTTGATTCTACAACGATATCAAGTTCATTACGCAATAGATTTTCTGAAAAACCTGTCGTAGCCCTCCGTCATTTCAGATAAGTCCTACTTAGTATTCGTGCTACGTTTGTTGGCCTGCGTCAAGGTGTAATGTGTGGTAGCTGACTAGTATTTATCTGCTTATGCATATGATGCAGATTGGATTAGGGTAGTCGTGCGACTTTGTTGGCCTGCGTCAAGGATCGTGCGGGTGAGTTTAATTCAATCAAGAAATGACGGGTTGAACTTAACTAGCGGACTGTGGTTTGTTGGCTTGTGTCAAGGTCATGGGACGCTAGGGGCAAAATTATCGGGAATTTCAAGTGTTGAAATTTGCAATGAGATTGCATACCTTCAATGAGATAGTTGGATCCTGATACCCACTGCGAGTAATTGTTACTCCTGGGAGAGTTTTACACATTCCAATTAGCCGATCAAGTAGGTGTCTAGAAAGGTGTCAATGGGGTTACACCCCTAGGAAAACGAGGTTTATTTTAATTAGGTCCGTACGAAAGCACAGGGAACCTCCCTCAAAGTACCGGCACTGGCCTGGCTGAATGATTGGCGAACTTGTAGGGTGTAATTAATCCTGGCTAATCTTTCCTTTTAAGGTTTGGAGGAAGATTTGATAAAAACAGTGGGAGCCATCCCGATTAGATAAAATAATAACCAATCTGATCTTGCAAGAGCGCACGCAGAGTGTTTTCTTCTCTTTCTCTCTCCAGGTAGCGACCATGTCACGCCTTAATCAAAGATAATAATATGGATGTATTGACCGAACCCGCTTGTTATACTGTACTGGGGAACGTTGGTCCCGCTCTAACTTATAATTATTATAAGACCGAGCAGGAAATAGGGGATTACCAGCATTCCCGTGCCACCCAAACGAAGAAAGTGCATACTGATGGATCTTCTTCGGGTGTGTTCATTACCGAGAACTGTTTCTCGGTATCCTCTACGTCCTGGGTATGAGATACCGGATCAGGATCCCACATATGTAATATGTTACATGGGCTACAGATAGGTAGAGAACTGAGAACGGGTGATAAAATTTCAAGAGTTGGAAATGGTGCAATTGTTGCAGCCAAGTTGTTGGCAGTTATCACCCTGTATTACCGGAATACATTGATTCTGAACGAATGTTATTAGATACCGAACCTGATATACAACATCATATCAGTCTCTTTATTTAGTAAAGAAGGATATAATTTTGTATTGTTGGATAATGTTTTGAACATTTTCTATATCAAGAGTTGATCGGTTCAGGCACGCTATCTAAAAACATATACGTTCTAAATCAAACCACAGTTCTTAACGTATAGAACACACACAAGAGGAAGAGTTCAGAAATGAACGAATCCTTCTTGAGGCATTATAGACAAGGTCATATCAATGCGACCCGACTAGCTGAAGTTACATAAAGATGGATATTTAAATCTGTTTGAATTTACATCTTGTGAAACTTTCCAGTCATGTCACAAAGATAAAATGACCATAGCTCCGTTTATTGGAAATAGAGAGAGAGTTAGTGAACTCTTGGGATTGATACATGATGATGTATGTACGTCCCCTGTCTATACATGCCAGGACCGGTTCTTTGTACTTCATTACATTCATTGATGATCTCTCAAGATTCGGACATATGTTCCTGTTGAAACACAAGTCTGAAACTTTTGAGAAATTCAATGAATATAAGTTAGTAGTAGAAAACAAAAACGAGTATAATTATTATGTCCTTTGATGTGATCAGGGAGGAGAATACTTGAGCACGGAATTCCTGGACTATTCTAAAGGAGAATGAGATTCTCTCTCAGCATTACTCCTCCGTATACACCACGGCACAACGGTGTATCGGGAAGGAGCAATTGCACCCTATGAGATATGGTGCGCTCTATGATGAGTATTATTGAGTTGCCTATTTCCTTTTTGGGGTTATGCACTTGTGAAGCTGCATACCTATTGAATGGCCTTCCAACCAAATCAAGTGCCTACCACTCCATACGAGATATGCTATGGGAAGAGCCTATCTCTTAAGTATGTTAAGATTTGGGGTTGTCCGGCCTATGTCTAAAAGCAAAATCCAGACAAGCTCGAGGCAAGGTCAGTTCTGTGGAAGTTTGTTGGATATCCCAAGCATTTGCAAGGGAACATCTTCTACCACACAGAGGAACAAAAGGTGTTTTGTTTCTTGGCATGCCACCTTTTTAGGAAAAGGAGTTTATTTTGGAAACAAATTAGTGGTCATGAGGTAGAACTGAAAGGAGTTCCAGCTATACAAACTACAGCTGATGATTTGGTAGAACTGAAGGATTCAATAGCTCCCAACGAACCTCAGCCTCTCCGCCGATCTTGTAGGTTTCCTTACCCACCTGAGAGATACTTTGGTTTCTCTATGACAGTGGGAGTGAGGATTGCATCATGAAATGATGACCCAACTAGTTTCGAGCAGGCCATCAGGAGTGGGGACTCTGTGAGAATGGATGCATGCTAAGCGATCTAAGATGGAATCCATATACACCAACAAAGTATGGACTTTGGTTGCTATATCTGAAGGGTTAAATCCCCATCAGGAGCAAGTATATCTTGAGAAGATTACTTGGTGTACATGGAAAAGTTAAGACTTTCAAAGCTAGACTTGTTAAAGGTTCTCGTCATCAACCAAGTTTGGATAATGATGAAACCTTTTCTGGGGCCTATGCTTAAGTCCATCCAGATCCTACTTGCCACTGCTACATATCATGATTACGATATCTGGCGGTTGGGCTTCATGACTGCTATTCTAAATAGTGATTTAGAAGAAAGCGTCTATAAGTACACAGCCAGAGGGCTTCATAGACAGAGGGAGCAGCGGAAACGCGTGCAAGTTGCTTTACAGGTTAAAGCAGGCATCGCGGAGTTGGAACATCTATTTTGATGTGGTAGTCAAAGAGTTTGACTTCATCAAAATGGTAGATGAACCTTGTATATACAAAAGGGTAGTAGGGAGTATGGTGGTGATCATCGTATAGTACGTTGATGACATACTCTTAATAGGGAAGGAGTTTCCTATGCTACACTCGATCAATCTCCTCTTATCATATGGATTCTCCATATAGGATCAAGGTGATACCTCCTAAAATCCAAGGTTTTTGGATCTATGAGATAGATCTAAGTGGATTTTAGGATTCTCACTAGGTGTAGTGAGATGGTATCAATCGATCCTGGGGAGAATCACTGGATAGCTTTCAGGGTGGTAAGGTCGACTGAATGTCAGTCACAAGCATTGTCTTTACCTTTAGTGGAGGGACGGTATGTTGGAAGAGTTCCAAGCTAGATACGGTGGCATACTAGACGATAAAGGCTGGATAAATCGCTACCAAAGATGCTACCAAAAAAGCAGTCTGGGTGTATATTAGTTCATGAGATGAACTTCGTTCCTTCCATTATGTGACAATGGAGTTATGGCTTATGCCAAGGAACAACCATCCCATCAGTGATCCAGACATATTCTAAGGCAGTATCACCTGATCATGGAGATGGTTGATCTCCAGGGGATCGAGGTTAGGAGAGTAGACTCAGAGGACAATACGGAGGATCCACTCACAAAGGCCTTTTCCCAGAGAGAGACTTCTATGGGATGGTTGAGTATGAGATACTACAACCACTGTTATCAGATGGCCCTAGTGCAAGTGGGAGATTGTTAGTTATATGTATGCCCTACAGGCCATTACTATACATGAGATGTATATCGTAGTGGATGCTTGGACATATATAGGGAGGACTTTCTTGCTCGATATGATAGTATGCTATCTGGTTACTCTTTACCTTAACGTGTACACAGATTGTCTCTCTGTTACATGTTGGTAAAACCCTTAGGATGTGTATTTGACTACCAGGACTATGATGCAGATTGTACTAGTGGGGCCATGGTAGTCCATAAGTACATCCTTTAAGGTCCCTAGTCGTGGGTGTATCGAGACGGGGCATCGATATACCAGAGTAGACTAGCGTATAGCTTCTCGACCCATATAGATGGGCGATGGATGATCCCATATCCATTGGTGTTTGAAATCATAGATGATATACGGCTGCTCAGTGGAGACTGGGTACATTGGACAGACTCGCCGAGAACTCCCAGATGGTATTATACCTCATGTCAGATGGCAGTTCTCTGGTGACACTGGTACAGGTTAGTCTGTAGACCCGAGATCGCCACAGAGTCTTGTGTGATTCCCACTGTGCTTTGATTTCCACCTTACCATGTCCAAGAGGGCGTGCAAAACGGTGGTTTTTGGGTACAGTCCTGAGTCACATGGAGTCAATGAGCGATAGGAGGGGATTCGTCTCTCCCGGTATTAGGGGTTGATGTTGCACTGTGCTCGATTGGCCATAACAGGGAAGTCCCTGGCCAGGGCTGGTTTAAAGATTTACTGGTAAGTGTTACCAATAGTTTCTCGACCTGTTATGAGCCTCATATCGGCATGACTTATTGGTTATTGGGGTCTGACGTTTACCACCCCTAGACTTGATATGCGACATATCAAACGAGGAGACCGGACTGTACGGTAGTGTCACTGTCAGGTTTTTGCAGGAGTTGGAGCGGGCTTGATTTCTGATCTTCTGATCGCTCAATACCCGGGTAGCCGTTACGTCCAGCTAGTACCGCTGACGGCTTGTGGGTGCTTGATATGATCATCACCTACTGTCGGCGTATTGACGAGTCTTTAGAGTCCTACATAGAGGTTTTACTGGCTCAGGAAAAACGAAATAGGAGCGCATATGTGATATGTGCGGGACCGAGAATAATGAGTGTATGTGATACCGTATTCTATTCTCGCGACTTTTGTATCGGTCGGTTATATGAGATATATCCGGGTTATCAAATCAATGGTTGATTCGATAAGTCGATACATTGGATGTTAGTCGGTTATATGTGATATAACTGGATTATTAAGTCAAGTGTTGATTTAATAATTTAATGTATAATTGAATATGTGATATACTAATTTACATTAACTAAAATTGGTTCACTTAAGCATTTGTTTTTCTCACTTGTGCACAACTTAATATATATGTGATATATATTTATTTGTGTTCATTTTGTATCATGGTTGTTGATACAACTTACATTGGTGTATAAGACTTATACCATACCAATTATAGTGTTAGGTTTTTATATTTAAAGTAATTCTAAAATTAGTGGATGATGAGCTCACATGCATGAAGCTTCATGAAGCTTATGGTTGCATTGACTTAGTCCACTAGTTTTGTTTTACTTAAGATATTAATTAACCTAACCACTATAATTAGCCATGGTTATATCTCTACATGAGTTAGTATATGATACCCACTCACCCATGGTTAGCTCTCTCTCTTGATTAGTTTTCATTCTCATTTTTCTTGAGCTCATCTTCTTCCTCCTTCAAAAGCTTGCTAGGGTTTGATAAAGAGAGAGAAATATTGTGAGAAAAGAAATTCTAAAGTGAACCCATTTCCTATTTCTCCATCCTCTACTAGATTAGCACTTTAGTATAAGGTGTTTGCTTCACTTTGGTGAAGTGGTAGCTTGAGTTCGTATTCCCTCGACGTAGATCATATTCGGCCTCGAAGACTTCAAGAAAAACCGTTGCCCTCTTCTCATGGAGCTGTCCGAGTGTCCGAGAGTTTGATGATCGCGGCGAAGGGACTACTACAAGGAGCTTATGAAGTGAAGGACCGATCTACAAAGGTTGTATTTCGATTTCACTTAAATGTAAAATAGTTTACATCTGTTTCCGTATTAATTTCTAGTTATCGATTCTAGTTTAGAGTTCCTTGAAACGGCATTTTTTTGAAAATGGCATGGACGATGCCTCCCGAAACCTTGTTGCCGTCGATGGGAACCCTACACTTGATTCAATACTTGCTACAGTTTGATTATGAGCACCCGTTTGATACCCGTGCACTACTTGACCTGACCTGATACACCACTATTTGACATGACTTGATATATGTACACTACCTGACATGACCTGATATATCACTACTTGACATGTTACCTGATCCTGTTTCTAATGCCGACAATCCTGACATGTTGTCCCGATGGACATATCATGTTGTCTATATAGACAAACCTGTTCCTACTTGATCCTGTGTTGGCATTGGCTCCAGTTTATCAATACCTGACTTGAACACATAACTTGGGGGTATGGGGAAATCAATGATGAAACCTGACTTGTAACTCGACAGTTCGATGCTTATACTGATCAGTTTTACGGGCTAGGCCATCCCGGGCTGCTGCTGCTGACATCATTCATTTGTACATGTTTCCTATTTAGTGCCTAGCGACATGTCTCGGTTTCAGCCCGAGAATCCGGACCGTGGTCCCGGGCATGCACGGGATACTATTGAGTTACATCGACGATTCATTAAATTGATTTCACAGAATTGAGAGTAGTTACCCAGTAGTTTAGTTCAGATTACCCACTGCACGTCACATATGCTTTTACCCTTCACTTTTCCACATTCGTGTTACTGTTATACTATTATTTCTGTTCATACTCATGCCTGCATGTTTGTTACCCCTGATTATATTATTGTTGATATTATGACGCACTGACGTCTGGGTTTTGCATGGCCCAGATCCTCTACCTTTGTCGCAGGCTGATCAGGAGTACTTCCGCCGTTAGGCCGAGCAGTGAGGATCCAGTTAGTATCCAGTTTATTTATGTTTACTTGCCAGATTGTTATTGTTTATTGAATCTATTGCTTCCGCATATTATTTCTTGACTCATTTATTCTAGCTCATGGACATGTACTAGATAGTTTATTTTCTTTCTACTGTTCTTGATATCTTATAGACAGCCGTAATATGACTGTGGAGGAATGTTTCCTAGCCACAGGTGGCATGGTTGGTTCTGTCACGTGCCGATCTTAGCGCACTCTGGGAAGCGGGGCGTGACAACTTCGTAGGCTATAGCCCTCAAAAAGCGCTAATTCTCAGTCGTCTCGGGTTTTGAAAAATTTCGCAAACTATGGCACTTGAAAATCAAGGATTAGTTGTTCTCTCAGCATTTTGAACATTTTGCATGCAATAACCCTCGAATATCGTGAATTACCGGTTATCTCTAGTTTTTTAGCATTTCAAATGCTATAACCCACAGATTTTACCGATTTTGTAGGTCTTAGAGATTTCAATATTTCGCATTCTATAATCCACGATTATCATGAAGTCTCAATTTTTTTCAACATTTCGCATGCAAAACTATTAATGTCGCGAATTTTCAGTTTTCACGAGTTTTTCAATATTTCACATTCTATAACTCTCGAAAAGTGCGAATTTTCGATCGTCTCAGCTTTTACTATATTTTCCAGTTCTCTCGACATTTTGAATATTTTGTATGTTATATAACCCACGAATATCACGAATTACTAGTTCTCTCAAAAATTTTAGTATTTCAAATGCTATAACCAACAGAAATTACTGATTTCGTAGATCTTAGAGATTTCAATATTTTGCATTCTATAATCCACGATTGTCATGAAATCTCGAATTTTTTCAACAATTCGTATGCAAACCTATTAATTTCGCGAATTTTCAGTAATCTTGATCTTTTTAACATTTTGCATGCTATAACCTACACGATCATGAATTATTTTTTTTCTTTCGAGTTTTATATATTTCGTATGTTTATAACCCACGAAAAACAAGGATTTTCAGTTATCTTAGGTATTACCATATTTCGAATGCTATGGCACACGAAAATCGAGGATTTGCAGTTTTTCTTGACAATTTGAACATTTAGCATTCTATAACCCTACGAATGTCGCCAATTACAAGTTCTCTCTGGTCTTTCAACGTTTCGCATGCTATATCCAACGAAAATTACAGGTTTTTTAGTTTTTAATATTTTGCATTCTATAATCCACAAAATCACTAATTATCGATTTTCTCAAGTTTTGAATATTTCACAGGCCATAACCATCGAAAAGCACGGATTCTCATTCTTCTTGGGTTTTGAAATATTTGGAAAGCTAAAGCACGCGAAAATTGAGTATTTTTTGTTTTCTCGACTTTCTGAACATTTTGCATGCTATAACTCATGAATATCGCGAATTATCAGGTCTCTCTCATTTTTTAGTATTTCAAAAGCTATAACCTACGGAATTTACAGATTTCGTAGGTTTTAGAGTTTTCAATATTTCGCAATATATAATCCACGATCATCGTGAATTATCTATTTTCTCAAATTTTTCAACATTTCATATGCTTAACCTATAAATATCTCGATTTTTCAGTTTTTCTCGAGTTTTTCAACATTTCGCATGCTAAAACTACAAAATCATAAATTATCGATTTTCTCGAGTTTTATATGTTTCACATGCTATAATTCTTGTAAAGCGCAGATTTTCTGTTATCTCTCTGGTTTTACCATATTTCGCATGTAGCACATGAAAATCAGGGATTTACAGTTTTCTTAACATTTTGAACATTCTGCATGTTATAATCCACGAATATCGCCAATTACAAGTTCTCTCCAGTCTTTTAGCATTTCACATGGTATATCCCACGGAAATTACAGGTTTTGTTCTTTTCAATATTTCGCATATATAATCCACAAAATCATAAATTATCGATTTTCTCGAGTTTCGAATATTTCATATGCTATAATCCACAAAAAGCGCGGATTTTCAGTCGTCTCGAGTTTTAGTATATTTCGCATGCTATAGCTCATGAAAATCAAGGATTTGCAGTTTTCTCGACATTTTGAACATTTTGCATTTTATATAACCCCGGAAATTACAAATTTAATAGGTTTTTGAATATCAGTATTTCACATTTTATAATCCATGATTGTCATGAATTATCGAATTTCATGAATTTTTCAAATGGTGAATTTTTAGTTTTCTCGGGCTTTTGAACATTTTGCATGCCATAAACCACGAATATCGCGAATTACCTACTTTCTCTAGATTTTTAGCATTTCAAATGGTATAACCCACAGAAATTACCGATTTTATAGGTCTTAGAGATTTCAATATTTCGCATTCTATAATTCACGATTGTCATGAAATTTTGAAGTTTTTCAACATTTTTCATGCAAACCTATTAATGTCGTGAATTTTCAATTTTCTCAAGTTTTTCAACATTTTGCATGTTATAACCTACAAAATCATTAAGTATCGATTTTTTCATGTTTTATATATTTCGCCACGAAAAGCAAGGATTTTCTGTTGCCTTGGATTTTACCATATTTCGCATGCTGTAGCACACACAAATCGAGGATTTGCAGCTTTTCTTAATATTTTGAACATTTAGCATGCAATTACCTATGAATATCACCAATTACTAGTTCTCTCTAGTCTTTCAGTGTTCACATGCTATATCCTACGAAAATTACAGGTTTTATTGTTTTCAATATTTGTCATTCTACAATCCTCAAAATCATGAATTATCGATTTTCTCGAGTTTTGAATACTTCACATGCTATACAAACAACAACAACAACTGAGCCTTTTATCCCAAGTATATAGGGTAGGCTACATGAACCAACATGATAATCACACCGGGTCCAGCACATGAATCCTTTGCCTCCATTCACTCCTATCGAACAATATACTTTCATTGAGGCATTTGGCAACCATATCATTTCGTATCACCTCCATCCATGTTTTTTCGGTCTCCCTTTTGCCCTTTTGCCATTGTCCATATCGAGAGTATTTATTCGTCGAACCGGTGCTTCCATAGGTCTGCGTCGCACATGACCAAACCATCTTAGCCGGTTTTCCCGCATCTTCTCCTCCACAGGTGCTACACCAACTTTTGCACGAATATCCTCATTTCGCATCTTATCTTTTCTACTTCGCATGCTATAGCCCTCGAAAAGCGCGGATTCTCAGTCGTCTCGGGTTTTGAAATATTTCGAAAGCTATAGCACTTGAAAATCAAGGATTTGTTGTTCTCTCGGCATTTTGAACATTTTGCATACTATGATCCATGAATATCACGAATTACCGGTTCTCTCTAGTTTTAGCATTTCAAATGTAATAACACAAGGAATTTACCTATTTTGTATGTATCAGAGATTTCAGTATTTCGCATTCTATAATCCACGATTATCGTGAAGTCTCGATATTTTTTAACATTTCATATTCAAAAGTGTCAATGTCGCGAATTTTCAGTTTCTCGAATTTTTCAACATTTCATATACTATAACCTATAGAATCATGAATTATCGATTTTTTGAGTTTTATATACTTTGCATGCTATAGCTCTCGAAAAGCGAGGATTTTTCGCCGTCTAAGGTTTTACCATATTTTGTAGTTCTCTCGACATTTTGAACATTTTGCATGCTATAACCCATGAATATCGCGAATTACCAGTTCTCTCAAGTTTTTTAGCATTTCAAATGCAATAACCCAAGGAATTACCGATTTCGTAGGTCATGGAGATTTCAAAATTTCGCATTCTATAATCCACGATTGTCGTGAAGTCTCAAATTTTTCAACATTTCGAATACAAACCTATTAATGTCACGAATTTTTAGTAATCTCGAGCTTTTTAACATTTCTCATTCAATAACATACACAATCATGAATTATCAATTTTTTTCGAGTTTTATATATTTCGTATGCTATACCCACGAAAAGGAAGGATTTCAGTTGTCTTAGGTTTTACCATATTTTGCATGCTATAGAACACGAAAATCGATGATTTGCAGCTTTTCTTGACATTTTGAACATTTAGCATTCTATAACCCTACGAATATCACCAATTGCCAGTTCTCTCTAGTCTTTCGACGTTTCACATCCTATATTCCACAGAAATTATAGATATTGTAGTTTTAATATTTTGCATTCTATAATCCACAAAATCACTAATTATCAATTTCTCGAGTTTTGAATATTTCGCCGGCTATAACCGTCGAAAAGCGTGGATTCTCAGTCGTCTCAGGTTTTGAAATATTTGCAAAGCTAAAGCACATGAAAATCGAGAATTTGTTGTTTTCTCAATTTTCTAAACATTTTGCATCCTATATAACCCACGAATATCATGAATTGCGGGGTCTCTCTCGTTCTTTAGCTTTTCAAATGCTATAACCCAGGGAATTTACGGATTTCGTAGGTTTTAGAGTTTTCAATATTTCAGATTTTATAATCCACGATTGTCGTGAATCATCTATTTTCTCGAAATTTTCAACATTTCGTATGCTTAAACCAACAAATATCACGAATTTTTTGTTTTTCTCTAGTTTTTCAACATTTTGCATCCTATAACCTACAAAATCATGAATTATCGATTTTCTCGAGTTTTATATGTTTCACATACTATAATTCTTAGAAAGCACGGATTTTCTGCCGTCTCTCGGGTTTTACCATATTTCGCATACAAGCACACGAAAATCAGGGATTTACAGTTTTCTTGACATTTTGAACATTCTGCATGTTATAATCCACGAATATCGCCAATTACAAATTCTCTTTAGTCTTTTAGCATTTCACATGCTATATCCACGAAAATTACGGGTTTTTTAGTTTTCAATAATTCGCATTCTATAATCCACAAAATCACGAATTATCGATTTTCTTGAGTTTTGAATATTTCATAGGCTATGAACCACGAAAAGCATGAATTTTCAGTCGTCTCGGGTTTTAGCATATTTCACATGCCATAGCTCACGAAAGTCAAGGATTTGCAGTTTTCTTGACATTTTGAACATTTTGCATGCTATATAACTCCCCAGAAATAACGAATTTTGTACGTTTAAGAATATTCAATACTTCGCATTTTATAATCCAAGATTATCGTAAATTATCGGATTTCTCAAATTTTTGAATATTTCGTATGTAAAAGGCCCAAAGTATCGTGAATTTTTAGTTTCTCGAGCTTTTGAACATTTTGCATGTTATAACCCACAAATATCACGAATTACCCATTCTCTCTAGTTTTTAGCATTTCAAATGCTATAACCCACGGAAATTACCGATTTTGTAGGTCTTAGAGATTTCAATATTTCGCATTCTATAATCCGCGATTGTCATGAAATCTTGAATTTTTTCAACATTTCATATGCAAAACTATTAATGTCGCGAATTTTCATTTTTCTCGGGTTTTTCGACATTTCACATGCTACAAAATCATTAATAATCGATTTTTTCACCAGTTTACTAGAGACTTTCTTATTGGTATATTGATCGGTCCAGCACGGATTGAAATAGGAGTCAGTTCTTCTGTGGTCACTCTAATCGCTTAACAAAGGGCTCCCTTCTCTAAGGCGGATGCCCCTTTCAAACTTTTACTTGATCTTACTCGAAGCATTCCCCTATCTATCTTTGTCACTCTATGTTGTGTCATGTTTTATATATTTTTCTACGAAAAGCGAGGATTTTCAGTTCTCTCGGATTTTACCATATTTTGCATGCTTTTCTTGACATTTTGAACATTTAGCATGCAATAACCTACGCATATCGCCAATTACTAGTTCTCTTTGATCTTTCAGCGTTTTGTATGCTATATCCCACGGAAATTACAGGTTTTGTAGTTTTCAATATTTGGCATTCTACAATCCACAAAATCACAAATTATCAATTTCCTCGAGTTTTCAATACTTCACAGGCTATAGCCCTCGAAAAACGTGGATTCTCGATCGTCTCGGGTTTTGAATTTTTTCGCAAGCTATAGCACTTGAAAATCGAGGATTTACTGTTCTTTCGGCAACTTGAACATTTTGCAAGCTATTACCCATGGATATCGCGAATTACTGGTTCTCTCTTATTTTTTAGCATTTCAAATGTTATAACCCACGAAATTTACTGATTTTTGTATGTCTTAGAGATTTCAATATTTCACATTCTATAATCCACGATTGTCATGAAGTCTCGATTTGTTTCAACATTTCGTATGCAAAACTATTAATGTCGCGAATTTTCAGTTTTCTCTTGTTTTTCAACATTTTGCATGCTACCTACAGAATCATGAATTATCAATTTTTTTGAGTTTTATATACTTCGCATGCTATAACTCTCGAAAAGCGAGGATTTTCCGCCGTCTAAGGTTTTACCCTATTTTGTAGTTCTCTCGACATTTTAAACATTTTACATGCTATAACCCATGAATATCGCGAATTACCAGTTCTCTCAAGTTTTTTAGCATTTCAAATGCAATAACCCAGGGAATTACCGATTTCATAGGTCTTAGAGATTTCAAAATTTTGCATTTTATAATCCACAATTGTCTTGAAGTCTCGAATTTTTCAATATTTTATATGCAAACCTTTTAATGTCGCGAATTTTCAATTTTCTTGAGCCGTTCAATATTTCACACGCTATAACCTACACAATCAAGAATTATTGATTTTTTTTTGAGTTTTATATATTTTGTATGCTTATAACCTACGAAAAAGAAGGATTTTCAGTTGTTTTAGGTTTTACCAAATTACGCATGATATGTCACACGAAAATTGAGGATTGGCAGCTTTTCTTGCCATTTTGAACATTTAACATGCTATAACCCTACGAATATTACTAATTACCAGTTTTGTCTAGTATTTCTACGTTTCGCATGCTATATCCTACGGAAACTACAGATTTTTTAGTTTTTAATATTTCGCATTCTATAATCCACAAAATCACTAATTATCGATTTTCTCGAGTTTTGATTCTTTCGTAGGCTATAACCATAGAAAAGCGCGGATTCTCAGTCGTCTCGAGTTTTGAAATATTTAGAAAGCTAAAGCACACGAAAATCGAAGATTTTTTGTTTTCTCGACTTTGTGAACATTTTGCATATAACCCACGAATATCGCGAATTACCAGGTCTCTCGTTTTTTATCATTTCAAATGCTATAACCCACGGAATTTACGGATTTCATAGGTTTTAGAGTTTTCAATATTTCGCATTCTATAATCCACGGCAGTCATGAATTATCTATTTTCTCGAATTTTTCAACATTTCGTATGCAACCTACAATTATTGTGAATTTTCAGTTTTTCATAAGTTTTCAACTTTTCGCATGTACCTACAAAATCATGAATTATCGATTTTCTCGAGTTTTATATATTTCGCATGATATAATTCTTGGAAATCGCAAATTTTTTGTTTCCCCCCGGGTTTTACCATATTTCACATACTATTGCACACAAAAAACAGGGATTTACAGTTTTCTTGACATTTTGGACATTGTACATGTTATAATCCACGAATATCGCCAATTACAATCTCTCTAGTCTTTTAAAATTTTGCATGCTATATCCCACGGAAATTATGGGTTTTGTTGTTTTCAATATTTCGCATTCTATAATCCACAAAATCATGAATTATCGATTTTCTCGAGTTTTGAATATTTCATAGGCTATGATCCACGAAAAGCAGGAATTTTCAGTCGTCTCGGGTTTCAGCATATTTCACATGCGATAGCTCACGAAAATTAAGGATTCACAGTTTTCTCGATATTTTGAACATTTTGCATGCTATATAACTCCCCAGAAATAACGAATTTTGTACGTTTTAGAATATTCAATACTTCGCATTTTATAATTCACGATTGTCATACATTATCGGATTTCTTGAATTTTTCAACATTTCTCATGTAAAACCCCTCAAGTATAGCGAATTTTTAGTTTTCTCGAGCTTTTGAACATTTTGCATGCTATAACCCACGAATATCGTGAATTTACCTATTTTCTCTAGTTTTTTAGCATTTTAAATGCTATAACCCACGGAAATTACCGATTTTGTAAGTCTTAGAGATTTCAATATTTTGCATTCTATAATCCGCGATTATCATGAAATCTTGAAGTTTTTCATCATTTTATATACAAACCTATTAATGTCGTGAATTTTCAATTTTCTTGAGTTTTTCAACATTTTGCATGTTATAACCTACAAACATTAAGTATCGATTTTTTCTTGATTTATATATTTCGCCACGAAAACCAAGGATTTTCTGTTGTCTTGGATTTTACATATTTCACTTGCTGTAGCACACAGAAATCAAGGATTTGCAGCTTTTCTTGACATTTTGAATATTTAGAATGCAATAACCTATGCATATCGCCAATTACTAGTTCTCTCTAGTCTTTCAGTGTTTCACATGCTATATCCCACGGCAATTACAGGTTTTGTAGTTTTCAATATTTGGCATTTTACAATCCACAAAATCACAAATTATCTATTTTCTTGAGTTTTGAATACTTCACAAGCTATAGCCCTTGAAAATCCCGGATTCTCAGCCGTATCGGATTTTGAAATATTTCGCAAGCTATAGCACTTGAAAATCGAGGATTTGCTGTTCTTTCAGCATTTTAAACATTTTGAATGCAATAACACACGAATATCGTGAATTACCAGTTCTTTCTAATTTTTTAGCATTTCAAATGTTATAACCCACGGAATTTACCGATTTTGTATGTCTTAGAGATTTCAATATTTTGCATTCTTTAATCCACGATTGTCGTGATGTCTCGAATTTTTTCAACGTTTTGTATGCAAAACTATTAATGTCGCGAATTTTCAGTTTTCTTAGGTTTTTCAACATTTCTCATACTATATAACCTACAGAATCATGAATTATCAATTTTTTTGAGTTTTATGTATTTCACATGCTATAACTCTCAAAAAGCGCAGATTTTCAGTCGTTTCAGGTTTTACCATATTTTGCACGCTATAAAGCATGAAAATCAAGCAAATGCAGTTTTCTCAACATTTTGAACATTTTGCAAGTTATAACCCATGAATATTGCGAATTACCAATTCTCTTAAGTTTTTTAGCATTTCAAATGCTATGACCCACGGAATTTACCGATTTCGTAGGTCTTAGAGATTTCAATATTTTGCATTTTGCTGGTATAACCCACGAATATCATGAATTACCAATGTCCAAAGCGTCGGAATCTTCGACGGCTTCCAAATTAGGAAGGGGAACGCAACGTTATTTCTTTTAGGGATATTTACCAAAAACCATCTTGTGGTTTGACCCTTTTACGAGAAACCATCCCGTGGTTTTTTCTCTAACGAAAAACCATCCAGAAACATGCAATATTGACAAAAACCATCCTGCAGGGTGGTTTCTTGCTAAAACAATTATACTATATGGCGGTTTTTCGCAAAAAAACTATCAAACTACATGATGGTTTCTTATGAATATTCCAATTTGGTGTAGTAAAAATAAGGGGAATAAATGTCATTTTATCATATACTTAATGACATGGTGGTTTTCGGTAATAGTGTATATTTCAGGATGGTTTTTCGTCAGAGAAAAAACTACAGGGTTATTTCTCGTAAAAGGGTAAAACCACATGGTGGTTTTTAGTAAATACCCCTTTCTTTTTCTTTGGAAAAAAATGATTTTTTAGGGGAAATTGAAACCCCCTAGCCTCAAAGCGATAGTCAAAACCCTTGTAAATTTTTCCTACAGTATCTACATAGCAGTTTGTTATATCTAATCAATTCATACAAACTATTTAGATATCACAGGAAACGGTTTAAATATCACATGCAACTATTTAGATATTACTG
The DNA here is from genome assembly GCA_030015575.1 of Agapanthus africanus. Classification (NCBI taxonomy): domain Eukaryota; kingdom Viridiplantae; phylum Streptophyta; class Magnoliopsida; order Asparagales; family Amaryllidaceae; genus Agapanthus; species Agapanthus africanus. Next base: position 783,861,438 of record CM057341.1, read on the forward strand.
GCTACTACTTAGATATCGTAGGAGACTAGATATAGCAAGAAACTACTAGATATCACATGTAAGGGGCTTTTTGACAACTACAACTTTTTAAGAGGGTTTTGACTACAATTTTGAGGCCAGGGGGTTTTTGACAATAGAAAAAAGTGCTTGAGTTTTTTTTTTATATCTCACCCCCAAATATACATATTTTTTAATTTCACCCCTAAAAATTCATATTTCAAAATTCCCCATCTTCTCCGTAAACCAAAAAACCCAGTTCATCTATATTATGTGAGAACTTAATTTGGGTTAGCTTGATATAACCAAGGAGTTGAGTTAGAGGCGCGATCCGTCCATCTTTCTTCTCGAAGGAGCGAGAAACCTTCTTTTTCTCTTTCCATTTTCAACTTTTTCATGGATTTCATCATTTCAATAAATCATAGATCGTTTTGTCATTGAAGTTGTCAAAATTGGTATAATAAGAATCTCAAACTCCTTTGTATCAACCCATAAGTAATGGGGAGGAGGAAAACCTCTAATTTTATGTTTAAAGGAAAGCCCTAATTTTGAAATCAAGAAGAAATCGTAATCCTAGCCTTAATTTGAATGAGGAAGCTGGCTGTTGAGGGCATTTTGGTCTTTATCAAGTATCTTAACGAGTTAAAATTCAGAACTAACGGAAGGTGCTTATAAGATGCTAAGTAAAATAGGGGATATTTTTAAACAAGTTAAAAGTTTTAGGGGGAAATTTGGAAATATGAATTTTTAGGAGGGGTTAGAAATATGTCAGTTTTGGGGATGGGATATAAAAACCATGTAAAATCTTCCTTTTTTTGGCAATGGCCCGTAATCTCTAACCTATGCACACAACACACAACACACCCACGCACACCACACACATGTAAAATCTTTTAATAGACATTTGTATATGCATCCCTTGCTTTCCTCATATTTATATATGGCCCCTAAAATGTGTTATCTTCGGGTTGCCTATATAGATCCTTAATTTTTCCATCATGCTCCGTTAAGGATCGTTTCCGATCAATTTCTTTTATCCATATTAGTTTAGGTCTATACAGCTTTGTTAAGAGCCATCTTCTCGATTATATAGACAATTAACTTATCGTTCTTAATTGCTTCATCCATACATGTTCATTTAATGTCTATCCTTGTCGTTGGTCACCGGTGATTCCAACCGTGTTTGTTTTTTAGGTCTTCTCAAAAAGATGACGACGACGATAATAACAAAACTTTTATTCTATATTTTTTTTCAAAATTTCAAAATCAAAAGATAATCATTTTTATATAATTCCTTTTTTATTTCAAAATGCTAGCCGTTTGATTTCAAAATCCATATACTTATCAAATAAAAGATATTAAGTTAGTCTAGACTAGATGATGACACGAAGGCAAACGACGACGGAAGGACACTGGCGACGATCGGCTAGCAGTTATTGACAACGGCTATTGGTGGATGGTTTTGATAGCAGTCGGTGGTGGAGATTCACAAAGGATGTTGTTGGTGTTAGTAATATGTATGCCCTAGAGGCCATTATTGTACATGTGATGTATATTATAGTGGATGCTTGGACACACACACACACACACACACACACATATAGAGAGAGAGAGGACTTTCTTGCTCGATATGATAGTATGCTATCTGGTTACTCTTTATCTTAACATGTTGACTGGTATTCTTTACTGTCTTGCTCTCACATGTTGATAAAGCCCTTATGATATGTACTTGATTACCAGGATTATGATGAGATCATACTAGTGGGGCCAGGGTGGTCCACAAGTACATCCTTTAATCAGTTTCTAGTCATGGGAATATCGAGACCAGGGCATCGATATTCCAGTGTAGACTAGTGTGTACGTTTCTTGTCCCTTAGAAGGCGATGGTTGATCCCACAACCATTGGTGTGTGATATCAAAGATTGTACACATGTGCTCATTGGAGAATGGATACACCGAATGGACTCGCCGAGGACTCCTATGTGGTAGTATACCTATCGTCAGATAGCAGTCCTCTAGTAACACTGGTACAGGTTAGTCTGTAGACCCGAGATCGGCATAGAGTCTTGTGTGGCTCCCACTGTGCTTTGATTTCCTCCCTTCCACGGCTCAAAGGAGTCGTGCAAACAGGTGGATTTTAGGTACAGTCCCGAGTCACATGGAGGCAATGAGCGATAGGAGGGGTTTCGTCTCTCCTGGTATTGGGGGTTGATGTTGCGCTATGCTCGATTGACTATAATTGGAAGTCCCTGGCCAGGTCTGCTCTGCGATTTACTGATAATAGTTATCAGTAGTTTCTCAAACTGTTATAGGCCAGACATCGGCATGACTTATCACGTTACTGGGGCCTGACGTTTACTACCCCTAGACATGATATGCGGCATATCAGACGAAGAGACCGGACTGTACGGTAGTGTTACTGATAGGCTTCATAGAGAGTATGGATGGGCTTGCTTTTTGATCTTCATATCGCTCAATACTCGAGTAGCCGTTACGTCCAGCTAGTACCGCTGACGGCTTATAGGTGATTGATGTGATCATCACCTACTGCTGGCGTATTAACGGGTGTTCTCCGCCGAAAGACACGACCGGGACGTTGGGACATCCGGCCTGAATTTCGAGGGCAGATGCTATTTGGTGCTATCCGTCCACTTCTCCGAAGATGCCAAGTTGATTTATGAACCGTGTATCAAAGGTTTAGACGGATGCGGACGATGTAGCAGACTTTGTCAGATTCCCCCTCGTTGAGGGGTTTTTGATTGTAGGGACGCTCTTCCCTGCAGGCGCAAGCCCCTGCAGTTAATTACGCTACTGCATCGCGGTAACCACTTTCTCCTTCTCCAAATGGTCACTTCGTGTCGTGGGTGATTGTTTTGTTTTTGATTGCCCGTAGATTGTATACGGAGACAAATTTATGTTGTCGCCCGTAGGACGTGGATTAGTCTAAATCCTTATTTCCTTAGATTTGGGTTTGGGTTGGGTTTAAGAATACATTAGTCTCATTTGAGATTAAGATCGACTTAAACATTTGTTAAGGATACGTTAGTCTAATTTTAGACTAAGATCAACTTAACGATTTGTTAAGGATACGTTAGTCTAATTTTAGACTAAGATCAACTTAACAGGATCATTTAGATCCAGCAAAAGAGCATTTGGAATCTATTGTTTAGTTTAGGGACATTGCGGTCCAGTTTAAAGACATCTTAGTCTGTAAAGTTTAAGCACATCATAGTCCATGGGTTTAAGGACCCCACAGTCCGAGGTAAAGGACATCATAGTCCATAGGTTTAAGGACCCCATAGTCCAGGTTTAAGGACATCATAGTCCATGAGTTTAAGGACCCCACAGTCCATAGAATGTTTGGTTGTCGGGACCCGTCACCTCTCTGAAGACGTTGAAGGATTACAACGACACATATTAGAGGAGTGAAGAGATGTACCCTTGAACCAATATTGGTTGGGAGATCTGTAGTCCAATTTGGGACTAAGATCAAAGATTTATGAGCATATGGGCTCAATTAATCTGAATGAGGGTTCTGTGGCCACTTTGGGCTCGGCCCATTCAGTTAAAATGTTAGACATTTAGCAATGCCGAGAATTGGTTTGGATTCTGATAGCCTTTTTGTCTTTTATTGAGTGCTGAACACTCATTATATCTATGGGCTTTATTTATAGAACAATTTATGTTCTTTTAGCACACACGTGAGAAGCACGTGGCGTGCTTGGCGCTGAGCGCCAGTCAATGAGCGCATTGCGCTTCTGGCAAAGTAGCGCATACGTGAGGAGCACGTGGCGTGCTTGGCGCTGAGCGCCAGTCAATTAGCGCATTGCGCTTCTGATGAAGTAGCGCACACGTAAGGATCACGTGGCGCGCTTGGCGATGAGCGTAAGTCAATGAGCGTATTGTACTTCTGATGAAGTAGCGCACACGTGAGGAGCATGTGGCGCGCCTGGCGCTGAGCGCCAGTCAATGAGCGCATTGCGCTTCTTTTAATTTGGAGCGCTAAGGCTCTTTTAAATTAGGAGCACTAAGGCTCTGCTGCGCTGTGCGCTAGATTTGGAGCGCTGAAACGCTTCTTTTAATTTAGAGCGCTAAGGCTCTTTTAAATTAGGAGCGCTAAGGCTCTACAGCGCTGTGCGCTAGATTTACAGCGCTGAAGCGCTTTTAATTGGAGCGCCAAGGCTCTTTTTAGGCAGTTCTACGCTCTGAGAATTAAATTCTCTTTCTTACAAGAGACTTTGTCTCATGGATCTAAGAACAAAGTTCTTATTTTTTACAGGAGATGTTTCAATCTCTTATGTTTTTTGATGAAAGGCTTTGCTTTTTTGGATCTATGATCCTAAGAGAATTGAATTATTTTCCCCCCTTTTATAATGAGACATTATAATCTCTGAAAGACAATTTGTCTTATAAATCTATGATCTGAAGAAGATTAAGTTCGTCCCCTTATTCTTTGTGCTGAGATACTTTGATCTCTTTTTGTGAAAGACCTTGGTCTTATAGATCTATGATCTTAGAAAAGAAGTAAATTCTTCTTTTAATATGAGATGATTTCATCTCTCTGTTTATTTACCTTGAAAAAATTCTTCTTCTTTCGAGAGCTTGCTCTTTGTCTTTGAAAATTTTCAAAGTTTATGGGGGGGGGGGTTTCTTCTATATGAGAATTGAAGTCTTGGGGCCTTTATATAGGGCATGCTGATTTGTTCAATCGGTTAAGGAGATCTTTTCTTCAATTGATTTGGGGATGTTTCCCCCATTAGATCTTTGATCCAAGGGCTTCTGATTTACAGAAGGTAATCTTCTTGTTTTTTAACAAGATTGGGAAATCTTTCCATATAGAATTATTCTGTATTTTGGTGATTTTTAATCATCATTGGATTAATTATCTAACGGTGCTCTGATTTTCAGAGCACAATTTTTCCTGTTTGGAAAGATTGTGAGGAATGTTTCCTTAACAGAATCTTACTCTGGTTAATTGATGATTTTTAATCATGTTCGTTGGATCTTTGATCCAACGGTTGGGAACATTTAGTTCCAGCGCTAGCGCTCTCGTGCTTTGCACGTGGTGCGCTGCTTAGAGTGCAACGCACTTAGCGCTAGTGCTTACGTGCTTTGCACGTCGTGCGCTGCTTAGAGTGCAGCGCTCTTAGCGCTAGCGCTCATGTGCTTTGCACATGAGCGCTGCCTCAGAGTATTTGACTCTCTCAGCGCTGGCGCTGTTATGATGCGCTGCTTCATTTCAAAATTTGAAATTTGAACAGAGCTTTGCTCTGATTGGGGGAAATAAATGCCCCCCACCGTTGCGCTCACGTGGCCCACACGTGGGTGCAGCAGTGGTAACATCTGAGCCCTTAGGTCAACTTAGAAGTTGAAACGGCTCTCAGTGCCTATAAATAGGACCCTTGGCCCTTTGAGATGATCTCTGTTCGTCTTCTTACTTTTTTCTGAGAATTATTTCTCTTTCAGAGCACAGCTCTTCGTCTTAAGAATTTTCTTAGGGACAAACTCTGTCAAAAATTTTGGTAAAGGTTAAATCTTTCCAGGGTTTCACCCATTAACAGAGCTTTGCTCTTTTCAAATCATATAGATTTTTAGGGTTTCTCAATAGAGCTTTGCTCTTCATAGATCTAAAGAGATCTTTCTTAGGGTTTCTTAACCCATTAACAGAGCTTTGCTCTTTTCAAATCATATAGATTTGTTAATCTTTCATGAAAACTCTTAAGAGTTTGTTCATAGATCTTGAAGATCTCGGAATTTTTGATTCATTAAAAAGCTTTGCTTTAAATTTTCTGATGGGTTATTCCATCATTTTACAGAGCATGGCTCTTAGAATTCTCGGGGAATTTTCTTTTATTCCCCTCATAATTGATTTTGACAGGTGTCACTCCTGTCTGCAGAGCATTGCTCTCGAGGAGTTTAACTCCTCGGTCTGAGGAGCCTCTCATTAAATGAGAAATCCTTTTAGGATTTCCTTCTTAATTGTACAAAATTAAATTCGTTGGATGTTTTAATCAGTACTTATTTTCTTCGTGAGCATATCAAGAGTTGTTTAAATCCCCATATTTGTTTCAATAAGCTTTTTCAGTCTGTCCACTAACTCTCACTGATTTTCTTTTTCAGACGTTATGGCCGCTCATCTGTATGGTCTCAATGAAATTATCTCTTACGGAGACATCCGCTCACTAGGCTGCTGCCAGAACCAGGAGTTCACAAACGCTCAGTGCGCCGAAATCATACATCGCTTTGATGAATACAATGGTCGGCTGCTTCCTCGTCATTCTGCTCTTTCAAAGCTCATCGTGAGAGCGATCTGGGAAGCACTTCCTTTATTTTATCAAGGTATGCCGCTTAAGGCATTGGATGATGCCGAAGACAAGGTGCACTCGCTATATCTGATGGGCCTAATTTCAAAGAGAAGGTGAGACAATCTTGTTGATATTCTGCATCAAACTTTTCAACAGGCGACGATAATCGCTGCCTATCGAAGGGTGGAGGACATCAGCGAGGACCCTGACTCTTGTGATCGTGAGAGAACGCACAAGAGAATGGTCCGAGAGACCCGAAATATTCTAGATGGCCTTACTTTTGAATTTCTCAATCCATGTCCTGGATTTGATGTCTTGCCATTGTAATCATTTTAATGATGTTTTTGTTTACTGTTTTCATCACTGTAAGAACCTTTTGAAGTGTGAATAGAAAATTCCCCGTTTCCGTGTGTTTATTTTATGCATTAAATCTTTTGCCCACGCATGAGTGGGTGCGCTTTGAACGCTTAAACGGATGCGAATCAATTGTTCTTTTTACTGTCTTGCATAGTATGTGGTTGACGTCAGTAGGTTACGCCCTTTTTGTTTTGACTTGGTGCAAAGCAGCTTACGCAATCTTGAGTAGCACTTCCATCTGGCATGTAATTTTGGCAAATGTGGTTTGTAGATGATAGAGAACATTCCATCTCGAACTCTTTGCGGGGTAGTGATGGCTTAGGAAATAGGGTTAGGATCTGTCACCTAAGACTTTTCAATTTTATGAGCCATGAGGGTCTCATAAAGATTTTTCTCCCTACGAGTCGTGAGGATCTCGTAGGTGTATTTTCTCATTAGAAATCGTGAGGATTCCTAAGTTTGTTTTCTCTTGAGAGTCGTAAGGATCTCACAAGAGAATTTTCTTCCTTACAAGTCGAGAGGACTCGTAAGTGTTTGATGAATTGACTTACTCCCGGGTGAAAGCATTGCTTCGACGGGGAGGACGAGGGTTTGCTCTGGCTGTTTCCCATGGGGTCAGGATTGACTTTAGCCGTGTTCTACGGGGCCAGGAGGGGTTGACTTTAGCCATACAAGGTTAGGATTGACTTTAGCCGTACGGAGTCAGGGGTTGCTCTGGCCATTTCCCACGGGGTCAGGATTGACTTTAGCCGTGTTCTACGGGGCCAGGAGGGATTAACTTTAGCCATACGGGGTCAGGATTGACTTTAGCCGTACGGGGTCAGGATTGACTTTAGCCGTGTTCTACGGGGCCAGGAGGGGTTGACTTTAGCCATACGGGGTCAGGATTGACTTTAGCCATACAGGGTCGGGGTTTGCTCTGGCCATTTCCCACGGGGTCAGGATTGACTTTAGCCGTGTTCTACGGGGCCAGGAGGGGTTGACTTTAGCTATACGAGTTCAAGATTGACTTTAGCCGTACCGGGTCAGGGTTTGCTCTGGCCGTTTCCCACGGGGTCATGATTGACTTTAGCCGTATTCTACTGGGCCAGGAGGGGTTGACTTTAGCCATACGAGGTCAAGATTGACTTTAGACGTACGGGGTCAGGGTTTGCTCTGGTCGTTTCCCACGGGGTCAGGATTCACTTTAGCCGTGTTCTACTAGTCCAGGAGGGGTTGACTTTAGCCATACGAGGTCAGGATTGACTTTGGCCGTATGGGGTCAGGGGTTGACTCTCGGTTGTTTGTGCACCGCCGAGTCCTGGAACTGGGAACTTTGCCATAGCTCCGCTTTGCTGACGTTGCGTCTGTTGTAATGAGACGAATGTCGAGGTGATATCTAGGTTGTCTGTGAACCGTAGAGTCTTGGAACGAGGGACTTTGCCATGGCTCCGAGATTGATTGTTGTGTCTGAATCCCGCTGGAATGAGGAGGAACACTGTTGTGGGTCTTCAGGCTGTAGATGTGTCCTTCAAGACTTGGAACTAGGGACTTTGCCATGGCTCCGCTTGATTGTCGCGTCCGAATCCTGTTGGAATGAGGAGGAACGTTGTTGGTGATCTCTAGGCTATCTGTGAACCGTCGAGATTTGGAACAGAGAATTTGCCATGGCTCCAAGGTTGATTGTCGCGTCTGAATCCTGTTGGAATGAGGAGGAACGCTGTTGGTGATCTCTAGGCTGTCTGTGAACCGTTGAGATTTAGAACATGGACTTTGCCATGGCTCCAAGGTTGATTGTCGCGTCTGAATCCTGTTGGAATGAGGAGGAACGCTATTGTGGGTCTCCAGGCTATAGATGTGGCCGTTGAGATTTGACTCTCCGTTTGAAAGAGCCTGGTGGGATGATATGATTCCCTCTTTGTTTGTGCCCCTGGATTGTATAAAGGGATCGATGTGATCTTATCTGTAGGGAAAAAGGATTCATTTTATATGTATTATTTTTGTTTTCTTTCCGCGATATTTTTATCATTTTAGCTTTTTGTATCGCGAAAATCGTGATTGCCCAATCATTTCGGCTATTTTTCGCGGTGCCCAATCATTTCGGCGATATTTTTATCATTTTACTTGCTTATTTTGTTACAAGTTGCCCCATCATTTCGGCTATTTCATATACATTTTTGGCTCGCTGATTTTTATCGCGAGTGTAGAACTTGGAATCTGATACCGATTTAGGCATCAGCATCGCTACAACTGGGACATTGCCAGGAGCGAATCATCATTTGCCGTGAAAGGACTCGGAATTTGATTCCGACTTAGGCATCATCATCGCTACAACTAGGACATTGCCAGGAGCGAATCATCATTTGCCTTTGTCGATTCAAACAAAGATGGATTAGCAAACAGGGTTAGGATCCTATCGACTAAGTCTTTTGACTTCATGAGCCGTAAGGGTCTCATAAAGGTTTTTTCTCCCTACGAGTCGTGAGGATCTAGTAAGTGCGTTTTCTCCTTAAAAATCGTGAGGATTCTTAAGTGTATGTTCTCTTATAAGTCGTAAGGATCTTACAAGAGTGTTTTCTCTTCATAAGTCGAGATGACTTACAAAGGTTGTTCACCGTGTGAGAATATCCCTAGTCGCTGGAGGGACTTTGTTAGGAAAATGTTTATTCGTGCCCGTGGATTGTATACAAGGGTCAATATTGAAACACTTGTAGGGCAGTCTGTGGGTTGTGATGGCTTAAGAACATGTTCAGATCCCTGTAACTTAAGGCTTTTGAATCCTATAAGCCGTGAGTCATAGGGGAATTCTCCTTACGAGTCGTGAGGATCTCATAAGTGTGTTTTCTCCTTAGGCATCGTAGGGATCCCTAAGTGTGTTGCTCCTTTGTGAGTTGTAAGGATCTCACGCAGGTACTTTCTCCTTGCAAGGTCGTGAGGACCTTGTAAGTTTCTTTTAACGAGATTGCGCCCTTTCGGGTTTTCACAAGCTCGCCGGTAGCCCTGCTGTTTTTACTCACGGAGCCCTTTCGGGTTTTCATCCGTGCCCATCTCACTTATGAACGTACCATTTTTTTTCTTTTTCTTTTTCTTTTCCTTTTTCTATTTTATTTTTTTTGCGTCAGCCTTGGGATGCTGCGGTCCGTAGTAGTTTATAGACGTCTCGGTCAGTTGCAAGTTTTAGAACATTGCGGTCCATCATTAGTTTAGGGACGTTTCGGTCCGTTGTTAGTTTAGGGACATTTCGGTCCGTTGTTAGTTTTAGGACATCTCGGTTCGTTGTTGCAACGGTTTCGTTGGCTACCACTTCTGGAGTTTGGGCCTGGGAAGATAGCGAGCGGACATAGGCATCATCATCTATCATTAACCTGGGCCATAACTCGTCAGGCATAGTATTTCTTTAGGAACCGACCGTTTATCGACCCGAAGGGTCTTTCACCATGCATATCCATGAGCAAGTAAGCCCCACCTTGGTAAACTTTATCTATGATGTATGGGCCTTCGTAGTTTGGCTCGAACTTCCCTCGTTTGGTACGATTGGGGATCATAAGTCTCTTGACTACTAGCACGAGTTTGCCTTGGCGGAATGTTCTCGGCCTAGTCAATTTCTCATACGAGCGCATCATCTTTGCTTTGTAAGCTTCCAAGTTTTGCTGCACCATGAGCCGAGTTTCATCAAGGGCATCAAGCTCCTCAAGCCGAAGATGAGCATTCTCTTCGTCCGTTAGCTCGTAATGAACTGCCACTCATAAAGAGGGTAACTCTATCTCTAAAGGGAGTACTGCTTCTGTGTCGAATACCAATGCATAGGGCGTTGTGTTTGTGGCCGTTTTGAACGTGGTCCGATATGCCCAGAGAGCTTCATGCAGTCTCTCATGCCAGTCCTTCTTATTTCTGGACACTGTCTTTTTCACGATCTTCGTCAAGGTCTTGTTGAAAGACTCAGCCGGACCATTAGTTCGAGAATTATAGACCGAAGAGTATCTCCAGTCTATATTATGCTGTTGTGCGAAGCGGCTGATCTTATGGCTTCTATAGGCCAACCCGTTATCGGAGATAATCCGTCGCGGAGTGCTGAACCAATAGATGACATGTGTCTTGAAGAAATGTAGGATATTCTCTGTCTTCACTTCTCTTAATGGTACTGCTTCTGCTCACTTGGAGAAGTAATCCGTTGTCACCAATATGAACCGATGTCCTCTGGACGATGCCAGTTCAATGGGCCCGATTATGTCAGTTCCCCACATTTCGAACGACCAGCTCGCCACTGTTGGGTGTAGTGGATTTGAATGCTGGTGAATAAAGTCCCAGTAAATCTGGCACGAGTAGCACGGCTTCGCGTATTCGAGGCAGTCTTGGATCATTGTGGGCCAATAGTAGCCCATCCTTTTGATCTTCTGCTTCATCTTTGGCCTGGCTTGATGAGAACCGCAAAGTACGTCATAAGTTTCTTGGACGACTCTCCTTGATTCTTCCGGTCCCAGGCATCTTAGCCATAAGGAGTCGAACGATCTCTTATACAGAGTATCATTGACGAAGGCGAAAGACAGAGCTCGTTTAATGAGCTGATGTCTTGAGGACGCCTCTTTAGGTGTTTGACGGGATTTGAAGTAGTCTATAAAGACTTCTCTCCAATCCTTAGCCTTTTCCTGGTCTTTTATTTGTAGGATCGTCGGCTTGGTCGCTCCCTTTTCTTCGGACGACTCCGGAGATATTTCTGCCGGTGAAAGAACCTGACGGCTTTGCACAACGATCCTTACGTCATCGAGGTTCTCGTCGGCCAGTTCTTTAGCGAGCTTGGCTAGTGCATCCGCCTTGCTATTTTCCACGCGCGGTATGCTTTCCAGGGCGTAGGAAGGGATTCGAGTTAGCAGTTGTTGCACTCTCTCACCGTACTTTACCAACTCTAGTTTGCACGTTTGATAGTCGCCATTTACTTGACTAACAACCAGCTGGGAGTCTTCGTATATAAGGAGGTTTTCGATTCCCATGTCGACAGCGATCTCAAGACCTGCTATCAAAGCTTCATACTCGGCTTCATTGTTTGTCCTCGGCTCTGTTAGGGAGAAGGCAAAGCGCATTATCCCTCATTGTGGAGTCACGAAGATGAGGCCTACCTAGATTTGATTATGGGGGAGCTGTGATTTCGCTTCATCATGGAAGATGCCCCATCGAAGTAGAGTTCCCATCGGGTATCACTCTCTCTTCTCCCCCCGTCAATCGTGTCAAACGCGTGCTCGTCTGACAATTCGCAATTTAGGGGTGAATCGGCAGGTATAGGATGCTCGGCGAGGAAGTCGGCGATGGCTTGGCCTTTCACTGCCTTGAGGGGTCGATAAGTTATCGAGAATTCCATTAAGAGTAGGGCCCATTTAGCGAGTCGTCCCGTTAGAATGGCTTTTGACATCAAATACTTGAGAGGATCCACCTTTGATACAAGGTGGACCTCATGCGCCAACGCATAGTGCCTGAGCTTCGTTATCATGAAGATCAACGCCAGTCAGTGTTTTTAAATGGGAGAGTAATTGTTTTCTGCCCCCAGAAGAACTTGACTCAAATAGTAGAGGGCTCTTTCCTTCCCTTGATCATTTTCTTGTGCCCATAATACGCCTAGAGAACCCTCAAGGGCTGTTGTGTATAGGATGAGAGGCTTTCCCTTGACCGGAGCGGTTAGCACCGGAGGGTTATGTAGGTATTGCTTGATTTCGTCCAGTGCGCTTTGGCATTTGCGATCCCAGACGAACGGGGTTCCCTTATTCATCAGGTGACTGTAGGGACGACATTTGCTGGAGAGGTTAGCTATGAACCGCCGAATATATGCGAGCTTTCCATGGAGAGACCGCAGTTGTTTGAGAGTTCTTGGCGGAGGCATTTCCATGATCGCCTTGATCTTTGATGGGTCTATTTCGATGCCCCGGTGTCGTACAATGAATCCCAGGAACTTGCCTGAGGAAACTCCGAATGCGCATTTGAGAGGGTTCATCTTCAAGTTGTATTTCCGAAGACGTTGGAACACCACTTTTAGATGCTCCCAATGCTCCTCGTGCGATTTGCTTTTCACCACAAGGTCGTCGATATAGCATTCGACGACTTCATGTATGAGGTCATCGAAAATCTTTGTCATAGCCCTCTGATAGGTAGCGCCGGCGTTCTTTAGACCGAAAGGCATCACTTTGTAGCCGAATATACCCAAAGGAGTCCGGAAAGCGGTATGCTTTTGGTCCTCAGGATGCATCTTTATTTGATTATACCCTGACGAGCCATCCATGAAGGAGAAGACTTCGTGAGTGGACATGTTGTCTATCATCAACTCGGTGACTGGTACAGGAAAATCGTCTTTCGGACAGGCTTTATTGAGATCCCGAAAGTCCACGCAGACGCGCACCGTCCCATTTTTCTTCATCACTGGGATGATGTTGGCAATCCAAGCAGGGTACTGAACCTCTTGGATGAATCCGGAGTCGATTAACTTCTTGACTTCGGTGTTGATGCTCATTTCAAGTTCGACCCGCATTCTTCTCGGTGTTTGTTTGACTGGATTGATGTCCGGAGATATCGTCAACTTGGCATCTTCGGAGAGGTGGACGGATAGCACCAATTATCATATGCCCCGAATTTCAGGCAAGACGTCCAGTCTTGCGCCGTCTTTCGGAGGGGAACAGATTCTGGCATGCCCGGTGGGACCTTTTCCTCTTTCCACTCCAAACTTCGTGTGTCGTGTTCGCGAACCAATCGCGGTTTGCTAATGGTTGCCCTTGGGTTTCGAGGTACTAAGATTTTGCGTTTTGCTTGGTGTAGAAAGCAAAGGATCAATGGCGTTCACCTGCTCAAAGTGTTCCACATGCAACTGCAACCTACGTCCTGCCTCAACTGGGGGCAGAACCTACGGGCCCCAAGCGGCTTCCCTGTTCACGATGCTCGTGGAACAGGTTACTCAAGCCACCACAGGGTTGTTTTTCGGGACCAGGCTCCTGCCAGCAAGCTTCACCGTTCCCGTGCCAGTACCAGAAGCTCCTAAGAAGTCGGTCTTTGAGCGGCCTACAGCTTCTGCGGCCCTTCTCAACGGGTCGTCCAGCACCAGCACCTCGGTCTTCTCCAGATTGGGCCAAAATTCCTCTGGGCCCACAATGAAGCTTGCAATCCCGGAGAAGGTTATTCCGAAGAGAGTAACCAACCCTGCTCCCGAAGTCGTCACGGCGGCTTCTCCTGCCAAGGGGTCGGTCTTTACAAGACTGACCGTCCCAACTCCCACCCCCGCTCCTGCTACTCAAAGGACATCAGTCTTTAACAGGCTGACACCAACAACAGCCCCTCACCTGGACAGGGGGCAAGACGAAGCCATCCCCGTTACCGATCCAACTCCATTGGCTCGACACGCTCGACGTCGCTACTGGCGCCGGGTAAGGAAGGCCGGGAGCAACTCCCCCTATGGGCTAACTCCACCAGCTCCAACGGTGGAAATTAATGCTGCTGTTCCAACCGGGAACAGTTTTGAGCTGCTGAACAGGGTGCGCAGGAATTCTCCCACCGCTGTACTGAAAAGATCTCCTCCTCCGGTGGAGAATGTTGCAGAAGCCAAGCGAGAACAGTCCCCTCAGCGGCTGTCCTCCAAGATCTACAAAATCTGGCGGTAGGTCCGGAACTCGGTGGTGGATCAAAACTATCCCCGCCAGCAGAAGAAGCTGAAGGTCCGACAGGAAGAAAGCCATCCTGCCAAGCCACGAAAATCTATCTGGGTGCCCACCGCGACGGCCCCCTCAACTTCAACCGCTCATGAGAAGAGAAGGCCGGAGAAGATCCCTGTGCCTGCGACGAATGTCTAAGGCACTGAGCCCAAACGCCCTAAGTCTGGGGGCATGGTGGTGCATACTATTTACATGGCATCCGGGAAGGAGGATAGCCGTGCTTTTACGGGCCACCGACCACTCACCCGATCTATCATAAGAGCTCAGGAACAACAACAACAGAAGCTTCAGGAGATGCTGACTGCCATGGCCGCACTCACCGGGCTAAAAGAAAGCCCGGAGGCGTCATCGGAACAACGTCACGAACACGAGACTGATGCTGAATTCCTTCGGAGAACGCTCGAAAAGAAGGACATGGAGGCTGCGGAGCAAGCGGCCAATATAAAACAAATGGCTCTTCTGTTCTAAGACATGGTGGGTATGATGATCCAGCAGGACCTTCCAGCTGAAGATCCTCTGGTTATCCTCAAAGACGACAGAGGAGAAACATCAAATCCACCTCCGGCTCTTTCAACAGCCAAAGAGGAAACTATCTCCAAGGCCGCCCTGGATGATTATATTGCTCAACAAATACGAGTTCACCAGGCAAATGAAGTGGCTGGCCAGGTCGTGAAGACTGGGCGACCGTATCCAGGCTGGTATGATCAGATAAAATACCCGCCGGGCTATACGATCCCGAAATTCTACGTGTACAAGGGGACAGGCAATCCCCACCAGCACGTCGCCCAGTTCAGAGCTCTGTGCGGCAACACCGGGGGCGATGATAAGCTTTTGCTCCGCCAATTCGTCGGAAGCTTATCGGAAACGGCGTTTGAGTGGTACTCCGAACTTCCAAATGACTCCGTCAAGACTTTCGCAGAGATGGAGTTGTTGTTCACCCAGCGATTTGCAAGTGCTAGTGAATGCACCCCGATAACGGCATTGATCAATGCAAGGGTAAAGCTGGGCGAAACTTGGGTTCAATACGCAATCCGATGGCGAAATCTGTGGTTAAAGTACGAACAGCGCATCGAAGAAGCACCAGCGGTGGGCATGTTCGTAGGCACCATAAACCCACATGCAACTATTTCATAGTTTATGATGTTCTTCAAACCGACCACGTTCCAGGTATTAATCGATAAGCTAGCCCAGATGGATCAGATGGGTCACAGACCGTCTCCTCCGAGACCGGAGCCGCGGAACGAAAAGGGTAAAGGGAAGGCGACCTTCGTTGCGAACACCCAACAACAACCCAGTGCTCCAAAACTAACGGATCAGTTGGAAGAGGACGGTGCTAATACCATGAGAAAATGAAGCGCCCTTACTCATTCCCGCGGGATAAAACGAAGAGGTTATTCGAGCTGGCGGTGCACAACAGGCTTATCAATTTGCCAAATCCAAGGCGACCACCGCAACCTAGCGAAGTGAATAATCCCAATTATTTCCCTTACCACCAAACGATAAGCCATCCGATCGAGGATTGCTTCCTCTTTAAGGGATGGATCGAGGATCAGTACCTACAAAGCAAGTTTGCATTTTCTGAGAAGTGGAAAGTAAACCCACCACAACCGCACACTCCTAAGAAGACGGACACACCGGGGGCAACGTGCTCTTTTGTTGAAGAAGCCCCATGGGAGGTCGTGCTTTCAGCCAAAACTAAAAGGATGCTGAGTGATCTCCAGACATGCCCAGCGATCAGGTGGAAGAACCCGCTGGAACCCCAGATCATCGAAGGGATGCTGATGTCACGACCCAAGTTTGGATGTGACAGGCACTTAGATTTGTATCATATCTAAAGATATGCACAAGTCCAAGTAAGCCAAAAACCAAGATCAAATACCTTATTGCGGAATTATTTATGAAAATTTAGTTTTTAAATAAAAATCTCAAGTTATGAAGTTAAATCAGTAGACAAATAATAAAGGTTAATTTTGGTTGTATTCCGGGTTGGAATCAACAATATTAACAATAAACATGAATATAAACATATAGAACATCACTGAATCTCATAAAGAAAGAAGCTATGAAACTGATCAACCGATCTCAACTGTATATATACATACCATCTCTCATTTCTAAGTCAAAGTACAAGTCTGATGGAGTCTTTCTAGATACAAAAGTACAAAATGGAAGGTTACTACACATGTAACCTACCTATCAAAAGATGGAATACAACTGCAAAAGTGATCCTGCCTCGCAGCTACCCGTCCACTCTATCCCTGCAAGGAACTGTGGCACAACGGGGATGAGTTGCCAACTCAGTGAATACGACTAACATATAACGGCGAATAAAGTAAATATGACCATCCTGACAATGAATATGAATCAATATGATATATGAGTATATGTGAAATCCAACAATAAATCTCATTATACTTCTGAAATCACAACTCAAGTAAATCATTTCTCGGTGTCCATCAACGACACAAAACTTTCATTTCTCATAGGCGTCATTCCCCGAATGATCCTATACTCATCATATCGGTTGTTATCCTCTAGATACACGCCGTATTTCTATAACCAACTCCGGTATCGAGTAACCTCGCTAGGCTCCCCCGTCTCAATACGGCTATCCTGCCCCTCGGTCTCGACCGGATCCACCATGTATCCAACTGTATATCTCCCCCACTCAGTATGGATAACGTAAATCCGCGACCGTATATCTCCCCCACTCGGTCCGGAATAAAATCAAAACAGAAATCATCTCATGGTGGACATGACACATCAATCATGAAAATACTGGATTTATGTAATAGTATTCAAAACTCAAAACCATAAATCCTCAATTCTTCATTTATCTCATATATAGCACCAAAATACGCATAAAGTAACAGGATGTCAATGATGCAATCTACCACTACATTAGATATATGAAATACGATGTCATCTATTTTAACAAATATGATATTTAAGTGTATGTGACATGGCAATATCGACGAGGTGTGTGTAGCCTATAAAATATGCACGTGGCATGACTCGTCGATAATTGTGAAGTGTTCTAACAACTAAGCAATATACAAGTATTTTAATGAATGAAATTCTAACATTTAAGCATGATGATATGAATATCACATTAAGTAAAACCACGGGTGAAACACGCCATCTTTACAAAATTCCCCGGTAGATGTTTAGTCTACTCACCGGAAAAGTCGAATCTACTCCGGAATCGCTAATCCTTTACCTTTCCTCGCGGCTTCCGTACTTCTCGTATCCGCGTCTAAACATACCAAGTTACGTATATAAGCAAAACGACTATTCCGATATAACGGAAATAGAACTACGTTATCCCACTTATAAGTTATCTATATCTGATTATATCAAGTTATTAAACACTTAGTCTTGCTGGATTTTTAAACCTAATCTGCACTGTTGCAGAAATTAAAACGTGACGTGATTTAGTCGTGTCGTTTTTAACGTTTTACGATTCTTTTTCCGATATATCATTCCGGATTTAAACTGTAGTGAAACTAATTTAAATCAACAGTACCAAAACATCCTAAATTGTATACTGTAGACTACCCAATTGACCAAACCCCCAAAGCTTCCCACATGGCCGGCGACGCCGGCCAAATTCCTTCTGTCGCCGGCCCAAAACCGGCCCCCCATTGTCGTTTTCTTGTGGTGTGTTCAATTTGATTCCTACATCATTTTAGCTCTGTTGAATTTATTTAATTAAGTTCCAGATTACAGCAGATTCTAACAGACACAATTTTTACCTAGAATACGATATTATGTGACATGCTAAACTATAATTAACTAACTACAGAGCTTAATCTACCTACTGAGATTAGGAATTTACCCTCTTAATTTGCTGTAGGAATAACCCCCCAAAGATCTACAAGCTCCTCCTAGCTTGATGATGAACTATCTCCAAGAACAAGCCCCTTCTTCTTCTTCTTCCTCTTGTTCTTCTCCTTTTCTCTTTTCCTTTTTCTTTTTCTTTGATTTTCTTTTAAGTTTTGATCTGAGTTTAAACTGAAATGATCTATTTAAGTGAATGAGAGAAGAGATAAGGGAAGGTGGAGGTGTCTTGAGTTTGAGTGTGCATGTTCCATGCAAGGAGGAGGTGTAGGTTGAAGGGTGTTCATGCAAGCATGAGGTGGTGTGGTAATTATCTTCAATTTTTTGTTTTATTTTTAATTTAGTTTCAGAACTGAATTAATATCATTTGTTTCCCTTAAACCCTTAACAATCTTGTATTTGCATAACCACTCAAACTTTACAATTTGCCCCCCCCACAACTTACTTATTAGAAAACACATCTTTTGTTAAAAAGAGGCTAAATTTTTCATTAAAACCCTTATAACTTATTTAATTTACATTCAAAAATTCTAATTTAATTTGTATTACATATATCTTATGAAGATTGACATATTTGATTTTAATCATTTTGTGATTTATCAGCTTATTCTTAATTTAATTAAATTTATTTATTTCTAACTTTTCCTAAATGTTACAATATTCCCCCCTTAAGAAAATTCGGTCCCCGAATTTAAAATAATTACTAGACATACCTAAGAAAAGATGTGGAAATTTCTTTCGCATTGCGTCCTCCGTCTCCCAAGTAATCTCCTCGCGATCCTTTCCTTGCCAGAGAACCTTTACAGATGGCAGTATCCTTGATCGTAGTTGCTTTGCCTGCCTGTCCAGAATAGCGACTGGCTGCACTGTGAAGGATAGATCTGGCTCAAGCTGTAGAGTCTGATGCTGGATCGCATGAGATGGATCGTGAAGATATCTGCGAAGCATCGAAACGTGGAACACCGGATGTACGTCGGGAAAACCAGGTGGAAGTGCTAACCGATAAGCTACAGCGCCCACTCTCTCTAAAATCTCATAAGGTCCGACATATCTGGGGCTGAGCTTCCCTTTCTTCCCGAAGCGCATCACACCTTTCATTGGAGATACTCGAAGGAACACATGATCTCCCACATCAAACTCGAGTTTGCGTCGTCTTCGATCTGCATATGACTTTTGTCTGCATTGAGCCGCTTTCATTCTATCTCGTATCAATTGAATCTTTTCTGTAGTTTCCTGTACTATCTGCGGTCCCAAAATACAACTCTCACTAAGTTCTGTCCAGCAAACAGGTGATCTACATTTCCTTCCATATAAGGCTTCAAAGGGTGCCATCTGGATCGTTTCTTGAAAACTGTTGTTATACGAGAATTCTACCAAAGGTAAGTGACGATCCCAACTACCACCGAAATCTAAGCTACAAGCCCGAAGCATATCCTCTAGTACCTGAATGGTCCGCTCCGACTGACCGTCTGTCTGTGGGTGGAAAGCTGTACTGAAACTCAGTCGTGTACCAAGAGCGTCCTGAAGTTTCTGCCATAGCCTGCTTGTGAACTGGGTACCTCGATCTGATACTATGCATGTCGGCACTCCATGTAGACGTACAATCTCATCGATATAAACCTGTGCATACTGAGCAAATCCATATGTCGTCTTCACTGGAAGAAAATGAGCGGCCTTCGTCAATCTATCTACGATCACCCAAATAGAATCATACCCTCTGCTAGTCCTGGGTAGACCCACCACAAAATCCATGGAAATCTGTTCCCATTTCCACTCTGGAATGGGTAAAGGTTGCAGCTCTCCGGCTGGCCTCTGGTGTTCTGCTTTGACTTGCTGACAAGTCAAGCATCTTGAAACAAAATCCGTAACATCCTTCTTCATTCCTTTCCACCAATAATTATCCTTCAAATCACGATACATTTTTGTGGAACCAGGATGAATACTGTATACTGATCTATGGGCATCCTCCAAAATATCACGCCTCAATCCGTCAGAATCTGGCACACAGAGACGAGTCCTAAAACGTAATACTCCATGATCATCAATCACGAACTCCGTCTCCTTGCCCTGCCTAACATGATCCATAATCTCCATCATGCGAGTATCTGTAGGCTGCGCATCTCGAATACGATCCAATAGCTGAGGCCTGGTGCGAACATGTGCTAACTGACCTCCTGCCGATGTAAACTCAAACTGTATACGACTATCACATAAGATCTGCCAGTCGGTAGAAGACTGCCCCTGCAAAATGCTCAAATGAGATAAATTACCTCCAGGCCTCCGACTCAAGGCATCTGCTACAACATTTGCTTTGCCTGGATGGTACAAAATCTCACAGTCGTAATCTTTCACCAATTCCATCCATCTACGCTGCCTGAGGTTCAGATCTTTCTGCTGAAAGATATACTTTAAGCTTTTATGATCTGTGAAGATTTGACACGTTTCTCCATACAAGTAATGTCTCCAAATCTTCAATGCGAATACTACAGCAGCCATCTCTAGATCATGAGTGGGGTAATTTTGTTCATGCCTCTTCAACTGTCGAGAAGCATATGCTATAACTTTGCCGTGTTGCATCAACACACAGCCTAAGCCCACTCTAGAAGCATCGCAATACACGACGAAACCCCCTGACCCGGAAGGTAAAGATAATACCGGTGCAGTCGTCAAACGCGTCTTCAACTGTTGGAAACTCTGCTCGCACGCATCTGTCCACTGAAATGGAACTTCCTTCCTAGTCAATCCTGTCAAAGGTGCCGCTATCCGTGAGAAATCATGTACGAAGCGTCTGTAATAACCTGCCAGACCTAAGAAACTCCGAACCTCCGTAACTGACATAGGCCTGGGCCAGTGTTGTACCGCTTCAATCTTCTTTGGGTCTACACATATACCTTCCCTCGTGACTATGTGACCCAAGAACTCCACACTATCGAGCCAAAAAGCACACTTAGAAAATTTTGCATACAGCTTATGCTCTTTCAAGGTTTGCAATGTGATACGTAAATGCTGCTCGTGCTCCGTCTGACTCCGAGAATATACAAGAATATCATCTATGAATACTATAATAAACCGATCGATAAATGGTCTAAAGATACGGTTCATCATATCCATAAAAGCTGCTGGAGCATTGGTGAGTCCGAATGACATCACCAGAAATTCATAATGCCCATATCTCGTACGAAACGCCGTCTTCGGAATATCGTCCTTCCGAACCCTCAACTGATGATACCCTGACCTCAAGTCAATCTTTGAGAAGAATCCGGCTCCTTGTAACTGATCGAACAAGTCATCTATTCGTGGTAATGGATACCTGTTTCGCACAGTGACGCGATTTAGCTGTCGGTAGTCGATGCACATTCTCATACTACCGTCCTTCTTCTTTACAAATAACACAGGAGCTCCCCACGGTGAAACACTGGGACGAACCAGTCCTCTATCTAACAACTCTTGCAACTGGCCCTTGAGTTCTTTCAATTCCGTCGGTGCCACTCGATAGGGTGGTATAGAAATAGGCCCTGCACCCGGAATCAAGTCGATACAAAATTCAATCTCTCGATCAGGTGGCAATCCTGGTAACTCAGCAGGAAATACTTCAGGAAATTCTCGTATGATCGGGATTTGGTCCAAAGGAACTTCAGCGACCCCTATGTCCTGAATAAAAGCCAAGAACCCAAGACAACTCTTCTTCAATAGCCGTCTCGCACCAAAAGCAGAAATCATGTTGACAGGGGTTAACTTGCAATCCCCCTGCACAACAAACACCGGTTCACCTGGAAAACAAAATCTAACCGCTTTTCCTCTACAATCTACATAGGCATGACAAGCGGCTAACCAATCCATCCCAAGAAGTATGTCAAAATCCAACATATCTAGGAGAATCAGATCAACAAGTGAATCTCTATTACCAATACGCACCGAACACGATCTGAATACGTGCCGAGCTATAAAGGAATCTCCAACTGGAGTAATCACTACCAAAGGTAACTCTAACAATGACGACTCCTTCCCCAACAAAAGTGCGAATCGTGAAGATACATAAGAATGTGTAGAACCGGGATCAAATAAAACATGTGCCTCTAATGAGCATACTGTAAGAGTACCTGTCACGACTGCATTTGATGCCTGGGCATCCTGTGGAGTCAGCGCAAAAACCCGTGCCTGGCCCCTGCCCGCATCCTGTCGTCCTCTACCTCGATCTCCTCGACCTCTCTGAGCACGTCCTGCATAGCCTCGACCTCGTGGTGCAACTGCCTGGCGTGTAGCGCCAACTGGAGGAGGAAGTAAAGCCATCGGTGAGGAGGTGGAAGGGGTAAAACAGCCTGTGGAGCAATGGTCCCGCCCTGAGATCTACAATCTCGCGCAAAATGTCCGGGAAGTCCACAACTATAACAAGTAGATGGTGATCTCTGATCATCAGGATAAGAACTGAACATCTGGCCCTGTGTCCAACCTCGTCCAACACTGCGGCCTGGAGTATATCTGCCTGGATAGGACCCTCTACCTCGGCCAAACTGTCTATTTGTCGGCACGAATGGTCTACTCCTCTTTGGCTCCGGAACAACTCCTGACTGGCTCAAACGCTCCTCTACTCGTATCGCCGCATCCATGGCCTGTGCATATGTATCAAAATGCTGGGAGCCTATCGCCAGATACAACTGTGTGTCCAAACTTCTTAGGAATCTTTTCACCCGAAGCTCCTCTGTAGGTACTAAATATGGGGCATATCGCGACAGCTGGGTGAATCGTAAGTCATAATCTGCTACTGACATACTTGCTGATTTCCTCAACGCTTCAAAACTACTGGCTCTAGCATCCCTCACACTCTGGGGAAGAAATCTGGCAAGAAAGACTGTAGAAAACTCGGTCCACGTCATCGGAGGAAGATTCGTAGCTCGCCCTCTCTCCATCGACTCACACCACTCCTGTGCAAGTCCCTCCAAACGAAAGCTAGTCAGCTCAACTGACCTCGCATCAGAACATCGCAATGATCTGCCAATCCTCGCCATTCTATCAAGAAAAGATTGAGGATCTTCCGCTACATCGGTCCCTGTAAATACCGGGGGTCTCAATCTCATAAACTTTGCAAGTGATACCTCCATCACTCTCGTATCTACTGGCGCTACCGTCTGTGTAGGCTGTACCTCGGACTCTGCTACAGTCGGTGCTGGATCTGATCTCAATGCTCGAGTGGTCTCAGCTAACTGTCCTACCACTCGCTGTAATCCCAACATACCCTCCTCAATCCTAGTCATGCGATCTGGAGGAGGAGGATCAACCTGCTCATGCACCTCCTGCACGTCCGGTGTACCAGTCGTCGTCACAGGCGGACTCGCCCTAGCTGCATTCCTGGCTGCGGCTCGCCTAGCCCGCGTAGCCATGGCAACTGGAATAAGAAACGAGAGTTGATAAGGTGTGGGAACAGAAGTAATCAATAACGGAGAATCAACGGAAGAATAGATCAAGATAAACATCCTAAGGTTAGTTAGGCTGAATACGATAACGTAAATATGCCGCGGAACATACGTACGGTATTGCATTCGTCCTAAGTCACCTACTCCATCAAACCAAAGGTCATCCTAACTCTCAGACTTACATCAACCTATTGAAATCCCTTACTGAATTCCGTAAGGTTACTCCTAAGCTCTGATACCAACTTTGTCACGACCCAAGTTTGGATGTGACAGGCACTTAGATTTGTATCATATCTAAAGATATGCACAAGTCCAAGTAAGCCAAAAACCAAGATCAAATACCTTATTGCGGAATTATTTATGAAAATTTAGTTTTTAAATAAAAATCTCAAGTTATGAAGTTAAATCAGTAGACAAATAATAAAGGTTAATTTTGGTTGTATTCCGGGTTGGAATCAACAATATTAACAATAAACATGAATATAAACATATAGAACATCACTGAATCTCATAAAGAAAGAAGCTATGAAACTGATCAACCGATCTCAACTGTATATATACATACCATCTCTCATTTCTAAGTCAAAGTACAAGTCTGATGGAGTCTTTCTAGATACAAAAGTACAAAATGGAAGGTTACTACACATGTAACCTACCTATCAAAAGATGGAATACAACTGCAAAAGTGATCCTGCCTCGCAGCTACCCGTCCACTCTATCCCTGCAAGGAACTGTGGCACAACGGGGATGAGTTGCCAACTCAGTGAATACGACTAACATATAACGGCGAATAAAGTAAATATGACCATGCTGACAATAAATATGAATCAATATGATATATGAGTATATGTGAAATCCAACAATAAATCTCATTATACTTCTGAAATCACAACTCAAGTAAATCATCTCTCGGTGTCCATCAACGACACAAAACTTTCATTTCTCATAGGCATCATTCCCCGAATGATCCTATACTCATCATATCGGTCGTTATCCTCTAGATACACGCCGTATTTCTATAACCAACTCCGGTATCGAGTAACCTCATACGGCTATCCCGTCTCAATACGGCTATCCTGCCCCTCGGTCTCGACCGGATCCACCATGTATCCAACTGTATATCTCCCCCACTCAGTATGGATAATGTAAATCCGCGACCGTATATCTCCCCCACTCGGTCCGGAATAAAATCAAAACAGAAATCATCTCATGGTGGACATGACACATCAATCATGAAAATACTGGATTTATGTAATAGTATTCAAAACTCAAAACCATAAATCCTCAATTCTGCATTTATCTCATATATAGCACCAAAATACGCATAAAGTAACAGGATGTCAATGATGCAATCTACCACTACATTAGATATATGAAATACGATGTCATCTATTTTAACAAATATGATATTTAAGTGTATGTGACATGGCAATATCGACGAGGTGTGTGTAGCCTATAAAATGTGCACGTGGCATGACTCGTCGATAATTATGAAGTGTTCTAATAACTAAGCAATATACAAGTATTTTAATGAATGAAATTCTAACATTTAAGCATGATGATATGAATATCACATTAAGTAAAACCACGGGCGAAATACGCCATCTTTACAAAATTCCCCGGTAGATGTTTAGTCTACTCACCGGAAAAGTCGAATCTACTCCGGAATCGCTAATCCTTTCCCTTTCCTCGCGGCTTCCGTACTTCTCGTATCCGCGTCTAAACATACCAAGTTACGTATATAAGCAAAACGACTATTCCGATATAACGGAAATAGAACTACGTTATCCCACTTATAAGTTATCTATATCTGATTATATCAAGTTATTAAACACTTAGTCTTGCTGGATTTTTAAACCTAATCTGCACTGTTGCAGAAATTAAAACGTGACGTGATTTAGTCGTGTCGTTTTTAACGTTTTACGATTCTTTTTCCGATATATCATTCCAGATTTAAACTGTAGTGAAACTAATTTAAATCAACAGTACCAAAACATCCTAAATTGTATACTGTAGACTACCCAATTGACCAAACCCCCAAAGCTTCCCACATGGCCGGCGACGCCGGCCAAATTCCTTCTGTCGCCGGCCCAAAACCGGCCCCCCATTGTCGTTTTCTTGTGGTGTGTTCAATTTTATTCCTACATCATTTTAGCTCTGTTGAATTTATTTAATTAAGTTCCAGATTACAGCAGATTCTAACAGACACAATTTTTACCTAGAATACGATATTATGTGACATGCTAAACTATAATTAACTAACTACAGAGCTTAATCTACCTACTGAGATTAGGAATTTACCCTCTTAATTTGCTGTAGGAATAACCCCCCAAAGATCTACAAGCTCCTCCTAGCTTGATGATGAACTATCTCCAAGAACAAGCCCCTTCTTCTTCTTCTTCCTCTTGTTCTTCTCCTTTTCTCTTTTCCTTTTTCTTTTTCTTTGATTTTCTTTTAAGTTTTGATCTGAGTTTAAACTGAAATGAGCTATTTAAGTGAATGAGAGAAGAGATAAGGGAAGGTGGAGGTGTCTTGAGTTTGAGTGTGCATGTTCCATGCAAGGAGGAGGTGTAGGTTGAAGGGTGTTCATGCAAGCATGAGGTGGTGTGGTAATTATCTTCAATTTTTTGTTTTATTTTTAATTTAGTTTCAGAACTGAATTAATATCATTTGTTTCCCTTAAACCCTTAACAATCTTGTATTTGCATAACCACTCAAACTTTACAATTTGCCCCCCCCACAACTTACTTATTAGAAAACACATCTTTTGTTAAAAAGAGGCTAACTTTTTCATTAAAACCCTTATAACTTATTTAATTTACATTCAAAAATTCTAATTTAATTTGTATTACATATATCTTATGAAGATTGACATATTTGATTTTAATCATTTTGTGATTTATCAGCTTATTCTTAATTTAATTAAATTTATTTATTTCTAACTTTTCCTAAATGTTACAGCTGAAGCCGCGCCCAACTCCAAAGATCGGTGGTGATAGCCAAAGCGTTCATACCCAGCCACCGAAATCTTCAAAGAAGAAGAAGAGATCCAAGAAGCTCGTGAAGCCTGGCGACAAACGCACGGACCTACAAAAACAGATCGACGCGCTGGAAGAGTATAACCAGAAGGTGCGGACTCCAATCACGCTCCAAGAGTTCCTCAGCCACGTTCTTGAAGACGAAGATGATGGGGAAGACTCGTCAGATGGATATGAGGATTACGTAGCAAGCTGCTATATGATCTCTCATTCATCGCTAGACAATGAAAAAGCTCCCTACACAAAGAGACTGGAGACAGGTCACGAGCCGGAACTTCTATGGCCGCCAGACGAAATGATCGACGCCTTCCTGAATGAGATTCATCTGAAAAGTAAAGCCAATCGGGAGCGTGAGATGGCCATATTTGAAAGAGCCAAACGCCGGTGACTGGACGAAAGAGTCGAGACACTCCCGCCGAATCAAGGAACATCCGTCGCGGATAAAAACAAGTTCAAAACGAGGAAAATGTTTGCTAAGGCCATATCAATGGGAATGAAGCTACCACCCTCCGAAGGAAACACTCCCGGTGAAGCAGAGATGCATCCTAGCTACTGCTCATATCATCGAAAGGTCTCACACCCCACCGAAGAATGCGACGCTTTTAAAAGATGGTGGCAAGGATATGTTGCTCACCGGCAACATTTTAAGCGGATGAAACGCAAAACTCGTCGGGAGCAGAGAAGTACGACCGAGGAGCATAAAAGAACTACCGGTAACTGTCGCACGGTCAACGCCGGAGGATCGCAGGTTCTCACCTTTGGGAGCGACTCTGACGAGGAAATGGCTCTGGGCCCTCTCTTTAAAGAATCCACCTTGGGGAAAGAGGAAGAACCGAAGGCTTGTGAAAATATCCAGCTGCGCAACCGTACGCTTCCAGAAAAGAATCTCGAACCCACGAGTAGAAAAGATAAGGTAAAAGAAAAGATCTCCGAGGATATCACCCTGGATGAACAAGTCATGAAAGAACTGACCGCCAAGGACCCGCCAAAGAAGAGTAAGGTGGAATACAACGTTCTGGCGCACTTGAGGAAATTACCCTCGCGGCTCAGCATTCTCGACGCCCTTTTACTATCAAAAGAAGTAAGAGATTCATTGATCAAGGCGCTACAAGTGCCAGGACAATTCCAAGCTTTTCCCGCCGAAGAAAAGATGAAGGACGAGTTGGAAGAAGTGCACACAGCCGATGTCTCCTTCGGCGATGAAGATCTCCTCCTTGGGACGTGCGAGCATAACCGTCCCCTTTATGTCTCCGGATACTGTTACGATATAAAGATAGGCAATATCCTGGTTGACAATGGGTCTTCCGTCAACCTCCTCAACGTGAGAGTATTGAAGGAAATCTGCATGAGCGTTCAGCACCTCGCTCGCGATAAAATTACCATCTCTGGTTTCGACTCCCAATCGTCACGGACTCTTGGGTCTGTGATACTGACGCTTCGCTTCGGGCTACTCGTCACGGATATTAAATTTCACGTCATTGACGCCAAGACTTGCTATAATGTTTTGCTCGGCCGGCCTTGGTTACACGAGTACAACATCATCCCTTCTACAAAACACCAGTGTATGAAGTACTTCAAGGATGGTCTCGAGTATACCGTGACAGGGGAGTTGAACCCTTTCTCCGTGAACAAAGTCCGAAAATACGAAGATGCAAAATACTTCTTGCCAAATTTTGAGGATACGGAAAGATGTCACCAACCGAAGAACAAAGCTATCACCACTATTCCGGTCTTCGGGAGTGATACCGAGGAAGAAGAAGAGATAGTTTATTCAGGGCCGCCTCAATGCAACAACCCGGGACCGTCCACCCCCATGTTGATCTTCGGCAGCGACTCGGAAGATGAGGTTAATGCTGTATTCTCCACTAGGCCGTCAATACAAGCTTTCGCTGGCGACAATCAGAGTCTGCAAATTATCATGGTTCCGCGGGAGCATCACAAAGAGCTCGATGCACTTAAAGCTTATAGTGTGCAAGAACTGCAGACATTTTACGTCCCTCCCGGGCGAAAGGATGAAAATGCGATCCTATTCTACCGATCTGTGGAAACCAAAATGGAGAAAGAAATCTGGCATGGCGCTGATTCTACGCTCGACAGACTCCAGCCCATCCGTCTTCCAAGATATTACTCGGAAGGCTTGAAAAGGCTCTTGAAGCGCCAAGGAATACCTTTCAAACAGACCATTCGACAAGCTCGGTTCTACAACAGGATTTGGGATGTCCCTGGAACTCAGCGCAAGTTGCCCAACGGGAGAATGGAAACGCTCGGGCTTGGATATGTGAAATCCGGGAAACGGGAACGAATCCATGGTAGCTACGTCATATATGACTTCGATGAAGAAGAGGACGCCCTGTCAGAAAATGCTGACCCTGAACCAAAACAAGATCCTGCAATCAAGATGCCGAGTCCGTCGTTTGAAGAACGAATGGATAAGCTTATCAGAGAAGCGGGTCAAAAGATCCGGGATGACAATAACCATGAAATGGCTATTTACGAGAAAGCCAGGACGCAGCGCCTCCTTCAGCAGGTCACGGAGAATGACAATGCTCTTCCTTATCAACCTGTCGTACAAAAGGCCCGACGCAAAGGCAAAAATAAGCCAAAGAGCGGGAAAGGCGTTCGACAGCAACAAAAGCGGGACCAAGAAGCCACGCGATCGGGAATCGAGCAATTCGGACTCGTCTCTTACTAAGAAGATGGGTCGAGCATACTCTTTTCCTCAAGACAAGACACGGAAGATACTTGATCTCGCCATAAGATATCAAATGATTACACTTCCGGAGTCTAAACACCCCGAGCAAGCAGGCGAAGTCTCTCACCCAGACTATTGCTCCTATCATAGGCAATAGGACAACCTATTGAAGACTGCTTCACCTTCAAAAATTGGGTTGAAGATCAATATTAACATGGCGGGTTCGCTCTATCCAGTAGTTGGAGGATAAATCCGCCACAGAAACACGAACCAAGATCCGCGCATACAGCAGAACCAGATCAACATCGGTCTTGGAAGCGAGCTCGTACTTGTCATATGATAACGCTATCAAAAGAAGAGCCCGAGAATACGGATGATCTCCCCTGGTGCTTCGAAAGCAATGATGATGAGGTGATATCAGAGTTTCCACCGGCGCCGAAAGAGCTGGAAGATGGAATACATACCACTGCATATAACCTCAAGAAAATTGATTTGGGGACGGCAAATGACCCGCGGCCGACATTCGTCAGTGAACTGCTATCTGAAGAAAGGGTGGCTGCATTAAAGGACGTGCTCATAACACATAGAGATTGCTTTGCATGGAACTATTCCGAGATGCCAGGACTAGATCCAGAGATTGCTGTCCATGAAGGAAATCTGCATGAGCGTTTAGCACCTCGCTCGCGATAAAATTACCATCTCTGGTTTCGACTCCCAATCGTCACGGACTCTTGGGTCTGTGATACTGACGCTTCACTTCGGGCTACTCGTCACGGATATTAAATTTCACGTCATTGACGCCAAGACTTGCTACAATGTTTTGCTCGCCCGGCCTTGGTTATACGAGTACAACATCATCCCTTCTACACAATACCAGTGTATGAAGTACTTCAAGGATAGTCTCGAGTATACTGTGACAGGGGAGTTGAACCCTTTCTCCGTGAACGAAGTCCGAAAATACGAAGATGCAAAATACTTCTTGCCAGATTTTGAGGATACGGAAAGATGTCACCAACCGAAGAACAAAGCTATCACCAATATTCCGGTCTTCGGGAGTGATACCGAGGAAGAAGAAGAGATAGTTTATTCAGGGCCGCCTCAATGCAACAACCCGGGACCGTCCACCCCCATGTTGATCTTCGGCAGCGACTCGGAAGATGAGGTTAATGCTGTATTCTCCACTCGGCCGTCAATACAAGCTTTCGCTGGCAACAATCAGAGTCTGCAAATTATCATGGTTCCGCGGGAGCATCACAAAGAGCTCGATGCACTTAAAGCTTATAGTGTGCAAGAACTGCAGACATTTTACGTCCCTCCCGGGCGAAAGGATGAAAAGGCGATCCTATTCTACCGATCTGTAGAAACCAAAGTGGAGAAAGAAATCTGGCATGGCGCTGATTCTACGCTCGACAGACTCCAGCCCATCCGTCTTCCAAGATATTACTCGGAAGGCTTGAAAAGGCTCTTGAAGCGCCAAGGAATACCTTTCAAATAGACCATTCGACAAGCTTGGTTCTACAACAGGATTTGGGATGTCCCTGGAACTCAGCGCAAGTTGCCCAACGGGAGAATGGAAACGCTCGGGCTTGGATATGTGAAATCCGGGAAACGGGAACGAATCCATGGTAGCTACGTCATATATGACTTCGATGAAGAAGAGGACGCCCTGTCAGAAAACGCTGACCCTGAACCAAAACAAGATCCTGCAATCAAGATGCCGAGTCCGTCGTTTGAAGAACGAATGGACAAGCTTATCAGAGAAGCAGGTCAAAAGATCCGGTATGACCATAACCGTGAAATGGCTATTTACGAGAAAGCCAGGACGCAGCGCCTCCTTCAGCAGGTCACGGAGAATGACAATGCTCTTCCTTATCAACCTGTCGTACAAAAGGCCCGACACAGAGGAAAAAATAAGCCAAAGAGCGGGAAAGGCGTTCGACAGCAACAAAAGCGGGACCAAGAAGCCACGCGATCGGGAATCGAGCAATTCGGACTCATCTCTTATAAAGAAGATGGGTCGAGCATACTCTTTTCCTTAATACAAGACATGGAAGATACTTGATCTCGCCATAAGATATCAAATGATTACACTTCCGGAGTCTAAACACCCCGAGCAAGCAGGCGAAGTCTCTCACCCAGACTATTGCTCCTATCATAGGGCAATAGGACATCCTATTGAAGACTGCTTCACCTTCAAAAATTGGGTTGAAGATCAATATTAACATGGCGGGTTCGCTCTATCCAGTAGTTGGAGGATAAATCCGCCACAGAAACACGAACCAAGATCCGCACATACAGCAGAACCAGATCAACATCGGTCTTGGAAGCGAGCTCGTACTTGTCATATGATAACTCTATCAAAAGAAGAGCCCGAGAATACGGATGATCTCCCCTGGTGCTTCGAAAGCAATGATGATGAGGTGATATCAGAGTTTTCACCGGCGCCGAAAGAGCTGGAAGATGGAATACATACCACTGCAGATAACCTCAAGAAAATTGATTTGGGGACGGCAAATGACCCGCGGCCGACATTCGTCAGTGAACTGCTATCTGAAGAAAGGGTGGCTGCATTAAAGGACTTGCTCATACAGCATAGAGATTGCTTCGCATGGAACTATTCCGAGATGCCAGGACTAGATCCAGATATTGCTGTCCACAAGCTGGCAATATCCCCGGACGTCAAGCCAATCAAACAAGCACCGAGAAGAATGCGGCTCGAGCTTGAGATGAGCATCAACGCCGAGGTCAAGAAGCTAATCGACTCTGGCTTCATCCAAGAGGTTCAATATCCTGACTGGATCGCCAACATCGTTCCTGTGATGAAGAAAAATGCGACGGTGCGCATATGCGTGGACTTTCGGGATCTCAATAAAGCTTGCCCG
This sequence comes from Agapanthus africanus, assembly GCA_030015575.1. Lineage (NCBI taxonomy): Eukaryota > Viridiplantae > Streptophyta > Magnoliopsida > Asparagales > Amaryllidaceae > Agapanthus > Agapanthus africanus. The sequence goes on from CM057341.1 coordinate 783,893,621, forward strand.
AAAGACGACTTCCCAGTACCGGCCACCGAGCTGATGATAGATAACACGTCCGCTCACGAATTTTTCTCCTTCATGGACGGATCATCAGGATATAATCAGATAAAGATGCGTCCTGAAGACCAGAAGCATACTGATTTCCGAACCCCTCTGGGAATATTCTGCTATAAGGTGATGCCTTTCGGTTTAAAGAACGCCGGTGCCACCTATCAGAGGGCTATGACGAAGATCTTCGATGAACTTATACATGAAATCGTCGAATGCTATATCGACGACCTCGTGGTGAAAAGCAAATCATACGAGGAACATCTCGAGCATCTGAAGATCGTGTTTCAACGCCTTCGGCAATACAATTTGAAGATGAACCCTTTCAAATACGCGTTCGGGGTCTCCTCGGGCAAATTCCTGGGATTCATCATCCGACACTGAGGTATCGAGATAGATCCATCAAAGATCAAGGCGATCATGGAGATGCCCCGCCAAGGACTCTCAAGCAATTGCGGTCTCTCCAAGGGAAGCTCGCGTTTATCTGGCGATTTATAGCTAATATCTCTGGCAAGTGCCGCCCCTACAGTCACTTGATGAAAAGGGGACCCCGTTCGTCTGGGATCACAAATGCCAAGGCGCGCTGGACGAAATCAAGCAGTATCTGCAGAACCCGCCAGTGCTGGCTGCTCCGGTCAAGGGAAAGCCTCTCATTCTTTATACAACAGCCCTCGAAGATTCCTTATGCGCATTATGGGCACAAGAGAACGATCAAGGGAAAGAGAGAGCCCTCTACTATTTGATTCGAGTTCTACTGGGGGCAGAAAGCAATTATTCTCCCATCGAAAAACACTGCCTGGCATTGATCTTCGCCATAACGAAGCTCAGACACTATGCGTTGGCACATGAAGTCCGTCTCATATCGAAGGTGGATCCCCTCAAATATTTAATGTCGAAGGCCATACTGACGGGGCGACTCGCTAAATGGGCCCTGCTCTTGATGGAGTTCTGAATAACTTATCAACCTCTTAAGGCAATGAAAGGCCAGGCCATCGCTGACTTCCTCGCTGAGCATCCGATACCGGCCGATTCCCCTTTGAATTGCGAACTGCCAGACGAACATGCGTTTGATGCGATCGACGGTGGTGATACCCGATGGGAACTTTACTTTGATGGAGCATCTTCCATGAAGAAGCGCAAACAAAGCATGCCCATAATCAAATCAGGGGTAGGCCTTATCTTCGTGACCCCACAAGGAGGGATAATGCGCTTCGCCTTCTCCTTGACAGAGACGAGGACGAATAATGAAGCTGAATACGAAGCTTTGATAGCAGGTCTCGAGATCGCCATCGACATGGGAATTGAAAACCTCCTCATATACGGAGACTCCCAGCTGGTCGTTAGTCAAGTAAACAGTGACTATCAAACGTGCAAACCAGAACTGGTGAAGTACGGCGAGAAAGTACAGCAACTGCTAACCCAAATACCTTCCTACATCTTGGAAAGCATACCGCGTGCAGAAAATAGCAAAGCGGATGCACTAGCTAAGCTCGCTAAAGAACTGGCCGACGAGAACCTCGATGACGTGATGATCGTTGTGCAAAGCCGTCGGGTTCTCACACCGGCGGAAATATCTCCGGAGTCGTCCGAAGAAAAAGGAGCGACTGAGCAAATGGCTATGCAAACAAGAGACCAGGAAAATGTTGAGGATTGGAGAGAAGGCTTTATGGACTACTTCAAATCCCGTCGAACACCTGAAGACGCGCCCTTAAGACATCAGCTTATGAAACGAGCTTTGTCTTTCTCTTTCGTCAATGATACTCTGTACAAGAGGTCATTTGATTCTTTATGGCTGAGTTGCCTAGGACCTAAAGAGTCAAAAAGAGTTGTCCAAGAAGTTCACGACGGAGTCTGCGGTTCTCACCAAGCAGGTCTGAAGATGAAGTTGAAGGTTAAACGGATGGGCTACTACTGGCCCACGATGATTCGGGACTGCCTCGAATATGCGAAGCAATGCCACTCATGCCAGATCCATGGGGACTTTATCCACCAGCACCCGAATCCATTACACCCGACAGTGGCTAGCCGGCCGTTCGAAATGTGGGGGACTGACATAATCGGCCCCATCGAACCAGCATCGTCCTGAGGACATCGTTTCATTTTGGCGACGACTGATTACTTCTCCAAATGGGCAGAAGCAGTACCGCTGAGGGAAGTGAAGACGGAGAATATCCTCCATTTCTTCAAGACGCACGTCATTTATCGGTTTGGAACTCCGAGACGGATCATCTCCGATAATGGGCCAGCCTACAGAAGCCACAAGATCAGCCGCTTCGCACAACAGCACAACATAGACTGGAGATACTCCTCAGTTTATAATCCCCATGCCAACGGTCTAGCTGAGGCTTTCAACAAGACTCTGACGAAGATCGTGAAGAAGACGGTGTTCCGAAATAAGAAAGACTGGCATGAAGCTCTCTGGGCATATCGAACTATGTTCAAGACGGCCACGAACACCACCCCATACGCATTGGTATTCGGTACAGAGGCGGTACTCCCCCTCGAGATAGAGCTACCCTCTCTACGAGTGGCAGTCTATTACGAGCTAACGGACGAAGAGAATGCTTACATTCGGCTTGAAGAGCTCGACGCCCTTGATGAGACCCGGCTCGTAGCGCAACAAAATCTGGAAGCTTATAAAGCAAAGATGACGCGCTCCTACGAAAAATTGACCAGGTCGAGGACATTCCGCCAAGGCGAACTCGTGCTAGTGGTCAAAAGACCTATGATCCCCAATCGTGCTAAACGAGGGAAATTCGAGCCGAATTATGAAGGACCGTATATTATAGACAAGGTCTACCAGGGTGGAGCCTATCTACTCATAGACATGCATGGCGAAAGACCTTTCAGACCAATAAATGGTCGCTTCTTAAAATAGTACTACGCTTGACGAGTCATGGTCTAGGTCAATGATAGATGACGACGACTATGTCCGCTCGCTATCTTCCTAAGCCTAAACTCTGTAAGTAGTAACAGGCCTTCTTTAACAACGGACCGAAACGTCCTTAAACTAACGGCGGACAGAAACGTCCTTAAACTAACAACGGACCACTATGTCCTAAAACTAGCTGTTGACCGAGATATCGATAAACTACGGTGGATTGCAGCATCCCAAAGCTGATACAAATAAAAGAAAAAAAGAGGAAACGGTATGTCCATAAGCAAAATGGGCACGGATGAAAACCCGAAAGGGCTCCGTAAGTAAAAACAGCAGGGCTCCCGGCGAGTCTTGTGAAAACCTGAAAGGGCGCAACCTCGTTCGAATAAAAAAGAGAGAAAAAACAAAAAAGGAAAACGGTATGTCCATAAGCAAAATGGGCACGGATGAAAACCCGAAAGGGCTCCGTGAGTAAAAACAGCAGGGCTACCGGCGAGTGTTCGTGAAAACCCGAAAGGGCACAACCTCGTTAAAAGACACTTACAGAGTCCTCTCGACCTTGTGAGGAGAAACCACCTGCGTGAGATCCTTACGACTCACAAGGGAGCAACACACTTAGGAATCCTCACGATTCCTAAGGAGAAATTACACTTGCGAGATCCTCACGACTCGTAAGGAGAATCCTCTTATGAGACCCTCACAGCTCATAAGATTTGAAAGTCTTAAGCTACAGAGACCTGAACCTGTTCTTAAGCAACCCCCACAACCTCCGATACTGCCCTACAAGCGGCTCAATGCTGACCCTTGTATACAATCCAAGGGCGCGAATAAACATTTTCCTAACAAAGTCCCACCCGGGACTAGGGATATGTTTACACAGTGAACAACCCTTGTAAGTCCTCTCGACTTATAAGGAGAAAGCACTCTTATAAGATCCTTACGACTTATAAGGGAACATACACTTAGGAGTCCTCACGATTCTTAAGGAGAAAATGCACCTACGAGATCCCCACGACTCGTAGGGAGAAATACCTTTGTGAGACCCTTACGGCTCATGAAGTCAAAAGCCTTAGTCGACAGGACCCTAACCCTGTTTGCTAAGCCACCTTTGTTCGATATCGACAGAGGCAAATGATGATTCGCTCCTGGCAATATCCTAGTTGTAGCGGTGCTGATGCCAAAATCGATGTCTAATTCCAAGCTTGCAAGCGAAAAGCCAGCAAGCCATATATGCATACGAAATAGCCGAAATGATGGGGCAACTTGCGACTAAATCAGCAAGTAAAAATATATGCATGCAAAATAGCCGAAATGATTGGGCAACTCGCAATAAAAAGCAGCGAGTAAAAATAAAACAAATAGCCGAAATGATTGGGCACCGCGAAAAATAGCCGAAATGATGGGGCAATCGCGACCTTCGCGATATAAAAAGCTGAAATGATAGAGCATCACGGAAAGAAATAAAATAATATATATATATATATATATATATATATATATATAAAATGAAATTTATGCCCTACAGGCGATATTACATCAATCCCTGTATACAATCCAGGGGCGCAAACGAAGAGGGAGTCACACTCCTCCTCCCCAGGTTTCATCGGAAGAAGAAGCCAAATCTCGACGGGTCACAGATAGCTTAGAGATCATCTCAACATTTGTCTCATTGCAGTAGACACAACATCAAGAAAAGCGGAACAGCGGCAACTCCCAGTTCCATGACTCGGCGGTATACAGATGACCGAGAGTCAAATTCCGACTCCGTGAAATGCGGATAAAGTCAAAATTCCTGGTTACGTGGAACACGGCAATGACCCCGTGGGAAATGTCCAGAGCAGATCCTGGTCCTCGCAGAGCACGACAGTGAACCCGTGTGAAGCATCCAGAGCGGAGCCTGGTCCTCGCCGAACACGGCAGTGAACCCATGGGAAGCATCCAGAGCAAAATTCCTGGTCACGTGGAACGCGGATAACGTCATTTCTGACCCCGTGGAAAACGTCCAGAGCGGACCCTGGTCCTCACTGAGAACGGCAGTGAACCCGTGTGAAGCATCCAGAGCGGAGCCTAGTCCTCGCCGAACACGGCAGTGAACCCATGGGAAGCTTCCAGAGCAAACATTGGACTGTGGAGTCCTTAAATCCACGGACTATGATGTCCTTAACCTTGACCGTGATGTCTTAAAACTAATATTGGAATGTGGAGTCCTTAAATCCACGGACTATGATGTCCTTAACCTCGACCGTGATGTCTTAAAACTAACATTGGACTATGAGGTCCTTAAACTCATGGACTATGATGTCCTTAACCTCGACCGTGATGTCTTAAAACTAACATTGGACTGTGAGGTCCTTAAACTCACGGACTATTATGTCCTTAACCTCGACCACGATATCTTTAAACTACGGTACCCCGGAAAACATCCAGAGCGGAGCCTGGTCCTCGCCAAACATGGCAGTGAACCCGTGGGAAGCATCCAGAGCAACCCCTGACCCCGTGAAATATGGATAAGGGAAACTTCACCCATCACTTGCGGGTCCTCACGACTCGTAAGGGAGCAAATTCTCTTGTGAGATCCTTACGACCTTCAAGAGAAAACACGCTTAGGAATCCTCACGATTCTTAAGGAGAGATTACACCTACGAGATCCCCTCGACCTGTAAGGACAAAAACTCTTTATGAGACCCTCACGGCTCATAAAGTTGAAAAGTCTTGGGAGGCAGATCTTAACCCTGAATCCTAAGCCATCGTTGTCCTGCAAAGAGATCAAGATAGACTATCCGCAGAATACATTCAATAAAAAGGGACACACCATTGAGAAGAAAAATATATCTTTTATTCATGAACCAAAATGGATACAAAGTATAATTCGTGAAAAAAAATTTACTCTCATTCAGGAGTATGTACAAAAAGAAAAAAAGATATATAAGGCTTCAGACCGGCGGGCGATTTAGCAGCTTGGTCAGCTCATCCCTCTTTCGCTGGGCCACGCCTTCGTGATTCAGTATCGCCAGAAGACGGGCCTCCGACTGAGCCTGTTGGGCATGATATGAGGCAAGCCGACCTTCGAGCTCTTTCTCGGTAGCTTTGTGAGCCTCAACCCTTTCGCGAGTAAAAACGACGGCTTTGTCGATGGCCACCACCTCCTTGATGGCTTCTTGAAGCACTTGCCAGAGTTCATACGCTTTATTGGCCTTGGATGTAAGGTTGGCTTGGAGCTCGTTCAACGCTTTCGAAGCCAGCTTCCTCTCCGAGAATTTGCGGCCGAATCTCTTCTCACATGACACCATGTTTGCCGCACATCGCTAAATCAGCGCCCACAAGCTCGCCTTTGCAGCCACAACCTTTGAAATGGGGCATGCACGCTCAAGACTGTATAAATAAGCCTCCATTCGACAACAATATTCGATCTAAAACACGCGCACATCACCTGATATAGGAGGCAACAAGGAAAATCTCTGATGTATACCCTATCAAGCATGCATATTCGAAAGGAAATGATACACGAAGCTCTGATGTGCATGCAACATAATGATGGTGCTCGCAATTAAAGAAAGTTCTCATGGGAAGAATATAAAGCTCATTTACGCAAGCAAAATGCACGTACGAGTATCCAACAAACATGAAAATTCAACATAAAGCATGCGACAACCAATGATAAAAAGAGTACACTGATTTAAATATACTACGCTAACGGGAAAATGTCACCAAACAAAGGATCAGTGGCATAAGGGTTAACAAAACAAAAAACAAAATTCTCCATCTCTCTTTCAACCCTCTCCAACACATCGAAGCGACGGTTCTCGCAAGGAGTCGCTCCCCAACGATTGGTGCCGTGTTCATCCCTGAAAGCAGACATGATAGCCCGCCGAGCTCTTATCTGGCCCAACAGATGAATCGAGCAGTCCTTCAAAGCCTGAGTAATCAGGCACGCTTCGTGAAAACACTCGAGCTTGTCTTCAGCCACATCAAGCATTGCCAGGGTCATCTCCGCCGGATGAGGAGGGATGTCAGCAAGCACGGCAACAAGAATCATCCGGAGCCAAAGGGATCCCATTGGAAGGGGAGACCCCCTACGGATCAAGAGATCATATGTCGCCGAATCACATTCGTCGTCGGTGAGAAGTGGATCCACCAGTCGTGCAGCAAAGCGAGGAATCATCTCCTCGATAGGTACTTCTCATGGCTGTCGACGAGCATGGGGGCGGTTGCAGGCCATGGAACTTAGTTGTTTCCTCAAGATAAATCATACTAAAGTGAGAATAGATTTCTCTGTGAAGAGAAAAAGAAGGCTATGGCCTCAGGTTATAAAGAGGAGCATTAAATGCTATTCACGGAGAATATTGCATGGTGGAACTATTTCCAAGGCCCCAAAAAGGGAAGGCATTGGAAATCAAGAAAATGGAACTATTTCCAAGGCTCCTTTTCTGCATCTAATGCTGTGCACAGAAAATATGGCATGAAAAATTAAACAGCCCCATCGAAAGGGCCCTACGTGCGGAGCACGTGAGTACCAAACTTGATGTGCACTGAAAAGTGAAATGGTGCCTCACACGCCAAACACGTCAGCAACAACAATGACAAAATGACAAAATCCCATAAAGAAGGCATGCAAACACAGAAGGGCACAATAAAACTTATCACTCATACTTTAATAGTTCATACAAAAATAAAAAGAAACGATTACAACAGTAAGACCTCAGATGCGGGGCATGGATTGAGAAACTCAAAAGTGACTTTGTCCAAGATCTTCCAGGCATTTCGAACCATCCTAGTATGTTTTCTTTCGCGATCACAAGCGTCGAGATCCTCACGGGTGTCCTCCACCCTCCGATAGGCAGCAAGTATGGCCGACTGCTGAAAAGCCTGATGCAAGAGATCAATGAGATTGTCTCGCCTTCTCTTCGAGATTAGGCTCATCAGATACACCGAATGCGCCTTATCCTCGGCGGCATCCAATGCCCTGAGCGGTACGCCGGTGCAAAAGAGAGGAAGCGCCTCCCAGATCGCCAACACGATGAGTTTCAAAAGAGAAGAGTGACGAGGGAGTAGCCGACCGTTGTACTCATCGAAGCGGCTCATGATCTCAACACACTAAGCGTTGGTGAACTCCTGGTTCTGGCTGCGGCCTAGTGCACGAATATTTCCGTAAGAAATGATTTCATCAAGATCATACAAATGGGCATCCATAACACCAGAAATAAAGATCATGAGAATTTATTGCAAACTTCTTCTTCTTGGATGTGAAAAAGACAACTCAGGGCAAGAAAACCTAAGAAGTCCCCTGAGAAGAACTAAGTTCTTCATAGGAATTAAATTTCTTTTTGAAAAAGGGAATTAAATTCCCAGAAATTCTTTTCCCATAGCCAGAACCTTTTTATGATGGAACTAAATTCCATGGAAAAGACAAACACCACCACCGATCCCTAAAGATCAGAGAAACCCTAAGAGATCTACTATTTGGAGGTTAAATGGTTTTCTGTTCTTGTTAAAAAACTTAAAGAAAAATGGGTTCTTGTTAAAAGGGAAAACCCTTTGTGTGGATTTAAAATCCAAAGAGTTCATATGAATGAAAGTTCTTCAGCCGTTCAAGATCATTACCTGAGAAAAGGTAATCTTTTTTAACAGAGTTAAACTCTGGAAATTTTCGAAGCAGAGAACTAAGCCCTGAGAAACGAGAATTAATTTATCAAAAGAAAAGATAGCCAACGGAGGAAGATAAAAGAGTGGAGGCGCTTCTGAAGAGACCCCTGCATTTATAGGATGTGATGGAAACGCTTCATCTTCCCGATTCCCTAGATGGATCCAACGGTCACAAAAGTGACAGCGTTGCACTTACGTACAGATACGTGAGAGCGACGCTGTGGGGGCATTTGTTTCCTAATTAAAAATTAGGAATCACCTCAATGAGGTATCACGTGTTCACACGTGACCAATGGTCATGTGATGACACGTGATGGTTAAAATTTCATCAAACAGAAACGAAAATAAACGGCTGAAAGATGACTCAATTGGGGGTCACGTGCTCACACGTGACCAAGGGTCACGTGCCAGCACGTGACAGGCTTTGAAAGCCCTGCAGCTTAGATAGAATTTAATTCTAAAAATAATCAGAAAATACCTCAACGAGGGTCACGTGCTCACACGTGACCAAGGGTCACGTGCCAGCACGTGACAGGCTTTGAAAGCCTTACAGTTTAATTGAATTAAGATTCTGAATTTCTCTAAAATCTTTCCAAATGGGAAAGGATTAAGGAGAACCGTTGGATTAAAAATCCGGGGGTGATTAAATATCACCAATTTATGGAAAAATCTTAGACAAGGAAAGATTTCCCTGAAAATCTCACCAGAAATAACAAACAAAATATCTTTGGAGTAAAAATCCAACGGTGAATAAAATTCACTTAATAATCTAAACGCTCATATTAATTATGAAAACAAACAAAATCTTTCAAAGAAAGATTTGCTAAACAAATTGATTCTTTTCCTCCTCCTATAAATAGGAGCCAAGAGAAGAGAGAAAGATAGAGAGTTTTGGAGAGAGAGAGCCTTGGAATCTTGAAATTTCAGAGAGAAAAGAGAGGAGAATTTAATTCTCTGCAAAGAAAAACCCTAGGTGAGGAAAGAAAGGGGATTAAAACTTCAAATAGAGAATTTAATTCTCAAAATCTAAGAGTTTAACTCTTCTGCAAAAGAACTTAGTTCTTCCTCTTGTTGAAGATCTGCACAGAGCACATCTCCCCATAAGTTGAGAATTTAATTCTCATCGGGTTGAGATCCTACCATGCAGATCCAAAACTTAGAGGGGGAATTGAGTTTAGAGAATTTAATTCTCCCAAAACAAAATTAGGGTTTAACCCTATATGAGAATTTAATTCTCCTAAATTCACAGGAATTTAATTCCTTCATGATGAAATCAGGGTTTAAACCCTATCTGAGAATTTAATTCTCTTAAAACTAAAGGAATTTAATTCCTTCAAGATGGAAAAAACTAGGGTTTAACCCTAATTGAGAATTTAATTATCTCAGATTAATGGGAATTTAATTCCTCTAAAGAAAATTAGGGTTTAACCCTACATAAGAATTTAATTCTTTCATAATAGGAATTTAATTCCTCCAAAATCATAATTAGGGTTTAACCCTACAGAGAATTTAATTCTTAAAAATAAGGAGACTTAAAAGATCTCCATGCATGCAAAGACTAAGGTCACGTGGCCCCACGTGACCCCTGAAAGGATCGCCAAAAAACAAGAAGGAAAAAGTTCTGAGGCAACGCCTCACGTGCTCCCACGTGACTTACAAAAACACAGAAAGGAAAAGCAAAGGAAATGAAGGCTTTGGGCGCTCTCACGTGTTACCACGTGACCCCTTAGCAAACGCTTTAACATTGTTGGTGATAGTGCCCTCATAGTCAATTATTGGATCGCAGGTACGTGATTGCAATGATTGCGGAGGACCTATCCCGGTAGGACAGTCTTACTCGAGATGATAGTATGCTATCTGGTTTGCCTTTATCAGTCGTGTACATGTTCAGGTGACTGATTGCATGTTACACTTTGATAGAGCCCTTAGGATCTTGCTTTACTACCAACAGTATGATGGCGATCATATACGTGAGAGTTGGGTAGTTTATATGCATATCCTTAATTGTGGTCCCTAGTCGTGGGAGTTTCGAGACAGGGCATCGATACTCCGGAGTAGACTAGTGTGTACAGTCGAGACCCGACGAGGGGCGGTGGCCGGTCTCATAAGCCACTGGTGTCAGTTGGATCACCTAAGATGTATACAGGTGCTCATTGGGTTATGAGTACACCGGACAGGACTCGCCGGGAATCTGCTAGTTAGTATTATATCTACCGTCAGATAGCAGTTCCCAGGTGACATGTGTACAGGTTAGTTCATCGACCTGAGGTCGTCATTTGTCTCGTGTGAGTTCCCACTGTGCTTTGATTTCTATCCTACCACGGCTCAAAGGAGTCGTGCAAACAGGTAGCTTTTGGGTACAGTCCCGAGCCATATGGAGGCACGTGAGCGGATCGGCAGAGGATTCGTCTCTCCCGGTATTGGGGGCGAGGTCGTGCTGTGTCTAGGAGAGCCATTACACAAATCCATGGCCATGGTAGGAGATTTACTGGTAGGTACTCCAGTAGTATCTCAGGGTGTATTGAGGCTTCACTCCGACATGACTTATACTGCTATTGGGGGTCTGACGTTACTAGCCCCCTAGGCAGATATGCGATACTCATTGACGAACGGACCGGACTGTATATACATTGTCACTGTTAGGCTCAGTAGGGTTTTTGGAGGAGTTCGCTCATCGGTCTCCCTTGAGTTCGCTCCTCGGCCACCCTTGAGGTCAGTCCATGGGCAGCCGTTACGCATAGCTAGTGCCGCTGACGGTTTGTGGTTAAACCCACTGCCAGGGTGCTGACGAGTCATTAGAGTCCCCCACAGACAGTTTCCCAAGTTCGGGCGAAATGTTGTAGAGGCCGTATGGTTTTATGGCAGGGTTCGGAAAATGCACGTGCGTTTACGCACGTGTCAGTTTTCGGGCAGATGATACTGGTCGGCTTTGGTTTAAGCCGGATCCGAGTATTATATTGAGTAGGTATAATATCTTTGTCTCAGTTGCATTTGTATTCGGTCGTAATACAAATGCGGGTATATTTATACAGTTTCGGGGTTGTCCTGAAATTCGTTTCAGGATCACTTTTGGAAGTTGCCAGTTTCCAGTTTTCTATCAGCCGTCTTTTAACATTTGGTTAAAGACGGATTTATCTTTTCTTCTAATATGGTGAGTCATCATTCTAGAAGCTTCTAGAAGTGATGATGAGGCTTGGTGAGTCATTCATGATAAGGTGACTAGGTTTAATGTGATTGGTTCATTTATTTGAGTCATCATGTTATTTTGTTTTCCTTAGGATATTTTCATATGATATTTGTGCTATGGTCACCTCCCTCCTCCTACGGTCACCTCCCTCCATGAATAAATATGGCCGGCCCTCTCTCTCCTCCCTCACTTGATTCATTTTGAGAAATTATGGTTGTAAAAGAAAAGAGTATAGTTTTGGATGCATGGAAATTTCATAGTTCATTTCTTGTTCCATTTCATTTCCATCGGCAACTTCATTTACCGATCGTCCACGGACTTGGACGAAGTGAGACAAAGTCATCTACTCATTCTCTACATCATTCTTGGTCGTCTCTTTTAGCAAACTTGGCGATCGAGTTGCCTCGAGTCAGAGGCGGGAGCCCGTTTAAAGAACCGATCATGTGGTGCCACCTCGACGAGGACATCGGAGATCGACGAGATCGGAGCAGCCGCAACGGAGCGTGGGATGATGGTTGAAGAACGAAGGACTCGGATCGTTCGGTACAATCTTCCTACACTCTTTACAGTTTTTTAGTTTAGCAATAATGGCAGATCCAGGTTAAAGTATACGATAGCGCCAGTTAAAAAGTTTTTGTTCCGCATTTGGCGTCTGTAGACTGCCGGGACGCTAGCGTAGACTTACAAACAGTCAGCGCATAAATCATCATCACGTGTCAGCACGTGATGCTCAAAAATAAAAAATATAAAAAAGTGTTTAACACTTATCTGAATATACCGAGAACAAAATAAGGGGATCTGGCCCTACTTTTTGATGCTATCACGTGCTCCCACGTGATCCCTTCCTCTTCTAGTGTTTAACACTAATCTGACAATTTGGTTTCCAGCGTTTAACGCTGTTATCTGTTAGTGTTTAAGACTAATTTGAGAATCACATTTTTAGTGTTTAACACTAATTTGATAATCTTATTTCCAGAGTTTAACATTGTTGTTCTCTAGTGTTTAACACTCGTTTTAGCCCAATTGGATAATTTTCTAGGGGCAAAGCCTCCCCTTCAATTGAATCTCAAAATTGAGTGGAAACTCAGAGGTATAATGTTTAATCCTCAGCCAAAGACCCAAATGTTATCAAAGCCCTCAAACTCTTGTGTAGCATTGTTAAACAATGTGGGCCTGAACCCAGACAAATGTCTAATGGACCAACAGAGGGCCAATATTCCAAACCTAATTGGATTTAGTCCAAGAAGGCCATAAGTCCTCAATTCAGACTTAACTGAGCCATTGTGCTCATAATATAATTAACTGGTCTTAGTTCCAAACTGGGCTATAGATCATTTAATCCACCTTGGTTCAAGGGTATATCTCTTCGCCTTTGATATTTGTCGTTGTAATTCCTCAACGTCTTCAAAGAGGTGACGGGTCCCGACAACCATACATTTCACGGACTATGGGGTCCTTAAACTCATGGACTATGATGTCCTTAACCTCGACCGTGATGTCTTAAAACTAACATTGGACTGTGGGGTCCTTAAACTCATGGACTATGATGTCCTTAACCTCGATTGTGATGTCTTAAAACTAACATTGGACTGTGGGGTCCTTAAACTCATAGACTATGATGTCCTTAACCTCGACCATGATGTCTTAAAACTAACAACGGACTGTGGGGTCCTTAAGCCCATAGACTATGATGTCCTTAACCTCGACCGTGATATCTTAAAACTAACAACGGACTGTGGAGTCCTTAAATCCACGGACTATGATGTTCTTAACCTCGACCGTGATGTCTTTAAACTAACGATGGACCGTAATGTCCTTAAACTAATCGACCGCAATTTCACTAAACTAAACAATAGAGTCCAAATGCTCTTTTGTTGGATCTAAATGGTCCTGTTAAGTTGATCTTAGTCTAAAATTAGACTAGCGTATCCTTAACCTAAAATCCCCTCGTTAAGTAGATCTTAGTCTAAAATTAGACTAACGTATCCTTAACAAACGTTTAAGTTGATCTTAGCCTCAAATAAGGCTAACGTATCCTTAAACACAACCCCTAAACCCAAATCTAAGAAAGATACGGATTTGGACTAGTCCACGCCCTACGGGCGACAACATAACTTAGTCTCTGTATACAATCCACGGGCAACCAAACACAAAGCAAACACCCACGACACAAAGTGACAAGATGGAGAAGGAGAAAGTTGTTACCGCGATGCGGTAGCGTAATTAACTACAGGGGCTTGCGCCTGCAGGGAAGAGCGTCCCCACAATCAAAAACCCCTCAAGCAAGGGGGAATCTGACAAAGTCTGCTACATCGGCCGCATCCGTTTAAACCTTCGATACACGGTGCCATAAATCAACTTGGCATCTTCGGAGAGGTGGACGGATAGCACCAATTAGCATCTGCCCCGAATTTCAGGCAAGACATCCAGTCTTGCGCCGTCTTTCGGAGGGGAACAGGGTACGCCTTGGCGTCTTAACAACCTTTTTAATCCTTCTGTGTAGTATCTAGGCAGACGGATGGGCTGGAGCCTGTCAAGTGTAGAATCGGCACCATGCCAGATCTCTTTCTCCACTTTGGTTTCCGTGGATCGATAAAAGAGGATCACTTTTTCATCTTTTCGCATGGGAGGGACATAGAATGTTTGCAGTTCTTGCACACTGTAGGTATTAAGTGCGTCGAGCTCTTTGTAGTGCTGCCGCGGAACTATGGCGATTTGCAAACTCCGTTCATTGCCAGTGACGGCTTGTATTGATGGCCGGACAGAAAATACTGCATTGACCTCATCTTCAGAGTCGCTGCCAAAGACCAGAATAGGGGTGGACGGTCCCGGCTTGTTGCATTGGGGCGGTCCTGAATAGACTATCTCTTCCTCCTCTTCAGTATCGCTCCCAAAGACCGGAATAGTGGTGATAGCTTTCTGCTTGTTCTCCGGCTTATGGCACCTTTCCGTGTCTTCGAAGTCTGGCAAGAAGTATTTTGCATCTTCATATTTTCGGACTTCATTCACGGAGAATGGGTTCAGCTTCCCTGTCACGGTATACTCGAGACCATCCTTGAAATACTTCATACACTGATGCTGTGTAGAAGGGATGATGTTGTACTCGTGCAACCAAGGCCTGCCGAGCAAAGCGTTGTAGCAAGTCTTGGCGTCAATGATGTGAAACTTGATGTCCGTGACAAGCAGCCCAAAGTGCAACGTCAGTATCACAGACCCGAGAGTTCGTGATGATTGGGAGTCGAAACCGGAGATGGTGATCTTATCCCGAGTGAGGTGTTGAACGGTCATGCAAATCTCTTTCAACACTCTCATATTGAGAAGGTTGACGAAGGATCCATTGTCAACCAGGATTTTACCTATTTTGATGTCATGATAGTATCCGGTGACATATAGGGGACGATTGTGCTCGCACGTCCCGAGGAGGAAGTCTTCATCTCCGAAAGTGATGTCAGCAGTGTGAACTTCTTCCAGTTCGTCCTTCATCTTTTCTTTGGCCAGGAAAGCTTGAAACTGTTCGGGCACTTGTAGTGCCTTGATCAAAGAATCTCTCGCCTCTTTAGATAGCAGAAGGGCGTCGAGAATGCTTAGCTGCGAGGGTATTTTCCTCAGATGCGCCAGAACGTTGTAATCCACCGTGTTTTTCTTGGGCGGGGCCTTGGCTGCAAGCTTTTCGACGACTCGATCATCGAGGGCGATATCCTCAGAGACTTTTTCTTTCCCCTTATCCTTTTTGTTCGATCCCTTGTTTGCAGGTCCGAGATTCTTTTTAGGTAGCATGCGATTGCGCAGCTGTATGTTCTCACAGGTTTTCATCTCTTCTGCTTCAGAGATGGATTCCTTGAAGATAGGACTGAGGGCTATTTCTTCATCCGAATTGCTCCCAAATGTGAGAACTTGCGATCCCCCAGAATCAACCATGTGACAGTTGCCGGTAGTTCTTTTGCATTCATCTGTCATGCTCCTCTGCTCTCGATGCGTCTTGCAGTTCATCCGCTTGAAATGCTGCCGATGGGCAACATATCTTTGCCACCTATTTTTAAAGGCGTTGCACTCTTCAGTAGGGTGTGTAGTCCTCCGATGGTACAAGCAGTAGTTTGGATGTGCGTCTGTTTCGTCGGGATGTATCCCACCAGGAGTGTTTCCTTCGGAGGGTGGTAGCTTCATCCCCATTGACAGGGCTTTAGCGAATCGCTTCCTTGTCTTGAACCTGATTTTGCTGGCGTCGGATGTGGTTTGATCTGATGGGAGTGTTTTTACCCTTTCGTCCAGTCGCCGACGTTTGGCTTTTTCGAATATGGCCGGTTCGCACTCTCGATCAGCTTTGCTTTTCTGACGGGCCTCATTCATTAATACGTCAATCATCTCGTCGAATGGTTTTAGGAATTCAGGCTCGGGATCTGCCCCCAGTTTCTCGGCATCCGGAGCTTCTTCGCCATTTATCAACGAGTGAGAGATCACGTGGCAGCTTGCCACATAATCCTCAGGTTCTTCTGAAGAATCGTCTCCTTCATCAGCGTCATCTTTATCTTTAAGGATGTGGTTGAGAAACTCTTGGAGTGTGACCGGGGTTCGCGCCTTCTGGTTATATTCTTCCAACGTGTCAATATGTTTTTGTAGGTCCGTGCGTTTGTCACCAGCTTCACGAGCTTTTTGGTCTTCTTCTTCTTCTTTGAAGATTTTGACAGCTGGGCTTGAGCGTTTTGATTATCGCGGCCAATTCTTGGTGTTAGGCACGGCTTCGGCATTCCCTCAATGATCTCGGGCTCTAGCGGGTTTTTCCACCTGATCGCCGGGCAAGTGTGAAGATCCCTCAATATTCCTTTCATCTTGGCTGAAAGAGCGACCTCCCATGGATCTTCTTCTATAAAAGAGCATGATGCCTTCGGTGTGTCCCCTCTTTTGAGAGCGTGCGGTTGAGGCGGGCTTACTTTCCAATTCTCGGACAGTGCGAATTTGACCTGTTGGTATTGTTCCTCAATCCAACCTTTGAAGACGAAGCAATCTTCGATTGGGTGGCCTATCACTTGGTGATAGGGGCAATAATTGGGATTATTGGCCTCACCAGGTTGCAATGGGCGTTTTGGATCCGGCAAGGTGATGATCCTGTTGCGCATCGCTAGCTCAAACAATCTTCTCGTTTTATCCCGGGGAAACGAATAAGGGTTCTTCAGTTTCTCATTAAAGAATCACCATCTTTCGTCTTGGCGGTCAGTTGGTTTTGGACTACTGGGTTGCTGCTGTGCATTGGCGACGAAGGTCATTTCCCTTTCCCCTTTTCGTTTCGAGAATCCGCTTTTGAAGAGGAAGGCCTGTGGCCCATCTGATCCATCTGAGCCAGCTTGTCAATCAAGGCCTGGAAGGTTGTCGGCTTGAAGAACATCATGAATTGTGAGATGGTCGCTTGAGGGTTGAGGTTCCCTATGAACATTCCTACCGCAGGAGCTTCTTCGATGCGCTGCTCGCACTTCGACCATAGATTCTGCCACCGTATCGCATACTGCACCCATGTTTCGCCTGGCTTCACTCTGGCGTTAATTAATGTGGTGATCGGGGTGCACTCTCTAGAGCTTGCGAAACGTTGGGTGAACAGCAATTCCATCTCCGTAAAAGTTTTGACGGAGTCTTTGGGAAGCTCCGAATACCACTCAAAGGTCGTTTCTGCCAAGCTGCCGACGAACTGGCGAAGCAGTAACTTATCATCCCCTCCAGTTTTGCCGCAGAGAGCCCTGAACTGAGTGACATGTTGATGGGGTTTTCCTGTCCCCTTGTACACATGGAATTTAGGAATTGTGTATCCTGGCGGGTAATTTATTTGGTCGTACCAACCGGGATAGGGTCGTCCAGTCTTAACAATCTTCCCGGCCACTTCGCTCGCCTGATGAGCTCGTATCTGTTGTGCGATATAGTCATCCATGGTGGCTTTAGAAATGGTCTCTTCCTTGGATGCTGAACAAGCCGGAAGATGGTTTGATGTCTCCTCTCGGTCGTATTCGAGGATAATCGGAGGGTCTTCAGCTGGAGGGTCTGGTTGGATCATCATGCCTACCATATCTTGGAATAGAAAGACCATTCGTTTTATGTTAGCCGCTTGTTCCGCAGCCTCTTTTTCCTTTTTCTCAAGCATTCTCCGAAGGAATTCGGCATCAGTTTCCTGCTCATGACGCTGCTCCGAGGACGTCTCTAGGCTGGCTTTCGGTCCCGTGAGTGCGGCCATAGTTGTTAGCATCTCTTGGAGATTTTGTTGCTGCTGCTCCTGAGCCTTAGTCACTGATCGCGTAAGCGGTCGATGACCTGTGGAGATACGGCTATCCTCTTTTCTGGATGCCATATAGACGGTATACAACACCATGCCCCCAGACTTAGAGCATTTAGGCTCAGTGCCCTTGACATTTGTCGCAGGCATGGGAATTTTCACCGGCCTTCTCCTCTTGTGGGCGGTCGAAGTTGAGGGAGCCGTTGCAGCGGACACCCAAACAGATGACACCTTCTGTAGCTTGACAGGGTGGTCCTTCTGTTGCCGAGCTTTCATCTTCTTTGGTTGGCGAGAGTAGTCTTGATTGATCACCGAGTCTTGGACTTGTCGCCAGACTTTGTAAATTTTGGAGGACAGCCGCTGAGGGGGCTGCTCCGGCTTCGCCTTTGTGATCTTTTCAACAGGCGGAGGAGACTTTTTTAGCACGGCAGTTGGCGAATTCCTGCGCACCATGTTAAGTAGTTCAAAGTTGTTCCCAGTTGGAACAACAGCATCAACTTCCACCGTTGGAGCTGGCGGAGTCAGTCCAGAAGGAGAGCTGCCCCCAGCCTTCCTTACTCGGTGCCAGTGACGACGGCGAGCATGGCGAGCGGCCGGGACCACCTACATTGTTGAATCAGCTTATCCATGCCCCCTGTTCTGATGAGAGTCTGTTGTTGGCGCCAGCCTTTCAAAGACAGACGTCCGCTGAGAGGGAATGGTCAACCTGTCGAAAGCCGACCTTTGAGTAAGGAGAGCAGCTTGGATGACCTCAACTGTAGCAGGAGTTGGAGTGTCCTTCTCTGGTATTGCGAGCCTCTTTGCGGGCCCACTTGAGCTTTGACCCAGCCTGTCAAAGACTGAGGCATTGGAGTTAGACTACCCGCTGAGAGGGCCCGTGATGGTTGCAAGCCGATCAAAGACCGACTTCTTCGCAGCTTCCTGTGATGGCATCTGAACGTTGAAGCTTGTTGGTGGGATCATAGTCCCGAATAATAGCCCAGTGGTGGCTAGGGTCACTTGTTCCACCGGCATTGTGAGAAGGGAGGCTGCTTGGGGCCCGTAGGTTACTCCTCCAGATAAGGCGGCACGGGAGTTGCAGTTGCAGTTAGTGCAGTTTGAAGACATTGATGTTCTTTTTTCTGCACGGGAGCAAAACCAAATCTTAGTACCTCGAATCCAGGGGCAACTATAGCAAACCGCGATTCGTTCGCGAAAACACGACACACGAAGTGTGGAGTGGAAAGAGGAAAAGGTCCCACCGGGTGTGCCAGAATCTGTTCTCCGCCGAAAGACGCGACCGGGACGTTGGGACATCCGGCCTGAATTTCGAGGGCAGATGCTATTTGGTGCTATCCGTCAACCTCTCCGAAGATGCCAAGTTGATTTATGACACGTGTATCGAAGGTTTAGACGGATGCGGCCGATGTAGCAGACTTCATCAGATTCCCCCTTGTTGAGGGGTTTTTGATTGTGGGGACGCTCTTCCCTGCAGGCATAATCCCCTGCAGTTAATTACGCTGCCGCATCGCGGTAACCACTTTCTCCTTCTCCAAATGGTCACTTCGTGTCATGGGTGTTTGTTTTGTTTTTGATTGCCCGTAGATTGTATACGGAGACTAATTTATGTTGTCGCCCGTAGGGCGTGGATTAGTCCAAATCCGTATTTTCTTAGATTTGGGTTTGGGGTTGGGTTTAAGGATACATTAGTCTCATTTGAGACTAAGATCGACTTAAACGTTTGTTAAGGATACATTAGTCTAATTTTAGACTAAGATCAACTTAACAATTTGTTAAGGATACGTTAGTCTAATTTTAGACTAAGATCAACTTAACAGGATCATTTAGATCCAACAAAAGAGCATTTGGACTCTATTGTTTAGTTTAGGGACATTGCGGTCCAGTTTAAAGGCATCTTAGTCTGTAAAGTTTAAGGACATCATAGTCCATGGGTTTAAGTACCCCACAGTCCGAGGTTAAGGACATCATAGTCTATGGGTTTAAGGATCCCATAGTCCAAGGTTAATGACATCATAGTCCATGAGTTTAACGACCCCACAGTCCATAGAATGTCTGGTTGTCGAGACCCGTCACCTCTCTGAAGACGTTGAAGGATTACAACGATACATATTAGAGGAGTGAAGAGATGTACCCTTGAACCAATGTTGGTTGGGAGATATGTAGTCTAATTTGGGACTAGGATCAAAGATTTATGAGCATATGGGCTCAATTAATCTGAATGAGGGTTCTGAGGCCATTTTGGGCTCGACCCATTCAGTTAAAATGTTATACATTTAGCAATGCTGAGCATTGGTTTGGATTCTGATAGCCTTTTTGTCTTTTATTGAGTGCTGAACACTCATTATAGCTCTGGGCTTTATTTATAGAATAATTTATGTTCTTTTAGCGCACACGTGAGAAGCACATGGCGCTGAGCGCCAGTCAATGAGTGCATTGCGCTTCTGGCGTAGTAGAGCACACGTGAGGAGCACGTGGCGCGCTTAGCGCCAGTCAATGAGCGCATTGCGCTTCTGATGAAGTAGCGCACACGTGAGGAGCACGTGGCGCACTTGGCGCTGAGCACCAGTCAATGAGCGCATTGCGCTTCTGATGAAGTAGCGCATAAGTGAGGAGCACGTGGCGCGCTTAGCGCTGAGCGCTAGTCAATGAGCGCATTGCGCTTCTTTTAATTTGGAGCGCTAAGGCTTTTTTAAATTAGGAGCACTAAGGCTCTGCAGCGCTGTACGCTAAATTTGGAGCGCTGAGGCGCTTCTTTTAATTTAGAGCTCTATGTCTCTTTTAAATTAGGAGCGCTAAGGCTCTACAGCGCTGTGCGCTAGATTTGGAGCGCTGAAGCGCTTTTAATTGGAGCGCCAAGGCTCCTTTTAGGCAGTTCTGCGCTCTGAGAATTAAATTCTCTTTCTTACAAAATATTTTGTCTCATGGATCTAAGAACAAAGTTCTTATTTTTTATAGGAGATGTTTCAATCTCTTATGTTTTTTGATGAAAAGCTTTGCCTTTTTGGATCTGTGATCCTAAGAGAATTGAATTATTCTCCCCCCTTTTATAATGAGACATTATAATCTCTGAAAGACAATTTGTCTTATAGATCTATGATCTGAAGAAGATTAAGTTCTTCCCCTTATTCTTTGTGCTGAGATACTTTGATCTCTTTTTGTGAAAGATCTTGGTCTTATAGATCTATGATCTTAGAAAAGAAGTAAATTTTTCTTTTAATATGAGATGATTTCATCTCTCTGTTTATTTACCTTGAAGAAATTCTTCTTCTTTCAAGAGCTTGCTCTTTGTCTTTGAAATTTTTCAAAGTTTATGGGGGGTTCCTCTATATGAGACTTGAAGTCTTGGGGCTTTTATATAGGGCAGGCTGATTTGTTCAATCAGTTAAGGAGATCTTTTCTTCAATTGATTTGGGGATGTTTCCCCCGTTGGATCTTTGATCCAAGGGCTTCTGATTTACAGAAGGTAATCTTCTTATTTTTAACAAGATTGGGAAATATTTCCATATAGAATTTATTCTGTATTTATTGATTTTTAATCACCATTGGATCATTGATCCAACGGTGCTCTGATTTTCAGAGCACAATCTTTCCTGTTTGGAAAGATTGTGAGGAATGTTTCCTTAAAAGAATCTTACTTTGGTTAATTGATGATTTTTAATCATGTTTGTTGGATCTTTGATCCAACGGTTGGGGTCATTTTGTTCCAGCGCTAGCGCTCCCGTGCTTTGCACGTGGTGCGCTGCTTAGAGTGCAGCGCACTTAGCGCTAGCGCTTACCTGCTTTGCACGTAGTGCGCTGCTTAGAGTGCAACGCTCTTAGCGCTAGCGCTCATGTGCTTTGCACGTGAGCGCTGCCTCAGAGTCTTTGACTCTCTCAGCGCTGGCGCTGTTATGAAGCGCTGCTTCATTTAAAAATTTGAAATTTGAACAGAGTTTTACTCTGATTGGGAGAAACAACGAGTCTTTAGAGTCCCACACAGAAGTTTCCTGGTTCGAGCGAAACGAAGTAGGGCACATATGTTGATATGTGCGCGGGCTTGATTAAATATGAGTATGTGATACCGTATTGTAATCTGGCAGTTATCTGTTATCGGTTCAGTTATATGTGATATAACCATATTGTTTAATCAAGTGTTGATTTGATAATATGATATACAGATGAATGATATTAGTCGGTCATATGTGATATAACCGGATTATTTAATCAAGTGTTGATTTAATAATGTGATATATATTATATGTGATATAATTATATCTGAACTAATATCATTAGCTCACTAATTATTCTTCATTATATATATTGATATATATATATATTTATATATAATTATGAAGCATGGCATGATTTCTATTTTTGAGAAAAATAGAAAAGAGGTGGAAAATGAGAGCATGGTTGCAAGCATGGGCTTTATTCATTGTTTATTCATCTTGATTCACTATTCAAGCATGGTTGCAATTTTATATTGCAAAATTCCATGCTTGAATGAGTGGGGGTCAAGAGTTGCCATTCATTCTAGGCTCATTCTCAACACTTAGCCATTTGGCTTGCTTTGCTCCCATGGTTGCTTTCTAGCTTCATCTTCTTCCTCAATCCCATGGTTCAAGATTCAACCCTCACATGTGATGTGAACCATGAACCTTGAACACAAACTAGTGAGCAAATTAAACCCCTACTTCACCATCACACATTAGATTAGCAATTTGATGTGGAGTGTTGCCTTCACTAATGAAATTAGTGAAGGGTTAGCTTGAGCTTGTGGACTTCGGGTGGATCGTCTTTGGCGCGAAGATCATGAAGGATGTTCATTCAACTCGAAGAGGAGCCTAGTAGAGTCACGTGGACTTCAACCCGAAGCTATTGAAGAGAAGGACTCGAACTACAAAGGTTGTATGCTCTTTTCTTCTCTTGAGTTGATCACGTCACAAAGGCAAACCTTAATAATCTAGTAATGATCTTGTTAGTCTAACTTAGCACCTAATAAAAATTAAAATGTTGCATGCTTGATGCCTCTAGAACCTCATGGTGGTGTTAAGGTCGACTTTCATGGTATCAGAGCCAAGATAGAACATTATGGTAACTTGTAGCGACGTTAGAAATCCGCCGTTTTTGTCGCGCAAAAACTGCCGATAAAAACAGTTTTCCAAAATGATGTTTTGAGTTGTTTGCACACCCCGCGGGCTCACGGTTTGAACCGAGAAGCCGCGGGGTGGAGCGTGCGCACCCCGAGGACACCCCGGGGGGACCGAACGGCTAGGCCCACTCCCCAAGACCACTACAAGGTGGTCTTGGCGGTGGGGACCCGAAACTGCCTTACCTTAGGCAGTTTCGGGTCTGCCTCATCCCCTGGCCACCTCGTGGTGGCTTCAGAGGTGGGGTACCCCCTCTAGGCCCCCCATTCGATACTTAATTTAGGGTCTTCGCCCCCGTGAATATTCGGGCGGGTTTCGAGTTCGTTTCGACTCCCGGATTGGCTTAAAACGATCAGTTTTGGAAATTTAGCTCACTGGATTTTTCATGTCTTGGAAAAATTGGTTAAGTTTGCTAATTGCGTGCGGAATTCTAATGTCGCGGTTACTTTACAAACTTTGTGATGTGTGTGATACAATTATTAGAATCCGTATCAATTAGTTTATAAAAACTAGTTAGTATATTGTAAAGCTAGTCGTTTAGTCTCAATTGATCGATTGCCACGAAGTTTTGATTCGGATCAAAACTCCATCGCAATTGCGTATTGAACTCGATCACTAAGCCGAGAATCTTGTTGAATTATCCAACAACCAGTTGAAAAGAGTTTTCAATTTTAGACTAAAATGCAAGTTTTATAAGTTAGGTATGAAATCCGGAATATGAGATATTCCGAGTTTATGATGTCTAAGGATATTGCGGATTCTAATTATTATAGTTTTCTGTTTTTTTTTCTGTGACCGTAAGTGTAATATGTGGGGTATCCCATTCTCGTTGCTATATGTCAACAAGTTTTAAGGATATGCATATTTGCTTACGTTGATGATATGTGATATCATGTGTTGCTGTTGATATGATTTATTGGATCGTCGTGAAAAAATAGCCGGGGGTTTTTATGTGAGATGAGGGTTTTTATTTTCATTCATGTAAAATCTGTATGTAATATTATTTTATTGGGGCACTTCCGGGTTGAGGATGATGTCACCACTGTTGTATATTATTTATTTTTCTGTATTAGGATAGACCCAAGACGGGGAGCATAAGTAACCAGGTTCTAGAGTCCAGTAGGAGACCATCTCAAGGAGTTGAGACCGGGTCTCCTAACTCTAGAATTAGCAGGGTTACTTGCCGCTCTCGTAGGGGTCTAGAAATATGGGATTGGCTATTCATCACAACTTTGGAATCCGTGTTTTAAATTATTGACTAAATTTAAAACACGGATATCCTAGTATATCCAATATTTCATATGTTGCTTCTGCTGCTTGTTTCTGTGATGTTGATCATATAACTGCATGAGACGGATATAATATTATATATATGATATATAATAAACGTTGCTTATATTTTTCACCCGCGCTAGTCCAGCCCCGCTCTGCCGGTAGTTAAGTAACCTAACGGTGCATGACGGGGCCTCGTGGCGAATGCGGATGGCATAAGCGTGCGTTCTATTTTCGTTTCATTTTTCTGTGATGTTTAGGAAACATTAATTGATGGGACTTCATTAATGAGATTAATGAAAAGAAAGAAACCAAAAGATGTTATAGAATCAAATTTTCAAAAAGGGTAGCTCTAGTTTTTGCTTTGCATATTGGTATTCCTTGATGAATAACCGGCACCTCATTCGATGAGGAAAGAGCCGAGATCCCTTCACCGGGAGTGACCTCTTTAGCGAAACTAGCAAATTCTATAACCCGCTCGGTTTTGTATTTTGACTGCTTCTCTAGTTCTTACTTTTCATAGTGGTATTCATGAATATCCAGCACCTCATTCGATGAGGAAAGAGCCGAGATCCCTTCACCGGGAGTGACCTCTTTAGAAAAACTAGCAAAATCCTCAAAAACACTCCTTTTCAAAAAACATTATATCCTACAACGATATCAAGTTCATTACGCTCATGGTTTTCTTAAAAACCTGCGTAGCCCTCCATCATTTCAGATAAGTGCTATTCTAGTATTCGTGCTACGGTAGTTTGGCCTCCGTCAAGGCGTAGTGTACGGTAGATGATTAGTACTTATCTGTAGCATAAGATGCGATTGGATTAGGGTATTCGTACGGCGTTGTTTGGCCTCCATCAAGGGTCGTGCGGGTGGGTCTAATTCAATCACGAAATGAACGGGTTGAACTTGACTAGTACCCTATGGGTAGTTTGGCCTCCGTCAAGGTCATAGGACGCTAGGGGTAAAAACTATTATCGGGAATTTCAAGTGTTGAAATTTGCAATGAGATTGCATATCTTTTATGTGATTGTTTCCTGATTTAAAATCAGGAAAGCTTCTGGGAGAAGGGCCAGAAAAGGGTCACGTGCTTACACGTGACTAGCTGTCACGTGTTGGCACGTGACACCTAAAAAGCATCATCAAGTCGAGTTCAGTCTCCTGACTACGCTGAAGAAAATGGGCTTCAGAAAGAGTCACGTGCTCCCACGTGACCAGGGTCACGTGGCGACACGTGACATTTAAATGCAAGCGTCGAAGACACACAAGTTCTTTGATCAAGTCAAGAAAAAAGGCTTCAGAAGAGGTCACGTGCTTCCACGTGACCAGGGTCACGTGTTGGCACGTGACGTTCAAGACAGCAGACTCGTTCTCCAGACGAACCAAGGAAGGAGAGTTCAAACAAGGGTCACGTGCTCACACGTGACCAGGAGTCACGTGGTGGCACATGACGCTTAAGCAACGATCAGAAAGGCTCATTCCAAAGGGGGTCACGTGCTCACACGTGACCATGGGTCACGTGGTCACACGTGACCGGCTTTCAAAGCCCTTTTTGTCAACAGAATTAAATTCTGAGAGAAATGCAAATCTTTCCAAAGGAACGCAACTATATGGAACCAATCAAATTAAAGGTTCAGAGGTGATGAAATATCACCTATCTATGGAAAATCTCGGGTTTGGAAAGATTTCCCCCTTAAATCTAACCAAAATAACAAAAGAGAATCCTTGGATTTGAAATCCAATGGTGAATGAAATTCACCTAATAATCCAAAGGTCCAGAATGAACTATGAATGCAAATCAAATATCTCCATGAAGATTCGTCAAAAACTGATTGATTCGGCTGCTTCTCCTATAAATAGGAGCCAAGAGATACAAAAGAGGGATATGTACATAGACGCGCAGAGAAGAAAAGAGAAAAGGAGAAGAGCTTTGATACTTTGAAAAGACTCAGATCTTCTGCAAAAAACCCTAGGTAAGAAAAGGAAGGCCTTTTGAAGGAAAGAGAATTTAATTCTCAACAGAGTTTAACTCTGATAATGTAAAAAAAAAAACAGAAGAACATATTTCTTCTCTCTTTGATAGAGGATCTGCAAAGTGCACATCTCCCCTTAAGGTTGAGAATTTAATTCTCAATGGGTCGAGATCCTGCCATGCAGATCCAAAACATAGAGAAAGAATGCAAGCACGAGAATTTAATTCTCACAGAACTATAGGAATTTAATTCCTCCAAAACAAAGTTAGGGCTCGACCCTATATCATGGGAATTTAATTCCTTCAAAACAAAAGAGAAATAGGGTTTAACCCTAATTAAGAATATAGTTCTGTGGAAACAGCAGGAATTTAATTCCCTTAATTATAATTCTTTAAGATGGGAGGTATAATTCCTTGAAAGCTTTTATTAAGGGTTTAACCCTCTTCAGTTCTTCACATATACGAGGAATTTAATTCCTACAGAAAATTCAGAGTTCAACTCTATTTCAGAATCTAAATCTTCAAAAGGAAGTAGGAATTTAATTCCTCTGAAATCTAAAGCTCGAGGAATTTAATTCCTGAAAAAGATCAACAGATCTTCTAAAAATGACATACATAGAGGCAGGGTCACGTGCCACCACGTGACCCCCCAAGAGATCTATAGAAAACCCTTTGAGGTAGTCCCTCACGTGACCTGCGCGACCCTTAACAAAAGCTCTAATAAATGAGCATATGAATGCCTGTCATGTGAGGGCACGTGATGCCCTGAAAAATGCAGCGATTTCAGCAGAATAAATGGAAAGAGGGCGTTCTCACGTGTTGCCACATGACCCCTTTTGCCTTAGTGTTCAACACTAAATTAGAACTCTCAAGCCCAGTGTTAAAACACTGTTGGGCCTTAGCATTCAACACTGATTAAAAAGCCTTATTTGCAGTGTTCAACACTGATCTGTTTTAGTGTTTAACACTAATTTGAAAAAGCCTTATTGCTGGTGTTTAACACCAATTATCTCTTAGTGTTGAACACTAACTTATCAACCTCGTTCCCAGTGTTCAACACTGATTGCTCTGAAGTGTTTAACACTAGGCTTTGGCCCAATTGGCTAAAGGGATAGAGGCAAAGCCTCTCCCTCAATGGACCAACAAGAAACCAATATTCCAGACCTGACTGGACTTAGCCCAAGCTGGCCATAAGTCCTCAATTCATGATTAACTGGGCCAGTGGGTTCATAACATAATTAATGGGTCTTAATCCCAAATTGGGCCAAGGACTATTTAAGCCACCCCGGTTCTAGGGTACATCTCTTCACTCCTTTGATACTTGGCATTGTAATCCCTCAATGCCTTCAAAGAGGTGACGGGTCCCGACGACCACACATTGACATGGACTGTGGGGTCCTTAAACCCATGCCTAACGCAAAATTCCTGGTCACGTGGAACGCGGATAACGTCACTCTTTGACCCCGCGGAAAACGTTCAGAGCGGAGCCTAGTCCTCGCCGAACACGGTAATGAACCCGTGTGAAGCATCTAGTGCAAAATTCCTGGTTACGTGGAACGTGGATAACGTCACTCTTTGACCCCACGGAAAACGCCCAGAGCGGAGCCTGGTCCTCGCCAAGCACGGCAGTGAACCCGTGTGAAGCATCCAGAGCACATACCGGACTGTGGAGTCCTTAAACCCATGGACTATGACGTCCTTAACCTTGACCGAGATGTCTTAAAACTAACAATGGACCGCAATGTCCTTAAACTACCCATGGACCGCAATGTCCTTAAACTACCCATGGACCGCAACGTCCTTAAACTAGAACAATAGAGTCCAAACACTCTTTTGTCGGATCTAAACGGTCCCGTTTAAGTTGATCTTAGCCTCAAAAATGGCTAACGTATCCTTAAACCTTCAAACAGACTGGACTGCGAATCCCCCAAATTAACTCCGGCTCGAGGGTACATCTCTGAACTCCTCTGACATCCGTCGTTGTAATCCTTCAACGTCGTCAGAGAGGTGATGGGTCCCGACGGCCATACATACGATGGACCACTATGTCCCTAAACTGGAACAATGGAGCCCAAATGCTCTTTTGTCGGATCTAAACGATCCCGTTAAGTTGATCTTAGTCTCAAGTTAGACTAACGTATCCTTAACAAACGTTTGAGTTGATCTTAGCCTCAAGTATGGCTAACGTGTCCTCAAACCAAACCCCCAAACCCAAATTTAAGATAACACGGATTTGGACTAGTCCACGCCCTACGGGCGACGACATAACTCGGTCTCCGTAAACGATCCACGGGCAATAAAATATAAAACAAAAACACACGACACGAAGTGACCATCTGGAGAAGGAGAAAGTTGTTACCGCGATGCGGTAGCGTAATTAACTGCAGGGGCTTGCGCCTGCAGGGAAGAGCGTCCCCACAATCAAAAACCCCTCAAACGAGGGGGAATCTGACGAAGTCTGATACATCGGACGCATCCGTCTAAACCTCCGATACATGGCGCCATGGATCAACTTGGCATCTTCGGAGAGGTGGACGGATAGCACCTATTGGCATCTGCCACGAACCTCAGGCGAGACGGCCCGACGTCCCGCGTGTCCGTTCGGAGGGGAACAGATTCTGGCACGCCCGGTGGGACCTTTTCCTCTTTCCACTCCACACTTCGTGTGTCGTGATTCGTGAACCAATCGCGGTTCGCTAATGATTGCCCTTGGGTTTCAAGATACTAAGAATTGGCGTCTTGCCTATTGCAGAAAACAAAGGATCGATGGCTGCTACTTCCGCGAAGTCCTTCAACTGCTCAAAATGCAATTGCAACCAACGCTCTACCTCGCCAGGAGGTATAGCCTATGGACCCCAAGCTGCTTCGTTGTTCACAATGCCGGTGGACCAAGTGACTCAAGCCACTACCGGATTGTTCTTTGGGACTATGCTCCCCCCATCAAGCTTCGTGGCGCCGGTGCTGACAAAGGAAACTCTCAGGAAGTCGGTCTTTGATCGTCTTACCCCTGCCGCGGCTCCTCTCAACAAGTCGCCCAACGTCAACGCCTCGGTCTTCTCGAGATTGGGCCAGAAATCTTGCGAACTCATCATGGGGCCTACAATCTCAGAGAAGGCTGCTTCTAAGAAAGCGGCCGCTCCTGCCTCCGAAATCGCCAAGGCGGTTTCTCCGGTCAAGAAATCGATCTTCACAAGATTAACAGCTTCGTATCCCGCTCCCGCTGCACAAAGGACATCGGTCTTTGACAGGCTAACACCAACAACGACCCCCCACCCACACAGGGGGCAAGACGAAACCATTCTT
This sequence comes from Agapanthus africanus, assembly GCA_030015575.1. NCBI lineage: Eukaryota > Viridiplantae > Streptophyta > Magnoliopsida > Asparagales > Amaryllidaceae > Agapanthus > Agapanthus africanus. The sequence goes on from CM057341.1 coordinate 783,923,297, forward strand.
ATATCTGACTCTACGCCGTCTGCTCGACGCGCTCGACGTCGTCATTGGCGCCGAATAAGGAAGGCTGGGGGCAACTCCCCCTCTGGATTGACTCCATCAGCCCCGGTGGTAGAAGTTAATGCTGCTGTTCCAACTGGGAACAGCTTCGAAATGCTAAACAAGGTGCGAAGAAATTCTCCTACTGCAGTGCTGAAGAGGTCTCCTCCCCCATTAAAAAAGGTTGTGGAAATGGAATCAGAACAGCCACAATCGCCTCAACGGATGTCTTCTAAAATCTATAAGGTTTGGCGACAGGCCCGAGACTCGACCATCGATCCAAACTTCTCCCGCCAGCACAAGAAGCTGAAAATCCAACCGGAAGCTGGCCACCGGGCTGAACCCCGAAAGGCTGTCGGGACGCCCACCTCAACGGCCCCCTCAACCTTCATGGCTCATAGAAGGAGGAAGCCAGAGAAGACCCCCCAGCGTGCAGCGACGGCTAAAAGCACTGAGCCCAGACGCCCTAAGTCTGGGGACATGATGGTCCACACAGTATACATGGCCTCTGGAAAGGAGGAGAGCCGCACTTCTACAGGCCACCGACCACTTACCCGATCCGTGACGAAAGCCCAGGAGCAGCAACAAAAGCTCCAAGAAATGATGAATGCTATGGCCGCACTTACCGGGCCAAAAGAAAGCCCAGAAACATCCTCAGACGCGCGCCAAGAAGAAGAAACCGACGCTGAATTCCTTCGCCGGATACTGGAGAAAAAGAACAAAGAGGCCGCTGAACAAGCAGCCAACATACAACGTATGGGCCTTCTCTTCCAAGATATGATAGGAATGATGATCCAGCAGGACTTGCCCGCCGAAGATCCCCCAATCGTTCTTGAAGACGACCGAGGAGAAACATCGAATCCACTGCCGGCCCTCTCAACGGCCAAGGAGGAGGCAATCTCTAAGGCAGACTTGGCTGACTACATAGCCCAGCAAATCCGGGTCCATCATACGACTGAGGCAGCTGGTCAAGTCGTGAAGACGGGGCGGCCGTATCCAAGCTGGTACGACCAAATCAAATACCCGCAAGGCTATACGATACCAAAATTCCACGTGTACAAGGGGACCGGCAATCCCCATCAACATGTCGCCCAGTTCCGGGCCCTCTGCGGTAACACCGGCGGTGATGATAAACTGTTACTCCGTCAGTTCGTTGGCAGCTTGTCAGAAACAGCGTTCGAATGGTATTCGGAACTTCCGAACGATTCTATCAAAACGTTCGCTGAAATGGAGTTGTTATTCACTCAGCGGTTCGCGAGTGCCAGCGAATGCACTCCAATAACTGCTTTGATTAACGCCAGGGTAAAACCAGGCGAAACCTGGGTCCAGTATGCTATACGCTGGCGGAATTTGTGGTCGAGATGCGAGCAACGCATTGAGGAAGCACCCGCAGTGGGCATGTTCGTGGGTACCCTAGACCCCCACGCGACCATCTCGCAGTTCATGATGTTCTTTAAGCCAACCACATTCCAGGCTTTAATCGACAAGTTGGCTCAGATGGACCAAATGGGTCATAGACCACCTCCCCCGAAGTCAGAACCGCGGAATGACAAGGGTAAAGGAAGGGCAACCTTTGTCGCGAATGCCCAACAGCAACCTAACGCCCCGAAATCGGCAGATCAATTGGAAGAAAGACGCCGATATTATAATGAGAAGATGAAACGTCCCTACTCGTTCCCACGAGACAAGACGAAACGGCTATTTGAGCTGGCAATACGCAACAGACTTATAAACCTGCCGAATCCAAGGCGACCGCCACAACCCACCGAGGTGAATAACCCTAGTTATTGCCCTTACCATCAAACGGTAAGTCACCCGATTGAAGATTGCTTCGTCTTCAAAGGATGGATTGAAGATCAATACCTCCAGGGGAAGTTTGTACTGTCTGAGAAGTGGAAGGTGAGCCCACCACAACCGCATACTCCTAATAAAACAGATACATTGGGGGCAACTTGCTCCTTTATTGAAGAAGCTCCATGGGAAGTCGTACTATCAACTAAAACCAAAAGGATGCTGAGGGACCTTCATGCGTGCCCCGCAATCGAATGGAAGGACCCTCTTGAACCTCAAATTATCGAAGGGATGCTGAGGCCCCGCCCAACTATGAAGACTCACGATAAAGATCCAAATACTCACGCCCAGCCGTCAAAAGCATCAAAGAAAAAGAAGAAGAAATCCAAGAAGCCCGCGAGGCTTGGAGACGAGCGCACGAAATTGCAGCAGCAAATCGACGCGCTGGAAGAATATAATCAGAAGGCGCGAACTCCTGTCACACTGCGAGAGTTCCTCGACCACACCTTTCAAGACGAAGATGATGAAGAGAGCTCATCGGATGAATCCGAAGAGTATGTGGCAAGTTGTAACGTAATCTCCCACTCGCTTACCGATGACGAGAAAGCTCCTGACACTAAGAAGCTGGAGGCAGAGCCCGAACCAGAGCGTGCGAGGCTGACAACTGATATGATCAATGCCTTCCTAGACGAGATTCGTCTAAAAAGTAAAGCGGATCAGGAGCGTGAGATGGCAGCATCAGAAGGAACCAAATGCGGGCAACTGAACGAAAGAGTTGAGCTACCCCTGCCAGAACGAAAGGCGTCCGAAATGGACAAGAAGATATTCAAGACAAGGAAAAGGTTCGCCAAAGCCATGTCAATGGGAATGAAGCTACCACCTTCAGAAGGAAATAGGCACGATGGGGCGGAGAGGCACCCTGACTATTGCGCATATCATCGGAAAATCTCACACCCCACAGAGGAGTGCGACGCCTTTAAGATATGGTGGCAAGGATATGTTGCTCGTCGGCAACATTTTAAGCGCATGAAACGCAAGAGCCGTCGGGAGCGAAGAAGTACTATCGAAGAGCGCAACAGAACTACTGGCAGCTGTGACATGGTTAACGTCGGGGGGTCACAAGTTCTCACCTTTGGGAGCGACTCTGATGAAGAAATGACTCTGGGCCCTCTCTTTAAAGAATCCGTGTTAGGGAAAGAGGAGGAATCGGAAGCCTGCGAGAACATTCAGCTGCGCAATCGCACACTCCCAGAAAAGAATCTTGGGCCCGTGAGCAGAAAAGATAAGGGAAAGGACAAGGTCACTGAAGATATCACTTTAGATGACCAAGTCACGAAAGAGCTAACTACCAAAGATCCTCCCAAAAAGGGTAAGGTGGACTATAACATCCTCGCGCACTTAAGGAAGCTACCTTCTCAGTTTAGCATTCTCGATGCCCTCTTATTATCAAAAGAAGCGCGAGACTCACTCATTAAAGCGTTGCAAGAACCTGAAAAATTCCAAACCTTCCTCGCCACTGAAAGGATGAAGGATGAACTCGAGGAAGTGCACACGGCCGACATCACTTTCGGCGATGAAGACCTCCTTCTCGGGACGTGCGACCACAACCGTCCCCTATATGTCTCCGGATACTGCCATGACATCAAGATAGGAAAAATCCTGGTGGATAACGGATCCTCCGTCAATCTCCTTAATGTCCGGGTGTTGAAGGAAATCTGCATGAGTGTGCAACATCTCGCTCGTGACAAAATTACAATCTCCGGTTTCGATTCACAATCGTCACGGACTCTCGGATCTGTGATACTAACATTACGCTTTGGACTTCTCGTCACAGACATCAAATTTCATGTCATTGACGCCAAAACTTGCTACAACGCCTTGCTCGGTCGTCCTTGGCTACACGAATAAAACATCGTCCCTTCTACACAACACCAGTGTATGAAGTACTTTAAGGATGGTTTCGAGTATACCGTAACAGGAGAGTTGAATCCATTCTCCGTGAACGAAGTCCGCAAATACGAAGATGCGAAGTACTTTTTGCCAGATTTCGAGGATACAGAAAGGTGTCACGACCCGGAGAACAAAGCCGCTGCCACCATTCCTGTTTTCGGAAGCGATACCGAAGAAGAGGAAGAGATAGTCTATACAGGGCCATCTCAGCGTAACAACCTAGGGACGCCCGCCCCCATACTGGTCTTCGGAAGTGATTCAGAGGATGAGGTCAATGCCGTATTCTCCAATCGGCTTTCAATGCAAGCACCCCTTAGCGATGGCCATAGTTTGCAAATCACCATGGTACCGCGGGAACACTACAAGGATCTCGACACGCTTCAAGCTCACAGTGTGCAGGACCTGCAAACGTTTTACGTCCCTCCCAGGCGTAGGGGTGAGAAGGTGATCCTATTCTACCGATCCTCAGAGTCGAGAATAGAGAAAGAGATCTGGCATGGCGCAAATGCTACATGCGACAGACTCCAAACCATCCGTCTGCCCAGATACTATACAAATGGATTAAAGAAGCTATTGAAGCGCCAAGGAGTACCCTTAAAACAAACTGTTCGACAGGCTCGGTTCTACAACAGGATCTGGGATGTCCCTGGAACCCAACGCAAATTGCCCAACGGGAAAGTGGAGACACTTGGGCTTGGATACGCGAGAACCGGAAAACGAAAGCGGGCCCACAGCAGCTATGCTATATATACCTTTGATGAAGAAGAGGACGCCCTGTCAGGAGATGCCGATCCCTCATCAAAACCAGACCCTGCGATTGAAGCGCCGAGTCCGTCGTCTGAACAACGAACGGACAAGCCTATCAGGAAAATGGGTCAGAAAGCTCGGGAAGACCACAACCGCGAGATGGCCATCTACGAGAAGGCCAAGATGCAACGTCTTTTTCAACAGGCTTCAAAAGACAAAGATACTCACCCTTGTCAGTCCGTTGTACGGAAGGCCCGACGCAGAGACGGAAATAAAGTAAGAAGCGGGAAGAGGAGCCGACAACAACGACGTAGGATTAGAGGGTTACGGGTACTGCACGGCTCGGATTCGTCCCTCATGGAAAAGATGAGTCGAGCGTATTCCTTCCCCCGAGACAAGACGGAAAGGTTACTTAAGCTCGCCCTAAAACATCAGATGATCACGCTTCCAGAGTCTAGACGCCCTGAACAAGCTAATAAGGCCTCTCGCTCGGGCTATTGCTCTTATCACCAAGCCATAGGACATCCTACCGAAGACTGCTTCACCTTCAAGAACTGGGTCGATGACCAGTACCAGCGGGGCAGATTCGCTTTATCCAACGGCTGGAGGGTAACGCCGCCACAAAAGCATGAACCCAAGGCCGTAAGAGCAGAACCGGGTCCACCTCAGTCCCGGGAGCGGATTCGCACCTGTTATACGATTACGATATTAAAAGAAGAGCCCGAGAACATAGATGACCTTCCCCGGTGCTTTGAAAACAGCGATAATGAGGTGATCTCAGAATTTCCGCCCGCTCCGAAAGAACTGGAAGACGGTATACATACTACTGCAGATAACCTCAGGAAGATTGAGTTGGGATCGGCGGATGACCCGCGACCGACATTCGTCAGCGAACTACTCTCTGAAGAAAAGGTGGCCGCGTTAAAAAACGTGCTACTACGGCATAAAGACTGCTTCGCGTGGAACTACTCCGAGATGCCAGGGTTAGATCCGGAGATTGCTGTGCATAAATTAGCAATATCCCCGGATATCAAGCTAGTCAAGCAGGCGCCAAGAAGGATGCGACTCGAGCTTGAGATGAGCATCAACGCCGAAGTCAAGAAGCTGATAGATTCTGGGTTTATCCAAGAAGTCCAATATCCCGATTGGATCGCCAATATCGTCCCGGTAATGAAGAAGAATGGGACGGTACGCATATGCGTGGATTTCAGGGATCTCAATAAAGCCTGTCCAAAGGACGATTTCCCAGTACCAGTAACCGAGCTAATGATAGATAACACGTCCACTCACGAGGTTTTATCCTTTATGGACGGTTCGTCAGGATACAATCAGATAAAGATGAATCCCGAAGACCAGAAGCACACCGCTTTCCGGACCCCTTTGGGTATATTCTGCTACAGGGTTATGCCTTTTGGTTTAAAGAACGCTGGAGCTACCTATCAAAGGGCCATGACAAAGATCTTCGATGACCTCATACATGACATCGTTGAGTGCTATATCGATGACCTCGTAGTAAAGAGCATGTCATACGAAGAACATTTAAAGCATTTGGAGACTGTGTTTCAACGCCTCCGGCAATATAATTTGAAAATGAATCCCCTCAAATGCGCGTTCGGAGTCTCCTCGGGCAAATTCCTGGGATTCGTCATTCGGCACCGAGGTATTGAAATAGATCCGTCAAAGATTAAAGCGATCATGGAGATGCCTCCGCCAAGAACCCTCAAACAGTTGCGGTCCCTCCAAGGGAAGCTCGCGTATATCCGACGATTTATCGCCAACCTTTCAGGCAAATGCCGCCCCTACAGTCACCTGATGAAGAAGGGAACCCCATTCGTCTGGGATCAAAAATGCCAAGGTGCACGAGACGAGATCAAGCAGTACCTGCAGAACCCGCCGGTATTGGCTGCGCCGGTCAAGGGAAAACCCCTCATTCTGTATACAACCGCCCTCGAAGGTTCCTTGGGCGCATTATGGGCGCAAGAGAACGATCAAGGGAAAGAGAGAGCACTCTACTACTTAAGTCGAGTTCTACTTGGGGCAGAAAGAAATTACTCTCCCATTGAAAAACATTGCTTGGCATTAATCTTCGCGATAACAAAGCTCAGGCACTATGCGTTGGCACACGAAGTCTGCCTCATCTCGAAGGTGGACCCTCTTAAATACTTGATGTCAAAAGCCATATTGACGGGACGACTCGCTAAATGGGCCCTGCTCTTGATGGAGTTCTCGATAACATATCAACCTCTCAAGGCAGTGAAAGGCCAGGCCATTGCCGATTTCCTCGCTGAGCACCCGATACCGGCCGATTCTCCTTTGAATTGTGATTTGCCGGACGAGCATGCATTTGATGCGATTAGCGGCGGAAGCACCCGATGGGAACTCTATTTCGATGGAGCGTCCTCCGTAAAGAAACAAAAGCAAGGTATCCCAATGATCAAGTCAGGGATAGGCCTCATCTTTGCGACTCCACAAGGAGGGATAATGCGCTTCGCCTTCTCCTTAACAGAGCCGAGGACAAACAATGAAGCTGAATACGAAGCTCTGATAGCAGGCCTCGAACTTGCCATCGACATGGGAATTGAAGACCTCCTTATATATGGGGATTCTCAGCTGGTCGTTAGCCAAGTTAATGGTGACTACCAAACGTGCAAGCCGGAGTTGGTGAGATACGGAGAAAAGGTGCAACAACTGTTGACCCAGATTCCCTCTTATACTTTGGAAAATATACCGCGCGCGGAGAACAGCAAAGCAGACGCATTGGCCAAACTTGCTAAAGAACTGGCTGACGAGAACCTCGATGATGTCAGAATCGTGGTACAAAGCCGTCGAGTGCTCACCCCGGCAGAAATACCCCTGGAATTATATAAAGAGGGAGCGACTAAGTCGACAACCCTACAAATAAAAGACCAAGAGAAGGCCGAAGACTGGAGGGAAGTCTTCATAGACTACTTTAAGTCCCGCCGAATGCCCGAAGAAGCGTCCTCAAGACATCAGCTCGTGAAAAGAGCTCTATCTTTCGCTTTCGTCAACGATACCCTATACAAGAGATCGTTTGATTCTCTATGGCTGAGATGCTTAGGACCCGACGAAGCAGAAAGAGTCATTCAGGAAGTTCACGACGGAATTTGCGGTTCTCACCAAGCAGGCCCAAAGATGAAGTTAAAAATTAAACGGATGGGTTACTACTGGCCCACAATGATCCAGGACTGTCTCGAGTACGCGAAGCAATGCCACTCGTGCCAGATTCATGGAGACTTTATCCACCAACATCCAAATCCACTACACCCTACGGTGGCCAGCTGGCCATTCGAAATGTGGGGAACTGACATAGTCGGCCCCATTGAGCCGGCATCATCTCGGGGACATCGTTTTATCCTGGCGACTACCGATTACTTCTCCAAATGGGCAGAAGCAATACCACTGAGGGAAGTGAAGACGGAGAATATCCTCCATTTCTTCAAGACGCACGTCATCTATCGGTTTGGAACCCCACGGCGGATTATCTCCGATAATGGGCCAGCCTATCGAAGCCATAAGATTAGCCGCTTCGCGCAGCAGCACAATATAGATTGGAGGTATTCTTCAGTTTACAACCCACGAGCCAACGGTCTGGCCGAGGCTTCAATAAGACCTTGACGAAGATCATAAAAAAGACCGTTTCCCGGAATAAGAGAGATTGGCACGAAAGGCTGCAAGAAGCCCTTTGGGCTTATCGAACTACATTCAAGACGGCCACGAACACAACGCCGTACGCATTGGTATTTGGGACGGAAGCAGTACTCCCCCTTGAGATAGAGTTACCCTCTCTACGAGTGGCAGTCCACCACGAGCTGACGGACGAAGAGAATGCTCACCTTCGGCTTGAGGAGCTCGATGCCCTCGACGAAACCCGGCTCATAGCGCAACAACATCTAGAAGTCTACAAAGCAAAGATGACGCGCTCGTACGAAAGATTGACCAGGCCGAGGACATTCCGACAAGGCGAACTCATGCTAGTGGTCAAAAGACCTATGATCCCCAATCGTGCCAAGCGGGGGAAATTTGAGCCAAACTACGAAGGCCCTTACATCATAGACAAGGTCTACCAGGGTGGAGCCTATCTACTCATGGACATGCACGGTGAAAGACCTTTCAGGCCAATAAACGGCCGTTTCTTAAAGAAATACTACGCTTAATGAGCCACAGCCTGGGTCAATGATAGATGACGACGACCATGTCCGCTCGCTATCTTCCTAGGTTTAGACTTTACAAGCAGTGGTTGGCCCTCCCATATCGACGGACCGAAACGTCCTTAAACTAACGATGGACCGAAATGTCCTTAAAACTAACGACGGACCGAAACGTCCTTAAAACTATCCACGGACCGAAACGTCCTTAAACTAGCGACGGACCGAAACGTCCCTAAAACTACTACCGCAGCATCGTCAGGCTGACGAGATAAAAAAAAATAAAAATAAAAATAAAAAGAATATATGAAAAAGAAAAAAACGGTATGTCCATAAGCAAAAGGGGCACGGATGAAAACCCGAAAGGGCTCCGTAAGTAAAAACAGCAGGACTACCGGCGAGTGTTTGTGAAAACCTGAAAGGGTGCAACCTCGTTAAAAGACACTTACAGGATCCTCTCGACCTTGTAAGGAGAAACCACCCGCGTGAGATCCTTACGACTCACAAAGGAGCAACACACTTAGGGATCCCCACGATTCCTAAGGAGAAAATACGCTTACGAGATCCTCACGACTTGTAAGGAGAACTCTCTTATGGGACCCTCACGGCTCATGAGACTTGAAAGTCTTAAGTTACAGAAACCTAAACCTGTTCTTAAGCAAATCCTCCACAACCCTCGATATTGCCCTACAAGCGGCTCATACTGACTCTTGTATACAATCCACGGGCGCGAATAAACATTTCCCCAGCAAAGTCCAACCCTTGTAGGTCCTCTCGACCCAGGGGAGAAAGCCCTCTTGTAGGATCCTTACGACTTACAGAGGAACACACGCTTAGGAATCCTCACGATCCCTAAGGAGAAAATACACCTGCAAGATCCTCACGACTTGTAGGGAGAAATACCTTTGTGAGACCCTTACGGCTCATGAAGTCAGAAGCCTTGGTCGACAGGACCCTTAACCCTGTTTGCTGAGCCACCTTTGTTCATCATCGACAAAGGCAAATGATGATTCGCCTCTGGCAAAATTCCAGTTGTGGCGATGCTGATGCCGAAATCAGGTACCTTAAATCCAGGCTGGCAGCGAAAAAGCTAGCGAGCCACACATGCCTACAAAATAGCCGAAATGATGGGGCAATCGCGACCTTCGCGATATGAAAGCTAAAGTGATAGAGCATCGCAGAAAAGGGAATAAAATAAAAGTGAAATCCTCGCCCTACAGGTGATGTTACATCTACCTCTGGATACAATCCAGGGGCGCCAATAAGGAGGGATCATACTCTTTCCCCAGGCGTCATCATAAGGAGAAGCTAAATCTCGACGGGCCATAAGCGACCTAGAGATCATCCCAACATTCGTCTCGTAACGACGGACACAACTTCAAGCTAAGCGGAACAGCGGCAACTCCCAGTTCCATGGCTCGGTGGTATACATATCGCCAACAATCAAACCTCCATCCCGTGAAATACGGATACAATCAACAAACTTCCTGGTTACATGGAACGCGGATAATGTCACTCTCTGACCCCGTGGAAAACGTCCAGAGCGGATCCTGGTCCTCGCAGAGCATGGCAGTGAACCCATGTGAAGCATCCAGAGCGGAGCCTAGTCCTCGCCTAACGCGGCAGTGAACCCGTGTGAAGCATCTAGTGCAAACTTCCTGGTTACGTGGAACGCGGATAATGTCACTCTCTGACCCCGTGGAAAACGTCCAGAGCGGATCCTGGTCCTCGCAGAGCATGGCAGTGAACCCATGTGAAGCATCCAGAGCGGAGCCTAGTCCTCGCCTAACGCGGCAGTGAACCCGTGTGAAGCATCTAGTGCAAACTTCCTGGTTACGTGGAACGCGGATAATGTCACTCTCTGACCCCGTGGAAAACGTCCAGAGCGGATCCTGGTCCTCGCAGAGCATGGCAGTGAACCCATGTGAAGCATCCAGAGCAGAGCCTAGTCCTCGCCTAACGCGGCAGTGAACCCGTGTGAAGCATCTAGCGCAAAATTCCTGGTTACGTGGAACGCGGATAATGTCACTCTTTGACCCCGTGGAAAACGTCCAGAGCGGATCCTGGTCCTCGCAGATCATGGCAGTGAACCCATGCGAAGCATCCAGAGCGGAGCCTAGTCCTCGCCTAACGCGGCAGTGAACCCGTGTGAAGCATCTAGCGCAAAATTCCTGGTTACGTGGAACGCGGATAACGTCACTCTTTGACCCCGCGGAAAACGCCCAGAGCGGAGCCTGGTCCTCTCCAAGCACGGCAGTGAACCCATGTGAAGCACCCAGAGCAAACACCGGACTGTGGAGTCCTTAAAATCCACGGACTATGACGTCCTTAACCTCGACCGTGATGTCTTAAAACTAACGATCAACCACCCCGATTCCCTATGGATACCGCCTTGGTTTAAGGGTACATCTCTTCACTCCTTTGATACCTGGCGTTGTAATTCCTCAACGTTTTCAAAGAGGTGAAGGGTCCCTGCAACCAAACATCGGACTGTGGAGTCCTTAAATCCACGGACTATGAGGTCCTTAACCTTGACCGTAATGTCTTAAAACTAACATCGGACTGTGGAGTCCCTAAATCCACGGACTATGAGGTCCTTAACCTTGACCGTGATGTCTTAAAACTAACATCGGACTGTGGAGTCCCTAAATCCACGGACTATGAGGTCCTTAACCTTGACCGCGATGTCTTAAAACTAACATCGGACTGTGGAGTCCTTAAATCCACGGACTATGAGGTCCTTAACCTTGACCGCGACGTCTTTAAACTACAATACCCGGAGAAACCCCTGACTCCGTAAAACACGGATAAGGGCGACCACATCTAGCACTTGCAGACCCTCACGACCTGCAAGGAAGAAAAACTCTCTTGCGAGATCCTTACGACTCTCAAGGGAAAACCCGCTTAAGGATCCTCACGATCTTTAAGAAGAACTCACACCTATGGGATCCTCTCGACCTGTAGGGAGAAAAACTCCTTATGAGACCCTCGTGGCTCATAAAATGCAAAGGTCTTAGGAAGAAAGGTCTTAACCCTGAATCCTAAACCACGACCGTCCTGCAAGGAGATCAAAATAGAATATCCGCAGAATGCATTCAATGAAAAGGGGACACATCATTGAGAGGAAAATTGTATCTTTTATTCATAAACCAAAATGGATACAAAGTACAATTTATGAAAGAAGCAAAAAAAAAAGGGGATACTCTTATTCATGAGTATGTACAAAAAAAAGGGAAGAAGAAGAAAAGATACAAGTCCTCGAGCCGGCAGACGGTGCAATAATTTCACCAGCTCATCGTTCTGTTGCTGAGCCACGGCTTCATGACGCAAGATCTCCAGAAGACGAGCCTCCGCCTGAGCCTGTTGGGCCTGATATGAGGCAAGCCGGGCTTCAAGCTCTTTCTCAGTGGCCTTATGAGCCTCAACCCTCTCGCGAGTAAACGTGGCAGCTTTATCAAGAGCCACCACCTCTTTGATGGACTCCTGAAGCACCCGCCATAGCTCATACGCTTTGTGGGCTTTGGCTGTAAGGCTGGCCTGAAGCTCGCTCAGCGCCTTAGAAGCTAGCTCCCTCTCTGAAAGTTTACGGCCGAACCCTCTTCTCGCACAACAATATGTTCGCTACGTGCCGCTCTACCAGGCCACATAAGCTCGCTTTCGTGACCACGACCTTAGAAACAAGACACTTACAAGACCATATGAATGGGCTTCCGGTTGACAGCACTAATCGATCTAAAACAAGTTCATATCACCTGGTATGAAAAGCAACGAGAAAATTTCCAATGTTTATCCTATCGAGCATGTGTTCGCGATTATATGGACATTCGGAAGAGAGATAAAATTCAAGGCTTTGATTCGCACGCAACATGACAATAGTATTGGTAATTGAAGAAAGTTTTCATAAAAAGGAACACAAAATTTATTCATGCGAGCGGAAACATACATACGAGTACCGAGCCTAAATGGAAGTCCAACATAAAGCATACAAAAAAAGGGGGCCAATTAAAAAAAAAGGGGTTCTACACTAACGAAAAAGGTCACCAAACACAGGATCAACAGCACAGGGGTTGATGAAGCAAAGGACAAGATTCTCCATCTCTCTCTCCGCTTTCTCCAGCACATCGAAGCGACGATTCTCGCGAGGAGTCGCTCCCCATCGGTTGGTGCCGTGTTCATCCGCGAATGCAAACATAATAGCTCGCCGGGCCTTTATCTCGCTCAGTAGATGAATTGAGCAGTCCCTCAGAGCCTGAGTAATCAGGCAGGCTTCATGAAAGCCCTCGAGCTTTTCCTCCGCCGCATCAAGCATCGCCAGGGTCATCTCTGCCGGGTGAGGAGGAATATCGGCAAGCACGGCCGTGAGGATCATCCGGAGCCAGAGAGAACCCATCGGGAGGGAAGACCCCCTACGGATCGAGAGCTCATGCATGGCTGAGTCGCATTCGTTGTCGGTAAGGAGAGGGTCCACCAACCGAGCAGCAAAGCGGGGGATCATCTTCTCAAGAGGAACTTCCCACGGCTGTCGACGAGCATGAGGGCGATTACAAGCCATGGCACTCGTTTCTCCCTCAAGAAAAATATATATGAATCTCTCCGTGAAAAGAAAAGAAGGCTATAGCCTCATATATAATGAAGTGCATTAAGTGCTGTGCGCAGAAAATCCTGCATGGAAATTATTTCCAAGGCCTAAAAAAGGAAAGGCCCCGAAAATCAAGGAGACGGAACTATTCCCAAGGCCCTTTTTCTGCACCCAACATTGTGCACTGAGGATATGGCATGAGGAAAATCTTGTGAACAACTACATTAAGGGATCCCACGTGTGGAACACGTGAGGCCTAAAAACCTGACGTGCGGTTAAAAGGGAAATATGGAGTAGTACCCTGCATATTAAAAGTACAAGTAACAGCAGTAGCAAAATAATAAAATCTTAAAGGAAAAGCATGCAAATATACCAGGATACAACAAAACTTATCATCCAGACTTCAAGAAGGCAATACAAAATAAAAAGAAAAAAAAAAGAAATTTTTTTACAATGGTAAGGCTTCAGACGCGGGGCATGGGTTGAGAAACTCAGAATTAACTTTATTCAAGATCTTCCAAGCATTTCGAACCTCCCGGGTATGCTTTCTCTCACGGTTACAGGCATCGGGGTCCCCGCGGATGTCCTCTACCCTCCGGTAGGCGTCCAGTATGGCTGATTGCTGAAAAATCTGATGAAGGAGATCAATGAGATCATCCCGCCTTCTCTTTGAGATCAAGCCCATAAGGTACACCGAATGCACCTTATCCTCGGCAGTGTCCAAGGCCCCGAGCGGAATGCTGGCACAAAAGAGAGGAAGTGCCTCCCGGATCGCCAGCACGATCAGCCTCAGAAGAGAAGAGCGACGGGGGAGAAGCCTATGGTTGTATTCGTCGAAGCAGCTCATAATCTCGGCACACTGAGCATCGGTGAACTCCTGGTTCTGATTGCGGCCCAGCGCACGAATATTCCCGTAGGAAATGATCTCGTCAAGTCTATACAGATGGGCATCCATGGTACCTAAGATAAAAGTCAAGAGATTCATTACAAAGCCACCATTTCATTTATTGCAGAAGAACAGCCTCGGGCCAAGAGACCCCAGAGATTCTCTGTGTGAAGAAATCGAGTTCTTCGTTGGAATTTAATTCCTTATTAAGGAAAGGGAATTAAATTCCCAGAAACATTTTGACTGGAATCAAATTCCATTGGTTTGAACCGCCATCATCATCTCCCTAAGGGATCATCTGAACCCTAAGTGATCTACTGCGGGAAGTCAAGTGGTCTCATATTTTGGTTAAATTACTTGAAGAAAAATGAGTTCTTTGTGAAACCCTCGATCTGGATTTTAAATCCAGAGAGTTTTGTCAAAACAAAGGTGCTTCGATTACCATTACCTGAGGAAAAAGGATCCTTTTCGAACAGAGTTAAACTCTGCAGACTGTTTCAAGACAGAGAACTAAGCTCTGGAAAACGAGAATTAAATTCTCAAAGAAGAAGTTCTCAGGAGAAGAAGATGAACAAAGTGAAGGCTCCTATGAAGAGACAGAGCTATTTATAGAAGACAGTGAAAACGTTTCGTCTCCCCAGATCCCTAGAGGAATCCAACGGTCACAAGAGGTGACAGCGTTGCACTCACGTGCAGACACATGAGAACAACGCTGTGGGGGCATTTGTTTCCTGATTTAAAATCAGGAAAGCTTCTGGGAGAAGGGCCAGAAAAGGGTCACGTGCTTACATGTGACTAGCAGTCACGTGTTGGCACGTGACACCTAAAAAGCATCATCAAGTCGAGTTCAGTCTCCTGACTATGCTGAAGAAAATGGGCTTCAGAAAGAGTCACGTGCTCCCACGTGACCAGGGTCACGTGGCGACACGTGACATTTAAATGCAAGCGTCGAAGAAACACAAGTTCTCTGATCAAGTCAAGAAAAAAGGCTTCAGAAGAGGTCACGTGCTTCCACGTGACCAGGGTCACGTGTTGGCACGTGACGTTCAAGACAGCAGACTCGTTCTCCAGACGAACCAAGGAAGGAGAGTTCAAACAAGGGTCACGTGCTCACACGTGACCAGGAGTCACGTGGTGGCACGTGACGCTTAAGCAACGATCAGAAGACAGAGCGCAAAAGAAAGGAAAAGGCTCATTCCAAAGGGGGTCACGTGCTCACACGTGACCATGGGTCACGTGATCACACGTGACCGGCTTTCAAAGCCCTTTTTGTCAACAGAATTAAATTCTGAGAGAAATGCAAATCTTTCCAAAGGAACGCAACTATATGGAACCAATCAAATTAAAGGTTCAGAGGTGATGAAATATCACCTATCTATGAAAAATCTCGGGTTTGGAAAGATTTCCCCCTTAAATCTAACCAAAATAACAAAAGAGAATCCTTGGATTTGAAATCCAATGGTGAATGAAATCCACCTAATAATCCAAAGGTCCAGAATGAACAATGAATGCAAATCAAATATCTCCATGAAGATTCGTCAAAAACTGATTGATTCGGCTGCTTCTCCTATAAATAGGAGCCAAGAGATACAAAAGAGGGATATGTACATAGACGCGCAGAGAAGAAAAGAGAAAAGGAGAAGAGCTTTGATACTTTGAAAAGACTCAGATCTTCTGCAAAAAACCCTAGGTAAGAAAAGGAAAGCCTTTTGAAGGAAAGAGAATTTAATTCTCAACAGAGTTTAACTCTGATAATGTAAAAAAAAACAGAAGAACATATTTCTTCTCTCTTTGATAGAGGATCTGCAAAGTGCACATCTCCCCTTAAGGTTGAGAATTTAATTCTCAATGGGTCGAGATCCTGCCATGCAGATCCAAAACATAGAGAAAGAATGCAAGCACGAGAATTTAATTCTCACAGAACTATAGGAATTTAATTCCTCCAAAACAAAGTTAGGGCTCGACCCTATATCATGGGAATTTAATTCCTTCAAAACAAAAGAGAAATAGGGTTTAACCCTAATTAAGAATATAGTTCTGTGGAAACAGCAGGAATTTAATTCCCTTAATTATAATTCTTTAAGATGGGAGGTATAATTCCTTGAAAGCTTTTATTAAGGGTTTAACCCTCTTCAGTTCTTCTCATATACGAGGAATTTAATTCCTACAGAAAATTCAGAGTTCAACTCTATTTCAGAATCTAAATCTTCAAAAGGAAGTAGGAATTTAATTCCTCTGAAATCTAAAGCTCGAGGAATTTAATTCCTGAAAAAGATCAACAGATCTTCTAAAAATGACATACATAGAGGCAGGGTCACGTGCCACCACGTGACCCCCCAAGAGATCTATAGAAAACCCTTTGAGGTAGTCCCTCACGTGACCCACGTGACCCTTAACAAAAGCTCTAATAAATGAGCATATGAATGCCTGTCACGTGAGGGCACGTGATGCCCTGAAAAATGCAGCGATTTCAGCAGAATAAATGGAAAGAGGGCGTTCTCACGTGTTGCCACATGACCCCTTTTGCCTTAGTGTTCAACACTAAATTAGAACTCTCAAGCCCAGTGTTAAAACACTGTTGGGCCTTAGCATTCAACACTGATTAAAAAGCCTTATTTGCAGTGTTCAACACTGATCTGTTTTAGTGTTTAACACTAATTTGAAAAAGCCTTATTGCTGGTGTTTAACACCAATTATCTCTTAGTGTTGAACACTAACTTATCAACCTCGTTCCCAGTGTTCAACACTGATTGCTCTGAAGTGTTTAACACTAGGCTTTGGCCCAATTGGCTAAAGGGATAGAGGCAAAGCCTCTCCCTCAATGGACCAACAAGAAACCAATATTCCAGACCTGACTGGACTTAGCCCAAGCTGGCCATAAGTCCTCAATTCATGATTAACTGGGCCAGTGGGCTCATAACATAATTAATGGGTCTTAATCCCAAATTGGGCCAAGGACTATTTAAGCCACCCCGGTTCTAGGGTACATCTCTTCACTCCTTTGATACTTGGCATTGTAATCCCTCAATGCCTTCAAAGAGGTGATGGGTCCCGACGACCACACATTGACATGGACTGTGGGGTCCTTAAACCCATGCCTAACGCAAAATTCCTGGTCACGTGGAACGCGGATAACGTCACTCTTTGACCCCGCGGAAAACGTCCAGAGCGGAGCCTAGTCCTCGCCGAACACGGTAATGAACCCGTGTGAAGCATCTAGTGAAAAATTCCTGGTTACGTGGAATGTGGATAACGTCACTCTTTGACCCCACGGAAAACGCCCAGAGCGGAGCCTGGTCCTCGCCAAGCACGGCAGTGAACCCGTATGAAGCATCCAGAGCACATACCGGACTGTGGAGTCCTTAAACCCATGGACTATGACGTCCTTAACCTTGACCGAGATGTCTTAAAACTAACAATGGACCGCAATGTCCTTAAACTACCCATGGACCGCAATGTCCTTAAACTACCCATGGACCGCAACGTCCTTAAACTAGAACAATAGAGTCCAAACACTCTTTTGTCGGATCTAAACGGTCCCGTTTAAGTTGATCTTAGCCTCAAAATGGCTAACGTATCCTTAAACCTTCAAACAGACTGGACTGCGAATCCCCCAAATTAACTCCGGCTCGAGGGTACATCTCTGAACTCCTCTGACATCCGTCGTTGTAATCCTTCAACGTCGTCAGAGAGGTGATGGGTCCCGACGGCCATACATACGATGGACCACTATGTCCCTAAACTGGAACAATGGAGCCCAAATGCTCTTTTGTCGGATCTAAACGATCCCGTTAAGTTGATCTTAGTCTCAAGTTAGACTAATGTATCCTTAACAAACGTTTGAGTTGATCTTAGCCTCAAGTATGGCTAACGTGTCCTCAAACCAAACCCCCAAACCCAAATTTAAGATAACACGGATTTGGACTAGTCCACGCCCTACGGGCGACGACATAACTCGGTCTCCGTAAACGATCCACGGGCAATAAAACATAAAACAAAAACACACGACACGAAGTGACCATCTGGAGAAGGAGAAAGTTGTTACCGCGATGCGGTAGCGTAATTAACTGCAGGGGCTTGCGCCTGCAGGGAAGAGCGTCCCCACAATCAAAAACCCCTCAAACGAGGGGGAATCTGACGAAGTCTGATACATCGGACGCATCCGTCTAAACCTCCGATACATGGCGCCATGGATCAACTTGGCATCTTCGGAGAGGTGGACGGATAGCACCTATTGGCATCTGCCCCGAACCTCAGGCGAGACGGCCCGACGTCCTGCGTGTCCGTTCGGAGGGGAACAGTGATGTTGGATCCCGATACCCACTGCGCGTAAGAGTTACTGTTGAGAGAATTTTGCACTTTACAATTAGTC
The DNA here is from genome assembly GCA_030015575.1 of Agapanthus africanus. Classification (NCBI taxonomy): domain Eukaryota; kingdom Viridiplantae; phylum Streptophyta; class Magnoliopsida; order Asparagales; family Amaryllidaceae; genus Agapanthus; species Agapanthus africanus. Next base: position 783,941,824 of record CM057341.1, read on the forward strand.
GATCAAGTAGGTGTCAAGAAAGGTGTCAATGGGGTTATGCCGATGGGAAAATGAGGTTTATTTTAATTAGGTCCATGCGAAAGCACGGGAAACCTCCCTCAGAGTACCAATACCTGCCTGGCCGAACGATTGGCGAATCTGTAGGGTGTAATTAATCCTGGCTAATCTTATCTTTTAGGGTTTGAAGGAAGATTTAATAAAAACAGTGGGAGCCATCCTGATTAGATAAGATAATAACCAATCTAATCTTGCAAAGAGCGCACGCTAACGCGTTTCCTTCTCTCTCTCCAGGCAGCAACCAATGTCACGCCTTAATCAAGATAATAATATGGATGTATTGACCGAACCCTCCTTTTATACAGGGCTATGGAACGTTGGTCCCGCTCCATCTTATGAGTGTCATAAGTCTGAGCAAGGGATAGGGGAATATCAGGATTCCCGTGCCACCCGTACGAAGAAACGATATGTCGATGCATCTTCTTCGGGTGTGTTCGTTACCGAGAACTTTTTCTCAGTTTGTTCTACGTCCTGGGTATTGGATATCGGATCAGGATCCCACATATGTAATTTGTTACATGGGCTAAAGAAAAGTAGAGAACTAGAAAAGGGTGATAAATCCCTAACAGTAGGGAATGGTGCAATTGTTGCAGCCAAGACAGTTGGCGATTATCACCTTGTATTACTAACTGGTAATACATTGATTCTGAATGACTGTTACTAAGTACCAAAGATGATTTGCAACATTATATCGGTTTCTTTGCTAACTAAAGAAGGATATAATATCACATTAGAGGATAATTTTATGAACATTTTTCAGAATCAAGTGTTGATTGGATCTGGTAAGTTATGTAACGGTATATACGTTCTTAATCAAAGTACAGTTCTTAACGTACAGAACACAAACAAGAGGAAAAGTTCAGAAATGAATGAAGCCTTCTTGTGGCACTGTAGACTAGGTCATATCAATGCGACAAGACTGGCTAAGTTGCATAAAGAAGGATATTTGAATTCGTTCGAATTTTCATCTTATGAAACTTGCCAGTCATGTCTCAAAGGCAAGATGACCAAAACTCCGTTTACTGGACACGGAGAAAGAGCTACTAAACTTTTGGGACTGATACATAGTGATGTATGCGGTCCTATGTCAACACATGCCAGGAATGATTTTTCGTACTTTATTACATTCACCGATGATCATTCAAGGTTCAGACATGTGTTCTTGTTGAAACACAAGTCGGAAGCTTTTTGTAAGTCCACGTTACCCGTCCCGGTTCTTTCGGGGATATGGAAATGGTGAAAAACGATTTTTTCGGTGGAGGTAACATGGACTAGAAACCGGATCTTTGCTAAACAAACTATCTAACAACCTAACTAAGAGTTTAGCTACTATGTTAGGGGTTATACCTAATCTTGAACTCTTTCTCTTCGACTCCTTGTAGTGGTCGGATCGGCCTCACCTCGTCGTCTCCTTGTGCTGAAGATGGATCCACCCGAAAGCTTCTACCTTTGGCTCCAACCTCAATCAAGAGGAAACTAGAACACTTGGCTTGCTAGACCTTGTACTCTATGATAAGTAGAGAAGTGTTTTAGGGTTTTATCTCAATGGTTCTTGTTTCTCAACTCATGAGACAAGAGAACCATGAGCAAGAGGAAGAGGGAGAGCTTGGATGAGAGAGAGTGGAAATGATAGAATGAATGAAGACTTTTGCAACCATGCTCTCAAAAACCAAAATAATCATAATGATAATTGTAATCAAGTATTTTGTGATGGTTCATTTCAATGGAAATATCATTTCATGCATTTAACGCATTTTGTGAACATACAAGCAAGCAAAAGTCATAGCCATGAAATGATAGCCATTGTAATGATGATGGTCAACAAGTCCAAGCTAGTCAACCGGTCAACAAAGTCAACAAGTCAACAAAGTCAAACTTTCAACACAACCATGGCACAATAATACTTAATTAATATTATTACTAATCATATTTCCTATTCTCATTAGGGTTTAGAAAAAGTCAACAGTCAACAACCCTAATGAGAATCATCTGCCTCTGTCTCGGTCAACCGTGCATACACACCCGCATCCGCGTTCCGAGGAACACGAACACAAATGAGATAAAACCAATCCCAAAGCGTATACTAGGATCTGACTTAAACCAAAGACCGCTAGTAATAACTGCCCGGACACCAAACGTGCACAAGTGCGCGGATGTGACCGAACCCTGTCGCAAAACCATGCGACCTCTACTCTTTTTGCCCAAAGGCGAATAGCTCTCTGTGTGGGACTCTAAAGACTCGACACTACGCTGGCAGTGGGTTTAACCACAGACCGCAAGCGGCACTAGCTGTGCGTAACGGCCCCCAGGTAGATGCCGATAAGAAGACTGATGAGGTGAAACCCATCCGAACTCCTACTGAGCCTGAATGTGACAGTCTCCGTACAGTCTGGTTTGTTCGTCTGAGAATATCGCATGGCGGGCGGTAAACGTCAGTCCCCTAATAGCGGTACAAGTCATGTCGGAGTGTAGCCCAGAAAACCCTGAGATAACACTGGAAACCCACCGGTATATCTCGCTTGCCCTGGACAGGGACGACTATGTGTAATGGCTCTCCTTGACACAGCGCGATATCAACTCCCAATACCGGGAGAGACGAATCCTGTGTAACCGTCACTGCCTCCAAGTGCTTCGGGACTGCACCCAACTACTACCTGTTTGCACGACTCCTTTGAGCCATGGTAGGGTAGTAATCAAAGTACAGTGGGAACACACTCGAGGCGAAGTGACAGTGTCAAGTCAGCGGACTAAGCTGTACTCATGTCACCTGGGAACTGATAACTGACGATAGGTATAGTACCAACCAACAGTTCCCGACGAGTCCTGTCCAGTGTACTCGTAACCTAACGAGCACCCGCATACTATCTCAAGTACGACGTACTGACGGCTGTAGGACAGACCCTCTCCCCTGCTGGGATGAGAAGCGCATACGCTAGTCTACTCCAGAGTATCGATGCCCTGTCTCGATAGTCCTACGACTAGGGACCTGTATAAGGATGTGCTTGTGGATTACCCATCCCCCACGAGTGTGACTGCCATCACAACGCTAGTAATCAAGTAAAGATCCTAAGGGCTCCACTAATATGTATAGGTGATAGACTAAAAGAAACACATGTACACATTAAAGTAGAAACAAACCAAGTAGCATACTACTATTTTGAGCAAGATTGTCTATACAACTGTGAATATCCCAAGCTTCCATTAAGTAATATACAAACTAGTATGATACAGTAATGGCCTCTAGGGCATATACACTAACAATCTCCCACTTGCACTAAGGCTATGTACTGGCGTGTCGAAGACCTATCATCTCGATCAGCCGCTCGAACTGAGTCTGGGGTAAGGCCTTCATGAGTGGATCAGCAGTGTTATCTTCCGTAGCAACTCTCCGAACCTCGATCTCCTGGCGACCCACGATCTCCCTGATCAGGTGATACCGCCTCAAGATGTGTCTGGACTTCTGATGGGACCTGGGTTCCTTCGCTAAAGCTATTGCCCCGTTGTTGTCGCAATACAGTGGTATTGGATCAACAATGGACGGAACCACCTGAAGTTCCGTTAAGAACTTCCTCATCCAGAAGGCTTCTTGTGCGGCATCAGCAGCAGTGATATATTCCGCTTCCATCGTCGAGTCAGCAACGGTTTTCTGTTTGGAACTCTTCCAACACACCGCCCCTCCATTGAGGGTAAAGACATAACCCGACATGGACTTGGAATCATCCTTGTCACTTTGGAAGGTGGAGTCAGCAAAGGCCTCGATTTGGAGGTCTTTTCCGCCATACACCAAGAACATCTCCTTAGTCCTTCTCAGGTACTTGAGAATGTTCTTTACCGCTATCCAGTGCTTCTCCCCAGGGTTTGACTGATACCGTCTTACCACACTCAATTCATAAGCTACATCTGGTCTGGTACACAACATCGCATACATTATAGAGCCTACCGCAGAAGCGTAGGGTATAATAGACATGCGATCCCATTCCAAATCAGTCTTGGGAGACATCTCTTTAGAGAGGGTGATCCCGTAATAAGCCGGTAGATTACCGCGCTTGGAATCTTCCATACTGAATCTTTTCAGTATGGTGTCGATGTACCTGGACTGTGAAAGTCCTAATATCCTCTTGGATCTATCACGATGGATCCGGATCCCCAGAATGTAAGAGGCATCACCCAGGTCTTTCATGGAGAACCTACGTGACAAGAACCCTTTGACAGATTGTAGCATAGGAATGTCATTTCCTATCAAGAGAATGTCATCCACGTATAAAACGAGGAATACGACAGTTCTTGCTACAAATCTACTATAGATGCATGGTTCATCTGGATTTTTGATAAAGCCAAATTCTTTGACCGTCTCATCAAAACAGATGTTCCAACTCCGCGATGCCTGCTTTAGTCCATAGATGGACTTAAGCAACTTGCACACCTTTCCGCTGCTCCCACTCTGAATGAAACCCTCTGGCTGGTCCATATAAACACACTCCTCTAAATTTCCATTTAGAAAAGCGGTCTTTACGTCCATCTGCCAAATCTCATAATCGTGGAAGGCAGCAATGGCAAGAAGGATCCGAATGGATTTCAGCATAGCCACTGGAGAAAAGGTTTCGTCATAGTCCAAATCAGGTCTTTGACGAAAACCCTTTGCAACAAGTCTAGCCTTATAGGTCTCGACCTGTCCATCTACACCAATCTTCCTCTTGAAGATCCACTTGCATCCTACGGGTTTTACCCCATCTGGAGCAACGTTCAAAGTCCATACTTTGTTGGTGTACATAGACTCCATTTCGGTCTGCATTGCATCCAGCCATTTTACCGAGTCAACGCTCTGAATGGCCTGCTGGAAGCTAGTCGGCTCATCACTATCAATGATGCAATCCTCTCTATCCCCGTCTATGAGAAAACCGTAGTATCTCTCGGGCGGATGAGACTGCCTACTACTCCTGCGGAGCGGCGTAGGAATGTTATGTTCTTTCGAACCCTCTGGTTCTACTAAGCTTTCAGTAATAGCTTGTGGTTCTAGAATTTCTTCCAGTTCTATTGCGCTCCCACTTATCTGATTTTCCAAAAATTCAGTTTCCAAGAAGTGGGCATGACGAGAAACAAAAACCTTTTGTTCCTCTTCGCAATAGAAGAAATATCCCTTAGAGTTCTTTGGATATCCCACAAACTTGCACTGTACTGAGCGTGCCTCGAGTTTGTCCGTATGCTGCTTTTTGACAAAAACTGGGCATCCCCATGTCTTAATGTGCTTAAGATAGGATTTCTTCCCACACCACATCTGATATGGTGTGGTAGGCACAGTCTTAGTTGGAACTCGGTTCAAAAGGTATGCACCTGATTCTAGTGCATATCCCCAGAATGATCGCGGCAACTCAGCGTTACTCATCATGGAACGTACCATATCCAATAGGGTTCGGTTCCGTCTCTCCGATACACCGTTATGTTGCGGAGTGTATGGAGGAGTAAGTTGAGAGAGAATTCCATTCTCTTTTAGGTAATCCAGGAACTCGGCACTCAAGTATTCACCACCTTGATCAGATCTCAGTGTCTTGATACTTTTGCCGGTTTTTTTTCCTACTTCATTCTTGTATTCCTGGAATTTTTCAATGGCTTCAGATTTATGTTTCATTAAGAAGACATATCCGTACCTTGAAAAATCATCCGTAAAAGTAATGAAATAAGAATAACCGCTTCGCGCATGTGTAGACATTGGACCGCACACATCGCTGTGTACGAGCCCCAAGAGCTCGCTCGCTCTTACTCCGTGTCCAGTGAACGGAGTCTTTATCATCTTTCCATTGAGACAGGATTGACAAGTTGCATATGATTGATATTCGAACGGATCCAAATATCCTTCTGTATGTAACTTCGTCAACCTTCTCTCATTGATGTGACCCAGTCTACAATGCCATAAGAAAGCATGATTGATTTCTGGAGACTTTCTTTTGTGTGTATTCTGGACATTGAAAATCTGTGGTTGGTTTAATACGTATATACCATTGCTTAATGTACCTGACCCAATCAGAACTTGATTAAGGTGAATGTTTATAACATTGCTTACAAATGCAAATTCATAACCTTCTTTAGATATTAAAGATACAGAAATGATATTACAAGTTGCATTTGGTACAAAATAACAATTACGCAAAACCAAAACGTGTCCATCTGACAATCCTAGGTGATAGTCCCCCACGGACTCAGCATCCATGCCAGCTCCGTTTGCAACTCTGAGGGTCATATCACCTGCCTTCAAAACCCTACGCTTTCTTAGTGCCTGCAAAGAATTACAGATATGAGATCCTGATTCGGTATCCAATACCCAGGAAGTAGAGTTTATTGATAGACAGTTTTCAATAACATACACACCTGAAGCCGAAGCCGCAACTTGCTTCGGGTCCTGGCTCTTGGCCTTCCATGCCCTGCAATCCTTTTTCCAGTGTTCTTTCTTATGACAATAGAAGCACTCTTCCTTTCCCACAAGCTGCCCCGCTATCTTTGTTGCCTTTACTTTTCCCTTCGTTTCCACTTTACTAACACCGCCCCTTGGTTTGGTAGTGGTTTTCTTCTTCTTTCCCTTGGCTTTCGCCGTGGACCTAGAAGAGGAAGGTCCTCCAACAAACAAAGTGGAAGTTTCCCTACCTTTCTGTAGGGTGCCCTCTGCACTCCTCAGCATGTTGAGGAGTTCTGAAAGTTCAACTTCTTTTTCTTGCAAGTTGAAGTTCAGGATAAACTGGGCGTAAGTGGAAGGAAGGGACTGGAGAATCAAGTCAGTATAGAGCTCGCTCTCTAACGTGGTCCCAAGGTCCGCGAGCTCTTCAATATAGCCAATCATCTTAAGCACGTGTTCCGCTACCGATGATCCGACGGCCAATCTCGCCGAAAACAGCTTTTTCGAGACTTCGTATCTGGCGATACGGGATTGCTCTCCATATAGTTCTTTTGTATGGAGAAATATGGATTCAAGGTCCATATTCTCGTGCCTCCTCTGATGTTCATTGTCCATAGAGGCAAGCACGAGGCACTTGGCCTTCGCGCAGTCGATCTCCCAGGTCTTACGGATTTCCTTATCCGCGACGCTGGAGGTGGGACCTGAGACATGGGAGCTTTGTGGTAAGAAGATACCCCAGCTTGTCATAAGTGATTGCCATTTTGACATTCCTGAGCCAATCTTTGTAGTTTGGCCCTGTCAGTATGTTCCGGTCATGACGATTGGTCGCTGCAATTAGGAGAGAGAGAAGAAACACTTTAGCATGATGCTCTTGCAAGTTTAGAGTGGTTTTTAGTTTGTTTAAACAGGATGGCTCCCACTGTTTCTCGAATTCCTCCTCAAACCAAAAAAGGGAAGAATTAGTCGGGATCAATCTCACCGTACAATACTTGCTTAACCGTTCAGCCAGGCCAGTGTTGGTATTTCGAGGGAGGTTTTCCAACGCTTTCGCGAAGTTCCTTAATTAAATAACCTCTTTTCCCTGGGGGCGTAGCCCCGCTAACACCTTTCTAGACACCTACTTGGTTTATAGCATTGATCGTTAAGTGAGAAATTTTTAGAGGAGTAGCATATACTCACAGTAGGATCGGGATCCAAATATCATCGTGTGATAAAACTGAAGGAATCTTACCAGAATCATCACACTCCAAATGGTATGCAGCACTAGCAAGTTTCAGTTTCTTTAGAAACTCCCGATGTGGATTTTTGCCCCATGCTCTTATGACCTTGACGTAGGCCAAAATATCATAAGTCACATGTCAAGTTCTACCCATCATTTACCAGGTTAATTTGAACCCACCCGTACATACCCTTGACGTAGGCCAAAATGGCAATACGACTGTCCCAAACCAACGCATCTATCTATGCAACAGATAAATATCCGACAGCTACCAATCACTATGCCTTGGCGTAGGTCAAAATACATAGCTTGAATACTACCGAAAAATTAACTGAAATGATGGAGGGCTACGAATGGTTTTGGAAAAACCGTGATCGTAGTGAACTTGATATAATCGATGGAATGTGATAGCTTTTAAAAGGAGTGGCTTAAGCTCAGCGTTTAAAAGTTGTATTTGAAAAGAAACCGAGTGGTTTTGAAATTGTTCCAATGACTTTAACTTTGGTTTATTTTCTTGCATTAATTTAATGCGTCCCATCATTTAATCCTACCATTGCAGAAAACAACGAAAATATGACGTGCGCTTATGCCATCCGCATTCGCCACGGGGCCCCGTCATTACCCGTTAGGTTACTTAACTAACGACAGAGCGGGGGCTGGACTAGCGCGGATGCAAAACATAAGCAACGCCTAAATAGATATCATATATAGATATTTACATTCGTCAGATGCAATGATAGCCATTCCAGATCACAGATGAACACATTGGATATACTAGGAATCCACGTTTCGTTCGAGCCTGCAACGAAAAGCGGATTACACGGTCGCGATGAATAGCCAAGACCCCACCCTAGACCCCTACGGGTGCGGCAAACTACCCTCCAAATACCCGAAGTGAAGCAACCTCCCTCAACAACGTGAGTAGGCCACTCGGCACTTCGAGGTACCCGGTAGTTTGTGCACCCCATCTTGGGTCTATCCTAGGAGCAAAAACAGTAAAAGAAATAATATACAATGGCGGCTACAACCTCATCCCGGATGTGCGGCCATACAAATAATATTACATCAATTACATATTACATCAAATGAAAAGTTAAAGAAAACTCTCATCTCACAACCCCCCGGCTATTCATCCGCGACAATCCAACGAATTCATATACACAAACCATCAACATTACAGATCACAGATATGTATAACCCCCACTAATCGACGTATATCGATTAGCAGACGTTCAATACATATATCACATCACAGATATAACCCGTTAGCTAAAGTCTATAGAAGTTCGATCAAAATATGGATTTGTAACCACCCCAAAACACAAATTTTTTTTCTGGAAAATCTGGGCAGAAAAAACATATTATAAAAATCCCAAAACACCCCACTGAACACACTGCAGGAAAAATTGCCCACGGCCGAGTTAACTCGGCCACGGATCCGCGGCAAGCTTTCTCTTGCCGCGGTTCTGCGGCGCGTTGACCGAGTCACTGGACCATTTTTCTTGGGTGTGCTTTAAAAACCCTGAACCGATTTTTAGTATATGATTTATTATTTTTTGAACGGAAATAAAAATCGGCAGAAAGTTCATGTTTTAGACGTGTTTTGCGTTTTTTTCTCCGATCGAACTTCTAGTTACTTTTCCAACATGCTAGATAGTGTTTAGCTAGGCTTTGGTACCACTGTAAGTCCACGTTACCCGTCCCGGTTCTTTCGGGGATGCGGAAATGGTGAAAAACGATTTTTTCGATGGAGGTAACATGGACTAGAAACCGGATCTTCGCTAAACAAACTATCTAACAACCTAACTAAGAGTTTAGCTACTATGTTAGGGGTTATACCTAATCTTGAACTCCTTCTCTTCGACTCCTTGTAGTGGTCGGATCGGCCTCACCTCGTCGTCTCCTTGTGCCGAAGATGGATCCACCCGAAAGCTTCTACCTTTGGCTCCAACCTCAATCAAGATGAAACTAGAATACTTGGCTTGCTAGAGCTTGTACTCTAGGATGAGTAGAGAAGTGTTTTAGGGTTTTATCTCAATGGTTCTTGTTTCTCAACTCATAAGACAAGAGAACCATAAGCAAGAGGAAGAGGGAGAGCTTGGATGAGAGAGAGTAGAAATGATAGAATGAATGAAGACTTTTGCAACCATGCTCTCAAAAACCAAAATAATCATAATAATTATTGTAATCAAGTATTTTGTGATGGTTCATTTCAATGGCAATATCATTTCATGCATTTAATGCATTTTGTGAACATACAAGCAAGCAAAAGTCATAGCCATGAAATGATAGCCATTGTAATGATGATGGTCAACAAGTCTAATCTAGTCAACAAAGTCAACAAGTTAACAAATGCAAACTTTCAACCCAACCATGGCACAATAATACTTAATTAATATTATTACTAATCATATTTCCTATTCTCATTAGGGTTTAGAAAAAGTCAACAGTCAACAACCCTAATGAGAATCCTCTGCCTCTGTCTCGGTCAACCGTGCATACACACCCGCATCCGCGTTCCGAGGAACACGAACACAAATGAGATAAAACCAATCCCAAAGCATATACTAGGATCTGGCTTAAACCAAAGCCCGCTACTAATAACTACCCGGACACCAAACGTGCACAAGTGCGCGGATGTGACCGAACCCTGTCGCAAAACCATGCGGCCTCTACTCTTTTTGCCCAAAGGCGAATAGCTCTCTGTGTGGGACTCTAAAGACTCAACACTACGCATGCAGTGGGTTTAACCACAGACCGCAAGCGGCACTAGCTGTGCATAACGACCCCCAGGTAGATGCCGATAAGAAGACTGATAAGGTGAAACCCATCCGAACTCCTACTGAGCCTAAATGTGACAGTCTCCATACAGTCCGGTCTGTTCTTCTGAGAATATCGCATGGTGGGCCTAGGGGGCGGTAAACGTCAGTCCCCTAATAGCGGTACAAGTCGTGTCGGAGTGTAGCCCAGAACACCCTGAGATAACACTGGAAACCCACCGGTATATCTCGCTTGCCCTGGCCAGGGACGACTATGTGTAATGGCTCTCCTTGACACAGCGCGATATCAACTCCCAATACCGGGAGAGACGAATCCTGTCTATCCGTCACTGCCTCCAAGTGCTTCGGGACTGCACCCAACTACTACCTGTTTGCACGACTCCTTTGAGCCGCGGTAGGGTAGTAATCAAAGTACAGAGGGAACACACTCGAGGCGAAGTGACAGTGTCAAGTCAGTGGACTAAGCTGTACTCATGTCACCTGGGAACTGATAACTGACGATAGGTATAGTACCAACCAACAGTTCCCGACGAGTCCTGTCCAGTGTACTCGTAACCTAACGAGCATCCGCATACTATCTCAAGTACGACGTACTGACGGCTGTGGGACAGACCGTCTCCCCTGCTGGGATGAGAAGCGCATACGCTAGTCTACTCCGGAGTATCGATACCCTGTCTCGATAGTCCTACAACTAGGGACCTGTATAAGTATGTGCTTGTGGATTACCCAGCCCCCACGAGTGTGACTGTCATCACAACGCTGGTAATCAAGCAAAGATCCTAAGGGCTCCACTAATGTGTATAGGTGATATACTGATCAGTCGAAAATACTGCATTTTTAACACGGCAATTTCCCTATCTTTTGCACTCATCTAGAAGTGTTCGGCATTCATATTACACATATTAGCAAATCAGTCGTTAAATATCAGATTGCATGTGTTCGACTCTAAAACCGGAACTATAAAGGATTGACCGCATTTCATGGCATCGCATCATCCCTATATTGCGCAACACTTGTCTTGAGAAATTGTGCAGGAACAAAGCCAAAACAGTGCTGATAAAATACGCCAACTCAAAGGCCAGAGATCTGGTAGAGATCAGGGACTCAATTGGAAAATCAACATATCACAATAAGGTCCAAATATTAGCAGCAGAAAAGCCCAGAAGTTGAAAGCCCTAAGGCTTCAAAAGCGCCGCGGTTCCGCGGCGGGAGCGCGCTTGAGTCGCGGTTCCGCGGCGCTATGGTGGCTTCATCAGCGCAGATTTCTTACACGTGTCCTATGTAACTACCCAAGCTTCCAGAAGACTCCCGATTCTCCACGTGGCACATCTAGAAGGCTCGGCTTAACAAACTTCATCTAGAAACTTCTCCTCAACAAACTTTTGGAGGGAAATTCAAATTTCAAATCCTAGATCTAGGGTTTTGATGGTCTATAAATAGGAGCCTGGATCTAGGGTTAAAGTGTTGTTCATTAGTTCCTTAATCTCTAATCTTTACCTCTATCTCCATCTTCTTCCACAAGTTGAGTGACACGACTTGTGCGAAACCCTAACCCTAATTCCAATCCAAATTCAAGATCCCAAGTACCAATCAAGCGAGAAGCCCTTCAACCTTTTAGGAGCGGAGCCGATCTTCAATCGAGCAAGTGATCCAAGCCGATCCGCGACTCACGGAGACGAGCGAAGCCAAATCGACGATCGAGTTCTTCCTCTTGTAGTTCTTGAGCGATTGTAATGAAATTGTTGATATAAATAAAAGGTGAAATTCTTTAATCTTGCTTTCTTTAAATTCTTGCATCATGATTCGATCTCAATTTATGATTGTAGTTCTTGTGATGATGTTTGAGTAAAACTCCGCTCGTAAAGGAGTCGGGACGATCAATAGAATGATGATGTAACAAATCTTAATACGATTTTTAAGTCCTACGAGTTTTGTAAACCCTAGCAAGTTCAAGAATCGATGACCTAGTTTCGTTGCGATGCTTTCTTGATTGTTATCGCTCGAAATTAGGGTTCTACGATCGTTTCTTAAATTTACCAGAGGCTAGAATGTGAATGATATCGACGAAGGAACAAGGGATAAATGATGAAACCCTAGTTTCACTAGAATTCCCTAATTCTCGTCGATCATCATCGATCTAGTATCAATTCATCGAAGGATAAGAATACGTCATCGTGAGATTACATCACATTTATAGATCCGATCGATTCCTACGAGCCTCATTTAGATTCTTGATATTTGGTTGGAAAAATCATCACAAATTACCACTTCTTGATTTTAATGCTTTCTTAGATCTAGATTTTTCTCTTTCTTGAATTGCAATTACAAATCATGAATTGTTTTCTTTTCTTTAAAATTTCGACTCATCTAATTCAAAAGACGAACTATTACACTTTCCCTGTGGACGATCCGCACTCGCTAACGATCTACATCCGACACCGTAGTTGATTATGGTCAAATAATTTTTGGTTGTGATTTTTATACAATTTCCAACATACACAATCCGAAATCGTTTCAATCAAATGGCGCCGTTGCCGGGGATAGTGCGCTAATTGTTCGAATTTTGAAATTTGAGTTGAAAGATTTATTCCGTTACAATTTTTAGATCAAAATACGCGCAAACACTAATACGAGTTGTTGTGATTTGTTGCGAGGAAATCCGGGATAATTGGAGCTGGAGAAATTTTTTTCTAAAATTTCCAGACGACTGAGGGAGTTAACAGAAGCTCTCTGTAAAAATTTCTTGCTGTGAATAGTACATACGGCGGCGGATCCGCGGTATAAGGGGACATCTGCGGTGGTTCCGCGGCTTGCTAAAGCCCTCTCAGTGCAAAAATTTCACAGTAAGCTTCTTACTTTCTTATCTCCTTCTCAATCTGCTCCAATAACAATTTTGTGCAGGTTTCTTTGCAAAAACTCGCAGCGCCGCAAAACGCAAAATAAATTGTGCGTGTTTTGATTTGTGGTTGTTTGCATAATTAATACGGACATTAAGGGGCAAAGACCAAATCCAGATTAGGTGGGGAGTTCATTACCCTTCCTAAGCCCCAAAAATCACAAACTTGCATCCGCATTTACCCTCATTAATTAAAAAATATCTAGAGATGACTCTAAGGACCGTCGCGCTCACTTAGGACAGAAGAAGGCCGTGGGTAATTCATTGCTTATCCGCGTTTCTCTTGTGGTGTCTAAGACAAGTGTGTTGAAGGCTAGTGGTTACTTAATTAGGCCCACTACTTACGTAGTGGAGAACCTACCACTTACCTGGCACTTACCTGGCCACAGGAGAGACAAAGAGGCAGTGGAGGATTTATCCTGCGACTTTTCTTTTGGCAGTTAGGAGCGGTCTAGAGTTTGACCTAGGTGACCACTAGATTTTAGGGTTTTGCTTGTTGCATTTTGTGATTTGCATCATATTTTCAAAAATCCGTCCACTTTTCAAAACAAACACCGCATTCATATCATTCCCCTAATTATAAATTCACGCTGCCACTTGTATTAACCCTTTTTAGTGCAAGATAGGCTGGACACGGGATTCTAGTGCCCGTTAAGTCCGCGTTTCCTTGATCGACCCTAAAGTCGGTATTTCTACATTTACTTTTTCTTTTACCCACCACCACACCTACATCGATGGATCCACCTCCATCGAACTTCTTTTCCACTACTCTGCCGCCGTCTGTTGGTGCGCAGAATCCACCTCGCATCTCTCTCCAAGAGAGGTGCTACCCTACACGAGGCCCCCTTTCCACCTGTCTTTCCACTCCACCAGCCAACGGGGAAAATTTTCAAATAAAACCCCAATACATCAACCTTCTACCAAAATTTCACGGTCTCGAGTCTGAAGACGCATACGTGTTTATCACGAAATTTGAAAATGTATGCGCAATGATGGGTACTTCACAGCTTTCTGTGGATGCTTTACGTCTTCGTCTTCTCCCATTCACCTTGTGCGATATAGCCGAGAAGTTGCTGTATAACACTACCGCACATTCCATTTCAAATTGGGAAGAATTCTTCAAAGCATTCCTTAAGAAATTCTACCCACATCATAAAACAGCTTGAGTCCGTAGCGAAATCAATCAATTCACCCAGCTTCCAAATGAACCATTTTCAAAATGTCTTGAACGCTTCAAGGATCTGTTAGTCCAATGTCCACATCACGGCATCCCTAGATGGGAACTGTGCCGAATCATATATGAGGGCATTAATCCTAACACAAGACAGACCCTTGAATCCATGTGTCAAGGCAACTTCATGACCAAAGATGATGGGGAAGCTTGGAAATTCCTAGAAGATTTCGATGAAAAATCTTTACAGTGGGAGGGTGTGAGTCAATCGTCTAGGGATGGCAATGATATTTCCATAGGAGTTAGAGCTGAAATTTCAGCTTTACACAAGAAATTCGACGCTATGGAAAACAAATTTTTAGCCGCCGCCCTAAATCAAATGTCACTCTCCAAAACTGTATGTGGATGATGTTCTGATCCTTCTCATTTGACGGAAGAATGTCCACGAAATTCTCCGTTTCAAGGTCACGAGCATACCAATGCCGCATTTCAAAGACATAGGAACGATCCATTTTCTTCCACATATAATCAGGGTTGGAGGAATCACCCTAGCTTTGCTTGGAACCAATCACAATCTCAAAACACGGTTCCAACCCAAAACAATTTCCAAAGGGTCCCTCCACCACAACAGCAACCACCACAATTGAGTCAGCACCCCTTCCAAGCACAAAACTTTCAAAATCCGGTCAACACACCCGTACCATCTAGTCCTTTGCAGTTGACCGGGA
Source organism: Agapanthus africanus (assembly GCA_030015575.1). Lineage (NCBI taxonomy): Eukaryota > Viridiplantae > Streptophyta > Magnoliopsida > Asparagales > Amaryllidaceae > Agapanthus > Agapanthus africanus. Next base: position 783,957,060 of record CM057341.1, read on the forward strand.
CTGATGAATCCTCTTCATTCATAAACTTGCTTCTAACAAATCTCATGCAAGTATCGGCTGAAATAAAGACTTCTGTCGATGATATAAAGAAAAACTCAGCGTCCCAAAGCGAGAGCATTAAATCGATGGAAGCAGAAATTGCACGATTAAAAGCCGAAATGAGTGCAAGAGAGAAAGGAAAACTTCCAGCTCAACCTTTACCCAATCCTGGCTATTCACATCATGTGGATGCAATCACGTTGAGATCTAGAAGAGTGCTTGACAACCACGTTGGGGAAGAGTTTGATGATACTGAAAAATCTATCAATAACACCCCGGTTGAGACCTCTCCTTCCACTTCTACTTCTAATTCTGACCCCAGTTCTTCTACCCCACCACCTTCTTGCGGGCCTATTCTTCGTTTCCCACAAAGCCTGCCACCTCAGCCCATCTCTTCTAGTCTACCACGGACGATCCCCACTTCTATTCTGGGATCGGGTCCACACACACTTCCTTCTCCTATGATGGACCCAGCGCTTATTGCTAAAGCACCTTATCCTAATCGGTTAAGGGCTAACACATCAAGTCCACATATGGAGAAGATTATGGACATTTTTAAGCAAGTTAACATCAACATCCCTCTCCTAGATGCCATCCAACAAGTTCCGTCCTATGCGAAAACTCTTAAGAACTTGTGCACTAGGAAAAGGAAGACTCAAGTGCCCAAGAAGATTTTTATGGCAAAGACAGTAGACACGGCTTTCCCCCAACAAGTACCACGGAAACGTAAGGACCCTGGCTGTCCTACTATTTCCATTTCTATTGGCGAAAAACACATCAACCGTGCTCTACTAGACCTTGGCGCTAGTGTTAACTTGCTTCCATACTCAGTCTATGAGCAACTAGGGATCGGAGAGTTGAAACCAGCCCTTTGCACTCTCCAGATGGCTGACCGATCAATCACCAAACCTAGGGGTGAACTGGAGAATGTGTTAATAAAAATCGGGGAATTTATCTTCCCTGTGGACTTTATTGTAATTGATACACAGCCTGTAGCGAACCCACGGAATCAAATTCCGGTGATTTTAGGTCGCCCCTTTTTGGCCACTTCCAACGCTATAATCAACTGTCGTAATGGCTCTATGACCCTGTCTTTCGGGAATAGGTCAATTGAGCTGAACATTTACAAGTTGGGAAGTGTACCCTCCGAACCTACTGCTCATGTCTGTTCTGTCGACTTAATGGATGTCGACAACAGCGAATTTGATGATCCTCCTGATATCGATCTTGACTTTTTTCATACGTTATTGTTTGACCCAACTATGTATCATACACATACGGACTCTTCCACCGAGATGTCCGGGTCAACAATTAACACTGATTATGAACTGTTTTTAGAGTCTGAAGATCACCCCGCACTTTGTGATGACACTATTCATCGGGGTATTGATGGAACTTTTGAGGAGATCTTCGCTGATGAACTCGCATTTTTGAATGACACGGGTGTTGAGATGAATCATCTCCCAATCAATGAAATTGAACCTCCACCCCTTCTTCTGAACTGTAAAAAGAATGCGAGTAACCCATCACATTCACTGCATCGTCTCTCCAAAATGAGACGCACACACATTCTATTCCACTACTTAACCTTTCCCCACTTCTTCTTCCACCAACCAGAGCACTTCATTGATAAAATTTTTGAATGGTTGGTGTTAACATCCGGTCTTTGCAAAGCTTGGCATCGACCATTGATTTTTGACCCCCTCATGTGATTTTCAAAGATTAACATTGCATAACTCAAGTTTGGGGGGGCATTTTTTCTGGCTCTTGAAAAGAAAATTTTTACAAAATAATGAGCCAAAATTAAGTTTGGGGAAGGGTCTTCACTTAAATATTTTGCCCCCACTAATAAATTCCTCCCAAGCTTACAGGTTTTTCGAGATTTAGCAGATGGCAACAGTGAGGACACTGTTGAAAACAAGTTTGGGGGAGGTTTGTGCTTATTTTCGCATCATTTGCATCATACTTTGCATAAGCACAAAACATTTTTTTAAAAAAAAAAACCTATAAAAATTTCAAAAAATATAAAAAAAATATAAAAAAATAAATATTTTTGTACATAAATAAGATAATAAAAGTTTAGATAGTGAAAAATTACATCCATGAGATTAGAAAAATTTAAGAAAACCAAGAAAATTAAAAGTTTCTTATACGAACTAGTAATAAGTAGTTATGAGCCGTTGTCCCAAGGGTTAGTAAGATGAAGGATGTCACTAATCTGAGAATAAAAATAAGTCTGAAAAATAGTTTCTATTCTGGAAGCCAAACATTTTGAACGTTGATACCCTGCTATTCGCACTTACACACGTCTTAAAGCCTGGGATAGTAGAGGATACCTTGAAATGCTCGTCTTAAAGCCGATGTATGAAGGAAATAAAAAAATAGTGAATAAGAAAATATAAAGTGGTGAGAAAAATGGACACTGGTTTTGTTATCACCAAGGGCAATAAAAAAAATATATAGCGAGGGTGCCTCTTCACCTAGTGCCGTAAGGCCAACTGGTCTGGGAGTCACTGCTAAGCCTTAGCTGGTGCAAGACGAGGAAAATACACCAAATAAGCAAGCACATGAGTAATCGGTCGGTTAGTACCTCAAGAAATATTAACGGTCGCATGAAAGTGTGTGAGCAATCTCATCTAAATATTCATTAATTAAAAAGTACTGAGGCTGATGGCCAAGAGTATGATAGCTTGAATTGAATTCTCCGGGTGTAGGGATGTCCTTTACACACACGCAGGGTTATATGATCGATGTTTGGAAGAAAAATAGGAATGAAAAATAAGATGATGTTTTATTGAGGGAGGACGTGATTTTTAACATCTTTTCATGACTATTAAGATAGGGCTCATGACAACCGAAAAGCTAGTTTAGTTGGAAACCCTAATTTTCAAAGGCTTTCTTTTACAATTCTTTTCTTTAAATGTAATATTCATGATCTTTCTTTTATTATTGGATTTTGTGGGTGCAATCCGCTGAAAACCCTCAGGAGACAACACTCCTCCTACTAGGGACACCTAGAGGTTTAAAGGCTTGTTGCACGTACTCAGTGCAATCGTGTTGCCTACGAAAGTGTGCTAGTTAGTTTTTCTCTTTCTTTATTTTCTCCTTCTCTTTTTAATAAAACAGTTCGCTCGAGACGATCGAAAATAAGTTTGGGGGAATTTGATCAGTCGAAAATACTGCATTTTTAACACGGCAATTTCCCTATCTTTTGCACTCATCTAGAAGTGTTTGGCATTCATATTACACATATTAGCAAATCAGTCGTTAAATATCAGATTGCATGTGTTAGACTCTAAAACCGGCACTATAAAGGAAATTGACCGCATTTCATGGCATCGCATCATCCCTATATTGCGCAACACTTGTCTTGAGAAATTGTGCAGGAACAAAGCCAAAACAGTGCTGATAAAATACGCCAACTCAAAGGCCAGAGATCTGGCAGAGATCAGGGACTCAATTGGAAAATCAACATATCACAAAAAGGTCCAAATATTAGCAGCAAAAAAGCCCAGAAGTTGAAAGCCCTAAGGCTTCAAAAGCGCCGCGGTTCCGCGGCGCTATGGTGGCTTCATCAGCGCAGATTTCTTACACGTGTCCTATGTAACTACCCAAGCTTCCAGAAGACTCCCGATTCTCCACGTGGCACATTTAGAAGGCTCGGCTTAACAAACTTCATCTAGAAGCTTCTCCTCAACAAACTTTTGGAGGGAAATTCAAATTTGAAATCCTAGATCTAGGGTTTTGATGGTCTATAAATAGGAGCCTAGATCTAGGGTTAAAGTGTTGTTCATTAGTTCCTTAATCTCTAATCTTTACCTCTATCTCCATCTTCTTTCACAAGTTGAGTGACACGACTTGTGCGAAACCCTAATTCCAATCCAAATTCAAGATCCCGAGTACCAATCAAGCGAGAAGCCCTTCAACCTTTTAGGAGCGGAGCCGATCTTTAATCGAGCAAGTGATCCAAGCCGATCCGCGACTCACGGAGACGAGCGAAGCCAAATCGACGATCGAGTTCTGCCTCTTGTAGTTCTTGAGCGATTGTAATGAAATTGTTGATATAAATAAAAGGTGAAATTCTTTAATCTTGCTTTCTTTAAATTTTTGCATCATGATTCGATCTCAATTTATGATTGTAGTTCTTGTGATGATGTTTGAGTAAAACTCCGCTCGTAAAGGAGTCGGGACGATCAATAGAATGATGATGTAACAAATCTTAATACGATTCTTAAGTCCTACGAGTTTTGTAAACCCTAGCAAGTTCAAGAATCGATGACCTAGTTTCGTTGCGATGCTTTCTTGATTGTTATCGCTCGAAATTAGGGTTCTACGATCGTTTCTTGAATTTACTAGAGGCTAGAATGTGAATGATATCGACGAAGGAACAAGGAATAAATGATGAAACCCTAGTTTCACTAGAAATTCCTAATTCTCGTCGATCATCATCGATCTAGTATCAATTCATCGAAGGATAAGAATACGTCATCGTGAGATTACATCACATTTATAGATCCGATCGATTCCTACGAGCCTCATTTAGATTCTTGATATTTGGTTGGAAAAATCATCACAAATTACCACTTCTTGATTTTAATGCTTTCTTAGATCTAGATTTTTCTCTTTCTTGAATTGCAATTACAAATCATGAATTGTTTTCTTTTCTTTTCTTTAAAGTTTTGACTCATCTAATTCAAAAGACGAACTATTACACTTTCCCTGTGGACGATCCGCACTCGCTAACGATCTACATCCGACACCGTAGTTGATTACGGTCAAATAATTTTTGGTTGTGATTTCTATACAATTTCCAACATACACAATCCGAAATCGTATTCAATGATATACTAAAATAAATACATGTACACATTAAAGTAGAAACAAACCAAGTAGCATACTACTATTTTGAGCAAGATTGTCTATACAACTGTGAATATCCCAAGCTTCCATTAAGTAATATATAAACTAGTTTGATACAGTAATGACCTCTAGGGCATATACACTAACACTTTTGAGAAATTTAAGGAATATAAGTGCGAAGTAGAAAACCAGATGGGCAAAAGTATTAAAATCCTTCGATCTGATCGGGGAGGAGAATACTTGAGCGGGGAATCCCGTGATTATCTAAAAGAGAATGAGATTCTCTCTCAGCTTACTCCTCCGTATACGCCACAACACAACGGTGTATCGAAGAGGAAAAATCGCTCCCTATTAGATATGGTGGGCTCTATGATGAGTACTGCTGAGTTGCCTATTTTTTTTGGAGTTATGCGCTTGAGACAGCTGCATATCTATTGAATAGAGTTCCGACCAAATCAGTGCCTACCACTCCATATGAGATATGGAATGGGAAGATGCCATATCTTAATTTTATTCAGATATGGGGTTGTCCGGCATATGTGAAGACACAAAATCCGGACAAACTCGAGGCAAGGTCAGTTCTGTGCAAGTTTATAGGATATCCCAAACATTCACGAGGGTATATCTTCTACCACTCCGAGGAACAAAAGGTGTTTGTTTCTCGACATGCCACATTTTTAGAAAAAAGGTTTTCTTATGAAAGAAATTAGTGGTAATGAGGTAGAACAGGAAGAAGTTCCAGCAGCACAGATTATAACTGACGATTTGGTGGAACCGGAGCATCCAATAGTACCCAACGAACCCCAGCCACTCCGCAGATCTAGCAGGGTTCCTCATCCACCTAAGAGATACTACGGTTTTCTCATAGACGGTGGGAGAGAGGATTGCATCATGGACGATGATGACCCTACTGTTGGAGATAGTGCCCTCAGAGTCAATTATTGGATCACAGGCACGTGATTGCAATGATTGAGGGAGGACCTATCCCGGTAGGACAGTCTTACTCGAGATGATAGTATGCTATCTGGTTTACCTTTATCATCGTGTACTGCTTTAGGTGACCTGACAGGTCATTATTGCACGTTGATAGAGCCCCTAGGATTCTTGCTTGACTGCCAGCAGTATGAGGGCGATCATATACGTGGGAGCTGGTAGTCTATAAGCACATCCTTAAAAGGTCCCTAGTCATGGGAGTTTCGAGATAGGGCATCGATACTCCATAGTAGACTAGTGTATACAGTCGAGACCCCGACGAGGGGCGGTGGCCGGTCTCACAAGCCACTGGTGTCAGTTGGTTCACCTAAGATGTATACAGGTGCTCATTGGGTTATGAGTACACCGGACAGGACTCGCCGGGAACATTCTAGTTGGTCTTATACCTGACGTCAGATAGCAGTTTCCTGGTGACATGTGTACAGGTAAGTTCATCGACCTGGGGATCGTCATTTGTCTCGTGTGAGTTCCCACTGTACTTTGATTACTACCCTACCACGGCTCAAAGGAGTCGTGCAAACAGGTTTTAGTTGGGTACAGTCCCGAGCCACATGGAGGCAGTGAGCGGATCTTCAGAGGTTCGTCTCTCCCGGTATTGGGGGTGAGGTCGCGCTGTGTCTAGGAGAGCCATTACACGAAGCCCTCGGCCGAGGCAGGAGATTTACTGGTAGGTATTCCAGTAGTATCTCAGGGTGTTCTGGGCTACACTCCGACACGACTTGTACCGCTTTTGGGGGTCTGACTTTTACCAACCCCCTAGGCCCGCCATGCGATGCTCATAGACGAACGGACCGGACTGTACGGATATTGTCACTGACAGGCTCAGTAGGGTGTCAGGATGAGTTCGCTCATCGACGTCCCTTTTGGTCAATAGCTGGTGGCCCGTCACGTATGGCTAATACCTCTGACGTGCTAGTGGTTAAATCCACAGCCATAGTATTGACGAGTCTTTAGAGTCCACCACACATTCAGTTACTCAAGCTTTCGGGCGAAAAGCTGTAGAGGCCGTATGGAGATATGGCAGGGTTCGATCAGATACGTGCGGTATTGCACGGATCAGGATCGGACGGTTTGTACTAGGCCGTATGGATATATGGCAGAGTTCGATCAGATACGTGCGGTATTGCACGGATCAGGATCGGACGGATATTACTAGCCGGCTTTGGTTTAAGCCGGATCCTAGTATAGTACAGTGTAGATTTTGTCTAATTGCATTTGTATTTCGGTTGGAATACAGATGCGGGTGTGTATACAAAGTATCGCGGTTTTCCTGTAATTTATTACGGGACCAGTTTTCTGGAGTTGCCAGTTTGCTTTCCGTTTCGGCCAATTTCCTTTGTATCGTTCATTGGCCGAAGATTGGTGGAGGAGGGCTTATTTGCATTTGTGCAAATAAGCATTAGTGGAGGGGGTTCTTTGCATTTTTGTTGCTTCATGATAGCTCTTGTTGACCTTGACTTGTTCACTTCATCATTGCTTGACTTTTGGAGTCATCATGTTTGATGATGGTTGTGGTTGAGTGTGGGTGTGTTTGTGATCATGTTCTTTCATGATTTCTTTTGATTCCCTCATGCATTATTGTGTGTCCTCTCTCATTTTTGATACACACTCTCATTCTCTCCTCTCCCTTACCTTGTATGGCCGGCCAAGAGGAAGAGGGCTGCCCATTTTTGTGGTGTGGGAATTTTAGTCTTTTGGCTTCACAAAAATCCCCACAAGTTCCATCTCCAAAAGTTCATATCTTCCTCCACTAAATGGCAATTCCTACAACCCCAAAATGAGACATGAGCACTACACATTCTACAGCAAACCTTGGGCATGTCGACTCGCCAGCTTCGTGCCCGAGTTGCCTCGGTATAGAGGCAGGAGCCCGTAAAAGAAGCAGGCGACATGGTGCCCTTCCGACGAGGAGGTGGAGATCGGACATTCCGCGGGAGATCGGGACGACGGCGAGAAGACCGGAGGACACGGATCGCTCGGTATATCTCTCTTCCCCATCTTGTAGTTAGCTAGGACTAGTTAATGGCCCGATTCGGGTTTTAGTGCGTGGTGGTGCCTGTTCAAGAAAAATTAAAGTTTAGCATCGCTTCCGCATTTGGCCTCGGAATGGAGGCCGGGGCGCCGCCGTGCACTTACAGTGGTATCAGAGCCTCGCCATTAACACAGTCTAGCTTTGTTTAATGTGTTTACATTTCCGATCGATCAAAAGTTCTAAAACCGTGATTTTCAAAACAACAGTTTTCTGTCGAAATTTTTTTGAGTCCAAAAATTTTTCAGGTTGTCTCAGAGTGATGTGCAGGGCATTATAAGCATACTGTAAAAATTTGGTAGCATGAACTCACCATACCACCGCGGAACCGTGGCCAAACCCATGCGTGGGCCGCGGTTCCGCCGCAATGTTCACTGTTCATGCCCCCAAAATTCTACAGAATGCTCCTGAGTGGAAAATAGGGTTTTTGGAATATTAATTTTGGGCCCAGAATTTCTTGATGTGCTACAGTAGTACTTGGGGCCCACTTGTTAAAATTTGATCGATCGGATATTTTAAACACATTAGTTCACAGTATTTACATTATATCTGTGACCGTGAATGTCACTTGATCGGTAAATCCTGTCTGACTGCTATAACCCGGTTAGACGGATTTGCGAACGTGACTTTCACGTTGATGTTCTGTGTTATGCTGTGATGTTGCGGATTGGTCGTGGGGGATAGCCTGGATGCAATGCTAGTACAGTTGTGGTTGTATTATGTACATTTGATATTGCGGGGCGAGCGTCCGACATGTGGATTGCCGTCACTGCCTGTTTGTATTATTATTTTGGGGCACGGCCAGGTTGCGGTCGATGTACCCGTTGTATGTATATTTTACTTTCTGTACTAGGATTACCCCGCGGAGGGGTGCACGGATAGCCGGGTTCTAGAGGGCAACGGGTCCGCATCTCATGGCATTGAGACGGAGGGGGCTTCACTCTGGGATTGGCAGGCTATTCGCCGCACTCGTAGGGGGTACAGGTTGACCCAGGAGGGGTGCCCAAGTTACCGGATTCCGTGAAGTGCTGGGTAGTCCATTCACGGTGCTGAAGGGGGCTGCCTCGCTTCAGGTTTTGGCGGTAACTTGCCGCGCCCATAGGGGTCTAGGATTTCATTGCACAGGCTATCCACACGACCAGGGGAACGTCGGGTTTCAGTAGTGGCTCTGTGAAACCCGGGGATCCCAGATATCTGTATTGTTCTGTGATGCTGTACATTTCTGTGATGTTGCATTTTTTATCACGCCTTGAGCGAAATATAATATATTGGTATATATATTAGTAGATGTTGTATATGTTTTGCATCCGCGCTAGTCCAGTCCCCGCTCTGTCGTTAGTTAGCTAACCTAACGGGTAATGACGGGACCCAGTGGCGAATGCGGATGGCATATACGTACATCAGTATATTTTCGTTCTTTGTGGTGTGATCAATTGATGGGACTGCGTTGATTTAGATCAATGCAAGTTAAAAACAAACCTAATCTGATGTTGTTGGAACACTTTTCAAAAAGCTGTTATTGCAAGGACGTTCACTTTTGTTTTGCATCGTGGTATTCAGTTAGAATATCCTGCACCTCAGTCGACGAGACAAGGGCCGAGATCCCTTCACCGGGAGTGACCCCTTGGACAGAAGTTTGCGTCAGGGCAATAACTTCACTATAGCCGATTACTTTTGCTTTGCATCGTGGTATTCAGTTGGAATATCCTGCACCTCATTCTACGGGGAAAGAGCCGAGATCCCTTCACCGGGAGTGACCTCTTTAGCAATGGTTTTCATCACTATATTTTAAAAGCTATCCGTTCCTTCAACGATATCAAGTTCTTTACGTTAAAGGTTTTCGCCAGAAACCATTCGTAGCCCTCCGTCGTTTCATATGGGTGGTCAATAGTATTCAAGCTGTGTTTGTTGGCCAAAGTCAAGGCACAGTGTTTGGTAGCTGTTGGGTATTCTTATGCAGCATAGATAGATGCGTTAGCTTGGGACAGTCGTACTGCCTTGTTGGCCAAAGTCAAGGGTAGGTACGGGTGGATTCAAATCAACCTGGAGAATGACGGGTAGAACTTGACATGTGACTTATGATTTGTTGGCCAAAGTCAAGGTCATAAGAGCATGGGGCAAAAATCACATCGGGAGTTTCTAAAGAAACTGAAACTTGCCAGATATGCGCATACCTTCTGGAGTGTGATGACGTGAGCGGATTCCGTCACGTTATCATGCGATGATAGTTGGATCCCGATTCCCACTGATGAGTTGGTTTACTCCTCGGGTGATCCCGACTAATTCTTCTTTTAGGTTTGGAGGAGAATTCGACGTTACAGTGGGATGTTTCCAGATTAGATAAATTGGTAACCATTCTGATCTAGGTTAGAGTGCACGCTGAGTGTTTCTTTTCTCTCTCTCTTTGGCAGCGACCATTGACCCGACCCTAAGACTATGACTCAGTGACCAAGTTGACTGAACCTTCTTAAACATTGGCTTTTGGATTGTCAGAGTTGCAAACCTCATTGCCACTCCTACTTTTACCCTTTTCTCCAGGACACCCCGTATTACTACGAACGTCCACTTCCATTGGACAAAACCATCGTATGGTTAGATACGAACTCGAAGGAATTTATTCGAGGATGGTTTCCGGTTCTGGAGAAAACGGATAGGACTATTCAGTTGTCTTTTCCTTTTACCTTCTCTCAAGTTGCGAGTACTCCTTGGTTTAGGAGATAGTACACCTATTACGCAAATTAGATAGTCTTCTTCCAAACCTTAGGCTGGTGCCGAACGGTGGGGAATGAAGAAAACCAATTAGCATAACGATGGTGTACAGAAGGTATTAAGTTAAGACAAAGCAAGGGATTAGTAAGAGGGCAAAGTAAATTGCGACTGATATTCACGACCAAACCAGGTATTTCTTCGCCAATCTTAAATCACCTTTGTATTTCTCCAGAACACTCCGTATCACTACGAAGATCCACAGTTTATTGGATACTCCATCGTATGGTTATATACGAACTCGAAAAGGAACTTGTTCCAGTTCGGGGATGGATTCTGGTTCAGGAGAAATAGGAATAAGATTTATTCAGGTGTCTTTTATCTTCACCTTCTCTCGCATTGCGAGTGCTCCTAGGATTAGGACAGTACACCCATTATGCTTATTGGATAGTTTTCTTCCAAACCATAGGCTGGTGCCGAACGGTAGGGAAGGAAGAAAACCATTTGGCCTAAAGGGGTGTGCAGAAGGTAATGACTAAAGACATATAAAGGGATTTGGAGAGGTGGCAAAGAATTATACGGTTACAGTCGTGAATCTGGAAGAGGCATTACTAGGAATACCGGGATACCCCATCGAAACATTTCAATGTTTCAGTTTCACTGTGTACTGTTAAAGGAAAACTGATTTCCCGATTAGACACTTGCTCCAGGGTATGTATTTACCAGGTATGATTCTCACATCTGTATGGTTTTACAGATGATGAGTGGGAGTAAAATATTGGGAATTGGGTGATCATCCTCATTATATCGGGATTCGTTGTAATCGGTGATATTTGAGGAAATCACCTGGGCTGTTTGCCGATCGGCAAATATTTGGTTTTGAATATCCGCTGTTATGCACCAATTTCAAATCGATATATCTGTACGTCTATTTTCATAGAGTGATATATACCTTTTTGAAATTATGTCTATGACATTTACCTAAACCAGTGGATGATTAGGTAAGGATCATTAAACAGCGGTGTAATTCTTCATAACCATAAATACAGTTTTCAACCTACGACACAGTGAATGAGTTATTAGACTCAAGGGACTTATACAGAGTATTGTATGTTGTCCAGGGTCCATCAGGACAGAGGGGTTGGTCCTCGTACTATATTCGGTTTACTTATGACTTCTCTAGTTTTTAGACAGGTGTTTCGTGGAAACACAGGGTCCGAATTTTGAGAAGTTATAGGTATTTGAATAAAGTAGAGAACCAGGTATTGCAAGTATCGGGATTCTTCAAAGTGATAGAAGATGTAGATACTTGTGTATGGTATTCAGTTGATAGTAATGATTAAGAGAACTTGCTTCTCTTTCAGGTTACTTATAATTGGAAGCATTCCTAAGTTGAGTAACGCTGATCGGCCTCCTTCCATTTAGTTGACATGCACTGGAGACAGCTGCATGATTTGAATCTGGTTCAATTAAATCAGTGCCTCTGGTTCTATATTGGATATAGAACAGTTCATATCTTAACAATGTTAAGGTACGGGGAGTTGTCCGGCTTATGATTAAAACCAGACTCTGGATAACTCAAGGCACGTTTCTGTAATGGCTGTTTGTGGGTTGACCCAGGCTATGACGAGGGTTGACATTCTACCATCTGGAAGATCAATAGTGATATTGTTCTAGACTCGCCACAGTTTTATTAAAAATGGATTTTTTTCAGAAAACAGTAGTGGGAGTATGGTAGAACTGGAAGTGATTCCAGAACCACAAACGATTACTGAAGATTTCATAGGAACCTAAAGATTCAATCTGGCTTGACATTCTATTGGCCACTCCGCAGAAAAGGTGGGTAACTTCAGGCACCCGAGAGGTACTCCGGTAGGCTCAAGGACGGTGACAGGGAAGTTCTTGTTTACCCACACTTGCTATTGCTGTTGTTCCAGGTTGCGAGACCCGGCGGGAGGATGATTATAGCGTCGTTCTAAACTAGTTTTAGAAGTGTACGTTTATATGACTCTGCCAGAGGGTTGTCGTAGTCAGTAGGAGCAGCGGAAGCATTGGTGGACAGGTAGCTTATGTCTATTTATAGACTAAAGAAGATATAGCGGAGATAGATCATCAATTTCTGATGTGACAGTCATAGGTTTGACTTCGTCAGAATAGGGGATGGATCTGTTGAGAAGGTAGTAGGGTGTGATGTCATGGTATTTGGATGACATACACAGAGTAGGAAAGGAAACTCCTATACTACGATCGGTTATACTTTGGTCGTCACACAATGGTTTCTCCACAAAGGATATGGATTTTATATCTAACATACTGGTTACTAGATCTATGGTTTTAGATCTAGATTTGGGTGGTTTCCCAATTAAGGGTACTTAGACAACATTCTAAGAGTATTTAGAATGGACGACTCCTGGCACGGTAGTGTACCTGCAGGTGATGGAGTCACCCTCTCTAAAGGTGTCTTACAGACTAAAGTGGAGAGGGATGTGCATGATTGGAAGATCACTTGCTCAGGCAATTGAGTCAATCATGAGATGTCAAGTACCACACCAGATGTTGTTCTTGCACTACATGCAATAAGTTGACATTGATTCAATCCTGGAGAAGCAGTCGGAAGCAGTTTTAGAACATAAGTGGATGTTCTAGGGATATGATAACGACAGCCTCATTCGGGAGACAGTTATCATTCCAGGCTTCCAAGGTGGCCTGGACGATAAGGAGGTTGTCAGAGTTATAGTTTTTCCTTCTGATGAGGGGCAGTATTTTGGACAGGGGGTCCAAGGCAATACTGAGGGAGGCATGGCGCATGATACCGATTAAGTTCAGTTGACGATACAGTCTAAGAAGTTTGGATTTGGAGTTCATTTATGAGCTAGGTCCCATCAGACATCCGGACACATTCTAAGACTGGTATTGCTCACTTTGGGAGATGGCTTTCTCCGTGAACTTGAGATATAGAGAGACATAGAAAGAAACATCAAAGCGGATCCACTCACTAAGGCTACTTCTCGAACGCAATAGTTTCGTAAACGAGTTTTGTGAGACTGACTAGTAGAGGAGTTGGGTGTTCGGTATCACACGGGCTGTGAGTATGCGACATCGCAATAATTAGCCTTGAGTGCAAGTGGGAGATTGTTGGAGATAGTGCCCTCAGAGTCAATTATTGGATCACAGGCACGTGATTGCAATGATTGAGGGAGGACCTATCCCGGTAGGACAGTCTTACTCGAGATGATAGTATGCTATCTGGTTTGCCTTTATCATCGTGTACTGCTTTAGGTGACCTGACAGGTCACTATTGCACGTTGATAGAGCCCCTAGGATTCTTGCTTGACTGCCAGCAGTATGAGGGCGATCATATACGTAGGAGCTGGTAGTCTATAAGCACATCCTTAAAAGGTCCCTAGTCGTGGGAGTTTCGAGATAGGGCATCGATACTCCAGAGTAGACTAGTGTATACAGTCGAGACCCCGACGAGGGGCGGTGGCCGGTCTCACAAGCCACTGGTGTCAGTTGGTTCACCTAAGATGTATACAGGTGCTCATTGGGTTATGAGTACACCGGACAGGACTCGCCGGGAACATGCTAGTTGGTCTTATACCTGACGTCAGATAGCAGTTCCCTGGTGACATGTGTACAGGTTAGTTCATCGACCTGGGGATCATCATTTGTCTCGTGTGAGTTCCCACTGTACTTTGATTACTACCCTACCACGGCTCAAATGAGTCGTGCAAACAGGTTTTAGTTGGGTACAGTCCCGAGCCACATGGAGGCAGTGAGCGGATCTTCAGGGGTTCGTCTCTCCCGGTATTGGGGGTGAGGTCGCGCTGTGTCTAGGAGAGCCATTACACGAAGCCCTCGGCCGAGGCAGGAGATTTACTGGTAGGTATTCCAGTAGTATCTCAGGGTGTTCTGGGCTACACTCCGACACGACTTGTACCGCTTTTGGGGGTCTGACTTTTACCAACCCCCTAGGCCCGCCATGCGATGCTCATAGACGAACGGACCGGACTGTACGGATATTGTCACTGACAGGCTCAGTAGGGTGTCAGGATGAGTTCGCTCATCGACGTCCCTTTTGGTCAATAGCTGGTGGCCCGTCACGTATGGCTAATACCTCTGACGTGCTAGTGGTTAAATCCACAGCCATAGTATTGACGAGTCTTTAGAGTCCACCACACATTCAGTTACTCAAGCTTTCGGGCGAAAAGCTGTAGAGGCCGTATGGAGATATGGCAGGGTTCGATCAGATACGTGCGGTATTGCACGGATCAGGATCGGACGGTTTGTACTAGGCCGTATGGATATATGGCAGAGTTCGATCAGATACGTGTGGTATTGCACGGATCAGGATCGGACGGATATTACTAGCCGGCTTTGGTTTAAGCCGGATCCTAGTATAGTACAGTGTAGATTTTGTCTAATTGCATTTGTATTTCGGTTGGAATACAGATGCGGGTGTGTATACACAGTATCACGGTTTTCCTGTAATTTATTACGGGACCAGTTTTCTGGAGTTGCCAGTTTGCTTTCCGTTTCGGCCAATTTCCTTTGTATCGTTCATTGGCCGAAGATTGGTGGAGGAGGGCTTATTTGCATTTGTGCAAATAAGCATTAGTGAGGGGGTTCTTTGCATTTTTGTTGCTTCATGATAGCTCTTGTTGACCTTGACTTGTTCACTTCATCATTGCTTGACTTTTGGAGTCATCATGTTTGATGATGGTTGTGGTTGAGTGTGGGTGTGTTTGTGATCATGTTCTTTCATGATTTCTTTTGATTCCCTCATGCATTATTGTGTGGCCTCTCTCATTTTTGATACACACTCTCATTCTCTCCTCTCCCTTACCTTGTATGGCCGGCCAAGAGGAAGAGGGCTGCCCATTTTTGTGGTGTGGGAATTTTAGTCTTTTAGCTTCACAAAAATCCCCACAAGTTCCATCTCCAAAAGTTCATATCATTCCTCCACCAAATGGCAATTCCTACAACCCCAAAATGAGACATGAGCACTACACATTCTACAGCAAACCTTGGGCCGAGTTGCCTCGGTATAGAGGCGGGAGCCCGTAAAAGAAGCAGGCGACATGGTGCCCTTCCGACGAGGAGGTGGAGATCGGACATTCCGCGGGAGATCGGGACGACGGCGAGAAGACCGGAGGACACGGATCGCTCGGTATATCTCTCTTCCCCATCTTGTAGTTAGCTAGGACTAGTTAATGGCCCGATCCGGGTTTTAGTGCGTGGTGGTGCCTGTTCAAGAAAAATTAAAGTTTAGCATCGCTTCCACATTTGGCCTCGGAATGGAGGCCGGGGCGCCGCCGTTCACTTACAGTGGTATCAGAGCCTCGCCAT
This sequence comes from Agapanthus africanus, assembly GCA_030015575.1. Taxonomy (NCBI): domain Eukaryota; kingdom Viridiplantae; phylum Streptophyta; class Magnoliopsida; order Asparagales; family Amaryllidaceae; genus Agapanthus; species Agapanthus africanus. The sequence goes on from CM057341.1 coordinate 783,973,036, forward strand.
TAACATAGTCTAGCTTTGTTTAATGTGTTTACATTTCCGATCGATCAAAAGTTCTAAAACCGTGATTTTCAAAACAACAGTTTTCTGTCGAAATTTTTTTGAGTCCAAAAATTTTTCAGGTTGTCTCAGAGTGATGTGCAGGGCATTATAAGCATACTGTAAAAATTTGGTAGCATGAACTCACCATACCACCGCGGAACCGTGGCCAAACCCATGCGTGGGCCGCGGTTCCGCCGCAATGTTCACTGTTCATGCCCCCAAAATTCTACAGAATGCTCCTGAGTAGAAAATAGGGTTTTTGGAATATTAATTTTGGGCCCAGAATTTCTTGATGTGCTACAGTAGTACTTGGGGCCCACTTGTTAAAATTTGATCGATCGGATATTTTAAACACATTAGTTCACAATATTTACATTATATCTGTGACCGTGAATGTCACTTGATCGGTAAATCCTGTCTGACTGCTATAGCCCGGTTAGACGGATTTGCGAACGTGACTTTCACGTTGATGTTCTGTGTTATGCTGTGATGTTGCGGATTGGTCGTGGGGGATAGCCTGGATGCAATGCTAGTACAGTTGTGGTTGTATTATGTACATTTGATATTGCGGGGCGAGCGTCCGACATGTGGATTGCCGTCACTGCCTGTTTGTATTATTATTTTGGGGCACGGCCAGGTTGCGGTCGATGTACCCGTTGTATGTATATTTTACTTTCTGTACTAGGATTACCCCGCGGAGGGGTGCACGGATAGCCGGGTTCTAGAGGGCAACGGGCCCGCATCTCATGGCATTGAGACGGAGGGGGCTTCACTCTGGGATTGGCAGGCTATTCGCCGCACTCGTAGGGGGTACAGGTTGACCCAGGAAGGGTGCCCAAGTTACCGGATTCCGTGAAGTGCTGGGTGGTCCATTCACGGTGCTGAAGGGGGCTGCCTCGCTTCAGGTTTTGGCGGTAACTTGCCGCGCCCATAGGGGTCTAGGATTTCATTGCACAGGCTATCCACACGACCAGGGGAACGTCGGGTTTCAGTAGTGGCTCTGTGAAACCCGGGGATCCCAGATATCTGTATTGTTCTGTGATGCTGTACATTTCTGTGATGTTGCATTTTTTATCACGCCTTGAGCGAAATATAATATATTGGTATATATATTAGTAGATGTTGTATATGTTTTGCATCCGCGCTAGTCCAGTCCCCGCTCTGTCGTTAGTTAGCTAACCTAACGGGTAATGACGGGACCCAGTGGCGAATACGGATGGCATATACGTACATCAGTATATCTTCGTTCTTTGTGGTGTGATCAATTGATGGGACTGCGTTGATTTAGATCAATGCAAGTTAAAAACAAACCTAATCTGATGTTGTTGGAACACTTTTCAAAAAGCTGTTATTGCAAGGACATTCACTTTTGTTTTGCATCGTGGTATTCAGTTAGAATATCCTGCACCTCAGTCGACGAGACAAGGGCCGAGATCCCTTCACCGGGAGTGACCCCTTGGACAGAAGTTTGCGTCAGGGCAATAACTTCACTATAGCCGATTACTTTTGCTTTGCATCGTGGTATTCAGTTGGAATATCCTGCACCTCATTCTACGGGGAAAGAGCCGAGATCCCTTCACCGGGAGTGACCTCTTTAGCAATGGTTTTCGTCACTATATTTTAAAAGCTATCCGTTCCTTCAACGATATCAAGTTCTTTACGTTAAAGGTTTTCGCCAGAAACCATTCGTAGCCCTCCGTCGTTTCATATGGGTGGTCAATAGTATTCAAGCTGTGTTTGTTGGCCAAAGTCAAGGCACAGTGTTTGGTAGCTGTTGGGTATTCTTATGCAGCATAGATAGATGCGTTGGTTTGGGACAGTCGTACTGCCTTGTTGGCCAAAGTCAAGGGTAGGTACGGGTGGATTCAAATCAACCTGGAGAATGACGGGTAGAACTTGACATGTGACTTATGATTTGTTGGCCAAAGTCAAGGTCATAAGAGCATGGGGCAAAAATCACATCGGGAGTTTCTAAAGAAACTGAAACTTGCCAGATATGCGCATACCTTCTGGAGTGTGATGACGTGAGAGGATTCCGTCACGTTATCATGCGATGATAGTTGGATCCCGATTCCCACTGATGAGTTGGTTTACTCCTCGGGTGATCCCGACTAATTCTTCTTTTAGGTTTGGAGGAGAATTTGACGGTACAGTGGGAGGTTTCCAGATTAGATAAATTGGTAACCATTCTGATCTAGGTTAGAGTGCATGCTGAGTGTTTCTTTTCTTTCTCTCTTTGGCAGCGACCATTGACCCGACCCTAAGACTATGACTCAGTGACCAAGTTGACTGAACCTTCTTAAACATTGGCTTTTGGATTGTCAGAGTTGCAAACCTCATTGCCACTCCTACTTTTACCCTTTTCTCCAGGACACCCCGTATTACTATGAACGTCCACTTCCATTGGACAAAACCATCGTATGGTTAGATACGAACTCGAAGGAATTTATTCGAGGATGGTTTCCGGTTCTGGAGAAAACGGATAGGACTATTCAGTTGTCTTTTCCTTTTACCTTCTCTCAAGTTGCGAGTACTCCTTGGTTTAGGAGATAGTACACCTATTACGCAAATTAGATAGTCTTCTTCCAAACCTTAGGCTGGTGCCGAACGGTGGGGAATGAAGAAAACCAATTAGCATAACGATGGTGTACAGAAGGTATTAAGTTAAGACAAAGCAAGGGATTAGTAAGAGGGCAAAGTAAATTGCGACTGATATTCACGACCAAACCAGGTATTTCTTCGCCAATCTTAAATCACCTTTGTATTTCTCCAGAACACTCTATATCACTACGAAGATCCACAGTTTATTGGATACTCCATCGTATGGTTATATACGAACTCGAAAAGGAACTTGTTCCAGTTCGGGGATGGATTCTGGTTCAGGAGAAATAGGAATAAGATTTATTCAGGTGTCTTTTATCTTCACCTTCTCTCGCATTGCGAGTGCTCCTAGGATTAGGACAGTACACCCATTATGCTTATTGGATAGTTTTCTTCCAAACCATAGGCTGGTGCCGAACGGTAGGGAAGGAAGAAAACCATTTGGCCTAAAGGGGTGTGCAGAAGGTAATGACTAAAGACATATAAAGGGATTTGGAGAGGTGGCAAAGAATTATACGGTTACAGTCGTGAATCTGGAAGAGGCATTACTAGGAATACCGGGATACCCCATCGAAACATTTCAATGTTTCAGTTTCACTGTGTACTGTTAAAGGAAAACTGATTTCCCGATTAGACACTTGCTCCAGGGTATGTATTTACCAGGTATGATTCTCACATCTGTATGGTTTTACAGATGATGAGTGGGAGTAAGCTATTGGGAATTGGGTGATCATCCTCATTATATCGGGATTCGTTGTAATCGATGATATTTGAGGAAATCACCTGGGCTGTTTGCCGGTCGGCAAATATTTGGTTTTGAATATCCGCTGTTATGCACCAATTTCTAATCGATATATCTGTACGTCTATTTTCATAGAGTGAGATATACCTTTTTGAAATTATGTCTATGACATTTACCTAAACCAGTGGATGATTAGGTAAGGATCATTAAACAGCGGTGTAATTCTTCATAACCATAAATACAGTTTTCAACCTACGACACAGTGAATGAGTTATTAGACTCAAGGGACTTATACAGAGTATTGTATGTTGTCCAGGGTCCATCAGGACAGAGGGGTTGGTCCTCGTACTATATTCGGTTTACTTATGACTTCTCTAGTTTTTAGACAGGTGTTTCGTGGAAACACAGGGTCCGAATTTTGAGAAGTTATAGGTATTTGAATAAAGTAGAGAACCAGGTATTGCAAGTATCGGGATTCTTCAAAGTGATAGAAGATGTAGATACTTGTGTATGGTATTCAGTTGATAGTAATGATTAAGAGAACTTGCTTCTCTTTCAGGTTACTTATAATTGGAAGCATTCCTAAGTTGAGTAACGCTGATCGGCCTCCTTCCATTTAGTTGACATGCACTGGAGACAGCTGCATGATTTGAATCTGGTTCAATTAAATCAGTGCCTCTGGTTCTATATTGGATATAGAACAGTTCATATCTTAACAATGTTAAGGTACGGGGAGTTGTCCGGCTTATGATTAAAACCAGACTCTGGATAACTCAAGGCACGTTTCTGTAATGGCTGTTTGTGGGTTGACCCAGGCTATGACGAGGGTTGACATTCTACCATCTGGAAGATCAATAGTGATATTGTTCTAGACTCGCCACAGTTTTATTAAAAATGGATTTTTTTTCAGAAAACAGTAGTGGGAGTATGGTAGAACTGGAAGTGATTCCAGAACCACAAACGATTACTGAAGATTTCATAGGAACCTAAAGATTCAATCTGGCTTGACATTCTATTGGCCACTCCGCAGAAAAGGTGGGTAACTTCAGGCACCCGAGAGGTACTCCGGTAGGCTCAAGGACGGTGACAGGGAAGTTCTTGTTTACCCACACTTGCCATTGCTGTTGTTCCAGGTTGCGAGACCCGGCGGGAGGATGATTATAGCGTCGTTCTAAACTAGTTTTAGAAGTGTACGTTTATATGACTCTGCCAGAGGGTTGTCGTAGTCAGTGGGAGCAGCGGAAGCATTGGTGGACAGGTAGCTTATGTCTATTTATAGACTAAAGAAGATATAGCGGAGATAGATCATCAATTTCTGATGTGACAGTCATAGGTTTGACTTCGTCAGAATAGGGGATGGATCTGTTGAGAAGGTAGTAGGGTGTGATGTCATGGTATTTGGATGACATACACAGAGTAGGAAAGGAAACTCCTATACTACGATCGGTTATACTTTGGTCGTCACACAATGGTTTCTCCACAAAGGATATGGATTTTATATCTAACATACTGGTTACTAGATCTATGGTTTTAGATCTAGATTTGGGTGGTTTCCCAATTAAGGGTACTTAGACAATATTCTAAGAGTATTTAGAATGGACGACTCCTGGCACGGTAGTGTACCTGCAGGTGATGGAGTCACCCTCTCTAAAGGTGTCTTACAGACTAAAGTGGAGAGGGATGTGCATGATTGGAAGATCACTTGCTCAGGCAATTGAGTCAATCATGAGATGTCAAGTACCACACCAGATGTTGTTCTTGCACTACATGCAATAAGTTGACATTGATTCAATCCTGGAGAAGCAGTCGGAAGCAGTTTTAGAACATAAGTGGATGTTCTAGGGATATGATAACGACAGCCTCATTCGGGAGACAGTTATCATTCCAGGCTTCCAAGGTGACCTGGACGACAAGGAGGTTGTCAGAGTTATAGTTTTTCCTTCTGATGAGGGGCAGTATTTTGGACAGGGGGTCCAAGGCAATACTGAGGGAGGCATGGCGCATGATACCGATTAAGTTCAGTTGACGATACAGTCTAAGAAGTTTGGATTTGGAGTTCATTTATGAGCTAGGTCCCATCAGACATCCGGACACATTCTAAGACTGGTATTGCTCACTTTGGGAGATGGCTTTCTCCGTGAACTTGAGATATAGAGAGACATAGAAAGAAATATCAAAGCGGATCCACTCACTAAGGCTACTTCTCGAACGCAATAGTTTCGTAAACGAGTTTTGTGAGACTGACTAGTAGAGGAGTTGGGTGTTCGGTATCACACGGGCTGTGAGTATGCGACATCGCAATAATTAGCCTTGAGTGCAAGTGGGAGATTGCTGGAGATAGTGCCCTCAGAGTCAATTATTGGATCACAGGCACGTGATTGCAATGATTGAGGGAGGACCTATCCCGGTAGGACAATCTTACTCGAGATGATAGTATGCTATCTGGTTTGCCTTTATCATCGTGTACTGCTTTAGGTGACCTGACAGGTCACTATTGCACGTTGATAGAGCCCCTAGGATTCTTGCTTAACTGCCAGCAGTATGAGGGCGATCATATACGTAGGAGCTGGTAGTCTATAAGCACATCCTTAAAAGGTCCCTAGTCGTGGGAGTTTCGAGATAGGGCATCGATACTCCAGAGTAGACTAGTGTATACAGTCGAGACCCCGACGAGGGGCGGTGGCCGGTCTCACAAGCCACTGGTGTCAGTTGGTTCACCTAAGATGTATACAGGTGCTCATTGGGTTATGAGTACACCGGACAGGACTCGCCGGGAACATGCTAGTTGGTCTTATACCTGACGTCAGATAGCAGTTCCCTGGTGACATGTGTACAGGTTAGTTCATCGACCTGGGGATCGTCATTTGTCTCGTGTGAGTTCCCACTGTACTTTGATTACTACCCTACCACGGCCAAAGGAGTCGTGCAAACAGGTTTTAGTTGGGTACAGTCCCGAGCCACATGGAGGCAGTGAGCGGATCTTCAGGGGTTCGTCTCTCCCGGTATTGGGGGTGAGGTCGCGCTGTGTCTAGGAGAGCCATTACACGAAGCCCTCGGCCGAGGCAGGAGATTTACTGGTAGGTATTCCAGTAGTATCTCAGGGTGTTCTGGGCTACACTCCGACACGACTTGTACCGCTTTTGGGGGTCTGACTTTTACCAACCCCCTAGGCCCGCCATGCGATGCTTATAGACGAACGGACCGGACTGTACGGATATTGTCACTGACAGGCTCAGTAGGGTGTCAGGATGAGTTCGCTCATCGACGTCCCTTTTGGTCAATAGCTGGTGGCCCGTCACGTATGGCTAATACCTCTGACGTGCTAGTGGTTAAATCCACAGCCATAGTATTGACGAGTCTTTAGAGTCCACCACACATTCAGTTACTCAAGCTTTCGGGCGAAAAGCTGTAGAGGCCGTATGGAGATATGGCAGGGTTCGATCAGATACGTGCGGTATTGCACGGATCAGGATCGGACGGTTTGTACTAGGCCGTATGGATATATGGCAGAGTTCGATCAGATACGTGCGGTATTGCACGGAACAGGATCGGACGGATATTACTAGCCGGCTTTGGTTTAAGCCGGATCCTAGTATAGTACAGTGTAGATTTTGTCTAATTGCATTTGTATTTCGGTTGGAATACAGATGCGGGTGTGTATACACAGTATCGCGGTTTTCCTGTAATTTATTACGGGACCAGTTTTCTGGAGTTGCCAGTTTGCTTTCCGTTTCGGCCAATTTCCTTTGTATCGTTCATTGGCCGAAGATTGGTGGAGGAGGGCTTATTTGCATTTGTGCAAATAAGCATTAGTGAGGGGGTTCTTTGCATTTTTGTTGCTTCATGATAGCTCTTGTTGACCTTGACTTGTTCACTTCATCATTGCTTGACTTTTGGAGTCATCATGTTTGATGATGGTTGTGGTTGAGTGTGGGTGTGTTTGTGATCATGTTCTTTCATGATTTCTTTTGATTCCCTCTTGCATTATTGTGTGGCCTCTCTCATTTTTGATACACACTCTCATTCTCTCCTCTCCCTTACCTTGTATGGCCGGCCAAGAGGAAGAGGGCTGCCCATTTTTGTGGTGTGGGAATTTTAGTTTTTTGGCTTCACAAAAATCCCCACAAGTTCCATCTCCAAAAGTTCATATCATTCCTCCACCAAATGGCAATTCCTACAACCCCAAAATGAGACATGAGCACTACACATTCTACAGCAAACCTTGGGCACGTCGACTCGCCAGCTTCGTGCCCGAGTTGCCTCGGTATAGAGGCGGGAGCCCGTAAAAGAAGCAGGCGACGTGGTGCCCTTCCGACGAGGAGGTGGAGATCGGACATTCCGCGGGAGATCGGGACGACGGCGAGAAGACCGGAGGACACGGATCGCTTGGTATATCTCTCTTCCCCATCTTGTAGTTAGCTAGGACTAGTTAATGGCCCGATCCGGATTTTAGTGCGCGGTGGTGCCGGTTCGAGAAAAATTAAAGTTTAGCATCGCTTCCGCATTTGGCCTCGGAATGGAGGCCGGGGCGCCGCCGTGCACTTACACCTACTTGTTTCGAGTAGGCCATCACGAGTGGGGACTCTGTGAAATGGCTGGATACTATGTGATCCGAGATGGAATCCATGTACACCAACTAAGTATGGACTTTGGAAGTTTCTCCTGAAGGGGTAAAACCCATTGGGAGCAAGTGGATCTTCAAAAAGAAGATAGGTATAGATGGAAAAGTTGAGACTTTCAAAGCTAGACTTGTAGCAAAAGGTTTTCATCAACGACCTGGCATCGACTATGATGAAACCTTTTCTCCTGTCGCTATGCTTAAGTCCATCAGGATCCTACTTGCCATTGCTACATACCATGAATACGAAATCTGGCAGATGGACGTCAAGACCGCTTTTCTAAATGGTGATTTAGAAGAGAGCGTGTACATGACACAACCATAGGGCTTCGTAGACAGTGGGAGCAGCGGAAAAGTGTGCAAACTGCTTAAATCCATCTACGGATTAAAGCAGGCGCCGCGGAGTTGGAACATCTGTTTTGATGAAACTATCAAAGAGTTTGACTTCATAAAAAATGTAGATGAACCTTGTATATATAAGAAGGCTGTAGAGAGTAAGGTGGTCTTCCTCGTATTGTACGTGGATGACATACTCTTGATAGGAAATGATGTTCCTATGCTACACTCGGTCAAGCTCTTCTTATCACTCAAGTTCTCCATGAAAGATCTTGGTGATGTCTCCTACATTCTGGGGATAAAGATCTATAGAGATAGATCTAAACGGATTTTGGGATTGTCCCAATCCAGGTATATAGACACCATACTAAAGAGGTTTAGTATGGAAGATTCCAAGCGAGGTAATGTACCCGCTTGTTCAGGAATCACTCTCTCCAAAGAGATGGCTCCCAAGACTGATTTGGAGAGGGCTCGCATACAAGGGATACCCTATGCTTTGGTAGTAGGCTTTATCATGTATGCGATGTTATGTACCGGACCGGATGTAGCTTACTCACTAGGTGTAGTGAGCAGGTATCAATCAAATCCTGGGGGAAACCACTGGACAGCTGTGATGAACATTCTTAAGTATTTGAGAAGGACTAAAGAAATGTTCTTGGTGTATGGTAACGGTGAACTACAGGTGGAGTCCTTTACCGATTCAAGCTTCCAGAGTGATAAGGACGACAGTAAGTCGGTCTCGGGTTTTGTCTTTACCCTCAACAGAGGGGCGGTGTGTTGGAAGAGTTCCAAGCAAGATACGGTAGCAGACTCGACGATGGAGGCTGAATACATCGCTGCCAACGATGATGCCAAAGAAACTGTCTGGATGAAGAAGTTCATTGCTGAGCTTGGTGTGGTTCCATCTATTGAGCATACAATACTTGTGTATTGTGATAACAATGGAGCTGTGGCTTTGGCCAAGGAACCCAGGTCCCATCAGAGATCCAGACATATTCTGAGGCGGCATCACCTGATCAAGGAGATAGTAGATCGCTGGGAGATCGAGGTCGGGAGAGTTGACACGAAGGACAACGTAGAGGATCCACTCACGAAGGACCTCCCACAGATACAGTTTGAGAGACTTTTTGGGATGTTGGGTATGAGATACTACAACACATGGCCTTAGTGCAAGTGGGAGATTGTTAGTTATATGTATGCCCTGGAGGCCATTATTGTACATGTGATGTATATTATAGTGGATGCTTGTACACACACACACACACACACACACACATATATATATATATGACTTTCTTATTCGACATGATAGTATGTTATCTGGTTACTCTTTATCTTAACATGTTGACTGGTATTCTTTACTGTCTTTCTCTCATATGTTGATATAGCCCTTAGGATATGTATTTGACTACTAGGATTATGATGAGATCATACTAGTGGGGCCAGGGTGGTCCACAAGTACATCCTTTAATCGGTTCCTAGTCGTGGGAATATCGAAACCAGGGCATCGATATTCCAGTGTAGACTAGTGTGTACATTTCTTGTCCCTTAGCGGGCGATGGTTGATCCCACAACCATTGGTGTGTGACATCAAGGACTGTACACATGTGCTCATTGGAGAATGGGTACACCGAACGGACTCGCTGAGGACTCCTATGTGGTAGTATACCTATCGTCGGATAGCAGTCCTCTGGTGACACTGGTACATGTTAGTCTGTAGACCCGAGATCGTCATAGAGTCTTGTGTAGCTCCCACCGTGCTTTGATTTCCTCCCTACCACGACTCAAAGGAGTCGTGCAAACAGGTGGATTTTGGGTACAGTCCCGAGTCACATGGAGGCAATGAGCGATGGGAGGGGTTTCGTCTCTCCCGGTATTAGGAGTTGATGTTGTGCTATACTCGATTGGCTAAACTGGAAGTCCCTGGCCAGGGCTGCTGCTGAGATTTACTGATAAGAGTTATCAGTAGTTTCTCAAACCATTATAGGCCAGACATCGGTATGACTTATCACGTTATTGGGGCCTGACGTTTACCACTCCTAGACATGATATGCGACATATCGGACGAAGAGACCGGACTGTACGGTAGTGTTACTGATAGGCTTCATGGAGAGCATGGATGAGCTTACTTGTTGATCTTCAAATCGCTCAATACCCGGGTAGCCGTTACGTCCAGCTAGTACCGCTGACGGCTTGTAGGTGATTGATGTGATCATCACCTACTGCTGGCGTATTGACGGGTCTTTAGAGTCCCACACAGAAATTTTTTGGTTCGAGCGAAACGAAGAAGGGCACATATGTTGATATGTGCGAGGGCCTGATTAAATATGAGTATGTAATACTGTATTGTAATTTGGTAGTTATCTGTTATCGGTTCGGTTATATGTGATATAACACGATTGTCGAATCAAGTATTGATTTGATAATGTGATATACAGATGAATGATATTAGTCGGTCATTGATCAGTCGAAAATATTGCATTTTTAACACGTCAATTTCCCTACCATTTGCACTCATCTAGAGGTGTTCGGTATGAATATAGCACATATTAGCAAACCAGCTGTAAAATACCAAATAACATGTGTTATGTATTATAACCGATATTTTGAGGGAAATTGAGTGTTTATCATTGCATGCATCATCTGTGTCTAGCGCAACACTTGTCTTGAGAATCTGTGCAGGAAATTCCAGGAAAAGAGCCAAAACTCTCAAAAGTGCTGATAAAAATGCACCAAGTCCAAGACTTGAGATCTGGCAGTGAACAAGAAAGAATTATGAGATTCCACATATCAGAAAAATACCATGAGGCCAATATCAAGCAACCATAGAATTTCCATGCACAGAGGCCTCCAATGGGCCGCGGATCCGCGGCCAAAGGCCCATTCCCGCGGTGGATCCGCGGCCACCTTGCCACGTCATCAGCACAGCTTTGCTTCAGAATTCTTCTCTCAAGGCCTACACCTCTTTAAGCCATTCCAAATTCCAGAGATCTCTAGAAGCTTCTGTCCGAACAGCAAAGCATTTTGTTCAAGCTAAACACTTCCAAGCTTCCAAAGCAAGCTACATAACTACCTGAGCCTAGAAGCTTCTCCCTAACCTCCAAGCTTATGAAGGAAGCTAACCCTAGCTAACTAACTCTAGAACCTTCTACCTAACTACCAAGCTTACAAGGGAAGCTAAACTAAACCTAGCTTCTAAAGGAAGCTAATCCCAATCCTAAGGCTATAAAAGGAACCCTAAGGCCTCACTCTCAAGGTTGTTGATCCTTCCATCAATTCCCAACACAAGTTGAGCGACACAACTTGTAACCCTAACCCTAATCCAATCACCAAAGCCAAATTCAAGATCTCCGAGTACAATTCAAGCAAAAGCCTTCAACCTTTTAGGAGCGAAGCCGATCTTCATCCGAGCAAGTGGTCCAAGACGATCCGCGACTCACGAAGACGTGCGAAGCCAAATCGACGATCGAGTTCTTTCCTCATTGTAGATCTTGAGAGAATTGTACCAAAATTTTTGATAAGTAAAAGGTGAAATTCTTTATCTAGCTAACTTTTATATTTGAGCATCATGATTAGATCTCGATTCTTGATTGTGTTCTTTGATAAGATGTTTGAGTAAAAACTCCGCTCGTGAAGAAGTCGAGAGAATCAATAGATGATGATGTTACAAATCTTGAAACGATTCTTAATTCCTATAAGTTTTGTAAACTCTTATAAATTGAAACATCGACAACCTAGTTTCGAGCGAAGCTCTCTTGAATGTTTTCACTCTTAATTAGCGATCCACGATCGATGCTTGAATTTACTAGAGGATAGAGTGTGAATGAAATCAACGAAAGGACAAGGGATAGATGATGAAACCCTAGTTTCCACAAGAATCCCTAATTCTCGTTGATCGTCATCGATCTAGTATCAAATCATTAATGGATAAGAAAACGTAATCACTAGTTTTCATTACGTCTATAGATTCGATCGATTCCTACGAGCCTCACTTCGATTCTTGAAACCTAATTCGATTGGAAATCATCAATTCTTGATTCTTGATTTTAATGTTTTCTTGCTATTAGATCTAGATTTTAATAATTCTTCAAAGTCACATTTAAATCTTGAATTGAATTGAATTGTCTTTTCTTTTCTCTTAAATTTTCGACTCAACTAATTCAATTACAAGCAAATCTCACTTTCCCTGCGGACGATCCGCACTCGCTAACGAACCTACAATTGACACCGTTATTGATTGCGGTTTACAAATTTCTTTGGTTGTGATTTCTTTACACATTTTCAAAACACGACACACGAAGAATCATTCAATCAAATGGCGCCGTTACAGGGGATAGTGTGCTAATTTGTTCGTTATTTAAATTTGAGTTAAAAAATTTATTCCATCAGAATTTTTAGACCTAAATTCGCACAAACACTAAACGATTTGTTGCGAGAAAATCTGGAATCTGTGGAGCGCGAGGAAAATTTTTCTGAATAGTCCAGAGAGCTCAGTGAGGCAACAGAAGTATTCGGTAAAAATTTTGTTCAGGGACCTCTTTGAACTGCGGCGGATCCGCGGAAATAAGGGCTTTACGCGGCGCTTCCGCGGCGGGTTGAAGGCTACAATGCACGAAAAATTTTCAAGTTCTCTCTCACTTTCTTATCTCCTCCTCGATCAACTCCAATAACCAATTTCTGCAGGAATTTTTGCAAAAATTCGCAGTGCCGCAAAAAGCAAAAATTGTACGTGTTTGATCTTGGTTGTTTGCATTTTTTAATACGGAAATTAAGGGGCAAAGACCAAATTCAGATTAGGTGGGGAGTTCATTACCCTTCCTAAGCCCCGAAAATCACAAAACTGCATCCGCATTACCCTCATTAACTAAAAGAAATCTAGACTTGACTCTAAGGACCGTCGCGCTCACTTAGGACAGGAGAAGGTCGTGGGTAATATATTGCTTATACGCGTTTCTTTTGTGGTGTCTAAGGCAAGTGTGTCTAAGGCAAGTGGTTACTTAATTAGTGTAGGGTTCCTAGGCACTCTCAAGAGGTCTCACAAGGCATCAACCATGCCAATTTCAAATTTACGGTGCCGAGAAACCCTAGACTACGGATCGATGGCTATATTTCTAGGCGACTAATCAAACTAGTTAACAAATAACTATAAGAATACGGAAATACAACCTTTGTAGATCCGGTCCTCCACCTCCATGGCTCCGTGATGAAGTCCTCTCCGCTGTCCTCATGCAATCCCGGGCTCTAGCGTCGGCTTCATCGGAGAATGGACGGGCTAGGTCATCGACGACGTGCCGAAGATGATCTACGTCGAGTCATCGCTAGATCAAGCTCCAACTTCACCAAGTCTAGAAAAACTTGTGAAGTAAACACACACTACTACTTGGCAAGAGGTAGAGGATGAAGAAATAGGAAGTGGGTAGACTTTAGATTTGGATTTCTCACTCTTCTTCATCAATCACCATTGATGAAGTAAGCTTTCTTCAAGTGGTGAAAAAGAAGAAGAAGATGATAATGTTATGATTAGTTATTTGAAAAGAATAATAAAATGATTCTTATCATAACATTAACCATGGTAATGTGTAGAGAAATAACTAAGGTTAAATGAATGGTTAGGGTCAATGAGATGAAGACAAAAGTGTTGCTTTGGTCAAAGCTTCATGAAGCTTCAACAAGCTTCATGAAAGAAAGAAACCCTTTTGTTTTTCTTTTCTCTTTTGTTTTAATCCAAATAAAAAGACAAATGAATGAATAAAAGAAAACCCTAACCATTTACTTAACCATAGATTTAACTCTTTACACATACCCTAGCAATCTTGCATCATCAAACATGATACAAGCAAGTGCACAAAAATATATCGCATATACAATGCGCACATCCGAGTGAGAAAATCCATTTAAAGTGAACCAATACTAGTTAATGCAAAGTAATATATCAAATATATAATTATACATTAAATCATTAAACCAACACTTGATTTAACGATCCGGTCATATCGCATATAACCGACTAGTATCCTATGTATCGGCTTACCGAATCAATCCTTGATTCGATAACTAGGTTATATCGCATACAACCATTCGATACATTCATCGCGAGAATAGAATACGGTATCACATACACGCATTATTCTCGGTCCCGCACATATCTCATATGCGCTCTTATTTTGTTTCGCTTGAGCCAGGAAACCTCTGTGTAGGACTCTAAAGACTCGTCAATACGCCGGCAGCAGATGATGATCATATCAAACACCCACAAGCCGCAAGCGGTCTGCTAAACGTAACGGCCACCCGGGTATTGAGCGATCAGAAGATCGACGAGCAAACCCGCTCACACTCCAGTGAATCCAACCAGTAACACTACCGTACAGTCCGGTCTGATCGTCTGATATGTCGCATATCTCGCCTAGGGGTGGTAAACGTCAGACCCCAATAGCTCGATAAGTCGTGTCGATATGAGGTCTATAACAATTCGAGAAACTACTGGTAACACTTACCAGTATATCTCAGCAACCCTGGCCAGGGATTTCCTGTTATAGCCAATCGAACACAGCGCAACATCAACCCCCTATACCGGGAGAGACGAATCCCCTCCTATCGCTCATTGCCTCCATGTGATTCGGGACTGTACCCAAAAACCACCGTTTTGCACGCCCTCTTGGACGTGGTAAGATGGAAATCAAAGCACAGTGGGAACCACACAAGACTCTATGACGATCTCAGGTCAACAGACTACTCTGTACCAGTGTCACCAGAGAACTGCCATCTGACGTAAGGTATAATACCATCTGGGAGTTCTCGGCGAATCCGTCCAGTGTACCCAGTCTCTACTGAGCACCCATATATCATCTCCGATGTCAAACACCAATGGATATGGGATTATCCATCGCCCATCTGTATGGGTCGAGAAGGTATACGCTAGTCTACTCTGGTATATCGATGCCCCGTCTCGATACACCCACGTCTAGGGACCTTGAAGGATGTACTTATGGACTACCATGTCCCCACTAGTATGATCCGCATCATAGTCCATGTAGTCAAGTACACATCCTAAGGGCTTTACCAACATGTAATAGAGAGACAATCAGTGTACACGTTAAGGTAAAGATCAACCAGATAGCATACTATCATGTCGAGCAAGAAAGTCCTCCCTATATATGTCCAAGCATCCACTACAATATACATCCTATGTACAGTAATGGCCTCTAGGGCAAACATATAACTAATAATCTCCCACTTGCACTAGGGCCATCTGTAGCAGTGGTTGCAGTATCTCATACTCAACCATCCCATAAAAGTCTCTCTCTGGGATAGGCCTTCGTGAGTGGATCCGCTGCGTTATCCTCTAAGTCTGCTCTCCTTGCCTCGATCACCCTCGAGATCAACCATCTCCATGATCAGGTGATACTGCCTTAGAATAAGTCTGGATCACTGATGGGACCGGCGTTCCTCGGCATAAGCCACAACTCCATTGTCTCACAATGGTAGGAACGTAGTTCATCTCATGAACTAATATACACCCAAACATCCTCTTTGGTAGCATCTTAAGTAGCGATGTATCCATCCTTTATTGTCTAGTATGTTACGGTATCTAGCTTGGAACTCTTCCAACATACCGTCCCTTTACTGGGGGTAAAGACAATGCCTGCGACTGACATTCAGTTGTCTTTATCACTCTGGAACACTTCCAGTGATTCTCCCCAGGATCGATTGATACCATCTCACTACTTTTAGTGAGTATCCTAACATCCAATTAGATCTATCTCATAGATCCAAAAACCAGGATATAGGAGGTATCACATTGATCCTATATGGAGAATCATTGTGATAAGCGGAGATTGACCGAGCGTAGCATAGGAAACTCCTTTCTTATCAAGAGTATGTCATCCACGTACTCTACGAGGATCACTATTATACTCCCTACTACCTTTTTGTTTATACAAGGTTCATCTACCATTTTGACGTTGTCAAACTCTTTGACTACTTCATCAAAACAGACGTTCCAACTCCGCGATGCCTGCTTTATCACATAAAACATCTTGCACGCGTTTCCGCTGCTCCCACTGTCTACGAGGCCCTCTGGCTGTGTACTTATAGACACACTCTTCTAAAACATCATTTAGAAAAGCAGTCATGACACCCAACCGCCAGATATCGTAGTCATGGTATGTAGCCGTGGCAAGTAGTATCTGGATGGACTTAAGCATAGGTACTGGAAAAGGTTTCATCATTATCCTCGCCTGGTCGATGACGAAAACCTTTAACAAGTCCAGCTTTGAAAGTCTCAACTTTTCCATCTACACCAAGTAATCTTCTCAAGATATACTTGCTCCTGATGGGGATTTAACCCTTCAGATATAGAAACCAAAGTCCATACTTTGTTGGTGTATAAGGATTCCATCTCAGATCGATAAACATCCAGCCATTCTTACAGAGTCTCACTCCTGATGGCCAGCTCGAAACTAGTTGGGTCATCATCTCATGATGTAATCCTCGCTCCCACTGTCATAGAGAAACCGAAGTAACTCTCAGGTGGGTGAGGAACCTTACTAGAACGGCGGAGAGGTTGAGGTTCGTTGGAATCTACTGAATCCTTGATTCTATCAAATCATCAGCTGCAATCTGTATAGCTGGAACATTTCCAGTTCTACATAACAGTATTTGCCTCGAGCTTGTCCGGATTATGCTTTTAGACATAGGCCGGACAACCCCAAATCTTAACTAGCTTAAGACATGGGCTCTTCCCTTTCCATATCATATATGAAGCGGTAGGCAACTGATTTGATTGGAACCCTATTCAATAGGTATGCAACTTCTCAAGTGCATAACACCCAAAAGGAAAAAGGTAACTCAGTAGTACTCATCATAGAGCATACCATATCAAATAGGGTGTATCTGCTCCGCCCCGATATACCATCGTGCTATGGTGTATACGGAGGAGTAATTCTGAGAGAGAATCTCATTCTCCTTTAGAATAGTCCAGGAATTCCATGCACAAGTATTCTCCTCCTTGATCACATCAAAGGACATAATACTTATACCCGTATTTTGGTTCTCTACTTCTAACTTATATTTTGTGAATATCTCAAAAGGTTCGGACTTGTGTTTCAACAAGAACATATGTCTGAATCTAAAGAGATCATCAGAGAACGTAATGAAGTATAAAGAACCAATCTTGGTATGTGTAGACAGGGGACCTTACATACATCAACATGTATCAATCCCAAGAGTTCACTAACTCTTTCTCTGTTTCCAGTAAACGGAGCTATGGTCATCTTATCATTGTGACATGACTGGCGAGTTTCACAAGATGTAAATTCAAACTGATTTAAATATGCATCTAAATGTAACTCAGCTAGTTGGGTCGCATTGATATGACCTAGTCTACAATACCTCAAGAAGGATTCGTTCATTTCTGAACTCTTCCTCTTGTGTGTGTTCTGTATACTAAGAACTGTAGTTTGATTTAGAACATCAATGCTTTTAGATAACGTGCCTGAACCGATCAACTTTTGATATAGGAAATGTTCAAAACATTATCCAACAATATAAAATTATATCCTTTCTTTACTAATAAAGAAACTGATATGATTTTGTATATCAGGTTCGGTATCTAATAACATTCGTTCAGAATCAATGTATTGTTAATACAGGGTGACAGTGACCGACAGACTTGGCTGCAACTCTTGCCCCGTTTTCTGCCTCATGAAACTTATCACCCGTTCTCAGTTCTTTACCTGTCTGTAGCCCTATGTAACAGATTACATATATGGGATCCTGATCCGGTATCATATACCCAGGACGTAAAGGACATTGAGAAACAGTTCTGTATAATGAACACACCCGAAGATGATGCATCAGCATGCACTCTCTTCGTTTGGGCGGCATGGGAATCTTGGTATTCCCCTATTTCCTGCTCTGTCTTATAACTATTATAAGTTGACGCGGGACCAACGTTCCCCAGCTCAGTATAACAAGCGGGTTCGGTCAATAATCCGTTTTATTATCTTGATTAAGGCGTGATATGGTCGCTACCAGGAGAGAGAGAGAAGAAAACACTCAGCGTGCGCTCTATTAAGAATAGATTGGTTATTATTTTATCTAATCAGGATGGCTCCCACTGCTTTTTATCAAATCTTCCTTCAAACCCTAAAAGGAAAGACTAGCCGGGATTAATTACACACTACAAGTTCGCCAATCTTTCAGCCAGGCCAGTGTCGGTACTTTGAGGGAGGTCCCCCGTGCTTTCGCACGAACCTAATTAATGTAAACCTCGTTTTCCCAGAGGCGTAACCTCGTTAACACCTTTCTAGACACCTACTTGATCGGCTAATTGTAATGTATAAAACTCTTCCAGGAGTAACTCTTACTCGCAGCGGGTATCGGGATCCAACTATCTCATAGAAGGTATGCAATCTCATTGCAAATTTCAACACTTGAAATTCCCGATAATATTTTGCCCCTAGCGTGCTATGACCTTGACGCATGCCAAACAACCCATAGTCCGCTAGTCAAGTTCAACCCGTACATTTCTTGATTGAATTAAACCCACCCGCACGACCCTTGACGCATGCCAAACAACGCCGTATGAATACCCTAATCCAATCGCATC
The DNA here is from genome assembly GCA_030015575.1 of Agapanthus africanus. Classification (NCBI taxonomy): domain Eukaryota; kingdom Viridiplantae; phylum Streptophyta; class Magnoliopsida; order Asparagales; family Amaryllidaceae; genus Agapanthus; species Agapanthus africanus. The sequence continues at coordinate 783,991,981 of CM057341.1, forward strand.
ATATGCTAGCAGATAAGCACTAGTTAGCTACCGTACACTACGCCTTGACGCATGCCAAACAACCGCAGCACGAATACTAACTAGTACTTATCTGAAATGACGGAGGGCTACGACAGGTTTTTCTGAAAACCTATTGCGTAATGAACTTGAAATCGTTGTAGGATCGAATGATTTTTGAAATGGAGTGTCTTTGAGGCTTTTCTAGTTTTGCTAAAGGAGTCACTCCCGGTGAAGGGATCGTCGGTCCTTTCCTCGTCGAATGAGGTGCGGGATATATCATATATATCACTGTGCAAAGCAAAAACACTTAAAAGCAATCAAAAGACAAACCGAGGGTGTAGCATCTGCCAGTTATTGCTAAAGGAGTCACTCCCGGTGAAGGGATCTCGGTCCTTTCCTTATCGAATAAGGTGCAGGATATATCACATATACCGCTGTGCAAAACAAGAACTGTAGCTACCTGTTTTATTTTGAAATTCGATTCTACAACATCTTAGGTTTCTTTTAATTTCATTAATCACATTAATGAAGTCCCATCATTTAAGTACCTAAACATCACAGATAAATACGACGTACACTTATGCCATCCGCATTCGCCTCGATGTCCCCTCGTGCACCGTTAGGTTAGGTAACTAACGGCAGAGCGGGGCAGGGCTAGCGCGGGTGTAAAACATAAGTAACGTCTATATAATATATCATATATACTATATACTGTATCTATCACAGAACATCACATGATCACATCACAGATATCGCAGCAGAAGAATCATATGAAATATTGGATATACTAGGACGTCCGTGTTTTCAATACGAGCCAGTATAAAACATGGATTCCACGGTCGTGACGAATAGCCAAACCCACACTCCTAGACCCCTACGAGAGCGGCAAGCAACCCTACCAATTCTAGAGTTAGGAGACCCGGACTCGACTCCTCGAGTTGGTCTCCCTCTGGACTCCAGAACCCGGTTACTTGTGCCCTCCTCCTTGGGTCTATCCTAGTGCGGAAAAGTAAATAATATACAAAGGGTGACAACTTCCGCAACCTGGAAGTGCCCCAATAAAAGAATATTACATACAAGTTTTTACATGAATGAAAATGAAAAACACTCATCTCACATAAAAACCCCCGGCTATTCGAACACGACGATCCAATATAACATATACAGCAACACATAACATCACATGTCATCAACGTAAGTAAATATGCGCATCCCAATTGTCGTTGACATATAGCAACGAAACCGGCGATATCACATATTACACTTACGGTCACAGAAAAGAAAGTGTAAAACTACAACAGTTGGAATCCGCAATCTCTTTAGACATCTAATGCCTAATCAAATGAATTACTTAGACATCGCATGCCTAACAATTATAAACCCCGCATTTTAGTCTCAAGATCGAAAACTCTTTTCAATATTAAGTCGGGCAATTCAACAAGATTCCCGACATCCTGATCGAATGCTCGTCGCAAACTTTAGTAGACGGCCGCACCCCCGATATCGTCGACGAAGTGAACCAAGGCGGAACATCGCTGCCGCGAGCACCCGAACGGATGCTTTCGGTGACGGGGTTCTCCTACAGTCACTTGGTCGGAGCTAAGGAATGTAGCTATCTAATAAGTTTACCCGGAGAGTATCCACGTACGCTACGTGATTGCGACGGACTTTTGATCGCATCAAAATTCCGTGGCAACCGATCAAGTGAGACTAAACTGCTATGTTTATAACATTCATTCAGTTATCTCATAACTGTTTGTGAATTCCAATTATTGTATCACATTCCAGATAATTAGAAAATGTTAAACTTTACGATCGAACAATCGAACACCCAAGTTTTCCCGATACAGATCAACACATGAAACAAGTCTAAAAACATTCAGTTCGTGCCTCAGTACCAACGGTCCAGCCGTAGAAGGGTCAAGCCAACGCCTCACATGTGGCACGCCGTACTGCCCCAAACCCGAAGATTCAAAGGGCAGTTCAAGACGGTCACATAATCGAGTTAAGGTTTGTTGTCTTCTAGAGGGTCCATTGCGTTACTTGCACTACTTAGAACGTCGTTAAACTACGGAAAAATCCAACACTTGGAAATTTCCCGACAGGGGAAAAATAGGGTATTTATATCCGGTCGAACTTTTTAACATATTCTAAAATTTATCCGGAAAGCCAAATAGACAAAATCTGATAAACCCGATCGAATCATCGAAGCTCCAAAACATCCCAGATTATTCAACTCTTGAATAAATCTTAAAAATACCCAGAGAACTCAGAACTGTTAAATAGGCATTACTGTGCAAAAGTCAACGCAGGAGAAGACCATACGGCCGCGGAACCGCCGCACATGCCAAGCTAGTGCCGCGGTTCCGCGGTGGATTAATTGGATTAGGCCCCCGTATTTCACAGTAATTCATATAAAACCCTGCTTAATTTTCTGCATATTTTTAATGTGGAAAAATGCACAGTTTTGTAAAAAGGACAGAGAGCATGGGGAAAATGGGGTTTCGGGTTCGATCGGGATTCAAACGTCGTCTAGACTTCGTCTAAGGCTCTAGCTAGGCTCTGCTACCACTGTAGGGTTCCTAGGCACTCTCAAGAGGTCTCACAAGGCATCAACCATGCCAATTTCAAATTTACGGTGCCGAGAAATCCTAGACTACGGATCGATGGCTATATTTCTAGGCGACTAATCAAACTAGTTAACAAATAACTATAAGAATACGGAAATACAACCTTTGTAGATCCGGTCCTCCACCTCCACGGCTCCGTGATGAAGTCCTCTCCGCTGTCCTCATGCAATCCCGGGCTCTAGCGTCGGCTTCATCGGAGAATGGACGGGCTAGGTCATCGACGACGTGCCGAAGATGATCTACGTCGAGGCATCGCTAGATCAAGCTCCAACTTCACCAAGTCTAGAAAAACTTGTGAAGGAAACACACTCTACTACTTGGCAAGAGGTAGAGGATGAAGAAATAGGAAGTGGGTAGACTTTAGATTTGGATTTCTCACTCTTCTTCATCAATCACCATTGATGAAGTAAGCTTTCTTCAAGTGGTGAAGAAGAAGAAGAAGATGATAATGTTATGATTAGTTATTTGAAAAGAATAATAAAATGATTCTTATCATAACATTAACCATGGTAATGTGTAGAGAAATAACTAAGGTTAAATGAATGGTTAGGGTCAATGAGATGAAGACAAAAGGGTTGCTTTGGTCAAAGCTTCATGAAGCTTCAACAAGCTTCATGAAAGAAAGAAACCCTTTTGTTTTTCTTTTCTCTTTTGTTTTAATCCAAATAAAAAGACAAATGAATGAATAAAAGAAAACCCTAACCATTTACTTAACCATAGATTTAACTCTTTACACATACCCTAGCAATCTTGCATCATCAAACATGATACAAGCAAGTGCACAAAAATATATCGCATATACAATGCGCACATCCGAGTGAGAAAATCCATTTAAAGTGAACCAATACTAGTTAATGCAAAGTAATATATCAAATATATAATTATACATTAAATCATTAAATCAACACTTGATTTAACGATCCGGTCATATCGCATATAACCGACTAGTATCCTATGTATCGGCTTACCGAATCAATCCTTGATTCGATAACTAGGTTATATCGCATACAACCATTCGATACATTCATCGCGAGAATAGAATACGGTATCACATACACGTATTATTCTCGGTCCCGCACATATCTCATATGCGCTCCTATTTCGTTTCGCTTGAGCCAGGAAACCTCTGTGTAGGACTCTAAAGACTCGTCAATACGCCGGCAGCAGATGATGATCATATCAAACACCCACAAGCCGCAAGCGGTCTGCTAAACGTAACGGCCACCCGGGTATTGAGCGATCAGAAGATCGACGAGCAAGCCCGCTCACACTCCAGTGAATCCAACCAGTAACACTACCGTACAGTCTGGTCTGATCGTCTGATATGTCGCATATCTCGCCTAGGGGTGGTAAACGTCAGACCCCAATAGCTCGATAAGTCATGTCAATATGAGATCTATAACAATTCGAGAAACTACTGGTAACACTTACCAGTATATCTCAGCAACCCTGGCCAGGGATTTCCTGTTATAGCCAATCGAACACAGCGCAACATCAACCCCCTATACCGGGAGAGACGAATCCCCTCCTATCGCTCATTGCCTCCATGTGATTCGGGACTGTACCCAAAAACCACCGTTTTGCACGCCCTCTTGGACGTGGTAAGATGGAAATCAAAGCGCAGTGGGAACCACACAAGACTCTATGACGATCTCGGGTCAACAGACTACTCTGTACCAGTGTCACCAGAGAACTGCCATCTGACGTAAGGTATAATACCATCTGGGAGTTCTCGGCGAGTCCGTCCAGTGTACCCAGTCTCTACTGAGCACCCGTATATCATCTCCGATGTCAAACACCAATGGATATGGGATCATCCATCGCCCATCTGTATGGGTCGAGAAGGTATACGCTAGTCTACTCTGGTATATCGATGCCCCGTCTCGATACACCCACGACTAGGGACCTTGAAGGATGTACTTATGGACTACCATGTCCCCACTAGTATGATCCGCATCATAGTCCAGGTAGTCAAGTACGCATCCTAAGGGCTTTACCAACATGTAACAGAGAGACAATCAGTGTACACGTTAAGGTAAAGATCAACCAGATAGCATACTATCATGTCGAGCAAGAAAGTCCTCCCTATATATGTCCAAGCATCCACTACAATATACATCCTATGTACAGTAATGGCCTCTAGGGCAAACATATAACTAACAATTAGGCCCTCTACTTAAGTAGTGGAGAACCTCCCACTTACCTGGCCCTTACCTGGCCACAGGAGGGACAAAGAGGCAATGGAGGATTGATCCTGCGATTTGTCTTCTGTCGGTTAGGAGCGGTCTAGAGACTTGACCTAGGTGACCATTGGACTTAGGGTTGCTTGTGCATTGTTGTGATTTGCATTTTTTCAAAAATCCGTATCTTTTTCAAACCAAACACCAATCTCATCTCCCCTAATTATCTTAACGCTGCCACGTGTGCTAAACCCTTTAGTGCATGCTTGGCTGGACACGGGATTCTAGTGCCCGACTTGTCCGTGTTCCCCCGATCAACTCCGAAGTCGGTATTTCTACGTCTACTTCTTCTTTACCCACCACCACACCCACATCGATGGACGGTTCTCCATCGAACTTCTTTACCACTACTCTGCCGCCGTCCGCAGGTGTGCAGAATCCACCCTGCATCTCTCTCCAGGAGAGATGCTATCCTATGTGAGGTACTCTTTCGACCTGTCTCTCCATTCCACCAGCCAACGGGGACAATTTTGAAATAAAACCCCAATACATCAACCTTCTCCCCAAATATCACGGCCTCGAGTCTGAAGACGCATATGTCTTTATCACCAAATTTGAAAATGTATACGCAATGATGGGTACTTCACAGCTTTATGTGGATGCTATGCGTCTTCGTCTTCTCCCATTTACCTTGTGCGATATAGCCTAGAAGTGGCTGTATAACACAACCGCACATTCCATTTCAAACTGGGAAGAATTCGTAAAAGCATTCCTAAAGAAATTCTACCCAAATCATAAGACAGCTCGAGTCCGTAATGAAATCAATCAATTCACCCAGCTTCCCAATGAAACATTCTCGAAGTGTTTTGAACGCTTCAAGGATCTGTTAGTTCAATGTCCACATCATGGAATCCCCAGATGGGATCTGTGCAGAATCATATATGAGGGCATTAATCCTAACACAAAACAGACCCTTGAATCCATGTGTCAAGGCACCTTCATGACCAAAGATGATGGCGAAGCTTGGAAATTCTTAGAAGATTTTGCTGAACGATCCTTACAGTGGGAGGGTGTGAGTCAATCGTCTAGGGGTGGCAATAACCAATCGGATATTTCCATAAGAGTTAGAGCTGAAATGTCAGGTATGCAAAAGAAACTCGAGACTATGGAAAATAAATTTTTAGCTGCTGCCCTAAATCAAATGTCACTCTCCAAAACTGTATGTGGATGCTGTTCAGATCCTTCTCATTTGACGGAAGAATACCCAATGAATTCTCCGTTTCAAGGTCATGAGAATATCAATTCTTCTTTCCAACAACGACCTAGGAACGATCCATTTTCTTCCACTTATAATCAGGGTTGGAGGAATCACCCTAACTTTGCTTGGAACCAATCAAAAAATCAAAATACGATTCCAAACCAAAACAATTTCCAAAGGGCTCTTCCACCACAACAGCAACAACTTCAATTGAGTCAGCACCCCTTCCAATCACAAAACTTTCAAAATCCGGTCAACACACTCGCACCGAATAATCCTTTGCAGTTGACCGGTACTGATGAATCCTCTTCATCCATGAACTTGCTTCTGACAATAAAGACTTCCGTCGATGATATAAAGAGAAACTTTACTTCTCAAGCGGAGAGTATAAAATCGATGAAAGAAGAAATTGCACGATTAAAAGCCGAATTGAGTGCAAGAGAGAAAGGGAAACTTCCAGCTCAACCTTTACCCAATCCTGGCTATTCACATCATGTGAATGCAATCACCACGTTGAGATCTGGAAGAGTGCTTGGCAATCACATTGGGGAAGAGATTGATAATACTGAAAAATCTATCAATAATACCCCGGCTGAGACCTTTCCTTCCACTTCTGCTTCTAATTCTGACCCCAGTTCTTCTACCCCCACCATTTTCTTCCGAGCCTATTCTCCGTTTTCCCCACAGCTCGACACCACAGCCCAACTCTTCTAGTCCATCGAAAATGATCCGCACTTCTATTCTTAGATCGTTCCCACCCACACGATCTTCTCCAATGTTGGACCCCGACCTTATTGCTCAAGCTCCTTACCCGAATCGGTTAAGGGGAAACAGACTGAGTCCACAAATGGAGAAGATCACGGAAATCTTTAAACAGGTTAATATCAACATTCCTCTTCTAGATGCAATACAACAAGTCCCCACTTATGCGAAAGTTCTTAAAGACTTGTGCACTAGAAAGAGGAAGACTCAAGTGCCCAAGAAGATATTCATGGCAAAGACAGTAGACACAACCTTTCCCCAGCAATTACCTAGAAAACGAAAGGATCCTCGATATCCTACTATTTCTATTTCTATTGGGGAAAAACACATCAACCGTGCTCTGCTCGACCTTGGCGCAAGTGTTAACCTGCTTCCTTTCTCGGTTTACGAGTAGTTAGGGATTGGAGAGTTGAAACCAGCCCACTGCACTCTCCAGATGGCTGACCGATCAAGCACCAAACCTAGGGGTGAACTGGAGGATGTGTTAATAAAAATCGGGGAATTTGTATTCCCTGTGGACTTTATTGTAATTGATACACAGCCTGTAGCGAACCCATGGAATTAAATTCCGATGATTTTAGGTCGCCCCTTTTTGGCCACTTCCAACGCTATCATCAACTGTCGTAATGGCTCTATGACCCTATCCTTCGGGAATAGGTCAATTGAGCTGAATATTTACAAGTTGGGAAGTGTACCCTCCGAACTTACTGCTCATGTATGTTCTGTCGAATTAATGGATGTCGACAGCAGCGAATTTGACGATCCATATGATACAGATCTTGACTCTTTTCATACGTTGTTGTTTGACCCAACTATGTATCATACACATACGGAATCTTCCACCGAGTTGTCCGGGTCAACAACTAACACTGATTATGAACTGTTTTTGGAGTCTGAAGATCACCCCGCGCTTTGTGATGACATTATTCTTCGGGGTATCGATGAGACTTTTGAGGAAATCTTCGCTGATGAACTCGCATTTCTGAACAACACGGGTGTTGAGATGAATCCACATCAAAATATTGAAATTGAACCTCCACTCCTTCTTTTGGACTGTAAAAAGGATGCGAGTAATCCATCACAATCACTGCATCGTCTCTCCAAAATAAGACGCAAACACATGATATTCCACCACTTACCCTTTCCCCACTTCTTCTTCCACCAACCTGAGTACTACATTGATAAAATTTTCGAATGGTTGGTGTTGACCTTCGGTCTTTGCAAAGCTTGGCATCGACCAATAATCTTGACCCCCTCTTGTGATTTTCAAAAGCTTAACATTGTTTAATTCAAGTTTGGGGTGGTTATAATCTAGCTCTTGATAAGAATTTTTTTACGCAAAATGATGAGCCAAAAATAAGTTTGGGGGAGGATTTTCACTTAAATATTTTGCCCCCATTAATAAATTTCCTCCCAGGCTTACAGGTTTTTGAGAATTAGCAGAAGGCAACAGTGAGGACACTGTTGAAAACAAGTTTGGGGGAGGTTTGTGCTTATTTTTCGCATCATTTGCATATCACTTTGCATAATCACAAAACATTTTCTAAAAACCTATAAAATTTAAAAATTTATACACAACAACAACAACAACTGAGCCTTTTATCCCAAGCATATGGGGTAGGCTACATGAACCAACATGAGAATCACGCCGGGTCCAGCACATGAATCCTCTGTCTCCACTCACTTCTATCGAACAATATACTTTCATTGAGTCCTTTGGCAACCATATCGTTTCGTATCACCTCCATCCATGTTTTCTTCGGTCTCCCTTTTGCCCTTTTGCCATTGCCCATATCGAGAGTATCTATTCGTCGAACCGGTGCTTCCATAGGTCTGCGTCGCACATGACCAAACCATCTTAGCCGGTTTTCCCGCATCTTCTCCTCCATAGGTGCTACACCAACTTTTGCACGAATATCCTCATTTCGCACCTTATTTTTTCTAGTGTTACCGCACATCCAACGAAGCATGCGCATCTCCGCTACATGCATCTTCTGTGTATGATGCTTCTTAGGAGCCCAGCATTCTGTACCATATAATAAGGCAGGCCGAATAGCGCTCCGATAAAACTTCCCTTTCAATTTTAAGGGAAAGTTACGATCACACAAAATCCCTGTTGCACTCCTCCATTTCAACCAGCCAGCTTGGATCCTTTGATTAACATCACTATCGATCTCCCCATTCTTTTGGATGATGGAACCTAGATATCTAAACTGGTCGCTCGGTGATATCTCTTGCCCTTCCAATGTTATACCAATATGGTTTTGACTTCTCTGGCTACTAAATTTGCAGTGCATATATGTTGTCTTGGACCTGCTCAATCTGAATCCCCGAGATTCCAATGTTTGCCTCCATAATTCCAATTTGGCATTAACCCCTGCTTTCGTCTCATTTACTAGAACAATATCAACAGCGAATAGCATACACCAAGGTACCTCATCTTGGATAGTTCTAGTAAGCTCATCCATCACGATGGTAAACAGGAATGGACTTAATGCAGATCCTTGATGTAAACCAATAGTAATCGGAAAATCACTCGTTAAGCCGCCGCAAGTTCTGACATTTGCCACTACTCCATCGTACATATCCTTGATTATGTCAATATACTTGACGGGGACCCCCTTCTTCATCATTGTCCCCCATAATACCTCTCTAGGTACCTTGTCGTACGCTTTTTCTAAATCAATAAATATCATATGCAAATCTCTTCTCCTCTCTCAAAAGCGCTTGATAAGTTGACGAAGCAAATGAATCGCCTCTATCGTCGATCGTCCAGGCATGAACCCAAATTGGTTCTCTGTTATCTTAATATCCTTCCTCAGCCTGTGTTCAATCACTCTCTCCCAAAGTTTCATGGTGTGACACATCAGTTTTATTCCACGGTAGTTTGAGCAACTTTGAATGTCACCCTTGTTCTTGTAGATAGGTACAAAGATACTTTTCCTCCATTCATTTGGCATCTTTTTTGCCTGCCAAATCTTATTAAACAGATCTGTCAGCCATTTAACGCCTATTTCTCCTAAGCATCTCCAAATCTCGATAGGAATCCCGTCAGGACCAACCGCTTTTCTTAAACCCATTCTGTTCAAAGCTTCTTTAACCTCAGGAAGTCTTATTTTACGCATGAAATCACGGTTTATATCTTGAGATTGAATGACAAGTCCATCCAAATTCTTAGTAAAGCTCTCATTGAACAATTTGTCAAAATAATCTCTCCTTCTTTCCTTGATATCCTCATCTCGAACTAAAACCTTCTGATTTTCATTTTTGACACACTTCACCGCACATAAGTCTCTAGTCTTCCTTTCCCCCAATCGAGCAATCCGGTATATATCATTTGCAGCCTCTTTAGTGTCTAATTTCTCGTACACCTCCTTGTAGACCTTAGATTTAGCTTTCCGAACAGCTTTCTTAACTTCCTTTTTAGCCATTTTGTACTTCTCAAATCTCTCCACATCTCTACTTTTCTTCAAATCTTTATAAGAATCCCTTTTAATTTTAATAGCAGCCTTTACATCTTCATTCCACCATGATATGTCCTTAGATGGTGGAGCACCATCTCTCGACTCACCAAGTAGATCTCTAGCCACCTTCTTGATAAAACTAGCCATTTTGTTCCATGTTTTGTCTGGATCATCATCCGACTGCCAATCTGCTTCTTGTACTACACAATCTATAAAAGACTTTTGGTTACCTTCTTTCAATCGCCACCATTTAATTTTAGGCTCTAACTTACGTCTAATCTTCCTAGGTTCACTTCTAAATTGAAAATCTAGAACTAAAAGTCTATGTTGAGCGGTTACACTCTCACCTGGCACTACCTTACAGTCGATACAACAACCTCTATCTATTCTTCTCGTCAGAAAAAAGTCTATTTGACTAGCACTTGATCCGCTCATAAAAGTGATAAGGTGGGACTTTCTTTTCCTAAACCAGGTGTTTGCTAAGATCAAATCATAAGATAAAGCAAAATCTAGAATCGAGTCACCTACTTCATTCCTTTTTCCGAAACCAAAACCTCCATGAATAGAATCAAACCCACTGCGACTAGTACCTACATGTCCATTAAGATCACCACCAATAAATAACTTCTCTCCACTTTAAAAATTTATAATAATAAAAATATTTTGTACATAAATAAGATAATAAAAGATTAGATAGTGAAAAATTACAACCAAAAAATTGGAAAAATTTAAGAAAACCAAGAAAATTAAAAGTTTTCTTAAACGAACTAGTAATAAGTAGTTATGAGCCGTTGTCCCAAGGGTTAGTAAGATGAAGGAAGTCACTAATCTGAGGATAAAAATAAATCTGAAAAATAGTTCCTATTCTGGAAGCCAAACATTTGAACGTTGATACCCTACTATTCGCACTTACACACGTCTTGAAACTCGGGATAGTAGAGGATACCTTAAAATGCTCTTGTCAAAAAGCCAAAGTATGAAGGAAATAAAAAAAATGAATAAAAATATAAAGTGGTGAGAAAAATGAACACTGGTTTTGTTATCGCCAAGGCAGCAATAAAAAAAAATATAGCGAGGGTGCTTCATCACCTAGTGCCTTAGACTAACTGGTCTGGGAGCCACTGCTAAGCCTTAGGTGGTGCAAGACGAGGAAAATGAAAATACACCAAATAAGCAAGCACATGAGTAATCGGTCGGTTAGTACCTCAAGAAGTGTTAACGGTCGCATGAAAATGTGTGAGCAAATCCATCTAAATATTCATTAATTAAAAAGTACTGAGGCAGATGGACAAGAGTATGATAGCTTGAATTGAATTCTCCGGGTGTAGGGATGTTCTTTACACACACGTAGGGTTATATGATCGATGTTTGGAAGAAAGATAGGAATGAAGAATAAAGACGATGTTTTATTGAGGGATGATGCGATTTCTAACATCTTTTCATGACTATTAAGATAGGGCTCATGACAACTGAAAAGCTAGTATAGTTGGAAACTCTAATTTTCAAAGTCTTTCTTTTACAATTCTTATCTTTATATGTAATATTCACGGTCTTCCTTTTATTATTGGATTTTGTGGGTGTAATCCGCTGAAAACCCTCAGGAGACAACACTCTTCCTACTAGGGACACCTAGAGGTTTAAAGGCTTGTTGCACGTGCTCAGTGCAATCGTGTTGCCTTCGAAAGTGTGCTAGTTAGTTTTTCTCTTTCTTTATTTTCTCCTTCTCTTTTTAATAAAACAGTTCGCTCGAGACGACCGAAAATAAGTTTGGAGGAATTTAATCAATCGAAATATTGCATTTTTAACACATCAATTTCCCTACCATTTGCACTCATCTAGAGGTGTTCGGTATGAATATAACACATATTAGCAAAACGGCTGTAAAATACCAAATAACATGTGTTATGTATTATAACCGACATTTTGAGGGAAATTGAGTGTTTATCATTGCATGCATCATCTGTGTATAACGCAACACTTGTCTTGAGAATCTGTGTGCAGGAAATTCCAGGAAAAGAGCCGAAACTGTCAAAAGTGCTGATAAACATGCGCCAAGTCCAAGACTTGAGATCTGGCAGTGAACAAGAAAGAATTATGAGATTCCACATATCAGAAAAATACTATGAGGCCAATATCAAGCAACCATAGAATTTCCATGCACAGAGGCCTCCAATGGGCCGCGGATCCGCGGCCAAAGGCCCATTCCCGCGGTGGATCCGCGGCCACCTTGCCATGTCATCAGCACAACTTTGCTTCAGAATTCTTCTCTCAAGGCCTACACCTCTTCAAGCCATTCCAAATTCCAGAGATCTCTAGAACTTTCTGTCCGAACAGCAAAGCATTTTGTTCAAGCTAAACACTTCCAAGCTTCCAAAGCAAGCTACATAAGTACCTAAGCCTAGAATCTTCTCCCTAACCTCCAAGCTTATGAAGGAAGCTAACCCCAGCTAACTAACTCTAGAACCTTCTACCTAACTACCAAGCTTACAAGGGAAGCTAAACTAAACCTAGCTTCTAAAGGAAGCTAATCCCAATCCTAAGGCTATAAAAGGAACCCTAAGGCTTCACTCTCAAGGTTGTTGATCCTTCCATCAATTCCCAACACAAGTTGAGTGACACAACTTGTAACCCTAACCCTAATCCAATCACCAAAGCCAAATTCAAGATCTCCGAGTATAATTCAAGCAAGAAGCCTTCAACCTTTTAGGAGCGAAGCCGATCTTCATCCGAGCAAGTGGTCCAAGACGATCCGCGACTCACGAAGACGTGCAAAGCCAAATCGACGATCGAGTTCTTTCCTCATTGTAGATCTTGAGAGAATTGTTACAAAATTGTTGATAAATAAAAGGTGAAATTCTTTATCTTGCTTACTTTTATATTTGAGCATCATGATTAGATCTCGATTCTTGATTGTGTCTTTGATATGATGTTTGAGTAAAACCTCTGCTCGTGAAGGAGTCGACAGAATCAATAGATGATGATGTTACAAATCATGAAACGATTCTTAATTCCTCTAAGTTTTGTAAACTCTTGTAAATTGAAACATCGACAACCGAGTTTTGAGCGATACTTTCTTGAATGTTTTCACTCTTAATTAGCTATCCACGATCGATACTTGAATTTACTAGAGGTTAGAGTGTGAATGAAATCAACGAAAGGACAAGAGATAGATGATGAAACCCTAGTTTCCGCAAAAAATCCCTAATTTTCGTTGATCGTCATCGATCTAGTATTAAATCATTAATGGATAATAAAACGTAATCACTAGTTTTCATCACGTCTATAGATTCGATCGATTCCTACGAGCCTCACTTCGATTCTTGAAACCTAATTCGATTGGAAATCATCAATTCTTGATTCTTGATTTTAATGTTTTCTTGCTATTAGATCTAGATTTTAATAATTCTTGAAAGTCACTTTTAAATCTTGAATTGAATTGTCTTTTCTTTTCTCTTTAATTTTCGACTCAACTAATTCAATTACAAGCAAATCTCACTTTCCCTGTGGACGATCCGCACTCGCTAACAAACCTACAATTGACGCTGTTATTGATTGCGGTTTACAAATTTCTTTGGTTATGATTTCTTTACACATTTTCAAAACACGACACACGAAGAATCATTCAATCAAATGGCGCCGTTGCCGGGGATAGTGTGCTAATTTGTTCGTTTTTGAAATTTGAGTTGAAAATTTTATTCCATCAGAATTTTTAGATCTAAATTCGCACAAACACTAAACGATTTGTTGTGATTTGTTGCGAGGAAATCTGGAATCTGTGGAGCGCGAGGAAAATTTTTCCGAATAGTCCAGAGAGCTCAGTGAGGCAACAGAAGTATTCGGTAAAAATTTTGTGCAGGGACCTCTTTGAACTGCGGCGGATCCGCGGCAATAAGGGCTTTACGCGGCGTTTCCGCGGCGGGTTGAAGGCTACAGTGCACGAAAATTTTTCAGGTTCTCTCTCACTTTCTTATCTCCTCCTCGATCTGCTCCAATAACCAATTTCTGCAGGATACTTTGCAAAAATTCGCAGCGCCGCAAAAAGCAAAAATTGTGCGTGTTTGATCTTGGTTATTTGCATTTTTTAATACGAAAATTAAGGGGCAAAGACCAAATTCAGATTAGGTGGGGAGTTCATTATCCTTCCTAAGCCCCGGAAATCACAAAATTGCATCCGCATTACCCTCATTAACTATAAGAAATCTAAACTTGACTCTAAGGACCGTCGTGCTCACTTAGGATAGGAGAAGGTCGTGGGCAATCTATTGCTTATCCGCGTTTCTTTTGTGGTGTCTAAGGCAAGTGTGTCTAATGCAAGTGGTTACTTAATTAGGCCCACTACTTACGCAGTGGAGAACCTCCCACTTACCTGGCCACAGGAGAGACAAAGAGGCAGTGGAGGATTGATCCTGCGATTTGTCTTCTGGCGGTTAGGAGCAGTCTAGAGACTTGACCAAGGTGACCATTAGACTTAGGGTTGCTTGTGCATTGTTGTGATTTGCATTTTTTCAAAAATTCGTATCTTTTTCAAACCAAACACCAATCTCATTTCCCCTAATTATCTTAACGCTGCCACGCGTGCTAAACCCTTTAGTGCATGCTTGGCTGGACACGGGATTCTAGTGCCCGACTTGTCCGCGTTCCCCCGATCGACTCCGAAGTCGGTATTTCTACGTCTACTTTTTCTTTACCCACCACCACACCCACATCGATGGACGGTTCTCCATCGAACTTCTTTACCACTACTCTGCCGCCGTCCGCAGGTGCGCAGAATCCACCCTGCATCTCTCTCCAGGAGAGATGCTATCCTATGCGAGGTCCTCTTTCGACCTGTCTCTCCATTCCACCAGCCAACGGGGACAATTTTGAAATAAAACCCCAATACATCAACCTTCTACCCAAATATCAAGGTCTCGAGTCTGAAGACGCATATGTCTTTATCACCAAATTTGAAAATGTATACGCAATGATGGGTACTTCACAGATTTCTGTGGATGCTATGCGTCTTCGTCTTCTCACATTTACCTTGTGCGATATAGCCGAGAAGTGGCTGTATAACACAACCGCACATTCCATTTCAAACTGGAAAGAATTCGTAAAAGCATTCCTAAAGAAATTCTACCAAAATCATAAGACAGCTCGAGTCCGTAGCGAAATCAATCAATTCCCCCAGCTTCCCAATGAAACATTCTCGAAGTGTTTTGCACACTTCAAGGATCTGTTAGTTCAATGTCCACATCACGTAATCCCCAGATGGGATCTGTGCAGAATCATATATGAGGGCATTAATCCTAACACAAAACAGACCCTTGAATCCATATGTCAAGGCACCTTCATGACCAAAGATGATGGCGAAGCTTGGAAATTCTTAGAAGATTTCGCTGAAAGATCCTTACAGTGAGAGGGTGTGAGTCAATCGTCTAGGGGTGGCAATAACCAATCGGATGTTTCCATAGGAGTTAGAGCTGAAATGTCAACTATGCAAAAGAAACTCGAGACTATGGAAAATAAATTTTTAGCCGCTGCCCTAAATCAAATGTCACTCTCCAAAACTGTATGTGGATGATGTTCTGATCCTTCTCATTTGACGGAAGAATGTCCATTGAATTCTCCGTTTCAAGGTCATGAGCATATCAATTCTGCTTTCCAACAACGACCTAGGAACGATCCATTTTCTTCCACTTATAATCAGGGTTGGTGGAATCACCCTAACTTTCCTTGGAACCAATCACAAAATCAAAACACGGTTCCAAACTAAAACAATTTCCAAAGGGCTCTTCCAGCACAACAACAACCACTTCAATTGAGTCAGTACCCCTTCCAATCACAAAACTTTCAAAATCCGGTCAACACACTCGCACCGAATAATCCTTTGCAGTTGACCGGTACTGATGAATCCTCTTCATTCATGAACTTGCTTCTGACAATAAAGACTTCCGTCGATGATATAAAGAAAAACTCCACTTCTCAAGCGGAGAGTATAAAATCGATGGAAGAAGGAATTGCACGATTAAAAGCCGAATTGAGTGCAAGAGAGAAAGGGAAACTTCCAGCTCAACCTTTACCCAATGCTGGCTATTCACATCATGTGAATGCAATCACCACGTTGAGATCTGGAAGAGTGCTTGACAATCACATTAGGGAAGAGATTGATGATACTGAAAAATCTATCAATAATACCCCGGCTGAGACCTTTCATTCCACTTCTGCTTCTAATTCTGACCCCAGTTCTTCTACCCCACCATTTTCTTCTGAGCCTATTCTCCATTTTCCCCACGGCTCGACGCCTCAGCCCAGCTCTTCTAGTCCACCGAAAACGATCCCACTTCTATTCTTAGATCGTTCCCACCAACACGATCTTCTCCAATGTTGGACCCCGACCTTATTGCTCAAGCTCCTTACCCGAATCGGTTAAGAGAAAACACACTGAGTCCATAAATGGAGAAGATCACGGAAATCTTTAAACAGGTTAACATCATCACCCCTCTTCTATATGCAATACAACAAGTCCCCGCTTATGCGAAAGTTCTTAAAGACTTGTGCACTAGAAAGAGGAAGACTCAAGTGCCCAAGAAGATATTCATGGCAAAGACAGTAGACACAGCCTTTCCCCAGCGATTACCTAGAAAACGTAAGGATCCTGGATATCCTACTATTTCTATTTCTATTGGGGGAAAACATATCAACCGTGCTCTACTCGACCTTGGCGCAAGTATTAACCTGCTTCCTTTCTCGGTTTACGAGCAGTTAGGGATTGGAGAGTTGAAACCAGCCCACTGCACTCTCCAGATGGATGACCGATCAAGCACCAAAGCTAGGGGTGAACTGGAGGATGTGTTAATAAAAATCAGGGAATTTGTATTCCCTGTGGACTTTATTGTAATTGATACACAGTCTTTAGCGAACCCACAGAATCAAATTCCGGTGATTTTAGGTCGCCCCTTTTTGACCACTTCCAACGCTATCATCAACTGTCGTAATGGCTCTATGACCTTATGACCCTATCATTCGGGAATAGGTCAATTGAGCTGAATATTTACAAGTTGGGAAGTGTACCCTCCGAACCTACTGCTCATGCATGTTCTGTCGAATTAATGGATGTTGACAGCAGCGAATTTGACGATCCTCATGATACAGATCTTGACTCTTTTCATACGTTGTTGTTTGACCCAACTATGTATCATACACATACGGACTCTTCCACCGAGTTGTCCGGGTCAACAACTAACACTGATTATGAACTGTTTTTGGAGTCTGAAGATCACCCCGCGCTTTGTGATGACATTATTCTTCGGGGTATCGATGAGACTTTTGAGAAAATCTGCGCTGATGAACTCGCATTTCTGAACAACATGGGTGTTGAGATGAATCCACATCAAAACATTGAAATTGAACCTCCACCCCTTCTTTTGGACTGTAAAAAGAATGAGAGTAATCCATCACAATCACTGCATCGTCTCTCCAAAAAGAGACGCAAACACATGCTATTTCACCACTTACCCTTTCCACACTTCTTCATCCACCAACCTGAGCACCACATTGATAAAATTTTCGAATGGTTGGTGTTGAACTTCGATCTTTGCAAAGCTTGGCATCGACCAATAATCTTGACCCTCTCTTGTGATTTTCAAAATCTTAACATTCTTTAATTCAAGTTTGGGGGGGAGGGTATAATCTGGCTCTTGATAAGAAAATTTTTACACAAAATGATAAGGCCAAAAATAAGTTTGGGGGAGGATTTTCACTTAAATATTTTGCCCCCGTTAATAATTTTTCTCCCAGGCTTACAGGTTTTTGAGAATTAGCAGAAGGAAACAGTGAGGACACTGTTGAAAACAAGTTTGGGGGAGGTTTGTGCTTATTTTTTGCATCATTTGCATATCACTTTGCATAAGCACAAAACATTTTCTAAAAACCTATAAAATTTAAAAATTTATAATAATAAAAATATTTTGTACATAAATAAGATAATAATAGATTAGATAGTGAAAAATTACATCCAAAAAATTGGAAAAATTTAAGAAAACCAAGAAAATTAAAAGTTTTCTTAAACAAACTAGTAATAAATAGTTATGAGCCGTTGTCCCAAGGGTTAGTAAGATGAAGGAAGTCACTAATCTGAGAATAAAAATAAGTCTGAAAAATAGTTCCTATTCTGGAAGCCAAACATTTGAACGTTGATACCCTACTATTCGCACTTACACACGTCTTGAAACTCGGGATAGTAGAGGATACCTTAAAATGCTCTTGTCAAAAAGCCAAAGTATGAAGGAAATAAAAAAATGAATAAAAATATAAAGTGGTGAGAAAAATGAACACTGGTTTTGTTATCGCCAAAGCAGCAATAAAAAAAATATAGCGAGAGTGCTTCATCACCTAGTGCCTTAGACCAACTGGTCTGGGAGTCACTGCTAAGCCTTAGGTGGTGCAAGACGAGGAAAATGAAAATACACCAAATAAGCAAGCACATGAGTAATCGGTCGGTTAGTACCTCAAGAAGTATTAACGGTCGCATGAAAATGTATGAGCAAATCCATCTAAATATTCATTAATTAAAAAGTACTGAGGCAGATGGACAAGAGTATGATAGCTTGAATTGAATTCTCCGGGTGTAGGGATGTTCTTTACACACACGTAGGGTTATATGATCGATGTTTGGAAGAAAGATAGGAATGAAGAATAAAGACGATATTTTATTGAGGGATGATGCGATTTCTAACATCTTTTCATGACTATTAAGTTAGGGCTCATGACAACTGAAAAGCCAGTATAGTTGGAAACTCTAATTTTCAAAGTCTTTCTTTTACAATTCTTATCTTTATATGTAATATTCACGATCTTCCTTTAATTATTGGATTTTGTGGGTGTAATCCGCTGAAAACCCTCAGGAGACAACACTCTTCCTACTAGGGACACCTAGAGGTTTAAAGGCTTGTTGCACGTGCTCAGTGCAATCGTGTTGCCTACGAAAGTGTGCTAGTTAGTTTTTCTCTTTCTTTATTTTCTCCTTCTCTTTTTAATAAAACAGTTCGCTCGAGACGACCGAAAATAAGTTTGGGGGAATTTGATCAATCGAAATATTGAATTTTTAACACGTCAATTTCCCTACCATTTGCACTCATCTAGAGGTGTTCGGTATGAATATAACACATATTAGCAAAACGGCTGTAAAATACCAAATAACATGTGTTATGTATTATAACCTACATTTTGAGGAAAATTGAGTGTTTATCATTGCATGCATCATCTGTGTATAACGCAACACTTGTCTTGAGAATCTGTGTGCAGGAAATTCCAGGAAAAGAGCCGAAACTGTCAAAAGTGCTGATAAACATGCGCCAAGTCCAAGACTTGAGATCTGGCAGTGAACAAGAAAGAATTATGAGATTCCACATATCAGAAAAATACCATGAGGCCAATATCAAGCAACCATAGAATTTCCATGCACAGAGACCTCCAATGGGCCGCGGATCCGCGGCCAAAGGCCCATTCCCGCGGTGGATCCGCGGCCACCTTGCCATATCATCAGCACAACTTTGCTTCAGAATTCTTCTCTCAAGGCCTATACCTCTTCAATCCATTCCAAATTCCAGAGATCTCTAGAAGCTTCTGTCCGAACAGCAAAGCATTTTGTTCAAGCTAAACACTTCCAAGCTTCCAAAGCAAGCTACATAACTACCTAAGCCTAGAAGCTTCTCCCTAACCTCCAAGCTTATGAAAGAAGCTAACCCCAGCTAACTAACTCTAGAACCTTCTACCTAACTACCAAGCTTACAATGGAAGCTAAACTAAACCTAGCTTCTAAAGGAAGCTAATCCCAATCCTAAGGCTATAAAAGGAACCCTAAGGCTTCACTCTCAAGGTTGTTGATCCTTCCATCAATTCCCAACACAAGTTGAGTGACACAACTTGTAACCCTAACCCTAATCCAATCACCAAAGCCAAATTCAAGATCTCCGAGTATAATTCAAGCAAGAAGCCTTCAACCTTTTAGGAGCGAAACCGATCTTCATCCGAGCAAGTGGTCCAAGACGATCCGCGACTCACGAAGACGTGCAAAGCCAAATCGACGATCGAGTTCTTTCCTCATTGTAGATCTTGAGAGAATTGTTACAAAATTGTTGATAAATAAAAGGTGAAATTCTTTATCTTGCTTACTTTTATATTTGAGCATCATGATTAGATCTCGATTCTTGATTGTGTTCTTTGATATGATGTTTGAGTAAAAACTCTGCTCGTGAAGGAGTCGACAGAATCAATAGATGATGATGTTAATCATGAAACGATTCTTAATTCCTCTAAGTTTTGTAAACTCTTGTAAATTGAAATATCGACAACCTAGTTTTGAGCGATGCTTTCTTGAATGTTTTCACTCTTAATTAGCGATCCACGATCGATACTTGAATTTACTAGAGGTTAGAGTGTGAATGAAATCAACGAAAGGACAAGGGATAGATGATGAAACCCTAGTTTCCGCAAAAAATCCCTAATTTTCGTTGATCGTCATCGATCTAGTATTAAATCATTAATGGATAATAAAACGTAATCACTAGTTTTCATCACGTCTATAGATTCGATCGATTCCTACGAGCCTCACTTCGATTCTTGAAACCTAATTCGATTGGAAATCATCAATTCTTGATTCTTGATTTTAATGTTTTCTTGCTATTAGATCTAGATTTTAATAATTCTTGAAAGTCACTTTTAAATCTTGAATTGAATTGTCTTTTCTTTTCTCTTTAATTTTCGACTCAACTAATTCAATTACAAGCAAATCTCACTTTCCCTGTGGACGATCCGCACTCGCTAACGAACCTACAATTGACGCTGTTATTGATTGCGGTTTACAAATTTCTTTGGTTGTGATTTCTTTACACATTTTCAAAACACGACACACGAAGAATCATTCAATCAAATGGCGCCGTTGCCGGGGATAGTGTGCTAATTTGTTCGTTTTTGAAATTTGAGTTGAAAAATTTATTCCATCAGAATTTTTAGATCTAAATTCGCACAAACACTAAACGATTTGTTGTGATTTGTTGCGAGGAAATCTGGAATCTGTGGAGCGCGAGGAAAAATTTTCCGAATAGTCCAGAGAGCTCAGTGAGGCAACAGAAGTATTCGGTAAAAATTTTGTGCTGGGACCTCTTTGAACTGCGGCGGATCCGCGGCAATAAGGGCTTTACGCGGCGTTTCCGCGGCGGGTTGATGGCTACAGTGCACGAAAAATTTTCAAGTTCTCTCTCACTTTCTTATCTCCTCCTCGATCTGCTCCAATAACCAATTTCTGCAGGATACTTTGCAAAAATTCGCAGCGCCGCAAAAAGCAAAAATTGTGCGTGTTTGATCTTGGTTGTTTGCATTTTTTAATACGAAAATTAAGGGGCAAAGACCAAATTCAGATTAGGTGGGGAGTTCATTATCCTTCCTAAGCCCCAAAAATCACAAAACTGCATCCGCATTACCCTCATTAACTAAAAGAAATCTAAACTTGACTCTAAGGACCGTCGTGCTCACTTAGGATAGGAGAAGGTCGTGGGCAATCTATTGCTTATCCGCGTTTCTTTTGTGGTGTCTAAGGAAAGTGTGTCTAATGCAAGTGGTTACTTAATTAGGCTCACTACTTACGCAGTGGAGAACCTCCCACTTACCTGGCCACAGGAGGGACAAAGAGGCAGTGGAGGATTGATCCTGCGATTTGTCTTCTGGCGGTTAGGAGCAGTCTAGAGACTTGACCTAGGTGACCATTAGACTTAGGGTTGCTTGTGCATTGTTGTGATTTGCATTTTTTCAAAAATTCGTATCTTTTTCAAACCAAACACCAATCTCATTTCCTCTAATTATCTTAACACTGCCACGTGTGCTAAACCCTTTAGTGCATGCTTGGCTGGACACGGGATTCTAGTGCCCGACTTGTCCGCGTTCCCCCGATCGACTCCGAAGTCGGTATTTCTACGTCTACTTTTTCTTTACCCACCACCACACCCACATCGATGGACGGTTCTCCATCGAACTTCTTTACCACTACTCTGCCGCCGTCCGCAGGTGCGCAGAATCCACCCTGCATCTCTCTCCAGGAGAGATGCTATCCTATGCGAGGTCCTCTTTCGACCTGTCTCTCCATTCCACCAGCCAACGGGGACAATTTTGAAATAAAACCCCAATACATCAACCTTCTACCCAAATATCAAGGTCTCGAGTCTGAAGACGCATATGTCTTTATCACCAAATTTGAAAATGTATACGCAATGATGGGTACTTCACAGATTTCTGTGGATGATATGCGTCTTCGTCTTCTCACATTTACCTTGTGCGATATAGCCGAGAAGTGGCTGTATAACACAACCGCACATTCCATTTCAAACTGGAAAGAATTCGTAAAAGCATTCCTAAAGAAATTCTACCCAAATCATAAGAAAGCTCGAGTCCGTAGCGAAATCAATCAATTCCCCCAGCTTCCCAATGAAACATTCTCGAAGTGTTTTGCACACTTCAAGGATCTGTTAGTTCAATGTCCACATCACGTAATCCCCAGATGGGATCTGTGCAGAATCATATATGAGGGCATTAATCCTAACACAAAGCAGACCCTTGAATCCATGTGTCAAGGCACCTTCATGACCAAAGATGATGGCGAAGCTTGGAAATTCTTAGAAGATTTCGCTGAAAGATCCTTACAGTGAGAGGGTGTGAGTCAATCGTCTAGGGGTGGCAATAACCAATCGGATGTTTCCATAGGAGTTAGAGCTGAAATGTCAACTATGCAAAAGAAACTTGAGACTATGGAAAATAAATTTTTAGCTGCTGCCCTAAATCAAATGTCACTCTCCAAAACTGTATGTGGATGCTGTTCTGATCCTTCTCATTTGACGGAAGAATGTCCATTGAATTCTCCATTTCAAGGTCATGAGCATATCAATTCTGCTTTCTAACAACGACCTAGGAACGATCCATTTTCTTCCACTTATAATCAGGGTTGGAGGAATCACCCTAACTTTCCTTGGAACCAATCACAAAATCAAAACACGGTTCCAAACTAAAACAATTTCCAAAGGGCTCTTCCAGCACAACAACAACCACTTCAATTGAGTCAGCACCCCTTCCAATCACAAAACTTTCAAAATCCGGTCAACACACTCGCACCGAATAATCCTTTGCAGTTGACCGGTACTGATGAATTCTCTTCATTCATGAACTTGCTTCTGACAATAAAGATTTCCGTCGATGATATAAAGAGAAACTCCACTTCTCAAGCGGACAGTATAAAATCGATGGAAGAAGGAATTGCACGATTAAAAGCCGAATTGAGTGCAAGAGAGAAAGGGAAACTTCCAGCTCAACCTTTACCCAATGCTGGCTATTCACATCATGTGAATGCAATCACCACGTTGAGATCTGGAAGAGTGCTTGACAATCACATTAGGGAAGAGATTGATGATACTGAAAAATCTATCAATAATACCCCGGCTGAGACCTTTCCTTCCACTTCTGCTTCTAATTCTGACCCCAGTTCTTCTACCCCACCATTTTCTTCTGAGCCTATTCTCCGTTTTCCCCACGGCTCGACACCTCAGCCCAGCTCTTCTAGTCCACCGAAAACGATCCCTACTTCTATTCTTAGATCGTTCCCACCAACACGATCTTCTCCAATGTTGGACCCCGACCTTATTGCTCAAGCTCCTTACCCGAATCGGTTAAGAGAAAACACACTGAGTCCATAAATGGAGAAGATCACGGAAATCTTTAAACAGGTTAACATCATCATCTCTCTTCAAGATGCAATACAACAAGTCCCCGCTTATGCGAAAGTTCTTAAAGACTTGTGCACTATAAAGAGGAAGACTCAAGTGCCCAAGAAGATATTCATGGCAAAGACAGTAGACACAGCCTTTCCCCAGCGATTACCTAGAAAACGTAAGGATCCTGGATATCCTACTATTTCTATTTCTATTGGGGGAAAACACATCAACCGTGCTCTACTCGACCTTGGCGCAAGTATTAACCTGCTTCCTTTCTCGGTTTACGAGTAGTTAGGGATTGGAGAGTTGAAACCAGCCCACTGCACTCTCCAGATGGATGACCGATCAAGCACCAAACCTAGGGGTGAACTGGAAGATGTGTTAATAAAAATCGGGGAATTTGTATTCCCTGTGGACTTTATTGTAATTGATACACAGTCTTTAGCGAACCCACAGAATCAAATTCCGGTGATTTTAGGTCGCCCCTTTTTGGCCACTTCCAACGCTATCATCAACTGTCGTAATGGCTCTATGACCTTATGACCATATCCTTCGGGAATAGGTCAATTGAGCTGAATATTTACAAGTTGGGAAGTGTACCCTCCGAACCTACTGCTCATGCATGTTCTGTCGAATTAATGGATGTTGACAGCAGCGAATTTGACGATCCTCATGATACAGATCTTGACTCTTTTCATACGGTGTTGTTTGACCCAACTATGTATCATACACATACGGACTCTTCCACCGAGTTGTCCGGGTCAACAACTAACACTGATTATGAACTGTTTTTGGAGTCTGAAGATCACCCCGCGCTTTGTGATGACATTATTCTTCGGGGTATTGATAAGACTTTTGAGAAAATCTTCGCTGATGAACTCGCATTTCTGAACAACACGGGTGTTGAGATGAATCCACATCAAAACATTGAAATTGAACCTCCACCCCTTCTTTTGGACTGTAAAAAGGATGAGAGTAATCCTTCACAATCACTGCATCGTCTCTCCAAAATGAGACGCAAACACATGCTTTTTCACCACTTACCCTTTCCACACTTCTTCATCCACCAACCTGAGCACCACATTGATAAAATTTTCGAATGGTTGGTGTTGACCTTCGGTCTTTGCAAAGCTTGGCATCGACCAATAATCTTGACCCCCTCTTGTGATTTTCAAAAGCTTAACATTGTTTAATTCAAGTTTGGGAGGGTATAATCTGGCTCTTGATAAGAAAATTTTTACACAAAATGATAAGACCAAAAATAAGTTTGGGGGAGGATTTTCACTTAAATATTTTGCCCCCATTAATGAATTTTCTCCCAGGCTTACAGGTTTTTGAGAATTAGCAGAAGGAAACAGTGAGGACACTGTTGAAAACAAGTTTGGGGGAGGTTTGTGCTTATTTTTCTCATCATTTGCATATCACTTTGCATAAGCACAAAACATTTTCTAAAAACCTATAAAATTTAAAAATTTATAATAATAAAAATATTTTGTACATAAATAAGATAATAATAGATTAGATAGTGAAAAATTACATCCAAAAAATTGGAAAAATTTAAGAAAACCAAGAAAATTAAAAGTTTTCTTAAACAAACTAGTAATAAGTAGTTATGAGCCGTTGTCCCAAGGGTTAGTAAGATGAAGGAAGTCACTAATCTGAGGATAAAAATAAGTCTGAAAAATAGTTCCTATACTGGAAGCCAAACATTTGAACGTTGATACCCTACTATTCGCACTTACACACGTCTTGAAACTCGGGATAGTAGAGGATACCTTAAAATGCTCTTGTCAAGAAGCCAAAGTATGAAGGAAATAAAAAAATGAATAAAAATATAAAGTGGTGAGAAAAATGAACACTGGTTTTGTTATCGCCAAAGCAGCAATAAAAAAAATATAGCGAGGGTGCTTCATCACCTAGTGCCTTAGACCAACTGGTCTGGGAGTCACTGCTAAGCCTTAGGTGGTGCAAGACGAGGAAAATGAAAATACACCAAATAAGCAAGCACATGAGTAATCGGTCGGTTAGTACCTCAAGAAGTGTTAACGGTCGCATGAAAATGTGTGAGCAAATCCATCTAAATATTCATTAATTAAAAAGTACTGAGGCAGATGGACAAGAGTATGATAGCTTGAATTGAATTCTCCCGGTGTAGGGATGTTCTTTACACACACGTAGGGTTATATGATCGATGTTTGGAAGAAAGATAGGAATGAAGAATAAAGAAGATGTTTTATTGAGGGGTGATGCGATTTCTAACATCTTTTCATGACTATTAAGATAGGGCTCATGACAACTGAAAAGCTAGTATAGTTGGAAACTCTAATTTTCAAAGTCTTTCTTTTACAATTCTTATCTTTATATGTAATATTCACGGTATTCCTTTTATTATTGGAT
Source organism: Agapanthus africanus (assembly GCA_030015575.1). Taxonomy (NCBI): domain Eukaryota; kingdom Viridiplantae; phylum Streptophyta; class Magnoliopsida; order Asparagales; family Amaryllidaceae; genus Agapanthus; species Agapanthus africanus. Next base: position 784,018,408 of record CM057341.1, read on the forward strand.
TTTGTGGGTGTAATCCGCTGAAAACCCTCAGGAGACAACACTCTTCCTACTAGGGACACCTAGAGGTTTAAAGGCTTGTTGCACGTGCTCAGTGCAATCGTGTTGCCTACGAAAGTGTGCTAGTTAATTTTTCTCTTTCTTTATTTTCTCCTTCTCTTTTTAATAAAACGGTTCGCTCGAGACGACCGAAAATAAGTTTGGGGGAATTTGATCAATCGAAATATTGCATTTTTTGTTAGTGTTTATGCCCTAGAAGGCCATTACTGTATCATACTAGTTTGTATATTACTTAATGGAAGCTTGGGATATTCACATGTATATAACAGTCTTGCTAAACATGGTAGTATGCTACTTGGTTTTTCTATCTTAATATGTGAGTGTACGTATTGATAGAGCTCTTAGGATCTTGCTTGTCTACCAGCGTTGTGATGGCAGTCACACTAGTGGGGGCTGGGTAGTCTACAAGCACATCCTTATTCAGGTCCCTGGTCGTTGGATTATCGAGACAGAGCATCGATACTCCGGAGTAGACTGGTGTGTACGCTTCTCATCCCAGTTGGGGAGATGGTCTGTCCCACAGCCGTCAGTACGTCGTACTGGAGATTGTATACAGGTGCTCGTTAGGTTACGGGTACACTGGACAGGACTCACAGGGAACTGTTGGTTGGTTTGATACCAGTCGTCAGTGAACAGTTCCCAGGTGACATGAGTACAGCGTAGTCCGCAAACTTGACACTGCTACTTCGCCTCGAGTGTGTCCCACTGTTCTTAGATTGCTACCCTACCACGGCTCAAAGGAGTCGTGCAAACAGGTAGCAGTTGGGTGCAGTCCCGAGCACTTGGAGGCAGTGGCGGTTAGACAGGATTCGTCCCTCCCGGTATTGGGAGTAGATATCGTGCTGTGTCAGAGAGCCATTACGCAAAGTCCCTGGCCAGGGCAAGCGAGATTTGCTGGTAGGTTCCAGTAGTTTCTCAGGGTGTAATGGGCTTCCCTCCGACACGACTTATACCGCTATTAGGGGACTGACGCTTGCCGCCCCCTAGGCCCGATATGCGATAGTCTTGGACGAACGGACCGGACTGTATGGAGATTGTCACATCAGACTCAGTAGGAGTTCGGATGGGTTTTCTCATCGGCCTTCTTATCGACAACTACCTGGGGACCGTTACGTACAGCTAGTGCCGCTTGCGGTCTGTGGTTAAACCCACTGCCAGCGTAGTAGTCGAGTCTCTAGAGTCCCACACAGAGAGTTTCCTACTCCAGGCGAAACGATATAGAGGTTGCATAGTTTTGCGACAAAGGGTTCGGACGCATACGTGCGTTTACGCGCGTACGACTTTCGGACAGTTTTTACCAGTCGGCTTTGGTTTAAGCCAGTTACTGGTATCCGGTTATTGGATTTATACAGTCTAAAGTTTTTCCGTATTTTTACGGATCGGAGGGGCGTTCTCGTAATTGTACGAGAAGCTTCTAGAAGGTGGTGACTAAGGAGGGTTATGTGTCATATTCATTGAATGAGTTATATGAGTCATGGTGGTGATTCATTCATTTCATTAATGCATATTTATTGCTTAATGACTCATGCTAATGAATCACCACTAGATATTTCATGAAGCATGATTATTCATCTCATCTTATTTTTTTCTTATTATTAGATAATGCTTCATATATGATATGATACTCATAACTTATTCAACATAATATTATCTCACATTCTCTCTCCTCAAGCTCTCATCTTCAAACCCTAATCCTTAATCCTCATGTGTTGAGATCAAAGGATTAGTTAGACTTAAACATCCATTACCTTCACTCTATATCATCCTTTCTTCTTTGATTAGCAATCAAAGTAGATTAGTTACCTCAAGTTAGAGGTGTAGCTTGGTGTTTTGCTCTCGGGTGGATCGTCTACTACCTAGAGAAGGTCGAGGAGAACAAAGGAGGACACAAAGACGAAGGACCGGTTTCGATAGGTATAATCCCTAAGCATAGTAGTTTAGAACAACTATATGTTTGGTTAGTTATCGTTTAGCTTCGATTTAAGCGGTTAGTCGATGTTCGTTCTTTAAACATGATCGATTTTGAAAATTCCGCCTCCCCACAAGTACTGGGGTGAAGTACATCGACTTACAGTGGTATCAGAGCCTCGCTAAACAATAAATAACTTGATTGCAAATTTGTACGAATTTCGAACGGAAAAACGAAGCCGGAAAACCCTAATTAAAATCAGTTTCTGTCGAATTTAAAATGATGTCCTAAAATTGTTCAGGGTTGCTCAGAAAGCTAGAAAAGAGTCCAGGAGAACACCCATGAAATTCGAGCCCATGACTCGGCTAAAGCGCCGCGGAAGGGCGGCGGATCCCACCGATCCGCCGCGCTTCCGCGGCCGAGTTGCCGAGTCATGGACTCATCTTTCATGTGTGGGTCCCCTGTGATATTTGGGGTTTTCTGGAATATTTTAATTTTGCTCAGGTTTCCAGTTAACAGAGCAGATTTTGGAGCAATATTAAAGATGTTTAATCGATCGAAATTGTACAGTATTTGCATATTGGATTATATCTGTGATTGTTTAATGTGTTCGTAAACCTCCCCTAACTGCTAGTATGTCGGTTGGCAGGGGGTTGCACATTTCTGAAATGGTTATATCTGTTTGTGCATATAAACTGTATTGGACTGTTGTGGTGTTTAGCCGGGGTTTAGCAATGGGTTATTGTTTAATTCATTTGTTGTAAATGTAATTTGTTGTAATATTATTTTGCGGGGCACATCCAGGTTGCGGTTGTAGCCACCGCTGTATCATTTCATTTTACTGTTTTTGCTCCTAGGACTGACCCAAGGTGGGGTACACAGACTGCCGGGTGGGTAGTTTGCCGTACCCGTAGGGGTCGAGGGTGGGGTAACGGCTATTCATCACAACTGTGTAATCTGTCTTTTCTTGCAGGCTCAAAAGAAATACAGATTGCTTGCAAATCCAATATTGTTTATCTGTGTTCTGGAATGAATATCATTGCATCAGACGAATGTAAAATATCTATATATATTGTGCTATTTAGACGTCACTTATGTTTTACACCCGCGCTAGCCCTGCCCCCGCTCTGTCGTTAGTTAAGTAACCTAACGGGTGATGACGGGACCCCGTGGCGAATGCGGATGGCATAAGAGGACGTTGTATTTTCGTTGTTTTCTGCAATGATAGGTTAATGATGGGACGCATTATCTATAATGCAAAGAAAAATAAACCAAAGTTTTAATCGTTGGAACAATTTAAAAGAAACCACTCGGTTATTTTTAAAACAGATATTTTTAAATGCGGAGCTTTAACCACTCCTTTTAAAAGCTATCAGGTTCCTTCGGTTATATCAAGTTCACTACGTTCACGGTTTCGCCAAAACCAGTCGTAGCCCTCCGTCATTTCATTTGGGTATTCAGTAGTATTCAAGCTATGCATTTTGGCCAAAGTCAAGGCATAGTGTTTGGTAGCTGCTGGGTTTTCATTTGTTGCATAAGATAGATGAGTTGGTTTGGGACAGTCGTATTACCATTTGACCAAAGTCAGGGGTATATACGGATGGGTTCAAATTGACAAGATAATGACGGGTGGAACTTGACATGTGACTTATGACACTTTGACCAAAGCCAAGGTTATAAGAGCATGGGGCAAAAACTTATATCGGGAATTTCTAAAGAAACTGAAATTTGCAAAGAGATGCATACCATTTTGAGTTTGATGAATGTTGGTAGCATTCCTACAACATTATCAGACGATGATATTTGGATCCCGATCCTACTGTGAGTATATGCTACTTATCAGGATATTCGTCGCTTAACGATCAATGCTATAAACCTAGTAGGTGTCCAGAAAAGTGTCAGCGGGGTTACGCCCCCAGAGAAAAGAGGTTATTTAATTAAGGAACTTCGCGAAAGCGTTGGAAAACCTCCCTCGAAGTACCGACACCAGCCTGGCTGAACGGTTAAGCAAGTATTGTACGGTGAGAATAGTCCTGGCTAATTCTTCTTTTATGGTTTGAGGAAGGATTCGAGAAACAGTGGGAGCCATCCAGTTTAGATAAACTAAAAACCACTCTAAACTAGAGCATCATGCTAAAGAGTTTTCTTCTCTCTCTCCTAATTGCAGCGACCCTGAAAATGACTGGACTTAAGTTACTTTTAGAGAAAATATACTGACGGGGCCAAACTATAAAGATTGGCTGCGGAATGTCAAAATGGCTTTGACCTATGACAAACTGGGGTACGTCCTCACCGCTACGGCACCTGCTGTCCCTGGTCCCAAATCCAGCAATGCGGATAAGGAAATCCGCAAAACCTGGGATTTAGATTGCGCGAGAGCCAAGTGCATCGTGCTTGCCTCGATGAACAATGAACATCAGAGGAGGCACGAGGATATGTCCCTAGATGGCATATTTCTCCATACAAAGGAACTTTATGGGGAGCAATCTCGTATAGCAAGATACGAGACCTCTAAGAACTTGTTTCGAGCGAGGTTGGCTGTCGGGTCATCGGTAGGTGAACATGTCCTAAAGATGATCGGCTATATAGAAGAGCTCGCAGACCTTGGGACGACTTTGGATAATGAGCTCTATACAGACCTTATTCTCCAGTCCCTTCCTCCCACCTACGCCCAGTTTATCCTCAACTTCAATCTTCAAGGAAAAGAAGTTGAACTTGCGGAACTCCTGAACATGTTAAGGAGTGCAGAGGGCACCTTGCAGAAGGCAAGGGAAACACCCGCTATGTTTGTTGGCGGTGCATCTTCTTCCGGGTCCAAGGCTAGGGCCAAAGGAAGGAAGAAGAAGGCCGCACCCAAATCTAGAGGAGGTGTTAGTAAGGTGAGAGGGAAGGGAAAGAAAAAGACTGCAGTACCGATAGTTGGCCAGGATGAGTGCTTCCATTGTCACAGGAAAGGGCACTGGAAGAAGGATTGCAAGGCGTGGAACGCCAAGAACCAGGAACCGAAGCAAGCTGTGGCTTCGACTTCAGGTGTGTTTGTAATTGAGAATTGTCTGTCGATCAACTCTACTTCCTGGGTATTAGATACCGGATCAGGATCTCATATTTGCAATTCATTGCAGGCACTGATAAACCGTAGAGTGCTGAAGGAAGGTGATATGATCCTCAGGGTTGCTAACGGAGCTAGCGTGGGAGCTGCGTCCGTCGGGGATTATCACCTAGGATTGACGAGTGGACACATTTTGGTTTTACATAACTGTTATTTTGTACCCAGCTTAACGTGTAATATCATATCAGTTTCCTTGTTATCAAATAAAGGTTATGATTTCACGTTTGTAAGAGATGTTGTCAACATCCACCTTAATCATGGTTTGATTGGGTTCGGTACATTAAATAACGGCATATATGTTTTAAACCAACTCCAAATTTTCAATGCCCAGAACACACTAAAAAGAAAGTCTCCAGATTTAAATAAGGCTTTCTTATGGCATTGTAGACTGGGTCACATCAATGAGAGAAGGTTGACTAAGTTGCATAGAGAAGGATATTTGGACACGTTCGAATATCAAACTTATGACACTTGTCAATCTTGTCTCAAAGGAAAGATGGCAAAGACTCCATTTACTGGACAAGGAGTAAGAGCGAGCGAGCTCTTAGGACTCATACACAGTGATGTATGCGGTCCAATGTCTACACATGCGAGAGGTGGTTTTTCCTATTTCATTACTTTCACGGATGATTAATCGAGATACGGATTTATTTATCTGATGAAACATAAATCCGAAGCTTTTGAGAAATTCCAAGAGTATAAGAATGAAGTAGAAAACCAAACCGGCAAAAGTATCAAGACACTTAGATCTGATCGAGGTGGTGAATACTTGAGTGCCGAGTTCCTAGGTTACCTAAAAGAGAAAGGAATTCTCTCTCAGCTTACTCCTCCGTACACTCCACAGCATAACGGTGTATCGGAGAGACGGAATCGAACCCTATTGGATATGGTACGATCCATGATGAGTAATGCTGAGTTACCACGATCTTTCTGGGGTTATGCGCTAGAATCAGCGGCATATCTTCTGAACAGGGCTCCTACCAAGACTGTGCCTACCACTCCATATGAGATGTGGACTGGGAAGAAACCCCATCTTCAGCATATGAAGATTTGGGGATGTCCAGCTTTTGTTAAAAAGCAGCATGTGGACAAGCTCGAGGCACGATCAGTAAAATGTTTGTTTGTGGGATATCCAAAGAACTCCAAGGGATATTATTTCTATTACGCAGAGGAACAAAAGGTCTTTGTTTCTCGTAATGCCCATTTTCTGGAACATCTGTTTTTAGAAAAGGAATCAAGTGGGAGCGAAATAGAACTGGAAGAAATTCCAGAACCACAAACCAATACTGAAAGTTTGGTAGAACCGGAAGTTCAGGAAGAACAGGACATTCCCGCACCCCTCCGCAGGAGTAGTAGGCCGTCTCATCCGCCTGAGAGATACTACGGTTTTCTCATTGACGGGGATAGAGAGGATTGCATCATAGATGATGATGAACCTACTGACTTCCAGCAGGCCATCCAGAGCGGCGACTCGGTACGATGGCTAGATGCAATGCGGACCGAAATGGAGTCCATGTACACCAACAAAGTATGGACTTTGGACTTTGCTCCAGATGGGGTAAAACCCATAGGATGCAAATGGATCTTCAAGAAAAAGATTGGTGTAGATGGACAGGTGGAAACCTATAAGGCTAGACTTGTTGCAAAGGGTTTTCGTCAAAGACCTGGTTTGGACTATGACGAAACTTTTTCTCCAGTGGCTATGCTCAAATCCATTCGGGTCCTTCTTGCTATTGCTGCCTTCCATGATTATGAAATCTGGCAGATGGACGTAAAGACGGCTTTTCTGAATGGAAATTTAGAAGAGAGCGTCTATATGGATCAGCCAGAGGGTTTCAATCAGAGTGGGAGCAGCGGGAAAGTTTGCAAGCTGCTTAAGTCCATTTATGGACTAAAGCAGGCATCGCGGAGTTGGAACATCTGTTTTGATGAGACAGTCAAAGAATATGACTTTATCAAAAATCCAGATGAACCGTGCATATATAGTAAAGTTGTGGCCAGAAGTGTCGTATTCCTCGTCTTGTACGTGGATGACATTCTATTGATAGGAAATGACATTCCTATGCTACAATCTGTCAAAGGATTCTTGTCACACATGTTCTCCATGAAAGACCTGGGTGATGCCTCTTACATTCTGGGGATCCGGATCTATCGTGATAGATCCAAGAGGATGTTGGGACTTTCGCAGTCCAGGTATATCGACACTGTACTGAAAAGATTCAGTATGGAAGATTCTAAGCGCGGTAATCTGCCGGCTTGTCACGGAATCACCCTCTCCAAAGAGATGTCTCCCAAGACTGATTTGGAAAGGGAACGCATGTCTATTATACCCTACGCTTTTGCGGTAGGCTCTATAATGTATGCGATGTTGTGTACCAGACCAGATGTAGCTTACGCACTGAGCGTGGTAAGCCGGTATCAGTCAGACCCAGGGGAGAAACACTGGATAGCAGTAAAGAACATTCTCAAGTACCTGAGGAGGACTAAGGAGATGTTCTTGGTTTACGGCGGAAAAGACCTCAGGTTGGAGGCCTTTGCTGATTCCGGCTTCCAGAGTGATAAGGACGATTCCAAGTCCATGTCGGGTTATGTCTTTACCCTCAATGGAGGGGCGGTGTGCTGGAAGAGCTCCAAGCAGGACACCGTTGCCGACTCGACGATGGAAGCGGAGTATATAGCTGCTTGCGATGCCGCAAAAGAAGCAGTCTGGATGAAGAAGTTCCTAACAGAACTTCAGGTGGTTCCTACCATAGTTGATCCAATACCTCTGTATTGCGACAACAACGGAGCTATAGCTTTAGCGAAGGAACCAAGGTCCCATCAGAAGTCCAGACACATCTTGAGGCGGTATCACCTGATCAGGGAGATCATTGATCGTCAGGAGATCGAGGTTCGGAGAGTTGCTTCAGAAGAGAACATTGCTGATCCATTCACGAAGGCCCTTCCTCAGATTCAGTTCGAGAAGCTACTCGAGATCATTGGTCTACGATATGCCAGTACATGGCCCTAGTGCAAGTGGGAGATTGTTAGTGTTTATGCCCTAGAAGGCCATTACTGTATCATACTAGTTTGTATATTACTTAATGGAAGCTTGGGATATTCACATGTATATAACAGTCTTGCTAAACATGGTAGTATGCTACTTGGTTTTTCTATCTTAATATGTGAGTGTACGTATTGATAGAGCTCTTAGGATCTTGCTTGTCTACCAGCGTTGTGATGGCAGTCACACTAGTGGGGGCTGGGTAGTCTACAAGCACATCCTTATTCAGGTCCCTGGTCGTTGGATTATCGAGACAGAGCATCGATACTCCGGAGTAGACTGGTGTGTACGCTTCTCATCCCAGTTGGGGAGATGGTCTGTCCCACAGCCGTCAGTACGTCGTACTGGAGATAGTATACAGGTGCTCGTTAGGTTACGGGTACACCGGACAGGACTCACAGGGAACTGTTGGTTGGTTTGATACCAGTCGTCAGTGAACAGTTCCCAGGTGACATGAGTACAGCGTAGTCCGCAGACTTGACACTGCTATTTCGCCTCGAGTGTGTCCCACTGTTCTTAGATTGCTACCCTACCACGGCTCAAAGGAGTCGTGCAAACAGGTAGCAGTTGGGTGCAGTCCCGAGCACTTGGAGGCAGTGGCGGTTAGACAGGATTCGTCCCTCCCGGTATTGGGAGTAGATATCGTGCTGTGTCAGAGAGCCATTACGCAAAGTCCCTGGCCAGGGCAAGCGAGATTTGCTGGTAGGTTCCAGTAGTTTCTCAGGGTGTAATGGGCTTCCCTCCGACACGACTTATACCGCTATTAGGGGACTGACGCTTGCCGCCCCCCTAGGCCCGATATGCGATAGTCTTGGACGAACGGACCGGACTGTATGGAGATTGTCACATCAGACTCAGTAGGAGTTCGGATGGGTTTTCTCATCGGCCTTCTTATCGACAACTACCTGGGGACCGTTACGTACAGCTAGTGCCGCTTGCGGTCTGTGGTTAAACCCACTGCCAGCGTAGTAGTCGAGTCTCTAGAGTCCCACACAGAGAGTTTCCTACTCCAGGCGAAACGATATAGAGGTTGCATAGTTTTGCGACAAAGGGTTCGGACGCATACGTGCGTTTACGCGCGTACGACTTTCGGACAGTTTTTACCAGTCGGCTTTGGTTTAAGCCAGTTACTGGTATCCGGTTATTGGATTTATACAGTCTAAAGTTTTTCCGTATTTTTACGGATCGGAGGGGCGTTCTCGTAATTGTACGAGAAGTTTCTAGAAGGTGGTGACTAAGGAGGGTTATGTGTCATATTCATTGAATGAGTTATATGAGTCATGGTGGTGATTCATTCATTTCATTAATGCACATTTATTGCTTAATGACTCATGCTAATGAATCACCACTAGATATTTCATGAAGCATGATTATTCATCTCATCTTATTCTTTTCTTATTATTAGATAATGCTTCATATATGATATGATACTCATAACTTATTCAACATAATATTATCTCACATTCTCTCTCCTCAAGCTCTCATCTTCAAACCCTAATCCTTAATCCTCATGTGTTGAGATCAAAGGATTAGTTAGACTTAAACATCCATTACCTTCACTCTATATCATCCTTTCTTCTTTGATTAGCAATCAAAGTAGATTAGTTAGCTCAAGTTAGAGGTGTAGCTTGGTGTTTTGCTCTCGGGTGGATCGTCTACTACCTAGAGAAGGTCGAGGAGAACAAAGGAAGACACAAAGACGAAGGACCGGTTTCGATAGGTATAATCCCTAAGCATAGTAGTTTAGAACAACTATATGTTTGGTTAGTTATCGTTTAGCTTCGATTTAAGCGGTTAGTCGATGTTCGTTCTTTAAACATGATCGATTTTGAAAATTCCGCCTCCCCACAAGTACTGGGGTGAAGTACATCGACTTACATTTTTAACACGTCAATTTCCCTACCATTTGCACTCATCTAGAGGTGTTCGGTATGAATATAACACATATTAGCAAAACGGCTGTAAAATACCAAATAACATGTGTTATGTATTATAACCGACATTTTGAGGGAAATTGAGTGTTTATCATTGCATGCATCATCTGTGTATAGCGCAACACTTGTCTTGAGAATCTGTGTGCAGGAAATTCCAGGAAAAGAGCCGAAACTGTCAAAAGTGCTGATAAACATGCGCCAAGTCCAAGACTTGAGATCTGGCAGTGAACAAGAAAGAATTATGAGATTCCACATATCAGAAAAATACCATGAGGCCAATATCAAGCAACCATAGAATTTCCATGCACAGAGGCCTCCAATGGGCCGCGGATCCGCGGCCAAAGGCCCATTCCCGCGGCGGATCCGCTGCCACATTGCCACGTCATCAGCACAACTTTGCTTCAGAATTCTTCTCTCAAGGCCTACACCTCTTCGAGCCATTCCAAATTCCAGAGATCTCTAGAAGCTTCTATCCGAACAGCAAAGCATTTTGTTCAAGCTAAACACTTCCAAGCTTCCAAAGCAAGCTACATAACTACCTAAACCTAGAAGCTTCTCCCTAACCTCTAAGCTTATGAAGGAAGCTAACCCTAACTAACTAACTCTAGAACCTTCTACCTAACTACCAAGCTTACAAGGGAAGCTAAACTAAACCTAGCTTCTAAAGGAAGCTAATCCCAATCCTAAGGCTATTAAAAGGAACCCTAAGGCTTCACTCTCAAGGTTGTTGATCCTTCTATCAATTCCCAACACAAGTTGAGTGACACAACTTGTAACCCTAACCCTAATCCTATCACCAAAATCAAATTCAAGATCTCCGAGTACAATTCAAGCAAGAAGCCTTCAACCTTTTAGAAACGAAGCCGATCTTCATCCGAGCAAGTGGTCCAAGACGATCCGCGACTCACGAAGACGTGCGAAGCCAAATCGACAATCGAGTTCTTTCCTCATTGTAGATTTTGAGAGAATTGTAACAAAATTGTTGATAAATAAAAGGTGAAATTCTTTATCTTTCTTACTTTTATATTTGAGCATCATGATTAGATCTCGATTCTTGATTGTGTTCTTTGATATGATGTTTGAGTAAAAACTCCGCTCGTGAAGGAGTCGACAGAATCAATAGATGATGATGTTACAAATCTTGAAACGATTCTTAATTCCTAAATTTTGTAAACTCTTGTAAATTGAAACATCGGCAACCTAGTTTCGAGCGATGCTTTCTTGAATGTTTTCACTCTTAATTAGCGATCCACGATCGATGCTTGAATTTACTAGAGGCTAGAGTGTGAATGAAATCAACGAAAGGACAAGGGATAGATGATAAAACCCTAGTTTCCGCAAGAAATCTCTAATTCTCGTTGATCGTCATCGATCTAGTATCAAATCATTAATGGATAAGAAAACGTAATCACTAGTTTTCATCACGTCTATAGATTCGATCGATTCCTACGAGCCTCACTTCGATTCTTGAAACCTAATTCGATTGGAAATCATCAATTCTTGATTCTTGATTCTTGATTTTAATGTTTTCTTGCTATTAGGTCTAGATTTTAATAATTCTTGAAAGTCACTTTTAAATCTTGAATTGAATTGTCTTTTCTTTTCTCTTTAATTTTCGTCTCAACTAATTCAATTACAAGCAAATCTCATTTTTTCTGTGGACGATCCGCACTCGCTAACGAACCTACAATTGACACCGTTATTGATTGCGGTTTACAAATTTCTTTGGTTGTGATTTCTTTACACATTTTCAAAACACGACACACGAAGAATCGTTCAATCAGTCATATTTGATAATGTGATATACAGATGAACGATATTAGTCGGTGGTGGAGATTCACAAAGGATGTTGTTGGTGGCAGTCGATAGTGGATGATTTTCAAGCACGTGATATCCTCGACAGGTGATGGACGACGGCGGTCATCGATGGAGGGTTGCTGGCAATGATCTACCATAGTTAGGTCCTGGTGATAGTTGTCGATGGGCGGCCATAGTCAACATTCGTTGGCGGACGGCGATGGTCGTCCATTGGTGGTAGCGGCCTGGTGATGGAGTCAGTCGGTCAACGGGAAAAGGTTGTCGGTTGCAGGTAGCAGTTGTTCGAGGGGGGTTGCCGATGATGATCGTTAGTGGCCAGTTGTCGACGACGATCGGCGGGGTTATGGAGGCTCTCAGTTGGCGACAACATGCATACCGGAGGGTAATTGTCGTATATGAAAATCAAGAAAATAAAAATTGTTATAATTTTCCCATGCAAAACAAAACATTTCAAACTAGAAAATTCTAAATAACATAAAATTTGTGGTTTTGTCATCAAGGTTATATAGCACAAAAAATTTCCAGAAGTAAAGAAAATAGAAAACTATGGCATTTTGCCTGCTTTTGTAGGCTATATATGTAAAAAATAGAGGAAATAAATAAATATTTAAAAAGTAGCAGCTCGTACTCGATTTACTTAGGAGTATGCAAAATATTGGAATACCCAAAAAGAAATTTATGACATCTTACCGAATTTTATCGATTATACAGCACACGAAATATCGATCGTTATAGAAAACAAAATTTGCCATCAATATTCATTTACTTACGAGGTATAACATGCAAAATATCTCGGAACTCTGTGTGTGAGCTATATGGGACACAAAAAGCATCAACGATTTTAAGTAAATAGAAAATTTGGAATTCTGTGGTGATAAATTCTCTTGGTTGTGGGTTATGATATGCAAAATTCGAAAAGCGAAGAAAGTAAAAAATTATAATACTTTGCCTACTTTCATGGATCGCACACGATATATTGATATGGACGATCTCTACGCTCACTAATAAGTTCCACATGACTGCAAAGTGCAAACTTGTATTGCGGCATAGGTCCAGAGATATAGCGATTGTTAATATTCTTCTGTAGGATTGTGAAGAAAAATAAAAATAAATTTCAGTTATAAATATCATAAATACAATTAACATGAACATTTTTTTGTCCGGATCATTAATTATTAAGAGGCATCGCTATAAGAAGGTACTTATTTGAAGTTGAAACGTTCAAAAGAAACATGACCTTTCTGGCGAATGGTGTTTAATGAAAAACGGCGTACATCGGTGACTTATTCATTTTCAAAGTATGCTACAAAGCGAGAGTGAAATTTTTTCTAGGAATACAGGTACAACATGCTCTGCTTTTATTCATTTTGTCGCCTGGCCATCTGAAAAGCCTTTCGTGAATTTACATACATGGAGGCAAATTGATAAGGCAGATGACATGATTAATGTACACCTAGCTCAATTAGCACCTACAACCGACGACCTCTTGCAATGAAGCACTGCTTCGTAAATTGAACTCTCCTCGCCCGTAGGAGCCACGGCGTTTCGACCGCTCCATTGGGTGCCCGTCATTGGAGAAGTTCTCACGGGTTTGGGAGATATCAACCTCACTCTCTTCAGCTTCTTGCACAAGGGCATGAGGAAGCAAAAGTACTTTCTAAGAAAAGGGACCTTGAGTTTGCTGCTGCTGCTGCTGCTGCTCGAGACAGGCGTGCTTGGAACTGAATGGAAGAGGGGAGACGACTCGGACAACAACAATATCCGGCTTTGAGTATACTGATTGCTCCGAGAGTGATGACGTGGTTCACAGGTCAATGAGTCGACCAAGGAGAGGGATCGCCTAAGAAATGAGTCGGGAGACTCAGAGTCGACGACACTTGATTCAGTACTAGTCCCTTTCACGAGGTGGAGCGGCAGAAGAAGGCCATTGGAAAATATTTTGTCTGCATGGACGAGCTGCTCCGCCGAAGAATGGCGGGAGGATGGGAGGCCGAAATCAAACTCATGGTATCCATCGGTTGCTGAGGCATCGGCCCGATGCAAGGATGACATCAGACCGGAACCATCACATCCTAGAGAGTTAGCCGTAGTGCTAGCAGCAGTTGTTAGCCAACCATAAGAGAAGCTTTCATTGGCGAGCTGATGTAACGTCTCCATGGAAGGCATGCAGCAGGTCGTCCTAATTAAGAATAGAATTAATTAGGAGTTTTGGTGGTGAAGAGGAGGATCGAGTACCCGTAAGAGGCGCAGAAAGAAAGAGCAAGCAAGAAGGCTTTTGATGAATTTGCTCAAGAAAGGAATCGTGTGTGTGTGTCTATATATATATATATAGAGAGAGAGAGAGAGAGAGAGAATAATGGAGAAAAGATGCCATAGGAGGGAATTCCCTCCTATTGCGTCGGAAAAATACCCCCTCCACCAATTTTTCCGACGATCGGCCCTCATCATCTTCATCGTCATCGTCTAAGATGTGCGTACACCAAATTTCATGTGATTCCACAACTTTTTCACCGTTGATTTAGTGGGTTCAAAATTAACGGTTTACCGACAATAAAACTTTTTACATTGCTAAATCAACGGTGAAAAAGTTGTAGAATCACATGAAATTTGGTGTACGCACATCTTAGATGATGACGATGAAGATGATGGGGGCCGATCGTCGGAAAAATTGGTGGAGGGGGTATTTTTTCGACGCCATAGGAGGGAATTCCCTCCTATGGCCTCTTTCCTCCATTATTCTCATATATATATATATATATATATATATATATATATATATATATATATATATATATATATATATATATATATATATATATATATATATATATATATATTTATATATATATATATATATATATATATATATACACACACACACATTCATTGCTTGGGCTCAATTTGGTTGGTTCTTAACTTGGCATCAGGGTCCCCATATGGGCGGGCAGGCACAAAGAAACGTACGCCTCCTATTCCTGTCGACAAAAGGACACCGGGAGATAAAAGGCTTATCAAAACAGTTTGGGGTGAAAATCAGCCAGACAACAAAGAGAACAAATATTGGAAGAACATGGATACATATATAGAACATTTAGCTTTCCTTGTTCCCTTTGTCTCACCTCCTCCCATGTGACCAATTGGCTCCCATCCTTCACAGCACGCCATATCGGCCAAAAATACCATGGCAGCTAGCATTAGACGATTCTATCAACTTTTCGACCGGGGCCTGGCCCTTTGTTATCCATGTTCACACATTTCGATCGATTTCGTACCCGTTGTGTCCAGAATTACAATTTTGGTGGTGACTCTATCTCTCACGGGCCAAAAAACTTCACATGCGTGGGGCGCAATACTGCAATTAATGCAAAATTATTATTTACAATTCCACTACGAGCGGTTGACTAACCTGTCATTGTGAAGTCGCTCCCAAAGACGTATCCATGTAAAGAGATGCAAAATTCATTTGAATGAGATGTATTCAAGATTAAGCATGTATGCATGGTAAAGTTTGTCTTGGATAGTATACTTGTTAACTTTGTCTATTCAATATCATCTTAAAACTTGATAAAGAATCGACCATGCAAAAGCCCAGTCGATATAGAAAACAACATATTGATATTTATCTACACACGCACATGCTCATAGTTCTCAATAATATGCCCTTTAGAAAGTGAGGTAAAATACATGGGAGACGAGCAAGCCGCTGCAGAGAAGCCATCTCGCAAAGGCGTCATTAACGGCAGCTGCACGATAGGGTGGCGACTGAGTTGTGGGAGACCCATGATAATTGAGAGATATTCTTTGTTTTGGTAAAGTAACTAGGTCATCCTCACTCTAGTTAACCTTTCTTCTTCTTCTTTTTCTTCCTTTTTTGGGGACTTTTCTATATTCTTACTGAAGTATAAAGCTAGCAAGTAGTGGTGAAAATAACAGGAGACCTGAATTTAATTTAAATTTTTTTTAACTAAATACATTGCTTCAGGCACACACCTCAGATCATTCGCCTAAGCGCCTGTGGCACTTGCTTGCTAGTATAAGGCGTATAAGGCGCTCGCCTGCTCGCCTATGGAGCAAGAGGTGCTCATCTCAGCCAGATCACCATGCACATCCTTCAGGCACTAGTACTAGCGGCTTGGTGCACCTTGCCTAGGTGTCTGAGGCGCCAGGGAGAGAACTTTAAAACACTAAAAAGAATTTAACAAAAATATATTATAAAAAAGATTTGCATTCTAGATGGCATACAAAAAATATGGTGAGCATCACAGAACACAGAACGACACAAGGCACAAATACCAATTTTATACGAGCATTTTCGTACTAAAATTATGATGAGGGTTGAGGGATATCTAATAGGGTCCCGTAGACCGAAGGCATTTGGACCAAAACCTGGACTCCTGCGCAGCGGTTATTTTTAATTTAAATAAACATGAATTTAATATGAGCCCGGTGGGAATCGAACCTGAGTTTCTCTAATACCATGTGAAATGTAGGATTGCATCTGGATCGGATACGGATCGGATATGGGAATCATCATATCCATATCCGCTTTCTCGTTTCGGATACGGATACAGATATGGACTGGTAATAAATATTCATATCCGTATCCGGAAAAAACTGATACGGATATGAAACGGATATTAAAGAGACAGATACTGATACAGATCAGATGTTTATATAAATAACATGTAATATAAAAATATATATAAATGTGAAGCAGAAATGTGTATGCGATCGATATATTTTATTAAATGCTTATTTAATATGCCTTAAAAATTATTTGATTGAGACAAATTTACATGAAAATGAATAATATATGGATAAACAAATATGCTAACAATGCACTTAATATAATTACCGTATTTTAAAACAATTTTATAAAAAATTTAATGGAACAATATGTCATAATATTCTTTTAAATGCATAGCATATAAAATAATTACAAAAATGTGTGGTTTAAATAGGCATTTTAAGCAAAAAAAAAATAATATAAAAAGATATATTTTCTTTTATTTTTTTGCGGATATCCGGATCCGTATCCGGATTCACATATCCGTATCCGGATAATTTTGTTAAAACCGTATCCGTATGCGTATCTGAAAGAATATTTAAATATATCTCTGTATCCGTATCCGGCCGGGTGTCAAAATCCGTATCTGGATCCGGATGCAACCCTAGAAATGGCCCTTCAACTGCACCAAAGCTCCAAAGTTACGATGCGGGTTGAGGGATTTAGTTGTATATTCTAACACTCTCGGATCCAAACTAATGGCTAAAAACCGCAATTTAAGACCATCCAAGATTGTCTCTGTTGAGGTCGAAAATTGTACCCCGGTTGACCAAGTCAAAGTCAAGGTCAACCCCAAGTCAGGTGGGCCCAAGCCCAGATCAAGTGGGCTCATGCCCGAGTCGAGCCCGAACATGAAGCGGTCGGCCTTCCCCATGCTGAAATAAAAAAATCATGTAATAAATAATTTTTATGTAATTTTTTATGCATGAATGTAAGCAAAATGGGCATAAATCCAAATTTTTGTAAAGCCCATAGTTTATGTGCAAAAGAAATGAGCACATGAGGCATGTGATGAGCAAAATGCCATTTTGTAAAGCCCAAGGGGCTATGTATAAATTTGTAAGCCTATAAAAAGGAAACATGATGATGAAATGAATGACCAAGAATTCATTCTTTCAAACTCTAGGATTTGTGCCTCCTCCTCTTTGCTCAAGATTCTAAACCTTCTTCCTCTTTTGAATTAAATTAAGAGTTTTACTCTTTCTTTTCCAAAACTAAATAGTTTTTCACCACAAAACCCATAAAGGGAGGCTTAGATCTTTCATTAGATCTCAAAATGAGGAGATTTTTAAAATCTCACCCCTCTTGTTCTCCAAGATCCGGCCAACAAAGAGGAGGAAGGAGACCCATCTCCGAAATCCCACTTTGGAAAAGATCCAAGGATCAAGAGAAGATCCCAGGCTTAAGAGAGAAGAATCTCTGAAGATTTTTAGGGAATTTAACTCCAAGACCCAAATCCTCAAAGGAGTTTAACTCCTAATCCGGATCTTTTGGAGTTTAACTCTACTCAAAATCCTCTTTTGGAGTTTAACTCCTATTTCTGGGAGTAAAAACCCCTTCCTTTCGCTAGCGGCACGTGAGGCGCTAGCGCCGGCGCCCACATGCCGGGCACGTGAGGCGCTAGCGTCCAAAGCACCAGCGCCCGAGCACCCACGTGCCGGACACGTGAGGCGCTAGCTCCCAAAGCGCGAGCGCAAGCGCCCAACGCCAGCGTGCTAGGCACATGAGGCGCTGGCGCTCACACGTCCTTTAGACGCCATTTTCCCCTCATTTTGCATGTACTCCACACTAAAAATGCCTCCCCCGTTAGAAAAAATTTCTGACGGGGCGCTACCCCGCAAGGGGGCTGCTAGCCTCCTTGACCCCCAGCCCGCTATCCGGGTAGCGGGACCCCTGTAAAAACTATGCGGGGCCCCCGATATATCCAAAACCCCTTCAAAACACAACACTGCACATTGAGTTTGCATGAACTGTTGACCCGTCAATCGGAGGTTCTCTCGCTCCAAAGGCGAGGGGAAATTAACAGCAGCTTAGTCCGCGGCTACTGGAGATTCGGATCCCCAGAATCAATAAACCCCAGCCTACCCTAGGAAGGGGGAATTTGTAATGCGTCTGACAAGAGCGCGCGTATTCTCATCTCAATGGGGTGACGAAAAACACCCTACAGATTCTGGCACGCCCGGTGGGACCGATCTCTCCTCCCATATTTCGGGTTAAACGTTCGTGCGAACTCAATCAATATATATATCGATTGCATGTACTGAAATCATGCTTCTTTGTGCAGGTTAAAAAATTTCAAATTGCAATCTCTGGAAGCAACAAAATGTCTCTAAGGATCAGCTCAGCTCTTGACGCAGCTCCCATCTCCTACACGATGAAGATGGACGCCTGGACGGTCCTCCCGGCCAGTCTCGGGCGATAATGGGAGGATCCGCAGCTACCATTTGGCTCTATTATGTTCGTGTCAGCTAACGCCATCCCAGCTCCTCAAGCTCCGGTAACAGACAAACCGGTCTCAAAAGGGAAAAGGTCGAATGTCATGGTCGCGAGGGCACCTCAGCCCAAGCACAAATCCGTTTCCGAACGACTCTCCATCACTCCAACTGGGGGCAAGGACATCAACGTCAACGAAGCAACGGGGCATCTCGGGCAAGCTCCAACGGTACTCTCGACAACTGCTCGATCGGGTATCTTCATTAAGCTCCCTATCAATCGACTCACGGTGGCTTCCTAGAAAACGGATGCCTGCCAAGCCCTCAAAATCGAGAAGCTAAGGCAGAAAAAGCTCAGATACAGAGCCAACAAAAGGGCTAGGGCTTCTGCTGATTTGAACATCGTAGGGTTCCAAGAACGAGATTACCCAGCAACGACAGTTGAAACGGCTGTAAATCTCGCTAACTCTTTTGAACCGATGAAATTAGTTCAGAAGAATACCATGACCGCAAAGGTCAAGAAAGCTGTGATCCGGACAGCGCCGCCCAAGGACCCAGCTGGGCCAACCGTCTTCTGTCGCCTGTCCTTCCCAAAAGATGAAGGGCCGCGACGATGGTCCGAAAAATCAGCCGCCAAAGATAAAGAGAAGGCTGGGTATGTGGTCCACACTGTCTACATGATCGGACATGAAGAAACGAACCATCCTCTTCTTCATAACCATGGTGTAGGGTTCCTAGGCACACTCAAGAGGTTCCACAAGGCATCAACCATGCCAAACAAAAATTTTCCGGTGCCGAGAAACCCTAATATAGATCGTTAACTAGAAGTAAAGGCGAAAAGCTAGCAAGTAAACAACTTTATTGCTAAGTGAAAGGGATTACAACCTTTGCCGATCCGGTCCTCCACTTCTTTAGCTCCGTGTTGACGTCCCTCCGCTGCGATCATTAGATCCCGGACTCTCGCGATGGTTTCGTTGGAGAAATGATCGGGCTAGGTCATTGACTTCGAGGCCGAAGATGATCTACGTCGGGGAGACTCAAACTCAAGCTATTCCTTCACTTGGTCAAAAACTTTGTGAAGAGAACACCCTATACTACATGGAAAGTGGTAGAGGATGAAGAAATAGAAAGTGGGTTCACTTTAGAATTGGATTTCTCACTCTTTTTCTCATGGCACCATTGGACCTCTCAAGCTTTTGTGAGCTTGATGAAGATAAAGAAGAAGAAGGAATCATATGAATTAAAAGAATAATATGAATACTTATCCTTTTAATCATGGCACCATGGTTGAGTTAAGCCCTCATGCTTAACTCATGTAGAGAATTAACCATAGCATTAGGTTAAGGGTTGGGTTAGCTAATATCTTAAACAAATGACAAAGAGAGATGACTTTGTCAATGTTTATCAAGCTTCATGAAGCTTGATAACTTTGACCAAAGTCACACTCTTTTGTTATTTGTTTAGGAAAATAGTAAACCCTAATCTAACCTTGATATGGTTCAAGTCTTATACACACAACTTGTTTGTATCATCAAGCATGATACAAACATGTACACTTGCATATATCACATATAAACAATGTGCACATTCAAGTGAGAAAATCAATCTTAAATGAACCAATACTAGTTAATGTAAAGTAATATATCAAATATATAATTATACATTAAATCAACACTTGATTTAACGATCCGGTCATATCGCATTTAACCGACTAATATCAATAGTAACAACTTATCGAATCAACACTTGATCCGATAACCCGGCTATATCGCATACAACCGATCAATGTCACAAATCGCGAGAATAGAATACAGTATCACATACTGGTATTATTCTCGGTCCCGCACATATCTCATATGCGCTCCTATTTCGTTTCGCTTGAGCCAGGAAACCCCTGTGTAGGACCCTAAAGACTCGTCAATACGTCGGTAGCAGGTGATGATCATATCAAACACCCATAAGCCGCAAGCGGTCTGCTAAACGTAACGGCCACCCGGATATTGAGCGATCAGAAGATCAACGAGCAAGCCCGCTCACACTCCTGTGAATCCAACGAGTAACACTACCGTACAGTCCGGTCTGTTCGTCTGATATGTCGCATATCTTGTCTAGGGGTGGTAAACGTCAGACCCCAATAACTCAATAAGTCGTGTCGATATGAGGCTCATAACGGGTCGAGAAACTACTGGTAACACTTACCAGTAAATCTCTAAAGCAGCCTTGGCCAAGGACTTCCTGTTATAGCTAATCGAGCACAGCGCAACATCAACTCCCTATACCGGGAGAGACGAAACCCCTCCTATCGCTCACTGCCTCCATGTGATTCGGGACTGTACCGAAAAACCACCATTTTGCACGCCCTCTTGGACGTGGTAAGGTGGAAATCAAAGCACAGTGGGAATCACACAAGACTCTATGACGATCTCGGGTCTACAGACTAACCTGCACCGGTGTCACCAGAGAACTGCCATCTGACGTAAGGTATAATACCATCTGGGAGTTCTCGGCGAGTCCGTCCAGTGTACCCAGTCTCCACTGAGCACCCGTATATCATCTCTGATGTCAAACACCAATGGATATGGGATCATCCATCGCCCATCTATATGGGTCGAGAAGCTACACGCTAGTCTACTCTGGTATATCGATGCCCCGTCTCGATACACCCACGACTAGGGACCTTGAAGGATATACTTATGGACTACCATGTCCCCACTAGTATGATCCGCATCATAGTCCAGGTAGTCAAGTACACATCCTAAGGCTTTACCAACATGTAACAGAGAGACAATCAGTGTGCACGTTAAGGTAAAGAGTAACCAGATAGCATACTATCATATCGAGCAAGAAAATCATCCCTATATATGTCCAAGCATCCACTACAATATACATCCTATGTATAGTAATGGCCTCTAGGGCATACATATAACTAACAATCTCCCACTTGCACTAGGGCCATCTGATAGCAGTGGTTGTAGTATCTCATACTCAACCATCCCATAAAAGTCTCTCTCTGGGAAAATGCCTTTCTGAGTGGATCCGCCGTGTTTTCCTCTGAGTCTACTCTCCTAATCTCGATCCCCTAGAGATCAACCATCTCCACGATCAGGTGATACTGCCTAAGAATATGTCTGGATCACTGATGGGACGGACGTTCTTTGGCATAAGCCACAACTCCATTGTCATACAATGGGAGGAACGAAGTTTATCTCATGAACTAATATACACCCAGACTGCCTCTTTGGTAGCTTCTTTGGTAGCGATGTATCCAGCCTTTATCGTCTAGTATGCCACGGTATCTAGCTTGGAACTCTTCCAACATACCGTCCCTTTACTGAGGGTAAAGACAATGCCTGTGACTGACATTCAGTCATCCTTATCACTCTGGAACCTTTCCTGTGATTCTCCCCAGGATCGATTGATACCAACTCACTGCAACTAGTGAGTATCCTAACATCCAATTAGATCTATCTCATAGATCCAAAACCCAGGATTTAGTAGGTATCACTTTGATCCTATATGGAGAATCCTTGTGATAAGCGGAGATTGACCGAGCGTAGCATAGGAAACTCCTTCCCTATCAAGAGTATGTTATCCACGTACTCTACGAGGATCACCACCATACTCTCTACTACCTTTTTGTATATACAAGGTTCATCTACCATTTTGATGAAGTCAAACTCTTTGACTACCACATCAAAACAGACGTTCCAACTCCGCGATACCTGCTTTATCACATAAAACATTTTGCACACGTTTCCGCTGCTCCCACTGTCTACGAAGCCCTCTGACTGTGTACTTATAGACTCTCTCTTCTAAATCTTTATTTAGAAAAGCAGTCATGACACCCAACCGCCAGATATCGTAGTCATGGTATGTAGCCGTGGCAAGTAGGATCTGGATGGACTTAAGCATAGGTACTTAGAAAAGGTTTCATTATAATCCATACCTGGTCAATGATGCAAACCTTTAACAAGTCTAGCTTTGAAAGTCTTAACTTTTCCATGTACACCAAGTAATCTTCTCAAGATATACTTGCTCCTGATGGGGATTTAACCCTTCAGATAAAGCAACAAAAATCCATACTTTGTTGGTGTATAAGGATTCCATCTCAGATCGCTAAGCATCCAGCCATTCTTATAGAGTCCCACTCCTGATGGCCAGCTCGAAACTAGTTGGGTCATCATCTCATGATGCAATCCTCGCTCCCACTGTCATAGAGAAACCGAAGTATCTCTCAGGTGGGTGAGGAACCCTACTAGATCGGCGGAGAGACTGAGGTTCGTTGGTTGCTATTGAATCCTTTGGTTCTACCAAATCATCAGCTGCAGTTTGTATAGCTGGAACCGTTTCCAGTTCCACCTCATGACCAATAATTTCTTCACAAGAAATTCCCTTTCACAAAGGTGGCATGCTGAGAAACAAAACATTTTTGTTCCTCGGTTAGGTAGAAGATATTCCCTTGTGTATGCTTGGGATATCCAACAAACTTCCACAGATCTGACTTTGCCTCGAGCTTGTCCGGATTTTGCTTTTAGACATAGACCGGACAACCCCAAATCTTAACTGACTTAAGAGATGGGCTCTTCCCTTTCCATATCATATATGAAGTGGTAGGCAACTGATTTGATCGGAACCCTATTCAATAGGTATGCAACTTCATAAGTGCATAACTCCCTAAAAGGAAAATAGGAAACTCAGTAGTACTCATCATATAGCCCACCATATCACATAGGGTGTTATTGCTCCTCCCCGATATACCATCGTGCTATGGTGTATACGGAGGAGTAATGCTGAGAGAGAATCTCATTCTCCTTTAGAATAATCCAGGAATTCCGTGCTCAAGTATTCTCCTTCTTGATCACATCAAAGGACATAATAATTTTACCCGTATTTTGGTTCTCTACTTCTAACTTATATTCTATGAATATCTCAAAAGGTTCGGACTTGTGTTTCAACAGGAACATAGGTCTGAATCTCGAGAGATTATCAGAGAATGTAATGAAGTACAAAGAACCGGTCTTGGCATGTGTAGACAGGGGACCTTCATACATCAGCATGTATCAATCCCAAGAGTTCACTAACTATTTCTCTGTTTCCAATAAACAGAGCTATGGTCATCTTATCTCTGTGACATGACTGGCAAGTTTCACAAGATGTAAATTCAAACTAATTTAAATATGCATCTTAATGTAACTTCAGCTAGTCGGGTCGCATTGATATGACCTAGTCTACAATGCCTTAAGAAGGATTCGTTCATTTCTGAACTCTTCCTCTTGTGTGTGTTCTGTATACTAAGAACTGTGGTTTGATTTAGAACGTCAATGCTTTTAGATAAAGTGCCCGAACCGATCAACTCTTGATATAGGAAATGTTCAAAACATTATCCAATCAATACAAAATTATATCCTTCTTTACTAATAAAGAGACTGATATGATTTTGTATATCAGGTTTGGTATCTAATGACATTTGTTCAGAATCAATGTATTCAGGTAATACAGGGTGACAGTGACCAACAGACTTGGCTGCAACACTTGCACCGTTTTCTGCCTCATGAAACTTATCACCCGTTCTCAGTTCTCTACCTTTCTGTAGCCCTATGTAATAAATTACATATGCGGGATCCTGATCTGGTATCACATACCCAGGACGTAAAGGATACTGAGAAACAGTTCTCTGTAATGAACACACCCGAAGATGATGCATCGGCATGCACTTTCTTCGTTTGGGCGGCACGGGAATTCTGGTAATCCCCAATTTCCTGCTCTGTCTTATAACAATTATAAGTTGAAGCGGGACCAACGTTCCCCAGCTCAGTAT
Organism: Agapanthus africanus; assembly: GCA_030015575.1. Lineage (NCBI taxonomy): Eukaryota > Viridiplantae > Streptophyta > Magnoliopsida > Asparagales > Amaryllidaceae > Agapanthus > Agapanthus africanus. The sequence continues at coordinate 784,043,095 of CM057341.1, forward strand.
AACAAGCGGGTTCGGCCAATATATCCGTTTTATTATCTTGATTAAGGCGTGACATGGTCGCTACCAGGAGAGAGAGAAGAAAACACTCTGCGTGCGCTCTTGCAAGATCAGATTGGTTATTATTTTATCTAATCAGGATGGCTCCCACTGTTTTTATCAAATCCTCCTTCAAACCCTAAAAGGAAAGACTAGCCGGGATTAATTACACGCTGCAAGTTCGCCAATCTTTCAGCCAGGCCAGTGTCGGTACTTTGAAGGAGGTTCCCCATGCTTTCGCACGGACCTAATTAAAGTAAACCTCGTTTTCCCAGAGGCGTAACCCCGTTGACACCTTTCTAGACACCTACTTGATTGGCTAATTGTAATGTGTAAAACTCTCCCAGGAGTAACAATTACTCGCAGTGGGTATCGGGATCCGACTATCTCATAGAAGGCATACAATCTCATTGCAAATTTCAACACTTGAAATTCCCGATAATTTTTGCCCCGAACGATCTATGACCTTGACAAGGTCAACAAACCATAGACCGCAAGTCAAGTTCAACCCGTCATTTCTTGATTGAATCAAACCCACCCGCACGACCCTTGACAAGGTCAACAAGGCTGTACGACTACCCTAAAACAATCTGTATCATATGCATAAGCAGATAAATACTGGTCAGCTACCGCACACTGCGCCTTGACAAGGTCAACAAACGCAGCACGAATACTAAGCAGGACTTATCTGAAATGACGGAGGGCTACGACAGGTTTTTCTGAAAACCTATTACGTAATGAACTTGATATCGTTGTAGAATCAAATGATTTTGAAATGGAGTGTTTTTGAGGCTTTTCTAGTTTTGCTAAAGGGGTCACTCCCGGTGAAGGGATCGTCGGCCCTTTCCTCATCGAATAAGGTGCTGGATATATCATATATACCGCTGTGCAAAGCAAAAACTATAAAAGCAATCAAAAGACAAACCGAGGGTTGTAGCATCTGCCAGTTATTTCTAAAGGAGTCACTCCCGGTGAAGGGATCTCGGTCCTTTCCTTATCGAATAAGGTGTAGGATGTTCTACAAGGAACACCGCGATGCAAAGCAAGAACTGTAGCTACCTGTTTTTGAAAATTCGATTCCACAACATCTTAGGTTTCTTTTCTTTCATTAATCACATTAATGAAGTCCCATCATTTAAATCACCTAAACATCACAGATATATACGACGTACACTTATGCCATCCGCATTCGCCTCGATGTCCCCTCGTGCACCGTTAGGTTAGGTAACTAACGACAGAGCGGGGCAGGGCTAACGCGAGTGCAAAACATAAGTAATGTCTATATAATATATCATATATATCATATACAGTATTTATCACAGAACATCAAATGATCACATCACAGATATCGCAGCAGAAGAATCATATGAAATATTGGATATACTAGGACGTCCGTGTTTTCAATACGAGCCTGTATAAAACACGGATTCCACGGTCGCGATGAATAGCCAAACCTACACCCCTAGACCCCTACGAGAGCGGCAAGCAACCCTACCAATTCTAGAGTTAGGAGACCCGAACTCGACTCCTCGAGTTGGTCTCCCACTGGACTCTAGAACCCGGTTACTTGTGCTCTCCTCCTTAGGTCTATCCTAGTGCGGAAAAGTAAATAATATACAAATGGTGACATCAACCTCAACCCGGAAGTGTCCCAATAAAAGAATATTACATACAATAAATTTTACATGAATGAAAATGAAAACTCTTATCTCACATAAAACCCCCGGCTATTCAAAACGCGACGATCCAATATAACATATCCAGCAACACATAACATCACATGTCATCAACGTAAGTAAACATACGTATCCCAATTGTCGTTGACATATAGCAACGAAACCGGCGATATCATATATTACACTCACGGTCGCAGAAAAGAAAGTGTAAAACTACAACAGTTGGAATCCGCAACCCCTTTAGACATCGCATGCCTAACAAAATGAATTCCTTAGACATCGCATGCCTAACAATTATAAACCCCGCATTTTAGTCTCATTATCGAAAACTCTTTTCAATATCAAGTCGAGCAATTCAGCAAGATTCCCGACATCCTGATCGAATGCTCGTCGCAAACTTTAGCAGGCAGCCGCACCCCCGATGCATCGACGAAGTGCACCAAGGCGGAACACCGCTGCCGCGAGCACCCGAACGGATGCTTTTTGGCGACAGGGTTCTCCTATGGTCACTTGGTCGGGGCTATGGGGTGTGTCTTTCTATTAAGTTTACCCGGCGAGTATCCGCGTACGCTACGTGATTGCGACGGACTTTTGATCACATCAAAATCCCGTGGGAACCGATCAAGTGAGACTAAAGTGCTATATTTATAACATTCAAATCAGTTATCTCATAACTGTTTGTGGATTCCAAATATTGTATCAAATTCCAGATAAATAGAAAATGTTAAACTTTCCGATCGAACAATCAAACACCCAAGTTTTCCCGAAACAGCTCAACTCTTGAAATAAGTTCAAAAACATCCACTTCATGCCACAGTACCAACGGTCCAGCCGTAGAAGGGTCAAGCCAACGCCTCATATGTGGCACGCCGTACTGCCCCAAATCCTAAGGTTCAAAGGGCAGTTCAAGACGGTCACATAATCGAGTTAAGGTTTGTTGTCTTCTAGAGGGTCCATCGCGTTACTTGCACTACTTAGAACGTTATTAAACTACGGAAAAATCCAACACTTGGAAATTTCCCGGCAGGGGAAAAATTGGGTATTTATATCCGGTCGAACTTTTTAACATATTCTAAAAGTATCCGGAAAAACACAAACGAGGTTAAAATATCCGATCGAAACATCGAGTCCCAAAAACAACCCAGAAAACTCAACTCTTGAGTAAAGATTAAAATTACCCAGAAAACAGAGGCATTACATACGGGGATTACAGTGCAAAGAACGTGACAAGAGGCATCTACATGGCCGCGGAACCGCCGCAAATGCCAGGGTGGGGCCGCGGTTCCGCGGCGCTTTAGATGACTCAGGGACAACTGCTTCACAGTAACCCTTAGAAAACCCTGCTTAATTTTCTGCATATTTTTAATTCACAAAAATCCCAGTTTTGAAAAATTGTACAGAGAAGGGTTTTGGATTAGGGTTTCGGGTTCGATCGGACTTCTAACATCGTCTACACTTCGCCTAAAGCTCTAGCTAGGCTCTGATACCACTGTAGGGTTCCTAGGCACACTCAAGAGGTTCCACAAGGCATCAACCATGCCAAACAAAAATTTTCCGGTGCCGAGAAACCCTAATATAGATCGTTAACTAGAAGTAAAGGCGAAAAGCTAGCAAGTAAACAACTTTATTGCTAAGTGAAAGGGATTACAACCTTTGTAGATCCGGTCCTCCATTTCTTTAGCTCCGTGTTGACGTCCCTCCGCTGCGATCATTGGATCCCGGACTCTCGCGATCGTTTCGTCGGAGAAATGATCGGGCTAGGTCATTGACTTCGAAGCCGAAGATGATCTACGTCGGGGAGACTCAAACTCAAGCTATTCCTTCACTTGGTCAAAAACTTTGTGAAGAGAACACCCTATACTACATGGAAAGTGGTAGAGGATGAAGAAATAGGAAGTGGGTTCACTTTAGAATTGGATTTCTCACTCTTTTTCTCATGGCACCATTGGAGCTCTCAAGCTTTTGTGAGCTTGATGAAGATGAAGAAGAAGAAGGAATCATATGAATTAAAAGAATAATATGAATACTTATCCTTTTAATCATGGCACCATGGTTGAGTTAAGCCCTCATGCTTAACTCATGTAGAGAATTAACCATAGCATTAGGTTAAGGGTTGGGTTAGCTAATATCTTAAACAAATGACAAAGAGAGATGACTTTGTCAATGTTTATCAAGCTTCATGAAACTTGATAACTTTGACCAAAGTCACACTCTTTTGTTATTTGTTTAGGAAAATAGTAAACCCTAATCTAACCTTGATATGGTTCAAGTCTTATACACACAACTTGTTTGTATCATCAAGTATGATACAAACATGTACACTTGCATATATCACATATAAACAATGTGCACATTCAAGTGAGAAAATCAATCTTAAATGAACCAATACTAGTTAATGTAAAGTAATATATCAAATATATAATTATACATTAAATCAACACTTGATTTAACGATCCGGTCATATCGCATATAACCGACTAATATCAATAGTAACAACTTATCGAATCAACACTTGATCCGATAACCCGGCTATATCGCATACAACCGATCAATGTCACAAATCGCGAGAATAGAATACAGTATCACATACTGGTATTATTCTCGGTCCCGCACATATCTCATATGCGCTCCTATTTCGTTTCGCTTGAGCCAGGAAACCCCTGTGTAGGACCCTAAAGACTCGTCAATACGCCGGCAGCAGGTGATGATCATATCAAACACCCACAAGCCGCAAGCGGTCTGCTAAACGTAACGGCCACCCGGGTATTGAGCGATCAGAAGATCAATGAGCAAGCCCGCTCACACTCCTGTGAATCCAATGAGTAACACTACCGTACAGTCCGGTCTGTTCGTCTGATATGTCGCATATCTTGTCTAGGGGTGGTAAACGTCAGACCCCAATAACTCGATAAGTCATGTCGATATGAGGCTCATAACGGGTCGAGAAACTACTGGTAACACTTACCAGTAAATCTCTAAAGCAGCCTTGGCCAAGGACTTCCTGTTATAGCCAATCGAGCACAGCGCAACATCAACTCCCTATACCGGGAGAGACGAAACCCCTCCTATCGCTCACTGCCTTCGTGTGATTCGGGACTGTACCCAAAAACCACCGTTTTGCACGCCCTCTTGGACGTGGTAAGGTGGAAATCAAAGCACAGTGGGAATCACACAAGACTCTATGACGATCTCGGGTCTACAGACTAACTTGCACCAGTGTCACCAGAGAACTGCCATCTGACGTAAGGTATAATACCATCTGGGAGTTCTCGACGAGTCCGTCCAGTATACCCAGTCTCCACTGAGCACCCGTATATCATCTCTGATGTCAAACACCAATGGATATGGGATCATCTATCGCCCATCTATATGGGTCGAGAAGTTACACGCTAGTCTACTCTGGTATATCGATGCCCCGTCTCGATACACCAACGACTAGGGACCTTGAAGGATGTACTTATGGACTACCATGTCCCCACTAGTATGATCCGCATCATAGTCCAGGTAGTCAAGTACACATCCTAAGGGCTTTACCAACATGTAACAGAGAGACAATCAGTGTGCACGTTAAGGTAAAGAGTAACCAGATAGCATACTATCATATCGAGCAAGAAAGTCATCCCTATATATGTCCAAGCATCCACTACAATATACATCCTATGTATAGTAATGGCCTCTAGGGCATTCATATAACTAACAGATGATATGGTTGATGCTACCCAGCATCGGCTCGGTCTAAATGATGAAGAGCCCGCTCAGGCCGATAATCCAGAGGAGCCCGTGGTTCCTGCGGAATTGAGCTCAGGCAAGGATTACCCAGTTGTCATATCCAGAACTACAGAACAAGCATTATTCCGATAGCTTCAGAGGCAGCTTCAGGACAAGGATAAGAAGTTAGCCAAGGTACAGTCTAAGGTCGATGAACTAGCAAACGTCGCGGCAGATCTCGCGACCCAAGTCGCCCGATTGCAATTACAGCAGAATCAAATTTTGGTTCATGAGCCAGGGATTGATACCCGGGGGCAGCCAACTGATACCCCCTTCAGCCTAAGAGCGGAGCGCCTTCGCAAAAAACGGCCACGATCAGCCTCCAGTCCTTCCGATACATACACCGAAGGGGAATCACCTCTGAAAGAGAAACTGGATAAGGTCTATTCCTTCAAAAGGGATAAAGTCCACAAGATATTCAAGGACGCCCTAAGAAACGGCCTACAACTGCCAGAATCAAAGAGACCACAAGAAGCGAATATGACCGACGACCCAAAATATTGCCCCTATCACAGAGTGATAAGTCATGCCATTGAGGATTGTTTCGTCTTTAAAGATTGGGTCGAAAAGCAATACAAGACGGGAGAGATAGAACTATATAAATGCATGTTAGCAAACAGTCAAGCTACGACCGTCGATTTCATACAAATGGAGACCGAAGCCTTTCGGGAACCTGATTCTCTCAGAAATGTGCCATTATCTAAAAAGGGCGAACCAAAGACTGATCGGCCTCAAGGACCAGCATCAGTAAAGGCACCTACTCCAATGGAGAGAAAGAAGAAGGTATACTCCTTCAAGAGGGATGAAGTCTGCAAATTTTCGTGAACGCCTTGAACAACGGTCTGCAGCTGCCTGTTCCAAAGAGGCCACATGAAATGAACATGAACGGCAATCCCATATACTGCCCATATCATAGAATGGTGAGTCATACCATTGAATACTGCTATGTTTTCAAAGATTGGGTGGAGAACCAATACAAACTTCGGAAAGCCTCACAGTCATCAGATGTACCGACAAGCCACAGAGCTACGGTCATCAACACAACTCCGCCAAGATCAAAGTTCGAGTAGCTGGGATAAGCAAACTAACCACCACGTCGTTAAACTGGGAACGATGGACCACCACGTCATTAAACTGGGAATAATCGACCTCTAAGTCGTTAAACTGGGGATATAAAAATGTGTAAAAAAAGATTAAAAAAATAATAAATAAAAAAGCCGAAATGATGGGGCAACTCGCAATAAAAATCAACGAGTAAAAACAAACATGAAAAATAAAGCCGAAATGATGGGACAACCGCAAATAAATAAAGCCGAAATGATAGGGCAATCGCGACCTTCGTGATAAGAAAAGCTGAAATAATAGAGCAATCACGGTAAAAAAAAAAGGGGGGCGAATGATGAGTCGCCCCTGGTACCATATTCCAGTGCAGCGATACAGACGCCAACCAAAATTCAAATTCCCAATGGCGAATAATGAGTCGCTCCTGGTACCATATTCCAGTGCATCGATGCAGATGCCAACCAAAATCTTATTTCCCAAAATTCTCCCAGCCCTACGGTTGGTCCCCAAGTTGACTACCGTATACAATCCATGAGCTCAAATAATTCTCATCATACCCATGCCCCACCGCAATCACCAGTCCAGTGGCCGGTCTCCGCCCTTGGAATTATACTCCATCTGGAAAGACCCACTCATGTGTCCTCACGATGCATGGGGAGAACAAAACTTGCGAGATCCTTATGACTCGTAAGTAACACTTTCGTGGGATCCTTATGACTCACAAAGGAAAAACACACTTGAGGGTCCCCACGACTCCTAAGAAGAAAATGCACCTACGGGATCCTTACAACTCGTAGGGAGAAAATTCTTTTATGGGACCCTTACGACTCATAAAATTGAAAAGCCTTAGGTGATAGGGACCTAAATCTGTCTCCTAAACCATCGCTCCCCAACAGGAAAAGGCAAATGATGAATTTCTCCTGGCACCTGTGCTTCAGTGTTAGCAACGCTGATGCCGACCCCTACCCCAAAATTCCAAGCTTCTGATCCATAGACCCCTAAGTCTTTAAACTGGGAACAGATGATCTCTAAGTCGTTAAACTGGGAACAGACGATCCCTAAGTCGTTAAACTGGAAACGAGGGAGATCCCCTCATGGCGAATGATGAGTCGCTCCTGGTACCATATTCCAGTGTAGCGATGTAGACGCCAACCAAACCCTGAATGTCCCAACGGCGAATGATGAGTCGCTCCTGGTACCATATTCCAGTGCAGCGATGCAGACGCCAACAATATCCCGAAATTCTTCCGGCCCTACGGTCTGGATCATACATCCTACAAAACCGTATACAATCCACGGGCATAAAACGATCCCAATATCTCCTAAGGCTTACCGGCGAGACCACATTCAAAGTCCCACCAGTGATAAAGATTTCGAAAAAAAGAAGATGAAAACCCGAAAGGGCTCTGTGAGTAAAAACAGCAGGACAGCCCGCGAGTTTATGAAAACCCGAAAGGGCGTAAACTCATGAAAAAGAGATGAAATGCACACGCAAAGTGCTCTCGACTTTGTGAGGAGAAAATTCCCGCGTGGGATCCTTACGACTCACAAAGGAAAAACACACTTAGGAGTCCCCACGACTCCTAAAAAGAAATTACACCTACGAGATCCTTCCGACTCGTAGGGAGAAAATGCTTTTATGGGACCCTTACAGCTCATAAAATTGAAAAGTCTTAGGTGATAGGGATCTAAACCCGTCTCCTAAGCCATCGCTCCCCAACGGGCAAGGGCAAATGAGGAGTTGCTCCTGGCATTATTCCAGTGCAGCAATGCAGATTCCAAACAAAAACCAATTCCTAAATCCTTCCGGAGCAAATTATGAGTTGCTGTCAGGCCCCGCTTCCCAAAATACGGAATACGAGGGGTAGACAAGGCCAGCCATGCTCCTACGGTCAAGAAAATGTCCTACCGTAGTCACACTTCGACTTCTAGTTTTTTCATGGTAAACAGTAAATGATGCGCAGGTAATGCGAAATGCAGTAACTGAAAGAAACAATGTAAAGACTGACCTGAAGTGGAACAAACGAATGTAACTCGGAATGGCAAGTCAAGAAGTCTGTGATGCACGTCTAGTTCTGGTCCAGGCTAAATCTTCTCCTCACACTGAGCATGCATACTCAGGTCGTCAGAGCGACACAATAGCAACATAATATATATAAATCATGTGACAACTCTACAGTAGTAACCGATATGTGTAACAATAAATCAATGACAACATGGATATGAATATGCGGTAATCAATGCAGCGGAACAGTAAAAGCAGTAGAACAACATGCCACGAGTGTCAACACAGTATGTAAGGTATAACAATGTCAGTATCCCTATCAGTCTCTAAGTCTCACTGTACAGGTCACTAAGCCTATCGTCAGTCCAAGTGTGAGAGTCAACCACTCGTGAGTGTCCTCCACCCAAGGGCAAGGGACCACGGGCCCAACATGTAACATGTATATCACGGTGAATATCACATACCCTGTAAATCTCCACATACCCTGTAAATCTCCATATATCTCCCTAAATATATAAGCCGGCATGGGACTCCCGAGATTCTGTTGAACTCACACTTAAACTACCCCACACCCCGTGGTCTACATCAAACGCCAACCATAACCCTAAATACTCATCGATCCGTGACAAGTCTGCGCGAGAACTGGAGGCAGGACCTCCATCAAGCACGTCCCGACTAATACCTAAGGTAAATGGCAGTGTCTGGTGCCTTATCTGTGACACCCGTGCAAGAGCTTCCATAAGTGTCCCATACCACTTATAGTCACACGTACACGCATCCCACAGACGTCGACATTGCAATAGAATAATAGGGTCACTGATTGTGTACAAGTACGTATCACTTTCACTTATTCACGGATACACGAACACTGACGTACTTGCCACAATCATCACTAACATCTAACACTGGGTAAATGCACGATATCACTAGGTTATCAATGCAATGATATGGGTATGATATGATGCGTGAGCAGTATATAAGCATGATTAGGATGTTATGAAACAGTATTCTATCACTTGCACGATTTATCACGAAACGTGCGTGTATAGTTTAGTGAAACGATAAACAGGTAATAATTAGTATGTTCAGTTATCTATCCCTCTAATTTAGTTTCATGCCAATCGGGTTCCAGGATCACTAGTTATAACCATTTCATTTTAAGCGTTCACGGCTGGAAATCCGGTTTCAGAATCAGAAATCCGTTTCGCAACGCATTTTAATCCCAGTTGGGATCAGAATTTAGCGACGCTACAGTTGAATGGAATCTAGGGTTCTCAGTAAGGTTTTCAACGCAACAGACGGATCTTCAATCGCGTCTGTACGTCAGGGGATATACACTATTCAATACCAATATGTCAGTTTCTGGTTCTGTTGGGACTGTTATGTGTCCCGATCTTTTAAATTGCAGATTAAATAACAAATGATAACGAAACAGAATGAAACCACTTGTGTTGTCTAGCTAACAGGTTCACCTACAATAAACAGCGGAGTTCCGCAACCTAAGAGTTAAGGAAATCCTGTGGTACCCATTACGGAACAGCAAGCAACAACTGGAGTCGCTCTGGACTGCAGTCCAGAGTCGCACTCCGATCCAATTATCATCACAATTTAAGTACAGGAATACCAGGAAACCAGTATAGGGTTAAATTTCGTCGAGTCGGATTCGATTTGAGCCCTCGAACGCACCATTCTAGTATGTATATGATTTATGGTGAATTTAACGGTTTTCAGGTGCAAGAAAATTCCAGTTTTACGGTTAAACTTGAGGGTGGTTGTTTTAGTCGTTAACGGTCATAATATCCAACGAATTTCACACATTAGATTCACGGCCACACGGGCCAACTTATACCAGTTAGTTCCGTCAGATTAAATGATGTTGTCCTATGAGAACATGTATCGAACAGTTACATCGTAACATTTGGCAGAGATTAAAACATAGAATATACAAGATTATAATGTGTAATTATCATACTGTAGCATGTAGCAAGTAGAGAACTTGCCTGGACACGTCACGGGATTGTACAACAGAAGTGGTAAAGAACACACAGCAAGATTGGGCCTCGGCTCAATCTTGGCTCGGCCTCGGAGCTTGGGCTAGGCTAGGAGCTTGAGTATGGCAGCGATGGCTTGGTTACTAGGGTCTTGACGGCGAGGGTGGTGGTCGATGGAGAGAGTGTTAGAGAGAGAGAGAGAAATGAGAGAGAGAGAGAGAGAGTGAGAGAACTGAGAGAGAGAGAGAGAAAACTGAGAGAGAGATGTAGGCAGAGAGAGAGAGAGAAATGAGAGAGAGAACGTGAGAGAGGGAGAGAGATTGAGTGATGAGATGCAGGGGAGAAAGAGAGAATGAGAGAGAACAGAGGAAAGTGAGAAAGAGAGAGAGAGGATGAGGAAGAGAGAGAGAGAGATGCAGGGATGATGGCGAGGGTGATGATGATGGTGGTGCTCGGGTCGACGAGGCGACGCGGGACAGCAGAGGAGCTCGTCGGCGTGCAGTAGGTGGGGATCGAGATGAGTGCAGGGAACTCGTGTGTGCAGGGGCTCTGTGGAGGTGCCGGCGGCGATGGGTGCGAGGGTGGTCGGCTGCGGGGGAGCGAGGGTGGAGGATGGAGGGTAGCGACGGTGGTGGAAGAATGTCATGGCGGTGGTGATGGAGGGAGGTGGCCGGCAGTGGTGGCGGGGCGTGGGCGACCGTGGGCATGGGTTCGAGATGGGAGCGGAAGAAGAGAGAGGGAGAGAAGAGAGAGGGAGAGAAGAGTTTGAGAAGGTGATGGGGGCGCCGAGGTTAGAGAGGGGAGTGCGAGGGGTCGCGCGTCGTGGAGTAACGTCGCTGCGACGTAGGCGCGGGCGAGGAGGCGGATCGCGGGGAGCAGGGAGCGGGAAACGCGGGGGTAGCCGTTGGGAAGATGGTTGGGTAGTGGGCCGGGTCGGGTAGGAGGCACGGGCTGCAAGGGAGTGGGCTGAGGAAATAATAAGAAAAATATAGAGAAATTGAAGAGAAGAGAGGGATGGACTGAGAGGAGGAGTGGGCCGGGCCAGCGTACTATTTAGATGAGGAAAAAGAAACGGGCCGGCTTAATTATTAAGGTTTTGAGTTTAATTTTTGGTAAAGAAAATTGGGCTGGGGCTGCTGGATTTAATGGAAAATCAAATGGAAAAATATAGGGAAAGGAAACGAAGCGGGCTGCAGAGAGTTGGACTGGAGATTGGGCTGAGGAATTTTTTTAGAATTGAGGGAAGAATATAGAGGGCCGAGCTTGGATTATTAAAAGGAAAAATTTAGTTAATAAGGGGATGGGCTGCTGAGGAATGGTTTGGAAAAAGGTAATTAGAATTAGGGTTTGGGTTCAAATGGGGTTTTGAAAAAATAAAACAAAAAATAAAATTTATAAATAAAAAAATAATTCATAATTAAGAATAAATAGAATTTTAAGGTAACATAATACAAATTTTGGTATAAAAAGGGACTGGGTATTACATCATACCACCCTTACAAAAATTTCGACCTCGAAATTTAGAAGAAATGACAAGTTATAAAATAATAAGTGAAAGCTACTACGTCGCAAACTCACATAATGATTTACCAGAAATCTGTGGACGAAGAAATTTGAAGATATAAATACGTAAGAACAAATATAAATATGGAAATATAAATAACAACAATAACGAACAATATTATTCGAGGCGCACTCGATAAAAGTCGAAATCCAAGTATGTGCACATCTAAGCCTATTAAAAACAAGCAGAAATAATAGGTATAAGGCTCAACTATTTATATAGTAATCATAAGTACAAACCCCGAAAATAAAGTAACGACAATAATGTAGTGAAAACTAGTCAGTAGGTTAAAACATTTTAGGAAAACGTATCGGTCAAATAGTTTTAAAATGGCTTAGAAAACTCATTTAGTGAGAATAAGAAACATGGAACAAAATAGGCGCGGTGCAAGGTTGCGCTATTGAAAATAAAGATAATAGTAGGGTGCTTTGAAATACAATAAAGCTAAGTAGTCAATAATACGCACTTTTTGATAAATACAAAATAATAAAAACCAAATTTTCGAATGATAAAGTCCCCAAATATATATAGGGTAATAAGAAAACATATAAAAATGTATAGGGCTAGCTAGGGTAAGGATTACAAGGAAGTGTGGATCATTCAAAGGTTGAGGTATGGTGGCTTTAGGCTGAGGATCACGGAGATTGGGATCGGGTCAGCACAAGGAGTAAGGGTGAACCACAAAGGACTACAAGGGAAACAGTATGGGGAGGATAACTTTCGGTACATCATATGAATCAAGAATTTGAAGGGTTAGCTAACTCGAGGATTTCACTATGAACTTCTCCTTCCAGAAGGATCTCAATCGAGGCACAGACGAAAGATGAATGGCGGCTCATTCCAAGGATCAGGGTGCGGTACTTTCGAGGGTGAAAACTATACAATGAGTAGGGATGGACAGTTAGGGATCTCAGCAGAAAAATAAATGGATATGGGCAATAAACAAGTATCAAGCGAACCAATAATCAAAAGGTTTACGAATTCAGAAGATTTATTTCATTCAAGAAAATTTGAAACAAGGCATTCCCAAAGACGAAAAGTGGCCCTAAACTATACACATTTTATTTGGCCAAAAAGACAACATCAAAGAAATTCCGTCAGTCGCGGTTGTGGAGATTCAGCAGGTTGCGGTAGGCTCGCGCACTCAGGTAGGGGCGTCCATTTCCATATCGCCTCGCAGGCATCGCCACTGGAAGTTCTTCCACAGCAGGGTCCTGATCTTCTGGTCCTTCTTCCTCGGATGGAGCTTCTTCATCGAGGTCCGATTCCATGTGATTCTCTTCTTCTGGATTTTCTTCCACGGGATTTTCCTCAACTGGATTTTCTTCTATCGGGTCTTCATCGGGATCTTCCTCTATCGGGTCTTCCTCTATAGGGTTCTCTTCAGGATCTCCTTCTTCTTCGTCGGAATCAGCTATCATGTCAAACTCTGGGGCGGCTGCTCCTTCGCCCTCTGGATCGTGGTTTCCGAAATTGACTTGGGGACCGTTGATCTCATCGTCAGAACTTATCAGCGTGCGGTCTAAGGAAACGCATGACTGTGCATCCTCGTCTAGATGCGGCGCTGCTCCGGGGTGGGCCATGGCCTGAAAAGAAAGAGTCATGATTAGACAGTGGAATACACCAAGAAAATAGCTCAGTGTACGAAGTATAGGAAAATGTGCGGTGGCAGGAATTTTAAAAGAATCAAGATTAAAATGTTGTGCTAATGAATAATATGAACAAGGGAAATGACAAGAGAATGATGCATATATTACGATTCAAATTTTTATTTCATTCAACTAAAAGTTCGACGGATACAAAGGTTCAAACGGAAAGAAATGTTTATAAGAGGATGGCAACATAATACTGAAATTGGAAAACATAAAAATTCTTCTTTGATCACTAGACCGTTGCATTCTCGTCCCGCGAATTGAATCCTGTGTTGGGTCCGCTTTATTCTCGAAGCGCGAACTACGCAATAATCGTCACTCGGCAGAAGTGGGGAGTGTGGACGAATCTCCTCCCTGTAGATCTTTCCTTTCCGGACAGCCGTTGATGAGATGTTTGTTGGAACCGCATATCAGGCATTTCCCTTGGGCACGGAGACAATCCCTCTGAAGATGTCCTGGCCTCTTACAGTACCCACAACTTTGGGTCTTCTGCTGCTTCTGTCTCGGGGGAACAAATGGGCGCTTCATCTTCTTCTCTTTTCCTCGTCTAATAGGGATCCCTCTATGATTGGAGACTCCCGCCGGTGCCTGATTCACCTGCCTTCTCAGTCCTTCAGTTAACAAGTCGTTTGTTCGCTCCTGGGCTTCTTTCAAACCTTGCAGTACACTCAGAATCTCAATGGTCTGATTCTGGGGAGCGGATATAGACGAAGAGTCGTTGAAAGACATGATCCTGAGACAACAATTTTGAGAATGATGTAAGTCACAAGCTAAACGAATCAAAATATAATATGGATAGGACAAAGATTCAAGAATATCAGAGGTGATGAATTTATTACAAGTGGGGAATCAACTGTATGACTTTAAGTCGCTTGAATAGAGTACGGTAGTGCAATTGCAACCACGTAACCTTGTCAAGTCACTCGAAACCTTAGCGAATAGATAGCTGAATACACGATGTGAATATGGATCAAGAATTGACAAGTTTACAACCTAGACCGAGGAGTGTCTTAGATTGCCAAACTATACACGGAAAACTGCAATCCCAATCGATGCAAAACCTGGCTCTGATACCAACTAAACCATGTCACGCCCCGCTTCCCAAAATACGGAATACGAGGGGTAGACAAGGCCAGCCATGCTCCTACGGTCAAGGAAATGTCCTACCGTAGTCACACTTCGGCTTCTAGTTTTTTCATGGTAAACAGTAAATGATGCGCAGGTAATGCGAAATGCAGTAACTGAAAGAAACAATGTAAAGACTGACCTGAAGTGGAACAAACGAATGTAACTCGGAATGGCAAGTCAAGAAGTCTGTGATGCACGTCTAGTTCTGGTCCAGGCTAAATCTTCTCCTCACACTGAGCATGCATACTCAGGTCGTCAGAGCGACACAATAGCAACATAATATATATAAATCATGTGACAACTCTACAGTAGTAACCGATATGTGTAACAATAAATCAATGACAACATGGATATGAATATGCGGTAATCAATGCAGCGGAACAGTAAAAGCAGTAGAACAACATGCCACGAGTGTCAACACAGTATGTAAGGTATAACAATGTCAGTATCCCTATCAGTCTCTAAGTCTCACTGTACAGGTCACTAAGCCTATCGTCAGTCCAAGTGTGAGAGTCAACCACTCGTGAGTGTCCTCCACCCAAGGGCAAGGGACCACGGGCCCAACATGTAACATGTATATCACGGTGAATATCACATACCCTGTAAATCTCCATATATCTCCCTAAATATATAAGCCGGCATGGGACTCCCGAGATTCTGTTGAACTCACACTTAAACTACCCCACACCCCGTGGTCTACATCAAACGCCAACCATAACCCTAAATACTCATCGATCCGTGACAAGTCTGTGCGAGAACTGGAGGCAGGACCTCCATCAAGCACGTCCCGACTAATACCTAAGGTAAATGGCAGTGTCTGGTGCCTTATCTGTGACACCCGTGCAAGAGCTTCCATAAGTGTCCCATACCACTTATAGTCACACGTACACGCATCCCACAGACGTCGACATTGCAATAGAATAATAGGGTCACTGATTGTATACAAGTACGTATCACTTTCACTTATTCACGGATACACGAACACTGACGTACTTGCCACAATCATCACTAACATCTAACACTGGGTAAATGCACGATATCACTAGGTTATCAATGCAATGATATGGGTATGATATGATGCGTGAGCAGTATATAAGCATGATTAGGATGTTATGAAACAGTATTCTATCACTTGCACGATTTATCACGAAACGTGCGTGTATAGTTTAGTGAAACGATAAACAGGTAATAATTAGTATGTTCAGTTATCTATCCCTCTAATTTAGTTTCATGCCAATCGGGTTCCAGGATCACTAGTTATAACCATTTCATTTTAAGCGTTCACGGCTGGAAATCCGGTTTCAGAATTAGAAATCCGTTTCGCAACGCATTTTAATCCCAGTTGGGATCAGAATTTAGCGACGCTACAGTTGAATGGAATCTAGGGTTCTCAGTAAGGTTTTCAACGCAACAGACGGATCTTCAATCGCGTCTGTACGTCAGGGGATATACACTATTCAATACCAATATGTCAGTTTCTGGTTCTGTTGGGACTGTTATGCGTCCCGATCTTTTAAATTGCAGATTAAATAACAAATGATAACGAAACAGAATGAAACCACTTGTGTTGTCTAGCTAACAGGTTCACCTACAATAAACAGCGGAGTTCCGCAACCTACGAGTTAAGGAAATCCTGTGGTACCCATTACGGAACAGCAAGCAACAACTGGAGTCGCTCTGGACTGCAGTCCAGAGTCGCACTCCGATCCAATTATCATCACAATTTAAGTACAGGAATACCAGGAAACCAGTATAGGGTTAAATTTCGTCGAGTCGGATTCGATTTGAGCCCTCGAACGCACCATTCTAGTATGTATATGATTTATGGTGAATTTAACGGTTTTCAGGTGCAAGAAAATTCCAGTTTTACGGTTAAACTTGAGGGTGGTTGTTTTAGTCGTTAACGGTCATAATATCCAATGAATTTCACACATTAGATTCACGGCCACACGGGCCAACTTATACCAGTTAGTTCCGTCAGATTAAATGATGTTGTCCTATGAGAACATGTATCGAACAGTTACATCGTAACATTTGGCAGAGATTAAAACATAGAATATACAAGATTATAATGTGTAATTATCATACTGTTGCATGTAACAGGTAGAGAACTTGCCTGGACACGTCACGGGATTGTACAACAGAAGTGGTAAGGAACACACAGCAAGATTGGGCCTCGGCTCGATCTTGGCTCGGCCTCGGAGCTTGGGCTAGGCTAGGAGCTTGAGTATGGCAGCGATGGCTTGGTTACTGGGGTCTTGACGGCGAGGGTGGTGGTCGATGGAGAGAGTGTTAGAGAGATAGAGAGAGAAATGAGAGAGAGAGAGAGAGAGAAAACTGAGAGAGAGAGAGAGAAATGAGAGAGAGAACGTAAGAGAAGGAGAGAGATTGAGTGATGAGATGCAGGGGAGAATGAGAGAGAACAGAGGAAAGTGAGAAAGAGAGAGAGAGGATGAGGAAGAGAGAGAGAGATGCAGGGATGATGGCGAGGGTGATGATGATGGTGGTGCTCGGGTCGACGAGGCGACGAGGCGACGCGGGACAGCAGAGGAGCTCGTCGGCGTGCAGTAGGTGGGGATCGAGATGAGTGCAGGGAACTCGTGTGTGCAGGGGCTCTGTGGAGGTGCCGGCGGCGATGGGTGCGAGAGTGGTCGGCTGCGGGTGAGCGAGGGTGGAGGATGGAGGGTAGCGACGGTGATGGAAGAATGTCGTGGCGGTGGTGATGGAGGGAGGTGGCCGGCAGTGGTGGCGGGGCGTGGGCGACCGTGGGCGTAGGTTCGAGAGGGGAGCGGAAGAAGAGAGAGGGAGAGAAGAGTTTGAGAAGGTGATGGGGGCGCCGAGGTTAGAGAGGGGAGTGCGAGGGGTCGCGCGTCGTGGAGTAACGCCGCTGCGACGTAGGCACGGGCGAGGAGGCGGATCGTGGGGAGCAGGAAGCGGGAAACGCGTGGGTAGCCGTTGGGAAGATGGTTGGGTAGTGGGCCGGGTCAGGTAGGAGGCACGGGCTGCAAAGGAGTGGGCTGAGGAAATAATAAGAAAAATATAGAGAAATTGAAGAGAAGAGAGGGATGGGCTGAGAGGAGGAGTGGGCCGGGCCAGCACAGTATTTAGATGAGGAAAAAGAAACATGCCGGCTTAATTATTAAGGTTTTGAGTTTAATTTTTGGTAAAGGAAATTGGGCTGGGGCTGCTGGATTTAATGGAAAATCAAATGGAAAAAATATAGGGAAAGGAAACGAAGCGGGCTGCAGAGAGTTGGACTGGAGATTGGGCTGAGGAAATTTTTTAGAATTGAAGGAAGAATATAGAGGGCCGAGCTTGGATTATTAAAAGGAAAAATTTAGTTAATAAGGGGATGGGCTGCTGGGGAATGGTTTGGAAAAAGGTAATTAGAATTATGGTTTGGGTTTTAATGGGGTTTTGAAAAAATAAAACAAAAAATAAAATTTATAAATAAAACAAATAATTCATAATTAAGAATAAATAGAATTTTAAGGTAACATAATACAAATTTTGGTATAAAAAGGGACTGGGTATTACAGTTGCTCCTGGCATTATTCCAGTGCAGCAAGGCAGATGCCAAACCAAAACCAAATCCCCAAATCCTCTCATGACAGATGATGATTCGCTACGGGTGCCATATTTCAGTGTAGCGATGCTGATGTCAACCCAAATCAAATCAAACCAACAACCTCTGCGGCAGAATCATGCTTCGCCCCAGAATTTACCCCGTGTCGAAATCATGCTTCGCCTCGGGATATCTACCTTCCCTGCCGGAATTATGCTCCGCCTCGGGATCAAGTCAACCAGCGACACTCCGTGCCGGGGACAAGTCGAATAGCGACACTCCGTGCCGGGGACAAGTCGAACAGCCACACTCCGTGCCGGGGACAAGTCGAACAGCCAGCGACACTCCGTGCCGGGGACAAGTCGAACAGCCAGCGACACTCCGTGCCGGGGACAAGTCGAACAGCGACACTCCGTGCCGGGGACAAGTCGAACAGCCTGCAACACTCTGTGCCGGGGACAAATCGAACAGCCAACGACACTCCGTGCCGGGGACAAGTCGATCAGCCAACGACACTCCGTGCCGGGGACAAGTCGAACAGCCAGCGACACTCCATGCCGGGGACAAGTCGATCAGCGACACTCCGTGCCGGGGACAAATCGAACAGCCAGCGACACTCCGTGTCGGGGACAAGTCGATCAGCGACACTCCGTGCCGGGGACAAGTCAAACAACTAGCGACACTCCGTGCCGGGGATAAGTCAACCAGCGACACTCCGTGCCGGGGACAAGTCGAACACCCAGCGGTACTCCATGCCGGGGGCGCGTCGACTATAGGCACTCCGCCTCGGGGAATCGTTGACCAGAGACACTCCGTGCCGGGGGCACGTCGACCAAATCACTCCAGTCCAGGGAAAAATCTACCATGGACACTGCATCTCGGAGACGCGTCAAGCGTCGACCGTCCATGTTGTAAAGAGGGCAGTGCAGGCTTCCGACAAAGCGGGAACCAAATCATTCCGGGCCAGGAAAAAGTCTACCACGGACACTCCGTCTCGGAGACGCGTCAAGCGTCGACCGTCCATGTCGTAAAAAGGGCGGTGCAGGCTTCCGACAAAGCGGGAACCAAATCACTCCGGGCCAGGGAAAAGTCTACCACGGACACTCCATCTCGGAGACACGTCAAGCGTCGACCATCCATGTCGTAAAAAAGGCAATGCGAGCTTCCGACAAAGCGGGAACCAAATCACTCCGGGTCAGGGAAAAGTCTACCACGGACACTCCGTCTCGGAGACGCGTCAAGCGTCGACCGTCCATGTCGTAAAAAGGGCAGTGCATGCTTCCTACAAAGCGGGAACCAAATCACTTCGGGCTAGGGAAACGTCTACCACGGACGCTCCGTCTCGGAGACGCGTCAATCGTCGACCGTCCATGTCGTAAAAAGGGCAGCGCATCCCAAAAAGTGGGAACCAAAGCAAGTCGCCTCCACGCGAAAGAAGATCCATCAATTTCATGCACACGACCCAGATATGTGGTATGTATTTATTGATGGGGAAACTTTGTTGAGGTCGAAAATTGTACCCCGGTTGACCAAGTCAAAGTCTAGGTCAACCCCAATCTAGGTGGGCCCAAGCCCAGATCAAGTGGGCTCATGCCCGAGTCAAGCCCGAACATGAAGCGGTCGGCCTTCCCCATGCTGAAATAAAAAAATCATGTAATAAATAATTTTGATGTAATTTTTTATGCATGAATGTAAGCAAAATGGGCATAAAGCCAAATTTTTGTAAAGCTCATGGTTTATGTGCAAAAGAAATGAGCACATGAGGCATGGGATGGGCAAAATGCCATTTTGTAAAGCCCAATGGGCTATGCATAAATTTGTAAGCCTATAAAAAGGCAACATGATGATGAAATGAAGGACCAAGAATTCGTTCTCTCAAACTCTAGGGTTTGTGCCTCCATCTTCTCTTTACTCAAGGTTCTAAACCTTCTTTCTCTTTTGAATTAAATCAAGAATTTTACTCTTCATTTTCCAAAACTAAATAGTTTTTCACCACAAAACCCATAAAAGGGAGCTCAGATCTTCCATTAGATTTCAAAAAGGGGTGATTTTTAAAATCTCACCCCTCCTGTTCTCCAAGATCCAGCCAACAAAGAGGAGGAAGAAAGAGACCCATCTCCAAAAATCCCACTTTGGAAAATATCCAAGGCTCAAGAGAAGATCCCAGGCTTAAGAGAGAAGAACCTCTGAAGAATTTTAAGGAGTTCAACTCCAAGACCCAAATCCTCAAAGGAGTCTCCTAATCCGGATCTTTTGGAGTTTAACTCTACTCAAAATCCTCTTTTGGAGTTTAACTCCTATTTCTGAGGGTAAAAACCCTTCCTTTCGCTAACGCCCACGTGCCGGGCAAGTGAGGCGCTAGCACCCAAAGTGCTTGCGCCGGCGCCCAAGCGCCCAAGTGCCGGGCACGTGAGGCGCTCGCGCCCAAAGCGCCATCGCCCGAGCGCCCACGTGCCAGGCACGTAAGGCGCTAGCGCCAGCGCCCAAGCGCCTAGCGCCATCCCAAGCGTCCAAGCACCAGCTCCAACGCCCAGCGCCAGCGTGCTAGGCACATGAGGCGCTGGCGCTCACGCGTCCTTTGAACGCCATTTTCCTCTTATTTTACATGTACTCCACACTAAAAATGCCTCCCCCGTTAGAAATAATTTCTGACGGGGCGCTGTCCTGCATCCCGTAAGGGGGCTGCTAGCCCTCTTGACCCCCGGCCCGCTATCCGGGTAGCGGGACCTCCGTAAAAACTATGTGGGGCCCCCGATATATCCAAAACCCCTTCAAAACATAATACTGCACATTGAGTTCGCGTGACCTGTTGACCCGTCAATCGGAGGTTCTCTCGCTCCAAAGACGAAGGGTAATTAACGGCAGTTTAGTCCACGGCTGCCGGAGATTCGGATCCTCACAATCAATAAACCCCAGCCTACCCTAGGCAGGGGAATCTGTAATGCGCCTGACAAGCGCGCGCGTATTCTCATCTCAATGGGGTGACGAAAAACACTCTACAGTCTCCCGCCATCATAATCAGCGGATAACAACCTAGAGAAAGTTCTCATTGAAGTAATCTCATATGAATATAACTAATCCACTTTAGAGACGTGCTAGATTTCAGGGAAAACGGGGGAAACAAGGTAACCTGTCTAAATTGGCCTGGAATTTCCATAAGTTTATGCATTATAAAGAAGTGGGTTAGGGGGTTAAGACAGACCCTTACCCTGGAAATAGATTTTTGTTTCTGTTAGACAAAATTAATTAGCAAAAAGTTGCTAATAGAACAGAGGTGCACATTTAACACAAAAAAAAAAAAAAAAAAAACTAGGAGTATCAAATGTTAGGATATCATACATACACAGAAAATCAGAACGATATCACCAGTAGTAGAAATTGGATTAATTTGGGGTTGATGTTGGGGGAGTTGCTGGATCTACCTACTGCAGGTAGCTAGCTGCTGATGCTCGTACGTTGCAGTTTTCCCATTTTGTACTAACCAATTGCAATCGTATGAATCCAAATCACAATTATATAAATAAATTGATTGGATTGGGTTAGATTGGGTGGTGTGCGTGAGGGCTAGGGTTAGGCAGGAAGAAGAAGAAGAAGAAGAAGAAGGAGAAGATTGGAATAATTAGGTGGGCTCGGGGTCCAGAGCATTACAAAATAGGACATCTTGATCTTAATTAAGTTGTTGAACCTGACCGGTACCCATATTTAGTTCCCAAACTAGTTATATATTAAGATGAGAAGGAGGAGGAAAGCGGCGGCGGTTCTCTCTTGCCCAAATATGCCCTCATGTAAAGCTTGCCTAAATATTGGAGCATATCTGAAATTTTCAGTACTTTCCCGTCTACTCACCAGCAGTCCATCGTGTACTTTGTTGAGGGATGTTTATATGTGTTGTCATCTTCTTTCTCAAGCACGTTCCCGAGAAATGGTTTACAATTCAATGTGTTGGCTGTTTTGTAGGGGATAGGCAGTTCTAAGAAAGCATGCTAGAGCCTCTACATCCTGGTAGCGGCAGCTCCGAGATGGCAACCTTCTTTTAGCCAGCTACCATGCACTCATTTTATCCCTTGGTGTTTTTCTTTTAATGAGTGGCTTGTGTTTAAGAGCTTGGCATATACAATACTACGTCTTATATTAAGTTTAAAAGCCTATTATTTTTGCTACAGCATTAAATTAAAAACTGCGGTTGCCACATATAATGTATGATGTATTCCATATATAATGTTGTAAATTGTCCGCCTATTCGATATATATGGGATTGGCTGCCACAGTTCACCGACTGATATCAGATCATCGCCTCGTCTGACATGATCCTGCATCAGTTTTCTAATCATCTTTAAGCAGTATGCATCAAGAATCCTGCAGATATGTGTGTCATGATTTGTTGTTGAAAAAATAGTCACCAATGTCTTGCATGACATCGCTGTAACATACCATTTGTGATCCGTCCAATTGCAGTAGCAGCATCATTTTGATATATTTTCATCACTGGCTCCTCATCAGGGCTGGCCTGTTAAAAAAAATTGTTGTGGATGATACAGTTTGTTATTTGAGTGGAGATTAAAAAAATGAATGGCTCTTACGACAGCATGGACCCTCAGCAAGTTATAGCCAAAAGGAGTATCTGCTATTCCTGCAAGTTGTGCTACCACATTTTTTCGGCTATCTAAATATGATGCAGTCTTTGTCACAGGTTGTTGTTCTATTTGGAATACAATACAAAATATTAAGTTCCTAGAATCAGATGCCACAGAGTGCTAACTATCGCCCAACTGACGTTTTATATATATATATAGAGAGAGAGAGAGAGAGAGAGAGAAATTGCCATAGGAGGGAATTTCCTCCTATGGCATCGAAAAAATATATCCTTCATGATTTTTTTCGACAATCGGCATCCATTATCTTCATGTTTATGATCTAAGATGTTGATACACCAAATTTCATTTGATTCCAACACTTTTCACCGTTTATTTAGTGGGTGCAAAATTAACGGTATACCGACAATAGAACTTTTTACATTGCTAATTCAACGGTGAAAAAGTGGTGGAATCACATGAAATTTCATATGATTCCACAACTTTTTCACCGTTGAATTAGCAATGTAAAAAGTTCTATTGTCGGTAAACCGTTAATTTTGCAACCACTAAATCAACGGTGAAAAAATGGTGGAATCACATGAAATTTGGTGTGTCCACATATAACATAAAAAAGATGATATTGGTGGGTGCCGATCGTCGAAAAAAATTGTGGAAGGTGTGCTTTTGCGACGCCATACGAGGAAATTCTCTCTCTCTCTCTCTCTCTCTCTATATATATATATAGAGAGAGAGAGAGAGAGTCAAATTAAGAAATGTTAAGGAATATCGTATTATTCTTTCGTGCATCTAATGAAAGAATGCTCATGGTTTTTAATTGATGCCTAATTCGTGGTTGGCTTCAGCAAAGCAAAACAGATTAATTCCAACCATGACCAACACCAAATTAATCAATGTCAGAATCAGGTTCCATAGTTTTTGGGTACCCAAAAGTTTTTTCTTGCAGTAAATGTGTCTGGGTAAGTGGATGCAGTGATCCCGTCACCAAAGGTGAAAACAAAATCCTTGAGAATGTTCTATCGGCAAATCAAGGAATTTATCACCAGCATGTTTAGGCAAGTCATAGATACTTTAAGGAATTCCATCCTATAAGACACGCCTGGAAAAATCATTTATTGATCTGTTACTCATATTAAATAAAACATGAATGGAAAATAATTAAACAATAGGATGTAAATCAATAATCAGACAGACGCTCATGTAATTACAGTGCAAAGTTTGCCAGTGCACTGCTGGATTGATACTAGTTAGTTTACCATAATGAATGACTGGAAGATGAGTCTGTCTCAAGAGGATGAAGCTCGCAGTTCAGCCTCAAAACCGTAGACCACTCATCATCATTGTCATTTGTTGCAGAAATACATGGCAATCACAAGTAAAATACCTTTAACATGAAGTTAAAAGGTAAAATAGAAATTGTAAAATGAAATAAATAACATGAAGTCGGATGGAGGTTCATATCTGGTGGAGGCCTGACCAGTGAGGATGGAAACATGAAGGTGGTGGTGCATCTGGTGGAGGCACGACAACATCTAACTATTGTCTGACCTGGGGTTACAAGAATGTTAAATTAATAAAAGCTAAGGAATATTATATTATTCCATCATGTGTCTGATAAAAATGTTGATCAACTTATTTATGCTTAGTGTGTGTGTTGGGTTTAGCAAAGCATTGATTTCTATTCATGAACTAGACCTAATCCATTTCAGAATCAGGTTCCTTATGCTTCTGGATACAACATAACTTGTTCTTGCAGGAAATGAGTCAGAGCAGTATTTTATTAATCAATTAATCCCATACAATCAAGGTATCCATGGGGATTGCATCAAAATACCTGTAGGTAAATCTTCTGTTGGCATGCCAACGATCTAACTTGTACTCGATATTAATCACCGTGATAAGGGGGATACATCAGGAAGTCACAGATTCACACATGTACTTCAAGACATTATTCCAGAGTAGAATTAATTTTCCTACAAAAAGGGAAGGATCATTAGTTTATTCAAATAAATAAATAAAATATGAATGTCAACTTAAATATATGTATGCATGTATGTTTGTGTGCGTGTGTGTGAGAGAGAGATTCATAAATTAAATACTTTCAACAGTGATAATTCCAATTCTACTCTGTTATGTACATACATAATTTGAGTATCCTCAGCGAATCTCCCCTACATGGCACAAAATTAACCAGTTCTGCCCGATCACATAAATTAACTGCATGTGTACGCGCGCGCACCACACCACACCAACCTCTCTCTCTCTCTCTCTCTCTCACATGCATATGATGTACGTTCTTACTTGCATATGTATGTGCATGCCTGATAAAAAGTAAACGTAGATCAAAGTGTAGAGTGGAAGTTGGTGAAAGAAAGAAGCAGGCAAAGCCTTTTCATTCATAACATGTTTTGTCTGAAGATTCTACTTCTCAATCGAACAAACATTATTGAGCTAATAGAGAATATCTTCCCCATCCTCTGCATGTTTCATAATCCATCTTTCCCTGTATTATTAATTAATAGGTACCATTCCCTCATAATTACATTATCATCATCTATCTACTTGCGCCACTTTCATCTCTGTATGTGCCCTATAAATTCTCCATCCTCCTTTCATTGCTCCCTCCACTTCATAGTCACCAAGCAAAGCAAACAAATTAAGTACAAACTTCTACTCTTTCTCCAATTGATATAATATAATTAGAGAATGAATGGAAAGAAGGGCAGTAGTATTACGATCGACATCAATTTGGCATCAACTGGTGGTGTAGCGCCTGAGCATATCATCAAGAAATCATGTCACAGCAGTGAAGCAGTGGTAGGCTGGTCGTCATCGAGAAAATGGATTCAGGATGTGTGGGGATTCGCCAAGGAAGACACCAACAGGGTCACTTTTGCACTCAAAGTAGGCCTTTCTGTCCTCTTGGTGTCTCTGCTCATTCTTTTCCGAGCGCCATTCAAGGTGTTTGGTACAAATATCATATGGTCCATCCTCACTGTTGCCATCATGTTCGAGTACACCGTTGGTACTTACATATATACATACTCTAGTGTGTGTTTGTATGTGTATTTAATATATCAGTATTGACGAATAATGCAAACTGACAGGTGCAACATTCAACCGTGGATTCAACAGAGCACTTGGAAGTTTAGTGGCTGGAATATTTGCGATTGTGGTGATCCAAGTAGCCGTCTCCTGTGGCCCTGTGGCTGAGCCATATGTAATTGGACTCAGCATCTTCTTAATTGGTACCGAACTCTTCTTTTATATCATTGGAATATTCAACTTTTCTTGTTGAATGCAGCTAACATACGACATTCAGATTGAAATAATCATTATTTGTATATGTATGCAGGAGCCATAACGTCGTTCATGAAGCTGTGGCCATCACTGGTTCCATACGAATACGGATGCAGAGTGATCCTGTTCACCTACTGTCTGATAATAGTGTCGGGGTACAGGATGGGAAACCCTATCAGAACCTCCATGGACCGCCTCTACTCCATTGCAATCGGAGGTTTTGTTGCTGTCCTCGTCAACGTCCTTATCTTCCCCATCTGGGCTGGAGAGCAGCTTCATAAGGAGCTTGTCTCCTCTTTTAACAACGTCGCTGATTCCCTTCAAGGTATCTCTAAATCCACTCTGCAATTAATGCATGCACGCATGCGTCAAACCCCCCAACAAGAATATTAATAATAAAATAACATCGAACTAAACCGTTGATCGATCATTTTCAATCAATACAGAATGTGTGAACAAGTATCTGAGTGATGATGGTTCAAACAATCCTGAGTTCGACAAGACGGTCATGGATGACTTCCCAGATGAACCTGCATTCAAAAAGTGCAGGACAACGTTGAATTCTTCAGCAAAGCTCGAGTCATTAGTACTTTTTCCTCTTCCATTTTACACCTCATGTCTGACCTTCCTATATTATATATCTATGCGTTGATTTGATGAAGGATTAAATAAAATAAATATTTGTGAAGGCAAATTCGGCGACATGGGAGCCACCACATGGGAGATTCAGACACTTCTTCTACCCATGGGCAGAATATGTCAAAGTGGGGGCGGTGCTACGACACTGTGCTTATGAAGTCATGGCGTTGCATGGCTGCCTTCACTCCGAGATACAGGCACCATATAATCTGAGGTGCACATTCCAACCAGAGATTCAAGAGGCCACCAACCATGCAGCAGAGCTCATTCGTAGCTTGGCCAAAGATATAAGCAACATGAAGCATAGCCTCCACTCGACTCTACTAATGCAAGTCCATAGCTCCACAGAACGCCTTCAACGCTCCATCGACTTGCACTCTTACCTTTTAACCTCGACTCATCAGGAATCCACAGACGACTCTAGTGCAGCTAATAGTAAGCTCACCAGCAACACTGCCTCATTCAACATCAAACAGCTCTCAGATACAGCTAATAATAAGCTCACCGCCAACGCTGCCTCATTCAATATCAAACAGCTCTCAGATGCAGGCAAGGCCGAGCCATTTAACGCTGCAGAGTCATACCATGAGAGCATGAGGAAGAAACAGAGGCGGCTCTACTCCTGGCCATCAAGGGAGGTGGATGAATTTGAAGACGGCGTTGGAGACTCGATTCCAAGGATGAGAGCATTTGAAAGCACTGCTGCCCTCTCCCTTGCCACCTTCACTTCACTGCTTATTGAGCTTGTTGCTCGTCTTGATCACTTGGTCGATTCTATTGATGTTCTTGCTAAGATGGCCAAATTCAAGGAAGACCTTAAAGATTGATGAGACGAGCAGCAGGGATTGAAAGGACGGCTGCTGCTGCTGCTTCACTGTCTTGTACAAAGCATATTGCAAAACATTTGTGAATGGGACAGGGATTGAGTTATTTTACTAACGTAAATAAATTACTTTCCAACTAATTTTCTAATCTGCAATCTAGCTACCTCAGTTCTTTGAAGGACGGTTTTACTTTGACCTTGTATTTGTATCTGATATACTAATTTATATTTTTAAGACTCCAATGGCACCTCATCGCTGTTGGAACACCCTCTCTAAGGGACTATATAAGGGTGCAACCGTTGTTTCCACAAACAACAACGCAGGTCTTGGCATTAGCATTATATGTTTGAGCTCCTCATAAACCTCTTACGAAAAGTAGTATACGATCTAGGCTGCAACATATATATCCTCTTTCCAGAACAGTGTCAATTGGCAGCATACTTACTAGCATGAAAATGTATTCTCCTCTGAGATAAATTAAATAACCAAGGGGCATGTGCTCAAAATTTTACAATCTATACTATGTGCTCCATAATGACCATACTTCTAATGATTTAAGCTTCTTCATAAGACCTAAATTAAATTACTAATGCTCTCTAGTCTGCATACATACATCATTGTTAGGACTTCTCAGTTGGGCTTCACATTTGATGTTTGTTCGGAACATTCAATGGGGTTGATTGCCTGATTCTCAATTGGATGGATGCTGACTCCAGTCATACCCACTGCATCAGTGTTTCAGCATTGGAATAGATTGATCATAGAAATCGTGTTCTGTGATCAATAGATAACAGCAAGGGTCCAAGGCATCAACCAAAACAACATGCCTTAAGCTTTTGGGGTTGGCTGCCTAAACCCTTTAACTTTTCGTTCAACTCAGCAAGAAACATATATCCTCAGTTACATGCACAACTATAATATCCATTTTAACTTTCTCCGTCCATGTTATATTAGACAAACATCTATTCTCCATTCCTTTATTAACACATTTCTTATTCTTTTTCTACGAATAATTGCAACCCATTCATCTCAACATCTAGCTACTTCTTATCTATTAAATCGCCGATTATTAACCCAAATAACAAAATAAAAAGTAAATGCCTGTAGTTTTGTCCTGATTGCTTGAAGCTCCTAATTTTCATAATGCAAATTATCATCCAAGGAGCATGCCATTATTAAGAACCAAGATACAAGCTGTAAATTTTCGTTTGTTCTGGAACCAAATACATCAAAGCATCATATATGATAAAAGCCACTAAGGCTTACAAGAATTGCAAGTCTCCATGCAGGATTCTTTATGTCGGAAAAAACTATAATCTATATTAGGTAAGGGGAAAATTTTGACACAATTTTTGAAGTTTGTTCCATTTCCTTCCTGAAAATAATCAAGAGGAAATATTTTATTAGCTTAATTTAATGAAGAGTTCACATACAAATATATAGAGAGTCATAGACCACCTCTCATATTTTAACCGATCTAACAAATCAATATATTCATAACTAATATCAGTAACTAATTATATTCATAACACTCCCCCGTAAGCTGAAGCATAGAGGTCAATTATGCCAAGCTTGGACAGAAGACGGGCGAAAACCAGTCGAGATAGATATTTGGTAAGGATATCTGCTAGTGGAGTAAAAGCAGAAACATGTTAGAGTGCAACCACCATATCTGTCATATTGTCACGAATGAAGTGGCAATCTATTTCGATATACTTGGTCCGCTAATGGAAAACTGGATTCTCGGCAATGTGGATCGCAATCTTGTTATCACAGAAGAGTGTGGTCGAAAGAGAAGAAGGAACACCAAGATCTGTCAGAAAGAGGGTAAGCCACACCAACTCAGCAACTATATATGCCATAAATCTATACTCAGCCTCGAAGAACGAGCCACAAATTTTGCTTCTTACTCCTCCACGTAACGAAGTTTTCTTCCAAGAAAACACAATAGCTACTCGTAGAACGACGATCAACAATGGATCCAGCAAAGTCAGCATCCGCAAAGGCTGTGAGCAACAGCTTAGATGATGGTTTGTAAAGAAAATCTCATCGTGGAAAATCTTAGATTTCTGAGAATACTCAACTGCTTTAAGGTAAGGAGGTCAAAGGATTCTGTATATACTGACTCACTGTACTAATGGTAAAGGCAATACTAGAACGAGTGACAGTAAGATAAATAAGCTTCTCAACTAGACGTAGATAACGTCCTAGGTCAAATGGTGGAGGATCTGAGAAAGCGCTCAATCGAGATAGCTTGACTGAAGAATCCATAAGAGTGTTTGCTGGTTTACATCCCAGAAATCATGTTTCAGATAGAAGATCAAATGCATAATTGCACTGAGAGAGCTGTAATCTACCGGAATTCCGTGATACTTCAATTCCAAAGAAATATTTAAATGGCCCAAGATCCTTGGTATGGAAGTGTGATGTCAAATGTTCTTTCACCTTGAAAATGCCAGCAAAATTATCTCCACTAATGATAATATTATCAACATATAGTAACACAATTATCCTGCCCTGAAGACGACTATGTGTAAAAAGGATGTGTCGGCGCGATTGCGTTTGAAGCCAATCTTTTGTAAAACCGCACTAAACTTTTCAAAGCAGGCACGAGATGACGGGTTCAACCCGTATAACGATTTATGTAGAAGACAAACCATACTCTCCTGGTCGCTTAAAATCAGGAGGCTGCTACATATAAATAGTCTCTGAAAGATCACCATTAAAAAAGACATTCTTCACATCAAGTTAATGAAGTGGCCATACCTTAGAAACAGTCAAGGATATAAGAACACGAACCGATATCAATTTAGCAACTGGCGGAAAAAACTCAACACAATCCAAATCATACTGCTGAGTAAACCTTTTGGCCAATGATCGAGCTTTGAGACGATCAACCGTCCCATCTGAATTATGCTTGACAGCAAGAACCCATCGACTGCTGACAACCTTCTTATTTAAAGGCGGAGATACCAATTTCCAAGTCTGATTAGAGCGCAGTGCGGCAATCTCCTCTAATATAGTTGCATACCAACCTGAGTGCTGAAAAGCTTCCTGAACATAAGAAGGAAAATTGATGGCAGATAAGGAAGAAACAAATTGACGAGTAGATGATGTCAGTCTATGATAGGAAACAAATTTAGAAATTGGATGTGCAGTAATACATGAACGCTTACCCTTATGTAGGGCAATAGGAAAAGAGATCTTCTGAAGGCAGCGGAGGTTGAGAATAAGAAACGGTGGAGTGTATAGGAGTACCTACAGAAGAATCGTTAGAAAAAGTATTGGTGGGAGGGGGTTGGACAACTTTCTTACGACGGTAATACACCTATGGATAAGAGACTAAAGGCTGAAAACAAAGGCTTACAGATTGAACAGACGAATCAAGCTCTAAAGAAGGTAGGTGAGGAACATGAATAGGAGAAGTGGGGTTCTTAACAGGTGGTGGAAAATAGGCTTGATCTTTTAAGAGTGTCACACACAAGAAGTACAAATTTTAGATATGATAGGGTCAAAATAAACATACCCTTTTTGGGATCATGGGTAACCTACAAATACCATACGGATAGCTCTAAGATCAAGCTTGTCAATACGAGGGCCTAGAATATGAGGATAGCATAGACAACCAAACACCTTAGGAGGAACATGAAAAGGGTTGCCCTATGGAAATAAAATAAAGAAAGATGGCTGGTTACCTAGGACCGAAGAAGGCATACGATTGATATAAATACAAACAGCTAAAACCATAAAATTCCACAATCGTTTAAAGACATGCATATGCAAAACAAGAGAACAAGCTACCTCAAGCAAATGTCGGTTCTTCCGTTCAGCAATCTCATTTTACTGAGGTGTATAAGAACAAGAAGTTTGATCTAATATACTATGGGTATGGCAAAATGCAGTAAATTTCGTGCTAATATACTCTTTAGCATTATCTGAACGAAGAATCTTTACCGAAATACCAAATTGATAAGTAATCTTAGCTATGAAGATTTTTAAAATAACCAAAAGTTCAGATCTATTACACAGGAGATACAACCAAGTCATACGTGAATGATCATTGATAAAATTCATAAAATATTTATAACCAAATGTTCCCCTCCGAAAGACGGCCGCACAGGACTGCCGAGGTCCTGGCGCTGAGGTTCGGGGTAGATGCTATTTGGTTTTATCCGTCTATCTCTCCGAAGATACCAAGTTGATTTATGGCACCTTATATCGGAGGTTTAGACGGATGCGGCCGATGTAGCAGACTTCGTCAGATTCCCCCTCAAGGTGAGGGGTTTTTTGATTGTGGGGACGCTCTTCCCTGCAGGCGCAAGCCCCTGCAGTTAATTACGCTACCGCGTCGCGGTAACAATTTTCTCCTTCTCCAGAATTTCACTTCGTGTCGTGTGCGTTTGTTTTGTTTGTGCTTGCCCGTGGATTGTATACGGAGACTTAGTGATGCCGTCACCCGTAGGACGTGTTTTAGTCCAAATCCGTATTTAGTTAGATTTGGGTTTGGTGTTTTTAGTTTAAGGATGCATTAGTCGCGTTGCGGCTAAGATCAACTTAAACATTCGTCAAGGATACGTTAGTCCTGTTTTAGACTAAGATCGACTTGACGTAGCGATTGATTTAATTATCTGGCCGTCGGGACTCGTCACCTCTCTAACGTCGTTGAGGGATTACAACGACAGGTGTCAGAGGAGTTCAGAGATGTACCCTTGCGCCAAAGTTGATTTGGAGTTTTATCATTTATTTGAATATCTAAGGACACGTTAACCGTATTTGGGGTTAAGATCAACTTAGACGGGACCGTTTAGATCCAACAAAAGAGCGTTCGGGCCCTATTGTGCCAGTTTAGGGACGTGGTGGTCCATTATTAGTTTAGGGACGTTTCGGTCCGTCGCCAGTTTAAGGACGTAGTGGTCCATGTTCCAGTTTAGGGACGTGGTGGTCCGTTATTAGTTTAGGGACGTTTCGGTCCGTCGCCAGTTTAAGGACGTAGTGGTCCATATTCCAGTTTAGGGACGTGGTGGTCCGTCGCCAGTTTAGGGACGTAGTGGTCCATTAGTAGTTTAGGAACGTTTCGGTCCGACATTAGTTTAGGGACGTTTCGGTCCGACATTAGTTTAGGGACGTTTCGGTCCATAATTCTCATTTTTGGGGCAAATATTAGTTTAAGGACGTTTCGGTCCAATATTAGGTGAGTGGTCGTTGGGACCCGTCGCCTCTTTGACGTCGTTGAGAAATTACAGCGACAAATGTCAAAGGAGTTCGGAGATGTACCCTCGGACCGGTCGTGACTTGGTTTATGAGAGGCATTTAATTTAAGGACTTACAGCCAGGATTGGGTTAAGTCCAATTTTTATTTTAGGCTCTGCCCGATTAAAAGAATTAACCTAAACAGGGCTCTGCCCCTTCATTATTTTGCAATCTGATTTGGGCCAGGCCCTTTTAAATAATGAGTTACAAAAACTCAGGAATTTTCTGAACAGGGCTTTGCCCTTTTATTTTCTGCAATTGGGCTAGGCCCTCTTAAGTAATGAGTTACAGAAACTCAGGAGTTTTCCAAACAGGGCTTTGCCCTTTTATTATTCTGCAATTGGGCTAGGCCCCTTTTAAATAATGAATTGCAGAACTCAATAATTTTCTTGAGTTGGGCCAGGCCCACTTGTGCAGAAATTCTTGATTTGAGAACAAAAAGTGCATAGCACTTTTGATCTAAATTTAGATCAAAGGAAAACAAAATTCTTCTTGTTTTCTCTGATTTTACAGAACCAAGGGTTCATATCAAGTGCAAGGCATTATTTATTATTCTTTGATTTTTCAGAACCAGGGGTTCATATCAAGTGCAAGGCACTATTTATTATTCTTTGATTTTTCAGAACCAGGGGTTCATATCAAGTGCAAGGCACTATTTATTTTCTTATTATTCCCCTTTTTTTTTAATCTTCTGTTCTTCAGAAATTTTACCTTCTTTTTTTTTGTTCTTGATTAATCTTCAAGAGCTCTCTTTTTCAGAAGTTTATCCCTCTCTGGATGGTGATTCTCTGCCTTTTGAATGAGGCTTGGGGTCTTATTTATAGTGCCCACAAATTTGTTGGATTTGTTAACAAAATCTTTCCTGAATAATTTTGGGAACTTTCCCACCATTGGATCTTTGATCCAAGGGTTCCTGTTTTACAGGAGAACAGAAAAGATTTACTTAAATCTTCATTCAGTTGCTGCGCAACTCACCAGCGCGTGACACGTGTCGCGCATCCATGCGCTTGCGCAGTTGCGATTGCGCAACTGCGCAGACACGTGTCGCGCATCTGAGCGCTTGCGCAGTTGCGATTGCGCAACTGCGCAGACACGTGTCACGCATCTGTGCGCTTGCGCAGACACGTGTCGCGCATCTGTGCGCTTGCGCAGTTGCGATTGCGCAACTGCGCAGACACGTGTCACGCATCGGTGCTCTTGCGCAGACACGTGTCGCGCATCCGTGCGTTTGCGCAGTTGCTATTGCGCAACTGCGCAGACACGTGTCGTGCATCCGTGCGCTTGCGCAGACACGTGTCGCGCATCCGAGCGCTTGCGCAGTTGCGATTGCGCAACTGCGCAGACACGTGTCGCGCTGCCATGCATTTGCGCAGTTAAGTCTTAATTATGTTTTCTGAAGAGCCTTGCTCTGAGGGGACGCACCGTCTCGGGCGTTACGCTGCCGAATTGGCTTCTGCCATGTGGCAAATTGCGCACTGCACACGGAAACCGAAGCGTTGCTTCAAATTTTGAATTTTCAAAATTCAGTAGAGCCTTGCTCTGATTGGGGGAAACAGATGCCCCCCCACCGTTGCGCTCACGTGGCGCGCACGTGAGTGCAACGGTGGCAAGATCCTGACCGTCGGATTGACGGGTCAAGTGAACAGACGCAGGCGCCTATAAATAGGACCCTTGGTCCTTGGTAATTTTTACCATTCTCAAGAAATCAAATTTCAGAGCCTTGCTCTTACTTGAGAACTTCCAGAGCCTTGCTCTTGCGTTTCCTTAAGAACTTCCAAGTTCTAACCTTAGAACCATTTTAGGTAAAATTAAATTAATTTAATTTAAATTAAATTTAATTAACAGAGCCTTGCTCTTATAGATCTTTGATCTAAAGGAAACCCCTTTGGGGTTTCTTCAACAGAGCCTTGCTCTCAAAATTTACAGAGACCCTGTTCCTGGGTTTTAACCCATGAACAGAGCCCTGCTCACAGATCAACTAGAAAACTTGTTAAAAGTTTCCATGGATCTTTAAGATCCCAAAATTTAATTCTTAGGAGTTATAAATTTTTATTACTGCCACAGAGCTAGGCTCTTTTTTTTTTTAGAAGTTTTATTCTTTTGAAACAGGAGTTTGACAAATGTCACTCTGTGATAGAGCTTTGCTCTGAAAAGAGGAGATCTTCTCCTTGTCTCTAAGGGTCCCCCCCAATGAGGATATTCTCTTGGGGGTCTTTCCTATTGACTGACAGTCCCATTCAATGGTGGGATTGTCTCATCAAATGATGCGCCGTCATCTTGATTTTGTGGGTCCCCCTTTGGTCCCCTATCCACTGCATCACAGTGTGGAGCCAGCTTTTTATTTATTATTATTATTATTTTTTTTTTTATTATTATTTTTTTTTATTTTATTTCATATATTATTTTTATTAAATGTTAAGTGTCAGGCCACTAATGATATATATATATTTTATGCAGGAAAGATGTCTGACGACTTGTCTTTTCCCTTCGTTCGCTCAGAAGGAGGGTTCCCACACGCACCAGTGGACCGGGTAGTGTTCGCTTTGATTAAAGATCAAGATCCTGAATGCAAGAGACTTCATCTATGGGGAAGGTGGTACAGTCAGATTATCCAAGGCCGCCGTAGTTTTAGTTCCGCCTCGCCTTCTGAACCCATAGTCACGATCCCCTACGCGGACAAACCCCCGGTGGAGTATGCCGTGGAGGTAAAAAATTGGAATTCAGATGACCTTCTCCAGCCTGCAATCGGCGCTATTCCGGTGCAGCCGCCGCCGGCCATAGATATCTTGGGAAGGCGAATCTGTCAGGGTGAAGCACGCCCTTGGGGACAGGCTTACAATCTTGGACTGAATCCGCGACCGCTTGCTGGATACCTGCCATGGGCTCGGTACATTTTAGCGGCGAAAAGAGCTCACCTGACGAAGATCGGTTTATACTCCGCCGTCTACGTCTCGCTTTTCGAATATCCTACTCCTCCAACGTGGTGGACAAAGGCTTTTATCGAACAATGGAATATCCCCACACATACTTTCCTGACAGCGGATAGGGAGGTTTCCATTTCTCTGGAGGAATTCGTTGAGCTTTCAGGTTTACCGGCGAGGGGGGAGCATTACGAGGAGCTGCTTCCTCCTGACGAGTACGTCTTTGCCACCAAGCAGGTGGTATTCGACTTAACTCCGGAAAACGCCATCCAGCATCAGCATCCGGGTCTGGTGAAGGTGTTGGAGATTTACGAGGAACTTCATTTGGAATTAGGCGACCGGGGCGTTAGTTTCGCAGACTTTATTGCTCGTTTTATTCGCCCGGAATTTTTATCAGAGCGAGGTGATAAGTTCGCCCAACTTGCTGACCCTTTTGGTTTCGGCCTGGACCGCCGGCCTTCATCAGAAATTGATCAGCGGAGTTTCTACCTTCCCGGCACTGCTAGCGTCCCTTTCTCAGAGATCGCCGTCCCTGGCATGGATGAGGAGACCTTCTTCATAGGGTTCTTAGGTCTGTGGCTGTGCAGCTTCGCGCTTCCCATGCACCCACGCCTCATGCGGTCTTCTGTATTTTACCCGGCACATCGAATGGTAGCCGGTCTGCAGTTATCAGTGGGGATCGCCGGGTTGGCTTACCTCTACAACGGACTTAGCATAGCGGCGGAAGCTAATGAGCCTGGGGTACAGCCTTCTAACTTCCCGATGCACTACTTCACTTCTTGGATGGAGCTGCATGTTCGAGGAGTATTTGGTGCCCACAAAACTCCTCCATTCTTTGAGAGATTCAGACTTCCAAGAATCATACGATTGGTCGGGGCTTCCATCGTGTTTGCACCTCCGCGGGAGTCTAGAGGACTGCTTCTGCGTTCGCATCTAGTCGGGGCGAAGACCTCTTTTGTAGATAAGGTCGTCACCATGGGTTCCGAGACCACTAAGTCGGTGGTGCCGCTGCGTGATGAATTTAAGGGCGGTGTCTCCGTGTTGAAGGCTCGGGAAATCCTCCACCTTTATTCCATTCGGCCGGGCTACTTGGTATTTAGGCAGAATGAAACGGCCCTCTTCATGAGGTACAACCCGCATCGATTTGCCCGGCAATCGAGTTATAACCAAGGGATCCCGTTGGAAGCCTTCTTGGGAACGCCCACAGTCGGCCCAGAGGGGGTACGGAATGCGATGCATCACTTCATCCGGCTAAATACAGGCTCTTACTTTTTCATCAGTGAGCCCAGCTGTACCCCCAAGATACTCAATTCGTATGTGGCCTGGTACGCGCACGCGATGGGACCAATCATCTTGATGGAGAAACGTCTATTGGTCGATCGTAGGGCTGCCCTCCCGGCGGCAATCGCAAGGCTCCATTGCAGCCCAGGGTTCAGGTTATCCCTCCGACGAAAGAGGCTGGAGCTGATCGACCACGCGTGTTGGCCCCTCCGCGTGGACTGCCACTACCCACTGCGGTGGATGCCCCAACGGTACCCCGTGCTCCGACAAAGACGGCTAAAGCGGCCTCGCCGGAGTCGGGTGTAGGAGCGGATATCGGGACTCGCCGCCCGAAAGTGACTGCCAAAACTGGCAAGCGCAAAGATGCTCCGAGTGGATCCAAGGCTGGTGAAAAGAAGAAGAAGAAGTCCACCTTGTCCCTCGACGCGATTCTTAACTTAGAGCCCGCGGCTCATCCTGCCGAGACTATATGTGAGTACGGCAGCAACGAGGGTTTCGTGGTGGACCCTGAGGACACCAACCTAGCCGCCGCCATTGCAGCTTCGGAGCGATCGGCGAGGCTCGAAGCAATGTTAAGCAGACTCGCTGAGTCGGGTAATCCTCAGCCTCCTTATTTGTCATTTTATCCCACTTTTATTATTATCTTTAGCTAATATTTGCCTCATTTTCAGCAGGTGGATCTACTGAAGAGGCCGTTGCTGCCTCTCTGAAGACCTTCCAGGCGGAGGAGAAGAAGCGTGCCCTAGCAAGTGTCGGTATGTTTTACCCCGTTCTCTTTTATAAGGAAAGTTTGTTGTCTTTTTATGATAGTGAACCCGATCTTCTTTTGTTTCTTTGCAGGGGTTGTATTAATCGACGTGAGGGTCCTTCCCAAGCCCGTCGTCGAAGTCCCGGCTTCGCTGCAGTTGCCACAAGAGCCTCAGCTCGATAGAGCGACGAGGGATGCCTTGAAGAATCTAGAGGCATCCCTGTATACGGGCGAAGAAGCCTCCCTTAAGGAGGCCCTGGTGGCATCTGTCTCATCGGCTCGAGAGGAGCAGAAGCGGTCTAGACGCGAAGCTAAGGCGCGCAGAGCTGCTTTGGCCGCAGGAGCGGGCCCTAGCACTATTCCTCCCGCTAGTACTTCTTCTGAAGAGCCCCCTGTGGCCCTGTCTACTGCTCGTCGGCAAGTGGCGCGCGCGGTTCAGAGTGCCAATGACAAATCCACTTCAGGTAGTACTTCTTTCAGAGCCTTGTTGTATAACTTGTAAAACTATTGGCTTATACATATCTCATCTCGTAGGGTCAAGTCCGACTGAGGGGGAGGGGGAAACGACCGTCGAGCCCAGGGGAGTGGAGGAAGCGGTACTCGCCGACCCCGAACCGACAGTGGACAACTTTGTCGAGGTCATGGAGCCTGGAGCCGAGATTGAGGAACCTACCGCGGAGAAGGTCATTGATGCCGTACCCGAAGTGGCGGCAGATGAGATGATTGTCTCAACCGAGCCGAAGGCGGTAGAGGGCGAGGTACTTGAGGCTGGGGACCTCGTGGTGCCGATGGACGGGGCAGCTGTAATCGCTGATCCTGAGGGAGCAGCAGGTGAGGCGGTCATGGTTCCTGAGGACGAGCTAGGCGCTCCTTCTCAGGAATCTGGCAATGTTCCTATCTTGGCCCTCCCTGTCTGTGGTCCCCCGCCGTCTCCCGGGCTTGCGAGCACAACAACGGCTCCCATCGAGTCAGGTGATGAGGCTACGGGTGGTGGCCTGATGTTAGTGGGGGAAGGAATTGCTTCTGTCTCGGCTGGCAGTTCGTCGGGTAAGTTTCGGGTTACCATCGTTTCCCCCCTTTTTTATATATATCTTGCAATCTCTTCTAACAAGCTTGTCTTTGCAGGTGCGGTCAGTGCCGACGCTCCATTGCTTGAGGGAGCACCGTCAACTACTGCTTTGGCGGTGGTCACTTCCCCGTTTTCCCTCGTGCCGTCACGGATGTTGGAAGGTATGGATTCACGACTCATGCATTAATCTTTCAAAAATGTGGCTTTTGTACTAATGTTATACCATTGTGCCTTTTCAGGAGGGCTCTTTGATCATCTATATCAGGTGTTGCTCCCACACTTCTCCTTCCCATCCGAGCTCGCTTCTCCCTCTAGGGGTACCGGTAAGTGCTGTCTTGGTCTTTTTTGAGGGAATATAGGATCGTATCTGACTTTTCCTCTTCCTGACTGCAGTGCCTCAGATCGAAGGAGGGGACGCCGGGCCTGTGCTGCCACCGGCGCTTCCGGCTTTGACGTCCGTTGCGACTGGTACAGATATTCCTTTCCTCTTTTTATATGATCTTTCATCGACTCTTCGAATCATTGTTTGACCATGTTTCGTTTTTTTCAGCTATTGTCCCAGCTCCAATTCCTTTTGAGTCTCATGTCCTCTCACCGGCGGGTCCTTTCTCGCGACGCCCGTCTTCAAAGGGTGCTGCAATGAGCCTGGGTATGTTGAGCGGGTACATCGAAGAGCTCAACATGGATACCCTTCCTTCGGCCGTAGATTTCGCTGTGGACGTTAACCCAATGTTGGCGGCGCTCGTAACTTTCCATAACGAAGGCGTCGTCGAATCGTGGGTTAACCACTGCAGAGAGATCGAGGCTCGCCTGCATCGGTTGGAGTCGACACGCCCTTCTCCCGAGGCTTTGGCCGCGAGCGCCGAACGGACAGCTTGGCTTGAGCAAAGCACCTCTTATCTCCGCCATTTGGAGCAGAAGGCAGCTTTACGGCTAAAGGCGCATCAGGAATCTTCAAACGCGACCGCTTGCCTTCGTGCCGAAGTTAGGACGAATGCTGCTGAGGTGAAAGCTGTCTTTGAAGGTCTTCTCAAGCGCATATCTAATGGGCTAGCGCTGAAGCGGAAACTTGATGCTGCTGAGCGCGATGCCCAAGGCCAAGAAGCAGCTCAGCAGGTTGTTGGGGAAGAGCTCGCATCCTTCACGCAACAGCGGGCTCAAGTAGAGGCGGAACTGGCAGTGGCAGCTGATCAGGAGAAGGCATGGAATGACGTATGCGAGCAATTGCTACATCTGTGCAAGACGCTTCCTTCCCCATAATTCTCCTTGTATCAAAGTATATGCATATATTTTTTTTTATTCTTTAGCACAATGTATCCTGTACTCAACCAATTTTTATGAATAAAAGATACACATTTTGTAATGTCTTGTGTCATTTCTCAGTATTTCCTTTCTTTTATTATCAGTACGCCACCTTAATAACCATAATTGACGGACGATTGGGACGAGTATCCCGACCTTTTTAGGAAATAACGATGGCTTAGGCCGCAGGTTCAGATCTGCTGCCTAAGACTTTTCAACTCTATAAGCCGTGAGGGTCTCATAGAGACTTTTCTCCCTACGGATCGAGAGGATCTCGTAAGTGGATTTCCTCCTTAGGAGTCGTGAGGATTCCCAAGTGTGGTTTTCTCTCATAAGTCGAAAGGATCCTATGAGAGAATTTCTCCCTCTTACGAGTCGAGAGGGCTCGTAAGCGGTTGTTTCCCTCTTTGTCGAGAAACGACTTCAGAGAGTAAGACCCGTGAATAGTATGCAAGAGACCATTTAGGATTGACTTGCAGGGTCCCATTGCCCCTCTTACGAGTCGAAAAAGGCTCGTAAGCGGTTGTTTCCCTCTTTGTCGAGAATCGACTTCAGAGAGTGAGACGGGTGGATAGTATTCAAGAGACCATTTAGGATTGACTTGCAGGGTCCCATTTGTTCAGGAAGCAAGTTTTGAATCCTTACTGCCCAAGATGTGAGTCAAAGAAGCTCTCGTCACGGAGTGTTTGTATCCGTGAGTTGAGAAGTTTTGCGAGGGATTATTTGTTTCCCAAGCGCCAAGGATTATTTGTGTCCTTGGGGTTTGAAGCGAGTCGATGATTCCCACGGAAGCGCTGGTGGCTCTGCGAGTCGACGCGGATCAGGAGGCTCTCGTCAAGGAGTGTTTGTATCTGTGAGTTGAGAAGTTTGCCGGGATTATTTGTTTCCCGAGCGCCAAGGATTATTTGTGTCCTTGGAGTTTGAAACGAGTCGAGGGTTCCTACGGAGGCACTGGTGGCTCTGCGGGTCGACGCGGATCAGGGAGCTCTCGTCAATGAGTGTTTGTATCCGTGAGTTGAGAAGTTTTGCGAGGGATTATTTGTTTCCCAAGCGCCAAGGATTATTTGTGTCCTTGGGGTTTGAAACGAGTCGATGGTTCCCACGGAGGCACTGGTGGCTCTGCGAGTCGACGCGGATCAGGGAGCTCTCGTCAAGGAGTGTTTGTATCCGTGAGTCGAGGAATTTGCCGGGATTATATGTTTCCCGAGCGCCAAGGATTATTTGTGTCCTTAGGGTTTGAAACGAGTCGAGGGTTCCTACGGAGGCACTGGTGGCTCTGCGGGTCGACGCGGATCAGGGAGCTCTCGTCAAGGAGTGTTTGTATCCGTGAGTCGAGGAATTTTCGTTGAAGTCACCGGCTTCTTCGGTTGAAATGAACCGTTGAGGCTTGGTTTCGTCGTTTGACGGAATCCGCTGGGGAGGTACGGTTTCTTCTTTGTTTACGCCCTTGGATTGTATACAGGGATCGATGTGATCTTAATTGTAGGGCCGAAGTTTTATCATTTCTTATTTTTTTGTTTTATTTTATTTCCGCGATGCTCTATCATTTCAGCTTTTATATCGCGAAGGTCGCGATTGCCCAAACATTTCGGCTATTTTTCGCGGTGCCCAATCATTTTGGCTTTTTATTATTTTATTTTTTACTCGTTGCTCTTTATTACGAGTTGCCCGATCATTTCGGCTATTTTGCATGCATACCTTTTACTTGCTGCTTTTTATTGCAAGTTGCCCTATCATTTCGGCTATTTCGTATACATGAGCGGTCTACCGGCTTTCGCCGTCAACCTGAAATTGGACACCGATTTCGGCATCAGCACCGCTGCGACTGGGATATTACCAGGAGCGAATCATCATTTGCCTCTATCGTTGTTGAACAAAGGAGGCTTAGCGACCAGGGTTAGGATCCCGTTGGCTAAGGCTTTTGACTTCATGAGCCGTAAGGGTCTCGTGAAGGTATTTCTCCCTACAAGTCGTGGGGATCTTGTAGGTGTATTTTCTCCTTAAGAACCGTGAGGGTTCCTAAGTGTTTTGTTCTTCTGTAAGTCGTAAGGATCCTACAGGAAGGTTTTCTCCTCATAAATCGAGGGGATTTATAAGGGTTGTTTACCATACGAACGTATTCCCCGTCATGGATGGACCTTGGTTAGGGAAACGTTTATTCGCGCCCGTGGATTGTATACAAGGGTCAGTATTGAGCCACTTGTAGGGCAATATTGGAAGTTTGTGGGGGTTTGCTTAAGCACAGGTATAGGTTTCTGTGACCTAAGACTTTCAAATCCTATGAGCCGTGAGGGTCCCATAAGAGAGTCCTCCTTACGAGTCGTGAGGATCTCGCAAGCGTATTTTCTCCTTAGGAATCGTGGGGATTCCTAAGTGTGTTGTTCCCTTGTAAGTCGTAAGGATCTCACGCGGGTGGTTTCTCCTTACAGGGTCGAGAGGACTCCATAAGGGTTCTTTAACGAAGTTGCGCCCTTTCGGGTTTTCACAACATTCGCCGGTAGTCCTGCTGTTTTTACTCACGGAGTCTTTTCGGGTTTTCATCCGTGCCCATTTTGCTTAAGGACTTACCGCTTTTTTTTTTTTTTTTAATCTCGTCGGCCCAAGGATGCCGCAGTATTAGTTTAAAGACGTTTCGGTCTGCTATTAGTTTAAGGACATTTTGGTCCGCCGTTGAGAGGGTTGGCTACTACTTATAAAGCCTGAGCTTAGGAAGATAGCGAGCGGACATAGTCGTCGTCATCTACCATTGACCTAGGCTGTGGCTCATTAAGCGTAGTATTTCTTTAGGAAGCGTCCGTTTATTGGCCTGAAAGGCCTTTCACCGTGCATGTCCATGAGTAGATAGGCCCCACCTTGGTAGACCTTATCAATGATATACGGTCCTTCATAGTTTGGCTCAAATTTTCCCCGCTTGGCGCGATTGGGGATCATGGGCCTTTTGACCACTAGCACGAGTTCGCCTTGGTGGAATGTCCTCGGGCGGCTCAATCTTTCATATGAGCGCGTCATCTTTGCTTTATAGGCTTCCAGATTTTGTTGTGCTAGAAGCCGGATTTCATCAAGGGCGTCAAGCTCTTCAAACCGAAGGTGAGCATTTTCTTCATCCGTCAGCTCGTAGTGGACTGCCACTCGTAGAGAGGGTAATTCTATCTCGAGAGGGAGTACTGCTTCCGTCCCAAATACCAACGCGTATGGCGTTGTGTTTGTGGCCGTTTTAAACGTAGTCCGATACGCCCAAAGAGCCTCTTGCAATCTTTCGTGCCAATCTCTCTTATTTTGTGACACTGTTTTCTTCATGATCTTCGTCAAGGTCTTGTTGAAGGCCTCAGCTAGACCGTTAGCTCGCGGGTTATAAACTGAGGAATATCTCCAGTCTATATTGTGCTGCTGTGCGAAACGGCTAATTTTATGACTTCGATAGGCTGGCCCATTATCAGAGATGATCCTTCTCGGGGTTCCAAACCGGTATATGACGTGCGTTCTGAAGAAATGGAGGATGTTCTCCGTTTTCACTTCCCTCAACGGTACCGCTTCTGCCCATTTGGAGAAGTAATCAGTCGTCGCCAAGATGAAACGATGTCCTTTTGACGATGCTGGTTCGATGGGACCGACTATGTCAGTTCCCCACATTTCGAATGGCCAACTAGCCATTGTTGGATGTAGTGGATTGAGATGCTGATGGATGAAGTCCCCATGAATTTGGCATGGATGACATTGCCTCGCGTATTCCAGGCAATCCTGCATCATCGTGGGCCAGTAGTAGCCCATCCGCTTTATCTTCAACTTCATCTTAGAGCCTGCTTGATGGGAACCGCAGAGTCCATCGTGAACTTCTTGGACGACCCTTCTCGCTTCGTCAGGTCCTAAGCATCTCAACCACAGAGAGTCGAATGACCTCTTGTATAGAGTATCATTGACGAAGGCGAAAGACAGAGCTCGTTTCGTGAGCTGATGTCTTGTGGACGCCTCTTCAGGTATTCGGTGGAACTTGAAGTAATCTATGAAGACTTCTCTCCAGTCCTCGGTATTTTCCCTGTCTTTTATTTGCAGGGTCGCCTGCTCAGTTGCTCCATTTTCTTTATATGATCCTGGAGATATTTCTGTTGGGGCAAGCACTCGACGGCTTTGTACCACGATTCTAACGTCGTCGAGGTTCTCGTCCGCCAGTTCTTTAGCAAGTTTGGCTAGTGCATCCGCTTTGCTGTTTTCCGCGCGCGGTATACTTTCCAAAGTGTAAGAGGGAATCTGGGTTAGCAGTTGCTGCACTTTTTCACCGTATTTTACCAATTCCGGTTTGCACGTTTGGTAGTCGCCGTTTACTTGACTAACGACCAGTTGGGAATCGCCGTATATGAGGAG
Organism: Agapanthus africanus; assembly: GCA_030015575.1. Taxonomy (NCBI): domain Eukaryota; kingdom Viridiplantae; phylum Streptophyta; class Magnoliopsida; order Asparagales; family Amaryllidaceae; genus Agapanthus; species Agapanthus africanus. The sequence continues at coordinate 784,087,827 of CM057341.1, forward strand.
ATCTTCGATTCCCATGTCAATGGCGATCTCGAGGCCTGCTATCAGAGCTTCGTATTCGGCTTCATTGTTTGTTCTCGGCTCCGTTAGGGAGAACGCGTAGCGCATTATCCCTCCTTGTGGAGTTACAAAGATGAGTCCTACCCCTGATTTAATTATAGGGGTACTTTGTTTGCGTTTCTTCATGGAAGATGCTCCATCGAAATAAAGCTCCCATCGGATATTATCACCATCGATCGCATCGAACACATGTTCGTCTGGAAGGTCGCAATTCAGAGGAGAATCGGCGGGTATCGGATGCTCAGCGAGGAAGTCGGCGATGGCCTGGCCTTTCACTGCCTTGAGAGGTTGATACGTTATCGAGAATTCCATCAAGAGCAGGGCCCATTTAGCGAGTCGTCCTGTCAATATGGCTTTTGACATTAAATATTTAAGAGGGTCCACTTTTGAAATCAGACGGACCTCGTGCGCCAACGCGTAGTGCCTAAGCTTTGTTATTGCGAAGATCAACGCCAGGCAGTGTTTTTCAATGGGAGAGTAGTTGCTTTCTGCCCCCAGCAGGACTCGACTTAAGTAGTAGAGTGCTCTTTCTTTCCCTTGATCGTTCTCTTGTGCCCATAATGCGCCTAAAGAACCTTCGAGGGCGGTTGTATAAAGAATAAGAGGCTTCCCCTTAACTGGAGCAGCCAACACCGGCGGGTTCTGCAGGTATTGCTTGATCTCATCCAGTGCGCCTTGGCATTTTTGGTCCCAAACGAATGGGGTTCCCTTCTTCATCAGGTGGCTGTAAGGACGGCACTTTCCTGAAAGGTTGGCTATAAATCGCCGTATATACGCGAGTTTCCCTTGGAGAGACCGCAGCTGTTTGAGAGTCCTCGGCGGAGGCATTTCCATGATCGCTTTGATCTTTAACGGATCTATTTCAATACCTCGGTGTCGAACGACGAATCCCAGGAATTTGTCCGAGGAAACCCCGAACGCACATTTAAGAGGATTCATCTTCAAGTTGTATTGCCGAAGGCGTTGAAATACAGTCTTCAGATGCTCGAGATGTTCCTCGTATGATTTGCTCTTGACCACGAGATCGTCGATGTAGCATTCGACGATTTCGTGTATAAGGCCGTCGAAGATCTTCGTCATGGCCCTCTGGTAAGTAGCACCGGTGTTCTTCAAACCGAAGGGCATCACTTTATAACAAAATATACCAAGCGGAGTCCTGAAGGCTGTGTGCTTCTGATCTTCAGGGTGCATTTTTATTTGATTATACCCCGATGAGCCGTCCATGAAGGAGAAAACCTCATGAGTGGATGTGTTGTCTATCATCAGTTCGGTGACTGGCACTGGGAAATCATCTTTTGGGCAGGCTTTATTGAGATCCCGGAAATCTACGCATATGCGCACTGTCCCATTTTTCTTCATCACTGGGACGATGTTGGCGATCTATTCAGGGTATTGGACTTCCTGGATGAAGCCTGAATCTATCAGCTTTTTGACTTCGGCGTTGATGCTCATCTCAAGCTCGAGTCGCATTCTTCTCGGCGCTTGTTTGACTGGCTTGATGTCCGGGGATATCGCCAATTTGTGCACAGCGATTTCTGGATCTAGTCCCGGCATTTCGGAATAGTTCCACGCGAAGCAATCTTTGTGCTGTAGAAGCACATCCTTTAACGCAGCCACCCTTTCTCCAGATAGCAGTTCGCTGATGAATGTCGGTCGCGGGTCATTTTCTGTCCCCAACTCAATTTTCTTGAGATTATCTGCAGTGGTATGGATTCCGTCTTCCAGTTCTTTCGGAGCTGGGGGAAATTCTGAGATTACCTCATCGCTGCCGCTTTCAAAACACCAAGGGAGGTTGTTCATGTCCTCGGACCCTTCTTTTAATATTGTTATCACATGACAGGTGCAAATTTTCTGCCAATCCCAATGCGGAGTTGGTTTTATTCTTGTGTTTTCGGGTTCGTGCTTTTGCGGCGGCGCTACCCTCCAACTGTCAGACAACGCGAATTTGCCAAGCTGATATTGGTCCTCAACCCAATTCTTAAAGGTGAAGCAATCTTCAAGCGGATGCCCTACTACTTGATGGTAAAAGCAATACTTTGGGTTGGAGACTTCGCCTGCTTGTTCAGGGTGTTTAGACTCTGGCAACGTAAGCATTTGATGTTTTAGAGCGAGATCAAATATTTTCCTTGTTTTGTTCCGAGGAAAAGAGTATGCTCGACCCATTTTCTTCCCGAGGGCTAAGTCAATAACGCTCGATTCTCGGATGCGCGGCTTCTTAGCTCTGCTTTGTAGTTGTCGAGCGCCTCTCTTGCCTTTCGACTTGTTTTTGTTCTCGCGTCGCACCTTTTTTGTAGCAGGTTGACAAGGAGCGGCATTTTCGTTCTTTACTGCCTGTTGGAGGAGGCGCTGTGTCTTAGCTTTCTCATAGATTGCCATTTCACGATCGTGATCATCTCGGGCTTTTTGACTCGCATCCCTTATAAGTTTGCTCATCTGGTCTTCGGACGATGGACTGGGCGGTTTTGTATCAGGAATTTTTGCTGGTTCAGGATTATCGTCCTCCCATTGAGCGTCCGCCTCTTCATCGAAGTCATACATGGCATAACAGCTGTTTACTAGCTCCCGCTTCTTTGGCCGGATGTACCCAAGCCCTTTGGTTTCTACTTTCCCGTTAGGCAGTTTGCATTGGGTCCCGGGAATGTTCCAGACCTTGTCATAGAATATGGCTTTTCTAACGGTCTGTGTGAAGGACATCCCCTGGCGTTTTAGCAGTTTCTTCAAACCTTCGGTATAATATCGGGGAAGACGGATAGGCTGAAGCCTGTCGAGCGTGGGATCCGCGCCATGCCAAACTTCTTTTTCTACTTTGTTTTCTTCAGAACGGTAGAATAAGATTGCCTTCTCGCCTCTTCGTCCGGGAGGGATATAGAATGTCTGCAATTCTTCTACGCTGTTGGTGTCGAGTACATCCAGTTCTTTGTAATGTTCAAGTGGCACCATGGTTATCTGCAGACTTCGCTCTTCATCAGCGGAAATCTGTATCGAAGGCCGAGCAGGAAATATAGCATGAACTTCATCCTCTGAATCACTACCGAAGATCAACGAAGGAACGGATGGTCCTGGCCTGGTAGATTGGGATGGACCTGAATAAATTATATCCTCCTCCTCGGTGTCACTGCCGAAGACAGGGATGGTGGCATTAGTTTTGTTCTCCGGTTTGTGACACCTTTCCGTGTCTTCGAAGCTCGGCAAGAAGTATTTGGCGTCTTCATACTTGCGAACTTCGTTCACGGAAAACGGATTCAACTCTCCGGCCACAGTGTACTCGAGGCCATCCCTGGAATACTTCATGCACTGATGCTCTGTAGAAGGGATGATATTGTACTCGTGTAGCCATGGTCGGCCGAGCAGAGCATTGTAGCACGTCTTGGCATCTATAACATGGAATTTGATGTCTGTGATGAGCAACCCGAAGCGTAACGTCAATATCACAGATCCGAGAGTCTTTGAGGATTGAGAGTCGAAACCGGAGATAGTGATCTTGTCTCGGGCGAGGTGCTGGACACTCATGCAAATCTCCTTTAACACTCGTACATTGAGTAAATTGACGGACGATCCGTTATCGACCAAGATTTTACCTATCTTTATGTCATGGCAGTATCCTGAGACATAAAGAGGGCGATTGTGTTCACACGTCCCGAGAAGAAGGTCCTCATCACCAAAAGCAACGTCGGCTGTGTGCACTTCTTCCAATTCGTCTTTCATCTTTTCTTCGGCCAAGAAGGCTTGAAACTGGTCCGGATCTTGTAGCGCTTTAATCAAAGAGTCTCTGGCTTCTTTTGATAGTAACAAGGCATCGAGGATGCTGAGTTGTGAGGGTAGCTTCCTCAGATGCGCTAAGACATTGTAATCCACCTTACTCCTCTTTGACGGATTTTTGGCGGTTAACTCTTCCGCGACTTGGTCATCCAAAGTGATGTCTTCAGAGACCTTCTCTTTCCCCTTATCTTTTCTATTCGAGGGTCCAAGGTTCTTTTCAGGCAATGTCCGATTACGCAGCCGGATATTTTCGCAAACCACTGGCTCCTCTTCCTTTCCCGAAGTCGACTCTTTAAAGAGAGGGGCAATCTCTAGCTCCTCATCAGAGTCGCTCCCAAATATGGGCACTTGTGACCTGGTAGTGTTAACCATGTGACAGTTGCCGGCAGTTCTTTCAGGCACTTTGGTCGTGTTTCTTTGCTCCCGACGAACCTTGCGCTTTTCCCGTTTAAAGCGTTGTTGATTAGCGACGTATCCTTGCCACCATTTATCGAACGCTTTGCACTCTTGGGTAGAATATGAGACCTTCTGATGATATAAGCAATAAGAGGGGTGCATTTCTACCACGCCAGTAACTTTTTCTTCTGAGGGTGGTAGCTTCATGCCCATCGATATGGCCTTAGCGAACTTCTTTTTTATCTTAAATTGGCTTTTGTCAGCAGTGGAGGCATTTTGCTCCAGTGGGATCATCTCAGCTCCTGCCTCAAGTCGCTGGCGCTTGGCCGTTTCGAATATCGTCGTCTCGCGTTCTTGATCAGCTTTACTTTTCAATCGAGCTTCACTAAGAAACGCGTCAATCATTTCTATTGATAATTCCGGAACCCTTGACTCAGTATTTGCCCCCGGCGTTTTGGTGCCAGAAGTCCCTTCATCGTTCGAGGTCGAGTGAGAGATCATATGACAGCTTGCCACATATCCGTCGGATTCATCCGATGAAGTTTCTTCCTCATCTTCTTTTTGAAAGACGTGATCAAGGAAATCTTGGAGCGTAATGGGAGTCTGCGCCTTTTGGTTGTACTCATCCAGTGCGTCGATCTGCTTCTGTAAGTCCGTGCGCTTGTCGCCAGGCTTCACGGGCTACTTAGATTTCTTCTTCTTCTTCTTCGAAGATTTTGACGGCTGATTATGAACGCTTGAACTACCACCATCGGCCTTCGGAGTTGGACGTGGTTTCAACATCCCCTCAATAACCTGCGGCTCCAAGGGGTTCTTCCACTTGACCGCTGGACAGGTCTGAAGATCATTTAGCATTCTCCTCGTTTTGGCTGATAATACAACCTCCCAGGGAGCTTCTTCAATGACGGAGCATGTTGCCCCCGGCGTATTCGTCCCCTTGTAGGTGTGGGGCTGCGGAGGATTCACCTTCCATTTGTCAGATAACGCAAACTTGCCCTGACGGTACTGGTTTTCAAGCCAATTTTTGAACACGTAACAGTCTTCGATTGGATGTCCTAGCACTCTATGATAAGGGCAGTAATTAGGATCGTTGACGTCACTTGGTTGCGACGGACGTTTTGGATCTGGCAGATTTATGAGCCTGTTACGCAATGCCAGCTCGAATAGCCTCCTCGTTTTATCACGGGGGAAGGAGTAAGCACGTCCCATCCTGTCCTCAAGGGGTACATATGGGCGCGTATTATTTGGACGAGCAACCGGTTTCGAGTCGCTCGGTTGTTGTTGGGCATTAGCGACGATGACCGCTTTTCCCTTTCCTTTATCGTTTTGAGAGTCCGGCTTCGGGAGAGGGGGTTTATGGCCCATCTGCGCCAATTTGTCGATCAAAGCCTGGAAAGACGTCGGCTTGAAGAACATCATAAACTGCGAAATGGTTGCTTGTGGATCAAGGGTTCCAACAAACATTCCCACCGCAGGGGCTTCTTCTATACGCTGTTCACATTTAGACCATAAATTACGCCACCGTATAGCGTACTGGACCCACGTCTCGCCGGGCTTTACCCGGGCGTTAATCAGCGCCGTCATCGGAGTACGCTCACTAGCACTTGCAAAGCGTTGGGTGAAGAGCAACTCCATCTCTGCGAAGGTTTTAATAGAGTCGTTGGGGAGCTCGGAATACCACTCGAAAGCCGTATCTGATAAGCTTCCAACAAACTGGCGCAGCAAGAGCTTGTCGTCGCCTCCAGTGTTACCACAAAGCGCCCTGAATTGGGCAACATGTTGATGGGGATTGCCGGTCCCCTTGTAGACATGAAACTTTGGAATTGTGTAACCTGGCGGGTACTTGATTTGGTCATACCAGCCCGGATATGGCCGCCCCGTTTTTACAACGTGGCCGGCTGCTTCGGCCGTGTGATGAACTTTTATCTGCTGGGCTATATATTCGTCCAGATCAGTTTTAGAGATTGTGTCTTCTTTAGCCGTCGATAGAACGGGCTGAGGGTTTGATGTTTCTCCCCTATCATCCCCAAGGACGATCGGGGGTTCTTCAGTCGGGGATTCTGGTTGTATCATCATCCCTATCATATCCTGGAAGAGAAGGCCCATGCGTTGTATATTGGCTGCTTGTTCAGCAGCCTCTTTGTCCCTCTTTTCCAGTACTCTTCGAAGGAACTCGGCGTCGGTCTCTTCTTCTTGACGTTCATCTAAGGACGTCTCAGGATTCTCTTTTGGCCCCGTGAGTGCAGCCATCGTAGTCATCATCTCCTGGAGCTTTTGTTGCTGCTCCTGAGACTTGGTCACTGACCGGGTGAGCGGTCGGTGGCCCGTAGAAGTACGACTTTCTTCCTTCCCCGAAGCCATATAGACCGTATGAACTGTCATGCCCCCTGACTTGGGGCGTTTAGGTTTACCGCTCTTAGACTTTGCCAGTGTCATGGGAGTTTTTTCTGGCCTCTTCCTTTTATGGACCTTTGAGGTTGAAGGAGCCGTTGAAGCGGGCATTCTAGAATTTGTTGCCCCCTGCTGTCTAACGGGGCGGTTCTTGTCCTTTTCCCCTTTTGCCCTTTTCTGGCGACGGAAGTGGTCTGAGTCAATCACGGAGTCTTGAACCCTCCGCCAAACTTTATAGATCTTCGACGACAGCCGTTGAGAGGGCTGTTCCTGTTTCATCTCCGGAGCTTTTTCCATGGGTGGAGGAGACCTTTTCAACGTAGCAACCGGGGAGTTCTTTCTCACCTTCCTCAGCATTTCAAAGCTGTTCCCAGTTGGAACAGCAGCATTGACCTCCACCGTCGGAACAGGTGGGGTTAGCCCTAAGGGGGAGTTGTCCCCTGCTTTCCTTACTCGCTGCCAATGGCGACGTCGCGCACGACGAGCCGTTGGGACTGGCTCGGAAATCGAGATAATCTCTTGTTGCCCCTTGTTTGAGCGTGGGGTAACTGTTGATGTCAGCCTATCGAAGACTGACGCCTTCTGACCAGCTGGGGGAGGAGTAGGAACCGTCAATCTTGTGAAGACTGACTCTCTGATAGGAGAAGCCGCTTTAACGACTTCCAAAGCCGCGGCCGTTGCCCTCTTTGGGACAGCCACCTTATAGTTCTGACCCAGCCTGGTGAAAACGGAGGCTGTTGGTTCAGTAGCAGGCGACTCGTTGACAGGGGTCGTGGTAACAGTGAGCCGGTCGAACACCGACTTCTTGTTCGCTTCTGGTGTGGGTATCGGCGCCGAGAAGCTTGTAGGTGGGACCATGGTCCCGAAGAATAAGCCGGTGGTGGCCTGAGTCATCTGGCCTACCGGCAGAGTCAGGAAGGAAGCCGCCTGGGGCCCATATGCTACACCTCTCGGTGAGGTGGAACGTCCGTTGCACTGGCATTTCGAGCAGTTGGTGCAGTTGGTGGCCATTGAATGCTTGAGTTCTGTACCAAACAAAAGACCAAATCTTAGCAACTTGAAATCCGAAGGCAATTATTTAACAAACCGCGATTGGTTCGCGAAGACGACACACGAAGTGTGGAGTGGAAAGAGGAAGAGGTCCCACCGGGCGTGCCAGAATCTGTTCCCCTCCGAAAGACGGCCGCACAGGACTGCCGAGGTCCTGGCGCTGAGGTTCGGGGTAGATGCTATTTGGTTTTATCCGTCTATCTCTCCGAAGATACCAAGTTGATTTATGGCACCTTGTATCGGAGGTTTAGACGGATGCGGCCGATGTAGCAGACTTCGTCAGATTCCCCCTCAAGGTGAGGGGTTTTTTGATTGTGGGGACGCTCTTCCCTGCAGGCGCAAGCCCCTGCAGTTAATTACGCTACCGCGTCGCGGTAACAACTTTCTCCTTCTCCAGAATTTCACTTCGTGTCGTGTGCGTTTGTTTTGTTTGTGCTTGCCCGTGGATTGTATACGGAGACTTAGTGATGCCGTCACCCGTAGGACGTGTTTTAGTCCAAATCCGTATTTGGTTAGATTTGGGTTTGGTGTTTTTAGTTTAAGGATGCATTAGTCGCGTTGCGGCTAAGATCAACTTAAACATTCGTCAAGGATACGTTAGTCCTGTTTTAGACTAAGATCGACTTGACGTAGCGATTGATTTAATTATCTGGCCGTCGGGACTCGTCACCTCTCTAACGTCGTTGAGGGATTACAACGACAGGTGTCAGAGGAGTTCAGAGATGTACCCTTGCGCCAAAGTTGATTTGGAGTTTTATCATTTATTTGAATATCTAAGGACATGTTAACCGTATTTGGGGTTAAGATCAACTTAGACGGGACCGTTTAGATCCAACAAAAGAGCGTTTGGGCCCTATTGTGCCAGTTTAGGGACGTGGTGGTCCATTATTAGTTTAGGGACGTTTCGGTCCGTCGCCAGTTTAAGGACGTAGTGGTCCATGTTCCAGTTTAGGGACGTGGTGGTCCGTTATTAGTTTAGGGACGTTTCGGTCCGTCGCCAGTTTAAGGACGTAGTGGTCCATATTCCAGTTTAGGGACGTGGTGGTCCGTCGCCAGTTTAGGGACGTAGTGGTCCATTAGTAGTTTAGGGACGTTTCGGTCCGACATTAGTTTAGGGACGTTTCGGTCCATAATTCTCATTTTTGGGGCAAATATTAGTTTAAGGACGTTTCGGTCCAATATTAAGTGAGTGGTCGTTGGGACCCGTCGCCTCTTTGACGTCGTTGAGAAATTACAGCGACAAATGTCAAAGGAGTTCGGAGATGTACCTTCGGACCGGTCGTGACTTGGTTTATGAGAGGCATTTAATTTAAGGACTTACAGCCAGGATTGGGTGAAGTCCAATTTTTATTTTAGGCTCTGCCCGATTAAAAGAATCAACCTAAACAGGGCTCTGCCCCTTCATTATTTTGCAATCTGATTTGGGCCAGGCCCTTTTAAATAATGAGTTACAAAAACTCAGGAATTTTCTGAACAGGGCTTTGCCCTTTTATTTTCTGCAATTGGGCTAGGCCCTCTTAAGTAATGAGTTACAGAAACTCAGGAGTTTTCCAAACAGGGCTTTGCCCTTTTATTATTCTGCAATTGGGCTAGGCCCCTTTTAAATAATGAATTGCAGAACTCAATAATTTTCTTGAGTTGGGCCAGGCCCACTTGTGCAGAAATTCTTGATTTGAGAACAAAAAGTGCATAGCACTTTTGATCTAAATTTAGATCAAAGGAAAACAAAATTCTTCTTGTTTTCTCTGATTTTACAGAACCAAGGGTTCATATCAAGTGCAAGGCACTATTTATTATTCTTTGATTTTTCAGAACCAGGGGTTCATATCAAGTGCAAGGCACTATTTATTATTCTTTGATTTTTCAGAACCAGGGGTTCATATCAAGTGCAAGGCACTATTTATTTTCTTATTATTCCCCTTTTTTTTTAATCTTCTGTTCTTCAGAAATTTTACCTTCTTTTTTTTTTGTTCTTGATTAATCTTCAAGAGCTCTCTTTTTCAGAAGTTTATCCCTCTCTGGATGGTGATTCTCTGCCTTTTGAATGAGGCTTGGGGTCTTATTTATAGTGCCCACAAATTTGTTGGATTTGTTAACAAAATCTTTCCTGAATAATTTTGGGAACTTTCCCACCATTGGATCTTTGATCCAAGGGTTCCTGTTTTACAGGAGAACAGAAAAGATTTACTTAAATCTTCATTCAGTTGCTGCGCAACTCACCAGCGCGTGACACGTGTCGCGCATCCATGCGCTTGCGCAGTTGCGATTGCGCAACTGCGCAGACACGTGTCGCGCATCGGAGCGCTTGCGCAGTTGCGATTGCGCAACTGCGCAGACACGTGTCACGCATCTGTGCGCTTGCGCAGACACGTGTCGCGCATCTGTGCGCTTGCGCAGTTGCGATTGCGCAACTGCACAGACACGTGTCACGCATCGGTGCGCTTGCGCAGACACGTGTCGCGCATCCGTGCGTTTGCGCAGTTGCTATTGCGCAACTGCGCAGACACGTGTCGTGCATCCGTGCGCTTGCGCAGACACGTGTCGCGCATCCGAGCGCTTGCGCAGTTGCGATTGCGCAACTGCGCAGACACGTGTCGCGCTGCCATGCATTTGCGCAGTTAAGTCTTAATTATGTTTTCTGAAGAGCCTTGCTCTGAGGGGACGCACCGTCTCGGGCGTTACGCTGCCGAATTGGCTTCTGCCATGTGGCAAATTGCGCACTGCGCACGGAAACCGAAGCGTTGCTTCAAATTTTGAATTTTCAAAATTCAGTAGAGCCTTGCTCTGATTGGGGGAACACCCAACACACTAGGAAATTTAAAAGAACCCCAAATATCGAAGTGAACTAATGCAAAGGGTAACGCATGTCTTTTATTGATTGGAGGAAAAGAGGACTATGGTGTTTACCAAGAATACATGATTCATAACCGAACTCTGAAAAATCAAGAGAACGCAGTATAGTACGTAAAGAAGAAAAAGAAGGATGACCAAGTCTCCGATACCACTGAATAGTAGAGATAATTACAGACGTACTAGAAAGGTGATCAACGTAATACAGTCCATTCTGTTCATACCCCCACCAATTCGCCGCTTCGTCAGAAGATCCCATATCACAAAATGAGAGGAATAAAATGTTACGGAGCAGTTAAAATCATTGTAAGCTGGCGAATAGAAAACAAGTTTTGTTTTAAAGATGACACAATTAAAACATTTTTGAGCTGTAAAGATGAAGTAAGCGATAAATCAACATAGCCAGAAACATGTGTGGTATTACCATCGGCCATGGAAATAAGCTTGTAAGGGCTAAAAGAAAGATCAGACGGTCTATCACGAGACATGTGATATGAGACGACGGAACCAGCGACCCATGAATTAGAATGATAAAGAAACGAATGGGCTCCAAAAATTCGCAGGAGCTATAGAAGAGACAAGATGATGCAACTGGCCCCACCCAGCACTGGATAAAGGTAAATAGCCGACAGAAAGAAAGGTCGATCAATAACAACTAATGTGGATGTTTAGCGAGCTATAGGTATATCATCAGGATAGCCATGTTTCTGCCAACACCAGTCTTCACGATGATTAGTGCCACCACAATAAGAACAATAAACGTCTGCACGGTGGTGTCCATGGGAACTAGGATCACAAACAGTTATAGAAGGACGACCACGCGGCGTCTTACAGCCATCATTTTTCGAATCAAAATCCATGATGAATGGCGCATAACTAAAACATGGGAGAGAATAAGGTCGTCTAAAACCAAAGCGAGTACAAGTATAAAGAAGTCAGAGTAAGACGATCGAATAGATCGTCATTAACCATGAGGAGCGGAGACGCCTGTTGACATGTTGCTGTCGGCGAAGGCTATGACTAGGGTTCGAGAGAGCTACGATTGGCATGGAGTGGCAAAAATTACTGTGGCGTAGAAAATACTGTACCGCTGAAAATACTGTAGCAGAATACTGTAACGTCGAAAATGCTGTAGCGTGTTACTGTATCGGTGGAGGGGGCTACAATGGACATGAAGACGGCTAAGGCTAGAGGATTAGGGTTTGGGAAAAAGGATTAGGGTTAGGGTTTAGGTTTGGGAAATTAGGGTTTCCTCTCAATTCTTTTCAAAACTCTGATACCATGAAAATAATCAAAAAGAAATATTTTATTAGCTTAATTTAATGAAGAGTTCACATACAAATATATACAGAGTTATAGACCACCTCTCATATTTTAACTGAGCTAACAACTCAATATATTCATAACTAATATCTAGTAACTAATTATATTCATAACACTTCCCATCATCAAAGTTTCATAGTGCGTGAAAGAAGATGAAACCTGGTCATGATTGCTGACGAAAACATGGAACCGTCTTTAAGTGCTGGATAATTCTATCACCCTAAATTCTTGAAGATGAAGAGTATAGTTACAGCATTAGTTACTGAGTGAAATGATGGAAATCGTAATTAGCGAGACAACAACTGAGCCTTTTATCCCAAGCATATGGGGTAGGCTACATGAACCAACATGAGAATCATGCCGGGTCCAGCACATGAATCCTCCGCCTCCACTCACTCCTATCGAACAATATACTTTCATTAAGGCTTTTGGCAACCATATCGTTTCGTATCACCTCCATCCATGTTTTGTTCGGTCTCCCTTTTGCCCTTTTTCCATTGCCCATATCGAGAGTATCTATTCGTCGAACCGGTACTTCCATAGGTCTGCGTCGCATATGACCAAACCATCTTAGCCGGTTTTCCCGCATCTTCTCCTCCACAGGTGCTACATCAACTTTTGCATTTTCGCACCTTATCTTTTCTAGTGTTACCGCACATCCAACGAAGCATGCGCATCTCCGCAATGTGCATCTTCTGTGTATGATGTTTCTTAGGAGCCTAACATTCTGTATCATATAATAAGGCAGGCCGAATAGCGCTCCGATAGAACTTCCCTTTCAATTTTAACGAAAAGTTACGATCACACAAAATCCCTGTTGCACTCTTCCATTTCAACCAACCAACTTGGATCCTTTGATTATTCCCATCCTTTTGGATGATGGAACCTAGATATCTAAACTGATCGCTCGGTGATATCTCTTTACCTTTCCAATGTTATACCAATATGGTTTTGACTTCTATGTTTACTAAATTTGCAGTGCATATATGCTGTCTTGGACCTGCTCAATCTGAACCCCGAGATTCCAATGTTTGCCTCTATAATTCCAATTTGGTATTAACCCCTACTTTCGTTTTATTTACTAGAATAATATCATTAGCGAATAGCATACACCAAGGTACCTCATCTTGGATAGTTCTAGTAAGCTCATCCATCACGATGGTAAACAGAAATGGACTTAATGTAGATCCTTGATATAAACCAATTGTAATCGGAAAATCAATCGTTAGGCCGCCGCAGGTTCTGACATTTGCCACTACTCCATCGTACATATCTTTGATTATGTCAATATACTTAACGGGGACCCCCTTCTTCATCATTGTCCCCCATAATACATCTCTAGGTAACTTATCGTACGCTTTCTCTAAATCAATAAATATCATATGCAAATCTCTTCTCCTCTTTCGAAAACGCTCGACAAGTTTGACGAAGCAAATGAATAGCCTCTGTCGTCGATCGTCCAGGCATGAACCCAAACGGGTTCTATGTTATCTTAATATCTTTTCTTAGCCTGTGTTCAATCACCCTCTCCCAAAGTTTCATGGTGTGACACATAAGTTTTATTCCACGGTAGTTTGAGAAACTTTGAATGTCACCCTTGTTCTTGTAGATAGGTACAAGTATACTTTTCCTCCATTCATTTGGCATTTTTTTTTGTCTGCCAAATCTTATTAAACAGATTTGTCAGCCATTTAACGCATATTTCTCCTAAGTATCTCCAAATCTCGATAGGAATCCCGTCAGGACCAACCGCTTTTCTTAAACTCATTATGTTCAAAGTTTCTTTAACCTCAGGTAGTCTTATTTTACGCATGAAATCACGGTTTATATCTTGAGATTGAATAACAAGTTCATCCAAATTCTTAGTAAAGCTCTCATTGAACAATTTGTCAAAATAATCTCTTCACCTTTCCTTAATATCCTCATATCGAACTAAAACCTTCTGATTTTCATTTTTGACACACTTCACCGCACATAAATCTCTGGTCTTCCTTTTCCGCATCCGAGCAATCCGGTATATATCATTTTCAGCCTCTTTAGAAGGCTAACTGAACTATTAAAAGAGCAAGAAAGCAATTAAGTGGTGTAATGGCGATCATAAATAGAAGAAACAATTAACAAGGGAAACATCTAGCGATGAGTACCTGTACATATGGGTTCTCCAGGAATCTGTCAAACAAAACGCCTGTCCATGAACTGCCGATACTGTAGTCAGAAAGATTATAAATATAGAGCTAATTTTTCTACGCACATAAATGAAAACATGCATGGAAACAACATTTGGAAACTGCACTTGATTTATCCTAGTTAACAGATAAGAAATTAACACTCATTTAATTATAAAACTAAAATATTGTTCTGTTCTGTTTGTGCCTATAACAGAGAGAATGCTTAAACCACAAATCCTAAAGGTGAATAGTGCACAACATTCTACCAAACATACAAACGTTTACATGTTCATCAGTAAGCAAAGATCAACTTAACATCCTTAGCAATCGTGTCATTCATAGATTCATAAACGACAAATAGATGTCATTAATCTGACAAAGAGGTTGTACAAGGATCAGTGCATAAGCGGAAACGAGTGAGTTTCAATTAAGACAAGCACAAAATAATACTCACATGTCCCATGAAAATAATTTTTGATATCCCTTTTAGCATAATCCCATGGAAATAAATTACTTTTTAAAACCAAAAGATTGGCAAACGGGGGGTGGGGTGGGGGGTGTAAGATACCGTGAGGCCACACGCTACTTCTGGCCGAATTTTTAAAGCTCAGCCATGACGCAATTTATGATAAACAGAGTGTTCAAGTCAAATAATGTAGAGGTCAGAATTAAATTGATTCAATATGACAACAAAGCTCAGCAAATTGGTTCGATTCCCAAAGGAGCCACATCCCCCCCCCCCCCCCCCCCCCCAAAAAAAAAAAAGGAAAGGGAAAGGAAAAAGAAAATATAAGGAGAAAAAGACTACTAGCAGAATCAAAGCAGGCTAAGGAAACCAATATGGAAATGAAATACAGATTTAACAAATCTGCAAACTACATTATACATGTAGTCCGTCAATCCTTTCACCAAACTCAACTTCAAAGTTCCTCAATTGATTAGTAATCAAATGTAATGGAATTTCAAAGAAGCTCAACTCAACTGGCTAATCAGCTTTAGGCCTAAAATACATTGAACGATATTAAAGACACTAATAGAGATCTCTCAGGTGAAATTGCTGCAACATTAAAGAAAAAGCGTCAATAAAACAAGTGCGCATATTTAGATTAACATTAAAGAATTTTTTACAACCTAACAGCTAACCTGACTTCACCTCTTCCTTTCCCTACTTTATGTTTCACACAAAGGGGTGCCAATCAAATTACATACAAGTTCTAAAACATCCATCAATGACTGATGAGACAAGTTGGTTTCCTCACCTCACACAACTATCCCGGTTACAAGGAGTAATTGTGAAGACAAAGAGGAGCCCCCATTTTTTTTTCTCTTTACAACCAACCGTTAATCACGGCATTGTCTGAAACACCCTGTACGCTCTTCGGGCACCCACCTGGGAAAGAGCGTCGTTTCCCCTCTCCCATGGCCCTTACACAATGGAGTGCCCCCTTCTGCTCCTTCATCACAAACGGGGTAACTGCACCGCCACAATGTGCTTTGCACAACGTCATCCTTTCCTTCCTCGTGCCCCTTTGTGCATGCTGGATATTGGCAACACCGCCCACCTTCATAGGCAATACAAAGGCCAGAAAAGCCGTTCACGCTTTTCGTGCGCTGCTCCTTCGAGCATCTCTTACCACCTCCATGCCTGATGCACAAGCCAGACTTGCCTCTTGCAGCTCTGATGCAGCCATCATGGCCGATGCACACATCAGTGCGACCTTCAGCGCTCTTTGTATAGCCTAGATGTTGCACCGTCGGACACCTCCATGAGCTTTACAGTAGATGGTCTTTCCCTCGGCTCCCTTATGATATCCGCCTTTCTGACACCTTCGTCGTCCACCACCATGGGCTATGCATAGTCCTGATGCACCTCTTGCTGAAAATTCCGGCTATGAATAATCCTGATGCACCTCTTGTGCTGACAATTCCGGCCATGCATTGGTTGATGAAATATCAAGCTCCTTATCAATTTATTACCAGGTTGTTCAATGAACACATTTCCATACTAATTTGAAAAAATAGAAAAAGGGAAATTTTGAATTAATTGTGATAGATTCTTCTTCTGGCCTGAGGTGAGTCGAACCTCGAGCTCTTCTTCTTCTTCTTCTTCTTTCTTCTCCCTCAACTTCTTATTATTCAGCACCGATTCAGGGATCACTTCACCGCCCTCAGTCGTTCAACGGCGGCCATCTATCTCGCTCGCTCCCACCCACTGCAACGGCGAATACCATTTTAAAAAAATAAAAATCAAAAATTAAAAAAATCACATATTTCGAGAAATTGAGGAAGGGGTCGACCTCATCGGCGCCGTCGATGGAAAGGTACCGATGCT
The DNA here is from genome assembly GCA_030015575.1 of Agapanthus africanus. NCBI lineage: Eukaryota > Viridiplantae > Streptophyta > Magnoliopsida > Asparagales > Amaryllidaceae > Agapanthus > Agapanthus africanus. The sequence goes on from CM057341.1 coordinate 784,104,153, forward strand.
GACGCCGACGCCGAGGACCATGCGGAACTCCACCAAGTCCTCCACGGCTTCAGATCGTCTTGAGATGGATTTTCCTTCGTCTCCTCCTCCTCGAAACTGAACGATTCGGGATCAATTTTGCAACATTTACAAGATTTCGGGCCTGTTTGGAAAAAAAAAACGAAAAGGGAGTTGTTTTCAATATTTACAAAGCTATGGGCCGCATTGAAAAATCCATGAAAAAGTGGTTTTCTCTGAATTCACACGCAATAGCTTGTAACTTTTTTATTTTGATACCCGTATTTTATAAAACTTAAACCATTGAATTGAATAGAAATTTTAATGTTTCATGAGTTTATCTAGGTTTTGATCAACAAATAGCATAATTTCATGCATAAATGGACCAAAAATAAATTGGAATGCAACATCTTAAAATATTGGGGTCAATTTGTAAAAACCATGAAAAAGGGGTTTCCTATAAATATGGCAGATAAACAGGCCCCTAGTTTGGGCCTGTTTAGCAAATTCCCCGCTGAATTGCTCATAACTTTTTATTTCAGGAACCCGTTTTTCATGAAACTTTTAGGGTTTTTTTTTAAATAGATTATTTTGATTTTTAAATTATAAAAATAAGATAGTTAGATTTATTTTTGTGAAAATATGGTGGTTTGTTGGCCCCCCGTATTTATAAAGGAGAGGGCGGCTTCAAAATTGAGGGGAGGGCGGGTTCCTAGAACCCGCCCCTCCCCTATAATAGGTAGAGGGCGGCTTCTAGAAACCCGCCCTCTAAACTGGGGAGGAGGAGGAGGTCCACCAAACCGTCCTATTTTCACAAATATAAATCTAACTATCCTATTTTTATAATTTAAAAATCAAAATAACATATTTCGAAAAAAAACCAAACTTGAACCATTGGATAGAAATTTTAATCATTCATTTGTTTATGTTGGTTATGATGAATTAATAACATAACTTCATGCATAAACGGACTCGAAAATAACTTCCAATGCAATATCTAAACGTGGGGACTAGCGAGTTGGCAGTACCTAAAATCCCAAAGAAATGGATAAATAGCAGCAAACGGTTGAGCTTTTTGATTTTTGTGAGAGAAGATCAATTAATTCATCAGCATTCAGAAAGAGAGAAAGGGTAAAGAGAGAGTAAGGGTTTCCCGGTGGGATCGGCATCGAGCTCCGGAATCGAAGTCATTTTGGGTCTTGTTGGATGGATCGGAAGGGGAAGGATTTATTCTTCTTCTTCTTCTTCCTTTATTGTTATTATTATTGTTATTGTTATTATTATTATAATTATGTAAGTCTGATGATGCTCAATATTGGGGATCTTCAGGATCACGACACGTGGCAGATGACGTGTCCAAGAACTCAGAAGAAATGGCCCACAGGGACCGACCCGGCCATCCATGTGCCCGACCTGCAAGCCCTAGCCGGCTCTCCTCAGAGCCCCCTTCGAAATTGGCCTCCTCGGCCACTCAACTCGTCCCGAACTCCCCTGCCGAGACCGTCTTCCTCGGTTCTCCGACCGACTCCACCACTCGCAGGCATAACCGCCGCTCCGCGAATCTCGCCATGCGCAGATTCTCCGCCAGCAACATCCCACGTTCCACGCCACCACGATCCCCATTAATGGACGATCCGCTCTTCACGTGGGCGTGACGTCGGGAGCGTAACTGCCGACGAGATCTTCGCGCCAGCCGCTGCCTGCAGCCACCGCTATATAAACCCCAATCACAGAGGGGTCAAGTAAGCCTTTCTTTCTTCCACTTAGCCGTTACTCTGCTCGGATCTAGTGCTAACTTGATCATCGGAGCGTCCTCGGTGGTACCAAACCACCCCGGGACTTCTTTGCAGGCACTCGGCGCAAAGATCCTCAAATCACCAATCTCCTCAAACCCATTGAGACCCACACGCAACAGGAGATCATCTCCAAAATCCACCGGGAGATCGATGGAAGACAACATCTAACGGAGACCTCAAAGGGACCTCCATCAGTTGGCGCCATTTATGGGAGCCGACTCCACAAAACACAAAGTTGGCCTTCCGATCTCTATACACATGGCAAGCGATCGCCCTGAAGACCCAGGTACCAGCCGCCGCTTTTCTCTCACCGGAGGCTCGGACGAGCCCCCTCCAGCGACCATCATCAACGCCCTCGCCAGCCGAATAGATCGGCTACAGTCCTTCGTGGAGGCGCTCGTCCGCGTCCAAACGGTCGGACCTGGGCCCCAGGTCGCCGCTCCTTCGCCTACAGAAGGCTCCTCCCTCGTCGGCACGGCTGACCACCGGCAGGCTGCGACCCCCGGCCACAGATCTCATAGGCCGATACTCCCTGAGGCCCGTTGGGCGCCCCAAGCCTCCACCCCGAGATCCGCCACCAGAGTGCCTCGCCTCGAGCCCTCCGCACGATCCTTACTCCCCTGAGGAGATGTCGGTCACCTCGCCTGTCCGCGGGCACGATCGACACCCCCTCCCTCGACGAGTTCGCACGGAAGGGGCTCGCCACGAGGGCCACCTCGTCCGGGGATCTGAGGAACCTCATCGAGAGGAACCGAGGCCGCGCCTAGACGCAGGTCTCCCCCAGAAGAAGCCAGGGATCGCCAGGAGCCGAATCCTCAGGGTACCACGGCCGTCTCGACGCCCTCGAGAAGAAGATCGAGGGCAATGCGCCGGGAAGGACACCTCTCAAGCGACGGGGCTAAGTACGCCGCCGACTCGCTCACCAAGCCGTTTACAGAGGAACTGCTCGTTATCCACGTCTCCTCACGCAACAAGCCTTCGAAGGTCTCTCTGTTCGACGGGAAAACCGACCCGAAAAACCATCTGGACGCTTTCACCGCGGGGATGAGCTTCCAGGACCATTCTGACGACCGCCCAATGCAGGGCCTTCCCAGCTACCCCTCACCCGCTCTGGTCGGGACTGGTTCCAAGGACTCGAGCCTCGCTCAATCTCGATCTTTGACGAGCTGGCTACTCAGTTCGTCGGTCATTTCGCCGGGAACCGTCGGCGGAGGCGCACGGTCGACTATCTCTTCACAATTAAGAGTGGGGACAAAGAGATGTTCAAAGCTTACATCTCCCGCTTCTACAATGCCCCTCCTCGAGGTCCCCGAGCACCGGGACGAGACCGTCATCATGGCGCTCAGATCTGGTCTTAGGCACAAGGAGTGGTTGCGCTCCTTTGCGTTGGCGCAGCCTAAGACCATGGCCGAAGTAAAGGCATGGACCGAGCGCGAGGTTCAACTGGAGTCTGAGGGTGAACGCGAACCTCCCTCGAGCAGACCGGCCCGACCAGAAGAAGAGGGCCCGGGAAGAAAGGCTGTAGCGTCAGCAGCCCTATCACTCGAGGTTCCAGGAGTATACCCCACTCAACGTCTCCCTCGCAGTGTTTCTAGAGGAGGCCCAGAACGAGGGGTTCTTCAAGTTCCTTCCAATCCCGCGTCAGGCCACAAAGCGAACGTGGGGCCCTTATTGCGCTTTCTACCAGACACTGGACCATGCCACGGAGGATTGTAAGCAGCTCCGGGACTACATCGAGGAGCTCATCCGATCGGGGCACCTTGCCGCATACTTGAGGGACAAACGGCAGGCCGACCGCGAGTAGGAGTAGCGTCACCCTCCCGCTGAGCTGACCATCAGTCAGATCATGCTCGCTTCGGCAGACGACCAGCACGGAACCCAGGGAGCCCCGTACCGGGTGCCGAGCACGGAGGCCAACAATCCTCCAGGGAGCTCGGGCAGAGCCAATAAGGTCATCTACTAGCATGTACGTTTCTTTTAAGGCAATGTAAACTCTTCCTAGGGTATGTTGTTAATTTAATAAAGATCAATGGAACATTACGAAAAAGAAGAAAAAATCTTGTTTATTCAAAAGGTATTATGGGCTCCTCAGCCATACATGCAAAATGGAAAAGAAAATTACAACAGCGGGGGAAGGGGGTGCAGAGAGCACTGCTCATGGTACTCGGTGAAAATCTCCGCCAGCCGAGGCCTCACGAAATCCAGCCTCTGCCCTCGATTCCCACCGTGTGCGTCGACCCCGAGCCTCAGTTCATAGCACTCACGGACGAGGGCCTCTGAGCGAACCAGCCGACCCGCAGAGATCAGGCCGAAGCGCCTCAGAGACTGCAGCTTACCCACGGCCTCGTCAAAGAGCTGCTCGGACAAGGGGTTGTAAAGCCCCAGCGACGCCCTCCAGATGGAGTACATCAGCAGCTGCAGCAGGGAAGAGCGCCGGGGGAGCAGCCGGCCGAAGTGGTCTTCGATGCTACCATAGACCAACTGCACCGTGTCCTCGGTGCAGTTCTGGTCATAGAAGTACACATCTTCGAAGTGAATAATTTCGGGGATGGTGAAAGGGAAGTCCTGCATTCTCAACGATCTGTATACGAAGGAAGGAAGGACCAGTGCTCATTCTGCTTTATATAGCCCACTGCGTCCCAACGGAGCTCAACAGTCGCCTGCTTCCACCCAATAAGTCACGGACACGCGGCGATCATCGAGCTCTCTCTGGCGGAATCGAAATGACGCAACCCTAGCGCTTCGCCTCCCTCGGCATTCAATGTGCATGATGCGCGCACGATCGCCGCAACCGTTCTTGTCCCCCATACCTGCCACGGGATGGTCGGGCGAAGCCTCATGAAGAATTAGCCGAGCAGCTACCCTGCTCGGCCATCTCCGACCGGTAGCTTCCCTACTCTCAACGCCGGGGATCAAAAGCCCTCGCCAAGAGGCAACCGCGCAGCTTCACTGCCCGGTTATCCTTGGCAGGCCTCCTACGGCCCCTCCAACGCTGAGGATCCAAGCCCTCCTTAGAGGCAGCTCAGCAACTTCCCTGCTCAGCTATCTCCGGCTGGTAGCTTCCTACCACAACCGACAGGGATCAAAAGCCCTCCAAGAGGCAGTCGAGCCTGAGGCTCCCTCACTCGGCTATCCTTCAGGACAAAAGCCCCCGCCAAGAGGCACCGGGCAGAAACCCTGCCCGGCCAAGGGTCCTTGGTAGGATTCTTACAGCCCCTCCCGCGCTAAGGACCAAAGTCCTCCCAGAGGCAGTCGAGTCCTTACTCGGCTATCCCCGGCTGGTAGCTTCCTACCACAACCGACAGGGATCAAAGTCCTCACCAAGAGGCACTGGGCAGTAACCCTGGTCGGTCCCCGTCCTGAAGGATCAAAGCCCTCGCAAGAGGCAACCTAGCAGCTACCCTGCTCGGTCATCTCCGGCTGGTAGCTCCATACCCATGACGCCAGGGATCGAAAACCTCGCAAGAGGCACCCGAGCAGCTACCCCGTTCCTTCATCCCAGGCTGGTAGTTTCCTACTTACGACGCCAGAGATCAAAACCCTCGCCAAGAGGCGACCGTGCAGCTTCACTGCCCGGTCATCCTTAGTGGGCTTCTTACAGCCCCTCCAACACTAAGGGTCAAAGCCCTCGCAAGAGGCAACCGAACAACTACCATGCTCGGTCATCTCCGGCCGGTAGTTGCCTACTTACGACGCCAGAGATCAAAACCCTCGCCAAGAGGCGACCGTGCAGCTTCACTGCCCGGTCATCCTTAGTGGGCTTCTTACAGCCCCTCCAACGCTAAGGACCCAGAGTCCTCCCAGAGGCAGTTGAGCCCGACCCTGGCTCGACCATCCTTGACTGGTAGTCGATGCTCGCATTACCAGAAGTCAAAAGACGGAGCCCACCGTGGGGCTTCCCACTCGTGCTCGTCACAAATATGGAGAGCAGCCCTCTGTCCGTCACATGCAGAGAATCCGAGGCCCCAATAAGGGGCATCAAGTCTATCTAAGTCTGAACGATCCCCTCTCGACTTCGGGGCCCATGGGGATGCCTCCTCGGCAGCGCATGGCACGCTCGGCAAGTGATCGAAATCAACTCGACGAACAATCGCTAGACAGACGGCCAACCTGACATGGGAACACAACGGTGCAAGCAGGCATATTTTACAAGCATTCTTCACAAACAGATGATAAATTGCGAATCGATGAAACCAAAGAAAAAGTTTTATTACTACCAAAGACAAAGGCTTTACAAAAGATATTTTTGGGCTCCCCAGCCTTACAAAATGCCCGGAGGCTTACAAAATTCCAAAAATAAGAAAATAAAAGGAGGAAGACGGGGGCTTTAGGCATCGGGGCCAGGTGTGACCTCGGGGTCCTCGACGACCACCACGTGACGTGCAGGGTCTGTTCCCGCCAAAATTTTAGCTCAAAACCCACTCCCTTATAAAATAATAACAATAAAATAAATATAATAATAATAAAATATAATAAAAGGAAAAACTCCACATGCAAAGAATGTAACAAATGCTTCAAATTCAAAATTTAAATTGAAGCAACGCTTCAGATTCTGCGTGCTGCGCGCCACGTGTCAAACACGGGCGCGCTAGCGCAGTTGCGCTACGCTCTGCGCTGCGCGCCACGTGTCAAACACGGGCGTGCTAGCGCAGTTGCGCTGCGCGCCACGTGTCAAACACGGCACGGGCGCGCTAGCACAAGGTGCACCAGCGCTGGAATTAAAAATTCCCCACCGTCAGATCAAAAGATCTACTAATAATAAATTATTAATTAATCAGAACAAAAATTCTGTTATGGAAATATTTTTCAATCTTATTAAAACAAGAAGATTATCTACTGTAAAACAGAAGCCTTAGGATCAAAGATCCAACGGTGGGAAATATTTCCAAATCAATCAGAGAAAGATATCTTAAAACTGATTCAACAAATCAATTGGCCCTATATAAAGGCCCCTAGACTTCAAGTCTAGGATATACAGAAGAAGAGAGAGAGAAACCCTCTGCAAAACTTTGAGAAAAAAAGAAGAGCAAGCTCTTAGAAAAAAAGAAGATTTTTCTTTATTTTCAAGGTAAAGAACTATGTTCTTGAATAACAGAGATGAAACCATCTCGTAAAAAGAAGAACCATCTTCTAAAAAAGATCATAGATCTGAAAAAACACCAAGGTTTTTGATAAAAAGAAAAAGATCAAAGGATCTAATCATAAAATAATAAAAAAAGTATTTTACTTCATTCACAGATCTTTGATCTATAAAGGCAGAGCCCTTTTATAAAATAAGAACTATTGTTCTTGAATCTTGAGACAAAGTCTCTTTTAAAAGAACATAAATTTGTTCACAGATCATAAAAATTGATCAAATGCGCTTTGCGCTATTGAAATGCGCCTTGCGCTCTTGAACTGCGCTTTTGCGCTCCTTGGACCGGCGCTCAGCGCCAAAACATGCCACGTGTCAACCACAGATGCAACTTGCGCTTTTCGCTTCTGAAACAGCGCACTGTGCTCATGGGCTGGCGCTCAGCGCCAAGCGCGCCACGTGTCATTCACTGGTGCGCCATTAAACTAGCGCAAAGCGCTTATAAATTGAAAGCGCAATGCGCTAATAAACTGGCGCTAAGCACGACACGTGTCATTTTCGTGTGCGCTATTTGGCAGAAGCGCAATGCGCTCTTTAATTGACGCAAAGCGCCTGGCGCGCCACGTGGCGCATTGTCAGAACACACATTGTTCTGATGAATGCTATGCATTCAATACAAGACAAAAAATGTCAGAATCCAATGCTTAGCATTATTAAAAGGGCCAAGCCCAAATGAAGGCTCAATAGCCAGAACAATAAAATGTTAAACATTTATTGGACTTAGCCCAATTCTGGCCATAAGTCCTCAACTTATATCAAACTGAGCCCATCTGCTCACGAATATTCAACAGACCTTAGTCCCAAATTGGGCTACAAATCTTCCAATCAATTCACACCGGTTCAAGGGTGCATCTCTTTACTCCTCTGATATCTGTCGTTGTAATCCTTCAACGTCTTCAGAGAGGTGACGGGTCCCGACAACCATGCATTACTACGGACTGTGGGGTCCTTAAACTCACGGACTATAATGTCCTAAACCTCGACCGTGATGTCTTAAAACTAACATTGGACTGTGGGGTCCTTAAGCCCATGGACTATGATGTCCTTAACCTCGACCGTGATGTCTTAAAACTAACATCGGACCGTGGAGTCCTTAACCCCATGGACTATGATGTCCTTAACCTCGACCGTGATGTCTTAAAACTAACATCGGACTGTGGGGTCCTTAAACTCACGGACTATGATGTCCTTAACCTTGACTGTGAGGTCTTAAAACTCACGGACTATGATGTCCTTAACCTTGACTGTGAGGTCTTTAAACACACGGACTGTGATGTCCTTAACCTTGACTGTGAGGTCTTAAAACTCACAGACTATGATGTCCTTAACCTGGACCGAGATGTCCTTAAACTACCATTGGACCACTATGTCCTTAAACTGGTAATCGACCGCAATGTCCTTAAACTAAATAATAGAGTTCAAATGCTCTCTTGTTGGATCTAAACGATCCCGTTAAGTTGATCTTAGTCTAAAATTAGATTAACGTATCCTTAACAAACGTTTAAGTTGATCTTAGCCTCAAATGAGACTAACGTATCCTTAAACCAACCCCCAAACCCAAATCTAAGAAAAAACGGATTTGGACTAATCCACGTCCTACGGGCGACAACATAAATTAGTCTCCGTATACAATCCACGGGCAACCAAAAACAAAACAAAACAAACACCCACGATACGAAGTGACCATCTGGAGAAGGAGAAAGTGGTTACCGCGATGCGGTAGCGTAATTAACTGCAGGGGCTTACGCCTGCAGGGAAGAGCGTCCCCACAATCAAAAAACCCTCAAATGAGGGGGAATCTGACGAAGTCTGCTACATCGGCCGCATCCGTCTAAATCTTCGATACACGGTGCCATAAATCAACTTGGCATCTTCGGAGAGGTGGACGGATAACACCGATTAGCATCTGCCCCCAGATTCAGGCAAGACGTTCGTCTTCCCATCTTCCGGCAGTAAACAGGGTCCTCGGCGGTTTCCTCGTCAGGAACCTCTTCCCCCTGCTCATCGGTGTCCGCGAGGGGGAATTCGGCCCGGAGATCTCCGTCGGCAAACTCCGGCATCCGGGCCTTAACGGCATCGAGTGCCATTGCCAGATGCGGGTCATAGCCACGGCCAGGTCATCATAGAATTCCTTCGCCTTCTTGTAGCCCTCCACCGCCTGCGCCGCCGAGAGGTCGGCCCATTTCGCCGCGTTCAGGTCGGCAGACTTAGCCGCCTCGGCCGCCGCGCCCAACTCCTTCCGGAGGGTCTTCACCGTCTTCTTCAGGTTACCGGCGAGCGCTTGAGCGTCCCCAAGCTTGGCCTCGGCAGTCACTGCAGCCTCACGGTACCGGGAGATCTCCCATTTCCCGGACTCCACCTCGCCCTCCAGGGCGGCAACCCTTGCCGTCACCGCCTCCAGTTCTCTCTTGGAGCTCTCTTCCAGCTAGGCAAGCTGGCCCGCAGCCTTCATCGCCGGGGCTACCACCTCGGCCTCCATGCGTAAAGTGAGGGCGACGTGCTGGAGGACCTGAGAAATTGGAAAGAGATCAGAAGGATGAAGGAGGCAAGAATCTTACAAAAAACCAAACACTTACCTGCACGGACTCCTGGGCGATGGACGCCAGCTGAGCCCTGAAGGTCCCCCCGGGGACTCTACCCCCGGCCAATGCCTCTATCTCATATAGAAGGCTATCCGCAATGGATAGCCCGATGGCACCGCAAACTGGAGGCCCCCTTCCTCCACCATGATCGGCGATGACCGGCCCCGGGAAGATCTCTGGGAGCTCCTCTTGAGCGGCTCCGGGGGAGAGCCGATCTCCTCCTCCGAGACCGGGTCTTCCAGAATCAGAGCCCGCTTCCAGCCCGACACTCTGCTGGGACCCGGGGCGGGATCCGCCCCCGGACGCTCGCGGGACACTACTACCGGAGAAGGAGGAGCCGGGGCGGGCTTCGCGCGAGAAGAGCCGGCGCCCCCAGCCTTCGTAACCTTCCTCGGCTGGCGCATGGAGGCTTTGAGCGAGTCGAAGTCCATAGGTCCTGCACAAAACAAATACCAAAAAGTTAGCGACACGAGCAATATACAAGACAAAAAGCAAGCCTAACTTACCGACGAACTCAACGGGACTGAGCCCGGCCCAACTCAGGACCCTCTCAGACAGCAGCACGTCGGGTCGGGGGATGGGCTCCCACGACGCCACTCCCACCGCGGCGGGGTCATTGGACTGGTTCCCCAGCAAGCATTTCTCCCTCGACCACTTGGTAGGCATGGACCAGTCCTCGCCCTCGGGAGGGGAAACGAAGAAAAATTTCTTCTTCCAATCATGAATAAAAGAGGGCAAAGCCACGACCCCGGTCCCGGCAGCCCCCCCAGCCGCTTTCTGAAAGAGAGATAGACCCATCTCGGGTCGCCCGCTCGACCACCGGGGTGATTTTTGAAGACGAGAGAAGAATCGAGAAGGGAGAGGCTGAAGGGAACCACCTATAACTTCAGGCGGATCAAGAACCCGAGGAGGATCCTCCACGAATTCGGCACTAACTGGCCAGGGGCCAAACCGAAAAAGTTCAGGGCTGCGACGACCTCGGGAGAGAAGGGCAGGCGCATTCTTCCCCAAAAAGCTTCCAAATACAAGGCGATCTCCCTGCCCCGTACTTGGTCCGCCCTCTCTCCCTCCTTGGCCAGTCGGAGCGTGTAACGCGAGGGGATATGGAAGTGAGCCCGAGCACTGGAGAGCTCGTCCTCATGCCTCACCCAACACGAGATGCCGGGGGCCGCATCTGCCTCCTCCTCCCTGGGGGCGGCCCCTGCCGCACGATCCCGAGGAGAGGATCTGGCCCCTGCTCCCCGAGGGGACTCAGACACAACTAAAGGGTCCCTAGAACATACTCCTACAACATCTACCGACTCTACAAAGGAAGACATCTAACCTTGAGAAAAAGGGTTCCACGAGAAACGAAAGCAGAAGAAAGAAGATGAGCGCCGAGCAACCAGGATTTAGAAGCAGGAAATATGGAGTAGGGGCCCAGGGACGGGCCCCACCCCTATTTATGGCTGTAAGCGACCTCATCCGACGGCGCCCGTCATCTCCCGCCAAAACGCCTCCTCGTGCCCAGCAGCTCCGATCGCTCCACGTGTCGTTCCCGCACGGGGCCGCATCCCATCAGACGCCGCAGGCCTGCATACGTCGCGTCGGCTAACCGACGCTCGACACGTGGACCGTCGCTTCAGTGGCGGAATGCACGAACCGGCGCACCTTCCTTAAATGCAGAGATCTCACTCTGATTCGCTGACAGAAAAGACAGCTGACACCCCGGGGACGCGTCCCGACGAAACCTTAGAAGGGAGCTCACCCCGGACGGCCCGACAGTCCACTCCTGGCCCGACCTGCTAGCTGGTCAGGATAAGAGTGGGGGGCTAATGATGATGCTCAATATTGGGGATCTCTAGGATCACGACACGTGGCAGATGACGTGTCCAAGAACTCAGAAGAAAGGGCCCATAGGGACCGACCCGGCCACCCGTGTGCCCAACCTGCAAGCCCTATCCGGCTCTCCTCAGAGCCCCCTTCGAAATTGGCCTCCTCGGCCACTCAACTCGTCCCGAACTCCCATGCCGAGACCGTCTTCCTCGGTTCTCCGACCGACTCCACCACTCGCAGGCATAACCGTCGCTCCGCGAATCTCCCTATACGCAGATTCTTCGCCAGCAACATCCCACGTTCCACGCCACTCATTAATAGGCGATCCGCTCTTCACACGGGCGTGACGTCGGGAGCGTAACTGCCGGCGAGATCTTTATGCCAGCCGCTGCCTGCTACCACCGCTATATAAACCCCTATCACAGAGGGGTCAAGTAAGCCTTTCTTTATTCCACTTAGCCGTTACTCTGCTCGGATCTAGTGCTAACTTGATCGTCGGAGGGTCCTTGATGGTACCAAACCACCCAGGACTTCTTTGCAGGCACTCGGCGCAAAGCTCCTCAAATCACCAATCTCCTCAAACCCATTGAGACCCACACGCAATAGGAGATCACCTCCAAAATCCACCGGGAGATCGACGGAAGACAATATCTGATGGAGACCTCAAAAGGACCTCCATCAAAGTCCTTTTTTTCTTCTTTTGTCTTTGGCTTTTGAGTTTGTTGGCTAATCTGAAATATATCAAATGGAATTAACCAGTCTCCTCACGTCTGGTGGGTTAAGGCCTTCCTGAACCAGTGGAATCTTCCCACCAACACTTTTCTCTTGGGGGATCATGAAGTTTCAATTTCTTTGGACGAATTTCGCGAGATCTCGGGGCTGCCAATCAGAGGGACACTTTACGAGGAATTGCTGCCTTCTGACGAGTACGTCTTTGAGACTGAGCCCGCAATGCTTGACGGCTTGTCTACCGAGAACGCCGTCCGCCATAAGCGTCCGAGTTTGATCAAGGCGCTGGGTATCTTCGACAAACTGTTCACAGAATCTGAGGAGCAGGGTGTCACTTTCAAGAGCTTCATCGCTTGCTTCCTTCGCGAGGATGTTTTGTCGAAGACGGCTCCCAAGTTTGCAAGAATCAACGACCCCTTTGGGTTTGGTTTGAACAGGCGGCCGACTAAGGAATCGGATTTACCGCAATATTATATTCCTATCATGTCGCCGGTATCTTTCGAATCGATTGCAGCTCCCGGCATGGACGAGGAGACATTCTTTGTGGGCTTTATCAGTATCTGGCTCAGCTGGTTCGTCATCCCTATGCATCGCCGCTTCATGAGAGTCTCGGTTATCTATCCAGCTCATCGTATCGCTGAGGGGACACGGCTGGCCATAGGCATCCCGGCACTAGCGCATCTTTATCATGGATTTGGCGCCGCTGCTAACACCTCAACTCCCGGTGTGGACGTAGTAAACTTCTCCCTTCACTATTTTACATCTTGGATTGAGATGCACGTGTTGGGGGCTTTTGCTGCACATCATAGACCTGCTTTTTATGATGCCTACACTTTTCCGCGACTCATGCGGCTGGTGGACGCTGCTGCTCCCGACCGATACAGTTTGGGGCTATTCACGTGAAGAATCCGAACCTGTCGTTCAAGACGAACCAATATCCATGATATCGTTGGATGATGGTCTTCTTTTCCCAGGTTCATCTGCCGAGGAAGCCGCACAATTGGCTGAGGCTATAAGACGCTCGCAGCTTGAAACTGAGAAGGTAAGGATCCCGAAGAGGTTTTATCCTGCCGTCATCTTCTACGAAGATCCTTCGTGGATACGGCGGCGGTTCATCGGCCCTTTGGAGGAATGGGGGGAAAGGGCCCTTAAGAAGGCTACTTCGGAGGATGCTGCAGACGCGCTTTCCTTGTGGACTGGCGGCCACGAGTCCACCCTTGAACCCCGGCGAGCATACCTCCTTGAAAAGGAGCATCGGCTTGAAAAAGCCATATTGAAGTCTTCCTTACGCATTGGTATATTCCTATATTGCTTTGCAGTACTTCATATTGCTTGCACTTGTATATATGTATTCTTATTCTTGTGTGAATTGTGCAGAGACTTCGGCGATGGGGGAGGTTCCTACGGGCTTGCTGATGGTAGAGCCTGTTGACACCCCCAATGAAACATTGCTCGATGCGGAGGGGGTTGACGACGCCATCCCTCTCGCGATAGAGCCTCCTGTGGCGGTTCTTGATCCCGAAGCACTCGCCCCTTTGGGAGAGGTACCCTTGGTGGTCATCGTCCCAACGGATCCTCCTGAGGGCGACCCGGAGGCTAGGATGGAGATAGTGGAGACTACCCTCCCTTCGTTGGAACCCGCAATGGCTGCCGCCGCTCCTTTCTCAGAGGTCGTTACACCGGCTCGTGTCCTTGGTACTGTGCCTGAGGTCGCGGCGAAGGCCGTTGAACCTGCTATCCCTCCAGCTCAGAATGGGAGGAGCGTCGAAGGTAACCTTCCACATTTTAAACCGGTGATCTTTCCGTTATCTGAACTCTTTTATCTTTTCAGAACTGCGCGGACTGACGGCCTCTATTGCCGATCTGTCTCCCCGGCAATCCTTTCAGCGCCTGTTGGAGATGGCTGCTCCACAAGCGATATCCCTTCAACGCATCGTCCTCTCGTCTGGGCAAGGTTAGTGTTTGTTCCCCTCCGAACGGCGGCCGACGACGTTAGGACGTCTAGACCTGAGGTTCGAGGCAGATGCTATTTGGTTTTATTCGTCCACCTCTCCGAAGATGCCAAGTTGATTTATGGCACCGTGTATCGGAGGTTTAGACGGATGCGGCCGATGTAGCAGACTTCGTCAGATTCCCCCTCGCTTGAGGGGTTTTTGATTGTGGGGATGCTCTTCCCTGCAGGCGCAAGCCCCTGCAGTTAATTACGCTACCGCATCGCGGTAACAACTTTCTCCTTATCCAGAATTTCACTTCGTGTCGTGGGTGTTTGTTTTGTTTGTGGTTTCCCGTGGATTGTATACAGAGACTAAGTGATGCTGTCGCCCGTAGGACGTGGATTAGTCTAAATCCGTATTTACTTAGATTTAGGTTTGTGTGTTTTGGTTTAGGATACGTTAGCCATATTTGGGGCTAAGATCGACTTAAACGTTTGTTAATGATACGTTAGTCTAATTTGAGACCAAGATCGACTTAACGGGATCGTTTAGATCCGACAAAAGAGCATTTGTGAGCTCTATTGTTTAGTTTAATGACGTTACGGTCAATAGGTAGTTTAAGGACGTTGCGGTCCATATTCCAGTTTAGGGACATGGTGGTCCATATTCAGTTTAAGGACGCTTAAGTCCGTGAGTTTAAGGACCCCACAGTCCGTATTTTAGTTTAAGGACGCTTAAGTCCGTGGGTTTAAGGACCCCACAGTCCGTGTTTTAGTTTAAGGACGCTTAAGTCCGTGGGTTTAGGTACCCCACAGTCCGTGTTTTAGTTTAAGGACGCTTAAGTCCGTGGGTTTAAGGACCCCACAGTCCGTGTTTTAGTTTAAGGATGCTTAAGTCCGTGGGTTTAAGGACCCCACAGTCCGTGTTTTAGTTTAAGGACGATTAAGTCCATGAGTTTAAGGACCCCACAGTCCGTGTTGATGTGTGGTTGTCGGGACCCGTCACCTCTCTGACGTCGTTGAAGGATTACAACGATAGGAGTCAAAGGAGTTCGGAGATGTACCCTCGAACCGGATGTAAATTGATTTAAGAGAGCAGCTGTGCTCAGTCAATTTAATTTGAGGACTTACGGCCATGATTGAGCTAAGTCTAGTTGAAAAATATTCAACGCTTTTATTTGTTTTTGGTCAATTAGACCTGTGCTAGGGCTTTGCCCTGGTTTAAATAATGCATTGCATTACTTTTTATTTTTGTTTGGGCTCTGCCCATAAAGGATGCAGAGCATCAATTTTGTCTGGCCTATGCCCATTTATAAATGATGCAGAGCATCGATTTTACTTGGGCTCTGCCCATTTATTGCTTTGCAATTTATTTTGGCCTACTGGGTCTTTTTTATTTGGGCTTGACCCTTTAGCAAAAGAAATGCATTGCATTTGTCAGGCGCTTTGCGCCAATCAATGAGCGCAAGCGCTTGCGGTGATGACACGTGTCATGCAAGCGCAGTGCGCTGCGCCAGCGCGCTGCGTTTGCGCTGCTGACACGTGGCGTGTTCTGGTGAATTGCGCCAGTTTCAGAGAGCAAGGCTCTATTTCAAAAGCGCATAGCGCAAATGGTTCAGATGCTGACACGTGGCGCTCTCTGGTGGCTTGCGCCAACCCAAGAGCGCAACAGTGTAGTTTTGCAAGTGCAAGGCACTATTAACTTGAGAATCTTTTAGATTCCAGAACCAATGGTTCATAAAAAGTTCAAAGCACTGTTTGTTTTCTTGATCTAATTTAGATCAAATAAAACAAGTTTCTCTTGTTTTTCTTATTTCAAGGAACCATGGGTTCATAAAAAAGTGCAAAGCACTTATTATTATTTATTTTTCTTCTTATTGAAGATCATTGATCTTGTTCTCAGATCAATGATCTGTTCATAAGAGAATTTTCTCCTTTTTTCTAAAGGTTTTTACCTTTTTTGTTCTTGGGGAGTTCTCTCAAATTCTTCAGAGTTCTCAATGATGATCTTGATGCTTTTGATTTGGGGTCTAGGGACATTTATATAGTGCCCATAAATTTGTTAAAGAGATCTTTCTCTGAGTGATTTGGGGAATTTTACCCACCGTTGGATCTTTGATCCAAGGGCTTCTGTTTTACAGAAGGCAATCTTCTTGTTTTAACAAGAACAGAAAAATCTTGCTAGAATTTAATTCTGTTTGGCGCAAACGCCCCAGTGCATGACACGTGTCAAGCAGCGCAGAGCGCAGCGCAACTGCGCTGACACGTGTCGCGCAGCGCACGGCGCAGCGCAACAGCGCTTGCGCATCTGCGCTGACACGTGTCGCGCAGCGCACGGCGCAGCGCATCTGTGCTGACACGTGTCGCACAGTGCGGCGCTTGCGCAACTAAAGCGTTGCTTCCTTTAATTTTTTTTTAAATAGAGCTTTACTCTGATTGGGCGCGCTGCCTTGGGCGCTGCGCTGATGTATCAGCTTTTGACACGTGGCGCGTTGTGCGCAGCGCAAAAAATCTGAAACGTTGCTTCGAATTTTGAATTTTGAAATTCAAACAGTGCTTTGCTCTGATTGGGGGAAACATCGTTGTTCACCATTTCATAGCATTGTTGTTATTTCGCAAAATGGCATTAATGTTCTTTACAGTTCTGGAGGCCGATGACGAGGTTGAGGTCCTCGAAGGGCCAGGGGAACCTTCAGCTCCTTCTTGCATGACTGTAGGTAAGTGAAGTCTCAATATGGTCCTACTTGTTCCTTTGCTTAAAAGTTTCACTGACTGTTTACACATCTGAACAGCCCTTCCAGTTCTTACCGCACTGGAGTCGCGCATCAATATGCCACCCGGCCCCTATTCTTTGCGAGCCTCAGAACGTTTGGCCAAGCTAAGCCTTGTCTCCCTGTCATCTTTGATCGAGGAGCTTCGCGCTGGCAGCGCAATCACAGCTGAAGCATTTGCTGCTGAAGCTAATGGTTCTCTTCCTTTTCTTGCCACCTACCATAGCGAAGCGGTGGTGCGAGTCTGGGTTGAGTTCTGTCGGCAGGTGGAGGCTTGCTTGCACGTACTCAAGTGTTCTCGCCTTTCTTCGGAGGCTGTGGCTGCAAAGGCGGGCTTGCGGGAGTTTGATAGAGCGGTGCGCGGCGAACATGGTGTCGTGCGAGAAGAGGCTCGGCCGTAAATTCTCGGAGAGGGAGCTGGCCTCTAAGGCGCTGAACGAGCTCCAAGCCAACCTTACAGCCAAAGCCAACAAAGCGTATGAACTCTGGCGAGTACTTCAAGAGTTTATCAAAGAGGTGGTGGCCCTCGATAAAGCTGCCGTGTTCACTCGCAAAAGGGTTGAGGCTCACAAGGCTACCGAGAAAGAGCTTGAAGGCCGGCTTGCCTCGTATCAGGCCCAGTAGGCTCAGGCGGAAGCCCGTCTTTTGGCGATATTGAACCACGAAGGCGAGGTCCAGTGGAAAAGGGATGAGCTAACCACTCTGCTAAATCGCCCGCCGGCCTGAAGACTTGTATATCCCTTTTTTTTTCTTTTTGTACATACTCCTGAATGAGAGTATATTTTTTTGTTCTTTCACAAATTGTACTTTGTATCCATTTTGGTTCATGAATAAAAGACATATTTTTCTTCTCAATGGCGTGTCCTTTTTTATTGAATGTATTTTGCGGATAGTCTATCTTGATCTCTTTGCAGGACAACGATGGCTTAGGATTCAGGGTTAAGATATGCCTCCTAAGACTTTTCAACCTTATGAGCCGTGAGGGTCTCATAAAGAGTTTTTCTCCCTACAGGTCGAGGGGATCCCATAGGTGTGGTTTCTTCCTTAAGAATCGTGAGGATTCCTAAGTGCCTGTTTTCTCTTGAAAGTCGTAAGGATCTCACAAGAGAATTTACTCCCTTACGAGTCGTGAGGACCCGCAAGTGATGGGTGCAGTTGTCTTTATCCATATTTCACGGAGTTAAGGGTTGCTCTGGATGCTTCCCACGGGTTCACTGCCGTGTTTGGCGAGGACCAGGCTCCGCTCTGAATGTTCTTCGGGGTATAAAGACATCGCGGTCGAGATTAAGGACATCATAGTCCGTGGATTTAAGGACTCCACAGTCCGTTGTTAGTTTTAAGACATTACGGTCGAGGTTAAGGACACCATAGTCCGTGGATTTAAGGACTCCACGGTCCGTTGTTAGTTTTAAGACATCACGGTCGAGGTTAAGGACACCATAGTCCGTGGATTTAAGGACTCCACGGTCCGTTGTTAGTTTTAAGACATCACGGTCGAGGTTAAGGACATCATAGTCCGTGGGTTTAAGGACTCCACAGTCCGTTGTTAGTTTTAAAACATCACGGTCGAGGTTAAGGACATCATAGTCCGTGAGTTTAAGGACCCCACAGTCCATGAAATGTATGGTTGCCGGGACCCGTCACCTCTCTGAAGTCGTTGAGAAATTACAACGACAAATATCAAAGGGGTGACGAGATGTACCCTTGAACCAAGGTGAAATTGGCTTAAAATCATTACGGTTGATTGTTAGTTTTAAGACATCACGGTCGAGGTTAAGGACATCATAGTCCGTGGATTTAAGGACTCCACAGTCCGATGTTAGTTTTAAGACATCACGGTCGAGGTTAAGGACATCATAGTACATGAGTTTAAGGACCCCACAGTCCGATTTTTGCTTTGGATGCTTCACACGGGTTCACTGCCGTGCTTTGCGAGGACCAGGCTCCGCTCTGGATGCTTCACACGGGTTCACTGCCGCGCTCTGCGAGGACCAGGATCCGCTCTGGACGTTTTCCATGGGGTCAGAAGTGACATAATCTGTATTCCATGTAGCCAGGAATTTTGCTCTGGATGCTTCACACAGGTTCACTGCCGTGTTTGGCGAGGACCAGGCTCCGCTCTGGATGCTTCACACGGGTTCACTTCCGTGCTCTGGGAGAACCAGGATCCGCTCTGGACGTTTTTCACGGGGTCAGAAGTGACATAATCCGCGTTCCACGTAACCAGGAATTTTGCTCTAGATGCTTCCGACGGGTTCACTGTCGTGTTCGGCGAGGACTAGGCTCCGCTCTGGATGCTTCACACAGGTTCACTGCCATGCTCTGCGAGGACCAGTGTAACACTTTGAATCTCCGTTAGAATATTTTTCGTGATAATTAGTAATTGTACGTGTTATTATATATGTGTACATAGGATTATTAGTTATTTTAGTCGGGTTTACTATTTATATTTAGTCGTGTTAGCGAATTGGAAAATTTTCCTTTGTAGTGTACACTTGCACACTTAGCCTTTTTTGAGACCTAGGTTTAAAGTGTTAGCCAATTCTTTTGTTGCATGGTTGCTAACTTATCCCCACCATTTTTAATCATATCATAACCCTTTTTATAATTCAAATCCTAATAAACAAATGAGGCATGGGTGTTAGGTAGGAATTGGACTTTTGTGACCTTCTCTCTCTCTCTTCTCCTCACAACTGAATTCTGCAGCTTCCAGCAGAAAAACCCTCTCATTTTCTTCATCTCTTCTTCTTCTCTTCATTTCCCTTTGATCCCCAAAAAAAACCCAACACAAATCAACACTTTTCCTTCATAAAACCATGGAAAAGGGGGCTTTTTGGGGGTGTTTGAAGGCAAATCTGCACACTTGAGGGAAGAGCTGGGACTTTTGGTGTTTTATAAGGTTTTTAGAAGGTATTAACTCATGTTAGCACTCCTTTTCCTTAAACTTGTAGTATTGTTTAGCAAAAATCTCATTTTTGTGCATTTTTAGTGATATTAAAGGAATTTGTGATTCACATGTTAGATTAGGGTTTTGTTAGTTTGGTTAGCTCTATTATGTGTTATTAGAACTATTTTAGGCCAGGTTTTGTTTCAGTTTGCACAGAAATACCATTAAGTTCCATATTAGTGCAAAAGTGTGGATTTTAACTTGATTTAAGGCTCTGTAGGATCTGCTACTACCCGAGATATTCCAGAACAAAACTAGATGTTACTGTAGCATGTATGGAGGGTATAGAGTGCACACACCAAACCTGGGAGCCCACCCCCCTATCCAGGCCGCCGGAATATTCGTTCTGGCCGCAATTTGCGGCCAGATGGGTGAGTTGGGATTTGGGGTTTGGGCCACTGGAGTCTGCTGCTATTTGGGTTATTTTGGTATATATAGTTTTACAATATCATTTCTATATTAAAATCTGGAGGTGAATACCTATTTTCCCGTATTTTTAATCTTCGCGACACGCGTGATATGTGTGTATGGGTTTTGGGTTTCTGCGTATCGCGACGCGTCGGAGTGGCTTCAGGCGCGTAATCACACGTTTTAGCGTATCGCGCACACGCGCGCTTGGTTCACGACACGAGTTACTAGTTCGGCTTTAATGTCGTGTTTGTGTGACTTCAAGCTTATGTATGATATATTGTGTAATTCTAGGTTCGCAGGCAAGTACGGCGGACGCCGCGCAGAAGGGGAAACAAGTTGTTGGCTATACCTAGCGAGAGACTACGGTGAGTAGATTTAACATCTACGGTGTAACGTTTTGAAAATCGTTTCGGTGAAATTTCGAAAAATCGGTAAAATGAGGGGGTTTTCTGTAAAAAGTCAAAATACAAATATCTTATTTTAAAAATTAAATATACATATTCTAGCTATGTAATTGCTATTATTTGGTGTTTATTGAGCCGCTGGTGAAATTTCAAATTTTCTGAAAAAATATTATTTTAAGCCGTTACTAATACATTTAATTAGGGAAAATTACAAATTGGAATGAGTTGAAACAAATTTTGTGCATCATAAAACATTAAATAAAATTTTATCATGTGGATTTTGGAACGAAATCATTTGCCAAAACGGTTTAGAAATTATTGAAGAAAAAGGCTTATTTTGTGAAAATAAAAGGGTTTTGGTGCATATTGTATTGGTGTTTGATGTTTATTGCTCCACACACACACCCTCTCATCCTCACCCACTCACATGGCCGGCCCCACCACCACATTCCAGCAGCCCTCTCTTTTGAAAAAAAATATAGAAGAAGAAAAGAAAGAAGAATGAATAGATTAATTGATGAGGTATGGTATTTAACATAAAGTGGACTTTGTTGACTTCAACCCACACCCCAACCTCATTCTCTCTCTCTCTTCCTCCCCTCAATTTTGGCCGAACCCCTCCCATCCTCACTGCAGTAACAGCCCCCCCTTTCTCTTCTCATTTCACCTCAAAATTTCTTCATATTATGCCCAAAAATCAACACAAGAAATCCCACAAAATCCAAATCCAAGCCCTACCCATTTTTCCTTAGCCTATCTAGCATGGATCTTGGTGAAAAGTTTGCATTTTGGAGACAAGTTTCATGTTGATCTCAAGATGGTTATGAGGTATAAATCTTGTTCTTTTTTTGAGTTGTTTGTTATTACTTCAAATTATGTTAATGAAAGGTTTAGTTTAGATTTTAAATTTAGAGTCCAAATTCAAGATTAGGGTTTATGAAATTGAAGTGGGGTTTTGTTTTGGAGTTGAATGGTGATCAATTGTGCATGGTTATGTGATGTATTTTGTATCTTAGGGCATGCAAAATGTAATCTTGTTGCTTAGTGCTAATTGTAACATTAAAATATCCAATTTAGCTTTATTTAAGCAAACTAGTTTTTAGCTTTTGGTTCCAAATGGGTGATTTAAAATCTAATTAAGGTTTTGATGACTTTATTAACATTTTAATTTGTTGTTTAGCAATTTAGATCATGCAAAACCAAGTTTAATTGATGAATTGTGAATTTTTCTATAAAAGGTGTTAAAAATTGATATTTTTGCAAACTAGGATTTTGGAAATGAGGCAAATTTATGAGAATAAATTATAGAAATGGTTTATATGACTTAGTTATGATATTTAGTGGATATTTTGGCCGCTACATTCATTTAAACATCGTGTTTTGTACAAAAACGGCGAATTGTGCTTGCTAGATTTTCGGAAAAAAGACTTTTTGAGTGAAATTGGCGTTTTTGTGAGTTTCAACCTAGTTTATATTAAAATTAGTGTTCGTGAATGTGCAAATGAGTGTATTTGGGTTTTTCTCGATGGTTTGGCGTTTGTACGCCGACGTCGAGGGTTTTTGGGTTGATTTGTGAAAGCAACCATATGTTTTGACCTATGTGGGATTCGTGCGTCGTTTTGGTCATGAGCCGGATTTTAATGAGATATGGTGCGTTATGATATGTAGGTACCCCCATGTGGATTTCGAGACGACAAACAAGCGCGTGGCAACGTAGGCACCGGCTAGCGAGGACCAGGTGAGTAGATTTATATCTACGGGGAGAAGTCGGGTGGATGGCGTATAGCACCCCCGCAGTCCGTGGTGGTGTATACGGATGCGTATACACACCAACAATTATTATATGTTATTTGGGATTAATAACGATGCTTAGGATGGATATTGGTGTGTTGGATTACTTTAGTGTTGCGAACCCTAGGGTAGTGTTACACACACACATACACACATACATACTTGCATACATTCCTATTGATATGTGCTCATGGGATTCTTTATAGTTATGTGTTCACATGAGTATGGGACTATGTGTTCACATACGGATTGAGGATGATACTTGGGATTGAGCTGAGTCGATGAGATTTGATTTGAGGCCGTGAGATCGGTGATATAGCAGGGTTCGTATCTTAGATACGACATGACGTTGTAGCGGGTCCTTGACGTAGTGTTTCACACACGTCCATGCATACGTAGGCGGTATCAGTATGGTACTAGACGTAGATCAGTACCCCGATCATGATATTTGATAAAGAGGATACCAGGTGAATAGTATGATGAATGTGATATTGAACCGTACCCAGATTGGGATGCCGTACGACGGATTTACGTACGAGCTATATTGATGATTGATCCGCACTCTTGACTTGGGACGCCTGATTATAGATATGGTATCGGATATGATATTATTGAGGCGGGATCACCGACTATACATATACAGGTATGTATATGTATCGACTCAGATGATAGGCGGTTTCCTTACCTGTAGTTCAGCTTGTTAGTTCAGCCGTATAGTTTAGTGTAGTTGTTAGATTAGATTAGACTTCTTACCTATTTCAAAAACTAACGAATCGTGGGCATTTTTAAAGACAGCTCAAGGGAATCTACGGATATTTCAAAAACGACGTATCTTTTCATAAAAACACCGTAGCCCCTATTTTCAAAACCCCATGATTCGTGTTATTTCAAAAGGCACCATTTGTAGGACTTATATTAGATTATTGCAGATTAGTTATCGTTGTGTCTAGTATTCAGCTCCCGCACATTATTGTTGTTCACTCTGCCTCGCATATTTATTTTGCTGCATATTCCATTATTGATATCATGTTGTTAGGACACCAGCACCATTACCGATGATGCATATGTACCACGTACACCTACCTGCCGGCTCACACACATCTTCATCGGTAATTGCCATGTCACGTACACTTTAGAGAATATAATTGCTTGACTTAGATTGTTAGCTAGTAGTGTTACATGATATTAGTGTACTTCCCTTATATGTCATATTAGACATTGTAGTTATTACCTACCACTTCATGCATACTGTTATTCAGTTGTTCATGCCTAGTTCATTATCATTGACATATGCACTTGTGATGATTTCTTGAGATTTATGATATTTCTGGATTTCGGGGAAAGCCGCAAAATTTACAACTTATGATCTTTTAAAATATAAAATGTTGCGGTTTTCTAGTGATGTAAAGTGTCGTCCACCATGAGTTTGCTGTGGTTTTGGAGATCCGTGTCGAGGAGTGGAGGAACCGTCACGGGTACATGGTGGGCCCGGTATGGTACCCGGGGCAAGAGGAATGTGGTGTTGACGTTGAGCCTGGCTGGGGAGCACTACCTACCGGTGATATTACCCGACGCGTCGGATATCTGGAGGATACCGTCGTGATCTTGAGATGGATGGTAGGGGCCGGTCTGGACTGACGGCGCCCTAGATATTGAGATTGAGACATTGATATTTCGAGACAGTGAGATTTATGTTTTGTGTCGATGCTAGACACTGTTGATGCTGATTTCATCTATGATACCTCAGTTTAAAAATACGAAGGAAATCTCACTAATTTATGAAGTCAGTTTCTTCATTTACATGTATTCTGTTTTCATGCATTCATACCTCATTCATATGATATATTGCTACCTGAAGCACTGACACGGGCACATGAGTTTACACTCGGGTAGATATTTACCCTAGCCATTGTTATAGGCTGCATGTTATATACATTTTTGAGGCTATATTATGATCATTGACCTAGGATTGCGTTATTTATGCGATTTCTGTGCGTAGATGTTTTCTACTCACGAGTTGGCAACTCACCCCCGTTGTGCCCCAGTTTCTTGCAGGTTTGCCGTATAGGTTTCATTACGGTTTTGCGGGCTCAGTTTCATTCGGGTGACTTGCTAGTAGGTGGGTTTTTCTTGTATTGTACCCATCATATTACCTTGTATAACATTATTCCGTTGTATCTAGTAAATTCCATCAACCAAACATGTATTTTTGAGATAGAGACCAGTGTTTTTTATTCTTTCGACCTTAGAGTCGCTCGTTTTATTTCTGGTGGTTTTGAGTTTCCTTTTGAGTTTTGATCCTCGCCGTTGGCGTTGTATATTATATTGTTTGTGTGGTTGTGACCGTCGATTGACGAAGAGCTAGCTCCCGCTTGGGGATGCCCTTTTCTTGATTTCGTATATTATTCATGTTGTATCCCGTTTGGGGGCCAGTATTTACAAAGGTGACTCTGCCGAAATTTTCAGTAAATTTTTGATGTTTTAAAAACCGCATAATTCGGCTTATGCTATTGAAATTACTTGCTTTAAGTTGGTTTTTCCTGCACTCTACTACTTTTCTTGGTTTGGATTTCTGGGTTTTCGGTTTACTTAGATTACGTACGCCTCGAGACGTTCGTAGTTTAAGTGCCGGTCATGTTCCATATTTTCGGGTCGTGACAAAGTTGGTATCAGAGCGTTAGGTTTTAACCTTCGGAGCGTAGGATGACCCTTGGTTGATGGAATAGGTGACTAAAGTAGAGTGACGTACCGTTGGTATGTTCCGCGGCATATTTACGACACGCCACTCCACTTATGAAGCCTTAGGATGTACATTTCCTTGTTCAGTATTATATTCCTTCCTGATCTAGCCTCATCGGTACCAGTTTGGTTTTGCTGCTACGGTTACGGGCAGGGAGAGCTACGGCTAGAGTTGCGGTTAGCACAAGCTCGTCACGAACGAGGACTGACCAGGGCGAAATTCCGGCAACACACGATTGCAGAGATGTGTCTTTTTACTGTGTTTCCGCGCCGCGAGCGTTTGGCGGATCGCCTTTATGAGGTTACTCGGATGTGCTGATCGACACTAGAGGATTGAGCCACTGACAGAGGCCAGCCAGATTTTGATGACCGTTGGCGTGTTGCTTACTCCTGATGATTGAGGCACTGTTCAGCGTGCAGACGAGCGAGCCAGTTGTTGCTGCGAGCGACGAGATATCGCCCCATATGTTGGAACTATGGCGGGGCGAGTTGTACGAATAGATGATAGAAGGTCGCTAGTCACCCGATGATGAATGACTAGGACAGGTGGTTCGTTCGCTTACCCCGATGCGAGGTCATCAGATAGATTGATTCCGGCTAGAGACGACTTCACGCGGAGACATTGGGAGTCGACAGAGACGATCGAATGTCAGAAACCTATTATTCCAAGTTTAAAGTAGTCGGAAAGACATGCAGGCAATTTTATGGTCCCTCTAGAAGAATGAAACCCTAACTCGACTTAATGACCGTGTGAAAGCCTTTGAACCTTCGGGTTTGCGGCAGTTCTGCGGCGCCATTAGTGAAGCTTGGGTTTGCCCTTCTACGGCTGGACCACCGATGCTGTGGTATGTACTCGATACTATTAAACTGTGCCCAAGATGTTGAGCTCTTGGGGGATTATGAGGTTTTGACGACTCGATCGGATGGCTCGACTTAATTCGGATGCTAGGTGGTGAGATGCATTCTTGGGAGACTCCAGATACGAGGATAGCCGTTGGAGCTCAGTCCATGCAGCCACGACGAGACGAGTCCGAAGCGGTCGACATTAGAGAAAAGTGGAGTAAAAGGTTCGCACCAGATCTAGATGAGATGATGTTCCACTCCGCCGACATCAGAGAGGCGATGCGCTTGCCGAGGCATGGTACTTGGACTTACCTTCCAGAAGGAGTCGCGATGAGTATGCAGTCGTTCCAGAGCAAGATGCAGATATAGGAAAGGATAACGACTTCCGGGCAGTTGGCAGAGACGAGACATGGAAGAGACCGTGAGCAGGATTCCTTCCAGACACTGCTGCAATGATACTTGCACCCAGGATCAGAGGTGTCATGTACATTCAGAGAGCCAGAGGCCGACGCCAGTGATATGCTGTCTTACGAGTGGTCGCGATGGTTGACCGGGAGATGACAAGAGACGTGCCAGAACTGGATCATCCCCGTTAGCACACCCGACAGGGCCAATGAGCCGATGGACCGAAAGATTGGTAATCCACAGTGAAGACTTTGACCCAGGAGTGGTCATGGTTACGCACCCCAGCAGGACAGAGTTCATGATCATCGACGAGACGTCCCACTAGTGACCGCGACAGTTGGCCGAGATTCTTAGAGGATGCGCTGGAGCAGTACTATTCCGCCATTATTGATTCCGATGTTTTGGGTGATTTATTCGTATGATTTAATTTTGATGATTGAGGATTTATGATCTTTGCACAGTGTTGCACTTGATATCGTTTTCGTGCTTTAGTTTCACATATTTGTGATTTTACGGTTTTAGACATTTGAGTTGATTTTGTGCATATGCACGCACACGATTTGGTTCCTGCACTCTGTATAGTTTATATATGCTTGCAGTGCAGTGATACGCCTTTTGTGCACTTAGATGCACTGGACTTCGATTTCGATTGTGATACTCGATATTTGTTTTGTGCACCTGATTGATTTTGCGCACGTTCGGCGCTTGATATTGGATTTCATGATTTCGTGCACGATGGATGCACCTGATTTAGATTTTCGCGCATGTTGAGCGCATGTCTTGAGATGCGATTTTGGTGCACACCAGATGCACTAAATCGAGATTTTTCGTGCATTTCAGATGCACCTGATTTTGCTGTCAGGCACACATGTTGCCTACGACAGATGTCTCGTGCACACCCGATGCACTTAGATGTTGTTTCTGTGCGCATGTATGGCACATTCATGGATTTTTATTTCCGTGCGCACCAGACGCACGTAGCATTCATGTGCATATTTTGGGATTGATTTCGTATAGAGCAGTACGTTTTTATGATATTGCTATGTGTTTTCGTACTGAGCAGGACTAGTCAGAGGACAGTACCTGAATATATTTTGCATGCATTGATAGTTATTGAAGGGATTCCAAAAAGCGAGCTATAGCCTCAGTATTTATCTACGTGTCTGATATGACACGAAATGTTTAAAACAAGGAGACCCTTTTAAATTGTTTCCAAAACGGCGGAACGTACGTTTCAAACAAAGGTATATATGTATATAGTTATTTTCTTATGATAGACGTCCGCCACTGTGCAGTGTTATACGCGTTGCACAGCGACTTAAAGAGATTTGGCATGCATTTCCTTCAGATACTTACAGATATAGATTCGATGTTTACATGTATAGTTTCGAGTTATATCATATTGGTTTGATTTGGATTTGGCATTGATGTCTTCTCCATGACTCCGATGATTGCGGGATGCTTGACGGAGTTTTGATTTGAGTTATATGCTCATTTTTCATGCGCGTGCGCTGCGCTACGATTTGTTTTATGTAGTTACAATTTCGGAGCCCCGATGACTTGATGGTTTTTCTTAGATGTTTTAGTATTTGGGGGAGTTTGAATTTAAATTCGGGGACCGAATTTCTTTAAGGGGGGAAGATTGTAACGTTTTGAAAATCGTTTCGGTGAAATTTCGAAAAATCGGTAAAATGAGGGGGTTTTCTGTAAAAAGTCAAAATACAAATATCTTATTTTAAAAATTAAATATACATATTCTAGCTATGTAATTGCTATTATTTGGTGTTTATTGAGCCGCTGGTGAAATTTCAAATTTTCTGAAAAAAAAATTATTTTAAGCCGTCACTAATACATTTAATTAGGGAAAATTACAAATTGGAATGAGTTGAAACAAATTTTGTGCATCATAAAATATTAAATAAAATTTTATCATGTGGTTTTTGGAACGAAATCATTTGCCAAAACGGTTTAGAGATTATTGAAGAAAAAGGCTTATTTTGTGAAAATAAAAGGGTTTTGGTGCATATTGTATTGGTGTTTGGTGTTCATTGCTCCACACACACACCCTCTCATCCTCACCCACTCACATGGCCGGCCCCACCACCACATTCCAGCAGCCCTCTCTTTTGAAAAAAAAAATAGAAGAAGAAAAGAAAGAAGAATGAATAGATTAATTGATGAGGTATGGTATTTAACATAAAGTGGACTTTGTTGACTTCAACCCACACCCCAACCTCATTCTCTCTCTCTCTCTTCCTCCCCTCAATTTTGGCCGAACCCCTCCCATCCTCACTGCAGTAACAGCCCCCCCCCTTTATCTTCTCATTTCACCTCAAAATTTCTTCATATTATGCCCAAAAATCAACACAAGAAATCCCACAAAATCCAAATCCAAGCCCTACCCATTTTTCCTTAGCCTATCTAGCATGGATCTTGGTGAAAAGTTTGCATTTTGGAGACAAGTTTCATGTTGATCTCAAGATGGTTATGAGGTATAAATCTTGTTCTTTTTTTGAGTTGTTTGTTATTACTTCCAATTATGTTAATGAAAGGTTTAGTTTAGATTTTAAATTTAGAGTCCAAATTCAAGATTAGGGTTTATGAAATTGAAGTGGGGTTTTGTTTTGGAGTTGAATGGTGATCAATTGTGCATGGTTATGTGATGTATTTTGTATCTTAGGGCATGCAAAATGTAATCTTGTTGCTTAGTGCTAATTGTAACATTAAAATATCCAATTTAGCTTTATTTAAGCAAACTAGTTTTTAGCTTTTGGTTCCAAATGGGTGATTTAAAATCTAATTAAGGTTTTGATGACTTTATTAACATTTTAATTTATTGTTTAGCAATTTAGATCATGCAAAACCAAGCTTAATTGATGAATTGTGAATTTTGCTATAAAAGGTGTTAAAAATTGATATTTTTGCAAACTAGGATTTTGGAAATGAGGCAAATTTATGAGAATAAATTATAGAAATGGTTTATATGACTTAGTTATGATATTTAGTGGATATTTTGGCCGCTACATTCATTTAAACATCGTGTTTTGTACAAAAACGGCGAATTGTGCTTGCTAGATTTTCGGAAAAATGACTTTTTGAGTGAAATTGGCGTTTTTGTGAGTTTCAACCTAGTTTATATTAAAATTAGTGTTCGTGAATGTGCAAATGAGTGTATTTGGGTTTTTCTCGATGGTTTGGCGTTTGTACGCCGACGTCGAGGGTTTTTGGGTTGATTTGTGAAAGCAAGCATAGGTTTTGACCTATGTGGGATTCGTGCGTCGTTTTGGTCATGAGTCGGATTTTAATGAGATATGGTGCGTTATGATATGTAGGTACCCCCATGTGGACTTCGAGACGACAAACAAGCACGTGGCAACGTAGGCACCGGCTAGCGAGGACCAGGTGAGTAGATTTATATCTACGGGGAGAAGTCGGGTGGATGGCGTATAGCACCCCCGCAGTCCGTGGTGGTGTATACGGATGCGTATACACACCAACAATTATTATATGTTATTTAGGATTAATAACGATGCTTAGGATGGATATTGGTGTGTTGGATTACTTTAGTGTTGCGAACCCTAGGGTAGTGTTACACACACACATACACACATACATACTTGCATACATTCCTATTGATATATGCTCATGGGATTCTTTATAGTTATGTGTTCACATGAGTATGGGACTATGTGTTCACATACGGATTGAGGATGATACTTGGGATTGAGCTGAGTCGATGAGATTTGATTTGAGGCCGTGAGATCGGTGATATAGCAGGGTTCGTATCTTAGATACGACATGACGTTGTAGCGGGTCCTTGACGTAGTGTTTCACACACGTCCATGCATACGTAGGCGGTATCAGTATGGTACTAGACGTAGATCAGTACCCCGATCATGATATTTGATAAAGAGGATACCAGGTGAATAGTATGATGAATGTGATATTGAACCGTACCCAGATTGGGATGCCGTACGACGGATTTACGTACGAGCTATATTGATGATTGATCCGCACTCTTGACTTGGGACGCCTGATTATAGATATGGTATCGGATATGATATTATTGAGGCGGGATCACCGACTATACATATACAGGTATGTATATGTATCGACTCAGATGATAGGCGGTTTCCTTACCTGTAGTTCAGCTTGTTAGTTCAGCCGTATAGTTTAGTGTAGTTGTTAGATTAGATTAGACTTCTTACCTATT
The DNA here is from genome assembly GCA_030015575.1 of Agapanthus africanus. Lineage (NCBI taxonomy): Eukaryota > Viridiplantae > Streptophyta > Magnoliopsida > Asparagales > Amaryllidaceae > Agapanthus > Agapanthus africanus. The sequence goes on from CM057341.1 coordinate 784,134,663, forward strand.
TTAAAAACTAACGAATCGTGGGCATTTTTAAAGACAGCTCAAGGGAATCTACGGATATTTCAAAAACGACGTATCTTTTCATAAAAACACCGTAGCCCCTATTTTCAAAACCCCATGATTCGTGTTATTTCAAAAGGCACCATTTGTAGGACTTATATTAGATTATTGCAGATTAGTTATCGTTGTGTCTAGTATTCAGCTCCCGCACATTATTGTTGTTCGCTCTGCCTCGCATATTTATTTTGCTGCATATTCCATTATTGATATCATGTTGTTAGGACACCAGCACCATTACCGATGATGCATATGTACCACGTACACCTACCTGCCGGCTCACACACATCTTCATCGGTAATTGCCATGTCACGTACACTTTAGAGAATATAATTGCTTGACTTAGATTGTTAGCTAGTAGTGTTACATGATATTAGTGTACTTCCCTTATATGTCATATTAGACATTGTAGTTATTACCTACCACTTCATGCATACTGTTATTCAGTTGTTCATGCCTAGTTCATTATCATTGACATATGCACTTGTGATGATTTCTTGAGATTTATGATATTTCTGGATTTCGGGAAAAGCCGCAAAATTTACAACTTATGATCTTTTAAAATATAAAATGTTGCGGTTTTCTAGTGATGTAAAGTGTCGTCCACCATGAGTTTGCTGTGGTTTTGGAGATCCGTGTCGAGGAGTGGAGGAACCGTCATGGGTACATGGTGGGCCCGGTATGGTACCCGGGGCAAGAGGAATGTGGTGTTGACGTTGAGCCTGGCTGGGGAGCACTACCTACCGGTGATATTACCCGACGCGTCGGATATCTGGAGGATACCGTCGTGGTCTTGAGATGGATGGTAGGGGCCGGTCTGGACTGACGGCGCCCTAGATATTGAGATTGAGACATTGATATTTCGAGACAGTGAGATTTATGTTTTGTGTCGATGCTAGACACTGTTGATGCTGATTTCATCTATGATACCTCAGTTTAAAAATACGAAGGAAATCTCACTAATTTATGAAGACAGTTTCTTCATTTACATGTATTCTGTTTTCATGCATTCATACCTCATTCATATGATATATTGCTACCTGAAGCACTGACACGGGCACATGAGTTTACACTCGGGTAGATATTTACCCTAGCCATTGTTATAGGCTGCATGTTATATACATTTTTGAGGCTATATTATGATCATTGACCTAGGATTGCGTTATTTATGCGATTTCTGTGCGTAGATGTTTTTCTACTCACGAGTTGGCAACTCACCCCCGTTGTGCCCCAGTTTCTTGCAGGTTTGCCGTACAGGTTTCATTACGGCTTTGCGGGCTCAGTTTCATTCGGGTGACTTGCTAGTAGGTGGGTTTTTCTTGTATCGTACCCATCATATTACCTTGTATTACATTATTCCGTTGTATCTAGTAAATTCCATCAACCAAACATGTATTTTTGAGATAGAGACCAGTGTTGTTTATTCTTTCGACCTTAGAGTCGCTCGTTTTATTTCTGGTGGTTTTGAGTTTCCTTTTGAGTTTTGATCCTCGCCGTTGGCGTTGTATATTATATTGTTTGTGTGGTTCTGACCGTCGATTGACGAAGAGCTAGCTCCCGCTTGGGGATGCCCTTTTCTTGATTTCGTATATTATTCATGTTGTATCCCGTTTGGGGGCCAGTATTTACAAAGGAGACTCTGCCGAAATTTTCAGTAAATTTTTGATGTTTTAAAAACCGCATAATTCGGCTTATGCTATTGAAATTACTTGCTTTAAGTTGGTTTTTCCTGCACTCTACTACTTTTCTTGGTTTGGATTTCTGGGTTTTCGGTTTACTTAGATTACGTACGCCTCGAGACGTTCGTAGTTTAAGTGCCGGTCATGTTCCGTATTTTCGGGTCGTGACATACGGGGATATCGCCCGCATGGCGTTCTACGTCAGGGCTGATAGGACCTTATAGTTTCCTTTGCATACATTGACTGTTCAGGGCTACTATTTAGTGCATACTGCATTCCCTGATATATGTATATAATCTAGAATTGATAGAACATCGCACCATTACTAACGGTTCATATTGCACGAGCACTATCCTGCATGTTATACACACACCGTTAGTAATTGCCATGACGCTCACACTGTAGAACTTCCATGATCATTATGCTATAGCTCATCTTTATGTGACTTGACATAATATTCATACTTGATGCATATACCACATCGGATCATTATGCTATAGCTCATATTTTATGTGACTAGACATGATATTCATACTTGATGCACATATCACCTCACATTGACTTGCATATTGGTTTAGATTACATGTGATTTCTGGATTTGGGAACCGTGGCTATTTCAAATATGTAATCATTTAAAAACCTGGTTCCCTTGATATGATATTTCGGTGCGTCCACAATGTGTTTCCTCGGTGCTAGAGTGATATATGTGAACCCGAATCGAGGAGCTAGTTGAGGCCGATTACGGGTACATGGTGGACCCGGTATGGTACCCCGGGGCGAGAACGGTTTCGCTGTGTAGTAGACGGTGAGCCTGCAGAGGGACTATTACCTACTGGTGATTGGTTGGACCTGACAGTTATCCGGAGGATACTGATCAGAGTCGATGGATGGATGCGGGATGATCCGTACTGCCGGGGCCGAGGGCCGATACCGCAGACGGAACTCGTGGGCTGACCCGGACTGACGGGGCCCGATGGATGAGGATTTGCGTGTCGATGCTGGACACGAGTATTTATGATATTTGGGTGCCGATGTTGGGCACTCGTGATTCTCAGAGATTTACAGGATTAGATGGCCGATTAGAGTGCCGGCGCCTGAGCTATTTGGGGGATCTGGGTGCATTGATGGACACCGATTATATATTCCACGTTGACATTCCGTGTAGATGTTATATTGCCCATGCTCAGCATTTATTATTGTACCTCATCCTGTAGTTATATTACCGATAGAGCACTTGCATGATTATTGCACATATTGCTTATCACATATTGATATCATCTGTTGGCATACGATAGAGTAGCGCAGTACGTGCATGCTCGCGATTACCTTTATATGTTATCTCTATTCACGAGTTGGCAACTCACCCCCGTTGTGCCACAGTGTTTGCAGGTTGCCCTTCGGAGTAGTCGCGGCAGGCTGCGTTTTGTATCTTTTGACACAGATACCCCCATAGTTGGTGTACCAGCTCTTTTGCTGATAGGTGGGTTTTGCGCGGTATCTGTTTATCTTTCAGTTATGTATATTGTTGTATCTAGTATTCTCCATCTACCATGTATGTATTTGACTTAGAGACAGTGTGAGGACGGTGATATATATTATTTGTTTTCTGGTGTCGAGCTCATTGTGAGCCGACTGTACTTGCAGTTTATTCTATCTGTGATGTTCCTACTTGTGGATCTTGATCTTCGCTACGGCGTCGTATATTGCTATCTTGGTGATTGTTTACTTAGATTTCTTAGCATGTTAGTAAGTGCTTTCATTTTAAACTTATAACACTCTATACTTTTACTGGTTTGATTTCTGGGTTTTCTGTTCACTTAGTCGCGTTACGCCTGTAGACGTTACGTGGTTAAGTGCCGGTCACGGGCCAAACTTTGGGTCGTGACAAAGTTGGTATCAGAGCGTAGGTTTTACCTTTCGGAGTGTAGGATGACCCTGGTATGATGGAGTAGGTAGCTACAGCAGGGTAGCGTAGCGTGTGTATGTTCCGCGGCATACTCACGACACGGTACTCCGCCTACGCGACCTTAGGACTTGTTGATTTAAATTCCTTCTTGAGTATATACATTCTTGCGATTCGATTTCCGTATCCTTATCGAATCCTATTGTTCCTTTCAGCCATTATGCCGCCAAAGACTACGAGGGCACAGAGAGCGGCCGCGAGGGCCGAGATTCGAGTTGACTCGTCCGAGACGAGGACTGATCCGGGTAGTACACAGGTTGTGCCCGAGGAGGCTGTTCCTGCCGTGACAGATCAGATTGCTATGTTAGGGGCTGGTGTGCAGGAGATGCGCCAGACGATGGGATCCAGTATGCAGGAGATACGCCAGATGATGGGATCTCTAGTTGAGACACTTCGAGCGCAGCGACCAGAGGTAGTTCCACCCGTTGCAGAGACCGCGGTGGTACCCACAGTGCAGGCAGTTGCACCTGCGACTACAGAGGTTATTACAGTATCGCTGTCAGAGTTTATGAGGCTGAAGCCTCCAGTTTTCACAGGCACCGATGTGGACGAGGACCCACAGTCTTTCATTGATAGGATGGCGCGGATATGTCGTTCACTTAGATGCGCAGATGCGAGATGGGTTGAGTTCGCGAGCTTTCGCCTGGAAGGTCTTGCGAAGAAATGGTGTGAATCAGTCGAGAAGGGTAGAGCAGCAGGTCTTCCTCCTATGACCTGGACAAAGTTCGTGGCGCTATTCCTTGCCCGTTTTCTTCCCCTGAGTGTCAGAGATGCTAGAGCACGCAGGTTCGAGTCCTTACGCCAGACTCCGGAGATGTCAGTGGCAGAGTACGATGTGCTGTTCACCGAGCTATCCGTTTATGCTCCGTACTTAGTGGATACCGAGGAGATGCGAGTTAAGTGATTTGTCCGAGGCTTGCTCACACCACTGTTCCTTGCGATCAGCGCGCAACATTACGAGACATATGCAGCAGCTGTAGACGCAGCCCTATTGGTCGAGGAGCGCCTTGCTGAGACTTCGGCAGTCCCAGAGCCGAAGAGAGTTCGTGCAGATACGTCAGTGCAGAGACGGTCTTTTCGGCGTCGTGACAGGCACCTTGCAGGTGGCAGAGAATCGAGGCGAGGCCGATTATTTAGCTCCTATCCCCAGGAGGGTCAGTGACCATCATCGGGATGTTACCGTTGCGGGAGCTCTTATCATCGTGTGCGAGATTGTCCGGAGGTACCCCGGAGTGAGGCGGCAGTGTTAGTGTATATGCCCTAGGGGCCATTATTGTATCATACTAGTTTGTATATTACTTAATGGAAGCTTGGGATATTCACATGTATATAACAGTCTTGCTAAACATGGTAGTATGCTACTTGGTTTTTCTATCTTAATATATGAGTATACGTATTGATAGAGCTCTTAGGATCTTGCTTGACTACCAGCGTTGTGATGGCAGTCACACTAGTGGGGGCTGGGTAGTCTACAAGCACATCCTTATTCAGGTCCCTAGTCGTTGGATTATCGAGACAGGGCATCGATACTCCGGAGTAGACTAGTGTGTACGCTTCTCATCCCAGTTGGGGAGATGGTCTTTCCCACAGCCATCAGTACGTCGTACTGGAGATAGTATGCAGGTGCTCGTTAGGTTACGGGTACACCGGACATGACTCACAGGGAACTGTTGGTTGGTTTTATACCAGTCGTCAGTGAACAGTTCCCAGGTGACATGAGTACAGCATAGTCCGCAGACTTGACACTGCTACTTCGCCTCGAGTGTGTCCCACTGTTCTTAGATTGCTACCCTACCACGGCTGAAAGGAGTCGTGCAAACAGGTAGCAGTTGGGTGCAGTCCCGAGCACTTGGAGGCAGTGGCGGTTAGACATGATTCGTCTCTCCCGGTATTGGGGGTTGATATCGCGCTGTGTTAGAGAGCCATTACGCAAAGTCCCTGGCCAGGGCAAGTGAGATTTGCTGGTAGGTTCCAGTAGTTTCTCAGGGTGTAATGGGCTTCGCTCCGACACGACTTATACCGCTATTAGGGGACTGACGCTTGCCGCCCCCTTAGGCCCGATATGCGATAGTCTTAGACGAACGGACCGTACTGTATGGAGATTGTCACATCAGACTCAGTAGGAGTTCGGATGGGTTTCCTCATCGGCCTTCTTATCGACATCTACCTGGGGACCGTTACGTATACCTAGTGCCGCTTGCGGTTTGTGGTTAAACCCACTGCCAGCGTAGTAGTCGAGTCTCTAGAGTCCCACGCAGAGAGTTTCCCTACTCCAGGCGAAACGATATAGAGGTCGTATGGTTTTACGACAAGGGTTCGGACGCATACGTGTGTTTACGCACGTACGACTTTCGGACAGTTTTTACTAGTCGGCTTTGGTTTAAGCCAGTTACTAGTATCCGGTTATTGGATTTATACAGTCTAAAGTTTTTCCGTGTTTTCACGGATAGGAGGGGCGTTCTCGTAATTGCGCGAGAAGCTTCTAGAAGATGGTGACTAAGGAGGTTTAGGTGGCATATACATTAAATGAGATTAGTGAGTCATATGGATGATTCATCCATGTCATTAATGCTTCATAATTGCTTAATGACTCATGGAGATGAATCACCATAAGATATTTATCAAGCATGGTTGTAAATCATTTTCTTTTCTTTTCTTGAAAAACAATAATGCTTGATATATATTATGATAACTCATTTTCTCATTTTATTATTATGTTCATCTTCTCTCTCCTCAAGCTCTCTCTCTTCAAACCCTAATCCTCTCCTCTCATGTGTTGAGTACAAGGATTAGTTAGACTACTTAATCCATAACCATACTCTATTTCATCTAGGTACTTTGATTAGCACTTAAAGATACCTAGTTGCCTCAAGTTTAGAGGCAAAGCTTGGAGTTTAGCTCTCGTGGTGGATCGTCTACTACTTGGAGAAGGCCGAGGAGGAGGTGGAGTTCGTAAAGACGAAGGACACGGTTCTTTAGGTATAATCCCTTTACATAGTAGTTGTTAACTTCTATGTTTGATGTTAGTTATCGTTTAGCTTCAATTCATGCGGTTAGTCGATGTTTAAGCAAAGAACAAGATCGTTTTTCATATTTCCGCCTCCCCGCAAGTCGTGGGGTGTTGCACATCGACTTACAGTGGTATCAGAGGCTCGCTAAACAATAAATAACTCACTTGAAAAATTGTATGAATTTCGAACGGAAAAAACAAAACCGGAAAACCCCGATATCATGAGTTTCTGTCGATTTTTAAATGAAGTCCAAAAATTTTTCAGGCAAGTTCAGAAAGCCCTAAATGATAGTATTAGAACACCCAAGAAAACTGGGCTCATGAATCGGCTAAAGCGCCGAGGAACCGCGGCGGATCCCACCGATCCGCCGCGATTCCGCCGCCGAGTTGCCGATTCATCTGCCCAATTTTCCTGTGTTGGTTCTCTGTGATATTTGGTATTTTCTGGAATTTTTTAATTTTTGCTCAGGTTTTAGATTTACAGAGAAGTATTGGAGCAAAATTAAATGTGTTTAATCGATCGAAATTATACGGTATTTGCTTGTTGGATTATATCTGTGTTTATATAATGTGTTCGTAAACCTCCCCTAACTGCTAGTATGTCGGTTGGCAGGGGGTTGCACATTTCTGTAATGGTTTTTACTGTTTGTGGATATGAACTGTGTTGGACTGTTGTGATGTATAGCCGGGGTTATGTGATGGGTTATTATTTAATTCATTTGATGTAAATGTAATTTGTTGTAATATTATTTTGCGGGGCACATCCAGGTTGCGGTTGTAGCCACCGTTGTATTATTTCATTTTACTGTTTTTGCTCCTAGGACAGACCCAAGGTGGGGTGCACAAACTGCCGGGCGGGTAGTTTGCCGTACCCGTAGGGGTCTTGGGTGGGGTAATGGCTATTCATCACAACTATGTAATCCGTCTTTTGTTGCAGGCTCAAAACAAACACGGATTGCTTGTAAATCCAATAAAATTCATCTGTGATCTGGAATGCCTATTATTGCGTCTGACGAATGTACAATATCTATATATGATAGCTATTTAGACGTCACTTATGTTTTACACCCGCGCTAGCCCAGCCCCCGCTCTGTCGTTAGTTAAGTAACCTAACGGGTGATGACGGGACCCCGTGGCGAATGCGGATGGCATAAGAGGACGTTGTATTTTCGTTGTTTTCTGCAATGATAGGTTAATGATGGGACGCATTATTTATAATGCAAAGAAAATAAACCAAAAGTTTAATCGTTGGAACAATTTAAAAGAAACCACTCGGTTAATTTTAAAAACAGATATTTTTAAATGCGGAGCTTTAACCACTCCTTTTAAAAGCTATCAGGTTCCTTCGGTTATATCAAGTTCACTACGTTCACGGTTTCGCCAAAACCATTCGTAGCCCTCCGTCATTTCATCTGGGTGTTCAGTAGTATTCAAGCTATGTATTTTGACCTAACGCCAATGCATAGTGTTTGGTAGCTACTGGATATTCATTTGTTGCATAGATAGATGAGTTAGTTTGGGACAGTCGTATTATCATTTTGGCCGAACGTCAAGGATATATACGGATGGGTTCAAATTGACAAGATAATGATGGGTAGAACTTGACATGTGACTTATGACATTTTGACCTAACGCCAAGGTCATAAGAGCATGGGGCAAAAATATATATCGGGAATTTCTAAAGAAACTGAAATTTGCAAAGAGTTGCATACCATTTGGAGTTTGATGAATGTTGGTAGGATTCCTTCAACATTATCATACGATGATATTTGGATCCCGATCCTACTGTGAGTATATGCTACTCATCAGGATATTCGTCACTTAACGATCAATGCTATAAACCAAGTAGGTGTCAAGAAAGGTGTCAGCGGGGTTACGCCCCCAGAGAAAAGAGGTTATTTAATTAAGGAACTTCGCGAAAGCGTTGGAAAACCTCCCTCGAAGTACCGACACCAGCCTGGCTGAACGGTTAAGCAAGTATTGTACAGTGAGAATAGTCCTTGCTAATTCTTCTTTTATGGTTTGAGGAAGGATTCGAGAAACAGTGGGAGCCATCCAGTTTAGATAAACTAAAAACCACTCTAAACTTGCAAGAGCATCATGCTAAAGAGTTTTCTTCTCTCTCTCCTAATTGCAGCGACCCTGAAAATGACTGGACTTGAGTTACTTTTAAAGAAAAATATACTGACAGGGCCAAACTATAAAGATTGGCTGCGGAATGTCAAAATGGCTTTGACCTATGACAAATTGGGGTACGTCCTTACCGCTATGGCACCTGCTGTCCCTGGTCCCAAATCCAGTAACGCGGATAAGGAAATCCGCAAAACCTGGGATTTCGATTGCGCGAAAGCCAAGTGCATCGTGCTTGCCTCGATGAACAATGAACATCAGAGGAGGCACGAGGATATGGAACTAGATGCCATATTTCTCCATACAAAGGAACTTTATGGAGAGCAATCTCGTATAGCAAGATACGAGACCTCTAAGAACTTGTTTCGAGCGAGGTTGGCTGTCGGGTCATCGGTAGGAGAACATGTCCTAAAGATGATCGGCTATATAGAAGATCTCGCAGACCTTGGGACGACTTTGGATAATGAGCTCTATACAGACCTTATTCTCCAGTCCCTTCCTCCCACCTACGCCCAGTTTATCCTGAACTTCAACATTCAAAGAAAAGAAGTTGAACTTCCGGAACTCCTGAACATGTTAAGGAGTGCAGAGGGCACCTTGTAGAAGGCAAGGGAAACACCCGCTATGTTTGTTGGCGGTGCTTCTTCTTCCGGGTCCAAGGCTAGGGCCAAAGGAAGGAAAAAGAAGGCCGCCCCCAGACCTAGAGGAGGTGTAAGTAAGGTGGGAGGGAAGGGAAAGAAAAAGTTTGCGGTACCGGTAGTGGGCCAGGATGAGTGCTTCCATTGTCACAGGAAAGGGCACTGGAAAAAGGATTGCAAGGCGTGGAACGCCAAGAACCAGGAAACGAAGCAAGCTGTAGCTTCGACTTCAGGTGTGTTTGTAATTGAGAATTGTCTGTCAATCAACTCTACTTCCTGGGTATTGGATACCGGATCAGGATCTCATATTTGCAATTCATTGCAGGTACTGAGAAACCATAGAGTGCTGAAGGAAGGTGATATGACCCTGATGGTTGCTAACGGAGCTAGCGTGGGAGCTTTGTAGGTTATTATCACCTGGGATTGACGAGTGGACACATTTTGGTTTTACATAACTGTTTTTGTGTACCCAGCTTAACGTGTAATATCATATCTGTTTCCTTGTTATCAAATAAAGGTTATGATTTCACGTTTGGAAGTGGTGTTGTTAATATCCACCTTAATCATAGTTTGATTGGGTCCGGTACACTGGAAAACGGTATATATGTGTTAAACCAACTCCAAATTTTCAATGTCCTGAACACACTAAAAAGAAAGTCTCCAGATTTAAATAAAGCTTTCTTATGGCATTGTAGACTGGGTCACATCAATGAGAGAAGGTTGACTAAGTTGCATAGAGAAGGATATTTGGACTCGTTCGAATATCAAACTTATGACACTTGTCAATCTTGTCTCAAAGGAAAGATGACAAAGACTCTATTTACTGGACATGGAGTAAGAGCGAGCGAGCTCTTAGGACTCATACACAGCGATGTATGTGGTCCAATGTCTACACATGCAAGAGGTGGTTTTTCCTATTTCATTACTTTCACGGATGATTACTCAAGGTACGGATTCATTTATCTGATGAAACATAAATCCGAGGCTTTTGAGAAATTCCAAGAGTATAAGAATAAAGTAGAAAACCAAACCGGCAAAAGTATCAAGACACTAAGATCTGATCGAGGTGGTGAATACTTGAGTGCCGAGTTCCTAGGTTACCTAAAAGAGAAAGGAATTCTCTCTCTGCTTACTCCTCCATACACTCCACAGCATAACGGTGTATCGGAGAGACGGAATCGAACCCTATTGGATATGGTACGATCCATGATGAGTAATGCTGAGTTACCGCGATCTTTTTAGGGTTATGCGCTAGAATCAGCGGCATATCTTCTGAACATGGTACCTACCAAGACTGTGCCTACCACTCCATATCAGATGTGGAGCGGGAAGAAACCCCATCTACAGTATATAAAGATTTGGGGATGTCCAGCTTTTGTTAAAAAGCAGCATGTGGACAAGCTCGAGGCACGATCAGTAAAGTGTAAGTTTGTGGGATATCCAAAGAACTCCAGGGGATATCTATTCTATTATGCAGAGGAACAAAAGGTATTTGTTTCTCGTAATGCCCATTTTTTAGAACATCAGTTTTTAGAAAAGGAATCAAGTGGGAGCGAAATAGAACTGGAAGAAATTCCAGAACCACAAACTAATACTGAAAGTTTGGTAGAACCGGTAGTTCAAGAAGAACAGGACATTCCCGCACCCCTCCGCAGGAGTAGTAGGCCGTCTCATCCGCCTGAGAGATACTACGGTTTTCTCATAGATGGGGATAGAGAGGATTGCATCATAGATGATGATGAACCTACTGGCTTCCAGCAGGCCATCCAGAGCGGCGACTCGGTACGATGGCTAGATGCAATGCGGACCGAAATGGAGTCCATGTACACCAACAAAGTATGGACTTTGGACTTTGCTCCAGATGGGGTAAACCCCATAGGATGCAAATGGATCTTCAAGAAAAAGATTGGTGTAGATGGACAGGTGGAAACCTATAAGGCTAGACTTGTTGCAAAGGGTTTTCGTCAAAGACCTGGTTTGGACTATGACGAAACTTTTTCTCCAGTGGCTATGCTCAAATCCATTCGAGTCCTTCTTGCTATTGCTGCCTTCCATGATTATGAAATCTGGCAGATAGACGTAAAGACGGCTTTTCTGAATGGAAATTTAGAAGAGTGCGTCTATATGGATCAGCCAGAGGGTTTCAATCAGAGTGGGAGCAGCGGGAAAGTATGCAAGTTGCTTAAGTCCATTTATGGACTGAAGCAGGCATCGCGGAGTTGGAACATCTGTTTTGATGAAACAATCAAAGAATATGACTTCATCAAAAATCCAGATGAACCGTGCATATATAGTAAAGTTGTAGCCAGAAGTGTCGTATTCCTCGTCTTGTACGTGGATGGCATTCTGTTGATAGGAAATGACATTCCTATGCTACAATCTGTCAAAGGATTCTTGTCACACAGGTTCTCCATGAAAGACCTGGGAGATGCCTCTTACATTCTGGGGATCCGGATCTATTGTGATAGATCCAAGAGGATGTTGGGACTTTCACGGTCCAGGTATATCGACACTGTACTGAAAAGATTCAGTATGGAAGATTCTAAGCGCGGTAATCTACCGGCTTGTCACGGAATCACCCTATCCAAAGAGATGTCTCCCAAGACTGATTTGGAAAGGGAACGCATGTCTATTATACCCTACGCTTCTGCGGTAGGCTCTATAATGTATGCGATGTTGTGCACCAGACCAGATGTAGCTTACGCACTGAGCGTGGTAAGCCGGTATCAGTCAGACCCAGGGGAGAAGCACTAGATAGCAGTAAAGAACATTCTCAAGTACCTGAGAAGGACTAAGGAGATGTTCTTGGTTTACGGCGGGAAAGACCTCAGGTTAGAGGCCTTTGCTGATTCCGGCTTCCAGAGTGATAAGGACGATTCCAAGTCCATGTCGGGTTATGTCTTTACCCTCAATGGAGGGGCGGTGTGCTGAAAGAGTTCCAAGCAAGACACCGTTGCTGACTCGACGATGGAAGCGGAGTATATTGCTGCTTGCGATGCAGCAAAAGAAGCAGTCTGGATGAAGAAGTTCCTAACAGAACTTCAGGTGGTTCCTACCATTGTTGATCCAATACCTCTGTATTGTGACAAAAACGGAGCTATAGCTTTAGCGAAGGAACCAAGGTCCCATCAGAAGTCCAGACACATCTTAAGGCGGTATCACCTGATCAGGGAGATCATTGATCGTCAGGAGATCGAGGTTCGGAGAGTTGCTACTGAAGAGAACATTGCTGATCCATTCACAAAGGCCCTACCTCAGATTCAGTTCGAGAGGCTACTCGAGATCATCGGTCTTCGATATGCCAGTACATGGCCCTAGTGCAAGTGGGAGATTGTTAGTGTATATGCCCTAGGGGCCATTATTGTATCATACTAGTTTGTATATTACTTAATGGAAGCTTGGGATATTCACATGTATATAACAGCCTTGCTAAACATGGTAGTATGCTACTTGGTTTTTCTATCTTAATATGTGAGTATACGTATTGATAGAGCTCTTAGGATCTTGCTTGACTACCAGCGTTGTGATGGCAGTCACACTAGTGGGGGCTGGGTAGTCTACAAGCACATCCTTATTCAGGTCCCTAGTCGTTGGATTATCGAGACAGGGCATCGATACTCCGGAGTAGACTAGTGTGTACGCTTCTCATCCCAGTTGGGGAGATGGTCTGTCCCACAGCCATCAGTACGTCGTACTGGAGATAGTATGCAGGTGCTCGTTAGGTTACGGGTACACCGGACAGGACTCACAGGAAACTGTTGGTTGGTTTTATACCAGTCGTCAGTGAACAGTTCCCAGGTGACATGAGTACAGCATAGTCCGCAGACTTGACACTGCTACTTTGCCTCGAGTGTGTCCCACTGTTCTTAGATTGCTACACTACCACGGCTCAAAGGAGTCGTGCAAACAGGTAGCAGTTGGGTGCAGTCCCGAGCACTTGGAGGCAGTGGCGGTTAGACAGGATTCGTCTCTCCCGGTATTGGGGGTTGATATCGCGCTGTGTCAGAGAGCCATTACGCAAAGTCGCTGGCCAGGGCAAGCGAGATTTGCTGGTAGGTTCCAGTAGTTTCTCAAGGTGTAATGGGCTTCGCTCCGACACGACTTATACCGCTATTAGGGGACTGATGCTTGCCGCCCCTTAGGCCCGATATGCGATAGTCTTAGACGAACGGACCGGACTGTATGGAGATTGTCACATCAGACTCAGTAGGAGTTCGGATGGGTTTCCTCATCGGCCTTCTTATCGACATCTACCTGGGGACTGTTACGTACAGCTAGTACCGCTTGCGGTCTGTGGTTAAACCCGCTGCCAGTGTAGTAGTCGAGTCTCTAGAGTCCCACGCAGAGAGTTTCCCTACTCCAGGAGAAACGATATAGAGGTCGTATGGTTTTACGACAAGGGTTCGGACGCATACGTGTGTTTACGCACGTACGAGTTTCGGACAGTTTTTACTAGTCGGCTTTGGTTTAAGCCAGTTACTAGTATCCGGTTATTGGATTTATACAGTCTAAAGTTTTTCCGTGTTTTCACGGATAGGAGGGGCGTTCTCGTAATTGCGCGAGAAGCTTCTAGAAGATGGTGACTAAGGAGGTTTAGGTGGCATATACATTAAATGAGATTAATGAGCCATATGGATGATTCATCCATGTCATTAATGCTTCATAATTGCTTAATGACTCATGGAGATGAATCACCATAAGATATTTATCAAGCATGGTTGTAAATCATTTTCTTTTCTTTTCTTGAAAAACAATAATGCTTGATATATATTATGATAACTCATTTTCTCAGTTTATTATTATGTTCATCTTCTCTCTCCTCAAGCTCTCTCTCTTCAAACCCTAATCCTCTCCTCTCATGTGTTGAGTACAAGGATTAGTTAGACTACTTATTCCATAACCATACTCTATTTCATCTAGGTACTTTGATTAGCACTTAAAGATACCTAGTTGCCTCAAGTTTAGAGGCAAAGCTTGGAGTTTAGCTCTCGTGGTGGATCGTCTACTACTTGGAGAAGGCCGAGGAGGAGGTGGAGTTCGTAAAGACGAAGGACACGGTTCTTTAGGTATAACCCCTTTACATAGTAGTTGTTAACTTCTATGTTTGATGTTAGTTATCGTTTAGCTTCGATTCATGCGGTTAGTCGATGTTTAAGCAAAGAACAAGATCGTTTTTCATATTTCCGCATCCCCGCAAGTCGTGGGGTGTTGCACATCGACTTACAGGCAGCACCGCACGTTACATTACCACCTTCACCACCCCAGACGGCATTTCCGATAGTACCTACTGTTACTCCGTGTCAGACGCATGCACAGAGAGGTCGTGGTCGCGGAGGATTTATTCATAGAGGACGAGGTGACCGAGGCAGAGGGCAGCCAGCGGCCTGCAGGGGACAGTTAGTTGCTGGTGGAGGACAGGCGCGAGTTTTTGCTTTGACGCATCAAGATGCACAGGCGTCCAATGCGGTGGTCTCAGGTATCCTTCCTGTATGTTCGGTTGATGCACACGTGTTATTCGATCCCGGATCCACGCACTCGTACGTATCCACACACTTTGTGCCGAGTTTGGGTAGAGAGTCCGGTTTGCTTGACCTGCCGCTTGTTGTGACTACTCCTGTGGGAGAGTCGTTTGTTGCTAAGCACGTGTTCCGATCCTGTACCGTCCGTATTGGCGAGAGAGAGTTGCCGGTCGATTTGATCCTTCTTGAGATGTTGGACTTCGACGTTCTTTTGGGCATGGATTGGTTAGCCACGTGCTATGCTTCTGTTGACTGCCGCGAGAAGACAGTTCGATTTTGTTTTCCCGGCGAGTCGGTTGTTGTTGTGTTGGGGGACCGTGGTGTTACCCCTCACAGTGTGATTTCTTCTTTTCGTGCTGGACAGCTTTTGAGGAAGGGATGTCAGGGATTTCTCGCCTATGTTTGCGATACTAGAGCTACAGAGGTTCCGGTGGATCAGGTTCCGGTTGTTAGAGAGTTCCCTGATGTGTTCCCTGACGAGCTTCCTGGGCTACCGCCCGAGCGTGATATTTCTTTCTGTATTGATTTAGTTCCTGGCACGTGGCCTATTTCTGTACCACCTTATCGGATGGCCCCGGCGGAACTTAGAGAATTGAAGGGTCAGTTGCAAGATTTGCTGGATAAGGGACTTATTCGACCCAGTGTTTCTCCTTAGGGTGCTCCAGTCCTGTTTGTCAATAAGAATGACGGCAGTATGCGTTTGTGTATCGACTACCGCCAGCTGAACAGGGTGACAGTGCGGAACAGGTATCCTTTGCCACGCATCGACGATTTGTTCGACCAGCTTCAGGGGGCAGGATACTTTTCGAGGATCGATTTGCGATCAGGCTACCATCAGCTGCGGGTTCGACAGGAGGACATTCCTAGGACAGCCTTCCGCACGCGTTACGGCCATTATGAGTTTTTGGTGATGTCGTTCGGACTCACCAACGCGCCAGCAGCATTTATGGACATGATGAACCATATTTTCCGGCCGTATCTTGATCTGTTCATTATAGTGTTTATTGAAGATATCTTGGTGTATTCTCGGAGTAGAGAGGAGCACGAGCAGCACCTGCGGATTACACTGCAGACCTTGAGGGAGCATCAGCTTTTCGCCAAATTCTCCAAGTGTGCTTTCTGGCTAGACAGCGTAGACTTCTTGGGGCACGTGATTACACGAGATGGTATATGTGTAGACCCGAGGAAGATCGAGGCAGTTCGGAGTTGGCCTAGACCCACGTCAGTGACGGAGGTTCGCAGCTTTCTAGGGCTGGCAGGCTATTACAGGCGATTCGTGCAGGACTTCTCTCGCATTGCTACACCTTTGACCGGGTTGACCCGGAAGGGAGTTCGCTTCGATTGGACGGAGGAGTGTGAGCACAGTTTCCAGCAGCTACGGGCTCTACTGACTACGACACCAGTGCTATCATTGCCTTCAGGATCAGGCAGATTTGTGGTCTACTGTGATGCTTCACGAGTGGGGCTAGGGTGCGTTTTGATGCAGCATGACAGGGTGATCGCGTATGCTTCTCGGCAATTAAAGAAACATGAACAGAATTACCCCACTCATGATCTAGAGATGGCTGCAGTGGTCTTTGCACTTAAGATCTGGCGACATTATCTGTATGGAGAGTCGTGCCAGATATTCATTGACTACAAGAGCTTAAAGTATATATTTCAGCAGCGAGACCTGAACCTTAGACAGCGCTGATGGATGGAGTTAGTGAAGGACTATGATTGTGAGATCTTGTATCACCCGGGCATGGCGAATGTAGTGGCGGATGCTTTGAGCAGGAGGCCCGAGGGTAGTCTATCTTGTTTGAGCGCAATGCAGAGGCAGTCATCGGCAGATTGGCAGATCTTATGCGACAGCCGGGTACAGTTCGAGTTTACGCCGATCGGAGGACAGATTGCGCATGTTCGTGCACGCCCACAGTTGCTTGACCGTATACATGAGGCACATCACAGTGATGACCGCTGTTCAGAGATCAGGACACAGATGAGACATGGCAGATTTTCTGAGTTCATGATCGATGATCAAGGGGTACTATGATTTGGGGCGAGACTGTGCGTACCAGATGCTGAGGGATTGCGGCGCGAGATTCTTGAGGAGACACATCGATCGGTATATAGTGTTCATCCCGGTTCCACCAAGATGTACCATGACTTGAGAGATGTTTACTGGTGGGACGGAATGAAGAGAGACATCGCAGATTTGGTGTCGAGATGCCTGACTTGTCAGCAAGTCAAGGCTGAGCACCAGAGGCCCGCGGAAGAGCTACAGCCGTTTCCTATTCCGGAGTGGAAATGGGAACAGATCTCTATGGACTTCATTGTGGGTCTACCTAGGACTAGTCGAGGGTATGACTCCATCTGGGTGATCGTGGATCGTTTGACGAAAGCGGCTCACTTCCTACCGGTGAAGACGACTTTCGGATTTGCTCAGTATGTCCAGATTTACATTGAAGAGATTGTACGACTGCACGGAGTTCCGACATGTATCGTGTCCGATATAGGCACCCAGTTTACCAGCCGGCTATGGCAGAAGCTTTAGGAGGCTTTGGGCACTCGCTTGAGTTTCAGCACAGCATTCCATCTGCAGACCGACGGACAGTCAGAGCTGACTATTCAGACTCTCGAGGACATGCTCAGAGCATGCGTATTAGACTTCGGAGGTAGCTGGGATCATCATTTGCCCTTAGTAGAGTTCTCCTACAACAACAGCCACCAGGAGACCATTCAGATGGCACCGTTTGAGGCTCTTTATGGGAGGAGATGCAGATCGCCCACCTGTTGGACGGAGCTCAGTGAGAGCAGTATCTTAGGGCCGCAGATTATGGAGGAGACGACCGCGAAGATCCAGTTGATTCGCGATAGGATGAGAGCAGCCCAGAGTAGGCATAGATCTTATGCAGACCGTCGTCGGCGCAGACTTGAGTTTTCTGTTGGTGATCATGTTTTCTTGAAGGTCTCCCCAATGAAAGGCGTGATGAGGTTTGGGAAGAAGGGGAAGCTTAGTCCCAGATATGTGGGCCCCTTCGAGATCCTCGAGCGTGTTGGCGCGGTTGCGTATCAATTAGCCCTTCCGCCCAGTTTTCCAGACGTGCACCCCGTATTTCACGTTTCGATACTCCGCAGATATCTTCATGATCCTTCGTATGTGATTCAGCACCCGACGATCCAGCTTGAGCGCGACCTTTCCTATGCAGAGCAGCCGGTGATGATCTTGGATCAACAAGTGAAGAAATTGAGGTCGAAGGAGATACCGTCCGTCATGGTACTTTGGCGTGGCCAGAGCGGCGAGGAGGTCACTTGGGAGACCGAGAGCGAGATGAGGAAGAGGTATCCCCATCTTTTTTGAAGGTGCATATAGTTAGATTTTTAAATTCGGGGACCGAATTTCTTTAAGGAGGGTAGATTGTAACACTTTGAATCTCCGTTAGAATGTTTTTCATGATAATTAGTAATTGTACGTGTTATTATATATGTGTACATAGGATTATTAGTTATTTTAGTTGGGTTTACTATTTATATTTAGTCGTGTTAGAAAATTGGAAAATTTTCCTTTGTAGTGTACACTTGCACACTTAGCCTTTTTTTAGACCTAGGTTTAAAGTGTTAGCCAATTCTTTTGTTGCATGGTTGCTAACTTATCCCTACCATTTTTAATCATATCATAACCCTTTTCATAATTCAAATTCTAATAAACAAATGAGGCATGTGTTGAAGATAGTGCCCTCAGAGTCAATTATTGGATCGCAGGTACGTGATTGCAATGATTGTGGAGGACCTATACCGGTAGGACAGTCTTACTCGAGATGATAGTGTGCTATTTGGTTTGCCTTTATCAGTCGTGTACATGTTCAGGTGACTGATTACATGTTACACTTTGATAGAGCCCTTAGGATCTTGCTTTACTACCAACAGTATGATGGCGATCATATACGTGAGAGTTGGGTAGTTTATATGCATATCCTTAATTGTGGTCCCTAGTCGTGGGAGTTTCGAGACAGGGCATCGATGCTCCGGAGTAGACTAGTGTATACAGTCGAGACCCCGTTGAGGGGCGGTGGTCGGTCTCACAAGCCACTGGTGTCAGTTGGATCACCTAAGATGTATACAGGTGCTCATTAGGTTATGAGTACACCGGACAGGACTCGCCGGGAACCTGCTAGTTGGTATTATACATATCGTCAGATAGCAGTTCCCTGGTGACATGTGTACAGGTTAGTTCATCGACCTGAGGTCGTCATTTGTCTCGTGTGAGTTCCCACTATGCTTTGATTTCTACCCTACCACGGCTGAAAGGAGTCGTGCAAACAGGTAGTTTTTGGGTACAGTCCTGAGCCACATGGAGGCATGTGAGCGGATCGGCAGGGGATTCGTCTCTCCCGGTATTGGGGGCGAGATCGTGCAGTGTCTAGGAGAGCCATTACACAAAGCCCACGGCCGTGGCAGGAGATTTACTGGTAGGTACTCCAGTAGTATCTCAGGGTGTTATTGGGCTACACTCCGACACGACTTATACTGCTATTGGGGGTCTGACGTTACTAGCCCCTTATGCAGATATGCGATACTCATTGACGAACGGACCGGACTGTATATACATTGTCACTGTTAGGCTCAGTAGGGTTTCTGGATGAGTTCGCTCATCAGCCTCCCTTGAGGTCAGTCCATGGGCAGCCGTTACGCATAGCTAGTGCCGCTGACGGTTTGTGGTTAAACCCACTGCCAGGATACTGACGAGTCATTAGAGTCCCCCACAGACAGTTTCCCAAGTTTGGGCGAAACGTTGTAGAGGCCGTATGGTTTTATGGCAGGGTTCGGAAAATGCATGTGCGTTTACGCACGTGTCATTTTTCGGGCAGATAATACTGGTCGGCTTTGGTTTAAGCCGGATCCGAGTATTATACTGAGTATATATAATATCTTTGTCTCAGTTGCATTTGTATTCGGTCGTAATACAAATGCGAGTATATTTATACAGTTACGGGGATGTCCTGAAACTCGTTTCAGGATCACTTTTGGAAGTTGTCAGTTTCCAGTTTTCTATCAGCCGTCTTTTAACATTCGGTTAAAGACGGATTTCTCTTTTCTTTGGAAGAGTGTGGATGCTTCTAGAAGGTTCTAGAAGCGGTGAGGTGTTATTGTTTCATTGGTTGCTTTCTTTGTGTTCACACTGTGTGTTCACACTAAATATTTGTTAGTGTATATGCCCTAGAGGCCATTACTGTATCATACTAGTTTGTATATTACTTAATGGATGCTTGGGATATTCACCTTGTATATACAATCTTGCTCAAAATAGTAGTATGCTACTTGGTTTGTCTCTACTTCAATGTGTACTTGTGTTTATTTTACTATATCACTTATACGCATTAGTGGAGCCCTTAGGATCTTTTGCTTGATTACCAGCGTTGTGATGGCAGTCACACTAGTAGGGGCTGGGTAATCTATAAGCACATCCTTATACAGGTCCCTAGTCGCAGGACTATCGAGACAGGGCATCGATACTCCGGAGTAGACTAGCGTATGCGCTTCTCATCCCAGTGTGGGAGATGGTCTGTCCCACAGCCATCAGTACGTCGTACTGGAGATAGTATACGGGTGCTCGTTGGGTTACGAGTACACTGGACAGGACTCGTCGGGAACTGACAGGTTGGTATTATACCTATCGTCAGTCATCAGTTCCCAGGTGACATGAGTACAGCTTAGTCCGCTGACTTGACACTGGCACTTCGCCTCGAGTGTGTTCCCACTGCACTTTGATCACTACCCTACCACGGCTCAAAGGAGTCGTGCAAACAGGTGGTGGTTGGGTGCAGTCCCGAAGCACTTGGAGGCAGTGACGGTTAGACAGGATTCGTCTCTCCCGGTATTGGGGGTTGACATCGCGCTGTGTCTAGGAGAGCCATTACACGAGTAGTCCCTGGCCAGGGCAAACGAGATATACTGGTAGGTTTCCAGTGTTATCTCAGGGTGTTTTGGGCTTCGCTCCGGCACGACTTGTACCGCTATTGGGGGACTGACGTTTACCGCCCCCTAGGCCCGCCATGCGATGTATCAGACGAACAGACCGGACTGTACGGAGACTGTCACATTTAGACTCAGTAGGAGTACAGATGGGGTTTCACCTCGTCAGCCTTCTTATCGACATCTACCTGGGGACCGTTACGCACAGCTAGTGCCGCTTGCGGTCTGTGGTTAAACCCACTGCCAGCGTAGTGTCGAGTCTTTAGAGTCCCACACAGAGGGTATTCGCCTATGGGCAAAACAGAGTAGAGGTCGCATGGTTTTGCGACAGGGTTCGTTCTCATCCGCGCACTTGTGCACGTTTGGAGTCCGGACAGATATTACCAGCAGGCTCTGGTTTGAGCCGGATACTGGTATAGTATTTGGGGTTGCTTTTATCTCTCAGTATTCATGTTCCTCGGAACAAGAATGCAGGTGTGTATGCACAGTTATTTGAGGAGGAGGAAGATGACTTTCATTAGGGATTCGGAACGGGTGCGTATGCACAGTTGACAGTCGTCTTTTTCCAAACCCTAATGGATTTGTATTATATCATTTAATAATATATAATAAAATGAAATTGTGTCATGGTTAGTTTTTTTTGTTGACTTGTTGACCATGGTTGACTTGTTGACCATGGTTGACTTGTTGACTATGGTTGAACTTTTGACCATCATCATCACAAAAGAAAGATGCTCTTTGATTCTAGCAAATTCATTTAATGTTTGTAATGATAATGGTCATTCTAAAACTTTCCATCAACCTTTTCATTTTTGATTATTATTATTGATAATTCTTTTTCTTTTGTATTATGGTTGCAAGAAAGAAAAAGAATAGCTCATTCTATCATATTCACTCTCTCTCTTCACTTCATCTTCTTCTTCCTCTAGCAAAGAGAAACCTTCTCATGTGTTGAGATTCCTTCTCTTTAAAAACAAAAGCAACCCTTAGACACTCTCTACTCACTCTAGGATCAAGGGTTTAGCAAGCCGGCGATTCTAGTTCACTCCAAGTTCGAGAAAGAGCCCAAAGGTCGAGCCTTCGAGGTGGATCCATCTTCGACGGAAGAAGGCGACAAAGGAGAACCATCAACCTCTACAAAGTTTGAAGAAGAAGGAGTTCAAGTTTAGGTATAACCATATTTATCCGAGTAGCTAAATCTCTTTAGCTAGTTTGCTAGTTTTAGTTTAGACAACGATCCCGACCTTGGTTAGTCCATGTTGCCTCTTGCGATAAAAATTTGTTTTTATACCGTTTCCACCTCCCCGTAAGAACCGGGGGTCGCAATATGGACTTACAGTGGTATCAGAGCCTAACTAAACTTAAACTAGCTTGGTAGTGAAGTGTAACGAAGTTCGGAACCGAAAAAAAACCCAAAAACCATACTTTTACAAAACCTGAGTTTCTGTTGAAATTTTTTTGGCTCAAAATGAAAAACTTTATACTTGTAAAATCGTCTCAGGGTTTTCTAAGAACACCTATGAAAAACGGTCCACTGTTCCCTTCAAACCGCCGCCCTTCCGCGGCACGAGGTAGGCATATGCCGCGGAAGCGCCGCGCTTTGTCTTCATCTTTGCGTCGTTTTTCGTGCAGTGTATTTGTGTGTTGGTTTTGGGATTTTTAAAATATATTATATGTGCCCAGATTTTCCAGAAAAGAAATTTCCTTTTGGGGTCCTATAATTCCGTATTTTTCCGAACTTCACTGCACTTTTGACTATGATGGTTATATCTGTGATGTTTGCATGTATTGAACGTCGGCTAATCGCTATAAGACGATTAGTCGGGGTTATACATGATCTGTAATGTGCTGGAATATGTATATGAATGTGTTGGACTGTCGCGGGTGAATAGCCGGGGTGGATGTGAGATGAGCTTTTGTTTTTCTTTCATTCATTGTAAATGTAAATTGATGTAATAAAATTATTTGTATGGCCGCACAACCGGGTCGGGGTTGTAGCCGTCATTGTATAATTCTTTTTACTGTTTTTGCTCCTAGGATAGACCCATGGAGGGGTGCACAAACTACCGGGTATGCCGAAGTGTCGAGTGGCCTACTCATGGAGATGAGGGAGGTTGCTACGCTTCGGGTACTTGGCGGGTAGTTTGCCGCACCCGTAGGGGTCTTGGGTGGGGTATTGGCTATTCACCGCGACCGTGTTATCTGTTTTTGTTACAGGCTCGTACAAATTACAGATTACTAGTATATCCAATGTATTTATCTGTGATCTGAAATGTTTATCATTGCAGTATATCTATATATGATATTATTTAGGCGTTGCTTATGTTTTACAGACGCGCTAGCCCAGCCCCCGCTCTGTCGTTAGTTAAGTAACCTAACGGGTAATGACGGGGCCCAGTGGCGAATGCGAATGGCATAAGCGTACGTCATATTTTGGTTGTTTTCTGCAATGGTAGGATTAAATGATGGGACGCATTAAAAGTACTAATGCAAGAATATCACGCATTAAAAGAACTAATGCAAGATAATAAACCAAGTTTAAATCGTTGGAACACTTTCGAAAAACCACTCGGTTCTTTTCAAAACTAACTTTTAAATGCGGAGCTCGAGCCACTCCTTCTAAAAGCTATCTCGTTCCATCGATTATATCAAGTTCACTACGTTTACGGTTTCGCCAAAACCATTCGTAGCCCTCCGTCGTTTCATATGAATATTCAACGGTATTCAAGCTGTGTTTGTTGGCCTTAGTCAAGGCACAGTGTTTGGTAGCTGGTGGGTATTCATATGTTGCATAGATAGAATGCGTTGGTTTGGGACAGTCGTATTGCCTTGTTGGCCATAGTCAAGGGTAGATACGGGTGGATTCAAATTAACCTGGATAACGACGGGTAGAACTTGACATGTGACTTATGATTTGTTGGCCTTAGTCAAGGTCATAAGAGCATGGGGCAAAAATCCACATCGGGAGTTTCATAAGAACTGAAACTTGCTAGATTTGCATACCATTTGGAGTGTGGTGATTCTGGTAGGATTCCTTCAGTTTCGTCACGCGATGATATTTGGATCCCGATCCTACTGTGAGTATATGCTACTCCTCGGGAAATTTTTCACTAAACGATCAATGCTATAAACCTAGTAGGTGCCTAGAAAGGTGTTAGCGGGGCTACGCCCCCAGGGAAAAGAGGTTCTTTAATTAAGGAACTTCGCGAAAGCGTTGGAAAACCTCCCTCGAAGTACCGACACTGGCCTGGCTGAACGGTTAAGCAAGTATTGTACGGTGGGATTGATCCTGACTAATTCTTCCTTTATGGTTTGAGGAGGGATTCGAGAAACAGTGGGAGCCATCCTGTTTAGACAAATTAAAAACCATTCTAAACTTGCAAGAGCATCATGCTGAGTGTTTCTTCTTCTCTCTCCTAATTGCAGCGACCAAATCAACATGACTGGACTTAAGTTACTCCTAGATAAAAACAAGCTGACAGGGCCAAACTACAAAGATTGGCTCAGGAATGTCAAGATAGCAATCACTTATGACAAGCTGGGGTATCTTCTTACCACCAAAGCTCCCCCTGTCCCTGGTCCAACTTCCAGTGTCGCGGATAAGGAAATCCGCAAGACTTGGGAGATTGATAGCGCGAAGGCCAAGTGCCTCCTGCTTGCCTCGATGGACAACGAACATCAGAGGAGGCATGAGAATATGGACATGGAATCCATATTGCTCCATACAAAAGAACTGTATGGAGAGCAATCTCGTATCGCAAGATATGAAGCGTCGAAAAAGTTATTCTCGACAAGAATGGCCGTCGGATCGTCAGTAGCCGAGCACGTGCTAAAGATGATCGGCTACATTGAGGAGCTCGCTGACCTAGGGATCACATTGGAGAGTGAGCTATATACGGATATAGTTCTCCAGTCCCTTCCTTTCACTTACGCCCAGTTTATAATGAACTTCAACCTACAAGAAAAGGAGGTTGAACTTTCAGAGCTCCTCAACCTGCTGAGGAGCGCAGAGGGCACCCTACAGAAAGGTAGGGAAACATCCACTTTGTTTGTAGGAGGATCATCTTCTTCTAGGTCCAAGGCGAAAGCCAAGGGAAAGAAGAAGAAGGCCCCCGCCAAACCAAGGGGCGGTGTTAGTAAAGTGGATACGAAGGGAAAAGGTAAAGCAGCAAAGATAGCGGGAAAGCTTGTGGATAAGGAAGAGTGCTTCTATTGTCATAAGAAAGGACACTGGAAGAATGATTGCAGGGCCTGGAAGGCCAGAACACAGGAATTGAAGCAGGTTGCAGCTTCAGCTTCAGGTGTGTATGTTATTGAAAACTGTCTTTCAATAAACTCTACTTCCTGGGTATTGGATACCGGATCAGGATCTCATATCTGTAATTCTTTGCAGGCGTTGAGAAACCGTAGTGTTTTGAAAGAAGGTGACATGACGCTCAGAGTTGCAAACGGAGCTAGCATGGATGCTAAAGCCGTGGGGGACTATCACCTGGGAATGTCAGATGGACATGTTTTGGTTTTGCGTAATTGCTTTTTTGTACCCAACGCAACTTGTAATATCATTTCTGTATCTTTAGTTTCTAAAGAAGGTTATGAATTTGCGTTTGTAAGTAATGTTGTAAACATTCACCTTAATCAAGTTTTGATTGGGTCAGGTACTTTGAGTAATGGTATATACGTATTAAACCAACCACATATTTTTAATGTCCAGAATACACACAAAAGAAAGTCTCCAGATATTAATCGGGCTTTCTTATGGCATTGTAGACTGGGTCACATCAATGAGACACGGTTGACTAAGTTACATAAAGAAGGATACTTGGATCCGTTCGAGTATCAGTCTTATGCCACTTGTGAATCTTGTCTCATGGGAAAGATGACAAAGACTCCGTTCACTGGACACGGAGAAAGAGCGAGCGAGTTCTTGGGACTCATACACAGTGACGTGTGTGGTCCAATGTCTACACATGCGCGAAGCGGTTATTCATACTTCATTACTTTCACAGACGATTTCTCTAGGTATGGACATGTCTTCTTAATGAAGCACAAATCCGAGGCCTTTGAGAAATTTCAGGATTACAAGAATGAAGTTGAAAAACAAACAGGCAAAAGTATTAAGATTCTAAGATCGGATCGAGGTGGAGAATACTTAAGTGCCGAGTTCCTGGACTATTTAAAAGAGAATGGAATTCTCTCTCAGCGTACTCCTCCATACACTCCGCAACATAACGGTGTATCGGAAAGGAGGAATCGAACCCTATTGGATATGGTTCGTTCCATGATGAGTAAGGCTGAGTTACCGCGATCTTTCTGGGGTTATGCACTGGAAACAGCTGCACATCTCTTGAACCAAGTTCCTACTAAGACAGTGCCTACCACACCATATCAGATGTGGAGTGGGAAGAAACCCTGTCTTAAATCCTTTAAGACATGGGGATGTCCGGCTTTTATAAAAAAGCAGCATGCGGACAAGCTCGAGGCACGCTCAGTACAGTGCAAGTTTGTGGGATACCCAAAGAACTCCAAGGGGTATCTTTTCTACTACGAAGAGGAACAAAAAGTTCTTGTTTCTCGTCATGCCTACTTCTTGGAAACTGAGTTTTTGGAAAACCAGATAAGTGGGAGCGCAGTAGAACTGGAAGAAATTCCAGAACCACAAAACATTACTGAAAGCTTAGAGGAACCAGAGGGTTCGAAAGAACAGGACATTCCTACGCCGCTCCGCAGGAGTAGTAGGCAGTCTCATCCGCCCGAGAGATACTGCGGTTTTCTCATAGACGGGGATAGAGAGGATTGCATCATAGATTATGATGAGCCTACTAGCTTCCAGCAGGCCGTTCAGAGCGTTGACTCAGTGAAATGGCTGGATGCAATGCGGACCGAAATGGAGTCCATGTACACCAACAAGGTATGGACGTTGGACATTGCTCCAGACGGGGTAAAACCCGTAGGATGCAAGTGGATCTTCAAAAGGAAGATTGGTGTAGATGGACAGGTTGAGACCTATAAAGCTAGGCTGGTAGCAAAGGGTTTTCGTCAAAGACCTGGCTTGGACTACGACGAAACCTTTTCTCCAGTAGCCATGCTGAAATCCATTCGGATCCTTCTTGCCATTGCTGCCTTCCACGATTATGAGATTTGGCAGATGGACGTAAAAACCGCCTTTCTAAATGGAAATTTAGAGGAGTGTGTCTATATGGATCAGCCAGAGGGTTTCATTCAGAGTGGGAGCAGCGGAAAAGTGTGCAAGTTGCTTAAGTCCATCTATGGACTAAAGCAGGCATCGCGGAGTTGGAACATCTGTTTTGATGAGACGGTCAAGGAATTTGGCTTTATCAAAAATCCAGATGAACCATGCATCTATAGTAGATTTGTAGCGAGAACTGTAGTATTCCTCGTTTTATACGTGGATGACATTCTCTTAATAGGAAATGACATTCCTATGCTACAATCTGTCAAGGGGTTCTTGTCACAAAGGTTCTCCATGAAGGACCTGGGTGATGCCTCATACATCCTGGGGATCCGGATCCATCGTGATAGATCCAAGAGGATATTGGGACTTTCTCAGTCCAGGTACATCGACACCATAGTGAAGAGATTCAGTATGGAAGATTCCAAGCGCGGTAACCTACCGGCTTGTCACGGGATCACCCTCTCTAAAGAGATGTCTCCCAAGACTGATTTGGAGAGGGATCGCATGTCTATTATACCCTACGCTTCTGCGGTAGGCTCTATAATGTATGCGATGTTGTGTACCAGACCGGATGTAGCTTATGCACTGAGTGTGGTAAGCCGGTATCAGTCTAACCCTGGGGAGAAACACTGGATAGCAGTAAAGAACATTCTCAAGTACCTAAGAAGGACTAAGGAGATGTTCTTGGTATATGGCGGAAAAGACCTCCAGATCGAGGCCTTTGCTGACTCCAGCTTCCAGAGTGACAAGGATGATTCCAAGTCCATGTCGGGTTTTGTCTTTACCCTCAATGGAGGGGCGGTGTGTTGGAAGAGTTCCAAACAGGATACCGTTGCAGACTCGACGATGGAAGCGGAATACATCGCTGCATCTGATGCCGCAAAAGAAGCTGTCTGGATGAGGAAGTTCTTGAAAGAACTTCAGGTGGTTCCGTCCATTGTTGACCCAATACCTCTGTATTGCGACAACAACGGGGCTATAGCTTTAGCGAAGGAACCTAGGTCCCATCAGAGATCCAGGCACATCTTGAGGCGGTATCACCTGATCAGGGAGATCGTGGATCGCAAGGAGATCGAGGTTCGGAGAGTTGCTTCAGAAGACAACACTGCAGATCCATTCACCAAGGCCCTGCCCCAGACTCAGTTCGAGCGGCTGATCGAGATGATATGTCTTCGATACGCCAGTACATGGCCTTAGTGCAAGTGGGAGATTGTTAGTGTATATGCCCTAGAGGCCATTACTGTATCATACTAGTTTGTATATTACTTAATGGATGCTTGGGATATTCACCTTGTATATACAATCTTGCTCAAAATAGTAGTATGCTACTTGGTTTGTCTCTACTTCAATGTGTACTTGTGTTTATTTTACTATATCACTTATACGCATTAGTGGAGCCCTTAGGATCTTTTGCTTGATTACCAGCGTTGTGATGGCAGTCACACTAGTGGGGGCTGGGTAATCTATAAGCACATCCTTATACAGGTCCCTAGTCGCAGGACTATCGAGACAGGGCATCGATACTCCGGAGTAGACTAGCGTATGCGCTTCTCATCCCAGTGTGGGAGATGGTCTGTCCCACAGCCATCAGTACGTCGTACTGGAGATAGTATACGGGTGCTCGTTGGGTTACGAGTACACTGGACAGGACTCGTCGGGAACTGATAGGTTGGTATTATACCTATCGTCAGTCATCAGTTCCCAGGTGACATGAGTACAGCTTAGTCCGCTGACTTGACACTGGCACTTCGCCTCGAGTGTGTTCCCACTGCACTTTGATCACTACCCTACCACGGCTCAAAGGAGTCGTGCAAACAGGTGGTGGTTGGGTGCAGTCCCGAAGCACTTGGAGGCAGTGACGGTTAGACAGGATTCGTCTCTCCCGGTATTGGGGGTTGACATCGCGCTGTGTCTAGGAGAGCCATTACACGAGTAGTCCCTGGCCAGGGCAAACGAGATATACTGGTAGGTTTCCAGTGTTATCTCAGGGTGTTTTGGGCTTCGCTCCGGCACGACTTGTACCGCTATTGGGGGACTGACGTTTACCGCCCCCTAGGCCCGCCATGCGATGTATCAGACGAACAGACCGGACTGTACGGAGACTGTCACATTCAGACTCAGTAGGAGTACAGATGGGGTTTCACCTCGTCAGCCTTCTTATCGACATCTACCTGGGGACCGTTACGCACAGCTAGTGCCGCTTGCGGTCTGTGGTTAAACCCACTGCCAGCGTAGTGTCGAGTCTTTAGAGTCCCACACAGAGGGTATTCGCCTATGGGCAAAACAGAGTAGAGGTCGCATGGTTTTGCGACAGGGTTCGTTCTCATCCGCGCACTTGTGCACGTTTGGAGTCCGGACAGATATTACCAGCAGGCTCTGGTTTGAGCCGGATACTGGTATAGTATTTGGGGTTGCTTTTATCTCTCAGTATTTGTCACGCCCCGCTTCCCAAAATACGGAAAACGAGGGATGACTAGGCCAGCCATGCTCCTACGGTCAAGGAATCATCCCGCCGTAGTCACACTTCGGCTTCTAGCACTACATGGTAATCAGTAAATAAAGCACAGTATTAAAGGAATCACATCACTAATTTATTACATTAAAATTTCATTGTTCACAGATCACAGATAATAAGAAAGATAACTAACCAAGTTCAATCTCACAATCTCTCTTATGGAAAGCAGTAAATGAAGAAGGTACACCAAACTATATCTCCGTGAACTCAAAGGATAGATCCGTCTCCGGTGCTGGTCCTCCCGCGGAATCTGAGCATGCATACTCAGGTCGTCAGAGCGACACAAATAATAATATTATTACAATCAGATGCAACAGGTAAATAAGGTGATACTGGTATGAGAATATTGCAAGTAATCACTATGTCACAATATGATGCAGAATATGTTATGTGTCCCTATCGGTCTCTAGGTCATGTTTGAAATCACATAGTGGAAGGAGGATCATGTTTAACAGGAGTCTCGTACATACCCGAGACAACGGCCCACATGCCCGGGACATAACCCTGTCAGCCGGATCGCTAGATCCTGTCCTACACGTATAAGTATCACAGTTCGAATGATCATCCTCTAAACACGGTCCCGCTAAATACGATACTCTTTCCACTTTGGTTTCCCCTTTTTCCCCAGGTTACACTATTTAAGATATTGATCTAGTTGTGTACGAGTATACCAAAGGCACGGTTTCATCACTGTCCACTGTATCAATCACTATCACGAATATTCACTTTCCATTGGTGTACTCGTCACTCCTAAACCAACATCTATCACGCACGATGATGCAATGTCCACACGCACTAACACTGTGTAAATGACAAGGGTATGATATATGTACTATATGCTACCAATAAACTTTGTATGTTACGAATTAGCATGCATGTCATGAACTAAAATAAATTGCACAGATAATATGTTACGAATTCAGCGAAAATGATGTAGGTAAGATATATAGAACAATCAGTCAGTGATTCATCAAAATTTGTTTCAGTTCAATCGGAGTTTCGGTTTTCAAGATATAACTGTTTCAGTTTAAGTGTTCGCGGCTGGAATTTCAATTTCAGAACTGAACGTCTGTTTCGCGACACGAATTGCACCCAGTTGGGCTCAGAATTTAGCGATGTCACAGTTAGATGAAATTTAGGGTTTTCGATAAAGTATTCAACGCAATAGACGGATCCTCAATCGCATCTGTACGTTGAAAGTTATACACAGTTCAATCTCAAATGTCATTTCAGAAAGTGTTCTGAACAGCTTTACATTCTGCCCTTTTAAAATAAGTTTAAAATAACAAACTGCAATGAATTGGAATGAAACCATTTGTTTTCTTTCACTAACAGGAATATTTTATAACTACTGTAAGGTTCCGTATCACACGATTTCAGGAAATACGGGGACGCAGGATTTTAGACAGAACACACCAATCAGAAACGCTCTGGACTGCAGTCCAGAGTCGTGTTCCGACCCAGTTATCATCATGATTACAGAACAGGAATCATTAGTATTTTCCATAGGGTTAAAGTTCATCGAGTTGGCTTCGATTTAAGCCCTCGAACGTCTCAATCCAGTATACATATGATTTATGGTGATTTTATTCGTTTTCAGGCACGAGAAAATTCCAGTTTTAACGGCATATTTGGGAGTATCAGTTTTCGTTACAAACATTCATATTTTCCAGCGAGATTCATACACTATATTTAACATTATATGGGCCAACAGAAGGTATCGGTTCCCGTCAAATTAAACAGCCATATCCATGAGAGACTAGCATCGAACACCTTGGTCAATATATATATATATAATCATTAAGTTCGTAAACTATGTGATCTAGGTGTGTAACACGACTATAATAGCATGAAGCAAGTAAACACTTGCCTGGAGAACGCCTCGGGATCGTACGGCAACAGTGGCGTCGCGAACGCGCGATATACGCCACGTATCGGATTCCCGCGAGCCTCGATCTAGATGTGGATCTCGCGTCGGGTTCCCGGAGTCGTCTTTGTGCCTGTTGGAAGTCTAGAATGGTGCTCTGTGGGTCTCTCGAGGTGTGTTGGGGTTGCTGACGGTCGACGTCGTTGCTCCGGCGACGCACAGTGCAACCCACAGTGATAAAATGTTTGCTAATTGGGTTTTGGAGTTTTTGAAGAAGGGAATAGGTTAGTCAGTGGGCGAGGGTCGTAGTGATGGTGATGATGCTGAGGAGGTGGAGGTCGTTGGGAGGGTCGGCGATGTGGTGGGGAGTTCGCCGGCGTCGAGGGTATAAGGTGATGACTCGAGCTCGGCTGAAATGGGTTGTGTGCAGGGGATATTTGAGAGGGCTCGGTTTGAAGAATGGTGAATTCTTAGAGGGAGAAGAGAGTGGGTCGTCGATGGTTGTCGAGGTGTTGTTGAGGTGTGGTCGAGGTGTGGTCGCCGTCGATGGGGCGACGAGTGGTCGGGCAAAATGGGTTCGAGAGGAATTTGGGTGCTCGGTGGATTTGAAGAGTGATGAGAGTCAGGAATTTTCCAAGAAGAAAGAGAAGAGAGAGGTGAGGTTGTGATATGGAACGGCGGCAACGGTACAGCGTGGGCGTGGGCGTTAGCGACGGCGGAGGAGGCGGGTCGCGCGCGCAGTTAAGGGGGTAGCCGTTGGAAATTTGAAGAGGGAAGAAGAACAGTGAGGGTCGGGTTGGGTCTGAAGCAAGGGAATTGGGCGTGGGCTGCAGGGAGTGGGCCGCGAAAAGAATTCATTTTTCTTTAAACAATCTCGTGGGCTTCAAAAGAAACGGGCCGGTTTATATAAAAAAAAAGAAAACAATTAATTCCCAAAGAAGTGGGCTGTAAAGGAAATGGGTTGGGAAATGCAAAAATGATTTGAATGGGCTGAGGGAAAAAGAGAGGGCCGGCTAAAGAATTTGGTTAAAAAAAATTTATTTAAAGGTGGGATGTGGGCTGGTGGGTTTAAGAAATTAGTTTGTTAGTTTAAATTCGGCTTTTTGGGTTGTTGGGAAAAATTTTAAATACTGGAATTCAAACTACTACCTTCTACAGAATAATTACAAGGAAAAGTAAATTTCGAGAATTTGGAAAAATACAAAGAAAATTCTTGTAGATGGAGAACGGGGATTTACATCATACCCCCCTTAACAAAAATTTCGTCCTCGAAATTTGATAAGGACACAAGAAATACAAAGTACTAAACAAAGAGATGTGGATAACGATCACGGATATCTTCCTCCCGCTCCCAGGTGGATTCTCCTGGGGAACGACCGCCCCAAGACACTCGGACTAAAGGGATGACCTTATTCTTCAGTACTTTCTCTCTGCGGTCAAGGATGGTAGTAGGCTGCTCCTCGTATGACAGATCGGTCCCCAAAACTAATTCTGAATGGTCCAGAACATGGTTCTCATCTCGTACGTAACGCCGCAATTGTGACACGTGGAAGGTATTGTGCACACCAGCTAGCGATGGAGGTAAGGCCAGTCGATAGGCCACCTCTCCTACTCGCTCTAGCACCTCAAAAGGTCCGATAAAACGGGGACTAAGCTTTCCCCGACTCCCGAATCTGATAACTCCACGAGTAGGTGAAATCTTCAAGAACACATGATCTCCGACTTCAAACTCAAGTGCCCTTCTGCTGGTATCTGCCCAACTCTTCTGTCGATCCTGAGCTGTCTTAATACGCTGCCTGATCATTTGGACCTTGTCAACTGTCTGAACGATGAGTTCAGGGCCCAGTAATCTTCGTTCTCCCACATCATCCCAACATACTGGGGATCGACACTTCCGCCCGTATAGCGCTTCAAAAGGAGCCATCTGAATACTAGCCTGATAGCTATTGTTGTAAGAAAACTCGACTAGGTGCAGATGGTCCTCCCAGGAACCCTGAAAGTCCAACATACAGGCTCTCAACATATCCTCGAGCGTCTGAATTGTACGCTCGGATTGTCCATCCGTCTGTGGGTGATAAGCTGTGCTGAATTTAAGGCGGGTTCCCAAACTCTCCTGTAAGCTCTTCCAAAAATGCGACAAGAATCTCGTGTCCCGGTCTGACACAATGCTGACTGGAACACCGTGAAGTCGTACAATCTCCTGCATATATCTTTCTGCCAGTGATTCTGTCGACTGTCCCACTCGGAAAGGTAGAAAGTGTGCAGCTTTTGTGAGGCGATCGACGATAACCCAAATAGCGTTATTGCCTCTAGGGCTCCGTGGTAAGGCCGTCACAAAATCCATAGTAATGTGCTCCCACTTCCATTCAGGTATCGGCAATGGTTGTAATAATCCTGCTGTTCTCTGATGTTCCGCCTTCACCTGCTGACATACCAAGCATCTGGATACGAACCTCGCAATTTCCCGCTTCATTCCGTTCCACCAAAAGTGCTGCTTTAGATCCTGATACATTTTTGTACCTCCTGGATGCACAGAATAAACTGAACTGTGTGCTTCAGCCAAAACTTCTTCTCGTACATCTCCTTTAGGTACGCAGAGTCTGCTACCGAATCTCAGAGAGCCATCTTCATGTATAATCAAATCCGTTCTCAATCCAGCTTCCACTTGCTCTCTGAACTTTTGTAATCGGGGATCATCCGCTTGTGCAATCTTGATGCGATCCACTAGGGAAGATTGCACCTGTAGCTGCCAAAATTGACTTAGTGCGTTCGGCATAACGACCTCAAGTTCAAGTCTCTGGAAATCCTCAATAATACTTCTCTGATCGGTCAACATCATGACCGCTGGTTTGCGACTGAGTGCGTCTGGTACAACATTGACCTTTCCCGGGTGATACTGAAGGTCCAGATCATAATCTGCCATTAGCTCTAGCCATCGGCGCTGCCTCATGTTCAGTTCCTTCTGAGTGAATACATATTTCAAGCTCTTATGATCCGTGTATACCTCCACTTTCTCACCCAAAAGATAGTGCCTCCAAATTTTTAATGCAAAAACTACCGCAGCTAACTCCAAGTCGTGCGTAGGGTAGTTCTTCTCGTGGTTTCTCAGTTGTCGAGAGGCGTAAGCAACCACTCGGCCGTGCTGCATCAAAACACAGCCTAAACCCTTCCCCGAGGCATCACTGTGTATCACCATGCCACCGGAATTATCTGGTACTGTAAGTATAGGTGCTGTGGTTAACTTCTGCTTCAGAGTGTCGAATGCCTGAGTGCACTCTTCTGTCCATGTAAACGGCACGTCCTTCCTTGTCAGCTTCGTCAATGGTTCCGCGATCCTTGAGAAATCTTGGACGAATCTCCGATAATACCCTGCTAATCCCAGAAAGCTCCTGATCTCTGCTACTGATTTTGGCGTCGGCCAATCTCTGACAGATTCTATCTTTGCCGGGTCCACCGAGATGCCTTCGCCCGAAACGATATGTCCCAAAAACTGAACCTTGTCAAGCCAGAACTCACACTTGCTTAGCTTCGCATACAGCTTCTCTTCCCGAAGAATTTGTAGGACTGTGCGCAAGTGTTCAGCGTGCTCCTCCTGAGTCTTCGAGTAGACAAGTATGTCGTCGATAAACACAACTACAAACGTGTCCAAGTATTTTGCGAACACCCTGTTCATTAAATCCATGAATATTGCTGGGGCATTGGTAACACCGAACGGCATCACAAGGAACTCGTAATGTCCGTATCGGGTCCTGAAAGCCGTCTTGCATACATCCTCAGCTGCTACTCTGATTTGATGATATCCAGAACGGAGGTCCAACTTCGAGAAAACCTTGGCTCCACTTAGCTGATCAAATAGGTCGTCAATGCGCGGTATTGGGTACTTGTTCTTTATCGTGACCTTGTTCAGCTCCCGATAATCTATACACATTCGCAGCGATCCATCCTTCTTCTTTACTAATAGGACTGGTGCACCCCACGGTGAAGCGCTTGGCCGAATAAATCCCTTTTGCAACAGTTCTTCAACCTGCTTCTTCAATTCCGCCAACTCAACTGGTGCCATTCTGTATGGGGCCCTGGATACTGGGGCTGTACCTGGAATCAAATCGATCGAGAACTCCAAGATTCGAGGAGGTGGTAGACCTGGTAGATCTTCAGGAAATACGTCTAGAAAGTCCCGAACAATTTCTGGGGCTGGGCTCTTATCAATCTCCATAGCTGTCAGTTCCTTAGGCTTTGCTCTGTACTTAGCTGGTTCCAAAGATTCGCTTCCGCCTTCAAAAATAAACTCCGGGTGATTGGGAATGCGGAAGATCACCTTCCTTGCACGACAGTCGATAACTGCATGGAAAGTGCTCATCCAATCCATCCCGAGAATTGCGTCGTAACTGCCTGTCCCGATCAGAAGGAAATTCGCATAGAATTCCCTGCCACACACTACAACTGGGCATAATCTACATTCTCGACTAGATATAATAATGCCATTACCCGTATGAATTTCCCATCCTTTGGTTAATGGTTCATGTGGTATTGAGTGTGTGTTGGTGAAATGCTCAGACAAGAAACAATGCGATGCTCCCGAATCAAATAGTACTCTAGCTGGTAAGGAATGTACGAGTAGAGTACCTGTAACCACGTCTCCTGACGCCTCTGCCTGCTCGGCGGTCAAGGTGAAAGCCCGTCCCTGACCGCGACCTGTAAATGGTTGCCTCTGCTCCTGCGGCCTCTGCTGTGACGGTCCAGAACCTCCCTGTATTTCTGCTCGCTCAGGACAACTGTTAATCTTGTGTTGACTGGAACCGCAAATCAGGCACTGTCCCTTGGCACGGCGACAGTCCTTCTGAGTATGTCCTCCTCTACCGCAATAGCCGCAAGTTACGCCCTGTCTCTGGGGGCGATGCTGTGGTACAAACGGGCGCTTCATTTGCGTCGTTCCAGCTCTGTGAACCGGTATGGCTCCTCGAGATGGCGCGTGGGTACGTGCTGGAACGACTGGGGGTCTCCTGAACTTGTTAATCAATTGTTCCTGAACTCTCGCCGCGTTAAGTACCTGTGCGAAAGTCTGTAGATCCCCACCCCCAATACAGAGAGTATTGTCCGCTTTGGCCGAAACCGCACGGTTTTGTCCTTCGGAGCGAACCGGACCCGACCAGGGGCCACTTCCCAGGAGGTCACCCATCCCAAGACTTCCCTGGCCCGAGCACGCTTAACTACGGAGTTCTCAAGCTCCTGTAGTTCCGGTTCACTTAAAAGGCGCCTCTATATTGAAGAGTGGTATCATTCCATTTATAGTACAGATCTGCCCCCTTTCGGAATGTATTCCGAACATTCCCCATTGTTCTACAGTGGGTCCCACGGACTCAAGAGGTGGCCCCCACGGATTCAAGAGGTGGCCCCCACCCACTTAACACGACACTTGGCGTGGCACTTTGTTCCGTGTGGCACTTTGCTCCGTGAGCAAGAACCGGGTCCCGACATTCTCCCCACCTTTGAACAATGGTTCGTCCTCGAACCACAGACCTACTATTGAGGGACCAGCTCTGATACCATTCTGTCACGCCCCACCCCCAATACAGAGAGTATTGTCCGCTTTGGCCGAAACCGCACGGTTTTGTCCTTCGGAGCGAACCGGACCCGACCAGGGGCCACTTCCCAGGAGGTCACCCATCCCAAGACTTCCCTGGCCCGAGCACGCTTAACTACGGAGTTCTCAAGCTCCTGTAGTTCCGGTTCACTTAAAAGGCGCCTCTATATTGAAGAGTGGTATCATTCCATTTATAGTACAGATCTGCCCCCTTTCGGAATGTATTCCGAACATTCCCCATTGTTCTACAGTGGGTCCCACGGACTCAAGAGGTGGCCCCCACGGATTCAAGAGGTGGCCCCCACCCACTTAACACGACACTTGGCGTGGCACTTTGTTCCGTGTGGCACTTTGCTCCGTGAGCAAGAACCGGGTCCCGACAGTATTCATGTTCCTCGGAACAAGAATGCAGGTGTGTATGCACAGTTATTTGAGGAGGAGGAAGATGACTTTCATTAGGGTTTCGGAACGGGTGCGTATGCACAGTTGACAGTCGTCTTTTTCCAAACCCTAATGGATTTGTATTATATCATTTAATAATATATAATAAAATGAAATTGTGTCATGGTTAGTTTTTTTTGTTGACTTGTTGACCATGGTTGACTTGTTGACCATGGTTGAACTTTTGACCATCATCATCACAAAAGAAAGATGCTCTTTGATTCTAGCAAATTCATTTAATGTTTGTAATGATAATGGTCATTCTAAAACTTTCCATCAACCTTTTCATTTTTGATTATTATTATTGATAATTCTTTTTCTTTTGCATTATGGTTGCAAGAAAGAAAAAGAATAGCTCATTCTATCATATTCACTCTCTCTCTTCACTTCATCTTCTTCTTCCTCTAGCAAAGAGAAACCTTCTCATGTGTTGAGATTCCTTCTCTTTAAAAACAAAAGCAACCCTTAGACACTCTCTACTCACTCTAGGATCAAGGGTTTAGCAAGCCGGCGATTCTAGTTCACTCCAAGTTCGAGAAAGAGCCCAAAGGTCGAGCCTTCGAGGTGGATCCATCTTCGACGGAAGAAGGCGACAAAGGAGAACCATCAACCTCTACAAAGTTTGAAGAAGAAGGAGTTCAAGTTTAGGTATAACCATCTTTATCCGAGTAGCTAAATCTCTTTAGCTAGTTTGCTAGTTTTAGTTTAGACAACGATCCCGACCTTGGTTAGTCCATGTTGCCTCTTGCGATAAAAATTTGTTTTTATACCGTTTCCGCCTCCCTGTAAGAACCGGGGGTCGCAATATGGACTTACAATATTTATTTGTGTTCACACTAGATATTTATTTGTGTTCACACTCTTGTGGTCACTCTCCTCTCTCCTACACTCACCCCCCATTCCTATAAGATGGCCGGCCCCCTCTTCTCACTCACTCACTTGATGTTTCATTTGCTAAAAAGATATGATAGATTTTGGGGTGTATGGAATTTCACAGCTCATATCATTCCATCACCCGATTCCCATGGCAACTTCATTAACCGATCATCCACGGATTTGGATGTAGTGAGACAAAGTCATCTACTCATTCTCTACATCATTCTTGGTCATCTTTTTTAGCAAACTTGACGACCGAGTTGCCTCGAGTCAGAGGCGGGAGCCCGTTTAAAGAATCAGTGACGTGGTGCCACCTGGACGAGCAGATCGGAGATCGAAGAGATCGGAGCAGCCGCAACGGAGCGTGGGATGATAGTTAAAGAACGAAGGACTCGGATCGTTCGGTATAACCTTTCTACACTCTTTACAGTTTGTTACTTTAGCAATAATGGTAGATCCGGGTTAAAGTATACGATAGCGCCAGTTAAAAGTTTTTTGTTCCGCATTTGGCGTCTGTAGACGGCCGGGGCGCTAACGTAGACTTACAGTGGTATCAGAGCCTCTCCATTTTGCTATACTAACTTGTGCTAACGTGTTTAAAACATCGATCGAACCGGAAATCAAAAACCGCATTTTACAATTTCACAGTTTCTGTAGATTTTAAATGATGTCCTAAAATTATTCTACATATCACAGAAAGTTGTGCAGGGTTTTAGAAGCACACCGACCAAATTTGAGCACGTGATTCCACCAAACTGCCGCGGAATCGCGGCCAAACCCATGGTTTGGCCGCGCATCCGCGGCCGTTCTATTGAATCAGTGCACCAAATTTGCACAGTGTCTTCTCTGTTGGAATTTGGGGGTTTTGGTATATATCTTTTGGGCCCAGATTTTGTTACTATTCACCAGTTGTTCGTGGGGCCCACTTCGTGATATTTAGTCGATCGAAATTTAAACACGTTAGTTTATAGTGCTTACATTATATCTCCGACCGGGAATGTCATTTGATCGGTAAACCGCATCTGATTGCTATAGTTCTTTTAGACGGGTTTGCGAACGTGACATTCGCGTTGATGTTCTGTGTTGTGCTGTGATGTTGCGGATTTGTCGTGGTGGATAGCAGTGTGCAATGGTAGTGCAGTTTGGATTTAATTGTACATTTAATATTGCGGGGCGAGCGTCCAACGTGTGGACTGCCGTCACTACCTGTTGTATAATATTCTTTTAGGGCACGACCAGGTTGCGGTCGATGTACCTGTTGTACTATTTTTCATTACTGTACTAGGTTTTGCCCCGCGACGGAGTGCACGGATAGCCGGGTTCTGGGGGGCAACGGGTCCGCATCTCATGGCTTTGAGAGGCAGAGGGGCCTCACTCTAGAATTGGCAGACTATTCGCCGCACTCGTAGGGGGTACAGGTTGACCCAAGGAGGGGTGCCCAAGATTACCGGATTCCGTGAAGTGCTGGGTGGTCCATTCACTATGCTGTAGGGGGCTGCCTCGCTTCAGGTTTTGGCGGGTAACTTGCCGCACCCGTAGGGGTCTAGGTTTCATTGCACAGGCTATCCACACGATAGGGGAACGTCGGGTTTCAGCAGCGGCTCTGTGAAACCCGGGGATCCCAGATTATCTGTATTGTTCTGTGATGCTTATTACTTTTCTGTAATGTTGCATATTATCACGCCTGGAGCGATTATTGTATATTGGTTTATATACTATTAGATGTTGTATATGTTTTACACCCGTGCTAGTCCAGTCCCCGCTCTGTCGTTAGTTAAGTAACCTAACGGGTGATGACGGGACCCAGTGACGAATGCGGATGGCATATACGTACATTTTATTTTCGTTCTTTTCTGGTGTGATTATTGATGGGACTGCGTTGATTCCGATCAATGCAAAGTAAAGCAAACCTGTTTACAGTTGTTGGAACAAATTTAAAAAGTGTTATTGCAAAGACGTTTCCTTTTTTTTGCATAGCGGTATTCAATGGAATATCCTGCACCTCATTCGATGGGGCAAGGGCCGATATCCCTTCACCGGGACTGACCCCTTGGGCAGAAGTTTGCGTCAGGGTAATAACTTCACTATAGTCGATTACAAGTTGCTTTGCATCGCGGTATTCAGTGGAATATCCTGCACCTCATTCCACGAGGAAAGAGCCGAGATCCCTTCACCGGGAGTGACCTCTCTAGCAAAAGGTTTTCGCCACTATATTTTAAAAAGCTATCAGGTTCCTTCAGCGATATCAAGTTCGTTACGTTAAAGGTTTTTCGCCAAAAACCAGCCGTAGCCCTCCGTCGCTTCTTTTGGGTATTCAGTAGTATTCAAGCTATGTATTTTGACCTAACGCCAAGGCATAGTGTTTGGTAGCTGCTGGGTATTCATTTATTGCATAGATAGATGAGTTGGTTTGGGACAGCCGTTCTGCCATTTTGACCTAACGCCGAGGGCATGTGCGGGTGGGTTCAAATTAACAAGATAGTGACGGGTAGAACTTGGCATGTGACTTATGACATTTTGTCCTAACGCCAAGGTTATAAGAGCATGGGGCAAAAATTATATTGGGAGTTTCTAAAGAAACTGAAACTTGCCAAGTATGCGCATACCTTCTGGAGTATGAGTAACGTGGATGCATTCCATCACGTTATCATGCGACGAGAGTTGGATCCCGATTCCCACTGATGAGTTGGTTTACTCTTCGGGTGATCCCGATTAATTCTTCTTTCAGATTTGGAGGAGAATTTGA
The DNA here is from genome assembly GCA_030015575.1 of Agapanthus africanus. NCBI lineage: Eukaryota > Viridiplantae > Streptophyta > Magnoliopsida > Asparagales > Amaryllidaceae > Agapanthus > Agapanthus africanus. The sequence continues at coordinate 784,175,830 of CM057341.1, forward strand.
CAAGACAGTGGGAGGTTTCCGGATTAGATAAAGTGATAACCATTCTGATCTAGGTTAGAGTGCACGCAGAGTGTTTCTTTTCTCTCTCTCTATGACAGCGACCTTTGACCGACCCTAGACTATGACTCAGTGACCAAGTTGACCGAACCTTCTTAAAATACTGGCTTTTGGATTGTCTGAGTTGCATAAGTCATTGCCACTCCTTCTTTTACCCTTTGTATTTCTCAGAACACCCGTATTACTACGGACATCCACTTCCATTGGATAGATCCATCGTATGGTTATATACGAACTCGAAGGGACTTCTTCGAGGATGGATCAAGGTTCAGGAGAAATAGAATTGGTTTATTCAGTTGTCTTTTATTATCACCTTCTCTCAGGTTGCGAGGGCTCCTTGGTTTAGGAGAGTACACCTATTACGCTTATTGGATAGTCTTATTCCAAACCATAGGCAGGTGCCGAAAGGTAGGGAATGAAGAAAACCAATTAGCCTAAGTAGGGTGTGCAGAAGGTAATATGTAAAGACAAAATAAAGGGATTAGAAAGAGGGCAAAGTAAATTACGACTGTTATCATTCACGACCAAACCGCGTACTTCATCGCCACTCCTATTTCACCTTTAAAGGAATAAGGTATTATTCAGTTGTCTTTTATCATCACCTTCTCTCAAGATATGAGTACTCCTTGGTTTAGGAGAGTACACCTATTATGCTTACTGGATCTTCTTCTTCCAAACCATAGGCTGGTGCCGAACGGTAGGGAAGGAAGAAAACCATTTAGCCTAACGATGGTGTGCAGAAGGTAACGACTAAAGACAAATAAAGGGACTTGGAGAGATGGCAGTGAAATATACGGTTAAAGTCATGAATTGGATTATGGAAGAGGCATTACTATGAATACCAGGATACCCCTATGAAACATTTTCATGTTTCAGTTCATTGTTAAAGGAAAACTGTTTTCCCGATTAGATACTTACTCCAAGGGTATGTATTTACCAAGTTTCATTCTCATATCTGTATGGTTTTACAGATGATGAGTGGGAGTGAGTTATTGGGAATTAGGTGATCATCCTCATTATATCGGAATTCGTTGTAATTGGTGATATTTGAGGAAATCACCAGGGTACAGTTTCCAACCTACGACGCACAGGTTTTGAGTTGCTCAACTCAGCGGACTCATACAGAGTATTGTATGTTGTCCAAGTGTCCATCAGGACAAAGGGTTAGGTCCTCGTACTATGTTCTGTTTACTTATGACTTCTCTAGTATTTAGACAAGTGTTTCGTAGAAATACAAGGTCTAAGTTTTGAGAAGTTGTGGGTATAAGAATAAAGTAGAGAACCAAGTATCACAAGTATCGGGATTCTTCAAAGAGATCGAAGATGTAGATTCTTGTGATTGGTATTCAGATGATAGTAATGGTTTTGAGAAACTTGTTTCTCTTTCAGGTTACTCATAATTGGATGGATTCCTAAGTTGAGTAATGCTGATTAGTCTTTTTCCATTAAGTTGATATGCACTGGAGACAGCTGCATGATTTGAATCTGGTTCCAATTAAATAAAGTACCAAAGTTTCTATATTGGATATAGAATGGTTCATACCTTAAAAGATGTTAAGGTACGGGGAGTTATCCAGCTTATGCTTAAAACCAGACTCTGGATGACTCAGGGCACGTTTCTGTAATGGCTGTTTGTGGGTTGATCCTGGCTATGACGAGGGTTGATTTTCTACCATTTGGAAGATCAATAGTGATATTGTTCTTGAATCGCCACAGTTTTAGTAAAATGGATTTTTTTCAGAAAACAGTAGTGGGAGTATGGTAGAACTGGAAGTGATTCCAGAACCGCAAACGATTACGGAAAATTTAATAGGACCTACAGATTCAATCAGGTTTGACATTCCATTAGCTACTCCGCAGATATGGTGGGTAACCTCAGACACCCGAGAGGTACTTCGGTAGCCTCAAGGACGGTGAAAGGGAGGTTCTTATCTACCCAGACTTGACACTACTGATGTTCCAGGCTATGAGACCCGGTAGGAGGGTTGTCGTAGTCAGTGGGAGCAGCGGAAGTTTAGTGGGAAAGTAGCTTATGTCTATTTATAGACTTGAGCAGTTATAGCGGAGATAGATCATCTAATTTTGATGTGACAGTCATAGGTTTGACTTCATCAGAATAGGGGATGGATCTGTTAAGAAGGTAGTAGGGTGTGATGGCATGGTATCTGGATAACATACACAGAGTAGGAAGTAAAATTCCTATACTACGATCGGTTGTACTGTGGTCGTCACACAGTTGTTTCTCCAGACAGGATATGGATATAATATTTGACATTCTGGTTTCTAGATCTATGGTTTTAGATCTGGATTTGGGTAGTTTCCCAATGTGGGTACTTTGACAGTATTCTAATGGTTTTTAGAATAGATGACTCTTGGCATGGTGGTGTACCTGCAGGTGATGGAGTCACCCTCTCTAAAGGCGTCTTACAGACTAAAGGGGAGAGGGATGTGCATGATTGGCAAATCACTTGCTTAGGCAATTGAGTCAATCGTGAGATGTCAAGTACCACACCAGATGTTGTTTTTGCACTAGCTGCAATAAGTTTATATTAATCCAATCCTGGAGAAACATAAGGAAGCAGTTTTAGAACATTAGTGCATGTTCTACGGATTTGATGACGGCAGCCTCCTTCGGGAGACGGTCATCATTCCAGGCTTCAAAGGTGACATGGTTGACAGAGTGATTGTCAGAGCTATAGTTTTCCCTCTGACGAAGAGGGACAGTATTGTGGACAGGTGGTCCAAGAGGATACTGTGGGTGGCATGGTGCCGGATACTGATTAGGTTCAGTGATCGATACAGTCTAAGAAGTTTGGATTTGGAGTTCATTTATGAACTAGGTCCCATCAGATATCCAGACATATTCTAAGACAGGTATTACTCAATTCGGGAGATGGCTTTCTCCGCGAACTTGAGATTAAGAGAAATATAGAAAGAAACATCTAGGCCGATCCACTCACTGAGGCTATTTCTCGAACACAATAGTTTTACAAACGGGCTTTGTGAAACTGATTAGTAGAGGAGTTGGATGTTCGGTTTCACACGGGCTGTGAGTAGTCGACATCGCAATAATTAGCCTTAAGTGAAAGTGGGAGATTGATGGAGATAGTGCCCTCAGAGTCAATTATTGGATCGTAGGTACGTGATTGCAATGATTGTGGAGGACCTATACCGGTAGGACAGTCTTACTCGAGATGATAGTATGCTATCTGGTTTGCCTTTATCAGTTGTGTACATGTTCAGGTGACTGATTACATGTTACACTTTGATAGAGCCCTTAGGATCTTGCTTTACTACCAACAGTATGATGGCGATCATATACGTGAGAGTTGGGTAGTTTATATGCATATCCTTAATTGTGGTCCCTAGTCGTGGGAGTTTCGAGACAGGGCATCGATACTCCGGAGTAGACTAGTGTATACAGTCGAGACCCCGTCGAGGGGCGGTGGCCGGTCTCACAAGCCACTGGTGTCAGTTGGATCACCTAAGATGTATACAGGTGCTCATTGGGTTATGAGTACACCGGACAGGACTCGCCGGGAACCTGCTAGTTGGTATTATACATATCGTCAGATAGCAGTTCCCTGGTGACATGTGTACAGGTTAGTTCATCGACCTGATGTCGTCATTTGTCTCGTGTGAGTTCCCACTGTGCTTTGATTTCTACCCTACCACGGCTCAAAGAAGTCGTGTAAACAGGTAGTTTTTGGGTACAGTCCCGAGCCACATGGAGGCACGTGAGCGGATCGGCAGGGGATTCGTCTCTCCCGGTATTGGGGGCGAGATCGTGCAGTGTCTAGGAGAGCCATTACACAATGCCCACGGCCGTGGCAGGAGATTTACTGGTAGGTACTCCAGTAGTATCTCAGGGTGTTATTGGGTTACACTCCGACATGACTTATACTGCTATTGGGGGTCTGACGTTACTAGCCCCTTATGCAGATATGCGATACTCATTGACGAACGGACCGGACTGTATATACATTGTCACTGTTAGGCTCAGTAGGGTTTCTGGATGAGTTCGCTCATCAGCCTCTCTTGAGGTCAGTCCATAGGCAGCCGTTACGCATAGCTAGTGCCGCTGACGGTTTGTGGTTAAACCCACTGCCAGGGTACTGACGAGTCATTAGAGTCCCCCACAGACAGTTTCCCAAGTTCGGGCGAAACGTTTTAGAGGCCGTATGGTTTTATGGCAGGGTTCGGAAAATGCACGTGCGTTTACGCACGTGTCATTTTTCGGGCAGATAATACTGGTCGGCTTTGGTTTAAGCCGGATCCGAGTATTATATTGAGTAGATATAATATCTTTGTCTCAGTTGCATTTGTATTCGGTCGTAATACAAATGCGGGTATATTTATACAGTTACGGGGTTGTCCTGAAACTCGTTTCAGGATCACTTTTGGAAGTTGCCAGTTTCCAGTTTTCTATCAGCCGTCTTTTAACATTCGGTTAAAGACGGATTTATCTTTTCTTTGGAAGAGTGTGGATGCTTCTAGAAGGTTCTAGAAGTGGTGAGGTGTTATTGTTTCATTGGTTGCTTTCTTTGTGTTCACACTAGATATTTATTTGTGTTCACACTCTTGTGGTCACTCTCCTCTCTCCTACACTCACCCCCCATTCCTATAAGATGGCCGACCCCCTCTTCTCACTCACTCACTTGATGTTTCATTTGCTAAAAAGATATGATAGATTTTGGGGTGTATGGAATTTCACAGCTCATATCATTCCATCACCCGATTCCCATGGCAACTTCATTAACCGATCGTCCACGAATTTGGACGAAGTGAGACAAAGTCATCTACTCATTCTCTACATCATTCTTGGTCGTCTCTTTTAGCAAACTTGACGACCGAGTTGCCTCGAGTCAGAGGCGGGAGCCCGTTTAAAGAATCAGTGACGTGCCACCTGGACGAGCAGATCGGAGATCGAAGAGATCGGAGCAGCCGCAACGGAGCGTGGGATGATGGTTAAAGAACGAAGGACTCGGATCGTTCGGTATAACCTTTCTACACTCTTTACAGTTTGTTAGTTTAGCAATAATGGTAGATCCGGATTAAAGTATACGATAGCGCCAGTTAAAAGTTTTTTGTTCCGCATTTGGCGTCTGTAGACGGCCGGGGCGCTAACGTAGACTTACAGCATGGGTGTTAGGTAGGAATTGGACTTTTGTGACCTTCTCTCTCTCTCTTCTCCTCACTACTGAATTCTGCAGCTTCCAGCAGAAAAACCCTCTCATTTTCTTCATCTCTTCTTCTTCTCTTCATTTCCCTTTGATCCCCAAACAAAACCCTACACAAATCAACACTTTTCCTTCACAAAACCATGGAAAAAGGGGCTTTTGGGGTGTTTGAAGGCAAATCTGCACACTTGAGGGAAGAGCTGGGACTTTTGGTGTTTTATAAGGTTTTTAGAAGGTATTAACTCATGTTAGCACTCCTTTTCCTTAAACTTGTAGTATTGTTTAGCAAAAATCTCATTTTTGTGCATTTTTAGTGATATTAAAGGATATTTGTGATTCACATGTTAGATTAGGGTTTTGTTAGTTTGGTTAGCTCTATTATGTGTTATTAGAACTATTTTAGGCCAGGTTTTGTTTCAGTTTGCACAGAAATACCATTAAGTTCCATTTTAGTGCAAAAGTGTGGATTTTAACTTGATTTAAGGCTCTGTAGAATCTGCTACTACCCGAGATGTTCCAGAACAAAACTAGATGTTACTGTAGCATGTATAGAGGGTATAGAGTGCACACACCAAACCTGGGAGCCCACCCCCTACCCAGGCTGCCGGAATATTCATTCTGGCCGCAATTTGCGGCCAGATGGGTGAGTTGGGATTTGGGGTTTGGGCCACTGGAGTCCGCTACTATTTGGGTTATTTTGGTATATATAGTTTTACAATATCATTTCTGTATTAAAATCTGGAGGTGAATACCTATTTTCCCGTATTTTTAATCTTCGCGACACGCGTGATACGTGTGTATGGGTTTTGGGTTTCTGCGTATCGCGACGCGTCGGAGTGGCTTCAGGCGCGTAATCACATGTTTTAGCGTATCGCGCACACGCGCGCTTGGTTCACGACACGAGTTACTAGTTCGGCTTTAATGTCGTGTTTGTGTGACTTCAAGCTTATGTATGATATATTGTGTAATTCTAGGTTCGCAGGCAAGTACAGCGAACGCCGCGCAGAAGGGGAAACAAGTTGTTGGCTATACCTAGCGAGAGACTACGGTGAGTAGATTTAACATCTACGGGGATATCGCCCGCATGTCGTTCTACGTCAGGGCTGATAGGACTTTATAGTTTCCTTTGCATACAATGACTGTTCATGGCTACTATTTAGTTCATACTGCATTCCCTGATATATGTATATAATCTAGAATTTATAGAACACCGCACCATTACTAACGGTTCATGTTGCACGAGCACTATCCTGCATGTTACACACATACCGTTAGTAATTGCCATGACACTCACACTGTAGAACTTCCATGATCATTATGCTATAGCTCATCTTTATGTGACTTTACATGATATTCATACTTGATGCATATACCACATCGGATCATTATGCTATAGCTCATCTTTTATATGACTAGACATGATATTCATACTTGATGCACATATCACCTCACATTTACTTGCATATTGGTTTAGATTACATGTGATTTCTGGATTTGGGAACCATGGCTATTTCAAATATGTAATCATTTAAAAACCCGGTTCGCTTGATATGATATTTCGGTGCGTCCACCATGTGTTTCCTTGGTGCTAGAGTGATATATGTGAACCCAAATCGAGGAGCTGGTTGAGGCCGATTACGGGTACATGGTGGACCCGGTATGGTACCCCGGGGCGAGAACGGTTTCGCTGTGTAGTAGACGGTGAGCCTGGCAGAGGGACTACTACCTACCGTTGATTGGTTGGACCTGACAGTTATCCAGAGAATACTGATCAGAGTCGATGGATGGATGCGGGATGATCCGTACTGTCGGGGCCGAGGGCCGATACCGCAGACGGAACCCGTGGGCTGATCCGGACTGACGGAGCCCGATGGATGAGGATTTGCGTGTCGATGCTGGACACGAGTATTTATGATATTTGGGTGCCGATGTTGAGCACTCGTGATTCTCAGAGATTTACAGGATTAGAGGGCCGATTAGAGTGCCGGCGCCTGAGCTATTTGGGGGATCTGGGTGCATTGATGGACACCGATTATATATTCCACGTTGACATTCCGTGTAGATGTTATATTGCCCATGCTCAGCATTTATTATTGTACCTCATCCTGTAGTTATATTACCTGATAGAGCACTTGCATGATTATTGCACATATTGCTTATCACATATTGATATTATCTGTTGGCATACGATAGAGTAGCGCAGTACGTGCATGCTCGCGATTACCTTTATATGTTATCTCTATTCACGAGTTGGCAACTCACCCCCGTTGTGCCACAGTGTTTGCAGGTTGCCCTTCGAAGTAGTCGCGGCAGGCTGCGTTTTGTATCTTTTGACACAGATACCCCCATAGTTGGTGTACCAGCTCTTTTGCTGATAGGTGGGTTTTGCGCGGTATCTGTTTATCTTTCAGTTATGTATATTGTTGTGTAACATTTAGGAAAAGCTAGAAATAAATAAAACTAATTAAATTAAGAATAAGCTGATAAATCACAAAATGGTTAAAATCAAATATGTCAATCTTCATAAGTTATATGTAATACAAATTAAATTAGAATTTTTGAATGTAAACTAAATATGTTATAAGGGTTTTAATGAAAATTTTAGCTTCATTTTAATAAAAGATGGGTTTTATAATAAGTTAGTTGTGAGGGGTTAAATTGCAAAGTTAGGTTTTATGCAAATAGGGTTTTGTCAAGGGTTTAAATGAATAAATGGAATTATTTCAGTTCTGAAATCAAACTGAAATTAAAAGGAAAATGGAAGATAAATCATTAAAACACCTCATGCTTCATGTAACCTTCAACCTACACCTCCTCCTTGCATGAAACACCCACACTCCTTCACTTGACACCTCCACCTTACCTTATCCCTTCCTCCTCCCATACAAATAGCTCATTTTCAGTTTAATTTCAGAATCAAAAACTGAAGGGAAATTAAAAGAAAAGAAAAACTAAGAGAGAACAAGAAGAACAAGAGGAAGAAGAAGAAGAAAGAGCTTGTTCTTGGAGATGGCTCATCATCAAGCTAGGAGGGAGTTAGCCAAGTGGAGGGTTATTCCTACAGCAACATAGGAGGGTAAAACTCTTAATCATAGTAGGTAAATTAGATTCTGTAGCTAATTAGTGTAGATTTAATCAAGTCACATAATATAGTATTTAGTTAAAAATTAGAGTTTGTTGAAATCTGCTTTAATCTGGAAGATAATTAAACAAATTCAACAGAGTAAAAATGATGTAGGAATCAAATAGAACACACCACAAGGAGACGGAGGCAGGGGGCCGGTTTTGGGCCGGCGACAGAAGAGATATGGCCGGCGTCGCCGGCCATGTGTGGAGTTTTGTGGGTTTGGGTTTTTGAGTTGGTTACAGTATACAATTTGGACTATTGTGGTACTGTTGATTTAAATTAGTTTCCCTGTAATTAAAATCTGGGAAGATATATCGGAAAAAGAATCGTAAAACGCTAAGTACGACACGACGGAATCACGTCGCGTTTTAATTTCTGAAACAGTGCAGACTTAGGCTAAAATCCAGCAAGATTAAGTGTTTTATAACTTGATATAATCAGATAATAGGTAACATATAAGAGGGATAGCGTGTTTCTATTTACGTTATATCGGATTAGCCATTTTGCTTATACAAGTAACTTGGTATATTTAGACGCGGATACGAGAAGTACGGAAGCCGCGAGGAAAGGGAAAGGATTAGCGATTCCGGAGTAGATTCGACTTTTCCGGTGAGTAGACTAAACATCTACCGGGGAATTTTGTAAAGATGGCGTGTTTCGCCCGTGGTTTTACTTAATGTGATATTCATATCATCATGTTTAAATGTTAGAATTTCATTCATTAAAATACTTGTATATTGCTTAGTTGTTAGAACACTTCACAATTATCGACGAGTCATGCCACGTGCACATTTTATATGCTACACACACCTCGTCGATATTGCCATGTCACATACACTCAAATATCATATTTGTTAAAATAGATGACATCGTATTTCATATATCTAATGTAGTGGTAGATTGCATCATTTACATCCTGTTACTTCATGCGTATTTTGGTGCTATATATGAGATAAATGCAGAATTGAGGATTTATGGTTTTGAGTTTTTGAATACTATTACATAAATCCAGTATTTTCATGATTGATGTGTCATGTCCACCATGAGATGATTTCTGTTTTGATTTTATTCCGGACCGAGTGGGGGGAGATATACGGTCGCGGATTTGCGTTATCCATACTGAGTGGGGGAGATATACAGTTGGATACATGGTGGACCCGGTCGAGACCGAGGGGCAGGATAGCCGTATTGAGACGGGGGAGCCTAGCGAGGTTACTCGATACCGGAGTTGGTTATAGAAATACGGCGTGTATCTAGAGGATAACGACCGATATTATGAGTATAGGATCATTCGGGGAATGATGCCTATGAGAAATGAAAGTTTTGTGTTGTTGATGGACACCGAGAGATGATTTACTTGAGTTGTGATTTCAGAAGTATAATGAGATTTATTGTTGGATTTCACATATACTCATATATCATATTGATTCATATTCATTGTCAGGATGGTCATATTTACTTTATTCGCCGTTATATGTTAGTCGTATTCACTGAGTTGGCAACTCATTCCCGTTGTGCCACAGTTCCTTGCAGGGATAGAGTGGACGGGTAGCTGCGAGGCAGGATCACTTTTGCTGTTGTATCCCATCTTTTGATAGGTAGGTTACATGTGTAGTAACCTTCCATTTTGTACTTTTGTATCTAGAAAGACTCCATCAGACTTGTATTTTGACTTAGAAATGAGAGATGGTATGTATATATACAGTTGAGATCTGTTGATCAGTATTATAGTTCCTTCTTTATGAGATTCAGTGATGTTCTTTATGTGTATATTCATGTTCATTTTTGTTATTGTTGATTCCAACTCAGAATGCAACTAAACTTAACCTTATTATTGTTTACTGATTTAAATTCATAACTTGAGATTTCTACCTAAAAACTAAATTTTCATAAATAATTCCGCAATAAGGTATTTTGATCTTGGTTTTCGGCTTACTTGGACTTGTGCATATCTTTAGATATGATACTAATCTAAGTGCCGGTCACATCCAAACTTGGGTCGTGACAAAGTTGGTATCAGAGCTTAGGAGTAACCTTACGGAATTCAGTAAGGGATTTCAATAGGTTGAGGTAAGTCTGACAGTTAGGATGACCTTTGGTTTGATGGAGTAGGTGAATTAGGACGAATGCAGTACCGTACGTATGTTCCGCGACATATTTACGTTATCGTATTCAGCCTAACTAACCTTAGGATGTTTATCTTGATCTATTCTTCCGTTGATTCTCCGTTATTGATTACTTCTGTTCCCACACCTTATCAACTCTCGTTTCTTATTCCAGTTGCTATGGCTACGCGGGCTAGGCGAGCCGCAGCCAGGAATGCAGCTAGGGCGAGTCCGCCTGTGACGACGACTGGTACACCGGACGTGCAGGAGGTGCATGAGCATGTTGATCCTCCTCCTCTAGATCGCATGACTAGGATTGAGGAGGGTATGTTGGGATTACAGCGAGTGGTAGGACAGTTAGCTGAGACCACTCGAGCTTTGAGATCAGATCCAGCACCGACTGTAGCAGAGTCTGAGGTACAGCCTACACAGACGGTAGCGCCAGAAGATACGAGAGTGATGGAGGTATCACTTGCAGAGTTTATGAGATTGAGACCCCCGGTATTTACAGGGACTGATGTGGCGGAAGATCCTCAGTCTTTTCTTGATAGGATGGCGAGAATTGGCAGATCATTGCGATGTTCTGATGCGAGGTCAGTTGAGCTGACTAGCTTTCGTTTGGAGGGACTTGCACAGGAGTGGTGTGAGTCGATGGAAAGAGGGCGAGCTACGAATCTTCCTCCGATGACGTGGACCGAGTTTTCTACAGTCTTTCTTGCCAGATTTCTTCCCCAGAGTGTGAGGGACGCTAGAGCTAGCAGTTTCGAAGCGTTGAGGAAATCAGCAAGTATGTCAGTAGCAGATTATGATTTACGATTCACCCAGCTGTCGCGATATGCCCCATACTTAGTACCTACAGAGGAGCTTCGGGTGAAAAGGTTCTTAAGGAGTTTGGACACACAGTTGTATCTGGCGATAGGCTCCCAGCATTTTGATACATATGCACAGGCCATGGATGCGGCGATACGAGTAGAGGAGCGTTTGAGCCAGTCAGGAGTCGTTCCGGAGCCAAAGAGGAGTAGACCATTCGTGCCGACAAACAGACAGTTTGGCCGAGGTAGAGGGTCCTATCCAGGCAGATATACTCCAGGCCACAGTGTTGGACGAGGTTGGACACAGGGCCAGATGTTCAGTTCTTATCCTGATGATCAGAGACCACCAGCTACTTGTTATAGTTGTGGACTTCCCGGACACTTTGCGCGAGATTGTAGATCTCAGGGAGGGACTGTTGCTCCACAGGCTGCTTTAACCCTTCCACCTCCTACACCGATGGCTTTACTTCCTCCCCCAGTTGGCGCTACACGCCAGGCAGTTGCACCACGAGGTCGAGGCTATGCGGGACGTGCTCAGAGAGGTAGAGGAGATAGAGGTAGAGGACGACAGGATGCGGGCAGGGGCCAGGCACGGGTTTTTGCGCTTACTCCACAGGATGCCCAGGCATCAAATGCAGTCGTGACAGGTACTCTTACAGTATGCTCATTAGAGGCACATGTCTTATTTGATCCCGGTTCTACACATTCTTATGTATCTTCACGATTCGCACTTTTGTTGGGAAATGAGTCGTCATTGTTAGAGTTACCTTTGGTAGTGATTACTCCGGTTGGAGATTCCTTTATAGCTCGGCACGTATTCAGATCGTGTTCGGTGCGTATTGGTAATAGAGATTCGCTTGTTGATCTGATTCTCTTAGATATGTTGGATTTTGACGTACTTCTTGGGATGGACTGGTTAGCCGCTTATCATGCTTATGTAGATTGCAGAGGAAAAGCGGTTAGGTTTTGTTTTCCTGGTGAACCGGTGTTTGTTGTGCAGGGGGATTGCAAGTCAACCCCTGTCAACATGATTTCTACTTTTGGTGCGAGGCGGCTCTTGAAGAAGGGTTGTCTTGGGTTCTTGGTCTTTATTCAGGACATAGGGGTCGCTGAAGTTCCATTGGACCAAATCCCGATCGTACGAGAATTTCCTGAGGTATTCCCTGCTGAGTTACCAGGATTGCCACCTGATCGAGATATTGAATTTTGTATCGACTTGATTCCGGGTGCAGGGCCTATTTCTACACCACCCTATCGAATGGCACCGATGGAATTGAAAGAACTCAAGGGCCAGTTGCAAGAGTTGTTAGATAGAGGACTTGTTCGTCCCAGTGTTTCAACGTGGGGAGCTCCTGTGTTATTTGTAAAGAAGAAGGACGGTAGTATGAGAATGTGCATCGACTACCGACAGTTGAATCGCGTCACTGTGCGAAACAGGTATCCATTACCACGAATAGATGACCTGTTCGATCAGTTGCAAGGAGCCGGATTTTTCTCAAAGATTGACTTGAGGTCAGGATATCATCAGTTGAGGGTTCGGAAGGACGATATTCCAAAGACGGCGTTTCGTACGAGATATGGGCATTATGAATTTCTGGTGATGTCGTTCGGACTCGCCAATGCTCCAGCAGCTTTTATGGATATGATGAACCGTATCTTTAGACCATTTATCGATCGGTTTATTATAGTATTCATAGATGATATTCTTGTATATTCTCGGAGTCAGACGGAGCACGAGCAGCATTTACGTATCACATTGCAGACCTTGAAGGAGCATCAGCTGTATGCAAAGTATTCTAAGTGTGCTTTTTGGCTCGATAGTGTGGAGTTCTTGGGTCACATAGTTACGAGTGAAGGTATATGCGTAGACCCAAAGAAGATTGAAGCGATACAACACTGGCCCAGGCCTATGTTAGTTACGGAGGTTCGGAGTTTCTTAGGTCTGGCAGGTTATTACAGACGCTTCGTACAGGATTTCTCACGGATAGCGGCACCTTTGACAGGATTGACTAGGAAGGAAGTTCCATTTCAGTGGAGAGATGCGTGTGAGCAGAGTTTCCAACAGTTGAAGACGCGTTTGACGACTGCACCGGTATTATCTTTACCTTCAGGGTCAGGGGGTTTCGTTGTGTATTGCGATGCTTCTAGAGTGGGCTTAGGCTGTGTGTTGATGCAACACGGCAAAGTTATAGCATATGCTTCTCGACAGTTGAAGAGGCATGAACAAAACTACCCCACTCATGATCTAGAGATGGCTGCTGTAGTATTCGCATTGAAGATTTGGAGACATTACTTGTATGGAGAAACGTGTCAAATCTTCACAGATCATAAAAGCTTAAAGTATATCTTTCAGCAGAAAGATCTGAACCTCAGGCAGCGTAGATGGATGGAACTGGTGAAAGATTACGACTGTGAGATCTTGTACCATCCAGGCAAAGCAAATGTTGTAGCAGATGCCTTGAGTCGAAGGCCTGGAGGTAAATTATCTCATTTGAGCATTTTGCAGAGACAGTCTTCTACAGACTGGCAGATCTTATGTGATAGTCGTATACAGTTTGAGTTTACATCGACAGGAGGTCAGTTAGCACATGTTCGCACCAGACCTCAGCTATTGGATCGTATTCGAGATGCGTAGACTACAGATACTCGCATGATGGAGATTTTGGATCACGTTAGGCAGGGCAAGGAGACGGAGTTCGTGATTGATGATCATGGAGTGTTACGTTTTAGGACTCGTCTCTATGTGCCAGATTCTGACGGATTGAGGCGTGAGATTTTGGAGGATGCCCACAGATCAGTATACAGTATTCATCCTGGTTCCACTAAAATGTATCGTGATTTGAAGGATAATTATTGGTGGGAAGGAATGAAGAAGGATGTTACGGATTTTGTTTCTCGATGCTTGACTTGTCAGCAAGTTAAAGCAGAACACCAGAGGCCAGCCGGAAAGCTGTAACCTTTACCCATTCCAGAGTGGAAATGGGAACAGATTTCCATGGATTTTGTGGTGGGTCTACCCAGGACTAGCAGAGGGTATGATTCTATTTGGGTGATTGTAGATAGATTGACGAAGGCCGCTCATTTTCTTCCAGTGAAGACGACATATGGATTTGCTCAGTATGCACAGGTTTATATCGATGAGATTGTACGTCTACATGGAGTGCCGACATGCATAGTATCAGATCGAGGTACCCAGTTCACGAGCAGGCTATGGCAGAAACTTCAAGATGCTCTTGGTACACGATTGAGTTTTAGTACAGCTTTCCACCCACAGACAGACGGTCAGTCGGAGCGGACCATTCAGATACTAGAGGATATGCTTCGGGCTTCTAGCCTAGATTTCGGTGGTAGTTGGGATCGTCACCTACCTTTGGTAGAATTTTCGTATAACAACAGTTTTCAAGAGACGATCCAGATGGCACCCTTTGAAGCCTTGTATGGAAGGAAATGTAGATCACCTATTTGCTGGACGGAACTTAGTGAGAGTTGTGTATTGGGACCGCAGATAGTACAGGAAACTACAGAGAAGATCCAATTGATACGAGATAGAATGAAAGCGGCTCAATGCAGACAGAAGTCATACGCAGATCGACGACGACGTAAACTTGAGTTTGATGTGGGAGATCATGTGTTCCTTCGAGTATCTCCAATGAAAGGTGTGATGCGCTTCGGGAAGAAAGGGAAGCTCAGCCCCAGATATGTTGGACCATACGAGATTTTAGAGAAAGTGGGCGCTGTGGCTTATCGGTTAGCACTTCCACCTAGTTTTCCCGACGTACATCCGGTGTTCCATGTTTCGATGCTTCGTAGATATCTTCACGATCCATCTCATGCGATCCATCATCAGACTCTACAGCTTGAGCCAGATCTATCCTACACAGTGCAGCCAGTCGCTATTCTGGATAGGCAGACAAAGCAACTACGATCGAGGACACTGCCATCTGTAAAGGTTCTCTGGCAAGGAAAGGATCGCGAGGAGATTACTTGGGAGACGGAGGCCGCAATGCGGAAGAAATTTCCACATCTTTTCGTAGGTATGTCTAGTATTTATTTTAAATTCGGGGACCGAATTTTCTTAAGGGGGGAATATTGTAACATTTAGGAAAAGCTAGAAATAAATAAAACTAATTAAATTAAGAATAAGCTGATAAATCACAAAATGGTTAAAATCAAATATGTCAATCTTCATAAGTTATATGTAATACAAATTAAATTAGAATTTTTGAATGTAAACTAAATAAGTTATAAGGGTTTTAATGAAAATTTTAGCTTCATTTTAATAAAAGATGGGTTTTATAATAAGTTAGTTGTGAGGGGTTAAATTGCAAAGTTAGGTTTTATGCAAATAGGGTTTTGTCAAGGGTTTAAATGAATAAATGGAATTATTTCAGTTCTGAAATCAAACTGAAATTAAAAGGAAAATGAAAGATAAATCATTAAAACACCTCATGCTTCATGTAACCTTCAACCTACACCTCCTCCTTACATGAAACACCCACACTCCTTCACTTGACACCTCCACCTTACCTTATCCCTTCCTCCTCCCATACAAATAGCTCATTTTCAGTTTAATTTCAGAATCAAAAACTGAAGGAAAATTAAAAGAAAAGAAAAACTAAGAGAGAACAAGAAGAACAAGAGGAAGAAGAAGAAGAAAGAGCTTGTTCTTGGAGATGGCTCATCATCAAGCTAGGAGGGAGTTAGCCAAGTGGAGGGTTATTCCTACAGCAACATAGGAGGGTAAAACTCTTAATCATAGTAGGTAAATTAGATTCTGTAGCTAATTAGTGTAGATTTAATCAAGTCACATAATATAGTATTTAGTTAAAAATTAGAGTTTGTTGAAATCTGCTTTAATCTGGAAGATAATTAAATAAATTCAACAGAGTAAAAATGATGTAGGAATCAAATAGAACACACCACAAGGAGACGGAGGCAGGGGGCCGGTTTTGGGCCGGCGACAGAAGAGATATGGCCGGCGTCGCCGGCCATGTGTGGAGTTTTGTGGGTTTGGGTTTTTGGGTTGGTTACAGTATACAATTTGGACTATTGTGGTACTGTTGATTTAAATTAGTTTCCCTGTAATTAAAATCTGGGAAGATATATCGGAAAAAGAATCGTAAAACACTAAGTACGACACGACGAAATCATGTCGCGTTTTAATTTCTGAAACAGTGCAGACTTAGGCTAAAATCCAGCAAGATTAAGTGTTTTATAACTTGATATAATCAAATAATAGGTAACATATAAGAGGGATAGCGTGTTTCTATTTACGTTATATCGGATTAGCCATTTTGCTTATACAAGTAACTTGGTATATTTAGACGCGGATACGAGAAGTACGGAAGCCGCGAGGAAAGGGAAAGGATTAGCGATTCCGGAGTAGATTCGACTTTTCCGGTGAGTAGACTAAACATCTACCGGGGAATTTTGTAAAGATGGCGTGTTTCGCCCGTGGTTTTACTTAATTTGATATTCATATCATCATGTTTAAATGTTAGAATTTCATTCATTAAAATACTTGTATATTGCTTAGTTGTTAGAACACTTCAAAATTATCGACGAGTCATGCCACGTGCACATTTTATATGCTACACACACCTCGTCGATATTGCCATGTCACATACACTCAAATATCATATTTGTTAAAATAGATGACATCGTATTTCATATATCTAATGTAGTGGTAGATTGCATCATTTACATCCTGTTACTTCATGCGTATTTTGGTGCTATATATGAGATAAATGCAGAATTGAGGATTTATGGTTTTGAGTTTTTATTAATATTACATAAATCCAGTATTTTCATGATTGATGTGTCATGTCCACCATGAGATGATTTCTGTTTTGATTTTATTCCGGACCGAGTGGGGGAGATATACGGTCGCGGATTTGCGTTATCCATACTGAGTGGGGGAGATATACAGTTGGATACATGGTGGACCCGGTCGAGACCGAGGGGCAGGATAGCCGTATTGAGACGGGGGAGCCTAGCGAGGTTACTCGATACCGGAGTTGGTTATAGAAATACGGCGTGTATCTAGAGGATAACGACCGATATTATGAGTATAGGATCATTCGGGGAATGATGCCTATGAGAAATGAAAGTTTTGTGTTGTTGATGGACACCGAGAGATGATTTACTTGAGTTGTGATTTCAGAAGTATAATGAGATTTATTGTTGGATTTCACATATACTCATATATCATATTGATTCATATTCATTGTCAGGATGGTCATATTTACTTTATTCGCCGTTATATGTTAGTCGTATTCACTGAGTTGGCAACTCATCCCCGTTGTGCCACAGTTCCTTGCAGGGATAGAGTGGACGGGTAGCTGCGAGGCAGGATCACTTTTGCTGTTGTATCCCATCTTTTGATAGGTAGGTTACATGTATAGTAACCTTCCATTTTGTACTTTTGTATCTAGAAAGACTCCATCAGACTTGTATTTTGACTTAGAAATGAGAGATGGTATGTATATATACAGTTGAGATCTGTTGATCAGTATTATAGTTCCTTCTTTATGAGATTCAGTGATGTTCTTTATGTGTATATTCATGTTCATTTTTGTTATTGTTGATTCCAACTCGGAATGCAACTAAACTTAACCTTATTATTGTTTACTGATTTAAATTCATAACTTGAGATTTCTACCTAAAAACTAAATTTTCATAAATAATTCCGCAATAAGGTATTTTGATCTTGGTTTTCGGCTTACTTGGACTTGTGCATATCTTTAGATATGATACTAATCTAAGTGCCGGTCACATCCAAACTTGGGTCGTGACATGTTGTATCTAGTATTCTCCATCTACCATGTATGAATTTGACTTAGAGACAGTGTGAGTACGGTGATGTATATTATTTGTTTTCTGGTGTCGAGCTCATTGTGAGCCGACTGTACTTGCAGTTTATTCTATCTGTGATGTTCCCACTTGTGGATCTTGATCTTCGCTACGGCGTCGTATATTGCTATCTTGGTGATTGTTTACTTAGATTTCTTAGCATGTTAGTAAGTGCTTTCATTTTAAACTTATAACACTCTATACTTTTACTGGTTTGATTTCTGGGTTTTTGGTTCACTTAGTCGCGTTACGCCTGTAGACGTTACGTGGTTAAGTGCCGGTCACGAGCCAAACTTTGGGTCGTGACAACCAGGATCCCCTCTGGACGTTTTCCTTGGGGTTAGAAGTGACATAATCTGCGTTCCACGAAACCAGGAATTTTTCTCTAGATGCTTCCCACGGGTTCACTGCCGTGTTCGGCGAGGACTAGGCTCCGCTCTGGATGCTTCACACGGGTTCACTGCCGTGCTCTGCGAGGACCAGGATCCGCTCTGGACGTTTTCCACGGGGTCAGAAGTGACGTTACACGCGTTCCACGTAGCCAGGAATTTTGCTCTAGATGCTTCCCACGGGTTCACTGCCGTGTTCGGCGAGGACTAGGCTCCGCTCTGGATGCTTCACACGGGTTCACTGCCGTGCTCTGCGAGGACCAGGATCTGCTCTGGACGTTTTCCACGGGGTCAGAAGTGACGTTATCCGCGTTCCACGTAGCCAGGAATTTTGCTCTTGATGCTTCCCACGGGTTCACTGCCGTGTTCGACGAGGACTAGGCTTCGCTCTGGATGCTTCTCACGGGTTCACTGCCGTGCTCTGCGAGGACCAGGATCTGCTCTGGACGTTTTCCACGGGGTCAGAAGTGACGTTATCCTCGTTCCACGTAACCAGGAGTTTTGTTGATTATATCCGTGTTTCATGGAGTTGGGATTTGACTCTCGGTCATCTGTACACCGACGAGCCATGGAACTGGGAGTTGCCGCTGTTCCGCTTTTCCTGATGTTGTGTCTGTTGTAATGAGACGAATGTTGAGATGATCTCTAGGATATCTATGAACCATTGAGATTTGGCTTCTTCTTCTGATGAAACCTGGGGAGGAAAGGTGCGATTCCTTCTTCGTTTGCGCCCCTGGATTGTATACAGGGATTGACATGATATCACATGTAGGGCATGGATTTCATTTTTACTTTTATTTTATTTCTTTCTGTGTTGCTCTATCATTTCAGCTTTTATATCGCGAAGGTCGCGATTGCCCAATCATTTCGGCTATTTTTCGCGGTGCCCAATCATTTCGGCTATTTGTTTTATTTTTACTCGCTGCTTTTTATTGCGAGTTGCCCAATCATTTCGGCTATTTTTCTTGCAGACATCTTTTACTTGCTGCTTTTTATTGCAAGTTGCCCCATCATTTCGGCTATTTCGTATGCATGTGTGGCTTGCTGGCTTTTCACTGCAAGTTTGGAATCAGACACCGATTTCGGCATCAGCACCGCTACAACTGGGATATTGCCAGGCGCGAATCATCATTTGCATCTGTCGATATCGAACAAAAGTGGCTTAGTAAACAAGGTTAAGATTCTGTCGACTAAGGCTTTTGACTTCATGAGCCGTAAGGGTCTCACAAAGGTATTTTTCCTTACAAGTCGTGAGGATCTCGTAGGTGTGTTTTCTCCTTAGGAATCGTGAGGACTCCTAAGTGTATGGCTTCTCGTAAGTCGTAAGGATCATACAAGAGAGTTTTCCCCTTATAACTCGAGAGAACTCAGAAGGGTTGTTCACCGTGCGAGCATATCCCTAGTCACGGGTGGGACTTGGTTAGGGAAATGTTTATTCGCACCCGTGGATTGTATACAAGGGTCAGGATTGAGCCGCTTGTAGGGCAGTATTGGAGATTGTGGGGGTTGCTTAAGAACAGGTTCAGGTTTCTGTAATTTAAGACTTTCAAATCTTATGAGCCGTGAGGGTCCCATAAGAGAGTTCTTCTTACGAGTCGTGAGGATCTCGCAAGTGTAATTTCTCCTTAGGAATCATGGTGATCCCTAAGTGTGTGGCTCCCTTGTGAGTCGTAAGGATCTCACGCGGGTGATTTCTCCTCACAAGGTCGAAAGGACCCTGTAAGTGTCTTTTAACGAGGTTGCGCCCTTTCGGGTTTTCACAAACACTCGCCGGTAGCCCTGCTGTTTTTACTCACGGAGCCCTTTCGGGTTTTCATCCGTGCCCATTTTGCTTATGGACATACCGTTTTCTCTTCTTTTTTCTCTCTCACTTTTTTGTAACGAGATTGCGCCCTTTCGGGTTTTCATAAACACTCGCTGGTAGCCCTGCTGTTTTTACTCATGGAGCCCTTTCGGGTTTTCATCCGTGCCCATTTTGCTTATGGATATACCGTTTTCTTTTCTTTTTTTTATTATTCTTTGTATCAGCTTTGGGATACTGCAATCCACCATAGTTTGTCGACGTCTCGGTCAACAGCTAGTTTTAGGACATAGTGGTCCGTTGTTAGTTTAAGGACGTTTCGGTCCGTTGTTAGTTTAAGGACGTTTCAGTTCACTGTTAGTTTAAGGACGTTTCGGTCCACTGTTAGTTTAAGGACGTTTCGGTCCACTGTAAAGTAAGCCGGTTACTACTTATGGAGTTTGGGCTTAGGAAGATAGCGAGCGGACATAGTCGTCGTCATCTATCATTGACCTAGGCCGTGACTCGTCAAGCATAGTACTTCTTCAGGAAGCGACCATTTATTGGCCTAAAGGGCCTTTCGCCATGCATGTCCATGAGTAGATAGGCTCCACCTTGGTAGACCTTGTCTATAATGTACGGGCCTTCATAATTCGGTTCGAATTTCTTTCATTTAGCACGATTGGGGATCATGGGTCTTTTGACTACCAGGACGAGTTCGCCCTGGCGGAATGTCCTTGGCCTGGTCAATCTTTCGTAGGAACGCGTCATCTTTTCTTTATAAGCTTCCAGATTTTGTTGCGCTAGGAGCTGGGTTTCATCAAGGGCATCGAGCTCCTCGAGGCGAAGGCGAGCATTCTCTTCGTCTGTCAGCTCGTAATGAACTTCCACTCGTAGAGAGGGTAACTCTATCTCGAGGGGGAGTACCGCTTCTGTACCGAATACCAATGCGTACGGCGTTGTGTTCGTGGCCGTCTTGAACATAGTTCGATACACCCAGAGAGCTTCTTGCAGTCTCTCGTGCCAGTATTTCTTATTTCGAGACACCGTCTTCTTCATTATCTTTGTCAAGGTCTTGTTGAAAGCCTCAGCCAGACCGTTAGCTCGGGGATTATAAACTGAGGAGTATCTCCAGTCTATGTTGTGCTGTTGTGCGAAGCGACTGATCTTATGGCTTCTGTAGGCTGGCTCGTTAACGGAGATGATCCGCCTCGGAGTTCCAAACCGATAAATAACGTGCGTCTTGAAGAAGTGGAGGATATTCTCCGTCTTCACTTCCCTCAGCGGTACTGCTTCTGCACATTTGGAGAAGTAATCAGTTGTCTCCAAAATGAAACGATGTCCTCTGGATGATGCCGGTTCGATGGGGCCGATTATGTCAGTCCCCCACATTTCGAATGGCCAGCTAGCCATCATTGGATGCAGTGGATTCGGATGCTGATGGATAAAGTCCCCATGGATCTGGCATGAGTGGCATTGCTTCGCATACTCGAGGCAGTCCTGAATCATTGTGGGCCAGTAGTATCCCATCCGTTTAATCTTCAACTTCATCTTCGGGCCCGATTGGTGAGAACCGCAGAGTCCGTCATGAGTTTCTTGGACGACTCTCTTCGCCTCTTCAGGTCGTAGGCATCTTAACCATAAAGAATCGAATGACCTCTTGTACAGAGTATCATTGACGAAAGCGAAAGATAGGACTCGCTTCATGAGCTGATGTTTTGAGGACGCGTCTTCAGGCGTTCGACGGTATTTGAAGTAGTCTATAAAGACTTCCCTCCAATCCTCAGCCTTTTCCTGATCTTTTATTTGCATAATCATTTGCTCAATCGCTCCTTTTTCGTCGGACGACTCCGGAGATATTTCCGCCGGTGCAAGAACCCGACGGCTCTGCACAATGATCCTCACGTCATCGAGGCTCTCGTCGGCCAGTTCTTTAGCGAGCTTGGCTAATGCATCCGCTTTGCTGTTTTCGCGCGCGGTATGCTTTCCAAGATGTAGGAAGGTATTTGAGTCAGCAGTTGCTGTACCCTCTCGCCGTATTTCACCAACTCTGGTTTACACGTTTGATAGTCACCGTTTACTTGACTAACGACCAGTTGGGAGTCTCCGTATATGAGGAGGTTTTCAATTCCCATGTCGATGGCGATCTCGAGGCTTGCTATCAAAGCTTCATACTCGGCTTCATTGTTTGTCCTCGGCTCTGTTAAGGAAAAAGCGAAGCGCATTGTCCCTCCTTATGGGGTCACGAAGATAAGGCCTACCCCCGATTTGATTATAGGGGTGTTCTGTTTGCGCTTTTTTATGGAAGACGCTCCATCAAAATAAAGTTCCCAACGGGTACCACTACCGTCGATCGCATCGAACGCATGTTCGTTTGGCAGTTCGCAGTTTAACGGAGAATCGGCAGGTATTGGATGCTCAACGAGGAAGTTGGCGATGGCCTGGCCTTTCACTGCCTTAAAAGGCTGATAGGTTATTGAGAACTCCATCAGGAGAAAGCCCCATTTAGCGAGCCGTCCTGTCAATATGGCTTTTGACATCAAGTATTTGAGGGGATCCACCTTCGATATGAGACGGACTTCATACGCCAATGCATAGTGCCTGAGCTTCGTTATTGCGAAGATCAACACCGGGCAGTGTTTTTCGATGTGAGAATAATTGCTTTCTGCCCCCAGGAGAACTCGACTCAGGTAGTAGAGAGCTCTTTCTTTCCCTTGGTCGTTCTCTTGTGCCCATAATGCGCCTAAAGAACCTTCGAGGGCTATTGTATAAAGAATAAGGGGCTTTCCCTTGACCGGAGCGGCCGGCACCGGCGGGTTTTGCAGATACTGCTTGATTTTGTCCATCGCGCCTTGGCATTTGTGATCCCAAACGAAAAGGGTTCCCTTCTTCATCAGGTGACTGTAAGGATGGCACTTCCCTGAAAGGTTGGCTATAAATCGCCGGATATATGCGAGCTTTCCTTGGAGAGACCGCAGCTGCTTGAGAGTTCTTGGCGGGGGCATTTCCATAATCGCCTTGATCTTTGATGGATCTATCTCGATACCTCGGTGTCGGACGATGAATCCTAGGAATTTGCCCGAGGAAACTCCGAATGCGCACTTGAGAGGGTTCATCTTCAAGTTGTATTGTCGAAGGCGTTGAAATACGATCTTCAGATGCTCGAGATGTTCCTCGTATGATTTGCTTTTCACTACAAGGTCTTCGATATAGCATTCGACGATTTCATGTATGAGATCATCGAAGATCTTCTTCATGGCCCTCTGATAGGTGGCACCAGCGTTCTTTAGACCGAAGGGCATCACCTTGTAGCAGAATATACCCAAAGGGGTCCGGAAAACGGTGTGCTTCTGGTCTTCGGGATGCATTTTTATCTGATTATATCCTGATGAGCCGTCCATGAAAGAGAAGACTTCATGAGTGGACGTGTTATCTATTATCCGCTCAGTGACCGGTACTGGAAAATCGTCCTTCGGGTAGGCTTTATTAAGATCCCGGAAGTCCACGCATATGCGCACTGTCCCATTCTTCTTCATTACTGGGATGATGTTGGCGATCCAATCAGGGTACTGAACTTCTTGGATGAAGCCGGAGTCGATTAGTTTTTTGACCTCGGCGTTGATACTCATCTCAAGCTCGAGCCGCATTCTTCTCGGTGCTTGTTTGATTGGCTTAACGTCTGGAGATATGGCCAATTTGTGGACAGCAATCTCTGGATCTAATCCTGGCATTTCAGAATAGTTCCACGCGAAACAATCCTTATGCTGCATAAGCATGTCTTTTAGTGTAGCTACCCTTTCCTCAGACAGCAACTCACTGACGAATGTTGGTCGCGGGTCACTTGCCGTCCCCAAATCAATTTTCTTGAGGTTATCCGCAGTGGTATGTATCCCATCTTTCAGCTCTTTTGGCGCCGGTGGAAACTCTGAGATCATCTCGTCATCATTGTTTTCGCAGCACCAGGGGAGGTCATCCATATTCTCGGGTTCTTCTTTAGATATCGTTATCATATGACAAGTACGAGCTCGCTTCCAAGACCGATGTGGATCTGGGTCTACCCTCGTGGATTTGGGTTCATGCTTCTGCGGCGGAGTCATCCTCCAACTGTCGGATAGAGCGAACTTGTCGAGCTGATATTCGTCTTCAACCAAGTTCTTGAAGGTGAAGCAGTCTTCAATAGGATGTCCTATTGCCCTATGATAGGAACAATAGTCCGGGTGAGAGACTTCGCCTGCTTGCTCGGGGTGTTTGGACTCCGGAAGTGTAATCATCTGATGTTTTATGGCGAGCTCAAGTATTTTTCGTGTTTTATTCTGAGGAAAAGAGTATGCCTGACTCATCTTCTTCATAAGGGACGAATCCGGGTTGCTCGATTCCCGATTGCGTGGCTTCTTGGTTCCGCTTTGTTGCTGACGAACGCTTTTTCCGCTCTTTGACTTGTTTCTGCCTCTGCGTCGGGCCTTTTGCACAGCAGGTTGACAGGGAGGAGCATTTTCATCCTTTGCAACCTGTTGAAGAAGGCGTTGCGTCCTGGCTTTCTCATAGATGGCCATTTCGCGATTATGGTTGTCTCGAGCCTTTTGACCCGCTTCCCTGATAAGCTTGTTCATTCGTTCTTCAAATGACGGGCTCGGCATTTTGATTGCAGGATCTTGTTTTGGTTCGGAGTCAGCATTTTCTGACAAGGCGTCCTCTTCTTCATCGAAGTTATATATGACGTAGCTACCATGGACTCGTTCCCGTTTCCCGGATTTCACATATCCAAGCCCGAGCGTTTCATTCTCCCGTTGGGCAGCTTGTGCTGAGTTCCAGGGATATCCCAAATCCTGTTGTAGAACCGAGCTTGTCGAATTGTCTGTTTGAAAGGTACCCCATGGCATTTCAAGAGCCTTTTTAAGCATTCCGAGTAATATCTGGGCAAGCGGATGGGCTGGAGCCTGTCGAGTGTAGAATCCGTGCCGTGCCAGATTTCTCTCTCTTTTCTGGTTTCCCCGGAGCGGTAGAATAGGATCGCCTTTTCGCCTTCTCTCCTGGGAGGGACGTAGAATGTCTGCAGTTCTTGCACACTATAAGCTTTGAGTGCATCGAGATCTTTGTAATGCTCCCGCGGAACCAGGATAATTTGCAGACCCTGATTATTGCCAGCGAAAGCTTGTATTGACGGCCGAGCGGAGAATACAACATTAATCTCGTCCTCCGAGTCACTGCCGAAGATCAACATGGGGGAGGACGGTCCCGGGTTGTTGCGTCGAGGTGGCCCCGAATAAACTATCTCTTCTTCCTCCTCGGTATCACTCCCGAAAACTGGAATAGTGGTGATAGTTTTGTTTTTCGGTTGGTGACATTTTTCCGTATCCTCGAAGTCTGGTAAGAAGTATTTTGCATTTTCATACTTACGGACTTCGTTCACGGAGAATGGGTTCAACTCTCCCGTCACAGTGTACTCGAGGCTATCTTTAAAATACTTCATACACTGATGCTGTGTAGAAGGAATAATGTTGTACTCATGCAACCAAGGCCTACCGAGCAAAGCATTATAGCATGTCTTAGCGTCAATGACGTGAAATTTAATGTCTGTGACAAGCAGCCCGAAGTGCAGCGTCAGTATTACAGACCCGAGGGTCCGTGATGATTGGGAGTCGAACCCGGAGATGGTGATCTTATCACGAGCGAGGTTTTGAACGCTTATGCAGATTTTCTTCAACACTCGCACGTTGAGGAGATTGACGGAAGACCCATTGTCGACCAGGATTTTTCCTATCTTTATATCGTGGCAATATCCTGAGACATAGAGGGGACGGTTGTGCTCACATGTCCCAAGTAGGAGATCTTCGTCGCCGAAGGAGACATCGTCTGTGTGCACTTTCTCCAGCTCGTCCTTCATCTTTTCTTCGGGGAGAAAAGCTTGGAATTGCTCTGGCTCTTGTAGCGCCTTGATCAATGAATCTCTTGCTCCTTTTGATAGTAAAAGGGCGTCGAGAATGCAGAACTGTGAGGGTAGCTTCCTCAAGTACGCCAGAACGTTGTAGTCCACCTTACTTTTCTTGGGCGGGTCCTTAGCTGTCAACTCTTTCATGACTTGGTCATCTAGGGCGATATCCTCAGAGACCTTCTCTTTTTCCTTATCTTTTTTATTTGTGGGTTCGAGATTCCTTTCGGGCAGCGTACGATTGCGCAGCTGAATATTCTCGCAGTTCTTCGGTTCTTCCTCTTTTCTCGACGTGGATTCTTTGAAGAGAGGGCCAAGAGTCATTTCTTCGTCAGAGTCGCTCCCGAAGGTGAGAACTTGCGACTCCCCAGCATTGACCATGCAACAGTTGCTGTAATTTCTCTTATACTCCTTGGTTGTACTTCCTTGCTCCCGACGAGTTTCGCGTTTCAACCGCTTAAAATGTTGCCGGTGAGCAACATACCCCTGCCACCATCTTTTAAAAGCATTGCACTCTTCGGTGGGGTGCGAAATCTTTCGATGATATGAGCAGTAACTAGGATGTGTTTCTGTTTCACCGAGAGTGTTTCTTTCGGAGGGTGGTAGCTTCAATCCTATTAATATGGCTTTAGCAAACCTCTTCCTCGTCTTGAACTTGTTTTTATCTGCGACAGATGTCCTCTGATTCGGCGGGAATGTCTCGACTCTTTCGTCCAGTCGCCGGCGTTTGGCCTTTTCAAGTATAGCCATCTCACGTTCCCAATCAGCTTTACTTTTCAGAAGAGCTTCGTTCAGGAATGCGTCGATCATTTCGTCTGACGGCCATAGCAATTCTGGCTCGGGACCTGCCCCCAGTTTCTCTGTGTAAGGAGTCTCTTCATCATCTATCAATGAGTGAGAGATCACATGACAACTTGCTGCATAGTCTTCAGATTCATCTGATGAGTCTTCTCCATCATTTTCGTCCTCAAGGACGTGGCTGAGGAACTCTTGGAGCGTGATCGGAGTCCGCGCCATCTGGTTATACTCTTTCAGCACGTCAATCTGCTTTTGTAGGTCCGTGCGCTTGTCGCCAGGCTTCACGGGCTTCTTGGATTTCTTCTTCTTTTTCGAGGATTTTGGCGGCTGGGTGTGAGCACTTTGGCTATCACCATCAATCTTTAGAGTTGGACGCGGCTTCAGCATTCCTTCGATGATCTGGGGTTCCAGCGGGCTCTTCCACCTGATCGCTGGGCATGTCTGGAGATTATTCAGCATCCTTTTGGTTTTGGCCGAAAGAACGACCTCCCATGGGGCTTCTTCAACAAAAGAGCACGTTGCCCCCGGTGCGTCCGTCTTCTTCGGAGTGCGCGGTTGTGGTAGGTTTACTTTCCACTTCTCAGACAGCGCAAACTTGCCTTGTAGGTATTGATCTTCGATCCATCCTTAAAGACGAAGCAATCTTCAATTGGATGGCTTACCGTTTGGTGGTAAGGGCAATAATTGGGATTATTCGCTTCACCGGGCTGCTATGGTTGCTTGGGATTCGGCAAATTGATAAGCTTGTTGCGCATCGCCAGCTCGAAGAGTCTTCTCGTTTTGTCTCGTGGGAACGAGTAAGGGCGCTTCATTTTCTCATTATAATAGCACCGTCTCTCTTCCAGTTGATCCGTTAACTTTGGAGCACTGGGCTGCTGTTGGGTATTCGCAACGAAGGTCGCCTTCCCTTTACCTTTGTCGTTCCGAGGTTCCGGCTTCGGGGGAGACGGTCTGTGATCCATTTGATCCATCTGGGCCAACTTATTGATTAAAGCCTAGAACGTGGTCGGTTTGAAGAACATCATGAACTGTGAAATAGTTGCATGAGGGTCTAGGGTGCCTACGAACATGCCCACCACTGGTGCTTCTTCGATGCGCTGTTCGCACTTTGACCACAGGTTCCGCCATCGGATTGCATATTGAACCCAAGTTTCGCCCAGCTTCACCCTTGCATTAATCAACGCCGTTATTGGGGTGCGTTCGCTGGCGCTCGCGAATCGCTGGGTGAACAATAACTCCATTTCTGCGAAAGTTTTGATGGAGTCGTTTGGAAGTTCGGAGTACTACTCAAACGCCGTCTCCGATAAGCTGCCGACGAATTGGCGGAGCAAAAGCTTATCATCGCCCCCGGTGTTGCCACAAAGAGCCCTGAATTGGGCGACATGTTGATGGGGATTGCCTGTCCCCTTGTAGACGTGGAACTTCGGGATTGTGTAGCCCGGCGGGTACTTTATCTGATCATACCAGCCTGGATATGGTCGCCCCGTTTTGACAACTTGGCCGCCCGCTTCGTTCGCATGGTGAACTCGTATTTGCTGAGCAATATAATCATCCAGGGTAGCTTTAGAGATTGTTTCTTCCTTGGCTGTTGAAAGAGCCGGGGGTGGATTTGACGTTTCTCCTCTGTCGTCTTCGAGGATAATCGGAGGCTCTTCGGCTGGAGAATCCGGCTGTATCATCATCCCGATCATGTCTTGGAACAGAAAAGCCATTTTCTTTATATTGGCCGCTTGTTCCACGGCCTCCTTATCTTTCTTTTCGAGCATTCTGCGAAGGAATTCAGCATCAGTCTCATGTTCGTGACGTTGTTCCGATGACGCCTCCGGGCTTTCTTTTGGCCCGGTGAGTGCGGCCATCACAGTCAGCATCTCCTGAAGCTTCTGCTGCTGCTGTTCCTGAGCTCTTGTGATGGATCGGGTGAGTGGTCGGTGGCCCGTCGAAGCGCGGCCATCCTCCTTTCCGGATTCCATGTAAACAGTATGTACCACCATGCCCCCAGACTTAGAGCGTTTGGGTTCAGTGCCTTTGACATTTGTCGCAGGCGTGGGGATTTTCTCCGGCCTTCTCTTTTCATGAGCGGTCGAAGTTGAGGGAGTCATCGCGGTGGGCACCCAAATAGCTTTCCGTGGCTTGGGAAGATGGCTTTCTTCTTGTTCAACCTTCGCCCTTTTCTGTCGGCGAGGGTAGTCTTGATCAACCACTGAGTTCCGGACCTGCCGCTAGACTTTGTAGATCTTGGAGGACAGCCGCTGAGGGGACTGTTCTGGCTTTGTTTCCGCGACATTCTCCACCGGAGGAGGAGATCTTTTCAGTACGGCGGTAGGAGAATTCCTACGCACCTTATTTAGCAGCTCAAAGCTGTTCCCGGTTGGAATAGCAGCATTAATTTCCGCCGTCGGGGCTGGTGGAGTTAGCCCAGAGGGGGAGTTGCCCTCGGCCTTCCTTACCCGGCGCTAGTGGCGACGTCGAGCCGATGGAGTTGGCTCGGTGACGGGAATGGCTTTGTCTTTCCCCCTGTTCAGGTGAGGGGCCGTTGCTGGTTTCAGCCTGTTAAAGACTGATGTCCTTTCAGTAGCAGGAGCGGGAGCTGGGATGGTCAGTCTTGTAAAGGCCGACCCCTTGGCAGGAGAAGTCGCCTTGACGACTTCAGGAGCAGGGCTTGTTACTTTCTTCGGATTAACCTTCTCTGGAGGTGCAGGCTTCATCATGGACCCACCTGAACTCTGGCCTAATCTGGAGAAGACCGAGGCGCCGGTGTGGGACGACCCGTTGAGAGGGGCCGCAGCAGGTGCAAGCCGATCAAAGACCGACTTCTTGGGAGCTTCCGGCATTGGCACCAGAGCGCTGAAGCTCGTTGGCGGGAGCATGGTCCCGAAGAACAACCCTGTGGTGGCTTAAGTAACCTGTTCCATGGGCATCGTGAACATGGAAGCAGCTTGGGGCCCGTAGGCTATGCCCCCAGTTGAGGCAGGACGCGAGTTGCAGTTGCATGTGGAACATTTTGAGCAGGTGAAAGCCATTGATCCTTTGCTTTCTGCACCAAGAAAAACGCCAAATCTTAGTACCTCGAAACCCAAGGGCAACCATTAGCGAACCGCGATTGGTTCGCGAACACGACACACGAAGTATGGAGTGGAAAAAGGAAAATGTCCCACCGGGCGTGCCAGAATCTGTTCACCTCCGAAAGACGGCGCAAGACAGACGTCTTGCCTGAAATTCGGGGCAGATGCTAATTGGTGCTATCCGTCCACCTCTCCGAAGATGCCAAGTTGATTTATGGCACCATGTATCGAAGGTTTAAACGGATGCGGCCGATGTAGCAGACTTCGTCAGATTCCCCCTCGTTTGAGGGGGGTTTGATTGTGGGGACGCTCTTCCCTGCAAGCACAAGCCCCTGCAGTTAATTACGCTACCGTGTTGCGGTAACAACTTTCTCCTTCTCCAGATGGTCACTTCGTGTCGTGGGAATTTTTTTTGCGTTTTGTTGCCCGTGGATTGTATACAGAGACTAAGTTATGTTGTCGCCCGTAGGGCGTGGATTAGTCCAAATCCGTATTTTCTTAGATTTGGATTTGGGTTTAAGGATACGTTAGTCTCATTTGAGACTAAGATCAACTTAAACGTTTGTTAAGGATACATTAGTCTCATTTTAGACTAAGATCAACTTAACGGGATCGTTTAGATCCGACAAAAGAGCAATTGAGCTCTATTGTTTAGTTTAATGACATTGCGGTCGATTACCAGTTTAAGGACCTGGTAGTCCAATGTTAGTTTTAAGACATCGCGGTCGAGGTTAAGGACATCATAGTCCATGGATTTAAGGACTCCACGGTCCATTATTAGTTTTAAGACATCACGGTCAAGGTTAAGGACATCATAGTCCATGAGTTTAAGGACCCCACAGTCCATTGTTAGTTTTAAGACATCGCGGTCGAGGTTAAGGACATCATAGTCCGTGGAATTAAGGACTCCACAGTCCATTGTTAGTTTTAAGACATCGCGGTCGAGGTTAAGGACATCATAGTCCATGGATTTAAGGACTCCACAGTCCATTATTAGTTTTAAGACATCACAGTCAAGGTTAAGGACATCATAGTCCATGAGTTTAAGGACCCCACAGTTCGTGGAATGTATGGTTGTTGGGACCCGTCACCTCTTTGAAGACGTTGAGGGATTACAACGACAAATATCAAAGGGATGAAGAGATGTACCCTTGATCCAAGGTGGATTAAATGATCTGTAGCCCAATTTGGAACAAAGACCAATTAATTATATTATGAGCACATTGGCTCAGTTAAGTCTGGATTGAGGACTTATGGCCAATTTGGGCTAAGTCCAATTAAGTTTGACATATTGGCCCTTTGTTAGACCAGCAGTCTATTTGTCTGGTTTCAGGCCCACATTATTTAGCAATGCTAAACAAAAGTTTGAGGGCTCTGATAACATTTTTATCTATGATTGAGCAGTAGACATTAGAGCTCCGATTTTTACTCAATTTTGAATGGGAGGCTTTGCCTCTGGAAGATTAACCAATTTGGTTAAAACTAGTGTTAAACACTAGATAGCAACGGTGTTAAAGCTCTCAAGTTAGTGATAAACACTAGAAGGTAACAGTGTTAAACACTGGGAATATAGTCCCTAAATTAGTGTTACACACTAGAAAACACCAGTGTCGAACACTGGGTATAAGTTCTCGAATTAGTGTTAAACACTAAAGGAACAGGGGTCACGTGTGGACATGTGAGGGCGCCCAAAGGTAGGACCAGATTTCTTTTCTTTGTTCTGCAATTAAATGTTAAACACTTTTATTTTTATTTTGAGCATCACGTGTTGACACGTGATAGAGATTTATGCACTGATTATTAAAGCACTTGCTAAGGGGTCACGTGGGAGCACGTGAGAGTGCCCAAAGCTTCTATTTCCTTTGCTTTTCTTTCTGTGTTTCGGGGGTCACGTGGAGCACGTGAGGTGTTGTCTCTGAGCTCTTCCTTTCTCATTTCTGGGGATCTTTTCAGGGGTCACGTGGGGACACGTGACCTGAGTCTTTTTCATGCAGAAAGATCTCTTTAGTCTCTTCATTTTATTCTGAGAATTAAATTCTACGTAGGGTTAAACCATAATTATAACTTTGGAGGAATTAAACTCCTATTTTGAAAGAATTAAATTGTTATGTTGGGTTAGACCCTAATTTCATATCTTGGAGGAATTAAATTCCTGTGATTTTAGGAGAATTAAATTCTCAATTAGGGTTAAACCCTAGATCTGTCCATCTTGAAGGAATTAAATTCCTGTTACTTTGGGAGAATTAAATTCTCATATAGGGTTAAACCCTAACTTCATATCTTGGAGGAATTAAATTCCTGTGATTTTGGGAGAATTAAATTCTCTAAACTCAATTCCCCCTTTAAATTTAGGATCTGCATGGCAGGATCTCGACCCGATGAGAATTAAATTCTCAACTTATGGGGAGATGAGCTCTGTGCAGATCTTCAACCAGAAGAAGAACTAAGTTATTTTTTGTAGAAGAGTTAAACTCTTAGATTGAGAATTAAATTCTCTTTTTTGAAGTTTTGATCCCCTTTCTTTTCTTACCTAGGGTTTTTCTTTGTAGAGAATTAAATTCTCCTCTCTCTTTTCTCTGAAATTTCAAGATTCCAAAAACTCTCTTTTCCAAAACTCTCCTCTGGTTCCTATTTATAGGAGAAGGAAAAGAATCAATTTGTTTAGTAAATCTTTCATTGAAAGATTTGATTGTTTTTCATAATTAATATGAGCCTTTAGATTATACAGTGAATTTTATTCACCGTTGGATTTTAAATCCAAAATATTTTGTTTGTTATTTCTGGTGAGATTTAGGGAAATCTTTCTTTGTCTAAAATTTTTCCATAAATTGGTGATTTTTAATCACCCTTGGATCTTTAATCCAACGTGTTCCCCTCCGAAAGATGGCCGCACAGGACTGCTGAGGTCCTGGCGCTGAGGTTCGGGGCAGATGCTATTTGGTTTTATACGTCTATCTCTCCGAAGATGCCAAGTTGATTTATGGCACCTTGTATCGGAGGTTTAGACGGATGCGGCCGATGTAGCAGACTTCGTCAGATTCCCCCTCAAGGTGAGGGGTTTTTGATTGTGGGGACGCTCTTCCCTGCAGGCGCAATCCCCTGCAGTTAATTACGCTACCGCGTCGCGGTAACAACTTTCTCCTTCTCCAGAATTTCACTTCGTGTCGTGTGTGTTTGTTTTGTTTGTGATTGCCCGTGGATTGTATACGGAGACTGAGTGATGTCGTCACCCGTAGGACGTGGATTAATCCAAATCCGTATTTAGTTAGATTTGGGTTTGGTGTTTTTAGTTTAAGGATGCATTAGTCGCGTTGCGACTAAGATCGACTTAAACGTTCGTTAAGGGTACGTTAGTCTTGTTTTAGACTAAGATCAACTCAACATAGTGATTGATTTAATTATCTGGCCGTCGGGACTCGTCACCTCTCTGACGTCGTTGAGGGATTACAACGACAGGTGTCAGAGGAGTTCAGAGGTGTACCCTTGAACCAAAGTTGATTTG
The DNA here is from genome assembly GCA_030015575.1 of Agapanthus africanus. Taxonomy (NCBI): domain Eukaryota; kingdom Viridiplantae; phylum Streptophyta; class Magnoliopsida; order Asparagales; family Amaryllidaceae; genus Agapanthus; species Agapanthus africanus. Next base: position 784,209,423 of record CM057341.1, read on the forward strand.
GAGTTTTATCATTCATTTGAATATCTAAGGACACGTTAACCGTATTTGGGGTTGAGATCAACTTAGACGGGACCGTTTAGATCCAACAAAAGAGCGTTTGGGTCCTATTATGCCAGTTTAGGGACGTGGCGGTCCATTGCCAGTTTTAGGGACGTGGTGGTCCATTATTAGTTTAGGGACGTTTCGGTCCGTCGCCAGTTTAAGGACGTGTGGTCCATATTCCAGTTTAGGGACGTGGTGGTCCGTCGCCAGTTTAGGGACGTAGTGGTCCATTATTAGTTTAGGGACGTTTCGGTCCGAAATTAGTTTAGGGACGTTTCGGTCCGATATTAGTTTAGGGACGTTTCGGTCCAAAATTCTCATTTTGGAGTGAATATTAGTTTAAGGACGTTTCGGTCCGATATTAGATGAGTGGTCGTTGGGACCCGTCACCTCTTTGACGTCGTTGAGGAATTACAGCGACAAATGTCAAAGGAGTTCGGAGATGTACCCTCGAACCGGTCGTGACTTGGTTTATGAGAGGCATTTAATTTAAGGACTTACAGCCAGGATTGGGTTAAGTCCAATTTTTATTTTAGGCTCTGCCCGATTAAGAGAATCAATCTAAACAGGGCTCTGCCCCTTCATTATTTTGCAATGTGATTTGGGCCAGGCCCTTTTAAATAATGAGTTACAAACAACTCAGGAATTTTCTGAACAGGGCTTTGCCCTTTTATTCTCCTGCAATTGGGCTAGGCCCTCTTAAATAATGAGTTATAGAAACTCAAGAATTTTCCAAACAGGGCTTTGCCCTGTTATTATTCTGCAATTGGGCTAGGCCCTTTTAAATAATGAATTGCAGAACTCAATAATTTTCTTGAGTTGGGCCAGGCCCACTTGTGCAGAAATTCTTGATTTGAGAACAAAAAGTGCATAACACTTTAGATCAAAGGAAAACAAAATTCTTCTTGTTTTCCCTGATTTTACAGAACCAAGGGTTCATATCAAGTGCAAGGCGCTATTTATTATTCTTTGATTTTTCAGAACCAGGGGTTCATATCAAGTGCAAGGCACTATTTATTATTCTTTGATTTTTCAGAACCAGGGGTTCATATCAAGTGCAAGGCACTATTTATTTTTTTTATTATTCCCTTTTTAATCTTCTGTTCTTCAGAAATTTTACCTTCTTTTTTGTTCTTGATTAATCTTCAAGAGCTCTCTTTTTTTCAGAAGTTTATCCCTCTCTGGATGGTGATTGATTCTGCCTTTTGAATGAGGCTTGGGGTCTTATTTATAGTGCCCACAAATTTGTTGGATTTGTTAACAAAATCTTTCCTGAATAATTTTGGGAATTTTCCCACCATTGGATCTTTGATCCAAGGGTTCCTGTTTTACAGGAGAACAGAAAAGATTTATCTAAATCTTCATTCAGTTGCTGCGCAACTCACCAGCGCGTGACACGTGTCACGCATCTGTGCGCTTGCGCAGTTGCGGTTGCGCAACTGCGCAGACACGTGTCGTGCATCCGAGCGCTTGCGCAGTTGCGATTGCGCAACTGCGCAGACACGTGTCATGCATCCGAGCGCTTGCGCAGTTGCGGTTGCGCAACTGCGCAGACACGTGTCGCGCATCCGGGCGATTGCGCAACTGCGCAGACACGTGTCATGCATCTGTGCGCTTGCGCAGACACGTGTCACGCATCTGTGCGCTTGCGCAGTTGCGATTGCGCAACTGCGCAGACACGTGTCACGCATCTGTGCGCTTGCACAGACACATGTCGCGTTGCCATGCATTTGCGCAGTTAAGTCTTAATTATGTTTTCTGAAGAGCCTTGCTCTGATGGGACGCACCGTCTCGGGCGTTACGCTGCCGAATTGGCTTCTGCCATGTGGCAAATTGCGCACTGCGCACGGAAACCGAAGCGTTGCTTCAAATTTTGAATTTTCAAAATTCAGTAGAGCCTTGCTCTGATTGGGGGAAACAGATGCCCCCCCACCGTTGCGCTCACGTGGCGCGCGCGTGAGTGCAGCGGTGGCAAGATCCTGGCCGTCGGATCTAGGGGTTATCTGAACAGGCGCAGGCGCCTATAAATAGGACCCTTGGTCCTTGGTAATTTTTTACCATTCTCAAAAAATTGAATTTCAGAGCCTTGCTCTTACTTGAGAACTTCCAGAGCCTTGCTCTTGTAATTTCCTTAAGAACTTCCAAGTTCTAACTTCAGAACCATCATAGGTAAAATTAAATTAATTTAATTTAAATTAAACTTAATTAACAGAGCCTTGCTCTTATAGATCTTTGATCTAAAGGAAACCCCTTTGGGGTTTCTTCACAGAGCCTTGCTCTCAAAATCTGCAGAGACCCTGTTCTTAGGTTTTAACCCATGAACAGAGCCCTGCTCTCAGATCAATTAGAAAAATTTTTAAAGGTTTCCATGGATCTTTAAGGTCCCAAAATTTTAATTCTTAGGAGTTATAAATTTTTATTACTGCTACAGAGCTAGGCTCTTTTTTTTTTAGAAGTTTCATTCTTTTGAAAGAGGAGTTTGACAAATGTCACTCTGTGACAGAGCTTTGCTCTGAAAAGAGGAGATCTTCTCCTTGTCTCTAAGGGTCCCCCCCCAATGAGGATATTCTCTTGGGGGTCTTTTTTTTATTGACTGATAGTCCCATTCAATGGTGGGATTGTCTCATCAAATGATGCGCCGTCATCTTGATTTTGTGGGTCCCCCTTTGGTCCCCTACCCACTGAATCACAGTGTGGAGCCAGCTTTTTATTTATTATTATTTTTTTTTTATTAAATGTTAAGTGTCAGGCCATTAATGATATATACATATCTTATGCAGGAAAGATGTCTGACGACTTGTCTTTTCCCTTCGTTCGCTCAGAAGGAGGGTTCCCACACGCACCAGTGGACCGGGTAGTGTTTGCCTTGATTAAAGATCGTGATCCTGAGTGCAAACATCTCCACCTATGGGGAAGGTGGTATAGCCAAATCATCCAGGGTCGTCGCAGTTTTAGTTCCGCCTCGCCCTCCGAACCTATAGTTACGATCCCCTATGCGGATAAACCCCCGGTGGAGTATGCCGTGGAGGTTAAAAACTGGAATTCGGACGACCTTCTCCAGCCTGCAATCGGCGCTATTCCGGTACAGCCGCCGCCGGCCATAGATATCTTAGGAAGGCGAATCTGTCAGGGTGAAGCACGCCCTTGGGGACAGGCTTACAATATTGGATTGAATCCGCGACCGCTTGCTGGATACCTGCCATGGGCCCGGTACATTTTAGCGGCGAAAAGTGCTCATCTGACGAAGATCGGTTTATACTCCGCCGTCTATGTCTCGCTTTTCGAATATCCTGCTCCTCCAACGTGGTGGACAAAGGCTTTTATTGAACAATGGAATATCCCCACGCATACTTTCCTGACGGCGGATAGGGAAGTTTCCATTTCTCTAGAGGAATTCGTTGAGCTTTCGGGTTTACCGGCGATGGGGGAGCATTACGAGGAGCTGCTTCCTCCTGACGAGTACGTCTTTGCCACCAAGCAGGTGGTACTCGACTTAACTCCGGAAAATGCCATCCAGCATCAGCATCCGGGCCTGGTGAGGGTGTCGGAGATTTACGAGGAGCTTCATTTGGAATTGGGCGACCGAGGCGTTAGTTTCGCGGACTTCATTGCTCGCTTTATTCGCCCGGAATTTTTATCAGAGCAAGGTGATAAGTTCGCTCAACTTGCTGACCCTTTTGGTTTCGGCCTGGACCGCCGACCTTCATCAGAAATTGATCAGCGAAGTTTTTACCTTCCCGGCACTGCTAGCGTCCCCTTCTCAGAGATCGCCGTTCCTGGCATGGATGAGGAGACCTTCTTCATCGGGTTCTTAGGTCTGTGGCTGTGCAGCTTCGCGCTTCCCATGCACCCACGCCTTATGCGGTCTTCTGTCTTTTACCCGGCGCATCGAATGGTGGCCGGTCTGCAGTTATCAGTGGGGATCGCCAGGTTGGCTTACCTCTACAATGGACTTAGCGTAGCGGCGGACGCTAATGAACCTGGGGTACAGCCTGCTAACTTCCCGATGCACTACTTCACTTCTTGGATGGAGCTGCATGTTCGAGGAGTGTTCGGTGCCCATAAAACTCCTCCGTTCTTTGAGAGATTCAAACTTCCAAGAATCATACGATTGGTCGGGGCTTCCATCGTGTTTGCACCTCCGCGGGAGTCCAGGGGACTGCTTCTGCGTTCGCATTTAGTCGGGGCGAAGACCTCTTTTGTGGATAAGGTCATCACCATGGGTTCCGAGACCACTAAGTCGGTGGTGCCGCTGCGTGATGACTTTAAAGGCGGTGTTTCCGTGTTGAAGGCTCGGGAAATCCTTCACCTTTATTCCATTCGGCCGGGCTACTTGGTATTTAGGCAGAATGAAACGGCCCTCTTCATGAGGTATAACCCGCAACGATTTGCCCGGCAATAGAGTTATAACCAAGGGGTCCCGTTGGAAGCCTTCTTGGGAACACCTGCAGTCGGTCCAGAGGGGGTACGGAATGCAATGCATCACTTCATCCGGCTCAATACAGGCTCTTACTTTTTTATCAGTGAGCCTAGCTGTACCCCTAAGATACTCAATTCGTATGTGGCTTGGTACGCGCACGCGATGGGCCCGATCATCTTGATGGAGAAACGCCTACTGGTTGATCGTAGGGCTGCACCTCCCGGCGGCAATCGCAAGGCTCCATTGCAGCCCAGGGTTCAAGTTATCCCTCCGACGAAAGAGGCCGGAGCTGATCGACCACGCGTGTTGGCCCCTCCACGTGGACTGCCACTGCCTACTACAGTGGATGCCCCAACGGCACCCCATGCTCCGACAAAGACGGTTAAAGCGGCATCACCGGAGTCGGGTGCAGGAGCGGATATCGGGACTCGCCGCCCGAAAGTGACTGCCAAAACTGGCAAGCGCAAAGCTGCTCCGAGTGGATCCAGGGCTGGTGAACAGAAGAAAAAGAAGTCCACCTTATCCCTCGACGCAATTCTTAACTTAGAGCCCGCGGCTCATCCTGCCGAGACTATATGTGAGTACGGCAGCAATGAGGGTTTCGTGGTGGACCCTGAGGACACCAACCTAGCCGCCGCCATTGCAGCTTCGGAGCGATCGGCGAGGCTCGAAGCAATGTTAAGCAGACTCGCTGAGTCGGGTAACCCTCAGCCTCCTTATTTGTCATTTTATCCCACTTTTTATTATTATCTTTAGCTAATATTTGCCTCATTTTCAGCAGGTGGATCTACTGAGGAGGCCATGGCTGCCTCTCTGAAGACCTTCCAGGCGGAGGAGAAGAAGCGTGCCCTAGCAAGCGTCGGTATGTTTTACCCCGTTCTCTTTCATAAGGAAAGTTTGTTGTCTTTTTATGATAGTGAACCCGATCTTCTCTTGTTTCTTTACAGGGGTTGTATTAATCGGCGCAAGGACCCTTCCCAAGCCCGTCATCGAAGTCCCAGCTCCGTCGAAGCTGCCGCAAGAGCCTCGGCTCGATGCAACAACGAGGGATGCTCTGAAAAATCTGGAGGCATCCCTCTACACGGATGAGGAGGCTTCGCTCAAGGAAGCTCTGGTGGCATCTGTCTCATCGGCTCGAGAGGAGCGGAAGCGGTCAAGACGCGAAGCTGAGGCGCGCAGAGCTGCTCTGGTCGCAGGAGCGGGCCCTAGCACTATTCCTCACGCTAGTACTCCTTCTGAAGAGCCCCCTGTGGCCCTGTCTACTGCTCGTCGGCAAGTGGCGTGCGCGGTTCGGAGTGCCAATGACAAATCCACTTCAGGTAGTACTCCGTTCAGAATCTCGTCGTACGAATTGTAGAGCTATTGGCTTATACGTATTCCATTTTGTAGGGTCAAGTCCAACTGAGGGGGAGGCGGAAACGACCGTCGAGCCCAGGGGAGCGGAGGAAGCGGTACTTGCCGACCCCGAACCGACAGTGGACAACTTTGTCGAGGTCATGGAGCCTGGAGCCGAGATTGAGGAACCTACCGCGGAGAAGGTCATTGATGCCGTACCCGAAATGGCGGCAGATGAGATGATTGTCTCAACCGAGCCGAAGGCGGTAGAGGGCGAGGTACTTGAGGCTGGGGACCTCATGGTGCCGATGGACGGGGCAGCTGTAATCGCTGATCCTGAGGGAGCAGCAGGTGAGGCGGTCATGGTTCCTGAGGACGAGCTAGGCGCTCCTTCTCAGGAATCTGGCAATGTTCCTATCTTGGCCCTCCCTGTCTGTGGTCCCCCGCCGTCTCCCGGGCTTGTGAGCACAACAACGGCTCCCATCGAGTCAGGTGATGAGGCTACGGGTGGTGGCCTGATGTCAGTGGGGGAAGGAATTGCTTCCGTCTCGGCTAGCTGTTCGTCGGGTAAGTTTCGGGTTACCATCGTTTCCCCCCTTTTTTATATATATCTTGCAATCTCTTCTAACAAGCTTGTCTTTGCAGGTGCGGTCAGTGCCGACGCCCCATTGCTTGAGGGAGCACCGTCAACTACTGCTTTGGCGGTGGTCACTTCCCCGTTTTCCCTCGTGCCGTCACGGATGTTGGAAGGTATTGATTCACAACTCATGCATTAATCTTTCAAAAATATGGCTTTTGTACTAATGTTACACCATTGTGCCTTTTCAGGAGGGCTCTTTGATCATCTATATCAGGTGTTGCTCCCACACTTCTCCTTCCCATCCGAGCTCGCTTCTCCCTCTAGGGGTACCGGTAAGTGTTGTCTTGGTCTTTTTTGAGGGAATATAGGATCGTATCTGACTTTTCCTCTTCCTGACTGCAGTGCCTCAGATCGAAGGAGGGGACGCCGGGCCTGTGCTGCCACCGGCGCTTCCGGCTTTGACGTCCGTTGCGACTGGTACAGATATTCCTTTCCTCTTTTTATATGATCTTTCATCGACTTTTCGAATCATTGTTTGACCATGTTTCGTTTTTTGCAGCTATTGTCCCAGCTCCAATTCCTTTTGAGTCTCATGTCCTCTCACCGGCGGGTCCTTTCTCGCGACGCCCGTCTTCAAAGGGTGCTGTAATGAGCCTGGGTATGTTGAGCGGGTACATCGAAGAGCTCAACATGGATGCCCTTCCTTCGGCCGTAGATTTCGCTGTGGACGTTAACCCAATGTTGGCGGCGCTCGTAACTTTCCATAACGAAGGCGTCGTCGAATCGTGGGTTAACCACTGCAGAGAGATCGAGGCTCGCCTGCATCGGTTGGAGTCGACACGCCCTTCTCCCGAGGCTTTGGCCGCGAGCGCCGAACGGACAGCTTGGCTTGAGCAAAGCACCTCTTATCTCCGCCATTTGGAGCAGAAGGCAGCTTTACGGCTAAAGGCGCATCAGGAATCTTCAAACGCGACCGCTTGCCTTCGTGCCGAAGTTAGGACGAATGCTGCTGAGGTGAAAGCTGTCTTTGAAGGTCTTCTCAGGCGCATATCTAATGGGCTAGCGCTGAAGCGGAAACTTGATGCTGCTGAGCGCGATGCCCAAGGCCAAGAAGCAGCTCAGCAGGTTGTTGGGGAAGAGCTCGCATCCTTCACGCAACAGCGGGCTCAAGTAGAGGCGGAACTGGCAGTGGCAGCTGATCAGGAGAAGGCATGGAAGGACGTATGCGAGCAATTGCTACATCTGTGCAAGACGCTTCCTTCCCCATAATTCCCCTTGTATTATTCGTCTTTGTAAAGTATATGTATATGTTTTTTTTATTCTTTAGCACAATGTATCCTGTACTCGACCAATTTTTATGAATAAAAGATACACATTTTGTAATGTCTTGTGTCATTTCTCAGTATTTCCTTTCTTTTATTATCAATACGCCACCTTAATAACCATAATCGACGGACGATTGGGACGAGTATCCGACCTTCTTAGGAAATAACGATGGCTTAGGCCGCAGGTTCAGATCTGCTGCCTAAGACTTTTCAACTCTATAAGCCGTGAGGGTCTCATAGAGACTTTTCTCCCTACGGATCGAGAGGATCTCGTAAATGGATTTTCTCCTTAGGAGTCGTGAGGATTCCCAAGTGTGGTTTTCTCTCATAAGTCGAAAGGATCCTATGAGAGAATTTCTCCCTCTTACGAGTCGAGAGGGCTCGTAAGCGGTTGTTTCCCTCTTTGTCGAGAAACGACTTCAGAGAGTGAGACCCGTGAATAGTATGCAAGAGACCATTTAGGATTGACTTGCAGGGTCCCATTGCCCTCTTACGAGTCGATAGGGCTCGCAAGCGGTTGTTTCCCTCTTTGTCGAGAATCAACTTCAGAGAGTGAGACCCGTGGATAGTATGCAAGAGACCGTTTAGGATTGACTTGCAGGGTCCCATTGCCCTCTTACGATTCGATAGGGCTCGCAAGCGGTTGTTTCCCTCTTTGTCGAGAATCAACTCCAGAGAGTGAGACCCGTGAATAGTATGCAAGAGACCATTTAGGATTGACTTGCAGGATCCCATTGCCCCTCTTACGAGTCGAGAAGGCTCGTAAGCGGTTGTTTCCCTCTTTGTCGAGAATCGACTTCAGAGAGTGAGACCCGTGGATAGTATGCAAGAGACCATTTAGGATTGACTTGCAGGGTCCCATTGTTCAGGAAGCAAGTTTTTTTTTGAATTCTTACTGCCCGAGATGTGAATCAAAGAAGCTCTCATCACGGAGTGTTTGTATCCGTGAGTTGAGAAGTTTTGCGAGGGATTATTTGTCTCCCAAGCGCCAAGGATTATTTGTGTCCTTGGGGTTTGAAACGAGTCGATGGTTCCCACGGAGGCGCTGGTGGCTCTGCGAATCGACGCGGATCAGAAGGCTCTCGTCAAGGAGTGTTTGTATCCGTGAGTTGAGAAGTTTTGCGAGGGATTATTTGTCTCCCAAGCGCCAAGGATTATTTGTGTCCTTGGGGTTTGAAACGAGTCGATGGTTCCCACGGAGGCGCTGGTGGCTCTGCGAGTCGACGCGGATCAGAAGGCTCTCGTCAAGGAGTGTTTGTATCCGTGAGTTGAGAAGTTTTGCGAGGGATTATTTGTTTCCCAAGCGCCAAGGATTATTTGTGTCCTTGGGGTTTGAAACGAGTCGATGGTTCCTACGGAGGCGCTGGTGGCTCTGCGAGTCGACGCGGATCAGATGGCTCTCGTCAAGGAGTGTTTGTATCCGTGAGTTGAGAAGTTTTGCGAGGGATTATTTGTTTCCCAAGCGCCAAGGATTATTTGTGTCCTTGGGGTTTGAAACGAGTCGATGGTTCCCACGGAGGCGCTGGTGGCTCTGCGAGTCGACGCGGATCAGAAGGCTCTCGTCAAGGAGTGTTTGTATCCGTGAGTTGAGAAGTTTGCCGGGATTATTTGTTTCCCGAGCGCTAAGGATTATTTGTGTCCTTGGGGTTTGAAACGAGTCGAGGGTTCCCACGGAGGCGCTGGTGGCTCTGCGAGTCGACGCGGATCAGAAGGCTCTCGTCAAGGAGTGTTTGTATCCGTGAGTTGAGAAGTTTTGCGAGGGATTATTTGTTTCCCAAGCGCCAAGGATTATTTGTGTCCTTGGGGTTTGAAACGAGTCGATGGTTCCCACGGAGGCGCTGGTGGCTCTGCGAGTCGACGCGGATCAGAAGGCTCTCGTCAAGGAGTGTTTGTATCCGTGAGTTGAGAAGTTTGCCGGGATTATTTGTTTCCCGAGCGCCAAGGATTATTTGTGTCCTTGGGGTTTGAAACGAGTCGAGGGTTCCTACGGAGGCACTGGTGGCTCTGCGGGTCGACGCGGATCAGGAAGCTCTCGTCAAGGAGTGTTTGTATCCGTGAGTCGAGGAATTTGCCGGGATTATTTGTTTCCCGAGCGCCAAGGATTATTTGTGTCCTTGGGGTTTGAAACGAGTCGAGGGTTCCTACGGAGGCGCTGGTGGCTCTGCGGGTCGACGCGGATCAGGAGGCTCTCGTCAAGGAGTGTTTTATCCGTGAGTCGAGGAATTTGCCGGGATTATTTGTTTCCCGAGCGCCCAGGATTATTTGTGTCCTTGGGGTGTGAAACGAGTCGAGGGTTCCTACGGAGGCGCTGGTGGCTCTGCGGGTCGACGCGGATCAGGAGGCTCTCGTCAAGGAGTGTTTGTATCCGTGAGTCGAGGAATTTTCGCTGGAGTCACTGGCTTCTTCGGTTGAAATGAACCGTTGAGGCTTGGTTTCGTCGTTTGACGGAATCTGCTGGGGAGGTATGGCTCCTTCTTTGTTTACGCCCTTGGATTGTATACAGGGATCGATGTGATCTTAACTGTAGGGCCGAAGTTTTATCATTTCTTTTTTTTTTTGTTTTATTTTATTTCCGCGATGCTCTATCATTTCAGCTTTTATATCGCGAAGGTCGCGATTGCCCAAACATTTCGGCTATTTTTCGCGGTGCCCAATCATTTCGGCTATTTTTCGCGGTGCCCAATCATTTCGGCTTTTTATTATTTTATTTTTTTTACTCGTTGCCCTTTATTACGAGTTGCCCGATCATTTCCGCTATTTTGCATGCATACATTTTACTTGCTGCTTTTTATTGCAAGTTGCCCTATCATTTCGGCTATTTCGTATGCATGAGCGGTCTACTGGCTTTCGCCGTCAACCTGAAATTGGACACCGATTTCGGCATCAGCACCGCTGCAACTGGGATATTACCAGGAGCGAATCATCATTTGCCTCTATCGTTGTCGAACAAAGGAGGCTTAGCGACCAGGGTTAGGATCCCGTCGGCTAAGGCTTTTGACTTCATGAGCCGTAAGGGTCTCGTGAAGGTATTTCTCCCTACAAGTCGTGGGGATCTTGTAGGTGTCTTTTCTCCTTAGGAGTCGTGAGGATTCCTAAGTGTTTTGTTCTTCTGTAAGTCGTAAGGATCCTACAGGAAGGTTTTCTCCTCATAAATCGAGGGGATTTATAAGGGTTGTTTACCATACGAACGTATTCCCAGTCATGGATGGACCTTGGTTAGGGAAATGTTTATTCGCGCCCGTGGATTGTATACAAGGGTCAGTACTGAGCCACTTGTAGGGCAATATTAGAAGTTTGTGGGGGTTTGCTTAAGCACAGGTTTAGGTCTCTGTGACTTAAGACTTTCAAATCCTATGAGCCGTGAGGGTCCCATAAGAGAGTTCTCCTTACGAGTCGTGAGGATCTCGCAAGCGTATTTTCTCCTTAGGAATCGTGGGGATTCCTAAGTGTGTTGTTCCCTTGTAAGTCGTAAGGATCTCACGCGGGTGGTTTCTCCTTACAGGGTCGAGAGGACTCCATAAGGGTTCTTTAACGAAGTTGCGCCCTTTCGGGTTTTCACAACATTCGCCGGTAGTCCTGCTGTTTTTACTCACGGAGCCCTTTCGGGTTTTCATCCGTGCTCATTTTGCTTATGGACTTACCGCTTTTTTTTTTTTATTTTATTTTTATTTTTATTATTTTTTTATTATTTTTTTTTATTCATCTTGTCAGCCCAAGGATGCCGCAGTATTAGTTTAAAGACGTTTCGGTCTGCTATTAGTTTAAGGACATTTCGGTCCGCCGTTGAGAGGGTTGGCTACTACTTATAAAGCTTGAGCTTAGGAAGATAGCGAGCGGACATAGTCGTCGTCATCTACCATTGACCTAGGCTGTGGCTCATTAAGCGTAGTATTTCTTTAGGAAGCGTCCGTTTATTGGCCTGAAAGGCCTTTCACCGTGCATGTCCATGAGTAGATAGGCCCCACCTTGGTAGACCTTATCAATGATATACGGTCCTTCATAGTTTGGCTCAAATTTTCCCCGCTTGGCGCGATTGGGGATCATGGGCCTTTTGACCACTAGCACGAGTTCGCCTTGGTGGAATGTCCTCGGTCGGGTCAATCTTTCATATGAGCGCGCCATCTTTGCTTTATAGGCTTCCAGATTTTGTTGTGCTAGAAGCCGGATTTCATCAAGCTCTTCAAACCGAAGGTGAGCATTTTCTTCGTCTGTCAGCTCGTAGTGGACTGCCACTCGTAGAGAGGGTAATTCTATCTCGAGAGGGAGTACTGCTTCCGTCCCAAATACCAACGCGTATGGCGTTGTGTTTGTAGCCGTTTTAAACGTAGTCTGATACGCCCAAAGAGCCTCTTGCAATCTTTCGTGCCAATCTCTCTTATTTCGTGACACTGTTTTCTTTATGATCTTCGTCAAGGTCTTGTTGAAGGCTTCAGCTAGACCGTTAGCTCGCGGGTTATAAACTGAGGAATATCTCTAGTCTATATTGTGCTGCTGTGCGAAACGGCTAATTTTATGACTTCGATAGGCTGGCCCATTATCAGAGATGATTCTTCTCGGGGTTCCAAACCGGTAGATGACATGCGTTTTGAAGAAATGGAGGATGTTCTCCGTCTTCACTTCCCTCAACGGTACTGCCTCTGCCCATTTGGAGAAGTAATCAGTCGTCGCCAAGATGAAACGATGTCCCTTTGACGATGCTGGTTCGATGGGGCCGACTATATCAGTTCCCCACATTTCGAATGGCCAACTAGCCATTGTTGGATGCAGTGGATTGGGATGCTGATGGATGAAGTCCCCATGAATTTGGCATGGATGACATTTCCTCGCATATTCCAGGCAATCCTGCATCATCGTGGGCCAGTAGTAGCCCATCCGCTTTATCTTCAATTTCATCTTAGGGCCTGCTTGGTGGGAACCGCAGAGTCCGTCGTGAACTTCTTGGACGACCCTTCTCGCTTCGTCAGGTCCTAAGCATCTCAACCACAGAGAGTCGAATGACCTCTTGTATAGAGTATCATTGACGAAGGCGAAAGACAGAGCTCGTTTCGTGAGCTGATGTCTTGTGGACGCCTCTTCAGGTATTCGGTGGAACTTGAAGTAATCTATGAAGACTTCTCTCCAGTCCTCGGTATTTTCCCTGTCTTTTATTTGCAGGGTTGTCTCCTCTTTCGCTCCTTTTTCTTCAGACGATTTCGGAGATATTTCTGTTGGGGCGAGCACTCGACGGCTTTGAATCACGATTCTAACGTCATCGAGGTTCTCGTCAGCCAATTCTTTAGCAAGCTTGGCCAGTGCGTCCGCTTTGCTGTTTTCCGCGCGCGGTATACTTTCCAAAGTGTAAGAGGGAATTTGGGTTAGCAGTTGCTGAACTTTTTCACCGTATTTTACCAATTCCGGTTTGCACGTTTGGTAGTCGCCGTTTACTTGACTAACGACCAGTTGGGAATCGCCGTATATGAGGAGATCTTCAATTCCCATGTCAATGGCGATCTCGAGGCCTGCTATCAGAGCTTCGTATTCGGCTTCATTGTTTGTTCTCGGCTCCGTTAGGGAGAAGGCGTAGCGCATTATCCCTCCTTGTGGAGTTACAAAGATGAGTCCTACCCCTGATTTAATTATAGGGGTACTTTGTTTACGTTTCTTCATGGAAGATGCTCCATCGAAATAAAGCTCCCATCGGATATTATCACCGTCGATCGCATCGAACGCATGTTCGTCTGGAAGATCGCAATTCAGAGGAGAATCGGCGGGTATCGGATGCTCAGCGAGGAAGTCGGCGATGGCCTGGCCTTTCACTGCCTTGAGAGGTTGATACGTTATCGAGAATTCCATCAAGAGCAGGGCCCATTTAGCGAGTCGTCCTGTCAATATGGCCTTTGACATTAAATATTTAAGAGGGTCCACTTTTGAAATCAGACGGACCTCGTGCGCCAACGCATAGTGCCTAAGCTTTGTTATTGCGAAGATCAACGCCAGGCAGTGTTTTTCAATGGGAGAGTAATTGCTTTCTGCCCCCAGCAGAACTCGACTTAAGTAGTAGAGTGCTCTTTCTTTCCCTTGATCATTCTCTTGTGCCCATAATGCGCCTAAGGAACCTTCGAGGGCGGTTGTATAAAGAATAAGAGGCTTCCCCTTTACCGGAGCAGCCAACACCGGCGGGTTCTGCAGGTATTGCTTGATCTCATCCAGTGCGCCTTGGCATTTTTGGTCCCAAACGAATGGGGTCCCCTTCTTCATCAGGTGGCTGTAAGGACGGCACTTTCCTGAAAGGTTGGCTATAAATCGCCGTATATACGCGAGTTTCCCTTGGAGAGACCGCAGCTGTTTGAGAGTCCTCGGCGGAGGCATTTCCATGATCGCCTTGATCTTTGACGGATCTATTTCAATACCTCGGTGTCGAATGACGAATCCCAGGAATTTGCCTGAGGAAACCCCGAACGCACATTTAAGAGGATTCATCTTCAAGTTGTATTGCCGAAGGCGTTGAAATACAGTCTTCAGATGCTCGAGATGTTCCTCGTATGATTTGCTCTTGACCACGAGATCGTCGATATAGCATTCGACGATTTCGTGTATAAGGTCGTCGAAGATCTTCGTCATGGCCCTCTGATAAGTAGCACCGGCGTTCTTCAAACCGAAGGGCATCACTTTATAACAAAATATACCAAGAGGAGTCCTGAAGGCTGTGTGCTTCTGATCTTCAGGGTGCATTTTTATTTGATTATACCCCGATGAGCCGTCCATGAAGGAGAAAACCTCATGAGTGGATGTGCTGTCTATCATCAGTTCGGTGACTGGCACTGGGAAATCATCTTTTGGGCAGGCTTTATTGAGATCCCGGAAGTCTACGCATATGCGCACTGTCCCATTTTTCTTCATCACTGGGACGATGTTGGCGATCCATTCAGGGTATTGGACTTCCTGGATGAAGCCAGAATCTATCAGCTTTTTGACTTCGGCGTTGATGCTCATCTCAAGCTCGAGTCGCATTCTTCTCGGCGCTTGTTTGACTGGCTTGATGTCCGGGGATATCGCCAATTTGTGCACAGCGATTTCTGGATCTAGTCCCGGCATTTCGGAATAGTTCCACGCGAAGCAATCTTTGTGCTGTAGAAGCACATCCTTTAACGCAGCCACCCTTTCTCCAGATAGCAGTTCGCTGATGAATGTCGGTCGCGGGTCATTTTCCGTCCCCAACTCAATTTTCTTGAGATTATCTGCAGTGGTATGGATTCCATCTTCCAGTTCTTTCGGAGCTGGGGGAAATTCTGAGATTACCTCATCGCTGCCGCTTTCAAAACACCAAGGGAGGTTGTTCATGTCGTCGGACCCTTCTTTTAATATTGTTATCACATGGCAGGTGCAAATTTTCTGCCAATCCCAATGCGGAGTTGGTTTTATTCTTGTGTTTTCGGGTTCGTGCTTTTGCGGCGGCACTACCCTCCAACTGTCAGACAACGCGAATTTGCCAAGATGATATTGGTCCTCAACCCAATTCTTAAAGGTAAAGCAATCTTCAAGCGGATGCCCTACTATTCGATGGTAAAAGCAATACTTTGGGTTGGAGACTTCGCCTGCTTGTTCAGGGTGCTTAGACTCTGGCAACGTAAGCATTTGATGTTTTAGAGCGAGATCGAATATTTTCTTTGTTTTGTTCCGAGGAAAAGAGTATGCTCGACCCATTTTCTTCCCGAGGGCTAAGTCAATAACGCTCGATTCTCGGATGCGCGGCTTCTTAGCTCTGCTTTGTAGTTGTCGAGCGCCTCTCTTACCTTTCGACTTGTTTTTGTTCTCGCGTCGCACCTTTTTTGTAGCAGGTTGACAAGGAGCGGCATCTTCGTTCTTTACTGCCTGTTGGAGGAAGCGCTGTGTCTTAGCTTTCTCATAGATTGCCATTTCACGATCGTGATCATCTCGGGCTTTTTGACTCGCATCCCTTATAAGTTTGCTCATCTGGTCTTCGGACGATGGACTGGGCGGTTTTGTATCAGGAACTTTTGCTGGTTCAGGATTAGCGTCCTCCCATTGAGCGTCCGCCTCTTCATCGAAGTCATACATGGCATAACAGCTGTTTACTAGCTCCCGCTTCTTTGGCCGGATGTACCCAAGCCCTTTGGTTTCTACTTTCCCGTTAGGCAGTTTGCATTGGGTCCCGGGAATGTTCCAGACCTTGTCATAGAATTTGGCTTTTCTAACGGTCTGTGTGAAGGACATCCCCTGGCGTTTTAGCAGTTTCTTCAAACCTTCGGTATAATATCGGGGAAGACGGATAGGCTGAAGCCTGTCGAGCGTGGGATCCGCGCCATGCCAAACTTCTTTTTCTACTTTGTTCTCTTCAGAACGGTAGAATAAGATTGCCTTCTCGCCTCTTCGTCCGGGAGGGATATAGAATGTCTGCAATTCTTCTACGCTGTTGGTGTCGAGTACATCCAGTTCTTTGTAATGTTCAAGTGGCACCATGGTTATCTGCAGACTTCGCTCTTCATCAGCGGAAATCCGTATCGAAGGCCGAGCAGGGAATATAGCATGAACTTCATCCTCTGAATCACTACCGAAGATCAACGAAGGAACGGATGGTCCTGGCCTGGTAGATTGGGATGGACCTGAATAAATTATATCCTCCTCCTCGGTGTCACTGCCGAAGACAGGGATGGTGGCATTAGTTTTGTTCTCCGGTTTGTGACACCTTTCCGTGTCTTCGAAGCTCGGCAAGAAGTATTTGGCATCTTCATACTTGCGAACCTCGTTCACGGAAAACAGATTCAACTCTCCAGCCACAGTGTACTCGAGGCCATCCCTGGAATACTTCATGCACTGATGCTGTGTAGAAGGGACGATATTGTACTCATGTAGCTATGGTCGGCCGAGCAGAGCATTGTAGCACGTCTTGGCATCTATAACATGGAATTTGATGTCTGTGACGAGCAACCCGAAGCGTAACGTCAATATCACAGATCCGAGAGTCTTTGAGGATTGAGAGTCGAAACCGGAGATAGTGATCTTGTCTCGGGCGAGGTGTTGGACACTCATGCAAATCTCCTTTAACACTCGTACGTTGAGTAAATTGACGGACGATCCATTATCGACCAAGATTTTACCTATCTTTATGTCATGGCAATATCCTGAGACATAAAGGGGGCGATTGTGTTCACACGTCCCGAGGAGAAGGTCTTCATCACCAAAAGCAACGTCGGCTGTGTGTACTTCTTCCAATTCGTCTTTCATCTTTTCTTCGGCCAAGAAGGCTTGGAACTGGTCCTGATCTTGTAGCGCCTTAATCAAAGAGTCTCTCGCTTCCTTTGATAGTAACAAGGCATCGAGGATGCTGAGTTGTGAGGGTAGCTTCCTCAGATGCGCTAAGATATTGTAATCCACCTTACTCCTCTTTGGCGGATTTTTGGCGGTTAACTCTTCCGCGACTTGGTCATCCAAAGTGATGTCTTCAGAGACCTTCTCTTTCCCTTTATCTTTTCTATTCGAGGGTCCGAGGTTCTTTTCAGGCAGTATCCGATTCCGCAGCTGTATATTTTCGCAAGACTTCGGTTCTTCTTCTTTTCCCGAAGTTGACTCTTTAAAGAGAGGGGCAATCTCTAGTTCCTCATCAGAGTCGCTCCCAAATGTGGGCACTTGTGACCTAGTAGTGTTAACCATGTGACAGTTGCCGGCAGTTCTTTCAAGCACTTTGGTCGTGTTTCTTTGCTCCCGACGAACCTTGCGCTTTTCCCGTTTAAAGCGTTGTTGATTAGCGACGTATCCTTACCACCATTTATCGAACGCTTTGCACTCTTGGGTAGAATGTGAGACCTTCTGATGATATAAACAATAAGAGGGGTGCATTTCTACCACGCTAGTGACTTTTTCTTCTGAGGGTGGTAGCTTCATGCCCATCGATATGGCCTTAGCGAACTTCTTTTTTATCTTAAATTGGCTTTTGTCAGCGGTGGAGGCATTTTGCTCCAGTGGGATCATCTCAGCTCCTCCCTCAAGTCGCTGGCGCTTGGCCGTTTCGAATATCGTCGTCTCGCGTTCTTGATCAGCTTTACTTTTCAATCGAGCTTTACTAAGAAACGCGTCAATCATTTCTATTGATAATTCCGGAACCCTTGACTCAGTATTTGCCCCCGGCGTTTTGGTGCCAGAAGTCCCTTCATCGTTCGAGGTCGAGTGAGAGATCATATGACAGCTTGCCACATATCCGTCGGATTCATCCGATGAAGTTTCTTCCTCATCTTCTTTTTGAAAGACGTGATCAAGGAAATCTTGGAGCGTAATGGGAGTCCGCGCCTTTTGGTTGTACTCATCCAGTGCGTCGATCTGCTTCTGTAAGTCCGTGCGCTTGTCGCCAGGCTTCACGAGCTTCTTAGATTTCTTCTTCTTCTTTTTCGAAGATTTTGACGGCTGGTTATGAACGCTCGAACTACCACCATCGGCCTTCGGAGTCGGACGTGGTTTCAACATCCCCTCAATAACCTGCGGCTCCAAGGGGTTCTTCCACTTGACCGCTGGACAGGTCTGAAGATCATTTAGCATTCTCCTCGTTTTGGCCGATAATACAACCTCCTAGGGAGCCTCTTCAATGACGGAGCATGTTGCCCCCGGCGTATTCGTTCCCTTATAGGTGTGGGGCTGCGGAGGATTCACCTTCCATTTGTCAGATAGCGCAAACTTGCCCTGACGGTACTGGTTGTCGAGCCAATTTTTGAACACGTAACAGTCTTCGATCGGATGTCCTAGCACTCTATGATAAGGGCAGTAATTAGGCTCGTTAACGTCACTTGGTTGTGACGGACGTTTTGGATCTGGCAGATTTATGAGCCTATTGCGCAATGCCAGCTCAAATAACCTCCTCGTTTTATCACGGGGGAAGGAGTAAGCACGTCCCATCCTGTCCTCAAGGGGTACGTATGGGCGCGTATTATTTGGACGAGCAACCGGCTTCGAGTCGTTCGGTTGTTGTTGGGCGTTAGCGACGATGATCGCTTTTCCCTTTCCTTTATCGTTTCGAGAGTCCGGCTTCGGGAGAGGGGGTTTGTGGCCCATCTGGTCCATCTGCGCCAATTTGTCGATCAAAGCCTGGAAAGAAGTCGGCTTGAAGAACATCATAAACTGCGAAATGGTTGCTTGTGGATCAAGGGTTCCAACAAACATTCCCACCGCAGGGGCTTCTTCTATACGCTGTTCACATTTAGACCATAAATTACGCCACCGTATAGCGTACTGGACCCACGTCTCGCCGGGCTTTACCCTGGCGTTAATCAGCGCCGTCATCGGAGTACGCTCACTGGCACTTGCAAAGCGTTGGGTGAAGAGCAGCTCCATCTCTGCGAAGGTTTTAATAGAGTCGTTGGGGAGCTCGGAATACCACTCGAAAGCCGTATCTGATAAGCTTCCAACAAACTGGCGCAGCAAGAGTTTGTCGTCGCCTCCAGTGTTACCATAAAGCGCCCTGAATTGGGCAACATGTTGATGGGGATTGCCGGTCCCCTTGTAGACATGAAACTTTGGAATTGTGTAACCTGGCGGGTACTTGATTTGGTCATACCAGCCCGGATATGGCCGCCCCGTTTTTACAACGTGGCCGGCTGCTTCGGCCGCGTGATGAACTTTTATCTGCTGGGCTATATATTCGTCCAGATCTGTTTTAGAGATTGTGTCTTCTTTCGCCGTCGATAGAACGGGCTGAGGGTTTGATGTTTCTCCCCTATCATCCCCAAGGACGATCGGGGGTTCTTCAATCGGGGATTCTGGTTGTATCATCATCCCTATCATATCCTGGAAGAGAAGGCCCATGCGTTGTATATTGGCTGCTTGTTCAGCAGCCTCTTTGTCCCTCTTTTCCAGTACTCTTCGAAGGAACTCGGCGTCGGTCTCTTCTTCTTGACGTTCATCTAAGGACGTCTCAGGATTCTCTTTTGGCCCCGTGAGTGCAGCCATCGTAGTCATCATCTCCTGGAGCTTTTGTTGCTGCTCCTGAGACTTGGTCACTGACCGTGTGAGCGGTCGGTGGCCCGTAGAAGTACGACTTTCTTCCTTCCCCGAAGCCATATAGACCGTATGAACTGTGATGCCCCCTGACTTGGGGCGTTTAGGTTCACCACTCTTAGACTTTGTCAGTGTTACGGGAGCTTTTTCTGGCCTCTTCCTTTTATGGACCGTTGAGGTTGAAGGAGCCGTTGAAGCGGGCATTCTAGAATTTGGTGCCCCCTGCTGTTTAATAGGGCGGTTCTTGTCCTTTTCCCCTTTCGCCCTTTTCTGGCGACGGAAGTGGTCTGAGTCAATCACGGAGTCTTGAACCCTCCGCCAAACTTTATAAATCTTCGACGACAGCCGTTGAGGGGGCTGTTCTTGTTTCATCTCCGGAGCTTTTTCCATGGGTGGAGGAGACCTTTTCAACGTAGCAACCGGGGAGTTCTTTCTCACCTTCCTCAGCATTTCAAAGCTGTTCCCAGTTGGAACAGCAGCATTGACCTCCACCGTCGGAGCAGGTGGGGTTAGCCCTGAGGGGGAGTTGCCCCCTGCTTTCCTTACTCACTGCCAATGGCGACGTCGCGCACGACGAGCCGTTGGGACTGGCTCGGAAATCGAGATAATCTCTTGTTGCCCCCTGTTTGAGCATGGGGTAACTGTTGATGTCAGCCTATCGAAGACTGACGCCTTCTGACCAGCTGGGGGAGGAGTAGGAACCGTCAATCTTGTGAAGACTGACTCTCTGATAGGAGAAGCCGCTTTAACGACTTCCAAAGCAGCGGCCGTTGCCCTCTTTGGGACAGCCACCTTATAGTTCTGACCCAGCCTGGTGAAAACGGAGGCTGTTGGTTCAGTAGCAGGCGACCCTTTGACAGGGGTCGTGGTAGCAGTGAGCCGGTCGAATACCGACTTCTTTTTCGCTTCTGGTGCGGATGTTGGCGCAGAGAAGCTTGTAGGTGGGACCATGGTCCCGAAAAACAAGCCGGTGGTGGCCTGAGTCACCTGGCCTACCGGCAGAGTCAGGAAGGAAGCCGCCTGGGGCCCATATGCTACACCTCTCGGTGAGGTGGAACGTCCGTTGCATTGGCATTTCGAGCAGTTGGTGCAGTTGGTGGCCATTGAATGCTTGAGTTCTGTACCAAACAAAAGACCAAATCTTAGCAACTTGAAATCCGAAGGCAATCATTTAACAAACCGCGATTGGTTCGCGAAGACGACACACGAAGTGTGGAGTGGAAAGAGGAAGAGGTCCCACCGGGCGTGCCAGAATCTGTTCCCCTCCGAAAGACGGCCGCACAGGACTGCTGAGGTCCTGGCGCTGAGGTTCGGGGCAGATGCTATTTGGTTTTATCCGTCTATCTCTCCGAAGATGCCAAGTTGATTTATGGCACCTTGTATCGGAGGTTTAGACGGATGCGGCCGATGTAGCAGACTTCGTCAGATTCCCCCTCAAGGTGAGGGGTTTTTGATTGTGGGGACGCTCTTCCCTGCAGGCGCAAGCCCCTGCAGTTAATTACGCTACCGCGTCGCGGTAACAACTTTCTCCTTCTCCAGAATTTCACTTCGTGTCGTGTGTGTTTGTTTTGTTTGTGATTGCCCGTGGATTGTATACGGAGACTGAGTGATGTTGTCACCCGTAGAACGTGGATTAATCCAAATCCGTATTTAGTTAGATTTGGGTTTGGTGTTTTTAGTTTAAGGATGCATTAGTCGCGTTGCGACTAAGATCGACTTAAACGTTCGTTAAGGGTACGTTAGTCTTGTTTTAGACTAAGATCAACTCAACATAGTGATTGATTTAATTATCTCGCCGTCGGGACTCGTCACCTCTCTGACGTCGTTGAGGGATTACAACGACAGGTGTCAGAGGAGTTCAGAGGTGTACCCTTGAACCAAAGTTGATTTGGAGTTTTATTATTCATTTGAATATCTAAGGACACGTTAACCGTATTTGGGGTTGAGATCAACTTAGACGGGACCGTTTAGATCCAACAAAAGAGCGTTTGGGCCCTATTGTGCCAGTTTAGGGACGTGGCGGTCCATTGCCAGTTTTAGGGACGTGGTAGTCCATTATTAGTTTAGGGACGTTTCGGTCCGTCGCCAGTTTAAGGACGTAGTGGTCCATATTCCAGATTAGGGACGTGGTGGTCCGTCGCCAGTTTAGGGACGTAGTGGTCCATTATTAGTTTAGGGACGTTTCGGTCCGATATTAGTTTAGGGACGTTTCGGTCCAAAATTCTCATTTTGGAGTGAATATTAGTTTAAGGACGTTTCGGTCCGATATTAGATGAGTGGTCGTTGGGACCCGTCACCTCTTTGACGTCGTTGAGGAATTACAGCGACAAATGTCAAAGGAGTTCGGAGATGTACCCTCGAACCGGTCGTGACTTGGTTTATGAGAGGCATTTAATTTAAGGACTTACAGCCAGGATTGGGTTAAGTCCAATTTTTATTTTAGGCTCTGCCCGATTAAGAGAATCAATCTAAACAGGGCTCTGCCCCTTCATTATTTTGCAATGTGATTTGGGCCAGGCCCTTTTAAATAATGAGTTACAAACAACTCAGGAATTTTCTGAACAGGGCTTTGCCCTTTTATTCTCCTGCAATTGGGCTAGGCCCTCTTAAATAATGAGTTATAGAAACTCAAGAATTTTCCAAACAGGGCTTTGCCCTGTTATTATTCTGCAATTGGGCTAGGCCCTTTTAAATAATGAATTGCAGAACTCAATAATTTTCTTGAGTTGGGCCAGGCCCACTTGTGCAGAAATTCTTGATTTGAGAACAAAAAGTGCATAGCACTTTAGATCAAAGGAAAACAAAATTCTTCTTGTTTTCCCTGATTTTACAGAACCAAGGGTTCATATCAAGTGCAAGGCACTATTTATTATTCTTTGATTTTTCAGAACCAGGGGTTCATATCAAGTGCAAGGCACTATTTATTATTCTTTGATTTTTCAGAACCAGGGGTTCATATCAAGTGCAAGGCACTATTTATTTTTTTTATTATTCCCTTTTTAATCTTCTGTTCTTCAGAAATTTTACCTTCTTTTTTGTTCTTGATTAATCTTCAAGAGCTCTCTTTTTTTCAGAAGTTTATCCCTCTCTGGATGGTGATTGATTCTGCCTTTTGAATGAGGCTTGGGGTCTTATTTATAGTGCCCACAAATTTGTTGGATTTGTTAACAAAATCTTTCCTGAATAATTTTGGGAATTTTCCCACCATTGGATCTTTGATCCAAGGGTTCCTGTTTTACAGGAGAACAGAAAAGATTTATCTAAATCTTCATTCAGTTGCTGCGCAACTCACCAGCGCGTGACACGTGTCGCGCATCCGGGCGCTTGCGCAGTTGCGGTTGCGCAACTGCGCAGACACGTGTCGCGCATCCGTGCGCTTGCGCAGTTGCGGTTGCGCAACTGCGCAGACACGTGTCGCGCATCCGTGCGCTTGCGCAGTTGCGATTGCGCAACTGCGCAGACACGTGTCACGCATCCGTGCGCTTGCGCAGACACATGTCACGCATCTGTGCGCTTGCGCAGTTGCGATTGCGCAACTGCGCAGAAACGTGTCACGCATCTGTGCGCTTGCGCAGACACGTGTCGCGTTGCCATGCATTTGCGCAGTTAAGTCTTAATTATGTTTTCTGAAGAGCCTTGCTCTGATGGGACGCACCGTCTCGGGCGTTACGCTGCCGAATTGGCTTCTGCCATGTGGCAAATTGCGCACTGCGCACGGAAACCGAAGCGTTGCTTCAAATTTTGAATTTTCAAAATTCAGTAGAGCCTTGCTCTGATTGGGGGAAACACAACGGTCCACATAATCCTTTTCCATTTGGAAAGATTTAGAAGCTTTTAGAATTTAATTCTATTAACTGTAAGGCTTTCGAAGCCAGTCACATGCTGACACGTGACCCTTAGTCACGTGTGAGCACGTGACCCCCAATTGAGTCTTTTAACAACCGGTTGTTTATGTTGTTGTTTTAACCATCACATGTCAACACGCGACCATTGGTCACGTGTGAGCACGTGATACCTCGTTGAGGTATTTTTTCTGACTTTTAGAATTAAATTCTTTTAAGCTGTAAGGCTTTCAAAGCCTGTCACGTGCTGGCACGTGACCCTTGGTCACGTGTGAGCACGTGACCCTCAATTGAGTTATTTTTCAGCAGTATGTTTTCGCTTCTGTTTGATGAAGTTTTAACCATCACGTGTCATCACGTGACCATTGGTCACATGTGAATACGTGATACCTCATTGAGATAATTCCTGATTTTTTAATCAGGAAACAAATGCCCCCACAGCGTTGCTCTCACGTGTCTGCACGTGAGTGCGACGCTGTCACTTTTGTGACCGTTGGATTCATCTAGGGAATCGGGAAGATGAAGCGTTTCCATCACATCCTATAAATGCAGGGGTCTCTTCAGAAGCGCCTCCACTCTTTCATTTTCTTCCTTGCAAGCCTTTCTTTTGAGAATTTAATTCTCGTTCTCAGAGCTTAGTTCTCTGTTCCAAAATCTTCAGAGTTTAACTCTGTTTAAGAAAGACCCTCTCTTGAGGTAATGATCTTTGTACGATCGAAGAACTTTCACAGAAACCTTCACTGGATTTTAAATCCAGACCAAGGGCTTTCCCTTTAATCAAGAACCCATCCTTTTGAAACTCTCTAAAAAAACAGAGAATCATTTAATCATCAAATCATAGATCTCTTAGGGTTTTTCTGATCTTCGGGGGGCTAATGGTGGCAGTTGTCTTTTCCTTGGAATTTAATTCCATCGCACAAATATTTCTGGGAATTTAATTCCCCCCTTTTTAACAAGGAATTTAATTCCTATGAAGAACTCAGTTCTTCCCAGAGAGCTTCTTGGGGTTTTCTTGCCCTGAGTTGACTCTTTCGCATCCGAGAAGAAGAAGTTTGCAATGTCTCTTCCTGGGAATTTAATTCCCTTGATTCTGTTTGATTTGTCACAGAGTACAAAATGGATTTCTTTTTAGGGGAATGTGTAGGGTCATTTGAAATCCACTGCTTATTTAATGAGAATCTTCCTTTTGTCTCATTATAATTGCTTTGCTTCATCATTAGCCAGCCGCCATCTTGATTTTGTGGGACCCATGTGTTTTGTAACCAGTGGTCCTATAAAATAAGTCTTATGTCACTGTCTTTTCCCTTGTATATATATCTATAATCACTGTTGGCTTTGCCTTAACCGTTTCCTCTTATTTTATTACAGGTGCAATGACGTCTGTTCCGTATTTCCCTTTCACCCGCTCGGAAGCCGCATTTCCCCAATCACCATCTGACGAGGAGGTGATGGCAATGATCAGGGCTCATGACCCGAATCGCACCAATCTACTTCTGTGGGGGACTTGGTACAGTCATATCATTCGAGGTCGCCGGAGTTTTCTTTGCGAAATACCAACGGAGCCTACCTTTCCGTTCCTGCCGATGGATCCTCCAGAGACTGTCTTCGCTGTGGAGATGCCGAATTGGACCCCGATGGGACGGCTCGAGCCTTCGATGACCGGTATCCCGAACCATCCGATACCGTCCATAGATATTCTGGGATGCCGTATCTTCCAAGGCGAGGCCCAACCGTGGGGGCAGATTTATAAGATAGGGCTTACCCCTCGACACCCTACGGGCTATCTCCTTTGGGGTCGATACATCCTGTCCGCCCACCGCGCGCGACTGCAGAAAGTTGGACTTTATTATGCGATATATGCATCCCTATTCCACTACCAGTCTCCCCACGTCTGGTGGGTTAAGGCCTTCATGAACCAGTGGAATCTTCCCACCAACACTTTTCTCTTGGGGGATCGTGAAGTTTCAATTTCTTTGGACGAATTTTGCGAGATCTCGGGGCTGCCAATCAGAGGGACACTTTACGAGGAATTGCTGCCTTCTAACGAGTACGTCTTTGAGACTGAGCCCGCAACGCTTGACGGCTTGTCTACCGAGAACGCCATCCGCCATAAGCGTCCGAGTTTGATCAAGGCGCTGGGTATCTTCGACAAACTGTTCACAGAATCTGAGGAGCAGGGCATCACTTTCAAGAGCTTCATCGCTTGCTTCCTTCGCGAGGATGTTTTGTCGAAGACGGCTCCCAAGTTTGCAAGCATCAACGACCCCTTTGGGTTTGGTTTGAACAGGCGGCCGACTAAGGAATCGGATTTACCGCAGTATTATATTCCTATCATGTCGCCGGTATCTTTCGAATCAATTGCAGCTCCCGGCAAGGACGAGGAGACATTCTTTGTGGGCTTTATCAGTGTCTGGCTCAGCTGGTTCGTCATCCCTATGCATCGCCGCTTCATGAGAGTCTCGGTTATCTATCCGGCTCATCGTATCGCTGAGGGGACACGGCTGACCATAGGCATCCCGGCACTAGCGCATCTCTATCATGGATTTGGCGCCACTGCTAACACCTCAACTCCCGGTGTGGACGTAGTAAACTTTTCCCTTCACTATTTTACATCTTGGATTGAGATGCACGTGTTGGGGGCTTTTGCTGCGCATCATAGACCTGCTTTTTATGACGCCTACACTTTTCCGCGGCTCATGCGGCTGGTGGACGCTGCTGCTCCCGACCGACTCGGTTTGGGGCTATTAGCGTATTGATTGCTCCTTACGCTAGTGCAGGCGGGCTGGCATTTGTTGATCAGGTTCTATCTGCTCCTTCAGGCCCGATTCAACAAATCCACGACCAGTCGAAAGGTGAGGTGCCTTCTCTGAAGCCCCGGGAGGCCACGCACTTATACGCGATCAAACCGGGCTATCTTGTATTCCGTCAGAACAGTGTGGCTCTGTTTATGCGGTACAATCCGCATCGCTTCGCCCGGCAGCTTGGATATGATCAGGGCGTCCTCTTTGAGGCTTTTACGGTTGCGCCGGTCCCTTCACCCGTAGCTGTTCGCGATGCCGTTCATCACTTCGTGAGGTTGAACACCGGTTCTTACTTTATGATCCCCGAAGAAGATCATACTCCCCGATGCGTGGGGGCCTTCACAGGCCGGTATCATCATCGGGTCAACCCAGTTATTGCTGAGGAGAAGAGGTTGCTTCTTGGCTATGGAGCTCTTGCTCCAGCTCAGGCCGAGGGAATTCCGCTGCGGTCGCGCGCACCGGTCCGCTTTCCCCTGAGGGACACCAGTGTTGCGCTCATGTTGGAGATAGTGCCCTCAGAGTCGATTATTGGATCACAGGCACGTGATTGCAATGATTGAGGGAGGACCTATCCCGGTAGGACAGTCTTACTCGAGATGATAGTATGCTATCTGGTTTACCTTTATCATCGTGTACTGCTTTAGGTGACCTGACATGTCGCTATTGCACATTGATAGAGCCCCTAGGATTCTTGCTTGACTGCCAGCAGTATGAGGGCGATCATATAAGTGAGAGCTGGAGTCTGTAAGCACATCCTTAAAAGGTCCCTAGTCGTAGGAGTCTCGAGACAGGGCATCGATTCTCCAGAGTAGACTAGTGTATACAGTCGAGACCCCGACGAGGGGCGGTGGCCGGTCTCACAAGCCACTGGTGTCAGTTGGTTCACCTAAGATGTATACAGGTGCTCATTGGGTTATGAGTACACCGGACAGGACTCGCCGGGAACATGCTAGTTGGTCTTATACCTGACGTCAGATAGCAGTTCCCAGGTGACATGTGTACAGGTTAGTTCATCGACCTGGGGATCGTCATTTGTCTCGTGTGAGTTCCCACTGTGCTTTGATTACTACCCTACCACGGCTCAAAGGAGTCGTGCAAACAGGTTTTAGTTGGGTACAGTCCCGAGCCACATGGAGGCAGTGAGCGGATCTTCAGGGGTTCGTCTCTCCCGGTATTGGGGGTGAGGTCGCTCTGTGTCTAGGAGAGCCATTACACGAACTCCTTGGCCAAGGCAGGAGATTTACTGGTAGGTATTCCAGTAGTATCTCAGGGTGTTCTGGGCTACACTCCGACACGACTTGTACCGCTTTTGGGGGTCTGACTTTTACCAACCCCCTAGGCCCGCCATGCGATGCTCATAGACTAACGGACCGGACTGTACGGATATTGTCACTGACAGGCTCAGTAGGGTGTCAGGATGAGTTCGCTCATCGACGTCCCTTTTGGTCAATAGCTGGTGGCCCGTCACGTATTGGCTTATACCTCTGACGTGCTAGTGGTTAAATCCACAGCCATAGTATTGACGAGTCTTTAGAGTCCACCACACTTTCAGTTACTCAAGTTTCGGGCGAAACGCTGTAGAGGCCGTATGGAGATATGGCAGGGTTCGATCAGATACGTGCGGTATTGCACGGATCGTGATCGGACGGTTTTTACCAGCCGGCTTTGGCTTAAGCCGGATCCTAGTATTTGATAGTGTAGTTTTGTCTCTTTGCATTTGTGTTCAGTGGGAATACAAATGCGGGCATGTATTTGCAGTATCGGGGTTTTCCTGTAATTTATTACGGGACCAGTTTTCTGGAGTTGCCAGTTTGCATTCCGTTCCGGCCGGTTTTCCTTTGTTCTTTCCCGGCCGGACTTTTCCGATGGAGGGGGTTATTTGCAAGTTTGCAAATAACACATTGTGGAGGGTTTTCTTGCAAATGTATTAATTATGAAAGCATCTTTTGATACTATTCTTTTCTATCATCATCACTTGCTTTTTGGTGATTTGAGGTGATTAGAGTTTGATGTGAATTTGTTATGATGATGTTTTGGCTATGGTCACCCCTTGCTTTTTCTACCATTACCTCCCTTCATGGTTTTGGATTATGTATTCTTTCCTCCACCATTCTCATATGGCAAGGGCTTCACTTGAGAAAAGAGAAGAAGAGAGTTTCATTCTTGAGAGTGTGGCATTCTTGATCTCATTTCATGCTAGAAAAATGCAAGCACCATTTTTCTTATCTTGATTCCTCTATCATCTTCAAAGGCAACAAACCCCAAATGAGACATAGCCTCTACACTACACATTCTACAGCAAATCTTGGACGCGTCGGCCAGCCAACTTCGCGCCCGAGTTGCCTCGGTATTGAGGTGGGAGCCCATAAAAGACGCAGGCGATGTGGTGCCCCTTTCGGCGAGGAGGTGACGATATGAAGACAGGATTTTCCGCGGGAGATCGGGACGATGACGAGAAGACCGGAGGACTCGGATCACTCGGTATATCTCTAACCCGTCTTGTAGTTAGCTAGAACTAGTTTAATGGTTCGATCCGGGTGTTTAGTGCGCGGTGGTGCCGGTTTGCTAAGTTCGCAAAATTAAAATTTATCACCGCTTCCGCATTTGGCCGTCGGATTGACGGCCGGGACGCCGTCGTGCACTTACAGTGGTATCAGAGCCTTGCCATTAACATAGTCTAGCTTGGTTTAATGTGTTTTACGTTTCCGGTCGAACAAAATCCCGAAACCGCGTTTTCAAGCACAATCAGTTTCTGTCGAAATTTTTTGGAGTCCAAAAATTTTTCAGGTTGTCTCAGAATGATGTGCAGGGAGTTCTAAGAACACTGGAAAAATTTGATGACACGATCCCTCCGTACGACCGCGGAACCGCGGCGATAACCCCTCATTGGCCGCGGTTCCGCCGCAGGAATGTGGGTTCATGTCTTCGTTTTTTTGCAGTGGGCTTGTGGGCTGAAAATAGGGGTTTTGGAATATTAAAATTGGGCCCAGAATTTCTGTGAGTGCTACAGTATTGCTTGGGGGCCCACTTGTTAATTTTTGATCGATCGGATATTTTAAACACATTATTTTCACAGTATTTACATTATATCTGCGACCGTGAATGTCACTCGATCGGTAAATCCTGTCTAGCTGCTATAGCCCGGTTAGACGGATTTGCGAACGTGACTTTCACGTTGATGTTCTATGTATTGCTGTGATGTTGCGGATCGGTCGTGGGGGATAGCCTGGATGCAATGCTAGTACAGTTGTGGTTGTATTATGTACATTTGATATTGTGGGGCGAGCGTCCGACATGTGGACTGCCATCACTGCCTGATTGTATTATTATTTTGGGGCACGGCCAGGTTGCGGTCGATGTACCCGTTGTATGTATATTTTACTTTCTGTACTAGGATTACCCCGCGGAGGGGTGCACGGATAGCCGAGTTCTGGAAGGCAACAAGCTCGCATCTCATGGCATTTGTACGGAAGGGGCTTCACTCTAGAATTGGCGGGCTGTTCGCCGCACTCGTAGGGGGTACAGGATGACCCAGGAGGGGTGCCCAAGTTACCGGATTCCGTGAAGTGCTGGGTGGTCCATTCACGGTGCTGAAGGGGGCTGCCTCCCTTCTGTCGCGCCACGGCAGCGCCCCGGCCGTCTTACCGAGGCCAAAATGCGGAATAAAAATTTTCCTTACTCGGAAACTGGCGCTACCGCGGACAATAAAACCCGGATCGTTAACCATTAACCTAAGCTAGCTAACAAGAGATGGGAAGAGAAGTATACCGAGTGATCTGAGTCCTCCGGTCTTCTCGTCATCGTCCCGATCTCCCGCGGAAAGTCTTGCCTCCACATCGTCGCCTCCTCGCCGGAAGGGCACCACATCGCCTACGTCTTTTACGGGCTCCCGCCTCAATACCGAGGCAACTCGGGCATGAAGCCGGCAACTCGACATGCTCAAGATGTGCTATAGAATGTGGTGTAGATCATGCTAGTCTCATTTGGGGTTTGTAGTTGCCTTGATGGAGGAATCAACAAGATATGAACTTGGGGATTTTTGGTAGCAATGAAAATGAGATGGATGATTAATTTCCACACACCAAATGAAACTCTCTCATTTTTCTCTCCTCCAAATTGTGGCCGGCCAAACTCCAGTGGGAAATGGTGGGGGTGACAAAGTATATCACAAGAGGGAGGTGAGTGTAGGATAAAGAGAGTGGTGACCACATCAAAAGCTAAGCTCACATCAACCATTCAAATCAATTCTAATCACATAAAGCAAATGAAAAGACTTAGAAAGGATCTCATCATGAGAAACTATCATGATGCCACCAATATGCAAAATACCCCTTCCACAAATGTTATTTGCAAACCTGCAAATAACACCCTCCATCGGAAAAGTCCGGCCGGGAAAGAACAAAGGAAAACCGGCCGGAACGGAATGCAAACTGGCAACTCCAGAAAACTGGTCCCGTAATAAATTACAGGAAAACCCCGATACTGTGCATACACAACCGCATCTGTATTCCGACCGGATACAAATGCAATGAGACAAAATCTACACTGTACTAAACTAGGACCGGCTTAAGCCAAAGCCGGCTAGTAATATCCGCTCGATCCTGATCCGTGCAATACCGCACGTATCAGATCGAACCCTGCCATATAACTATACGGCCACTAGTACAAACCGTCCGATCCTGATCCGTGCAATACCGCACGTATCTGATCGGACCCTGCCATATCTCCATACGGCCTCTACAGCGTTTCGCCCGAAAGCTTGAGTAACTGTAAGTGTGGTGGACTCTAAAGACTCGTCAATACTATGGCTGTGGATTTAACCACTAGCACGTCAGAGGTATTAGCCAATACGTGACGGGCCACCAGCTATTGACCAAAAGGGACGTCGATGAGCGAACTCATCCTGACACCCTACTGAGCCTGTCAGTGACAATATCCGTACAGTCCGGTCCGTTCGTCTATGAGCATCGCATGGCGGGCCTAGGGGGTTGGTAAAAGTCAGACCCCCAAAAGCGGTACAAGTCGTGTCGGAGTGTAGCCCAGAACGCCCTGAGATACTACTGGAATACCTACCAGTAAATCTCCTGCCTCGGCCGAGGGCTTTGCGTAATGGCTCTCCTAGACACAGCGCGACCTCACCCCCAATACCGGGAGAGACGAATCCCTGCAGATCCGCTCACTGCCTCCATGTGGCTCGGGACTGTACCCAACTAAAACCTGTTTGCACGACTCCTTTGAGCCGTGGTAGGGTAGTAATCAAAGCACAGTGGGAACTCACACGAGACAAATGACGATCTCAGGTCGATGAACTAACCTGTACACATGTCACCAGGGAACTGCTATCTGACGTCTGGTATAATCCCAACTAGCAGGTTCCCGGCGAGTCCTGTCCGGTGTACTCATAACCCAATGAGCACCTGTATACATCTTAGGTGAACCAACTGACACCAGTGGCTTGTGAGACCGGCCACCGCCCCTCGTCGGGGTCTCGACTGTATACACTAGTCTACTAATGGAGTATCGATGCCCTGTCTCGAAACTCCTACGACTAGGGACCTTTTAAGGATGTGTTTATAGACTACCAGCTCCCACGTATATGATCGCCATCATACTGCCGGCAGTCAAGCAAGAATCCTAGGGGCTCTATCAACGTGTAATAGCGACATGCCTGGTCACCTAAAGCAGTACACGATGATAAAGATAAACCAGATAGCATACTATCATCTCGAGTAAGACTGTCCTACCGGGATAGGTCCTCCCTCAATCATTGCAATCACGTGCCTGTGATCCAATAATTGACTCTGAGGGCACTATCTCCAACAATTTCCCACTTGCACTCAAGGCTAATTATTGCGATGCCGCATACTCACAGCCCGTGTGATACCGAACACCCAACTCCTCTACTAGTCAGTCTCACAAAGCTCGTTTGCGAAACTATTGCGTTCGAGGAATAGCCTCAGTGAGTGGATCCGCTGTGATGTTTCTTTCTATGTCTCTCTATATCTCAAGTTCGCGGAGAAAGCCATCTCCCGAAACGAGCAATACCTGTCTTAGAATGTCTGGATGTCTGATGGGACCTAGCTCATAAATGAACTCCAAATCCAAACTTCTTAGACTGTATCGATAACTGAACTTAATCAGTACCCAGCGCCATGCGTCTCTCAGTATTGCCTTGGACCACCTGTCCAAAATACTGCCCCTCGTCAGAAGGAGAAACTATAACTCTGACAGCCACTCTGCCATCCATGTCACCTTGGAAGCCTGGAATGATAACCGTCTCCTAAAGGAGGCTGCCGCTATCATATCCCTAGAACATCAACTTATGTTCTAAAACTGCTTCCGACCGTTTCTCCAGGATTGGATCAATATCAACTTATTGCATCTACTGCAAGAACAACATCTGGTGTGGTACTTGACATCTCATGATTGACTCAATTGCCTAAGCAAGTGATCTGCCAATCATGAGTATCCCTCTCCTTTTTAGTCTATAAGACACCTTTAGAGAGGGTGACTCCATCAACTGCAGGCACATTACCGTGTCAGGAGTCGTCCATTCTAAATACTCATAGAATGTTGTCAAGGTACCCAGATTGGGAAACCACCCAAATCTAGATCTAAAACCATAGATCTAGTAACCAGAATGTCTGATATAATATCCAAGCCCTGTGTGGAGAAACTACTGTGTGACAACCAAAGTATAACCGATCGTAGTATAGGAATATCACTTCCTACTACCTTCTCAACAGATCCATCTCCTATTCTGATGACGTCAAACCTATGACTGTCACATCAGAAATAGATGATCTATCTCCGCTACATCTGCTTTGGTCTATAAATAGACATAAGCCTGATGTCCACCAATGCTTCCGCTGCTCCCACTGACTACGACAACCCTCTGGCAGAGTCATATAGACGTGCACTTCTAAAGCTAGTTTAGAACGACGCTATACTCATCCTCCTGCCGGGTCTCGCAGCCTGGAACAACAACAATGGCAAGTGTGGGTAAACAAGAACTTCCCTGTCACCGTCCTTGAGACTACCGGAGTACCTCTCGGGTGCCTGAAGTTACCCACCTTATCTGCGGAGTGGCCAATAGAATGTCAAATCAGATTGAATCTTTAGGTTCCTTATTAAATCTTCAGTAATCGTTTACGGTTCTGGAATCACTTCCAGTTCTACCATACTCCCACTACTGTTTTTTTTTTGAAAAATCCATTTTTATTAAAACTGTGGCGAGTCAAGAACAATATCACTATTGATCTTCCAGATGGTAGAAAGTCAACCCTCGTCATAGCCTGGGTCAACCCACAAACAGCCATTACAGAAACGTGCCTTGAGTTGTCCAGTGTCTGGTTTTAAGCATAAGCCGGACAACTCCCCGTACCTTAACAATGTCAAGATATGAACTGTTCTATATCCAATATAGAAACAGAGGCACAGATTTAATTGAACCAGATTCAAATCATGCAGCTGTCTCCAGTGCATGTCAACTAAATGGAAGGAGGCCGATCAGTGTTACTCAACTTAGGAATGCTTCCAATTATGAGTAACCTGAAAGAGAAGCTAGTTCTCTTAATTATTACTATCAACTGAACACCATACACAAGTATCTACATCTTCGATCACTTTGAAGAATCCCGATACTTGCTACACCTGGTTCTCTACTCTATTCAAATACCTATAACTCCTCAAAACTTAGACCCTGTGTTCCTACGAAACACATGTCTAAGAACTAGAGAAGTTAAAAGTAAACAGAATATAGTATGAGGACCAACCCCTCTGTCCTAATGGACACTGGACAACATACAATACTCTGTATAAGTCCGCTGAGTCTAACAACTCTTTCACTGTGCGTCGTAGGTTGAAAACTGTACTTATGGTTAAGAAGAATTACACCGCTGTTTAATGCTCCTTACCTAACCATCCACTGATATAGGTAAATGTCATCGACATAATATCAAAAGGTATATCTCACTCTATGAAAATAGACGTACAGATATATCAATTTGAAATTGGTGCACAACAGCGGATATTCAAAACCAAATATTTGCCGACCGGCAAACAACCCAGATGATCTCCTCAAATATCACCGATTACAACGAATCCCGATATAATGAGGATGCTCACCCTATTCCCAATAACTTACTCCCACTCATCATCTATAAAACCATACAGATGTGAGAATCATACCTGGTAAATACATACCCTGGAGCAAGTATCTAATCGGGAAATCAGTTTTCTTTTAACATTACACAGTGAAACTGAAACATTGAAATGTTTCGATGGGGTATCCTGGTATTCCTAGTAATGCCTCTTCCATTATCCAGATTCACAACTGTAACCGTATAATTCTTTGCCACCTCTCCAAATCCCTTTATATGTCTTTAGTCATTACCTTCTGCACACCCCTTAGGCCAAATGGTTTTCTACCTTCCCTACCGTTCGGCACCAGCCTATGGTTTGGAAGAAGACTATCCAATAAGCATAAAAGGTGTACTGTCCTAATCCTAGGAGCACTCGCAAAGCGAGAGAAGGTGAAGATAAAAGACAACCGAATAAACCTTATTCCTATTTCTCCTGAACCAGAATCCATCCCCGAACTGGAATAAGTTCCTTTCGAGTTCGTATATAACCATACGATGGAGTATCCAAATAAACCGTGGATCTTCGTAGTGATACGGAGTGTCCTGGAGAAATACAAAGGTGATTTAGGATTGGCGAAGAAATACTTGGTTCGGTCGTGAATAGCAGTCGCAATTTACTTTGCCCTCTCACTAATCCCTTGCTTTGTCTTAATCTTAATACCTTCTGCACACCGTTTAGGCTAATTGGTTTTCTTCATTCCCCACCGTTCGACACCAGCCTAAGGTTTGGAAGAAGACTATCCAATTTGCGTAATAGGTGTACTATCTCCTAAACCAAGGAGTACTCGCAATGAGAGAAGGTAAAATGAAAAGACAACTGAATAATTCTATCCGTTTTCTCCAGAACCGGAAACCATCCTCGAATTCCTTCGAGTTCGTATCTAACCATACGATGGTTTTGTCCAATGGAAGTGGACGTTCGCAGTAATGCGGGGTGTCCTGGAGAAAAGGGTAAAAGTAGGAGTGGCAATGAGGTCTGCAACTCTGACAATCCAAAAGCCAGTGTTAAGAAGGTTCGGTCAGCTTGGTCACTAAGTCAAAGTCCAGGGTCGGGTCAATGGTCGCTGCTAAAGAGAGAGAGAAAAGAAACACTCAGCGTGCACTCTAAAGTAGATCAGAATGGTTATCACTTTGTCTAATCTGGAAACCTCCCACTGTACCTCAAATTCTCCTCCAAACCTAAAAGAAGAATTAGTCGGGGTCACCCGAGGAGTAAACTAACTCATCAGTGGGAATCGGGATCCAACTATCATCGCATGATAACTTGACGGAATCCACTCAAGTCACCACACTCCAGAAGGTATGCGCATGCCTGGCAAGTTTCAGTTCTTTTGAAACTCCCGATGTGATTTTTACCCCTAGGACCCAAGTGACCTTGACAATGCCAACATATCAAAGAGTCCTAGTCAAGTTCAACCCGTCATTATCTTGATTGCGTTAAACCCACCCGTACGAGTCCTTGACAATGCCAACATAACCGCACGACTGTCCTAACCAATCCACATATCCATGCGACAGAAAAGTATTACACAGCTACCGAACACTACGCCTCGGCAATGCACGACATACGTAGCACGAATACTAAGCAATACTAATCTGAAATGACGGAGGGCTACGGATGGTTCTTGGCGAAAAACCTTTTACCGTAATGAACTTGATATCGTTGAAGGAACTGGATAACTTTTTAGAAAATATAGTGACGAAAACCTTTACTAAAGAGGTCACTCCCGGTGAAGGGATCTCGGCTCTTTCCCCGTAGAATGAGGTGCAGGATATTCCAACTGAATACCACGATGCAAAGCAAAAGTAATCGGCTATAGTGAAGTTAATGCCCTGACGCAAACTTCTGTCCAAGGGGTCACTCTCGGTGAAGGGATCTCGGCCCTTGCCTCGTCGACTGAGGAGCAGGATATTCCAAATGAATACCACGATGCAAAACAAAAGTGAACGTCCTTGCAATAACAGCTTTTTGAAAAATGTTCCAACAACATCAGAATAGGTTTGTTTATCTTGCATTGATCCGAATCAACGCAGTCCCATCAATTGATCACACCACAAAGAACGAAAATATACTGATGTACGTATATGCCATCCGCATTCGCCACTGGGTCCCGTCATCACCCGTTAGGTTACTTAACTAACGACAGAGCGGGGACTGAACTAGCGCGGATGCAAAACATATACAACATCTACTAATATATATACCAATATATTATATTTCGCTCAAGGCGTGATAAAATGCAACATCACAGAAATGTACAGCATCACAGAACAATACAGATATCTGGAAGCCCCGGGTTTCACAGAGCCGCTGCTGAAACCCGACGTTCCCCTGGTCGTGTGGATAGCCTGTGCAATGAAATCCTAGACCCCTACGGGCGAGGCAAGTCACCCGCCAAAACCTGAAGCGAGGCAGCCCCCTTCAGCACCGTGAATGGACCACCCAGCACTTCACGGAATCCGGTAACTTGGGCACCCCTCCTGGGTCAACCTGTACCCCCTACGAGAGCGGCGAATAGCCCGCCAATCCTAGAGTGAAGCCCCCTCCGTCTCAATGCCATGAGATGCGGGCCCGTTGCCCTCTAGAACCCGGCTATCCGTGCACCCCTCCGCGGGGTAATCCTAGTACAGAAAGTAAAATATACATACAACGGGTACATCGACCGCAACCAGGTCGTGCCCCAAAAGAATAATACAATCAGGCAGTGACGGCAGTCCACATGTCGGACGCTCGTCCCGCAATATCAAATGTACATAATATAACAAAACAGTACTAACATTGCATCCAGGCTATCCCCCATGAGACATAGCCTCTACACTACACATTCTACAGCAAATCTTGGACGCGTCGGCCAGCCAACTTCGCGCCCGAGTTGCCTCGGTATTGAGGTGGGAGCCCATAAAAGACGCAGGCGATGTGGTGCCCCTTTCGGCGAGGAGGTGACGATATGAAGACAGGATTTTCCGCGGGAGATCGGGACGATGACGTGAAGACCGGAGGACTCGGATCACTCGGTATATCTCTAACCCGTCTTGTAGTTAGCTAGAACTAGTTTAATGGTTCGATCCAGGTGTTTAGTGCGCGGTGGTGCCGGTTTGCTAAGTTCGCAAAATTAAAATTTATCACCGCTTCCGCATTTGGCCGTCGGATTGACGGCCGGGGCGCCGTCGTGCACTTACAGTGGTATCAGAGCCTTGCCATTAACATAGTCTAGCTTGGTTTAATGTGTTTTACGTTTCCGGTCGAACAAAATCCCGAAACCGCGTTTTCAAGCACAAACAGTTTCTGTCGAAATTTTTTGGAGTCCAAAAATTTTTCAGGTTGTCTCAGAATGATGTGCAGGGAGTTCTAAGAACACTGGAAAAATTTGATGACACGATCCCTCCGTACGACCGCGGAACCGCGGCGATAACCCCTCATTGGCCGCGGTTCCGCCGCAGGAATGTGGGTTCATGTCTTCGTTTTTTTGCAGTGGGCTTGTGGGCTGAAAATAGGGGTTTTGGAATATTAAAATTGGGCCCAGAATTTCTGTGAGTGCTACAGTATTGCTTGGGGGCCCACTTGTTAATTTTTGATCGATCGGATATTTTAAACACATTATTTTCACAGTATTTACATTATATCTGCGACCGTGAATGTCACTCGATCGGTAAATCCTGTCTAGCTACTATAGCCCGGTTAAACGGATTTGCGAACGTGACTTTCACGTTGATGTTCTATGTATTGCTGTGATGTTGCGGATCGGTCGTGGGGGATAGCCTGGATGCAATGCTAGTACAGTTGTGGTTGTATTATGTACATTTGATATTGTGGGGCGAGCGTCCGACATGTGGACTGCCGTCACTGCCTGATTGTATTATTATTTTGGGGCACGGCCAGGTTGCGGTCGATGTACCCGTTGTATGTATATTTTACTTTCTGTACTAGGATTACCCCGCGGAGGGGTGCACGGATAGCCGAGTTCTGGAAGGCAACAAGCTCGCATCTCATGGCATTGGTACGGAAGGGGCTTCACTCTAGAATTGGCGGGCTGTTCGCCGCACTCGTAGGGGGTACAGGATGACCCAGGAGGGGTGCCCAAGTTACCGGATTCCGTGAAGTGCTGGGTGGTCCATTCACGGTGCTGAAGGGGGCTGCCTCGCTTCTGTCGCGCCACGGCAGCGCCCTGGCCGTCTTACCGAGGCCAAAATGCGGAATAAAAATTTTCCTTACTCAGAAACTGGCGCTACCGCGGACAATAAAACCCGGATCGTTAACCATTAACCTAAGCTATCTAACAAGAGATGGGAAGAGAAGTATACCGAGTGATCTGAGTCCTCCGGTCTTCTCGTCATCGTCCCGATCTCCCGCGGAAAGTCTTGCCTCCACATCGTCGCCTCCTCGCCGGAAGGGCACCACATCGCCTACGTCTTTTACGGGCTCCCGCCTCAATACCGAGGCAACTCGGGCATGAAGCCGGCAACTCGTCATGCTCAAGATGTGCTATAGAATGTGGTGTAGATCATGCTAGTCTCATTTGGGGTTTGTAGTTGCCTTGATGGAGGAATCAACAAGATATGAACTTGGGGATTTTTGGTAGCAATGAAAATGAGATGGATGATTAATTTCCACACACCAAATGAAACTCTCTCATTTTTCTCTCCTCCAAATTTTGGCCGGCCAAACTCCAGTGGGAAATGGTGGGGGTGACAAAGTATATCACAAGAGGGAGGTGAGTGTAGGATAAAGAGAGTGGTGACCACATCAAAAGCTAAGCTCACATCAACCATTCAAATCAATTCTAATCACATAAAGCAAATGAAAAGACTTAGAAAGGATCTCATCATGAGAAACTATCATGATGCCACCAATATGCAAAATACCCCTTCCACAAATGTTATTTGCAAACTTGCAAATAACACCCTCCATCGGAAAAGTCCGGCCGAGAAAGAACAAAGGAAAACCGGCCGGAACGGAATGCAAACTGGCAACTCCAGAAAACTGGTCCCGTAATAAATTACAGGAAAACCCCGATACTGTGCATACACAACCGCATCTGTATTCCGACCGGATACAAATGCAATGAGACAAAATCTACACTGTACTAAACTAGGACCGGCTTAAGCCAAAGCCGGCTAGTAATATCCGCTCGATCCTGATCCGTGCAATACCGCACGTATCAGATCGAACCCTGCCATATAACTATACGGCCACTAGTACAAACCGTCCGATCCTGATCCGTGCAATACCGCACGTATCTGATCGGACCCTGCCATATCTCCATACGGCCTCTACAGCGTTTCGCCCGAAAGCTTGAGTAACTGTAAGTGTGGTGGACTCTAAAGACTCGTCAATACTATGGCTGTGGATTTAACCACTAGCACGTCAGAGGTATTAGCCAATACGTGACGGGCCACCAGCTATTGACCAAAAGGGACGTCGATGAGCGAACTCATCCTGACACCCTACTGAGCCTGTCAGTGACAATATCCGTACAGTCCGGTCCGTTCGTCTATGAGCATCGCATGGCGGGCCTAGGGGGTTGGTAAAAGTCAGACCCCCAAAAGTGGTACAAGTCGTGTCGGAGTGTAGCCCAGAACGCCCTGAGATACTACTGGAATACCTACCAGTAAATCTCCTGCCTCGGCCGAGGGCTTTGCGTAATGGCTCTCCTAGACACAGCGCGACCTCACCCCCAATACCGGGAGAGACGAATCCCTGCAGATCCGCTCACTGCCTCCATGTGGCTCGGGACTGTACCCAACTAAAACCTGTTTGCACGACTCCTTTGAGCCGTGGTAGGGTAGTAATCAAAGCACAGTGGGAACTCACACGAGACAAATGACGATCTCAGGTCGATGAACTAACCTGTACACATGTCACCAGGGAACTGCTATCTGACGTCTGGTATAATCCCAACTAGCAGGTTCCCGGCGAGTCCTGTCCGGTGTACTCATAACCCAATGAGCACCTGTATACATCTTAGGTGAACCAACTGACACCAGTGGCTTGTGAGACCGGCCACCGCCCCTCGTCGGGGTCTCGACTGTATACACTAGTCTACTAATGGAGTATCGATGCCCTGTCTCGAAACTCCTACGACTAGGGACCTTTTAAGGATGTGTTTATAGACTACCAGCTCCCACGTATATGATCGCCATCATACTGCCGGCAGTCAAGCAAGAATCCTAGGGGCTCTATCAACGTGTAATAGCGACATGCCTGGTCACCTAAAGCAGTACACGATGATAAAGATAAACCAGATAGCATACTATCATCTCGAGTAAGACTGTCCTACCGGGATAGGTCCTCCCTCAATCATTGCAATCACGTGCCTGTGATCCAATAATTGACTCTGAGGGCACTATCTCCAACAATCTCCCACTTGCACTCAAGGCTAATTATTGCGATGCCGCATACTCACAGCCCGTGTGATACCGAACACCCAACTCCTCTACTAGTCAGTCTCACAAAGCTCGTTTGCGAAACTATTGCGTTCGAGGAATAGCCTCAGTGAGTGGATCCGCTGTGATGTTTCTTTCTATGTCTCTCTATATCTCAAGTTCGCGGAGAAAGCCATCTCCCGAAACGAGCAATACCTGTCTTAGAATGTCTGGATGTCTGATGGGACCTAGCTCATAAATGAACTCCAAATCCAAACTTCTTAGACTGTATCGATAACTGAACTTAATCAGTACCCAGCGCCATGCGTCTCTCAGTATTGCCTTGGACCACCTGTCCAAAATACTGCCCCTCGTCAGAAGGAGAAACTATAACTCTGACAGCCACTCTGCCATCCATGTCACCTTGGAAGCCTGGAATGATAACCGTCTCCTAAAGGAGGCTGCCGTTATCATATCCCTAGAACATCAACTTATGTTCTAAAACTGCTTCCGACCGTTTCTCCAGGATTGGATCAATATCAACTTATTGCATCTACTGCAAGAACAACATCTGGTGTGGTACTTGACATCTCATGATTGACTCAATTGCCTAAGCAAGTGATCTGCCAATCATGAGTATCCCTCTCCTTTTTAGTCTATAAGACACCTTTAGAGAGGGTGACTCCATCAACTGCAGGCACATTACCGTGCCAGGAGTCGTCCATTCTAAATACTCATAGAATGCTGTCAAGGTACCCAGATTGGGAAACCACCCAAATCTAGATCTAAAACCATAGATCTAGTAACCAGAATGTCTGATATAATATCCAAGCCCTGTGTGGAGAAACTACTGTGTGACAACCAAAGTATAACCGATCGTAGTATAGGAATATCACTTCCTACTACCTTCTCAACAGATCCATCTCCTATTCTGATGACGTCAAACCTATGACTGTCACATCAGAAATAGATGATCTATCTCCGCTACATCTGCTTTGGTCTATAAATAGACATAAGCCTGATGTCCACCAATGCTTCCGCTGCTCCCACTGACTACGACAACCCTCTGGCAGAGTCATATAGACGTGCACTTCTAAAGCTAGTTTAGAACGACGCTATACTCATCCTCCTGCCGGGTCTCGCAGCCTGGAACAACAACAATGGCAAGTGTGGGTAAACAAGAACTTCCCTGTCACCGTCCTTGAGACTACCGGAGTACCTCTCGGGTGCCTGAAGTTACCCACCTTATCTGCGGAGTGGCCAATGGAATGTCAAATCAGATTGAATCTTTAGGTTCCTTATTAAATCTTCAGTAATCGTTTGCGGTTCTGGAATCACTTCCAGTTCTACCATACTCCCACTACTGTTTTTTTTTTGAAAAATCCATTTTTATTAAAACTGTGGCGAGTCAAGAACAATATCACTATTGATCTTCCAGATGGTAGAAAGTCAACCCTCGTCATAGCCTGGGTCAACCCACAAACAGCCATTACAGAAACGTGCCTTGAGTTGTCCAGTGTCTGGTTTTAAGCATAAGCCGGACAACTCCCCGTACCTTAACAATGTCAAGATATGAACTGTTCTATATCCAATATAGAAACAGAGGCACAGATTTAATTGAACCAGATTCAAATCATGCAGCTGTCTCCAGTGCATGTCAACTAAATGGAAGGAGGCCGATCAGCGTTACTCAACTTAGGAATGCTTCCAATTATGAGTAACCTGAAAGAGAAGCTAGTTCTCTTAATTATTACTATCAACTGAACACCATACACAAGTATCTACATCTTCGATCACTTTGAAGAATCCCGATACTTGCTACACCTGGTTCTCTACTCTATTCAAATACCTATAACTCCTCAAAACTTAGACCCTGTGTTCCTACGAAACACATGTCTAAGAACTAGAGAAGTTAAAAGTAAACAGAATATAGTATGAGGACCAACCCCTCTGTCCTAATGGACACTGGACAACATACAATACTCTGTATAAGTCCGCTGAGTCTAACAACTCTTTCACTGTGCGTCGTAGGTTGAAAACTGTACTTATGGTTAAGAAGAATTACACCGCTGTTTAATGCTCCTTACCTAACCATCCACTGATATAGGTAAATGTCATCGACATAATATCAAAAGGTATATCTCACTCTATGAAAATAGACGTACAGATATATCAATTTGAAATTGGTGCACAACAGCGGATATTCAAAACCAAATATTTGCCGACCGGCAAACAACCCAGATGATCTCCTCAAATATCACCGATTACAACGAATCCCGATATAATGAGGATGCTCACCCTATTCCCAATAACTTACTCCCACTCATCATCTATAAAACCATACAGATGTGAGAATCATACCTGGTAAATACATACCCTGGAGCAAGTATCTAATCGGGAAATCAGTTTTCTTTTAACATTACACAGTGAAACTGAAACATTGAAATGTTTCGATGGGGTATCCTGGTATTCCTAGTAATGCCTCTTCCATTATCCAGATTCACAACTGTAACCGTATAATTCTTTGCCACCTCTCCAAATCCCTTTATATGTCTTTAGTCATTACCTTCTGCACACCCCTTAGGCCAAATGGTTTTCTTCCTTCCCTACCGTTCGGCACCAGCCTATGGTTTGGAAGAAGACTATCCAATAAGCATAAAAGGTGTACTGTCCTAATCCTAGGAGCACTCGCAAAGCGAGAGAAGGTGAAGATAAAAGACAACCGAATAAACCTTATTCCTATTTCTCCTGAACCAGAATCCATCCCCGAACTGGAATAAGTTCCTTTCGAGTTCGTATATAACCATACGATGGAGTATCCAAATAAACTGTGGATCTTCGTAGTGATACGGAGTGTCCTGGAGAAATACAAAGGTGATTTAGGATTGGCGAAGAAATACTTGGTTCGGTCGTGAATAGCAGTCGCAATTTACTTTGCCCTCTCACTAATCCCTTGCTTTGTCTTAATCTTAATACCTTCTGCATACCGTTTAGGCTAATTGGTTTTCTTCATTCCCCACCGTTCGGCACCAGCCTAAGGTTTGGAAGAAGACTATCCAATTTGCGTAATAGGTGTACTATCTCCTAAACCAAGGAGTACTCGCAATGAGAGAAGGTAAAATGAAAAGACAACTGAATAATTCTATCCGTTTTCTCCAGAACCGGAAACCATCCTCGAATTCCTTCGAGTTCGTATCTAACCATACGATGGTTTTGTCCAATGGAAGTGGACGTTCGCAGTAATGCGGGGTGTCCTGGAGAAAAGGGTAAAAGTAGGAGTGGCAATGAGGTCTGCAACTCTGACAATCCAAAAGCCAGTGTTAAGAAGGTTCGGTCAGCTTGGTCACTAAGTCAAAGTCCAGGGTCGGGTCAATGGTCGCTGCTAAAGAGAGAGAGAAAAGAAACACTCAGCGTGCACTCTAAACTAGATCAGAATGGTTATCACTTTGTCTAATCTGGAAACCTCCCACTGTACCTCAAATTCTCCTCCAAACCTAAAAGAAGAATTAGTCGGGGTCACCCGAGGAGTAAACTAACTCATCAGTGGGAATCGGGATCCAACTATCATCGCATGATAACTTGACAGAATCCACTCAAGTCACCACACTCCAGAAGGTATGCGCATGCCTGGCAAGTTTCAGTTCTTTTGAAACTCCCGATGTGATTTTTACCCCTAGGACCCAAGTGACCTTGACAATGCCAACATATCAAAGAGTCCTAGTCAAGTTCAACCCGTCATTATCTTGATTGCGTTAAACCCACCCGTACGAGTCCTTGACAATGCCAACATAACCGCACGACTGTCCTAACCAATCCACATATCCATGCGACAGAAAAGTATTACACAGCTACCGAACACTACGCCTCGGCAAT
This sequence comes from Agapanthus africanus, assembly GCA_030015575.1. Taxonomy (NCBI): domain Eukaryota; kingdom Viridiplantae; phylum Streptophyta; class Magnoliopsida; order Asparagales; family Amaryllidaceae; genus Agapanthus; species Agapanthus africanus. The sequence goes on from CM057341.1 coordinate 784,254,130, forward strand.
GCACGACATACGTAGCACGAATACTAAGCAATACTAATCTGAAATGACGGAGGGCTACGGATGGTTCTTGGCGAAAAACCTTTTACCGTAATGAACTTGATATCGTTGAAGGAACTGGATAACTTTTTAGAAAATATAGTGACGAAAACCTTTACTAAAGAGGTCACTCCCGGTGAAGGGATCTCGGCTCTTTCCCCGTAGAATGAGGTGCAGGATATTCCAACTGAATACCACGATGCAAAGCAAAAGTAATCGGCTATAGTGAAGTTAATGCCCTGACGCAAACTTCTGTCCAAGGGGTCACTCCCGGTGAAGGGATCTCGGCCCTTGCCTCGTCGACTGAGGAGCAGGATATTCCAAATGAATACCACGATGCAAAACAAAAGTGAACGTCCTTGCAATAACAGCTTTTTGAAAAATGTTCCAACAACATCAGAATAGGTTTGTTTATCTTGCATTGATCCGAATCAACGCAGTCCCATCAATTGATCACACCACAAAGAACGAAAATATACTGATGTACGTATATGCCATCCGCATTCGCCACTGGGTCCCGTCATCACCTGTTAGGTTACTTAACTAACGACAGAGCGGGGACTGGACTAGCGCGGATGCAAAACATATACAACATCTACTAATATATATACCAGTATATTATATTTCGCTCAAGGCGTGATAAAATGCAACATCACAGAAATGTACAGCATCACAGAACAATACAGATATCTGGAAGCCCCGGGTTTCACAGAGCCGCTGCTGAAACCCGACGTTCCCCTGGTCGTGTGGATAGCCTGTGCAATGAAATCCTAGACCCCTACGAGCGCGGCAAGTCACCCGCCAAAACCTGAAGCGAGGCAGCCCCCTTCAGCACCGTGAATGGACCACCCAGCACTTCACGGAATCCGGTAACTTGGGCACCCCTCCTGGGTCAACCTGTACCCCCTACGAGTGCGGCGAATAGCTCGCCAATCCTAGAGTGAAGCCCCCTCCGTCTCAATGCCATGAGATGCGGGCCCGTTGCCCTCTAGAACCCGGCTATCCGTGCACCCCTCCGCGGGGTAATCCTAGTACAGAAAGTAAAATATACATACAACGGGTACATCGACCGCAACCAGGTCGTGCCCCAAAAGAATAATACAATCAGGCAGTGACGGCAGTCCACATGTCGGACGCTCGTCCCGCAATATCAAATGTACATAATATAACAAAACAGTACTAACATTGCATCCAGGCTATCCCCCACGACCGATCCGCAACAACACAGCATAAACATAGAACATCAACGTGAAAGTCACGTTCGTAAATCCGTCTAACCGGGCTATAGCAGTTAGACGGGATTTACCGATCAAGTGACATTCACGGTCGCAGATATAATGTAAATACTGTGAAATAATGTGTTTAAAATATCCAATCGATCAAAAAATTAACAAGTGGGCCCCCAAGCAATACTGTAGCAGTCACAGAAAATCTGGGCCCAAATGTAATATCCCAAAACCCCCAAAATTAGCCCACAAGCCCACTGGAAAAATTCCACACAGTGAAGACACTAGAGTGCGGCGGAACCGCGGCCCAAGGGGGGGTTTGGCCGCGGTTCCGCGCTTCCATGTTCGACTGACTGCGTCGACTTTTTACAGAGGTCTTATAATTTCTTGTACATCAGTTTTCTACAACCTGAAAAATTTTTAGACACCAAAAATTTTCAACAGAAACTGATGTGAACAAAAATGAGGTTTTTGGAATTTCGGTCGATCGGATAAGTAAAACACATTAGAACAAGCTAGACAAGGTTAATGGCGTGGCTCTGATACCATGTCGCACCACGGCAGCGCCCCGGCCGTCTTACCGAGGCCAAAATGCGGAATAAAAATTTTCCTTACTCGGAAACTGGCGCTACCGCGGACAATAAAACCCGGATCGTTAACCATTAACCTAAGCTAGCTAACAAGAGATGGGAAGAGAAGTATACCGAGTGATCCGAGTCCTCCGGTCTTCTCGTCATCGTCCCGATCTCCCGCGGAAAGTCTTGCCTCCACATCGTCGCCTCCTCGCCGGAAGGGCACCACATCGCCTACGTCTTTTACGGGCTCCCGCCTCAATACCGAGGCAACTCGGGCATGAAGCCGGCAACTCGACATGCTCAAGATGTGCTATAGAATGTGGTGTAGATCATGCTAGTCTCATTTGGGGTTTGTAGTTGCCTTGATGGAGGAATCAACAAGATATGAACTTGGGGATTTTTGGTAGCAATGAAAATGAGATGGATGATTAATTTCCACACACCAAATGAAACTCTCTCATTTTTCTCTCCTCCAAATTGTGGCCGGCCAAACTCCAGTGGGAAATGGTGGGGGTGACAAAGTATATCACAAGAGGGAGGTGAGTGTAGGATAAAGAGAGTGGTGACCACATCAAAAGCTAAGCTCACATCAACCATTCAAATCAATTCTAATCACATAAAGCAAATGAAAAGACTTAGAAAGGATCTCATCATGAGAAACTATCATGATGCCACCAATATGCAAAATACCCCTTCCACAAATGTTATTTGCAAACTTGCAAATAACACCCTCCATCGGAAAAGTCCGGCCGGGAAAGAACAAAGGAAAACCGGCCGGAACGGAATGCAAACTGGCAACTCCAGAAAACTGGTCCCGTAATAAATTACAGGAAAACCCCGATACTGTGCATACACACCCGCATCTGTATTCCGACCGGATACAAATGCAATGAGACAAAATCTACACTGTACTAAACTAGGACCGGCTTAAGCCAAAGCCGGCTAGTAATATCCGCTCGATCCTGATCCGTGCAATACCGCACGTATCAGATCGAACCCTGCCATATAACTATACGGCCACTAGTACAAACCGTCCGATCCTGATCCGTGCAATACCGCACGTATCTGATCGGACCCTGCCATATCTCCATACGGCCTCTACAGCGTTTCGCCCGAAAGCTTGAGTAACTGTAAGTGTGGTGGACTCTAAAGACTCGTCAATACTATGGCTGTGAATTTAACCACTAGCACGTCAGAGGTATTAGCCAATACGTGACGGGCCACCAGCTATTGACCAAAAGGGACGTCGATGAGCGAACTCATCCTGACACCCTACTGAGCCTGTCAGTGACAATATCCGTACAGTCCGGTCCGTTCGTCTATGAGCATCGCATGGCGGGCCTAGGGGGTTGGTAAAAGTCAGACCCCCAAAAGCGGTACAAGTCGTGTCGGAGTGTAGCCCAGAACGCCCTGAGATACTACTGGAATACCTACCAGTAAATCTCCTGCCTCGGCCGAGGGCTTTACGTAATGGCTCTCCTAGACATAGCGCGACCTCACCCCCAATACCGGGAGAGACGAATCCCTGCAGATCCGCTCACTGCCTCCATGTGGCTCGGGACTGTACCCAACTAAAACCTGTTTGCACGACTCCTTTGAGCCGTGGTAGGGTAGTAATCAAAGCACAGTGGGAACTCACACGAGACAAATGACGATCTCAGGTCGATGAACTAACCTGTACACATGTCACCAGGGAACTGCTATCTGACGTCTGGTATAATCCCAACTAGCAGGTTCCCGGCGAGTCCTGTCCGGTGTACTCATAACCCAATGAGCACCTGTATACATCTTAGGTGAACCAACTGACACCAGTGGCTTGTGAGACCGGCCACCGCCCCTCGTCGGGGTCTCGACTGTATACACCAGTCTACTAATGGAGTATCGATGCCCTGTCTCGAAACTCCTACGACTAGGGACCTTTTAAGGATGTGCTTATAGACTACCAGCTCCCACGTATATGATCGCCATCATACTGCCGGCAGTCAAGCAAGAATCCTAGGGGCTCTATCAACGTGTAATAGCGACATGCCAGGTCACCTAAAGCAGTACACGATGATAAAGATAAACTAAATAGCATACTATCATCTCGAGTAAGACTGTCCTACCGGGATAGGTCCTCCCTCAATCATTGCAATCACGTGCCTGTGATCCAATAATTGACTCTGAGGGCACTATCTCCAACAGCTTCAGGTTTTGGCGGGTAACTTGCCGCGCCCGTAGGGGTCTAGGATTTCATTGCACAGGCTATCCACACGACCAGGGGAACGTCGGGTTTCAGTAGTGGCTCTGTGAAACCCGGGGATCCCAGATATCTGTATTGTTCTGTGATGCTGTACATTTCTGTGATGTTGCATTTCTTACCACGCCTTGAGCGAAATATAATATATTGGTATATATATTAGTAGATGTTGTATATGTTTTATATCCGCGCTAGTCCAGTCCCCGCTCTGTCGTTAGTTAGCTAACCTAACGGGTGATGACGGGACCCAGTGGCGAATGCGGATGGCATATACGTACATCAGTATATTTTCGTTCTTTGTGGTGTGATCAATTGATGGGACTGCATTGATTCGGATCAATGCAAGTTAAAACAAACCTAATCTGATGTTGTTGGAACACTTTTTCAAAAAGCTGTTATTGCAAGGGCGTTCTCTTTTGTTTTGCATCGTGGTATTCAGTTGGAATATCCTGCTCCTCAGTCGACGAGGCAAGGGCCGAGATCCCTTCACCGGGAGTGACCCCTTGGACAAAAGTTTGCGTCAGGGCAGTAACTTCACTATAGCCGATTGCTTTTGCTTTGCATCGTGGTATTCATTTGGAATATCCTGCACCCCATTCTACGGGGAAAGAGCCGAGATCCCTTCACCGGGAGTGACCTCTTTAGCCAAGGTTTTCGTCACTATATTTTTAAAAGCTATCAGTTCCTTCAACGATATCAAGTTCATTACGTTAAAAGTTTTCGCCAGAAACCATTCGTAGCCCTCCGTCGTTTCATATGGATAGTTAATAGTATTCAAGCTGTGTATGTTGGCCAAAGTCAAGGCACAGTGTTTGGTAGCTGTTGGGTATTCATATGCAGCATAGATAGATGCGTTGGTTTGGGACAGTCGTACTGCCATTTTGGCCAAAGTCAAGGGTAGGTACGGGTGGGTTCAAATTAACCAGGAAAATGACGGGTAGAACTTGACATGTGACTTATGATATGTTGGCCAAAGTCAAGGTCATAAGAGCATGGGGTAGAAATCCACATCGGGAGTTTCAAAAGAACTGAAACTTGCCAGATATGCACATACCTTCTGGAGTGTGATACCGTGAGCAGATTCCGTCACGTTATCATGCGATGATAGTTGGATCCCGATTCCTACTTATGAGTTGGTTTACTCCTCGGGTGACCCCGACTAATTCTTCTTTCAGGTTTGGAGGAGAATTTGAGGTACAGTGGGAGGTTTCCAGATTAGATAAATTGGTAACCATTCTGATCTAGGATAGAGTGCACGCTGAGTGTTTCTTTTCTCTCTCTCCTCGGCAGCGACCATTGACCCGACCCTAAGACTACGACTCAGAGACCAAGTTGACCGAACCTTCTTAACACTGGCTTTTGGATTGTCAGAGTTGCAAACCTCATTGCCACTCCTACTTTTACCCTTTTCTCCAGGACACCCCGTATCACTACGAACGTCCACTTCCATTGGACAAAACCATCGTATGGTTAGATACGAACACGAAGAAATTCGAGGATGGTTTCCGGTTCTGGAGAAAACGAATAGGACTATTCAGTTGTCTTTTCTTTTCACCTTGTCTCAGGTTGCGAGTACTCCTTGGTTTAGGAGTAGTACACCTATTACGCAAATTGGATAGTCTTCTTCCAAACCTTAGGCTGGTGCCGACCGGTAGGGAATGAAGAAAACCAATTAGCCTAAACGGTGTACAGAAGGTATTAAGTTAAGACAAAGAAAGGGATTAGTAAGAGGGCAAAGTAAATTGCGACTGCTATTCACGACCAAACCAAGTATTTCTTCGCCAATCCTAAATCACCTTTGTATTTCTCCAGGACACTCCGTATCACTACGAAGATCCCAGTTTATTAGATAATCCATCGTATGGTTATATACGAACTCGAAAGGAACTTGTTCCAGTTCGGGGATGGATCCTGGTTCAGGAGAAATAGGAATAAAGTACATTCAGGTGTCTTTTATCTTCACATTCTCTCACGTTGCGAGTGCTCCTAGGATTAGGACAGTACACCCTTTATGCTTATTGGATAGTCTTCTTCCAAACCACAGGCTGGTGCCGAACGGTAGGGAAGGAAGAAAACCATTTGGCTTAAAGGGGTGTACAGAAAGTAATGACTAAAGACATATAAAGGGATTTGGAGAAGTGGCAAAGAATTATACGGTTATAGTTGTGAATCTGGATAATGGAAGAGGCATTACTAGGAATACCAGGATACCCTATCGAAACATTTCAATGTTTCAGTTTCACTGTATACTGTTAATAGAAAACTGATTTCCCGATTAGACACTTGCTCCAGGGTATGTATTTACCAGGTATGACTCTCACATCTGTATGGTTTTACAGATGATGAGTGGGAGTAAGTTATTGGGAATTGGGTGATCATCCTCATTATATCGGGATTCGTTGTAATCGGTGATATTTGAGGAAGTCACCTGGGTTGTTTGCCGGACGGCAAATATTTGGTTTTGAATATCCGCTGTTATGCACCAATTTCAAATCGATATATCTGTACGTCTATTTTTATAGAGTGAGATATACCTTTTTGAAATTATGTCTACGACATTTACCTATATCAGTGGATGGTTAGGTAAGGAGCATTAAATAGCGGTGTAATTCTTCTTGACCATAAGTACAGTTTTCAACCTACGACACACAGTGAATGAGTTATCAGACTCAAGGGACTTATACAGAGTATTGTATGTTGTCCAGGGTCCATCAAGACAGAGGGGTTGGTCCTCGTACTATATTCAGTTTACTTATGACTTCTCTAGTTTCTAGACAGGTGTTTCGTGGAAACACAGGGTCTGAATTTTGAGAAGTTATAGGTATTTGAATAAAGTAGAGAACCAGGTATTGCAAGTATCGGGATTCTTCAAAGTGATCGAAGATGTAGATACTTGTGTATGGTATTCAGTTGATAGTAATGATTAAGAGAACTTGCTTCTCTTTCGGGTTACTCATAATTGGAAGCATTCCTAAGTTGAGTGGCGCTGATCGGCCTCCTTCCATTTAGTTGACATGCACTGGAGATAGCTGCATGATTTGAATCTGGTTCAATTAAATCAGTGCCTCTGGTTCTATATTGGATATAGAACAGTTCATATCTTAACGTTGTTAAGGTACGGGGAGTTGTCTGGCTTATGATTAAAACCAGACTCTGGATAACTCAAGGCACGTTTCTGTAATGGCTGTTTGTGGGTTGACCCAGGCTACGACGAGGGTTGATTTTCTACCATCTGGAAGATCAATAGTGATATTGTTCTAGACTCGCCACAGTTTTAATAAAAATGGATTTTTTTCAGAAAACAGCAGTGAGAGTATGGTAGAACTGGAAGTGATTCCAGAACCACAAACGATTACTGATGATTTGATAGGAACCTAAAGATTCAATCTGGTTTGACATTCCATTGGCCACTCCGCAGATAAGGTGGGTAACTTCAGGCACCCGAGAGATACTTCGGTAGCCTCAAGGACGGTGACAGGGAAGTTCTTGTTTACCCAGACTTACCATTGCTGTTGTTCCAGACTGTGAGACCCGGCAGGAGGATGAGTATAGCGTCGTTCTAAACTAGTTTTAGAAGTGGATGTCTATATGACTCTGCCAGAGGGTTGTCGTAGTCAGTGGGAGCAGCGGAAGCATTGGTGGACATCAGGCTTATGTCTATTTATAGACTAAAGCAGATATAGCGGAGAAAGATCATCTATTTCTGACGTGACAGTCATAGGTTTGACTTCATCAGAATAGGGGATGGATCTGTTGAGAAGGTAGTAGGGTGTGATGTCCTGGTATTTGGATGACATACACAGAGTAGAAAGTAATATTCCTATACTACGATCGGTTATACTATGGTCGTCACACAGTAGTTTCTCCTCATAGGACTTGGATCTTACATCAGACATACTGGTTACTAGATCTATGTTTTTAGATCTAGATTTGGGTGGTTTCCCAATCAGGGTACTTTGACAACATTCTAAGAGTATTTAGAATGGACGACTCCTGGCACGGTAGTGTACCTGCAGGTGATGGAGTCACCCTCTCTAAAGGTGTCTTACAGACTAAAGGGGAGAGGGATGTGCATGATTGACAGATCACTTGCTTAGGCAATTGAGTCAATCATGAGATGTCAAGTACCACACCAGATGTTGTTCTTGCGGTAGATGCAATAAGTTGATATTGATCCAATCCGGGAGAAACAGTCGGGAGCAGCTTTAGAACATAAGTAGATGTTCTAGGGATATGATAACGACGGCCTCATTCGAGAGACAGTTATCATTCCAGGCTTCCAAGGTGACCTGGACGACAAGGAGGTTGTCAGAGTTATAGTTTTTCCTTCCGACGAGGGGCAGTATTTTGGACAGGTGGTCCAAGGCAATACTGAGGGTGGCATGGCGCAGGATACTGATTAAGTTCAGTTGACGATACAGTCTAAGAAGTTTGGATTTGGAGTTCATTTATGAGCTAGGTCCCATCAGACATCCAGACATTCTAAGACAGATATTGCTCATTTCGGGAGATGGCTTTCTCCGCGAACTTGAGATAGAGAGAGACATAGAAAGAAACATCTAGGCGGATCCACTCACTGAGGCTATTCCTCGAACGCAATAGTTTCACAAACGGATTTTGTGAGACTGACTAGTAGGGGAGTTGGGTGTTCGGTATAACACAGGCTGTGAGTATGCGACATCGCAATAATTAGCCTTGAGTGCAAGTGGGAGATTGTTGGAGATAGTGCCCTCAGAGTCGATTATTGGATCACAGGCACGTGATTGCAATGATTAAGGGAGGACCTATCCCGGTAGGACAGTCTTACTCGAGATGATAGTATGCTATCTGGTTTACCTTTATCATCGTGTACTGCTTTAGGTGACCTGACATGTCGCTATTGCACGTTGATAGAGCCCCTAGGATTCTTGCTTGACTGCCAGCAGTATGAGGGCGATCATATAAGTGAGAGCTGGAGTCTATAAGCACATCCTTAAAAGGTCCCTAGTCGTAGGAGACTCGAGACAGGGCATCGATTCTCCAGAGTAGACTAATGTATACAGTCGAGACCTCGACGAGGGGCGGTGGCCGGTCTCACAAGCCACTGGTGTCAGTTGGTTCACCTAAGATGTATACAGGTGCTCATTGGGTTATGAGTACACTGGACAGGACTCGCCGGGAACATGCTAGTTGGTCTTATACCTGACGTCAGATAGCAGTTCCCAGGTGACATGTGTACAGGTTAGTTCATCGACCTAGGGATCATCATTTGTCTCGTGTGAGTTCCCACTGTGCTTTGATTACTACCCTACCACGGCTCAAAGGAGTCGTGCAAACAGGTTTTAGTTGGGTACAGTCCCGAGCCACATGGAGGCAGTGAGCGGATCTTCAGGGGTTCGTCTCTCCCGGTATTGGGGGTGAGGTCGCGCTGTGTCTAGGAGAGCCATTAAACGAAGTCCTTGGCCAAGGCAGGAGATTTACTGGTAGGTATTCCAGTAGTATCTCAGGGTGTTCTGGGCTACACTCCGACACGACTTGTACCGCTTTTGGGGGTCTGACTTTTACCAACCCCCTAGGCCCGCCATGCGATGCTCATAGACGAACGGACCGGACTGTACGGATATTGTCACTGACAGGCTCAGTAGGGTGTCAGGATGAGTTCGCTCATCGACGTCCTTTTTGGTCAATAGCTGGTGGCCCGTCACGTATTGGCTTATACCTCTGACGTGCTAGTGGTTAAATCCACAGCCATAGTATTGACGAGTCTTTAGAGTCCACCACACTTTCAGTTACTCAAGTTTCGGGCGAAACGCTGTAGAGGCCGTATGGAGATATGGCAGGGTTCGATCAGATACGTGCGGTATTGCACGGATCGTGATCGGACGGTTTTTACTAGCCGGCTTTGGCTTAAGCCGGATCCTAGTATTTGATAGTGTAGTTTTGTCTCTTTGCATTTGTGTTCGGTGGGAATACAAATGCGGGCATGTATTTGCAGTATCGGGGTTTTCCTGTAATTTATTACGGGACCAGTTTTCTGGAGTTGCCAGTTTGCATTCCGTTCCGGCCGGTTTTCCTTTGTTCTTTCCCGGCCGGACTTTTCCGATGGAGGGGGTTATTTGCAAGTTTGCAAATAACACATTGTGGAGGGTTTTCTTGCAAATGTATTAATTATGAAAGCATCTTTTGATACCATTCTTTTCTATCATCATCACTTGCTTTTTGGTGATTTGAGGTGATTAGAGTTTGATGTGAATTTGTTATGATGATGTTTTGGCTATGGTCACCCCTTGCATTTACTACCATTACCTCCCTTCATGGTTTTGGATTATGTATTCTTTCCTCCACCATTCTCATATGGCAAGGGCTTCACTTGAGAAAAGAGAAGAAGAGAGTTTCATTCTTGAGAGTGTGGCATTCTTGATCTCATTTCATGCTAGAAAAATGCAAGCACCATTTTTCTTATCTTGATTCCTCCATCATCTTCAAAGGCAACAAACCCCAAATGAGACATAGCCTCTACACTACACATTCTACAGCAAATCTTGGACGCGTCGGCCAGCCAACTTCGCGCCCGAGTTGCCTCGGTATTGAGGTGGGAGCCCGTAAAAAACGCAGGCGATGTGGTGCCCCTTTCGGCGAGGAGGTGACGATATGGAGACAGGATTTTCCGCGGGAGATCGGGACGATGACGAGAAGACCGGAGGACTCGGATCACTCGGTATATCTCTAACCCGTCTTGTAGTTAGCTAGAACTAGTTTAATGGTTCGATCCGGGTGTTTAGTGCGCGGTGGTGCCGGTTTGCTAAGTTCGCAAAATTAAATTTTATCACCGCTTCCGCATTTGGCCGTCGGATTGACGGCCGGGGCGCCGCCGTGCACTTACAGCTCATTCCAGGGGAATCAGAGGTGGACCTTACCCCCACAGTTGGTATGCCATTGGGTACCCGGTCACGGGCTAATCGGGCTCCGGTAGCAGCACCACCACCCGTGGCGTCGACAATGGCAGTGTCATCCTCGGCAGCACCGCCAAACGAGGGTGCCGGTAACGAGGGTGTTGAAGGTGAGGTGGGTCGGCGTCGCGCCAAGGCTCCACGGGAAAAGAAGCGAGCGTCCTCTGGCATTAGTTCTGGGCCAAAGAGGAGGAAGAAGACAGTCGCCCGTCTACTCGATCTTTTAGAAGAATCCGAACCTGTCGTTCAAGACGAACCAATATCCATGATATCGCCGGATGATGGTCTTCTTTTCCCAGGTTCATCTGCCGAGGAAGCCACACAATTGGCTGAGGCTATAAGACGCTCGCAGCTTGAAACTGAGAAGGTAAGGATCCCGAAGAGGCCTTATCCTGCCGTTATCTTCTACGAAGATCCTTCGCGGATACGGCGGCGGTTCATCGGCTCTTTGGAGGAATGTGGGGAAAGGGCCCTTAAGCAGGCTGCTTCGGAGGATGCTGCAGACGCGCTTTCCTTGTGGACTGGCGGCCACGAGTCCACCCTTGAGCCCCGGCGAGCATACCTCCTTGAGAAGGAGCATCGGCTTGAAGAAGCCATATTGAAGGCTTCCTTACGCACTGGTATATTCCTATATTGCTTTGCAGTACTTCCTATTGCTTGCACTTGTATATATGTATTCTTATTCTTGTGTGAATTGTGCAGAGACTTCGGCGATGGGGTAGGTTCCTACGGGCTTGCTGACGGTAGAGCCTATTGACACCCCCAATGAAACATTGCTCGATACGGAGGGGGTTGACGACGCCATCCCTCTCGCGATAGAGCCTCCTGTGGCGGTTCTTGATCCCGAAGCACTCGCCCCTTTGGGAGAGGTACCCTTGGTGGTCGCCGTCCCAACGGATCCTCCTGAGGGCGACCCGGAGGCTGGGATGGAGATAGTGGAGACTACCCTCCCTTCGTTGGAACCCGCAATGGCTGCCGCCGCTCCTTCCTCAGAGGCCGTTACACCGGCTCGTGTCTTTGGTACTGTGCCTAAGGTCACAACGAAGGCCGTAGAACTTGCTATCCCTCCAGCTCAGAATGGGAGGAGCGTCGAAGGTAACCTTCCACATTTTAAACCAGTGATCTTTCCGTTATCTGAACCCTTTTATCTTTTCCGAACTGCGCGTACTGGCGGCCTCTATTGCCGATCTGTCTCCCCGGCAATCCTTTCAGCGCCTGTTGGAGATGGCTGCTCCACAAGCGATATCCCCTCAACGCATCGTCCTCTCGTCTGGGCAAGGTTAGTGTTGTTCACCATTTCATAGCACTGTTGTTATTTCGCAAAATTACATTGATGTTCTTTACAGTTCTGGAGGCCGATGACAAGGTTGAGGTCCTCGAAGGGCCAGGGGAACCTTCAGCTCCTTCTTGCATGACTGTGGGTAAGTGAAGTCTCAATATAGTCCTACTTGTTCCTTTGCTTAAAAGTTTCACTGACTGTTTACACATCTGAACAGCCCTTCCAGTTCTTACCGCACTGGAGTCGCGCATCAATATGCCACCCGGCCCCTATGCTTTGCGAGCCTCAGAACGTTTGGCCAAGCTAAGCCTTGTCTCCCTGTCATCTTTGATCGAGGAGCTTTACGCTGGCAGCGCAATCACAGCCGAAGCATTTGCTGCTGAAGCTAACGGTTCTCTTCCTTTTCTTGCCACCTACTATAGTGAAGCGGTGGTGCGAGTCTGGGTTGAGTTCTGTCGGCAGGTGGAGGCTTGCTTGCACGTACTCGAGTGTTCCCGCCTTTCTTCGGAGATTGTGGTTGCAAAGGCGGGCTTGCAGGGTTTGATAGAGCGGTGCGCGGCGAACATGGTGTCGTGTGTGAGAAGAGGCTCGGCCGTAAATTCTCGGAGAGGGAGCTGGCCTGTAAGGCGCTGAACGAGCTCCAAGCCAACCTTACAGCCAAAGCCGACAAAGCGTGTGAACTCTGGCGAGTACTTTAAGAGTCTATCAAAGAGGTGGTGGCCCTCGATAAAGATGCCGTGTTCACTCGCGAAAGGGTTGAGTCTCACAAGGATACCGAGAAAGAGCTTGAAGGCCGGCTTGCCTCGTATCAGGCCCGGCAGGCTCAGACGGAAGCCCGTCTTTTGGCGATATTGAACCACGAAGGCGAGGCCCAGTGGAAAAGGGATGAGCTAACCGCTCTGCTAAATCGCCCGCCGGCCTGAAGACTTGTATATCCCCTTTTTTTTTCTTTTTGTACATACTCCTGAATGAGAGTATATTTTTTTGTTCTTTCATAAATTGTACTTTGTATCCATTTTGGTTCATGAATAAAAGACATATTTTTCTTCTCAATGGCGTGTCCCTTTTTATTGAATGTATTTTGCGGATAGTCTATCTTGATCTCTTTGCAGGACAACGATGGCTTAGGATTCAGGGTTAAGATATGCCTCCTAAGACTTTTCAACCTTATGAGCCGTGAGGGTCTCATAAAGAGTTTTTCTCCCTACAAGTCGAGGGGATCCCATAGGTGTGGTTTCTTCCTTAAGAATTGTGAGGATTCCTAAATGCATGTTTTCTCTTGAAAGTCGTAAGGATCTCACAAGAGAATTTACTCCCTTATGAGTCGTGAGGACCCGCAAGTGATGGGTGAAGTTGCCTTTATCCGCATTTCACGGAGTTAAGGGTTGCTCTGGATGCTTCCCACGGGTTCACTGCCGTGTTTGGCGAGGACCAGGCTGTAAGTCCACGTTGCGACCCCCGGTTCTTACGGGGAGGCGGAAACGGTATAAAAAAAACAAATTTTTATCGCAAGAGGCAACATGGACTAAGCAAGGTCGGGATCGTTGTCTAAACTAAAACTAGTAAACATGCTAAAAAGATTTAGCTACTCGGATGAAGATGGTTATACCTAAACTTGAACTCCTTCGTCTTCAAACTTTGTAGAGGTTGATGGTTCTCCTTTGTCGCCTTCTTCCGTCGAAGATGGATCCACCTCGAAGGCTCGACCTTTGGGCTCTTTCTCGAACTTGGAGTGAACTAGAATCGCCGGCTTGCTAAACCCTTGATCCTAGAGTGAGTAGAGAGTGTCTAAGGGTTGCTTTTGTTTTAAAGAGAAGGATTCTCAACACATGAGAAGGTTTCTCTTTGCTAGAGGAAGAAGAAGATGAAGATGAAGAGAGAGAGTGAATATGATAGAATGAGCTATTCTTTTTCTTTCTTGCAACCATAATGCAAAAGAAAAAGAATTATCAATAATAATAATCAAAATGAAAAGGTTTATGGAAAGTTTTAGAATGACCATTATCATTACAAACATTAAATGAATTTGCTAGAATCAAAGAGCATCTTTCTTTTGTGATGATGATGGTCAAAAGTTCAACCATAGTCAACAAGTCAACCATGGTCAACAAGTCAACAAAAAAACTAACCATGACACAATTTCATTTTATTATATATTATTAAATGATATAATACAAATCCATTAGGGTTTGGAAAAAGACGACTGTCAACTGTGCATACGCACCTGTTCCGAAACCCTAATGAAAGTCATCTTCCTCCTCCTCAAATAACTGTGCATACACGCCTGCATTCTTGTTCCGAGGAACATGAATACTGAGAGATAAAAGCAACCCCAAATACTATACCAGTATCCGGCTCAAACCAGAGCCTGCTGGTAATATCCGTCCGGACTCCAAACGTGCACAAGTGCGCGGATGAGAACGAACCCCGTCGCAAAACCATGCGACCTCTACTCTGTTTTGCCCAGAGGCGAATACCCTCTGTGTGGGACTCTAAAGACTCGACACTACGCTGGCAGTGGGTTTAACCACAGACCGCAAGCGGCACTAGCTGTGCGTAACGGTCCCCAGGTAGATGTCGACAAGAAGGCTGACGAGGTGAAACCCCATCTGTACTCCTACTGAGTCTGAATGTGACAGTCTCCGTACAGTCCGGTCTGTTCGTCTGATACATCGCATGGCGGGCCTAGGGGGCGGTAAACGTCAGTCCCCCAATAGCGGTACAAGTCGTGCCGGAGCGAAGCCCAAAACACCCTGAGATAACACTGGAAACCTACCAGTATATCTCGTTTGCCCTGGCCAGGGACTACTCGTGTAATGGCTCTCCTAGACACAGCGCGATGTCAACCCCCAATACCGGGAGAGACGAATCCTGTCTAACCGTCACTGCCTCCAAGTGCTTCGGGACTGCACCCAACCACCACCTGTTTGCACGACTCCTTTGAGCCGTGGTAGGGTAGTGATCAAAGTGCAGTGGGAACACACTCGAGGCAAAGTGCCAGTGTCAAGTCAGCGGACTAAGCTGTACTCATGTCACCTAGGAACTGATGACTGACGATAGGTATAATACCAACCTGTCAGTTCCCGACGAGTCCTGTCCAGTGTACTCGTAACCCAACGAGCACCCGTATACTATCTCCAGTACGACGTACTGATGGCTGTGGGACAGACCATCTCCCACACTGGGATGAGAAGCGCATACGCTAGTCTACTCCGGAGTATCGATGCCCTGTCTCGATAGTCCTGCGACTAGGGACCTGTATAAGGATGTGCTTATAGATTACCCAGCCCCCACTAGTGTGACTGCCATCACAACGCTGGTAATCAAGCAAAAGATCCTAAGGGCTCCACTAATGCGTATAAGTGATATAGTAAAATAAACACATGTACACATTGAAGTAGAAACAAACCAAGTAGCATACTACTATATTGAGCAAGATTGTTTATACAAGGTGAATATCCCAAGCTTCCATTAAGTAATATACAAACTAGTATGATGCAGTAATGGCCTCTAGGGCATATACACTAACAATCTCCCACTTGCACTAAGGCCATGTACTGGCGTATCGAAGACCTATCATCTCGATCAGCCGCTCGAACTGAGTCTGGGGCAGGGCCTTAGTGAATGGATCTGCAGTGTTGTCTTCTGAAGCAACTCTCCGAACCTCGATCTCCTTGCGATCCACGATCTCCCTGATCAGGTGATACCGCCTCAAGATGTGCCTGGATCTCTGATGGGACCTGGGTTCCTTCGCTAAAGCTATAGCCCCATTGTTGTCGCAATACAGAGGTATTGGATCAACAATGGACGGAACCACCTGAAGTTCTTTCAAGAACTTCCTCATCCAGACAGCTTCTTTTGCGGCATCAGATGCAGCGATGTATTCCGATTCCATCGTCGAGTCTGCAACGGTTTCCTGTTTGGAACTCTTCCAACACACCGCCCCTCCATTGAGGGTAAAGACAAAGCCCGACATGGACTTGGAATCATCCTTGTCACTCTGGAAGCTGGAGTCAGCAAAGGCCTCGATCTGGAGGTCTTTTCCGCCATACACCAAGAACATCTCCTTAGTCCTTCTCAGGTACTTGAGAATGTTCTTTACTGCTATCCAGTGTTTCTCCCCAGGGTTTGACTGATACCGGCTTACCACACTCAGTGCATAAGCTACATCCGGTCTGGTACACAACATCGCATACATTATAGAGCCTACCGCAGAAGCGTAGGGTATAATAGACATGCGATCCCTCTCCAAATCAGTCTTGGGAGACATCTCTTTAGAGAGGGTGATCCCGTGACAAGCCGGTAGGTTACCGCGCTTGGAATCTTCCATACTGAATCTCTTCACTATGGTGTCGATGTACCTGGACTGAGAAAGTCCCAATATCCTCTTGGATCTATCACGATGGATCCGGATCCCCAGGATGTATGAGGCATCACCCAGGTCTTTCATGGAGAACCTGTGTGACAAGAACCCCTTGACAGATTGTAGCATAGGAATGTCATTTCCTATTAAGAGAATGTCATCCACGTATAAAACGAGGAATACTACAGTTCTCGCTACAAATCTACTATAGATGCATGGTTCATCTGGATTTTTGATAAAGCCAAATTCTTTGACCGTCTCATCAAAGCAGATGTTCCAACTCCGCGATGCCTGCTTCAGTCCATAGATGGACTTAAGCAACTTGCACACCTTTCCGCTGCTCCCACTCTGAATGAAACCCTCTGGCTGGTCCATATAGACACACTCCTCTAAATTTCCATTTAGAAAAGCTGTCTTTACGTCCATTTGCCAAATCTCATAATCGTGGAAGGCAGCAATGGCAAGAAGGATCCGAATGGATTTCAGCATGGCTACTGGAGAGAAGGTTTCGTCATAGTCCAAGCCAGGTCTTTGACGAAAACCCTTTGCTACCAGCCTAGCTTTATAGGTCTCAACCTGTCCATCTACACCAATCTTCCTTTTGAAGATCCACTTGCATCCTACGGGTTTTACCCCGTCTGGAGCAATGTCCAACGTCCATACCTTGTTGGTGTACATGGACTCCATTTCGGTCCGCATTGCATCCAGCCATTTCACTGAGTCAACGCTCTGAACGGCCTGCTGGAAGCTAGTAGGCTCATCATAATCTATGATGCAATCCTCTCTATCCCCGTCTATGAGAAAACCGTAGTATCTCTCGGGCGGATGAGACTGCCTACTACTTCTGCGGAGCGGCGTAGGAATGTCCTGTTCTGTTGAACCCTCTGGTTCCACCAAACTTTCAGTAACAGTCTGTGGTTCTGGAACTTCTTCCAGTTCTACTGCGCTCCCACTTATTTCCTTTTCTATGAACTGGTGTTCTAGAAAGTGGGCATGACGAGAAACAAGAACTTTTTGTTCCTCTTCGCAGTAGAAGAAATATCCCTTGGAATTCTTTGGATATCCCACAAACTTGCACAGTACTGAGCGTGCCTCGAGCTTGTCCGCATGCTGCTTTTTGACAAAAGCTGGACTTCCCCATATCTTAATGTGATTAAGATGGGGTCTCTTCCCACACCACATCTCAAATGGCGTAGTAGGCACAGTCTTAGTGGGAACTCGGTTCAAAAGGTATGCGGCTGATTCTAGCGCATATCCCCAGAATGATCGCGGCAACTCAGCGTTACTCATTATGGACCGCACCATATCCAATAGGGTGCGGTTTCGTCTCTCCGATACACCGTTATGTTGCGGGGTGTAAGGAGGAGTAAGTTGAGAGAGAATTCCGTTCTCTTTTAAATAGTCCAGGAACTCGGCACTTAAGTATTCTCCACCTCGATCCGATCTTAGAATCTTAATACTTTTGCCGGTCTGTTTCTCTACTTCATTCTTATACTCCTGGAATTTTCCAAAGGCCTCGGACTTATGTTCCAAAGGCCTCGGACGCATTTTACTCCCTTATGAGTCGTGAGGACCCGCAAGTGATGGGTGAAGTTGCCTTTATCCGCATTTCACGGAGTTAAGGGTTGCTCTGGATGCTTCCCACGGGTTCACTGCCGTGTTTGGCGAGGACCAGGCTCCGCTCTGAATGTTCTTCGGGGTACCGTAGTTTAAAGACATCGCGGTCGAGGTTAAAGACATCATAGTCCGTGGATTTAAGGACTCCATAGTCCGTTAGTTTTAAGACATTACGGTCGAGGTTAAGGACATCATAGTCCGTGGATTTAAGGACTCCACAGTCCGTTGTTAGTTTTAAGACATCACGGTCGAGGTTAAGGACATCATAGTCCGTGGATTTAAGGACTCCACAGTCCGTTGTTAGTTTTAAGAAAGCACGGTCGAGGTTAAGGACATCATAGTCCGTGGGTTTAAGGACTCCACAGTCCGTTGTTAGTTTTAAGACATCACGATCGAGGTTAAGGACATCATAGTCCGTGAGTTTAAGGACCTCACAGTCCATGAAATGTGTGGTTTCCGGGACCCGTCACCTCTCTGAAGTCGTTGAGGAATTACAACGACAAATATCAAATGGGTGACGAGATGTACCCTTGAACCAAGGTGAAATTGGCTTATAATCATTACGGTTGATTGTTAGTTTTAAGACATCACGGTCGAGTTTATGTACATCATAGTCTGTGGATTTAAGGACTCCACAGTCCGATGTTAGTTTTAAGACATCATGGTCGAGGTTAAGGACATCATAGTCCATGAGTTTAAGGACCTCACAGTCCGATGTTTGCTCTGGATGCTTCACACGGGTTCACTGCCGTGCTTTGCGAGGACCAGGCTCCGCTCTGGATGCTTCACACGGGTTCACTGCCGCGCTCTGCGAGGACCAGGATCTGCTCTGGACGTTTTCCACGGGGTCAGAAGTGACATAATCCGTGTTCCACATAGCCAGGAATTTTGCTCTGGATGCTTC
Organism: Agapanthus africanus; assembly: GCA_030015575.1. Classification (NCBI taxonomy): domain Eukaryota; kingdom Viridiplantae; phylum Streptophyta; class Magnoliopsida; order Asparagales; family Amaryllidaceae; genus Agapanthus; species Agapanthus africanus. The sequence goes on from CM057341.1 coordinate 784,273,298, forward strand.
ACACGGGTTCACTGCCGTGTTCAGCGAGTACTAGACTCCGCTATGGATGCTTCACACGGGTTCACTACCATGCTCTGCGAGGACCAGGATCTGCTCTGGACGTTTTCCACGGGGTCAGAAGTGACATAATCCGCGTTCCACGTAACCAGGAATTTTTCTCTAGATGCTTCCCACGGGTTCACTGCCGTGTTCGGCGAGGACTAGGCTCCGCTCTGGATGCTTCACACGGGTTCACTGCCGTGCTATGCGAGGACCAGGATCCGCTCTGGACATTTTCCAAGGGGTCAGAAGTGACGTTACCCGCGTTCCACGTAGCCAGGAATTTTGCTCTAGATGCTTCCCACGGGTTCACTGCCGTGTTCGGCGAGGACTAGGCTCCGCTCTGGATGCTTCACATGGGTTCACTGCTGTGCTCTGCGAGGACCAGGATCTGCTCTGGACATTTTCCACGGGGTCAGAAGTGACGTTATCCGCGTTCCACGTAGCCAGGAATTTTGCTCTAGATGCTTCCCACGGGTTCACTGCCGTGTTCGGCGAGGACTAGGCTCCGCTCTGGATGCTTCTCATGGGTTCATTGCCGTGCTCTGCGAGGACCAGGATCTGCTCTGGACGTTTCCACGGGGTCAGAAAGGACGTTATCCGCTTTCTACGTAACCATGAGTTTTGTTGATTATATCCGCGTTTCATGGAGTTGGGATTTGACTCTCGGTCATCTGTACACCGACGAGCCATGGAACTGGGAGTTTCCGCTGTTCCGCTTTGCCTGATGTTGTGTCTGTTGTAATGAGACGAATGTTGAGATGATCTCTAGGCTGTCTATGAACCATTGAGATTTGGCTTCTTCTTCTGATGAAACCTAGGGAGGAAATGTGTGATTCCTTCTTCGTTTGCGCCTCTGGATTGTATACAGGGATTGACATGATATCACCTGTAGGGCATGGATTTCATTTTTACTTTTATTTTATTTCTTTCCGCGATGCTCTATCATTTCAGCTTTTATATCGCGAAGGTCGCGATTGCCCAATCATTTCGGTTATTTTTCGCGGTGCCCAATCATTTCGGCTATTTGTTTTATTTTTACTCGCTGCTTTTTATTGCGAGTTACCCAATCATTTCGGCTATTTTGCTTGCATACATCTTTTACTTGCTGCTTTTTATTGCAAGTTGCCCCATCATTTCGGCTATTTCGTATGCATGTGTGGCTTGCTGGCTTTTTGCTGCAAGCTTGGAATCAGACACCGATTTCGGCATCAGCACCGCTACAACTGGGATATTGCTAGGCGCCAATCATCATTTGCCTCTGTCGATGTCGAAAAAAGGTGGCTTAGTAAACAGGGTTAGGATTCTGTTGACTAAGGCTTTTGACTTCATGAGCCGTAAGGGTCTCACAAAGGTATTTTTCCTTACAAGTCGTGAGGATCTCGTAGGTGTGTTTTCTCCTTAGGAATCGTGAGGACTCCTAAGTGTATGGCTTCTCGTAAGTCGTAAGGATCTTACAAGAGAGTTTTCCCCTTATAAGTCGAGAGGACTCAGAAGGGTTGTTCACCGTGCGAACATATCCCTAGTCACGGGTGGGACTTGGTTAGGGAAATGTTTATTTGCACCCGTGGATTGTATACAAGGGTCAGCATTGAGCCGATTGTAGGGCGGTATTGGAGATTGTGTGGGTTGCTTAAGAACAGGTTCAGGTCTCTGTAACTTAAGACTTTCAAATCTTATGAGCCGTGAGGGTCCCATAAGAGAGTTCTCCTTACGAGTCGTGAGGATCTCGCAAGTGTAATTTCTCCTTAGGAATCGTGGGGATCCCCAAGTGTGTGGCTCCCTTGTGAGTCGTAAGGATCTCACGCGGGCGATTTCTCCTCACAAGGTCAAGAGGACCCTGTAAGTGTCTTTTAATAAGGTTGCGCCCTTTCGGGTTTTCACAAACACTCGCCAGTAGTCCTGCTGTTTTTACTCACGGAGCCCTTTCGGGTTTTCATCCGTGCCCATTTTGCTTATGGACATACCGTTTTATCTTTTTTTTTTATTCTCTCTCTTTTTTTTAACCAGATTGCACCCTTTCGGGTTTTCACAAACACTAGCCGGTAGCCCTGCTGTTTTTACTCATGGAGCCCTTTCGGGTTTTCAGCCATGCCCATTTTGCTTATGGACATAACGTTTTCTTTTCTTTTTATTATTATTCTTTGTATCAGCTTTGGGATGCTGCAATCCACCATAGTTTGTCGACGTCTCGGTCAACAGCTAGTTTTAGGACATAGTGGTCCGTTGTTAGTTTAAGGACGTTTCGGTTCGTTGTTAGTTTAAGGACGTTTCGGTCCACTGTTAGTTTAAGGACGTTTCGGTCCACTGTAAAGTAAGCCGGTTACTACTTATGGAGTTTGGGCTTAGGAAGATAGCGAGCGGACATAGTCGTCGTCATCTATCATTGACCTAGGCCTTGACTCGTCAGGCATAGTACTTCTTCAGGAAGCGACCATTTATTGGCCTGAAGGGCCTTTCGCCATGCATGTCCATTAGTAGATAGGCTCCACCTTGGTAGACCTTGTCTATAATGTACGGGCTTTCATAATTCAGCTCGAATTTCCCTCGTTTAGCACGATTGGGGATCATCGGTCTTTTGACTACCAGGACGAGTTCGCCCTGGCGGAATGTCCTTGGCCTGGTCAATCTTTCGTAGGAGCGCGTCATCTTTGCTTTATAAGCTTTCAGATTTTGTTGCGCTAGGAGCCGGGTTTCATCAAGGGCATCGAGCTCCTCGAGGCGAAGGCGAGCATTCTCTTCGTCTGTCAGCTCGTAATGAACTGCCACCCGCAGAGAGGGTAACTCTATCTCGAGGGGGAGTACCGCTTCTGTACCGAATACCAATGCGTACGGTGTTGTGTTCGTGGCCGTCTTTAACGTAGTTCGATACGCCCAGAGAGCTTCTTGCAGTCTCTCGTGCCAGTCTTTCTTATTTCGAGACACCGTCTTCTTCACTATCTTTGTCAAGGTCTTGTTGAAAGCCTCAGCCAGACCGTTAGCTCGGGGATTATAAACTAAGGAGTATCTCCAGTCTATGTTGTGCTGTTGTGCTGTTGTGCGAAGCGGCTGATCTTGTGGCTTCTGTAGGCTGGCCCGTTATCGGAGATGATCCGCCTCGGAGTTCCAAACCGATAAATAACGTGCATCTTGAAGAAGTGGAGGATAATCTCCGTCTTCACTTCCCTCAGCGGTACTGCTTCTGCCCATTTGGAGAAGTAATCAGTTGTCGCCAAAATGAAACGATGTCCTCTGGATGATGCCGGTTCGATGGGGCCGATTATGTCTATCCCCCACATTTCGAATGGCCATCTAGCCATCGTTGGATGCAGTGGATTCTGATGCTGATGGATAAAGTCCCCATGGATCTGGCACGAGTGGCATTGCTTCGCATACTCGAGGCAGTCCTGAATCCTCGTGGGCCAGTAGTAGCCCATCCGTTTAATCTTCAACTTCATCTTCGGGCCCGCTTGGTGAGAACCGCAGAGTCCGTCCTGAGTTCTTGGACGACTCTCTTCGCCTCTTTAGGTCCCAGGCATCTTAACCATAAAGAATCGAATGACCTCTTGTACAGAGTATCATTGACGAAAGCGAAAGATAGGGCTCGCTTCATGAGCTGATGTTTTGAGGACGCATCTTCAGGCGTTCGACGGGATTTGAAGTAGTCTATAAAGACTTCCCTCCAATCCTCAGCCTTTTCCTGATCTTTTATTTGCATAGTCATTTGCTCAATCGCTCCTTTTTCTTCGGACGACTCCGGAGATATTTCCGCCGGCGCAAGAACCCGACGGCTCTGCACAATGATCCTCACGTCATCGAGGCTCTCGTCGGCCAGTTCTTTAGCGAGCTTGGCTAATGCATCCGCTTTGCTGTTTTCCGCGCGCGGTATGCTTTCCAAGACGTAGGAAGGTATTTGAGTCAGCAGTTGCTGTACCCTCTCGCCGTATTTCACCAACTCTGGTTTACACGTTTGATAGTCGTCGTTTACTTGACTAACGACCAGTTGGGAGTCTCCGTATATGAGGAGGTTTTCAATTCCCATGTCGATGGCGATCACGAGGCTTGCTATCAAAGCTTCATACTCGGCTTCATTGTTTGTCCTCGGCTCTGTTAAGGAAAAAGCGAAGCGCATTATCCCTCCTTGTGGGGTCACGAAGATAAGGCCTACCCCCGATTTGATTATAGGGGTGTTATGTTTGCGCTTCTTCATGGAAGACGCTCCATCAAAATAAAGTTCCCAACGGGTACCACTACCGTCGATCGCATCGAACGCATGTTCGTCCGGCAGTTCGCAGTTTAACGGAGAATCGGCAGGTATTGGATGCTCAGCGAGGAAGTCGGCGATGGCCTGGCCTTTCACTGCCTTAAGAGGCTGATAGGTTATTGAGAACTCCATCAGGAGCAAGGCCCATTTAGCGAGCCGTCCTGTCAATATGGCCTTTGACATCAAGTATTTGAGGGGATCCACCTTCGATATGAGACGGACTTCATGCTCTGACGCATAGTGCGTGAGCTTCGTTATTGCGAAGATCAACGCCAGGCAGTGTTTTTCGATGGGAGAATAATTGCTTTCTGCCCCCAGGAGAACTCGACTCAGGTAGTATAGAGATCTTTCTTTCACTTGGTGGTTCTCTTGTGCCCATAATGCGCCTAAAGAACCTTCGAGGGCTATTGTATAAAGAATAAGGGGCTTTCCCTTGACCGGAGCGGCCGGCACCGGCGGGTTTTGCAGATACTACTTGATTTCGTCCAGCGCGCCTTGGCATTTGTGATCCCAAATGAAAGGGGTTCCCTTCTTCATCAGGTGACTGTAAGTACGGCACTTCCCTGAAAGGTTGGCAATAAATCGCCGGATATATGCGGGCTTTCCTTGGAGAGACCGCAGCTGTTTGAGAGTTCTTGGCGGGGGCATTTCCATAATCGCCTTGATCTTTAATGGATCTATCTCGATACCTCGGTGTCGGATGATGAATCCTAGGAATTTGCCCGAGGAAACTCCGAATGCGCACTTGAGAGGGCTCATCTTCAAGTTATATTGTCAAAAGCGTTGAAATACGATCTTCAGATGCTCGAGATGTTCCTCGTATGATTTTCTTTTCACTACAAGGTCGTCAATATAGCATTCGACGATTTCATGTATGAGATCATCTCATGGCCCTCTGATAGGTGGCACCAGCGTTCTTTAGACCGAAGGGCATCACCTTGTAGCAGAATATACCCAAAGGGGGTCCGGAAAGCGGTGTGCTTCAGGTCTTCTGGATGCATTTTTATCTGATTATATCCTGATGAGCCGTCCATGAAGGAGAAGACTTCATGAGTGGATGTGTTATCTATCATCAGCTCAGTGACCGGTACTGGGAAATCGTCCTTCAGGCAGGCTTTATTAAGATCCCGGAAGTCCACGCATATGCGCACTGTCCCATTCTTCTTCATTACTGGGATGATGTTGGCGATCCAATTAGGGTACTGAACTTCTTGGATGAAGTCGGAGTCGATTAGTTTCTTGACCTCGGCGTTGATACTCATCTCAAGCTCGAGCCGTATTCTTCTCGGTGCTTGTTTGATTGGCTTGACGTCTGGGGATATTGCCAATTTGTGGACAGCAATCTCTGGATCTAATCATGGCATTTCAGAATAGTTCCACGCGAAACAATCCTTATGCTGCATAAGCACGTCTTTTAGTGTAGCTACCCTTTCCTCAGACAGCAACTCACTGACGAATGTTGGTCGCGGGTCACTTGCCGTCCCCAAATCAATTTTCTCGAGGTTATCCGCAGTGGTATGTATCCCATCTTCCAGCTCTTTTGGCGTCGGTGGAAACTCTGAGATCATCTCGTCATCATTGTTTTCGCAGCACCAGGGGAGGTCATCCATATTCTTGGGTTCTTCTTTAGATATCGTTATCATATGACAAGTACGAGCTCGCTTCCAAGACCGATGTGGATCTGGGTCTACCCTCGTGGATTTGGGTTCATGCTTCTGCGGCGGAGTCATCCTCCAACTGTCGGATAGAGCGAACTTGCCGAGCTGATATTCGTCTTCAACCCAGTTCTTGAAACTGAAGCAGTCTTCAATAGGATGTCCTATTGCCCTATGATAGGAACAATAGTCCGGGTGAGAGACTTCGCCTGCTTGCTCGGGGTGTTTGGACTCCGGAAGTGTAATCATCTGATGTTTTATGGCGAGCACAAGTATCTTTCGTGTTTTATTCTGAGGAAAAGAGTATGCCTGACTCATCTTCTTCATAAGGGACGAATCCGGGTTGCTCGATTCCCGATCGCGTGGCTTCTTAGTTCCGCTTTGTTGCTAACGAACGCCTTTTCCGCTCTTTGACTTGTTTCTGCCTCTGCGTCGGGCCTTTTGCACAACAGGTTGACAGGGACGAGCATTTTCATCCTTTGCAGCCTGTTGAAGAAGGCGTTGCGTACTGGCTTCCTCATAGATGGCCATTTCGCGATTATGGTCGTCTCGAGCCTTTTGACCCACTTCCCTGATAAGCTTGTTCATTCGTTCTTCAAATGACGGGCTTGGCATTTTGATTGCAGTATCTTGTTTTGGTTCGGAGTCAGCGTTTTCTGACGAGGCGTCCTCTTCTTCATCGAAGTTATATATGACGTAGCTACCATGGACTCGTTCCCGTTTCCCGGATTTCACATATCCAAGCCCGAGCGTTTCCATTCTCCCGTTGGGCAGCTTGCGCTAAGTTCCAAGGATATCCCAAATCCTGTTGTAGAACCGAGCTTGTCGAATGGTCTGTTTGAAAGGTACCCCTTGGCGTTTCAAGAGCCTTTTTAAGCCTTCCGAGTAATATCTGGGCAAGTGAATGGGCTGGAGCCTGTCGAGTGTAGAATCCGCGCCGTGCCAGATTTTTTTCTCCGTTCTGGTTTTCCCGGAGCGGTAGAATAGGATCGCCTTTTTGCCTTCTCGCCTGGGAGGGACGTAGAATGTCTGCAGTTCTTGCACACTATAAGCTTTGAATGCATCGAGATCTTTGTAATGCTCCCGCGGAACCAGGATAATTTGCAGACCCTGATTATTGCCGGCGAAAGCTTGTATTGACGGCCGAGCGGAGAATACAGCATTAACCTCGTCCTCCGAGTCACTGCCGAAGATCAACATATGGGTGGACGGTCCCGGGTTGTTGCGTCGAGGTGGCCCTGAATAAACTTTCTCTTCTTCCTCCTCGGTATCACTCCCGAAAACTGGAATAGTGGTGATAGTTTTGTTTTTCGGTTGGTGACATTTTTCCGTATCCTCGAAGTCTGGTAAGAAGTATTTTGCATCTTCATACTTACGGACTTCGTTCACGGAGAATGGGTTCAACTCTCCTGTCACAGTGTACTCGAGGCCATCTTTAAAATACTTCATACATTGGTGCTGTGTAAAAGGAATAATGTTGTACTCATGCAACCAAGGCCTACCGAGCAAAGCATTGTAGCATGTCTTAGCGTCAATGACGTGAAATTTAATGTCCGTGACAAGCAGCCCGAAGCGCAGCGTCAGTATTACAGACCCGAGGGTCCGTGATGATTGGGGGTCAAACCTGGATATGGTGATCTTATCACGAGCGAGGTGTTGAACGCTTATGCAGATTTCCTTCAACACTCGCACGTTGAGGAGATTGACGGAAGACCCATTGTCGACCAGAATTTTTCCTATCTTTATATCGTGGCAGTATCCTGAGACATAGAGGGGACGGTTGTGCTCACATGTCCCAAGTAGGAGATCTTCGTCGCCGAAGGAGACATCGGCTGTGTGCACTTCCTCCAGCTCGTCCTTCATCTTTTCTTCGGCGAGAAAAGCTTGGAATTGCTCTGGCTCTTGTAGCGCATTGATCAATGAATCTCTTGCTCCTTTTGATAGTAAAAGGGCGTCGAGAATGCTGAGCTGTGAGGGTAGCTTCCTCAAGTGCGCCAGAACGTTGTAGTCCACCTTACTTTTCTTGGACGGGTTCTCAGCTGTCAGCTCTTTCATGACTTGGTCATCTAGGGCGATATCCTCAGAGACCTTCTCTTTTCCCTTATCTTTTTTATTTGTGGGTTTGAGATTCCTTTCGGGCAGTGTACGATTGCGCAGCTGAATATTCTCGCAGTTCTTCGGTTCTTCCTCTTTTCTCGACGTGGATTCTTTGAAGAGAGGGCCAAGAGTCATTTCTTCTTCAGAGTCGCTCCCGAAGGTGAGAACTTGCGACTCCCCAGCGTTGACCATGCGACAGTTGCTGTAATTTCTCTTATACTCCATGGTTGTACTTCCTTGCTCCCGACGAGTTTCGCGTTTTAACCGCTTAAAATGTTGCCGGTGAGCAACATACCCCTGCCACCATCTTTTAAAAGCGTTGCACTCTTCGGTGGGGTGCGAAATCTTTCGATGATATGAGCAGTAACTAGGATGTGTTTCTGTTTCACCGAGAGTGTTTCTTTTGGAGGTGTCACGACCCGAAATTCGGCCCGTAACCGGCACTTAAACTACGTAACGTCTACAGGCGTACGTAACTTAAGTAAGCCGAAAACCCAGAAATCTAAACCACCCAAAACTGGATCAACGGAGAAAACATAATTTAAAAGTATTAGGAGTCGCCATTTAAAATCTCTAACTCTAGTTTTCTTTCATAAAAATTCCGGCAGCACCTCCTTTGTAAAACTAGCCCCGTAAACGGATACAACACAGATAAAATATATAAATCATCCCAAGTGGGAGAAAAATCACGCCCACCGGCGGAGACAATCACCACAACAAGTATACGACGCCAAAGCGAAGAAATATCAAGAGAACGACTATATAAAGAAGTAAACATTTCCAAAATAACCTGCTTCTACGAGCACGGTTCCCAAAACCAATATACAACACTGATATCTCACAAGTCGTCTCTAAGTCATATACAACAAGGTAGATGGAGAATACTAGATCCAACCCAAAAATATACAATGTACAACGGATAACCGCAAACCCACCTATAAAGCAACGGCCTCACTGCCAAAGGTAGCGGTATCCCCAAAAGTAGTGATGATAAGCTGCCCCGCCGCGACTACTCAGAGGGAAAGTCCTGCAAAAACTGTGGCACAACGGGGGTGAGTTGCCAACTCGTGAATAGTAATTAACATCATACAGTAATCGCAAGTATGCACTAACAGCAATGATCAATAACAAGTGAACTGATAGCATGAGTATGACAATATGAATATGCAACTATCATGATATCCATATCAATTGAATACTGAGTGCGGAATAGTAAATAATCTCATGCGCATATCATAAGCATGAAAAACACGGTGTATCTCAACAACACCCAAATCCCAAAATACTCAGATCGGCCCTCAGATCGGCCCTCAAATCCTGTGCGTCTCATGAAAACTGAGTGTCAAACATCGACACTCAAAAACATCATGAAAACCGGTGCCTATCATCGACACCTAAATACTGATATCCATACGTTCCTCGAAAACCAAGTATCCTACCTCGATACTTGCGTTTTCACGTATCGGTCTTTCTGATATCCATACGTTCCTCGAAACCAAGTATCCCACCTCGATACTTGCGTTTCCACGTATCGGTCTGTCAAACCCCATATATCTCTCGGAAAGTAAGTGCCCAACATCGACACCTTAATTTCCCATATCGCATCTCAAATGCATAAGTCCATATAATGTATCTCGCGGATCCCAAGAATCCAAATCCAGAATACATATATATACAGCGTCCCATACCACTGATATATATGCAATACAAATCGTATAAATCCAAATCCAAAATACATATATATACGGCGTCCCATACCACCGATATATATGCTATAAAAACTGTATTATCCAAATCCAGAATACATATATACACAGCGTCCCATACCACTGATATATATGCAATAAAAACTGATCATATAAAAATAGCAAGGTATATGTGCGAACGAGTAATATAGCATGGTATATGTGCGAACGAGTAATATAGCATGGTATATATATGAGCATGTAGGTATACAGGTATGTTCTATGTAACATGCACTATCGCACAAGTATAACTGTTTAATATCGCTAACCGATAGCAAGGTATATAAATGAGCAATTGTGTTGTGCCTATCATGTCAATTATCAACAGGGTGTGTGTAGCATATCATTGGTGCTCGTGCAACATGGACTGTCGATAATAGTGCAGTGTACATCAGATATAATATCATGCACTACAAGTAACTATATGCAATGTGAATCATGCAATATCTCTATATAAGCAAATAAGCATACGGCTAATATTATATCATATCTAGCCCCGACGCGTAGCGCCATACGGGCGATTCCCCGTAGATGTTAAATCTACTCACTCTGGGGTCTCCAGCTATGAAGATCCGACCACCTGCTTCCCTTTGTTCGCAGCGTCTGAAGTCCCCGCTTGCGACGCTATAATATCACAAACACAAGAAATAAAGCGAACATCTCAGAAGCAATCACAATAACGTAAAACTACATATTATAAAACGCATCAACGCACTAAACCAACTCACGAATACACGTCTAGCGCAAACACACGAAACGATACCTAAACCCAAACTGAGTACATCGCAGCACGACACACGACTCGTGTCGCAACACGTAACACGCGAACACAAAACACACGATTATAGGTAATCGATCCCAGATTTTGCATACTGCATTTACTAACAAATTCAACAGTACCAAAAGACCCAAAACAACAGGAGACAACACCCACAGAAACCCCACCCCAAACCCTAACTATTCGGCCGGCGTCGCCGGCCCCCTCTTCAAGTCTCGCCGGCCCCGGCCGGTGGGTTGGGCTCCGTCTCTCAGGTGGTGTCTCAGGACAACCTGCACATCTCTCTGAAGTTGTTTCCTCAATCACTAAAATTCCCAGGTCACAACAGATACTCATATCTCTAAAAAGTCACTAAAAACCCGATATCGCCTCAAACGATATAAACTACGTTCTACGCAGAATTTAAAGATCAAAACCACACAAAAACTACAAATTAACAGAATAGGGGATATACCTAACCACCTTGCTCTCAAGTTCCAAGCTTTCCCCTCTCCAAGTGATCAAGATCAAGAAATTCCAAAGTTTTAGGTATTTTTGTGATAGGTTTTGAGATATTTGAGGATTTTTGAGTTTAGATTGATAAATTGTGATGAATAATTGAGCAAGGGCAGTAGAGGGAGGAGGATATTCGGCCAAGGGTGGTGAGGTGGAGGATTGAGAGGGTTTCCTAGCAATTACCTACACTTATTGCCCATTAATGCACTTGCACACATACACACACATGCATGCATCTATTTCCTTCTCTTTTCTTTTCTTTTTCATTTAAATCCTAACTTAAATCCTAGGCCACACATAAAACCCTAGGGTGAAGTGAGAAGGATTTCCTAACTCAAGGATTTTAAAGAAAAGATTGCTAACGGAAATTTTCCCAAAATTTAAATACCGCATTAAAATAATATTAAAAATTGGGAAAAACCAAAATGAACCAAAACGTCCCATATACTCCCAAAGCTCGCGCACTAGCTTTATTTTAGCTAATCTAGGTGCTGGCAAGTCTATATGGGCGTTTGTTCACAGTCGGGTAAAACGGAAAATACCGACAAACTTACCCTAAAACGGACGAAATCGCATAACGATTTCCAAAACGTTACAATCTCCCCCCCTTATAGAAATTCGGTCCCCGAATTACAATTTCATACAAGACGTACCTTCAAAAAGATAAGGGAATTTCTTCCGCATCTCGCTCTCGATCTCCCAAGTGATCTCCTCACCAGTCGGACTACGCCACAGAACCTTTACAGAAGGCAAGTCCCTAGACCGAAGTTTCTTCACCTGCCGATCCAAAATAACTATCGGCTGCTCGGTGAACGAAAGATCACGCTCAAGCTGAACGGTCTCGTGCTGAATCATATGAGAAGGATCATGAAGGTATCTACGAAGCATCGACACATGAAAAACGGGGTGAACATCTGGAAAACTAGGCGGGAGCGCTAAACGATAAGCAACCGAACCCACTCACTCGAGGATCTCGAAAGGACCTACAAATCTGGGACTGAGCTTCCCTCTCTTCCCAAATCTCATAACGCCCTTCATCGGAGAAATCTTCAGGAATACATGATCTCCCACTGCGAACTCAAGTCTGCGACGACGACGGTCGGCATAAGACTTCTGCCTGCACTGGGCTGCTCTCATCCTGTCCTGAATCAGCTGGATCTTCTCCGTAGTCTCCTGAACAAGCTGGGGTCCCAACACCAAACTCTCACTAAGCTCGGTCCAACAGACTGGCGATCGACACTTCCTACCATATAAAGCCTCAAAAGGTGCCATCTGAATAGTCTCCTGAAAGCTGTTATTATAGGAGAACTCAATCAACGGCAAGTGACGATCCCAACTGCCCCCAAAATCAAGCACACATGCACGGAGCATATCCTCCAGAGTCTGAATAGTCCGCTCCGTCTGACCATCTGTCTGCGGATGAAAAGCGGTGCTAAAACTCAATCTGGTACCCAAAGCTTCCTGAAGCTTCTGCCATAGACGGCTAGTAAACTGGGTACCTCTGTCGGATACTATGCATGTGGGAACACCGTGCAAACGCACAATCTCATTAATATAAAGCTGAGCGTACTGAGCATAGCCGAAAGTGGTCTTCACTGGAAGGAAGTGAGCCGCTTTCGTCAACCGGTCTACAACAACCCAAATGGAGTCATACCCTCTACTGGTCCTGGGTAGACCCACAATAAAGTCCATGGAAATCTGCTCCCATTTCCACTCCGGAATGGGTAAAGGCTGCAACTCTCCAGCCGGGCTCTGATGCTCAGCCTTGACTTGCTGACAAGTCAGGCACCTCGAAACGAAGTCCGAAATATCGCACTTCATCCCTTCCCACCAGTAGTAGTCTCTCAAGTCTCGGTACATCTTGGTGGAACCTGGATGAACGCTAAAAGCCGACTGATGTGCCTGCTCTAGGATCTCGCGTCTCAACCCATCAACATCCGGTACACACAAGCGAGTCCCGCATCGTAGCACACCCTGGTCATCAATCGTGAACTCCGAAACTGTACCTCGTCGAACAAGCTCAAGAATCTCAGACAAACGAGCATCACTGGGTTGCGCCTCACGAATACGATCAACAAGTAGAGGACGGGCGCGGACATGAGCAAACTGTCCCCCAGTGGAGGTGAACTCGAACTGCACTCTACTATCACACAAGAGCTGCCAATCTGCAGACGACTGACACCGAACGGCGCTCAGCTGGGACAAGCTACCCACGGGCCTACGACTCAAAGCATCGGCTACCACATTCGCCCTGCCCGGGTGATAAAGGATCTCACAATCATAATCCTTTACTAGCTCCATCCATCGGCGCTGTCTCAGGTTCAGATCTCTCTGCTGGAAGATGTACTTCAGACTCTTGTGATCCGTGAAGATCTGACACGACTCTCCATACAAGTAGTGCCTCCAGATCTTCAACGCAAAAACTACCGCTGCCATCTCAAGATCGTGAGTGGGGTAATTCTGCTCGTGCTTCTTCAACTGCCTGGAAGCATATGCAATCACCTTATCATGCTGCATCAAAACACAGCCGAGCCCCACTCGAGAAGCATCACAATACACAACGTAGCCCCCCAATCCAGAAGGTAAAGAAAGAACTGGTGTTGTCGTCAACCGAGTCTTCAACTGCTGAAAACTCTGCTCGCACGCATCAGTCCAGAGAAAAGGAACCCCCTTCCGGGTCAGTCCAGTCAGCGGTGCAGCGATACTCGAAAAATCCTGCACAAAACGGCGATAATAACCAGCTAAGCCCAAAAAGCTGCGGACCTCAGTCACCGATACAGGTCTGGGCCAAAGCTGTACAGCCTCGATCTTCCTCGGGTCCACAAGAATCCCATCACTAGTCACCACATGACCCAGGAAGTCCACTCGATCAAGCCAAAACGCGCACTTTGAGAATTTAGCATACAGCTGGTGCTCTCTCAAAATCTGCAAAGTAATCCCCAAGTGCTGCTCATGTTCCTCTCGACTCCTAGAGTAAACCAGTATGTCATCAATAAACACGATAATGAACTGGTCGAGGAACGGCCTGAAAATCCGGTTCATCAGATCCATGAACGCTGCTGGCGCATTGGTGAGTCCGAACGACATCACCAAAAACTCATAATGCCCATAGCGCGTACGAAAAGCAGTCTTCGGAATGTCATCATCCCGAACCCGCAACTGATGATAACCCGAACGCAAATCAATCTTCGAAAAATGTTTCGCACCCTGGAGCTGATCGAATAAATCGTCAATGCGGGGCAAAGGATACCTGTTCCGCACCGTAACACGGTTCAACTGACGATAATCCACACATAACCTCAAACTGCCGTCCTTCTTCTTGACGAACAGAACAGGAGCTCCCCACGGCGAAACACTCGGACGCACAAGTCCCAAATCAAGCAACTCTTGCAAATGATCTTTAAGCTCTCTAAGCTCTGCCGGAGCCATCCGATAAGGCGGTATAGAAATAGGCTCCGTGCCCGGAATCAGATCAATGCAAAACTCAATATCGCGCTCTGGCGGCATCCCAGGTAACTCATCGGGAAAAACATCGGGAAACTCTCTCACGGTAGAAACCTGGTCCAACAACTCCACTGTGGCTCCAGTATCATGAATGAACGCTAAGAATCCCCGACATCCCCTCCTCAAAAGCCGACTAGCGCACAAAACAGAAATCAAGCTGTGAGGGGCGGCACTACGGTCCCCCTGCACAACGAACACTGACTCGCCGGGAAAACAAAATCTAACTGTCTTCTCGCGGCAGTCCACGGACGCATAGCAAGTAGCTAGCCAATCCATGCCCAACAACACGTCGAAGTCCAACATCTCGAGAAGGATCAAGTCGACGGGCAGATCTCTGTCACCAATATGGACGACACAAGATCGAAACACATAACGCGCAACAAACGACTCTCCCACAGGAGTAGTCACGATCAGCGGCTGATCCAGCAAACATGACTCTCGGCCTAACCTCGGCACGAAGTGCGTAGAAACATACGAATGCGTGGATCCCGGATCAAAAAGAACATGCGCATCATAAGAACATACAGAAAGAGTACCTGAAACCACGGCATTGGACGCCTGAGCGTCTTGGTGAGTCAAGGCAAAAACCCTAGCCTGACCTCTACCGGCTACTGGCTGTCCTCTGCCTCTGCCACCTCGACCTCTCGGTACAAAACCTCCGCGACCACGACCTCGCTGAACAGGAGTCTGACGTGGCGCAACTACTGGAACAAGAGGCAACGCTCTCTGAGGTGGAGAAGGTGGTAAGGTAATCTGCGGTACAGCTGGCTCGTTCACACGCGGCTCTATACAATCTCGAACCCGATGACCCAAACTCCCGCACCGGTAACATCCAGAAACAAACTGCCGATCATCCTGAGGGTAAGAACCATAAAGCCTACCTCGTCCCGAACCGCCACTATCAGAACGAAAACTGTCTCGACGTCTAAACGTCTGCCTCGCTGCCGAATCACCTATACGAACTCTCTTCGGTCCCGGAACAACTGATAACTCAGCTAGACGCTCCTCTACCGAAAGAGCTGCATCCACCGCTGCCGCATACGTGTCACAATGCTGAACACTGATGGCTAAGAATATCTGGGTAAGTAGGCCTCGAACAAACCTCTTCACCCTCATCTCCTCAGTCGCCACCAGGTATGGAGCATATATCGACAGCTCAGTAAACAATACATCATAATCCGACACCGTCATCCCCGGCGTCTGACGTAAAGACTCAAATCTGCGCGCTCGCGCATCCCTGACGCTCGGTGGAAGAAAACGAACGAGAAAAGACGTCACAAACTCAGCCCAGGTCATAGGAGCAAGACCAGCGGCTCTGCCTCTCTCCAACGACTCACACCACTTCTGGGCCATACCCTCCAGACGAAAACTGGCAAACTCTACCCATCTCTCGTCGGAACATCGGAGTGAGCGACAAATCCTGGCCATCCGGTCGATAAACGACTACGGATCCTCGGTAACATCTGTACCCGTAAACACCGGAGGTCTCAGCCTCATGAAATCCGTCAACGACACAGCAATAACCCCCGGAGCTGCAACTGCGACTATCGGAACCGTAGGTACCATCGTAGCCTCCGCAGCGGGTGGAACAACTGCCTGCCCCTGCGCTCGGATGGTCTCTACCAAAGTCCCCACAATCTGGCGCAGATCCTGCATACCAGCTCCAATCATGGCAATATACTCCGGTACAACAGGCGTACCACCCTGGTCAGTCCTCGCCTCAGGCGAGTCAACTCTGACCTCGGCCCTCGCGGCCGCTCTCTGAGCCCTCGTAGTCTTCGGCGGCATATGGGCTATAAATTGAAACAAGATTCGATAAGGAAACGGAAATCGAATCACAAGATGTATATCAATCACGGAAGGAATATCAATCAACAAGTCCTAAGGTCACTTAGGCGGAGTACCGTGTCGTAAGTATGCCGCGGAACATACGCACGCTACGTCACTCTGCTTAAGCTACCTACTCCATCATACCAAGGTCATCCCAGACTCCGAAAGGTAAAACCTAACGCTCTGATACCAACTTTGTCACGACCCGAAATTCGGCCCGTAACCGGCACTTAAACTACGTAACGTCTACAGGCGTACGTAACTTAAGTAAGCCGAAAACCCAGAAATCTAAACCACCCAAAACTGGATCAACGGAGAAAACATAATTTAAAAGTATTAGGAGTCGCCATTTAAAATCTCTAACTCTAGTTTTCTTTCATAAAAATTCCGGCAGCACCTCCTTTGTAAAACTAGCCCCGTAAACGGATACAACACAGATAAAATATATAAATCATCCCAAGTGGGAGAAAAATCACGCCCACCGGCGGAGACAATCACCACAACAAGTATACGACGCCAAAGCGAAGAAATATCAAGAGAACGACTATATAAAGAAGTAAACATTTCCAAAATAACCTGCTTCTACGAGCACGGTTCCCAAAACCAATATACAACACTGATATCTCACAAGTCGTCTCTAAGTCATATACAACAAGGTAGATGGAGAATACTAGATCCAACCCAAAAATATACAATGTACAACGGATAACCGCAAACCCACCTATAAAGCAACGGCCTCACTGCCAAAGGTAGCGGTATCCCCAAAAGTAGTGATGATAAGCTGCCCCGCCGCGACTACTCAGAGGGAAAGTCCTGCAAAAACTGTGGCACAACGGGGGTGAGTTGCCAACTCGTGAATAGTAATTAACATCATACAGTAATCGCAAGTATGCACTAACAGCAATGATCAATAACAAGTGAACTGATAGCATGAGTATGACAATATGAATATGCAACTATCATGATATCCATATCAATTGAATACTGAGTGCGGAATAGTAAATAATCTCATGCTCATATCATAAGCATGAAAAACACGGTGTATCTCAACAACACCCAAATCCCAAAATACTCAGATCGGCCCTCAGATCGGCCCTCAAATCCTGTGCGTCTCATGAAAACTGAGTGTCAAACATCGACACTCAAAAACATCATGAAAACCGGTGCCTATCATCGACACCTAAATACTGATATCCATACGTTCCTCGAAAACCAAGTATCCTACCTCGATACTTGCGTTTTCACGTATCGGTCTTTCTGATATCCATACGTTCCTCGAAACCAAGTATCCCACCTCGATACTTGCGTTTCCACGTATCGGTCTGTCAAACCCCATATATCTCTCGGAAAGTAAGTGCCCAACATCGACACCTTAATTTCCCATATCGCATCTCAAATGCATAAGTCCATATAATGTATCTCGCGGATCCCAAGAATCCAAATCCAGAATACATATATATACAGCGTCCCATACCACTGATATATATGCAATACAAATCGTATAAATCCAAATCCAAAATACATATATATACGGCGTCCCATACCACCGATATATATGCTATAAAAACTGTATTATCCAAATCCAGAATACATATATACACAGCGTCCCATACCACTGATATATATGCAATAAAAACTGATCATATAAAAATAGCAAGGTATATGTGCGAACGAGTAATATAGCATGGTATATGTGCGAACGAGTAATATAGCATGGTATACATATGAGCATGTAGGTATACAGGTATGTTCTATGTAACATGCACTATCGCACAAGTATAACTGTTTAATATCGCTAACCGATAGCAAGGTATATAAATGAGCAATTGTGTTGTGCCTATCATGTCAATTATCAACAGGGTGTGTGTAGCATATCATTGGTGCTCGTGCAACATGGACTGTCGATAATAGTGCAGTGTACATCAGATATAATATCATGCACTACAAGTAACTATATGCAATGTGAATCATGCAATATCTCTATATAAGCAAATAAGCATACGGCTAATATTATATCATATCTAGCCCCGACGCGTAGCGCCATACGGGCGATTCCCCGTAGATGTTAAATCTACTCACTCTGGGGTCTCCAGCTATGAAGATCCGACCACCTGCTTCCCTTTGTTCGCAGCGTCTGAAGTCCCCGCTTGCGACGCTATAATATCACAAACACAAGAAATAAAGCGAACATCTCAGAAGCAATCACAATAACGTAAAACTACGTATTATAAAACGCATCAACGCACTAAACCAACTCACGAATACACGTCTAGCGCAAACACACGAAACGATACCTAAACCCAAACTGAGTACATCGCAGCACGACACACGACTCATGTCGCAACACGTAACACGCGAACACAAAACACACGATTATAGGTAATCGATCCCAGATTTTGCATACTGCATTTACTAACAAATTCAACAGTACCAAAAGACCCAAAACAACAGCAGACAACACCCACAGAAACCCCACCCCAAACCCTAACTATTCGGCCGGCGTCGCCGGCCCCCTCTTCAAGTCTCGCCGGCCCCGGCCGGTGGGTTGGGCTCCGTCTCTCAGGTGGTGTCTCAGGACAACCTGCACATCTCTCTGAAGTTGTTTCCTCAATCACTAAAATTCCCAGGTCACAGCAGATACTCATATCTCTAAAAAGTCACTAAAAACCCGATATCGCCTCAAACGATATAAACTACGTTCTACGCAGAATTTAAAGATCAAAACCACACAAAAACTACAAATTAACAGAATAGGGGATATACCTAACCACCTTGCTCTCAAGTTCCAAGCTTTCCCCTCTCCAAGTGATCAAGATCAAGAAATTCCAAAGTTTTAGGTATTTTTGTGATAGGTTTTGAGATATTTGAGGATTTTTGAGTTTAGATTGATAAATTGTGATGAATAATTGAGCAAGGGCAGTAGAGGGAGGAGGATATTCGGCCAAGGGTGGTGAGGTGGAGGATTGAGAGGGTTTCCTAGCAATTACCTACACTTATTGCCCATTAATGCACTTGCACACATACACACACATGCATGCATCTATTTCCTTCTCTTTTCTTTTCTTTTTCATTTAAATCCTAACTTAAATCCTAGGCCACACATAAAACCCTAGGGTGAAGTGAGAAGGATTTCCTAACTCAAGGATTTTAAAGAAAAGATTGCTAACGGAAATTTTCCCAAAATTTAAATACCGCATTAAAATAATATTAAAAATTGGGAAAAACCAAAATGAACCAAAACGTCCCATATACTCCCAAAGCTCGCGCACTAGCTTTATTTTAGCTAATCTAGGTGCTGGCAAGTCTATATGGGCGTTTGTTCACAGTCGGGTAAAACGGAAAATACCGACAAACTTACCCTAAAACGGACGAAATCGCATAACGATTTCCAAAACGTTACAGGAGGGTGGTAGCTTCATTCCCATTGATATGGCTTTAGCAAACCTTTTCCTCATCTTGAACTTGTTTTTATCTGCGACAGATGTCCTCTGATTCGGCGGGAATGTCTCGACTCTTTCGTCCAGTCGCCGGCGTTTGGCCTTTTCAAGTATAGCCATCTCACGTTCCCGATCAGCTTTACTTTTCAGAAGAGCTTCGTTCAGGAATGCGTCGATCATTTCGTCTGACGGCCATAGCAATTCCGGCTCAGGACCTGCCCCCAGTTTCTCTGTGTAAGGAGTCTCTTCATCATCTATCAATGAGTGAGAGATCACATGACAACTTGCTACATAGTCCTCAGATTCATCTGATGAGTCTTCTCCATCATTTTCGTCCTCAAGGACGTGGCTGAGGAACTCTTGGAGCTGATCGGAGTCCGCACCTTCTGGTTATACTCTTTCAGCGTGTCAATCTGCTTTTGTAGGTCCGTGCGCTTGTCGCCAGGCTTCACGGGCTTCTTGGATTTCTTCTTCTTTTTGGAGGATTTTGGCGGCTGGGTGTGAGCACTTTGGCTATCACCACCAATCTTTGGAGTTGGGCGTGGCTTCAGCATTCCTTCGATGATCTGGGGTTCCAGCGGGCTCTTCCACCTGATCGCTGGGCATGTCTGGAGATTATTCAGCATCCTTTTGGTTTTGGCCGAAAGAACGACCTCCCATGGGGCTTCTTCAACAAAAGAGCACGTTGCCCCCGGTTTGTCCGTCTTCTTCGGTGTGTGCGGTTGTGGTGAGTTTACTTTCCACTTCTCAGACAGCGCAAACTTGCCTTGTAGGTATTGATCTTTGATCCATCCCTTAAAGACGAAGCAATCTTCAATTGGATGGCTTACCGTTTGGTGGTAAGGGCAATAATTGGGATTATTCGCTTCACCGGGCTGCAATGGTCGCTTGGGATTCGGCAAATTGATAAGCCTGTTGCACATCGCCGGCTCGAAGAGTCTCCTCGTTTTGTCTCGTGGGAACGAGTAAGGGCGCTTCATTTTCTCATTATAATAGTGTCGTCTCTCTTCCAGTTGATCCGTTAACTTTGGAGCACTGGGCTGCTGTTGGGTGTTCTCAACGAAGGTCGCCTTCCCTTTACCTTTGTCGTTCCGAGGTTCTGGCTTCGGGGGAGACGGTCTGTGACCCATTTGATCCATCTAGGCCAACTTATCGATTAAAGCCTGGAACGTGGTCGGTTTGAAGAACATCATGAACTGTGAAATAGTTGCATGACGGTCTAGGGTGCCTACGAACATGCCCACCGCTGGTGCTTCTTCGATGCGCTGTTCGCACTTTGACCACAGTTCCGCCATCGGATTGCATATTGAACCCAAGTTTCGTCCGTCTTCACCCTTGCATTAATCAACGCCATTATTGGGGTGCGTTCGCTGGCGCTCGCGAATCGCTGGGTGAACAATAACTCCATTTCTGCGAAAGTTTTGACGGAGTTGTTTGGAAGTTCGGAGTACCACTCAAACGCCGTCTCCGATAAGCTGCCGACGAATTGGCAGAGCAAAAGCTTATCATCGCCCCCGGTGTTGCCACAAAGAGCCCTGAATTGGGCGACATGTTGATGGGGATTGCCTGTCCCCTTATAGACGTGGAACGTCGGGATTGTGTAGCCCGGCGGGTACTTTATCTGATCATACCAGCCTGGATATGGTCGCCCCGTTTTGACAACTTGGCCGGCCGCTTCGTTCACCTGCTGAACTCGTATTTGCTGAGCAATATAATCATCCAGGGAAGCTTTAGAGATTGTTTCTTCCTTGGCTGTTGAAAGAGCCGGGGGTGGATTTGACGTTTCTCCTCTGTCGTCTTCGAGGATAATCGGAAGCTCTTCGGCTGGAGGATCCAGCTGTATCATCATCCCGACCATGTCTTGGAACAGACAAACCATTTGCTTTATATTGGCCGCTTGTTCCGCAGCCTCCTTGTCTTTCTTTTCGAGCATTCTGCGAAGGAATTCAGCATCAGTCTCGTGTTCGTGACGCTGTTCCGATGACGCCTCCGGGCTTTCTTTTGGCCCGGTGAGTGCGGCCATCGCAGTCAGCATCTCCTGAAGCTTCTTCTGCTGCTGTTCCTGAGCTCTTATGATGGATCGGGTGAGTGGTCGGTGGCCCGTCGAAGCGCGGCTATCCTCCTTTCCGGATGCCATGTAAACAGTATGTACCACCATGCCCCAGACTTAGGGTGTTTGGGTTCAGTGCCTTTGACATTTGTCGCAGGCGTGGGGATTTTCTCCGGCCTTCTCTTTTCATGAGCGGTCGAAGTTGAGGGGATCGTCGCGGTGGGCACCCAAATAGCTTTCCGTGGCTTGGGAAGATGGCTTTCTTCTTATTCAACCTTAGCCCTTTTCTGTCGGCGAGGGTAGTCTTGATCAACCACTGAGTTCCGGACCTGCCGCCAGACTTTGTAGATCTTGGAGGACAGCCGCTGAGGGGACTGTTCTGGCTTTGTTTCCGCGACATTCTCCACCGGAGGAGGAGATATTTTCAGTACGGCGGTAGGAGAATTCCTACGCACCTTATTTAGCAGCTCAAACATGTTCCCGGTTGGAACAGCAGCATTAATTTCCGCTGTCGGGGCTGGTAGAGTTAGCCCAGAGGGGGAGTTGCCCCCGGCCTTCCTTACCCGGCGCCAGTGGCGACGTCGAGCCGATGGAGTTGGCTCGGTGACGGGAATGGCCTTTTCTTGCCCCCTGTTCAGGTGAGGGGCCGTTGCTGGTGTCAGCCTGTTAAAGACTGATGTCCTTTCAGTAGAAGGAGCGGGAGCTGGGATGGTCAGTCTTATAAAGACCGACCCCTTGGCAGGAGAAATCGCCTTGACGACTTCAGGAGTAGGGCTGGTTACTTTCTTCGGAATAACCTTCTCTGGAGGTGCAGGCTTCATCATGGACCCACTTGAACTCTGCCCCAATCTGGAGAAGACCGAGGCGCCGGTGTGGGACGACCCGTTGAGAGGGGCCGCAGTAGGTGCAAGCCGATCAAAGAACGGCTTCTTGGGAGCACAGGAGCGCTGAAGCTCGTTGGCGGGAGCATGGTCCCGAAGAACAACCCTGTGGTGGCTTGATCAACCTGTTCCATGGACATCGTGAACAGGGAAGCAGCTTGGGGCCCGTAGGCTATGCCCCCAGTTGAGGCAGGACGCGAGTTACAGTTGCATGTGGAACATTTTGAACAGGTGAAACCCATTGATCCTTTGCTCTCTGCACCAAGCAAAACGCCAAATCTTAGTACCTCGAAACCCAAGGGCAACCATTAGCGAACCGCGATTGGTTCGCGAACACGAAACAGGAAGTATGGAGTGGAAAGAGGAAAATGTCCCACCGGGCGTACCAGAATCTGTTCCCCTCCGAAATACGGCGCAAGACAGACGTCTTGCCTGAAATTCGGGGCAGATGCTAATTGGTGCTATCCGTCCACCTCTCCGAAGATGCCAAGTTGATTTATGGCACCATGTATCGAAGGTTTAAACGGATGCGGCCGATGTAGCAGACTTCGTCAGATTCCCCCTCATTTGAGGGGTTTTTGATTGTGGGGATGCTCTTCCCTGCAGGCGCAAGCCCCTGCAGTTAATTATGCTACCGCGTCGCGGTAACAACTTTTTCCTTCTCCAGATGGTCACTTCGTGTCGTGGGTGTTTATTTTGTGTTTGGTTGCCTGTGCATTGTATACGGAGACTAAGTTAAGTTGTCGCCCGTAGGGCGTGGATTAGTCCAAATCCGTATTTTCTTAGATTTGGGTTTGGGTTTAAGGATACGTTAGTCTCATTTGAGACTAAGATCAACTTAAATGTTTGTTAAGGATACGTTAGTCTTATTTTAGACTAAGATCAACTTAACGGGATCGTTTAGATCCGACAAAAGAGCAATTGGGCTCTATTGTTTAGTTTAATGACATTGCGGTCGATTACCAATTTAAGGACATGGTGGTCCAATGTTAGTTTTAATACATCGCGGTCGAGGTTAAGGACATCATAGTCCATGGATTTAAGGACTCCACGGTCCATTATTAGTTTTAAGACATCACGGTCAAGGTTAAGTACATCATAGTCCTTAAGTTTAAGGACCCCACAGTCCATTGTTAGTTTTAAGACATCGCGGTCGAGGTTAAGGACATCATAGTCCGTGGAATTAAGGACTCCACAGTCCATTGTTAGTTTTAAGACATCGCGGTCGAGGTTAAGGACATCATAGTCCATGGATTTAAGGACTCCACAGTCCATTATTAGTTTTAAGACATCACGGTCAAGGTTAAGAACATCATAGTCCATGAGTTTAATGACCCCACAGTCCGTGGAATGTATGGTTGTTGGGACCCGTCACCTCTTTGAAGACGTTGAGGGATTACAACGACAAATATCAAAGGGATGAAGAGATGTACCCTTGAACTAAGGTGGATTAAATGATCTGTAGCCCAGTTTGGAACAAAGACCAATTAATTATATTATGAGCACATTGGCTCAGTTAAGTCTGGATTGAGGACTTATGGCCAATTTGGGCTAAGTCCAATTAGGTTTGACATATTGGCCCTTTGTTAGACCGGTAGTCTATTTGTCTGGTTTCAGGCCCACATTATTTAGCAATGCTAAACAAAAGTTTGAGGGCTCTGATAACATTTTTATATATGATTGAGCAGTAGACATTAGAGCTTTGATTTTTACTCAATTTTGAATGGGAGGCTTTGCCTCTGGAAGATTAACCAATTTGGTTAAAACTAGTGTTAAACACTAGATAGCAACAGTGTTAAAGCTCTCAAGTTAGTGTTAAACACTAAAAGGTAACAGTGTTAAACACAGGGAATATAGTCCCCAAATTAATGTTACACACTAGAAAACACCAGTGTCGAACACTGGGTATAAGTTCTCGAATTAGTGTTAAACGCTAAAGGAACATGGGTCACGTGTGGACATGTGAGGGCGCCCAAAGGTGGGACCATATTCATTTTCTTTGTTCTGCAATTAAATGTTAAACACTTTTATTTTTATTTTAAGCATCACGTGTTGACACGTGATGGAGATTTATGCACTGATTATTAAAGCACTTGCTAAGGGGTCACATGTGAGCACATGAGAGTGCCCAAAGCTTCTATTTCCTTTGCTTTTTCTTTCTGTGTTTCGGGGGTCACGTGGAGCACGTGAGGCGTTGCCTCTGAGCTCTTTCCTTCTCATTTCTGGGGATCTTTTCAGGGGTCACGTGGGGACACGTGACCTGAGTCTTTTTCATGCACAGAGATCTCTTTAGTCTCTTCATTTTATTCTGAGAATTAAATTCTACGTAGGGTTAAACCATAATTATAACTTTGGAGGAATTAAATTCCTATTGTGAAAGAATTAAATTCTTATGTAGGGTTAGACCTTAATTTCATATCTTGGAGGAATTAAATTCCTGTGATTTTGGGAGAATTAAATTCTCAATTAGGGTTAAACCCTAGTTCTGTCCATCTTGAAGGAATTAAATTCCTGTAACTTTGGGAGAATTAAATTCTCATATAAGGTTAAACCCTAACTTCATATCTTGGAGGAATTAAATTCCTGTGATTTTGGGAGAATTAAATTCTCTAAACTCAATTCTCCCTTTAAATTTAAGATCTGCATGGCAGGATCTCGACCCGATGAGAATTAAATTCTCAACTTATGGGGAGATGTGCTCTGTGCAGATCTTCAACCAGAAGAAGAACTAAGTTCTTTTTTGTAGAAGAGTTAAACTCTTAGATTGAGAATTAAATTCTCTTTTTTGAAGTTTTGATCCCCTTTCTTTTCTTACCTAGGGTTTTTCTTTGTAGAGAATTAAATTCTCCTATCTTTTTTCTCTCAAATTTCAAGATTCCAAAAACTCTCCCTTCCAAAACTCTCCTCTGGTTCCTATTTATAGGAGAATGAAAAGAATCAATTTGTTTAGTAAATCTTTCATTGAAAGATTTGATTGTTTTTCATAATTAATATGAGCCTTTAGATTATACAGTGAATTTTATTCACCGTTGGATTTTAAATCCAAAGATATTCTGTTTGTTATTTCTGGTGAGATTTAGGGAAATCTTTCTTTGTCTAGGATTTTTCCATATTGGTGATTTTTAATCACCCTTGGATCTTTAATCCAACGGTCCCCATAATCCTTTTCGATTTGGAAAGATTTAGAAGCTTTTAGAATTTAATTCTATTAACTGTAAGGCTTTCGAAGCCAGTCACGTGTGAGCACATGACCCCCAATTGAGTCTTTTAACAGCCGCTTGTTTATGTTGTTGTTTTAACCATTACGTGTCAACACGTGACCATTGGTCATGTGTGAGCACGTGATACCATTGGTCACGTGCTGGCACGTGTGAGCACGTGACCCTTGGTCACGTGTGAGCACGTGACCCTCAATTGAGTTATTTTTCAGCAGTATGTTTTCGCTTCTGTTTGATGAAGTTTTAACCATCACGTGTCATCACGTGACCATTGGTCACGTGTGAATACGTGATACCTCATTGAGGTAATTCCTGATTTTTTAATCAGGAAACATATATATATATATATATATATATGAAGCATTGCATGGATTTTCTATTTTTTAGAAAATAGAAAATGAAAAGAAAAATGGGAATACTTTTTTGTGGAATGGGCAAGCATGGCCATTTTCATATATTTTATTCATTTGCCATCACTATTGAAGCATGGTTGGATTTTTTAATCCATGCTTCAATAAGTGAGCAAGTGTGAGTCATTTTCAAGACTTGAGTTATTTTTTTGCGCTCATTTTTGCCTTAGCCATTCTAGCTCTCTCCATCTTCCATCTTCTTCTTTCTCTTCATGCTTAAGCCCTAATCCTCACATATGATGTGAACCATAGGGCTTAGAATAAATCCTATTGAGCTTAGAAACCCTACTTCATCTTCCAAGTTTAGATTAGCACTCTAAACTAGCGTGTTTTCTTCACTAATGAGATTTTAGTGAAGAGGTGGCTTGATTAGAGAAGCTTCGGGTGGATCGTCTTGTAAGTGCACGGCGGCGTCCCGGCCGTCAATCCGACGCCGGAATGCGGAAGCGGTGATAAACTTTAATTTTTGCGGACTTAGCAAACCGGCACCACCGCGCACTAAACACCCGGATCGAACCATTAACAAGTCTAAGCTAACTACAAGAAGGGGAAGAGATATACCGAATGATCCAAGTCCTCCGGTCTTCTTTTCGTCGTCCCGATCTCCTGCGGAAACTTCGGTTGTCGCCTCCTCGCCAGAAGGGCACCACATCGCCTGCATCTTTTACGGGCTCCCATCTCAATACCGAGGCAACTCGGGCGCGAAGTTGGCTGGCCGACGCATCCAAGATTTGCTGTAGAATGTGTAGTGTAGAGCCTATATCTCATTTGGGGTTTGTTGCCATTTGAAGATGATGGAGGAAACAAGATAAGAAAAATGGTGCTTGCATTTTTCTAGCATAAAAATGAGATCAAGAATGCCACACTCTCAAGAATGAAAACTCTCATCTTTTTCTTTCTCTCAACCATGGCCAACCTCTTTCATCAAAGAATGGTGGAGGAAAGAATACATATCATGAAGGGAGGTGATGGTAGGAGAAAGCAAGAGGTGACCATAACCTAAACATCATGATAACAATCTCACATCAAAACACAAATCAATCCTAATCCTTTCTCATCTCATAAATGCAAAGGAAAAGACTAAGAAAGAATCAAATGATGGTTAAAAAGAAAAGATGCCATCATAATCAAAACATTTGCAAGAAACCCCTCCACAATGTGTTATTTGCAAACTTGCAAATAACCCCCTCCATCGGAAAAGTCCGGCCGGGAAAGAACAAAGGAAAACCGGCCGGAACGGAATCCAAACTGGCAACTCCAGAAAACTGGTCCCGTAATAAATTACAGGAAAACCCCGACACTGTGCATACACACCCGCATCTGTATTCCGTCCGGATACAAATGCAATGAGACAAAACTACACTATCAAATACTAGGATCCGGCTTAAGCCAAAGCCGGCTAGTAAAAACCATCCGATCACGATCCGTGCAATACCGCACGTATCTGATCGAACCCTGCCATATCTCCATACGGCCTCTACAGCGTTTCGCCCGAAAGCTTGAGTAACTGAAAGTGTGGTGGACTCTAAAGACTCGTCAATACTATGGCTGTGGATTTAACCACTAGCACGTCAGAGGTATAAGCCAATACGTGACGGGCCACCAGCTATTGACTAAAAGGGACGTCGATGAGCGAACTCATCCTGACACCCTACTGAGCCTGTCAGTGACAATATCCGTACAGTCCGGTCCTTTCGTCTATGAGCATCGCATGGCGGGCCTAGGGGGTTGGTAAAAGCCAGACCCCCAAAAGCGGTACAAGTCGTGTCGGAGTGTAGCCCAGAACACCCTGAGATACTACTGGAATACCTACCAGTAAATCTCCTGCCTTGGCCAAGGTCTTCGTGTAATGGCTCTCCTAGACACAGTGCGACCTCACCCCCAATACCGGGAGAGACGAACCCCTGAAGATCCGCTCACTGCCTCCATGTGGCTCGGGACTGTACCCAACTAAAACCTGTTTGCACGACTCCTTTGAGCCGTGGTAGGGTAATAATCAAAGCACAGTGGAAACTCACACGAGACAAATGACGATCCTCAGGTCGATGAACTAACCTGTACACATGTCACCTGGGAACTGCTATCTGACGTCAGGTATTAGACCAACTAGCATGTTCCCGGCGAGTCCTGTCCAGTGTACTCATAACCCAATGAGCACCTGTATACATCTTAGGTGATCCAACTGACACCAATGGCTTATGAGACCGGCCACCGCCCCTCGTCGGGGTCTCGACTGTATACACTAGTCTACTCTGGAGTATCGATGCCCTATCTCGAAACTCCTACGACTAGGGACCTTTTAAGGATGTGCTTATAGACTACCAGCTCCCACGTATATGATCGCCCTCATACTGCCGGTAGTCAAGCAAGAATCCTAGGGGCTCTATCAACGTGCAATAGTGACATGTCATGTCACCTAAAGCAGTACACGATGATAAAGGTAAACCAGATAGCATACTATCATCTCGAGTAAGACTGTCCTACCGGGATAGGTCCTCCCTCAATCATTGCAATCACGTGCCTGTGATCCAATAATTGACTCTGAGGGCACTATCTCCAACAATCTCCCACTTGCACTCAAGGCTATTTATTGCGATGTCGCATACTCACAGCCCGTGTGATAACGAACACCTAACTCCTCTACTTGTCAGTCTCACAAAACTCGTTCGCGAAACTATTGCGTTCGAGGAATAGCCTCAGTGAGTGGATCCGCCTGTGGTGTTTCTTTCTATGTCTCTCTATATCTCATGTTCGCGGAGAAAGACATCTCCCGAAATGAGCAATACCTGTCTTAGAATGTCTGGATGTCTGATGGGACATAGCTCATAAATGAACTCCAAATCCAAACTTCTTAGACTGTATCGTCAACTGAACTTAATCAGTATCCTGCGCCATGCCTTCCCTCAGTATCCACCTAGACCACCTGTCCAAAATACTGCCCCTCGTCAGAGGGAAAACTATAACTCTGACAACCTCCTTGTCGTCCAGGTCACCTTGGAAGCCTGGAATGATAACTGTCTCTCGAATGAGGTTGTCGTTATCATATCCCTAGAATATCCACTTATGTTCTAAAACTGCTTCCGACTGTTTCTCCAGGATTGGATCAATATCAACTTATTGCATGTAATGCAAGAACAACATCTGGTGTGGTACTTGACATCTCATGATTGACTCAATTGCCTAAGCAAGTGATCTGCCAATCATGAACATCCCTCTCCCCTTTAGTCTGTAAGACACCTTTAGAGAGGGTGACTCCATCACCTGCAGATATACTACCATGCCAGGAGTCGTCCATTCTAAATACTCTTAGAATGCTGTCTAAGTACCCTGATTGGGAAACCACCCAAATCTAGATCTAAAACCATAGATCTAGTAACCAGAATGTCTGATATAATGTCCAAGTCCCATGTGGAGAAACCACTGTGTGACGACCAAAGTATAACCGATCGTAGTATAGGAATATCACTTTCTACTCTGTGTATGTCATCCAAATACCATGACATCACACCCTACTACCTTCTCAATAGATCCATCCCCTATTCTGATGAAGTCAAACCTATGACTGTCACATCAGAAATAGATGATCTATCTCCGCTATATCTGCTTTAGTCTATAAATAGACATAAGCCTGATATCCACCAATGCTTCCGCTGCTCCCACTGACTACGACAACCCTCTGGCAGAGTCATATAGGCGTACACTTCTAAAGCTAGTTTAGAACGACGCTATACTCATCCTCCTGCCGGGTCTCATAGTCTGGAACAACAGCAATGGCAAGTCTGGGTAAACAAGAACCTCTCTTCCACCGTCCTTGAGTATACCGAAGTACCTCTCGGGTGCCTGAGGTTACCCACCTTTTCTGCGGAGTGGCCAATGGAATGTCAAACCAGATTGAATCTTTAGGTTCCTATCAAATCATCAGTAATCGTTTGTGGTTTTGGAATCACTTCCAGTTCTACCATACTCCCACTGCTGTTTTCTGAAAAAATCCATTTCTTTTAAAATTGTGGCGAGTGAAGAACAATATCACTATTGATCTTCCTGATGGTAGAAAATCAACCCTCGTCATAGCCTGGGTCAACCCACAAACAGCCATTACAGAAACGTGCCTATGAGTTATCCAGAATCTGGTTTTAAGCATAAGCCGGACAACTCCCCGTACCTTAACATCGTTAAGATATGAACTGTTCTATATCCAATATAGAACCAGAGGCACTGATTTAATTGAACCAGATTCAAATCATGCAGCTGTCTCCAGTGCATGTTAACTAAATGGAAGGAGGCCGATCAGCGTTACTCAACTTAGGAGTACTTCCAATTACGAGTAACCTGAAAGAGAAGCAAGTTCTCTTAACCATTACTATCAACTGAATACCATGTACAAGTATCTACATTTTCGATCACTTTGAAGAATCCCGATACTTGCAATATCTGGTTCTCTACTTTATTCAAATACCCATAACTTCTCAAAACTTGGACCCTGTGTTTCTACGAAACACTTGTCTAAGAACTAAAGAAGTCATAAGTAAGCAGAATATAGTACGAGGACCAACCCCTCTGTCCTAATGGACACTGGACAATATACAATACTCTGTATAAGTCCCCCGAGTCTTGCGACTCAATCACTGTGTGTCGTAGGTTGAAAACTGTACTTATGGTTAAGAAGAATTACACCGTTGTTTAATGCTCCTTACCTAACCATCCACTGATATAGGTAAATGTCATCGACATAATATCAAAAGGTATATCTCACTCTATGAAAATAGACGTACAGATATATCAATTTGAAATTGGTGCATAACAACGGATATTCAAAACCAAATATTTGCCGACCGGCAAACAACCCAGGTGACTTCCTCAAATATCACCAATTACAACGAATCCTGATATAATGAGGATGATCACCCAATTCCCAACAACTTACTCCCACTCATGATCTGTAAAACCATACAGATGTGAGAATCCAACCTGGTAAATACATACCCTGGAGCAAGTGTCTAATTGGGAAATCAGTTTTCTTTTAACAGTACACAGTGAACCTGAAACATTGAAATGTTTCGATGGGGTATCCTGCTATTCCAAGTAATGCCTCTTCCATTATCCAGATTCACAACTATAACCGTATAATTCTTTGCCACCTCTCCAAATCCCTTTATATGTCTTTAGTCATTACCTTCTGTACACCCCTTTAAGCCAAATGGTTTTCTTCCTTCCCTACCGTTCGGCACCAGCCTATGGTTTGGAAGAAGACTATCCAAAAAGCATAAAAGGTGTACTGTCCTAATCTTAGGAGCACTCGCAATGCGAGAGAATGTGAAGATAAAAGACACCTGAATGTACTTTATTCCTATTTCTCCTGAACCAGGATCCATCCCCGAACTGGAACAAGTTCCTTTCGAGTTCGTATATAACCATACGATGGATTATCCAATAAAATGGGATCTTCGTAGTGATACGGAGTGTCCTGGAGAAATACAAAGGTGATTTAGGATTGGCGAAGAAATACTTGGTTTGGTCGTGAATAGCAGTCGCAACTTACTTTGCCCTCTTACTAATCCCTTTCTTTGTCTTAACTTAATACCTTCTGTACACCGTTTAGGCTAATTAGTTTTCTTCATTCCCTACCGGTCGGCACCAGCCTATGGTTTGGAAGAAGACTATCCAATTTGCACAATAGGTGTACTACTCCTAAACCAAGGAGTACTCGCAACCTGAGAGAAGGTGAAAAGAAAAGACAACTGAATAATCCTATCCGTTTTTCTCCAGAACCAGAAACCATCCTCGAAGTCCTTCGAGTTCGTATATAACCATACGATGGTTTTGTCCAATGGAAGTGGACGTTCGTAGTAATACGGGGTGTCCCGGAGAAAAGGGTAAAAGTAGGAGTGGCAATGAGGTCTGCAACTCTGACAATCCAAAAGCCAGTGTTAAGTAGGTTCGGTCAACTTGGTCACTGAGTCATAGTCTAGGGTCGGGTCAATGGTCGCTGCCAGAGAGAGAGAGAAGAAACACTCAGCGTGCACTCTAACCTAGATCAGAATGGTTGCCACTTAATCTAATCAGGAAACCTCCCACTGTACCGCAAATTCTCCTCCAAACCTGAAAGAAGAATTAGTCGGGGTCACCCGAGGAGTAAACCAACTCATCAGTGGGAATCGGGATCCAACTATCATTGCATGATAACGTGACGGAATCCGCTCACGGTGTCACACTCCAGAAGGTATGCGCATATCTGGCAAGTTTCAGTACTTTTGAAACTCCCGATGTGATTTCTACCCCATGCTCTTATGACCTTGACTTTGGCCAACATATCATAAGTCACATGTCAAGTTCTACCCGTCATTTTCCAGGTTAATTTGAACCCACCCGTACATACCCTTGACTTTGGCCAAAATGGCAGTACGACTGTCCCAAACCAACGCATCTATCTATGCTGCATATGAATACCCAACAGCTACCAAACACTGTGCCTTGACTTTGGCCAACATACACAGCTTGAATACTATTGACCATCCATATGAAACGACGGAGGGCTACGAATGGTTTCTGGCGAAAACCTTTAACGTAATGAACTTGATATCGTTGAAGGAACGGATAGCTTTATAAAAATATAGTGACGAAAACCATTGCTAAAGAGGTCACTCCCGGTGAAGGGATCTCGGCTCTTTCCCCGTAGAATGAGGTGCAGGATATTCCAACTGAATACCACGATGGAAAGCAAAAGTAATCGGCTATAGTGAAGTTAATGCCCTGACGCAAACTTCTGTCCAAGGGGTCACTCCCGGTGAAGGGATCTCGGCCCTTGCCTCGTCGACTGAGGAGCAGGATATTCCAAATGAATACCACGATGCAAAACAAAAGTGAACGTCCTTGCAATAACAGCTTTTTTGAAAAAGTGTTCCAACAACATCAGAATAGGTTTGTTTAACTTGCATTGATCCGAATCAACGCAGTCCCATCATATGATCACACCAATAAAGAATGAAAATAATGATGTACGTATATGCCATCCGCATTCGCCACTGGGTCCCGTCATCACCCGTTAGGTTACATAACTAACGACAGAGCGGGGACTGGACTAGCGCGGATGAAAAACATATACAACATCTACTAATATATATACCAATATATTATATTCGCTCAAGGCGTGATAAAAAGCAACATCACAGTAATGTACAGCATCACAGAACAATACAGATATCTGGAAGCCCCGGGTTTCACAGAGCCGCTGCTGAAACCCGACGTTCCCCTGGTCGTGTGGATAGCCTGTGCAATGAAATCCTAGACCCCTACGGGCGCGGCAAGTCACCCGCCAAGACCTGAAGCGAGGCAGCCCCCTTCAGCGACGTGAATGGACCACCCGGCACTCCACGGAATCCGGCAACTTGGGCACCCCTCCTGGGTCAACCTGTACCCCCTACGAGTGCGGCGAATAGCCCGCCAATCCCAGAGTGAAGCCCCCTCCGTCTCAATGCCATGAGATGCGGGCTTGTTGCCTTCTAGAACCCGGCTATCCGTGCACCCCTCCGCGGGGTAATCCTAGTACAGAAAGTAAAATATACATACACCGGGTACATCGACCGCAACCAGGTCGTGCCCTAAAATAATAATACAAACAGGCAGTGACGGCAGTCCACATGTCGGACGCTCGCCCCGCAATATTAAATGTACATAATACAACAGCACTGTACTAGCATTGCATCCAGGCTATCCCCCACGACCAATCCGCAACATCACAGCATAAACACAGAACATCAACGTGAAAATCACGTTCGCAAATCCGTCTAACCGGGCTATAGCAGTTAGACTGGATTTACCGATCAAGTGACAATCACGGTCGTAGATATAATGTAAATACTGTGAAATAATGTGTTTAAATATATATCCGATCGATCAAAAATTAACAAGTGGGCCCCCAAGCAATACTGTAGCACTCACAGAAAATCTGGGCCCAATATTAATATTCCAAAACCCCTAAAATTAGCCCAGAAGCCCACTGGAAAAAATTGATACAGTGACGACACCAATGTGCGGCGGAACCGCGGCCCAAGGGGGGTTTGGCCGCGGTTCCGCGCTTCAGTGGTCGACTGACTGTATCGAAATTTTCCAGTAGTCTTAGAATTTCCAGTACATTAGTTTTTTACAACCTGAAAAAATTTTGGAGCCAGGAAAAAATCGACAGAAAACTGATGTGAGGAAAGACGCGGGTTTTTGGAATTTTGGTCGATCGGAAATGCAAACACATCAAACAAAGCTAGACGAAGTTAATGGCGTGGCTCTGATACCACTGTAAGTGCACGGCGGCGCCCCGGCCGTCAATCCGACGCCGGAATGCGGAAGCGGTGATAAACTTTAATTTTTGCGGACTTAGCAAACCGGCACCACCGCGCACTAAACACCCGGATCGAACCATTAACAAGTCTAAGCTAACTACAAGAAGGGGAAGAGATATACCGAATGATCCGAGTCCTCCGGTCTTCTCTTCGTCGTCCCGATCTCCTGCGGAAACTTCGGTTGTCGCCTCATCGCCGGAAGGGCACCACATCGCCTGCATCTTTTACGGGCTCCCACCTCAATACCGAGGCAACTCGAGCGCGAAGTTGGCTGGCCAACGCGTCCAAGATTTGCTGTAGAATGTGTAGTGTAGAGCCTATGTCTCATTTGGGGTTTGTTGCCATTTGAAGATGATGGAGGAAACAAGATAAGAAAAATGGTGCTTGCATTTTTCTAGCATGAAAATGAGATCAAGAATGCCACACTCTCAAGAATGAAAACTCTCATATTTTTCTTTCTCTCAACCATGGCCAACCTCTTTCATCAAAGAATG
Source organism: Agapanthus africanus (assembly GCA_030015575.1). Classification (NCBI taxonomy): domain Eukaryota; kingdom Viridiplantae; phylum Streptophyta; class Magnoliopsida; order Asparagales; family Amaryllidaceae; genus Agapanthus; species Agapanthus africanus. Next base: position 784,308,507 of record CM057341.1, read on the forward strand.
GTGGAGGAAAGAATACATATCATGAAGGGAGGTGATGGTAGGAGAAAGCAAGAGGTGACCATAACCTAAACATCATGATAACAATCTCACATCAAAACACAAATCAATCCTAATCCTTTCTCATCTCATAAATGCAAAGGAAAAGACTAAGAAAGAATCAAATGATGGTTGAAAAGAAAAGATGCCATCATAATCAAAACATTTGCAAGAAACCCCTCCACAATGTGTTATTTGCAAACTTGCAAATAACCCCCTCCATCGGAAAAGTCCGGCCGGGAAAGAACAAAGGAAAACCGGCCGGAACGGAATCCAAACTGGCAACTCCAGAAAACTGGTCCCGTAATAAATTACAGGAAAACCCCGACACTGTGCATACACACCCGCATCTGTATTCCGTCCGGATACAAATGCAATGAGACAAAACTACACTATCAAATACTAGGATCCGGCTTAAGCCAAAGCCGGCTAGTAAAAACCGTCCGATCACGATCCGTGCAATACCGCACGTATCTGATCGAACCCTGCCATATCTCCATACGGCCTCTACAGCGTTTCGCCCGAAAGCTTGAGTAACTGAAAGTGTGGTGGACTCTAAAGACTCGTCAATACTATGGCTGTGGATTTAACCACTAGCACGTCAGAGGTATAAGCCAATACGTGACGGGCCACCAGCTATTGACTAAAAGGGACGTCGATGAGCGAACTCATCCTGACACCCTACTGAGCCTGTCAGTGACAATATCCGTACAGTCCGGTCCGTTCATCTATGAGCATCGCATGTCGGGCCTAGGGGGTTGGTAAAAGTCAGACCCCCAAAAGCGGTACAAGTCGTGTCGGAGTGTAGCCCAGAACACCCTGAGATACTACTGGAATACCTACCAGTAAATCTCCTGCCTTGTCCAAGGTCTTCGTGTAATGGCTCTCCTAGACACAGCGCGACCTCACCCCCAATACCGGGAGAGACGAACCCCTGAAGATCCGCTCACTGCCTCCATGTGGCTCGGGACTGTACCCAACTAAAACCTGTTTGCACGACTCCTTTGAGCCGTGGTAGGGTAGTAATCAAAGCACAGTGGGAACTCACACGAGACAAATGACGATCCTCAGGTCGATGAACTAACCTGTACACATGTCACCTGGGAACTGCTATCTGACGTCAGGTATTAGACCAACTAGCATGTTCCCGGCGAGTCCTGTCCAGTGTACTCATAACCCAATGAACACCTGTATACATCTTAGGTGATCCAACTGACACCAATGGCTTGTGAGACCGGCCACCGCCCCTCGTCGGGGTCTCGACTGTAAACACTAGTCTACTCTGGAGTATCGATGCCCTATCTCGAAACTCCTACGACTAGGGACCTTTTAAGGATGTGCTTATAGACTACCAGCTCCCACGTATATGATCGCCCTCATACTGCCGGTAGTCAAGCAAGAATCCTAGGGGCTCTATCAACGTGCAATAGTGACATGTCATGTCACCTAAAGCAGTACACGATGATAAAGGTAAACCAGATAGCATACTATCATCTCGAGTAAGACTTTCCTACCGGGATAGGTCCTCCCTTAATCATTGCAATCACGTGCCTGTGATCCAATAATTGACTCTGAGGGCACTATCTCCAACACGTCTTTGGCACGAAGATCACGAAGGGATCTTGTGCCATCTTCAAGTGGAGCAATGAGGAGTCGTAGGGACTACAACCCGGAGCTTGAGAAGAGAAGAACACGATCTACAAAGGTTGTAGTTTTGTTCTCTTAGTTAGTTTTTATGATATCATGCTAAAACCCTAATCATCTAGTTTAAGATCTTGGTTAGTGTAGATTAGCACCCCTAATTTTTAAAAAACGGCATGCTTGATGCTAGTAAAACCCAGTGGTGGTGCTAACATACACTTTCATGGTATCAGAGCCAAAGCTAGAAGATTAGACGATGTTAATAGAAACACGAAACCGAAACAACTCCGAAACCGAAACCCTAATCACCAAGTTTCTGTCGATTTCAAAATAGACTCTATTTTTTTTTAAATAGTTGCAAAATGTTATATATGATATAACTAGAACACTGAACAAAACGAGACCAAAACTCCATTATTCACCCGGCGAGATCGGGCATATTACCGGCGTCGCTGGCCCCCTTGCTCTGTTTGGTCTCATATTTGTTTGATGCTCTGTTGGCTTGGTTTTGGGGTTTCAGGATATGTTTGATTAGCCCAGTTTGCATGTGATGTTAACTTTCATTTTAGGGCTATTCGGAGTGTTTCGTAGTCGTGTTTTAACGTCGTTTTGGGTTTAAGTTTGATGTGTGATACAGTAGTTGGAATCCACATTAAATTAGTTTTGTGAAAACTAGTTTGTTTGTAAATCTAGCATGTTAGTCTCTATTGATCGATTGCCACGAAGTTTCGATTCGGATCGAAACTCCGTCGCAATCGCGTATCGTACGCGAATACTCGCCGGATAACTTTACTAGGTAGCCAACCCCATAGCGCCGACTAAGTGGCTGTAGGAGAACCCCGTTGCTAAAAGCATCCACTCGGGTGCTCGCGGCCACGGTGTTCCGCCTAAGTGCACTTCGTCGACAGCATCGGGGGTGCGGCCATCTACTAATGTTTCCGATGAGCATTCGATCGAGTAGTCGGGAAACTTGTTGAATTGCCCGACTAAGTTATTGAAAAGTGTTTTCGATTTGAAACTAAAATGCAAGGTTTATAGGTTAGGCATGAAATTCGAAATATGAGATGTTCCGAATTTATGATGTCTGAGAAAATACGGATTCTAATCATTGTAGTTTTCATTTCTTTTATGCGACCGTAAGTGTAATATGTGGGGTATCCCAAATCTCGTTGCTATATGTCAACGGAATTTGGGATACGCGTATTTACTTACGTTGATGACATGTGATGTTATGTGTTGCTGTTTTATATTATATTGGATCGTCGTGATTGAATAGTCGGGGGTTTTATATGAGCTGAGAGTTTTTCAATTTTCATTCATGTAAAATTTGTATGTAATATTCTTTTATTATGACTCTTCCGGGTTGAGGATAATGTCACCATTGATGTATATTATTTACTTTTCCGAATTAGGATAGACCCAAGGCAGGGAGCATAAGTAACCGGGTTCTGGAGTCCGGTGGGAGACCATATCGAGGAGTCGAGACCGGATCTCCTAACTCTAGAACTAGTAGGGTTGCTTGCCGCTCTCGTAAGGGTCTAGGGATGTGGGTTTGGCTATTCATCACGACCGTGGAATCCGTGTTTTTCATTACTGGTTGAATTTAAAACACGGATCTCCTAGTATATCCAATATTTCATATGATGACTTCTGCTGCTTGGTTTTGTGATGTGATCATATAACTACGTGAGACGAATGCTATATATGATATATATCATAAACGTTGCTTATGTTTTGCACCCGCGCTAGTCCAGCCCCCGCTCTGCCATTAGTTAAGTAACCTAACAGTGCATAACGGGGCTCCGTGGCGAATGTGGATGGCATAAGCGTACGTTCTATTTTCGTTTCTTTTTCTGTGATGTTTAGGAAACATTAAATGATAGGACTTCATTAATGAGATTAATGAAAAGAAAAGAAATCTAAAAATGTTGTAGAATCAAAATTTTAAAAAGGATAGCTTTAGTTCTTGCTTTGCATAGTTGTATTATGTTCCCCTCCGAAAGACGCGGAGACGGGACCGCGCAGGTCTGTCTTGCCTGAATTTCGGGGCAGATGCTATTTGGTGCTATCCGTCCACCTCTCCGAAGATCCCAAGTTGATTTATGGCACCGTATATCGGAGGTTTAGACGGATGCGGCCGTTGTAGCAAACTTCGTCAGATTCCCCCTCATTTGAGGGGGTTTTTGATTGTGGGGACTCTCTTCCCTGCAGGCGCAAGCCCCTGCAGTTAATTACGCTACCGCATCGCGGTAACCACTTTCTCCTTCTCCAGATGGTCACTTCGTGTCGTGTGTGTTTGTTTTATTTTTGGTTGCCCGTTGATTGTATACGGAGACTAATTTATGTTGTCGCCCGTAGGGCGTGGATTAGTCCAAATCCGTATCTTCTTAGATTTGGATTTGGGGGTTGGTTTTAAGGATACGTTAGTCTCATTTGAGACTAAGATCAACTTAAACGTTTGTTAAAGATACGTTAGTCTAATTTTAGACTAAGATCAACTTAACGGGATCGTTTAGATCCAACAAGAGAGCATTTGGACTCTATTGTTTTGTTTAGGGACATTGCGGTCGATTACTAGTTTAAGGACATGGTGGTCCAATACCAGTTTAAGGACATGGTGGTCCCTGAGTTTAAAGACCTCACAGTCAAGGTTAAGGACATCATAGTCTGTGAGTTTAAAGACCTTACAGTCAAGGTTAAGAACATCATAGTCCGTGAGTTCAAAGACCTCACAGTCAAGGTTAAGGACATCATAGTCCGTGGGTTTAAAGGGACCCCACAGTCCAGTTTAAAGACGTCGTAGTCTATAAAGTTTAAGGAAATCATAGTCCATGAGTTTAAGGACCCCACAGTCCATGGAATGTTTGGTTATCGGGACCCGTCACCTCTTTGAAGACGTTGAAGGATTACAACGACAAATATCAAAGGAGTAAAGAGATGTACCCTTAAACCAATTTGGGTTGAGAGACCTATAGTCCAATTGGGGCTAAGATCTGTGATTTATGAGCATTTGAACTCAATTAATCTGAATTGAGGACTTATGGCCAATTTGGGCTAAGTCCATTCAATTACAATGTTCAACATTTGTTTTTGAGTTGTTAGATGTTTGTTTGAGCCCAATCCCTTAAAAATGCTAAGCATTGGTTTGGTCTCTGACAATGTTTTGTCTTTAGTTGAATGTTGTGCATTTGTCATAGCTCCAGGCTTATTCAAAGAACAGTTTATGTTCTGTCCAAGCGCACATAAAAGTAAATGGCACACTTGGCACTAGCGCCAGTCGATGAGCGCAGTGCGCTATGGTTAAAGTGCTAATGCGCTTAGCGCTTTGTGCCAGATGTGAAGCGCTAATGCGCTTAGCGCTAAATGAAGAGCGCTGATGCGCTTAGCGCTAGATGTAGAGCCCTGATACGCAATAATTGAAGCGTTGAGGCGCTTGGCGCTGGTGCCATATAATTAGCGCAAAGCGCTTCTAGTAATGTAGCGCACACGTGAGGAACACGTGGCGCGCTTAGCGCTGAGCGCTAGCCAATGAACGCAGTGCGCTGTGTTTGAAGTGCTATGGCACTGCAGCGCTTTGCGCTAGATGAAGGGCACTAAGACACTTTTAAATTAGGAGCGCTAAGGTTCTCCTTAGGTTAACTTTGCACTCTGAAGATTATCTTTTCTTTGATAAGAGACTTTGTCTCAAGATTCTAAGAACAAAGTTCTTAGTTTATAGAAGATATTACAATCTCTTTTTGATGATAGGCTTTGCCTTTATGGATCTGTGATCCTAAGAGAATTGAATAATTCTCCCCCCTTTATAATGAGATGTTCATAATCTCTTTTGTGAAAGACAATTTGTCTTATAGATTTATGATCTGTGAAAGAAGTAAATACTTCTTTTTATATTGAGACGATTTCGTCTTTCTATTCTTTTTTTTTACCTTGAAAAGAATTGTCTTCTTTTGCCGAGAGTTTTTTCTTCTTCTTGAGATTTTCTCAAAGTTTATGGGGGGTTCCTCTGTACAAGACTTGAAGTCTTGGGTCTTTTATATAGGGGAGGCTGATTTGTTCAATCGGTTAAAGAGATTTATTCTCTAATTGATTTGGGAATTTCCCCACCGTCGGATCTTTGATCCAAGGGCTTCTGGTTTATAGAAGATAATCTTCTTGTTATTAATAAGATTGGGAAATCTTTCCAAATAGAATTTATTTTGTATTTTGATGATTTTTTTAATCACCATTGGATCTGATCCAACGGTGTCACAAATTCAGGGCACAATCTTTTCTGTTTGGAAAGATTCAACAGAATTTGTTAATTGATGATTTAATCATATCCGTTGGATATTTGATCCAACGGTGAGGAACATTTAGTTCCAGCGCTAGCGCTTATGCGCTTTGCCCATGGTGCGCTACATGGAGCGCAGCGCTCTTAGCGCTAGCGCACACGTGCTTTGCACGTGGTGCGCTACTTGGAGCGCAGCGCATCTAGCGCTAGCGCCTATGCGCTTTGCACGGGGTGCGCTAGTTGTAGAGCAGCGCTTTTATAAAAGCGCGGTTTTAATTCAAATTTTGAATTCTAAACAGAGCTTTGCTCTAATTGGGGAAACATATTCCTTGATGAATATCCAACACCTCATTCGATGAGGAAAGAGCCAAGATCCCTTCACCGGGAGTGATCTCTTTAGCAAAACCAGCAAATGCTACAACCCACTCGGTTTTGTTTTTATAGCTTCTCTAGTTCTTTTTTTGCATAGTGGTATTCCTTGATGAATATCCATTACCTCATTCGATGAGGAAAGAGCCGAGATCCCTTCACCGGGAGTGACCTCTTTAGCGAAACTAGCAAAAGCTACAAAAAACACTCCTTTTTAAATCACTAGATTCTACGACGATATCAAGTTCATTACATTAAAGGTTTTCTTAAAAACCGGCCGTAACCCTCCGTCATTTCAGATAAGTATTATTTAGTATTCGTGTCGCATTTGTTGACCCCCGTCAAGATATAGTGTGCGGTAGCTGATTAGTGCTTATTTGCCGCATGTGATGCGATTGGATTAGGGTAGTCGTACGGTCTTGTTGACCTCCGTCAAGGGTCGTGCGGGTGGGTTTAATTCAATCACAAAATGAACGGGTTGAACTTTGACTAGCGTCCTATGGTTTGTTGACCTCCGTTAAGGTCATAGGATGCTAGGGGTAAAAACACTTATCGGGAATTTCAATTGTTGAAATTTGCAATGAGATTGCATACCTTCCATATGATAGTTGGATCTCTATACCCACTGCGAGTAAGAGTTACTCCTAGGAGAGTTTTGCACTTTACAATTAGCCGATCAAGTAAATGTCTAAGAAAGGTGTTAACGGGGTTATGCTCCTGCGGAAACGAGGTTATTTAATTAGTTCCATACGAAAGTATGCGGACTCCCTCAGAGTACTAATACCTTCCTAGCCGAACGATTGGTGAATTTGTAGCGTGTAATTAATCCCGGCTAATCTTACCATTTATGGTTTGAAGGAAGATTTGATAAAAACAGTGGGAGCCATCCTGATTAGATAAGATAATAACCAATCTAATCTTGCAAAGAGCGCACGCTAATGCGTTTCCTTCTCTCTCTCTCTCCACATAGCGACCAATGACACGCCTTAACTAAGATAATAATATGGATGTATTGACCGAACCTGCTTATTATACTAGGCTAGGTTCTGCTCTATCTTATGGCTGTCATAAGTCTGAGCAAGGAATAGGGGAATACCCGGATTCCCACGCCACCCGAACGAAGAATAAGCATGTTGATACACCGTCTTCGGGTGTGTTCGTAACCGAGAACTGTTTCTCAATTTGCTCTACGTCCTGGGTATTTGATACCGGATCAGGATCCCACGTATGTAATTTGTTACATGGGCTGAAGAGAGGTAGAGAACTGGAAAAGGGTGATAAGTCTCTAACAGTAAGGAATAGAGTAATTGTTGCAGCCAAAATAGTTGGCGAATATTACCTAGTGTTACCAACTGGTAATACATTGATTCTGAACGACTGTTACTACGTACCAAAAATGATGTGCAATATTATATCGGTTTCTTTGCTAACTAAAGAAGGATATAATTTCACATTAGAGGATAATGTTATGAACATTTTTCTAAATCAAGTGTTGATTGGATTTGGTACGTTATGTAATGGTATATATATTCTAAATCAAACGACAGTTCTAAACGTACAGAACACACACAAGAGGAAGAGTTCAGAAAATGAACGAAGCCTTCTTATGGGATTGTAGACTAGGTCATATCAATGCGACAAGGCTAGCTAAGTTGCATAAAGATGGATATTTGAATCCGTTCGAATTTACATCTTATGAAACTTGCGAGTCATGTCTCAAAGGTAAGATGACCAAAACTCCGTTTACTGGACACGGAGAAAGAGCTACCGAACCCTTGAGACTGATACATAGTGATGTATGCGGTCCTATGTCTACACATGCCAGGAATGGTTTCTCGTACTGTATTACATTCGCTGATGATCTCTTAAGATACGGACATGTGTTCCTGTTGAAATATAAATCTGAAGCTTTTGAGAAATTCAAGGAATATATGTACGAAGTAGAGAACCAAACGGGTACAAGTATTAAAATCTTTCGATCTGATCGAAGAGGAGAATACTTAAGCACAGAGTTCCTGGATTATTTAAAAGAGAATGGGATTCTCTCTCAGCTTACTCCTCCGTATACACCACAGCATAATGGTGTATCGGAGCGGAGGAATCACACCCTATTAGATATGGTGCTCTCTATGATGAGTACTGCTGAGTTACCTATTTCTTTTTGGGGTTATGCACTTGAGACAACTGCATACCTATTGAATAAGGTTCCAACCAAATCAGTACCTACCATTCCATATGAGATATGGGAGGGGAAGAGACCATGTCTTAATTACATTAAGATATGGGGTTGTCCGGCTTATGTCAAAAAGCAAAATCCGGACAATCTCGAGGCAAGGTCAGTTCTGTGCAAGTTTGTAGGATATCCCAAACATTCGCGAGCTCATATCTTCTACCACACTGAGGAACACAAAGTGTTTATTGCTCAACATGCCACCTTTTTAGCAAAGGAATTTCTTGTGAAAAAATTTAGTGGCAATGAGGTAGAATTGGAAGAAGTTCCAACTACACAAACTATAACTGAAAATTTGGTAGAACCGGAGAATTCAATGGTCCCCGACGAACCCCAGCCACTCCGTAGACCTAGTAGGGTTCCTTATCAACCTAAGAGATACTATGGTTTTCCCATAGACGGTGGGAGTGAGGATTGCACCATGGAAGAATATGACCCAACTAGTTTCGAGCAGGCCATCACAAGTGGAGACTCTGTGAAATGGCTGGATGCTATGCGATCTGAGATGGAATCCATGTACACCAACAAAGTATGGACTTTGGAAGTTGCTCCTGAAGGGGTAAAACCCATCGGGAGCAAGTGGATCTTTAAGAAGAAACTTGGTTTAGATGGAAAAGTTGAGACTTTCAAAGATAGACTTGGAGCAAAAGGATTTCGTCAACGACCAGGTGTCGGCTATGATGAAACCTTTTTCTCCAGTGGCTATGCTTAAGTCCATCAGGATCCTACTTACCATTGCTGCATACCATGACTACGAAATCTGGCAGATGGACGTCAAGACCGCTTTTCTAAATGGTGATTTAGAAGAGAGCGTGTACATAACACAGCCAGAGAGCTTCGTAGATAGTGGGAGAAGCGGAAGCGTGTGCAAGCTGCTTAAAGCAATCTACGGATTAAAGCAGGCATCGCGGAGCTGGAACATCTGTTTCGATGAATCTATCTAAGAGTTTGACTTCATCAAAAACGTAGATGAACCTTGTATATACAAGAAGGTTGTAAAGATTAAGGATGTCTTCCTCGTATTGTACGTGGATGACATACTCTTGATAGGAAACGATGTTCCTATGCTACACTCGGTGAGGCTCTTCTTATCACACAAGTTTTTCATGAAAGATATAGGTGATGCCTCCTACATCCTTGGGATTAAGATCTATAGAGATAGATCTAAACGGATGTCGGGATTGTCCCAATCCAAATACATAAGCACCATACTAAAGAGGTTTAGTATGGAAGATTCTAGGCGTGGTAATTTACCCGCTTGCTCAGGAATCACTCTCTCCAAAGAGATATCTCCCAAGACTGATTTGGAGAGGGCTCGCATGCAAGGGATACCCTATTCTTCGGCAGTCGGGTCAATCATGTATGCGATGTTATGTACCAGACCAGATGTAGCTTACTTACTGGGTGTAGTGAGTAGGTATCAATCAGATCCTGGGGAAAAACACTGGACAGCTGTGAAGAACATTCTTAAGTACTTGAGAAGGACTAAAGAAATGTTCTTGGTGTATGGTAATGGTGAACTTCAGGTGGAGTCCTTTACCGATTCGAGCTTCCAGAGTGATAAGGACGACAGTAAGTCGGTTTCGGGTTTTGTCTCCACCCTTAATGGAGGGGCGGTATGTTGGAAGAGTTCCAAGAAAGATACCGTAGCAGACTCGACGATGGATGCTGAATACATCGCTGCCAACAATACTGCCAAAGAGGCTGTCTGGATGAAGAAGTTCATTGTTGAACTTAGTGTGGTTCCATCCATTGAGCATCCAATACCTGTGTATTGTGATAACAATGGAGCTGTGGCTTTAGCTAAGGAACCCCGGTCCCATCAGAGATCCAGACATATTCTTAGGTGGTATCACCTGATCCGGGAGATAGTTGATCGCCGAGAGATCGAGATCAGGAAAGTTGACACGAAGGACAACGTAGCGGATCCATTCACGAAGGCCCTTCCCCAGACGCAATTCGAGAGACTATTTAGGATGTTGGGTATGAGATACTACAACAACTGGACTTAGTGCAAGTGGGAGATTGTTAGGAATATGTATGCCCTAGAGGCCATTATTTTACATTGATGTATATTATAGTGGATACTTGGAAATATAAAGAGAGGACTTTCTTGCTCGACATGATAGTATGTTATCTGGTTGCCTTTATTTTAACATGTTCACTAGTATTATTATACTGTCTCTCATATACATGTTGATAAATCCCTTAGGATGTTGGCTTGACTACCAGGACTATGATGTGGATCATACTACTGGGACCTGGGTAGTCCACAAGCACATCCTTCAATTGTTTCTAGTCGAAAGAATATCGAGATAGGGTATCGATATTCCAGAGTAGACTAGTGTGTACGTTTCTTGACCCTGTATGGGGCGATGGTTGATCCCATAACCATTGGTGTTTGACATCAAAAATTGTACACAGGTGCTCATTAGAGAATGGGTACACCGAACATGACTCGCCGAGAACTCCTAGATGGTACTATACCTATCGTCAGATAGCAGTTCTCTGGTGACATTGGTACATGTTAGTGTGTAAACCCAAGATCGTCATAGAGTCTTGTGTGGTTCCCACTGTGCTTTGATTTTCTCCCTACCACGGCTCAAAGGAGTCGTGCAAACAGGTGGATTTGGGGTACAGTCCCGAGTCACATGGAGGTAATGAGCAATAGGAGGGGTTTCGTCTCTCCCGGTATAGGGAGTTGATATTGCGCTATGCTTGATTGGGTATAATAGGAAGTCCCTGGCCAGGGTTGTTGATGAGATTTACTTGTAAGTGTTATCAGTAGTTTCTCGTACCGTTATAGGCCATACATTAGCATGACTTATCAAGTTATTGGGGTCTGACGATTCCACCCCCAGACTCGATATGCGACATATTAGACGAAGAGACCGGACTGTTCAGTAAGTGTTACATATAGGCTTCATGAGATTTTGGACAAACTTGCTTGTTGATCTTCTAATCACTCAATACCTGGGTAGCCGTTACGTTCAGCTAGTACCGCTGACGGCTTATGAGTGATTGATGTGATCATCACCTACTGCTGGTGTATTGACGCGTGTTTAGGGTCCCACACAGAAGTTTCCTGGTTCAAGCGAAACGAAATAGGCCACATATGCTGATATGTGCGGGGGCCAGATTAAATACGAGTATGTGATACCGTATTCTAATCTGGCGGTTATTTGTTATCGGCTAGGTTATATGTGATATAACCGGATTATTCAATCAAGTGTTGATTTGATAATGTGATATACAGATAAATGATATTAGTCAGTTATATGTGATATAACCGGATTATTAAATCAAGTGTTGATTTAATAATTTGATATATATTATATTTGATATAATTATATATTAACTAATGTTATTAGCTCACTAATTATTCATCATAATATATATATATATATATATATATATATATATATATATATATATATATTAAAATTAAGCATGGCATTGATTTTCTATTTTTTAGAAAATAGAAAATGAAAAGAAAAATGGGGAGACTTTTTTGTGGAACGGGCAAGCATGGCTATTTTAATATATTTTATTTATTTGCCATCACTATTGAAGCATGGTTGCATTTTTTAATCAATGCTTCAATAAGTGAGCAAGTGTGAGCCATTTTCAAGACTTGAGTTATTTTTTTGAGCTCATTTTTGTCTTAGCCATTCTAGCTCTCTCCATCTTCCATCTTCTTCTTCCTCTTCGTGCTAAGCCCTAACCCTCACATGTGATGTGAACCATAAAGCTTCGAATAAATCTTAGTGAGCTTAGAAACCCCACTCATCATCCTAGTTTAGATTAGCACTCTAAACTAGTGTGTTTCCTTCACTAATGAGATTTTAGTGAAGAGATAGCTTGATTAGAGAAGTTTTGGATGGATCGTCTTTGGCACGAAGATCATGAAGGGAGCTTGTACCATTTTCAAGTGGAGCTACGAAGAATCGTAGGAACTACAACCCGGAGCTTGAGAAGAGAAGGACACGATCTACAAAAGTTGTAGTTTCGTTCTCTCAGTTAGTTTTTATGATATCATGCTAAAACCCTAATCATCTAGTTTAAGATCTTGGTTAGTGTAGATTAGTACCCCTAATTTTTAAAAATGGGTATGTTTGATGCTAGTAAAATCCAGTGGTGCTAACATACACTTTCACTTTGTTGTATCAATATTTTGCCTATAGCTCACAAAATTCGCAATATTCTAAAAAATTTAGTTTTCGAAATCGCGAGATTTTGAAAAATCTTAAACTTTTAGGTTTCTTCGCTTTATTAAATATTTTTCTTTGTTATAGCTCATGAATGCAGCGAAATTTCAGAAATCTTAAAATTTTCAACTGTGTTATGTTTTTCAATATTTTGCTTTTATAGCACACGAAAATCAATAATTTTTCAATTTTCTTCGTGCTTTCAATATTTTGTTTGCTACACATGAAATTCATGAATTTTTTTTGAAAATTATAAATTTTCTGTTTTTTTCGGTAATCAATGTTTTGCTTGTTATAGGACATGAAAATCGCGAAATTTTAAAAACTACCGATTTATATTTTGTTTTTCAATATTTTTCTTGCTATATTACATGAAAATTGTGAAATTTCTCAAAATCCTAAATTTTTATTTTCTTTGATGTATCAATTCTTTGGCTATAGCTCACAAAAATCACAATATTCTAAAAAATTTAGATTTTTTCTTTGATTTATCAATATTTGGTTTGTTATATACTTACACGAAAAATTGTGAAATTTTCATAAATCCTGAAATTATTAGTTTTCTTCGATTTATAAATATATTGATTGTTATAGCAGACGAGTATCTAGAATATTTTTAAAAATTCATAAATTTTAATTTTGTTCGGTTTATCAATATTTTGCTTACTTTTGCACACGGATATAGCAAAATTTTCAGTTTTATTCATCTTTTCGATGGTTTGGTTGCTATATCACACAAATACCGTGAAATTTAAGAAAACCTATTATTTTCAGTTTTGTTTGATTTATAAATATTTTGTTGGCAATTATTAGTTTTCGAAAATAGCACAAAAAAACCACGGAATCTCAACTCTTTTTGCAGTTTTCTAATATTTTGCTTCCCAAGGTAATTGCAAAATTTTGTAAATTCTCAAAACTCTAAAATATTTTTTTGCAGTTTTCCAATATTTTGCTTGCTTGTTGTTAAGGCCTGGACCTGAACGGCCTTTGCTCAGGTGAATAATTCATACGCAGCTAGAGCATAGACTGCAAACTATCTTGTAGGGATTTGATTGATCTATATTTCCAATTATGTTAGCATGAGAATATTATGAATCCTATGCGGCCTCCTCTGTAATGGGTGGGAAAAAAAATTAAAAAAATTCCCTTTTCCTTGATTCTCTTCCTTTTTTCCTATTCTCTCTGACTAACTCTTGCAGCCATGGCACAACGTGGCCGTGGCAGAGGGCAAGGAGCAAATCCAGGCCATGACAATTTGGTATCAGAGACACAGAAGACGACCACACATTGTTCAATCTTCACTCTGACGGAGGAGAACAATTGAGATCGGCGATAGAGTAAAATGCTGCCGGTGTGAAGGCAGTGGAACAACGGGTTGAGGGGTTAGCTGTGGATCTCAGAGGGGTCGCTTCTCAATTGTCTTTGGTGTTAAGATCAATTGAGTAAGCTTTGTGGGGGTGCAAGCGAAAGAGGTAAGGCCCCGATACACAATGAGAATGCTCAAGAATCGGTTTTGCGTAGCCCCCCTCAAGAATCGGTTTTGCGTAGCCCGCCTGTTTACTTCGGCCAAATTCCTATCCCCATGTAATCTCAAAATTTTGAAAATTCTTAAAACTCTTAGTTTTCATCGCTTTATCAATATTTTCTTTTGTTATAGCACACGAATGTAGCAAAATTTCAGAAATCTTAAAATTTGCAGTCTTGAGTTTTTCAATATTTTGCTTGTAATATAAAAATAATGAAATTTTCAATTTTTATTTGCTTTAACATGGAACTCATGAAATTTTTCTAAAATTTCGAAATTTTCTGTTTTGTTTGGTTTATCAATGTTTTCTTTGCTATAGGATACGAAAATCATGAACTTTCTCGAAATCCTAAATTTTATGTTTTCTTTGCTTTATGAATATTTAGCTTTGCTATTAGCACAAAAAAATCGCAATATTCTCGAGATTGCAAAATTTTTAGTTTTCTTCCATTTATCAATATTTGGTTTGTTATATAATACATGAAAATTATGAATTTTCAATAATCTTAAAATTATTAATTTTCTTTGGGTTTATCAATATTTTTCTATAGCATACGAATATGAAGAAATTTTTTTAAATTCGATTTTTTTTAATTTTCTTCGGTTCATCAATATTTTACTTGCTATTGCATACGGATATAGCAAAGTTTTTAAAAAGTTTAAAATTTTCAGTTTTCTTTAATTTTTCGATAGTTTGGTTGCTATAGCACAAAAAACCACAAAATTTTAAGAAAACCTAAAATTTTCAGTTTGCTTTGGTTTATCGATATTTTGTTTGCAATAGCACACAAAAACCACGAATCTTTCGATCAATTTTTTTTTACAATTTTCCAATATTTTGGTCTCCAATATTTTGGTTGCTGGCACATGTAATCACAAAATTTTAAAAATTCTTAAACTTTCAGTTTTCTTCAGTTCTTTTGAACCCCACATTATACATCAATATTTTTAGCAATGTGGTAAATTAAAAACACCAAATATTTTTGGGCAACAAATAGAAATTTTTTCTGTATACTCCCTCCGTTCCCTTTTGTAGGTGTTATTACATTTATGTATAATGTTGTGTGTTTCTTTTTTATTTGCCCGTTTTTTTGATTTATTATAAACTTGAAATTTTGATTATCCTCAAGGATTCATGTTACAACTAGGATGACACCCCAAGCACCACACTTGAGTTAATTGTGATTTTGTGTCATTTGGTATCTTATTATCCCAGAAACAACAAGCTTAATTAATTTAGGTAATTAGTATCTGATAAATATTACATCACATAGTTGACATCACATTTGATATCGAAGAATCATTATGCTCAAAACACACACACACAAGCACACACATCACATAATGAATATGATATCACCCGTTCATCAAGATAGCCTATGTGCCGATGATCGATCGAATATATAATGAGCACTGGAAAAACAACAAAAGCAAGCTAGCTCAAATCCTCAGCAGAAAGATACTAAGTTCAGGGCCTCCATTATTAAACTTAGCAGCTGCACAATCTGGATTAATCATATAAAAGGCTTCAGAATCTCTGCTCCCGATCACCCTATCATATTTTGCTCTCATGTACATAATCTGATCAGCGGCGGCGGCGGCGGCAGCGGAGGCGCAGTAATCATCACCGTTTAAATTAGAAGCAGATGATATTGTCTCCTTATTTGGTGGCGGAAGCATTGGAGCGGCGGGGGGCATAACCCCAGCCCCTACGGAGACGCTCTGGACCGTGCTCAACACATGAATGTCGGATGCCGTGCAGTCGCGTGAAATTGCGTAACCAAGCTTGTGTCCGTTGCAGTACATGGTCCAAACTGGCTCGTCCCATAAAGCCAATCTCTTCTTTGTCTTCTTCGTTGGCGTGGTGGTATCCTGATTGTCATCGTTGTTGTTACTCCTCTCGCACTCCAGTAGAATCCTCACCACTCCTGAAGCCATCTCTTTAGCAAGATGGCTAGTAGATGTTGCGAGTTCTAATACTAGGACCGGCTCTGATCCTGGGGTCTCTTGTACTGCAAAGCTCACCTTGCCCTTCTTCTGACCAAAGAAGGTCCCTGTCACTCTTTTTCTGCTGCTGCTGCCACCGTTGCGAGAGTTGCTGCTATTACTTCTCATTATAGAGGATGGATTTGATGGTGCTGCGGCAGCGGCAGCCGCTTGCCACTGGCAACTAGTAGGATACTTGATTAAAGACCGGAGGGCGGAGGAAGGGAAGAGAGAACGGAACACTGAGGCAAAAGCCGACGATAGGGGATTGAAGAATTTGAAGGGAGACGAGGATGCGGCAGCATGAGATGATGATCGCTGGTTCCGAGCTACAAGGGGGAGAGATTTATGTCCATCATCATTGACAACAGCAACAACAGAGGACGGGGTGATCATTGACGAGGAGGAAGATGAGTCAATGGAGGGTTGCGCATGCACCTGCATCTGATGTGCAGCAGGGTTTTTCATAGAGAGACTCCTGCTCAGGTCGCGCCGCAGAATGCCGCTGTGGTGCGATGGTGGGGGTGAAGGAGGAGACATGTCGATTGTTGATCAAAGGTATAAATGCCTGTTGTTCGGGAAAAAAAATAACGGAAAGAAAATTATGGCAGATTAATTAAGAGGCCACTAGCTAGGGAAATGATTGTGTATGGATGATTACAAGCACAATCTCAAAGGCAGAGGTAATGGACCTGTTATGATCATGGTTGATGATTACCTTGAATGTTATAAGACGTCGTGTCTGTCTCGGGCCACGCTACTTTTATTTATACTTTTCCAAAGTGAGGAAGAGAGCAGAGAAGAAGGGAAAATATTATCAAAATAACCATAATAATAATAATAAGAAGAAGGGAAAATATTATTTATACTTTTCCCTGAGAGACGGAACCGACCTCTAACCACTTGATTTGATACTTAATTTCTCAAGCTTAATTTCTAAAAATACTTTATAACAGTAGAAATACAAAGAGGAAAATCTTCTTTATTTTCTTGTCGCAAGAGCAAAACATATGCTGTAAAACTATGACATGTTTGATAATAAGATTAAATAAGAAAGGAGTCAGCTCGATGATGTGGTCATTTATAGACAAGGATTGCAAGAGGTTGCAACGAGCATCATTCATGCAAGCTGGCGAAAATGGCACAGACAGGAGAGTTGATGACAAATTCAACAGGGATCCTTTAGTTTATGAAGTTTCTCGGTTTTAGATACTTACCAGCCATATATTAGCATTATTCATTTTGTTTATTTGAAGTTTTGGTTAAATTGTAGAAATGTCTTTCCATATGACCAGATTGAAGGTTATCATTCGTGCTTTTTCTTTCAATCTAACATCCTATCTGTGCAGATTTCCCAGCAGCACCAATAAGAAGTAAAATACAAATCAGACCGATTATATACTTCCAAAAGTGCTCTTAAACCGCTTGCTTGTACACAGATTACTTAGTTGCAGCAAATTAATTTAGGAGATTTTTTTTAATTATTTATGATTGTGAAGTAATTGGTACTAAATAGACGACAAAATGCAAACTGTTTAAGAACTGAAATATTGTCAAGAAGATAATTATTTTAAGATCAAAATGATTATTTTGTTGTTCATCTGAAACCAAGATTATACGAAAACATCAAGTTGCTGAAAGTTGGTTGCAGAAATGTGATTATCCTATATATATATATATATATATATATATATATATAGCATCCTTGGTAGGTTAACTAATATAAACATGTGTTGTAGGTTAACTAACTAATAGAAACATGTGTTGACCCATGTACATCCTTGCATAAACTTGAAATCAATAAATCTTTAAAATAACACAGTAGGTTAGAGACATGATAATTATGTATGATTTGTCATACATTTATAGGAAAATATTTCTGCCAGCATTGCTCCTTATCAAAATATAGATAATTTTTTACTCTTGGCAACTGTTGAGAGTTGTAAGGGCAAGGAGATATCGGTACATGCATGCGTGGGAAACCCCCATGGACAAATGATCAATAATATATATGTCGGTTATCTTCGAACATTTTAAAGTGGCATCAAAGCTGCCAGAATAGTTTGCAATTTTAAGCATCAACAACAAAAACACATACACATACACACAATGTCATGTTCATTGTTGCAGTACCTGTACAGAGCAAAGAAATGGAGAATGGAATGTACAATGAATTGCTCAACTAATCTCAAATCAAACAGCACCACAACTACATCTCTGGAGAGCGGCGGCAGAAGCAGCGGCAGATTGGCGTTGTGAGTCCTCGATCATCTTATTAGTGGTGCTCGTCCATTCTTTTCGGCCGCAGACCTGAATTAGAGGCCTCTCCACAATATGAATATGGTAGCATGTAGCCTGCAGCAGCTGCTTCCTTCTCCAACCGCAAGCAGTACCTTTCGGAAGTTGCGATATCCACTTGAAGTCTGAAATCCAGAGTAAACAACAAGTTCAAATCCAGTTTGTTCATCTCTTGGGTACTGACTCCTCCCACCCTTGCATAATATGCATTGTTGAAAAACCTGCGTAACAGCCTTGAATAATAATTATATCCGTAACAGTGAAGGCTACGCATGCATGCGACATCAAATAACCAGACAAACAGGTATCATCGATGACTTTTGCTAGTTATACTACTACTTAAGCATCATCGATGAACTTTGCTTCTATGACTACGCTTGTCATGAGCAACCGATGAACATTGAGGTAAGTAAGATGAACGCCTGGCTGCTCAAGGTATCTGTCCATGTATATGTATGAGAGCAGGAAGCACGAAGGGCTGCACTTTGAATACTTGAATATGCGCTCAATGTAACTTTGTATGCTAAGATCTGGTGCTCTAAGACCATGAAAATAGTGACGGTATCCTTCTTTGTCACAGATTCTAGTGACCTCGCATTCTTTTGAACACCTCTCAAGAACTGAGGCTAAAAGTGGTAAAACCCGTGGAAATTCAGAAGCCGGCCCCTTTCCTGATTATCTACGACCCAAAGATATGTACTTCTCTGAGTGTATAGAATCGGTTTCAAGTGCCAGAGACCCCATTAATAGTAAACAGAATTCCTGAAAGAAAACCGTGGTGAGACTCATTAGTAAATTACAGCAATAATTCTGTACAAAAATTAATTTGAAAGCATCTCTCAGAATTTCAGCAATATTCATGTTAATTTGCACAAATATAGCTCTATATAAAAGTGTGCTCACAAATCTAGACAAGTGATAGCGAAATGATAGGTATCTTAACTAGAAAAGTGATAAGTGTGCTCATAAATCTATACCGAACTTAATATGTTTCTTGCCAAGAGAAGTATCTCATCGAGAGAGGTGATAGGAATATACTAATCATGTCATGGTTTCTACCATATGGCGTTGTTAAGTCGGCCTCTATCTTGAGGCTGAACTTCCCTTCGTGGGGTTCTGGGTGACGATCTGCGGAGGTGAGGAGTCATCTGTCATTTTGTAATACAACTGTCGCAGCAGTTCTCCAACATTTGTATTACATGTTTTACGACAGTATTCTTCTAAGATTCCTACATATCTATCTTACAAATCTTATTAGTGCTTTAATTGTATTCCCTCGTCTTTGTAGCGTCAGTCAACTTATCATTTTCTCGAAATTTTCACGCATGCAATTTCCTTTTACGTTTCAACGCTGTCTCCATTATTATAACCCGGTATTGTTGCGTGTGTGATGCACGTGGATTTGTAGTTGATATTACATTGTTGCAATATATATTATGTGATTTAGTATTTTGACAATATAGTTAATAGATGTCTCTAGAAATTGAAAGAGATTGCTTTGATATTAGTGTCTAGATGTATGATGTGGGGAGGGAGGGCGGGTTAGTAAGTTACCTAAAAATAAATGGAATTGTTGATTTTGTAATTTAATTATAGCTATGTTTTATTCCTGTAATTTGTTTAATTTATTATAGGTGTCTTCTAATTTTTAAGTTTGTTGATGAACATTAGTTTAGATTTGTTATAACTATTGAAAATTTTCTTGTAACCATAATAATAATCTCTTTAAGTATTTTTTTGTTTAAAACTGGTTATTGATTATAAAGGATTTCCTTTCATTCAAGGAGTTGATGATGTGGATTGATTAAGAATCAAGATTTTTTGTTTTGTTTGTTTGTTTTTGAATTATTAATTTGAATTACATGTGAGAACGCCAGGTAACCCCTTACTTCTCGATATAATAGCTTATCTTTATGTGGATGGCTAGGATAGATAGGTTTGGTTGTGATTTGGGTTAATTAGATTGTTATATGGGTCATTGGATTTGTGAAGAGCTATATAAATTGAGATGACCACTCTCATAATAAAAACATCAGGTTTTTATCCTTATCACTTGGCTTGCACTATCATGGATACTTCAATTTAGCTTCATCGGATGATATGGCTATTCCTATAAAGAATCCAACCTTATCATCGTGAATTATAGGGTGTCTAAGTTTATTAACATGCCACGCATAAATATTGTGTAAGTTATTCATGTGGTCAACTAATTCGTTTGGGCACCTACCTTCATTCACTAAAGTACCCTGTTGAGAATACCCTCTCCCCCCCCCCCCTCCCCCCCCCCCTCTCTCTCATCTACCTTGTCACTAAAGCGTAGAGCATTCTGTGACTGCACGATTAAGAAGTTGTTATTTGTCACACCACAGATGGGTTTTGCATGTTTTTGGTGACTCAGTTATCGATCAAAGCAACAAAATGTTGTCTCCATATGTATGTCCAATGCTAAAGCCGATCGAATATCATGTTAGTATTTTGCTACACTGCAGACCATTTGGCAATTAAGTATATTGATTAAAATCACAATTAATTTAGTTTTTCCATGAGCTACAACACACCTCGAGGACAGACTCCTCATCACCCAACTGGAGGTCAAGGAGATCTTTCGTGCTTGATTCTCCTCCAAAGCAGATCTATAAGGGCATTATCACCCATCAAATTATAGAGCTAGCTTAATTGGAGAAATTGACACATGCAAAAGGGAACCCCCATTGAAGGAAGGAAGGAAGGAAGGAAGGGGATCATTAATTAATTAATTAATTAATTAATTAATACCGAGAAAGAGAGAGAGAGAGAGAGAGAGAGAGAGAGAGAGAGAGAGAGAAATATGGATGGATGCTTAAAAAAGGAAGGGGGGTAGATAGATATTTATATACTTACAATTAATTAATTAAGCAAAACTATAGCAGTAGCTGGAAGAAATCAGCGAGGATCCAAAACAGCAGAGGATCCGGATCCCTGATCTGGAAAGTGTTGGCTCATACTTGATTGTTTCTTAGCTACATACACAACTTCAGAGGAGATTGTTAGGAAAAGTATTGTCCTAATTTAATTTGTGCCGACTTCCAAGTAGAAATTTTGAGTGATGATTTTCAGGTGTTACCACTTGACACACTTGTCGAATCTAGGTGCGTCTCATAACCAAAAATCGTTGTCCGCATATTCCTCATTGCCATCACCGAAATATTCATTGTACTCGCCTTCGCCATCATCAAAATCATGGCCATCATGTTTACCCTCGGCTAAAAGGTCATCTCCATATATATCTGCTTCATTACTATCGTCCCTAGCTTGCGTATCCTTCTTCTCATCATTGTCGTTGATCTCTGTGATATTGTAGCTCTGTTCCACACCCGTGCCAACGATATCTGTTTCAGTCGCCTTCTGGCACTGCGTTTCATCTGCATACAATTTGGAAAGCAAATCATAATTGATTCTGGAACTTAATTTCTTGTTGTTGTTCGGTAACTTCCCATTTGTAGCTTCAGCAGCAGCAGCAGCAGATGCATCCCTGGCCCGTCTCTTTTTCCTCTCTTTTGTGGACTTGCTGTTAGCATGGCTGCTCATGTTTGTAGCCAAGGCAGCCGAAACAGCCTTGGATGACTGATCCTCGAGATACTCTTTGTACATCAGCTCCCAGATGGTAGTCTTATATTGCTTCTCCCTCTCGGAATTAAGGTATGCTCTGGTTTCAAAGTCGTCAACGTCGTCGTCGTCTTCTTCTGGACCATGCTGCTTGATGCTTTTCCTCCTCTTTGCATCACGAGATTTCTCTAACCCTCCTGCCCCTCTTCCACATATATCGAGGAATACATGATGGCATTCACTGCACAGACCATGACGGAAATGTGCTTGACCATTCTTCCTCTTCTTTTTGTGCCGGCAGACCAATTCTTCTTCTGATGATGATGATGATGGACCAATCTTGACAGCCCTTGAAGAGAATTCCTCCATGCTCAATCCAATACCACCACCACCACAGATTTCTTCGATGTTATCAAACTCAGCACGAACAACACTGAGGACTTGTGATATGGAAAACTTGTTCCCTTCATCATCATCATCATGAGCAGTGGCAGCAATGTATAATGCCGCAGTGCAAAGATGGATGGGGATGTCCTTTTTTTCATGTGTGGCGATTAGCATCCAATCCCTCGGCTTCAAGGAGGAGGAGCTGCTGCTGCTGCTGCTGGAGGATATGATTCTCAACGCGGTGGCTGCAACCACAGCGTCCTGTGTCCCTAAAAGCCGTGTCGACATGCGATGCAAAAACAGACTGGGATCAATAATAATAATGCAAGACGACAAGGATTCCTTATCTTCTTCTACTGCTGTTAGTTGTTGGAGGTGGAGAATTCTGGAAAGGGCCACAAAGACAGCACCCAAGACATAAACAGAGACCTTCAGATAGTCGGAAAAATGGAGGAGCATGTAGGGTTTGCGATTGCGGCGGAGAGCGAGGTACAAACAGGCAGAGGCGACATGTCTTTTGGTGGCGCGACGGCCTCGGCCAAAAAGCTCCTCATTGCGCAGCGCCGTGAGGAATAGTTGGTGGGCATCGTCGAGGATGATTGAAGCATCAGCATCATCATTGAAGCAGCTGAGATTTAGGGCTCCAGCTGTTGCAATATCGTGAATGATATCAGACATTGAAGAAGAAGAAGAAGATAGCAGCAGGGGATCGTCGAGGTCCTTTCCCACAGGCGGTACAACATGTGAATCTTCTTCTCCTCCTCCTTCCATCGGCATCAAGGACACCAAGGCATCTCTCTCAAATTTTAGGGTTTGGGTTTGGGACGAAATAATGCGATGGATCACAGAAAACACAGACGCGGCTCGATCTTAAAAAGGGTTGGGCTGCCCGGTAGGCCCACATGTTGTACTTTTAACTCGGCCTAATTCGCGCTTTGACAATCTAGATTATAAGACTGTGATTATAAATAATAATAATAATAAAAAGAGTCAACCATACGCTTACACGCATTTTATAACAAAACTGAAACCTTTAATTTACTGCATACAACTTCATTTCAAGAAACTGAAACCTTTTATCACCTTAAAAAAAGGTCATGTTAAAAAAATAAAGGCTTGGGCATTCTAAATAACACAATCAAGCTCAAGGTAAGGCTCAATCTTCCCCTTCGATTAGCACTTAACAATAATTTTATACATTGTTATAAAATATTTGACATCTTTCCTGCTTATCAAATCATGAGATGTATAACATGATGACAACAGCAGGAAGAAGGTGACAATGTGCGGCAATATGTAGAGATAAGAGGCAGAATAAACACCAGCAAAGAAATGAGACAGATTATATTTCTCAATAGTGCCGCGGAGTATACAGAGTACTGCAGTACTTGCTAGCAAAACAACTACTGCAACACAACTCGTTGCACGTCCCAGTCCCAGTCATCACACAAAACAACAAACGCCAACAGTAAATTAAGAGACAACCACGTTGATACTGGAAACTAAAGAACACAGCAATAGGAGTAGACCTAAACCAGCAAGGACGATAAGCACAGCTGGCAAAGAAGCCAGCTCAGCAGAGCTAATCTAACAGTGACGATGTCGTCGATCTTGAGGATCATCCTGACGCACTCAGTGGCAAGGGTGATGGCGCTTGTGCTGACCAGCAAAGGCTGTACCACATTCTCCTCAAGGATGTTGGTGACCTGTCCCTTCCTCACATTGATGCCGGCATTGATCTCCCCCTGCGCATGCCTGTTCCTCAGTTCCGTCACTATGGCTATGGGGTTCAGCCCTGCATTCTCAGCCAGGGTGTAAGGGATCACCTCCAGAGCCTCGGCAAACTCTTTGATGCAGTAGCTTTCCATCCCAAGCAGCTCCTTCGCCCACGCCCCTAGCTGCCTCGACATCTCTATTTCTGGGGCACCCCCACCAGCTATCAAAAACTTTTTATTCACCAGGCACCTGCTCATACCATAGCATAGGCATTTTTTTAATAACAATAAAATGCCATAGATCAGAGATTACAAATTAAAAAGGATTGTTGATTGAACAAGAAACACAACAATATATACATCAATGCTAGTCTGTCAAGCTTGCTATACAAACTAAAGCTATGATTGTACGATACAAGTCCTAATTCTAGATGTTCAATAACCTCGTAAGACCCAGTATAAGTTACTGCAAATTGTAGGCTTAATATTAGCAATTAAACTAAGAACTTAAAGATCGGAGTTCAGTCATATAATCCAAAGGCGTAAATAAACCAAACACTTTTGGGTTAGATTACAAGTCTCGTGATTTGCAAGATGTAGAACTCCAACAAGCCTCAAATATCTATCCTCATAATGCACAATCCAAAGGTGTAAATCATGCCCATTTGATGATCTCTCTTTTTACATAAAGAAAACCAAGAAATGAGAAAAATCTACTAATCAATTTTCTTACTTTGAGTTATCCGCATCATTGTCCCATTTTAAATATTTAATGATTCTGTTAGATTCAAAATTCAAACACCCTTACCCCCCACCCCCGCAAAAAAAAAACAATAAAAGAAAAGAAAACTCGCACATCGAGGCACAATTTATAAGTTGTCTTTTCTTAGTTTTAGAGGCATTTCTAGATCTTCATTATAAATTTCAAAACTTGAATTAAATAGTATCGATTTCTAGGTTCACGTGCACATGCAACAAACCAGTAACTAATAACTTGAACCCATAAAGTCTACCATCTAAATTCCACTATGAAAACAAAGAAAATAAACTTTTAACCTCAGTTCTTCAACCAACAAATGTAGTCTGCTTTGTGGTTACTATAGCTGATCAAGGAAACTATAAAATATTCTGTTCAGTTTTACATTGAAGTACATAAATGATTTTCTAGCGGGTAAATTTCATAAAGCACTGTCGTACTTGCAAGGTTTTTGAGATAGCACAATTGAACATAAAAAATGCCATGAACCCTCCTTGGAGGGTATTCATGTCAAAATTGTTATAATCCTTTCACTTTGTAAGCATTCAGTCCACGTACAAGGTTGCTTTTGGGGTTATTCAATCCACTCATGTCTCAAACAAGTTGACGAAACCAACATTTTTATATAACACTACCAATCCAAGGAGGGTTCATGGCATTTTCAAAGTTTGATAGCGCTATCTCAAAAACGCTAAAAATTCGATGGTGCTTCATAAAATTTACCCATTTCTAGCCTATCAAAAGCCACTGGTACCCATAGCACACATCAAACGAAGATCAAAGATTGGCACATCCTGACAAATCTTTTCAGGATATATGTTGACCTGCACATCAAGATACCTGAGGAATATCTAGCTTTGTCTGTAAAACACATGCGAAGTCAAGACCCTATTAAGGCTCAAAAGAATGACTTGCTTGAGTTACTTGCTTGGGGAAGAAGCCTTCATTTACCGCCAGGGCCTACTGGCCTACTAAATAAGCATTGAAACATATCTTTGCAATACTAAGCCACTCATATCTCTCTTCATGATACTTTCAATTCTGTTTTATTTTTCCAATGTCAGTTCTTCTAAGTCGAGCAGTTTTATTTGCACTCCTTACTTCTAGTATTATTGTTATTATAATATATTTTGTATCACCAAAAATGGCACTCTTCATCCTTCCATCTACCACATATGACCTAGAAGTTTCGGATTAAAAAATCGAGTCAGAGGAAGATGTCTCTAGCTGCTATATGCAGTATTGTAATTTATTATGCTGTGTAATATGCACTATTTTAAAAGACTAAAGTATTGAAGCTATTGTTCACCAGGATGAAGACGAGAATTGGAGGGTGGCACGTTTGATATGAGCCCGGTGCTGAAAGAAACTGTAGCATGCTTGAGCATGACTTGCCTCATTATGTCATGGTCCCATGAGCATCTATCTATGAGAAATTAAATAAGCTAGTAGGTATCTGCTTAAAAGTGTGTCCCATCGTGCATCCTTTCAGTAATATTTAGCATAGAACCTTCTGAATTAGTTTGTTTCCGAAGAATATAAATCCAGGAAGAGTCGTCTTTCATTTAGCCACTTGGGACATTTGATGGCCATTGAACTTCACCATAAATAAAATTTAATAAAAAAATCATCAATGTTACCAACCATGGTTGTTACGGCGCCACGGAGAATCACGGCGGTAGTGAACTGCTAGGACGCCATGGCGACACGGCGCCCGTCATAGCGTCCGTACGGCGAAAAATCGTTCACAATATGACACACACACACCTAATATATAATTAGAAAAACTATAGTATACCATCAAGCACACAATTATATCATCATTTAACCATCAAACATAAAACATTTTATCAAATTGGGATATTATTAATTTATTAAGATGGGAATCACTTGGGGTATTTGGAGGGAACATAATGAAAGAATTTTTAGGGGAAAGAATAAATACTTCTATGATATTTATCAAATTTCAAACTCAATTCTTAGTTGGTCTCATATATATACTGACAAGGCGAAACTTAAAATAAGAAAAATGAACAACGGCGGTAGTGAACAACGGCGGTAGAGAATTACGGTGGTAGTGAACCGCCGCGATGCCATGTCGTCTCTATGGCGACGCCGTGACAACTATGCTACCAACCATAACTTGTTATAATCGTATATTATAGCTTGTGGCATAATTAACTTATCTACTACCTCCATTATCTCCAAAGACAATCAGTACCTCCACTGATTACTATTTGCTATATCATCTATAGCACATTACCAAACAAAAGGGAAATGAAAGAAAAAGATAACTGTCCCATTCTGTAATCATAGAATTTATCTCCGCTTTCACAACTCAATACGACTTGCCTAAGTTGGGAGAGTTCTTTTGTTTATATTGGGGCTTATGTTGCAAAATATAATGTAATGGTTATTCCCTCTATTGGTTTTTCAGGAGGGATTACTATAATGATCTCTAAGAATTTTAGCTTGTTTAATTATTTTGTGGTGTTGTGTTTTACCTGCCATGTTTTTTGTTCTCTTTCATTTATGCTCCTTCTTGTTATATTGAACGAAGACAAGTATGGGAGGAACTTTCAACGCTAAGCATGGTGAGCATGCCATGGTTCATTGTTGGCGACTTCAATTGGATCACAACTGCCGAGGAAAAAATTGGAGGAAAGCGATAGGACTTGTGCAGTGACAATCTTGAATTCACTGAATTTCTTTGTAATGCAAATCTCATTAAGATTTCCCCACGGATTAAGAGTACAAGTTGATGTAATAATCACCATAATCAAGGATATAGAAAACATAAGTTGAATAAGATTTTTGTAAATGATCTATAGTTGAATTCAAAATATGTTGTGGAATTGATTTTGGAAGCACCGGTGAGCTCCAACCATACACCTATGGTGGCCAAAATTACTGGAGGAGATATTGGGTTATCAACTCCATCGAGAACTTTTCGAAGTAGTTACTTGTTATTGGACCCAGGAGCAAAAGCAAAAACTTTCATCAATTTAGACTCTACAGACATCATCTCAAAATCCACAGCAATGGCTAAGGGAGGCCTACACAAAATCTAAACAGGCCCTAAAGGATCGGGCTTCTATAAACTATAGAGAATTCTTGGTTATGATTAAAGAGCATGAAGCAGAGATCAACATCTATATCGATTGGATTAAAATTCATGGCTATCGGATGCGGATTGGAATCATTTTATTGGTTTAAAATCGAGACTCCACAATGTGCAACGAGATTATAAAGATTTTTTGTGGATTCGTAGTCGACAATTATGGCTGAAGGATGGGGATGGGAACACCAAGTTTTTCCATTCATCTATCAATATGGAGGATCGAAAGAAATCAGTTGCACAGATTCGGGATAGTGCAGGAGTTTTCCTTAAAAGCCTATCGGATATTTTAGGAGGGTTTCACTCACATTTCAAAAGTATTTGGACGGACGTCCCAAATAATTTGAGGGATTTACCTATAGAGAAAAAATTTCAGTGCCAAAATAGGTTGTGCAATATTATTAAATCTACTGTTTCCTTTGAAGATAATTTAGTGTTAACTAATCCTCTTTCTCTGGATGAACTGAGAACGGCGGTATTCCAATTGCTTAAAGATAAATGTCCTGGACCTGATGGAAGGACTGCAGGATTTTATCAGATAAATTGGCAGATTATTGGGGAAAGTTTACTTGCGACAATGCAATTTTTTATGAAATAATGCTATTTTCCACCGTGTTGGGGTGTTGGAATGAAACCGTTGCATCTTTAATATCTAAGAAGGACGGGCCTCTTGAAGCGGGAGATTTTCGTCCCATTGATCTTTGTAACACCGTTTACAAAATCTTGGCTAGAATTCTGGTGAATCGTTGGAGTGTCATTAGCAAAACTATTTGCGAGGAGCAACTGGGTTTTCTGAGTAATCGGGATATTATAGATGGTGTTATGACGGTTCAAGAAATTTGGCATTCTATCTACACAGAAAGGAGGAGGAAAACAAAACGATTTATTTTGAAGATGGATATGGAAAAGGCATATGACCGGGTTGACTGGCGATGGCTTTGGCTGGTGATGCGCAATATGGGATACTCAGATAAGTAGATTTCATGGATTTGTAAATGCGATGTTAGTATGCGCATCCGCATTAAATACAAGTTCACGGACCCTATCATACCTACTAATGGTATCAGGCAAGGCGATCCGCTTTCCCCATTCCTCTTTATAACCTTCGCAAACCCCCTTTCTCTTTTAATTCGACAAAGGGAAAAGGAAGGTGTGATAAAAGGAGTTACAACGGGTCTTGCAAAAACAACATTTATGCATGTCATGTTTGCGGATGTTGTTTGTTTTGGAGAAATTACTGAAATTACTGATATGGAGCTTAAAGGGTGGCATGAAATACTCGAGCTATAAACAGTAGCTTCAGGCCAGGTGATAAGTTGGAAGAAGTCATTTGTACACAGATGCTTAGATCATGTATCTCCTTGTAATCTAAGATTATTAAGGAAAACCTTCGGATGCAAAATAAATAGGGACGATTTCAACTATCTTGGGATTAACATTAATCGAGTTGTTCGGGTTGGTGTACGAATATCGGATTACACGGAGCTACTCACAACATCCAAACCAAACCAGCGTTGTGGAAAAGTAAGTTTTTATCTTTTCCCGCAAGACTAACTTTGCTTAAATCTGTAATTGGAATGTTACCATCCTACTCTTTCCGAGATTCTCCGATTTCGAAAAAGATTCTGAATCTATTGATAAGTTGATGCGCAACTTCCTTTGGGGGGTGACAGAACCGGTTGGTACATGGATTGAAAGACTGTTTGCTCACCTCAAGAACTTGGAGGGTTGGGGTTACGAACAAGTAAAGACTCCAATGAATTGTTAATAGCAAAGCAAGCAGCAAAGATTTTGGCCAAACAAAAGTCAATCTGGGTTCGGGTGATCGAAGCGAAGTACTTTTCTACTTGAGGGGAGGACGGTTGGCGAACTTCGAGGTCTACAACCACTTGGATACAAATTCATTCTGAAATTGAAAGATTACAATGAGCAACACGGTTGACTGTGGGATAGGAGCAGTATTACGCTATGGCGAGAAAATTGGGTACTAGATACACCACAGTTTCTGTGGAGTTTTCATTTATTTGCACATGACCGAGAAGCAACGGTTAACTCGATTTTAAATAATAATGGAACCTGGGACTTAGCAAAACTTGAGCGTTCCCTAAAAATTGTGGCCGATCAAATTCTGAGTATTGTACCAAGAGATGGAAATGATCATATTATCTGGTGGAATTCTGATAAACATTACTCTGTTAATCAAGCTTTCAAAAGAATTTCGGTAGAAAGGCATAGGGGATTACTTGGACTATGGACAAACCCCCCTAAATTAGATACCCTTTGACGTATGAGTTGGTTCCTATGGCGGTTTTTAAATGATCGACTGCCGACTGATGAATGGCTACAATCAAGACATGAATCTTGATAACTCGAACAGTGTTTTCTATGCAGGGGGATGTATAGAATCTATAAATCATCTTTTTGGTTGTTGTCCGATTTGGCGATCTTTCATTTTTCATTTAGGAAGGAGGGTTGGGTTGAAGTTATGGTCTTGTGGGACTCTACAACTGCGACGACGGTTACAAGGGCGTTCATCGAATAAAACGATCTTTAGACTTCAGGAAAATTTGCTTACACTATAGAAATTGAATAAGTGATGATCAAACGGTTTTTACTAAGGAGAACCTTTGAATTTAGCCAAATCGGGGCTTTCCCAGTCAATACCACGCACCGCAAAATGAATGGCTAATGTAATCCAGCGGGAGCAGCCCATCTTGATGAGAAAGAATTCTTCCTTTTCTTGTACTTGTAGTTCTTTTTCCTGATCAGAACCTGTTCAGGTGAAGTGAGTCTCACGAACGGCGCATTCGCGAGTTTGAGTCCTGCCTGTCTGTAAGTCAAGAAAACTATAGGGCTGTGGGTATGGTGGAAATACAAGAATAATTTATGTCTCAAAGAAGACTTCGGTTTTGATATTTATCAAGATCTACATTTGGCTGCCTTCTTGATTGAGGAACGAAGATTATCTGAAAGGAGTTCTTTCTCCAATCACTTGTGATTCTTGTGTGTGTTGTGTGGTTTTGTTTTTTGGTTTCAAGAGTTTTGTTATTTTTAGCATGTAATCCTCCTTAATGTGCTTGGTTTTTATCAGTAATAAAAAAAAACATGATATCATTTCAACCAGTTCTCTTAGATAGAGAACAAATCTACATATGGAATACAAATGACTACAAGTACATATTTTGTCTTGCATTTGATAATGTACATCTTGAAATTTGTCACCTATTCATTTCAATAGGTAACTGTTCCTTCCTAAATTTAAAATTTGAATTAGAAGTTTCCCTAATATGATTACCATTTACACCTCGTTACTGTGAAATTTGCCCACCCACATATTTAAGATCACATTTTCAATAGACAATATAAGTATATTCTTACGATACTAAGTGTTTTGATGTTCCAATAACCAAGTTACAAGTTTGGAACTAAACGTGTGTACATGTTCCAATATATGTATACCCATATGTATATATACATGTGTGTGTACATGTATGTCTGTATGTAGGTATACATGCATATGTATGTACATGTGTGCGTTTGTGCGTGCGCGTTTTTGTGGGTGTGGGGTGGGTGCATGTGTTAGTAGGCATTTTCTATTGCGTACGGTTCACGCAAAGGACATGCGAACTAATATCTAGACCGTTGGCTGCAAGCAGAATCAAGGGTGGTGATTAAGGTAGGTGGTTCCAATAACTCCCTCCCTTCCTCTTTTTTTTGATTCAGTCATTTCTCTTCATCTTTTTCCACCAGAACTCATCCCTTTGTTCCCTCATCTAATCTCTCCCTCTCTCCTCCCTCAGTCTTTTCCTACATGAACCCCACAACTTTGATTCTACCATCACAATACAAGAAAATAGCAGATATTTCGTTGGTTAGTTTTTTCCGTCGGATATAGCCGACGGAAAAACTTTAAAAACCGACGAAATAATAAATATTAAAAAAATCGGTTAATAAATTTTTGAATTGGGTTATTCCATCGGCTATATTCCGACGGAATAATACAATACATAAATGTATTTTCGGCTCAGATCGATCCCCCAAATCCCATCCCCCAAAATTAAAAACCCTAAATCCCCTTCCCCTCCTCCGATACCCTCCCTCCGGTGGCGTGGTCCAGCGGTGACCGCCTCCTCCGGTAAGTCCCCCCTCTCTCAATTGTTGTCTCTCTCTTTCACCAACTCTTTCTCTCTCTCGCAGGAAACCCCGACCTTATCCCCCTCATTGCCGGGCCTGTCCCCCTCATTGCTGACCCAGTCAACCTGCAGTCCTCGCCGACCCTCTAGTCCGCCGCTGATCTATGTCGTCGTCACCTTATAGCTTGATTTTGAATTTCTTTTCATGCTATTTTTTATTGTGTTAATTTCACGTGAATTGAGGATAAAATATGGATAGGAATCGGAATGTAGGTGATTGTGAATATTATGGGTTTCATTTAGGGATTGTTTGTTGGAGAATTGAGTTGGTTTGAATTGAAAATCTAGAATTGTTTAAATTTATGAGTATTCGATCTTCGAATCGATTTTGGATTGAATTGTGATTGTCAACGTGTAGAGAAATAGCGTAGAATTTGTAGGCGAAATGCCTAACTTGCTAAATAAAGAGGTGTTGCCAAAATTTTCAGGAATTTCAAGCGGCGGTTATGGAATTTCACAAGTTTTTAATTGCTTATTGATGAAGTTTCTTACCTATGTTAGTGATGACATGAGGATTGAGTTGGATTTTGGTGAAGATATTGGCGATGGTGATGATAATGAGGTGGTCTAAATGAATGTAGGTTTGGCTTGACGAGTTTTACTCGCTTTTAGGATTTCGGAAACTTAGGATTGTTGATGTAAAATCTTGAACTTCAAAACCATAAGTTGCAATGAAAAACTTTACAAAACATATTTTCATCGAGCATCTCACAATAAAAAAATATATTATCCCAAACTTGATGTGAAACCAAATCAACAATTTGAAACCTAAACCCTTGGTTGCAATGAAAAAACCTTGAACATCAAAACAACACGAAAATCTTATAATACTAAGTGGATGAAACTCGATGATAACATGAAATTTACTTGCTATCATCAAGGATCTCACACTCAAAAAATCAAAACGCGCCTTAGAACCCTTCTATCAGTTTTATGTGCAACGGTCTCCATCGTGACATAAATGATGGTTGCCAAAACTAAGCATTTAATCATTTGTTTCGGCAACCGTCGTGTAGTTTATGTGTCGAGAGAACTGGTCGTACTATAACCGATAGATTTGTCCAGTGTGGACAAGTTAAGAATTTATAACGCAAACACACCCTGCATTTGTGTTTTCATTTGTTTCGAAATTAGTTTCGTCGGCACCTTTTCCCTGGTTCTCCGTATACAATTATAGAAGGGACGATCATTTCATTGTTGATATTCAACATTGAAATGATTATCATCCCTTTTACTGCGGTGTACTCGAAGAACAGCGAGGAGGTACCGTCGAAATTTTCTCGAAATAAATAAAAACACAAACGCAAGGATGTATGCGTTATAAATTCTTAATGGGATAGAAACCTTACCCCCGACAGCCGATGTGATGAATTGATAGATCAAACTGAAATATTAAACCTTAATTAAAATAATAAAATAAATGGCTAATTACGTAATACATGATAGAAATCTGAGAGTAATGGATAGAAGTTGGATGAAAGTGTCCAAATTTAGTGATAAATACAAGGCCGGCGTCGAAAAGTTAATGGAATTTGCATTGAGGGACCGATTTCCTGAAGAAAGGATTTCATGTCGTGTAAACATGCAATAACGGTTACGACCTCCATCGAGATATAGTATACGACCACCTACTGAAGAATAAGATTTTGCCTGGGTATACGAAATGGACGTGCCATGGAGAAGCAGCACCGATAGTCGACATGTCTACGAGTCGTTGAATTAAGCCAAATGATCATCGTCGTTCGAATTTTAGGGACACAGGCTTGAATAGTATGTTGGACGAGCTCCGAATTGGAATGCATCCTGATCCTGACATTGTTCCCGAGTCTAATGTCGGAGACGAAGATATATGCGGTCTCCATGATGCAGAATCAGCAAAATATATTAAGTATATGGATGATGCGAATGTACCCTTTTTTGAAGACGCAAACATCTCTATATTGGGATGGATTGTCAAAATATTTCATCTCAAATGCCAGAATAATTAGACTAATAAGTCTTTTGATCAGTTTCTTGATGTGCAAAGGGAGACTTACCCTAAAGCGTTGTTGCCGGAAAATTTCACAAAGACGAAGATCTTTAAGGCTGTGAGTTTCAGTTATGAGAAAATTGACTCGTGTCTGAATGATTGCATGCAAAATGGTCACACTAAGGACGGAATCCTGCGGCATCCAGCCGATGGTGAAGAATGGAAACACTTTGATACCATGTATAAAGATTTTGCTGCGGATGCTCGTAATGTGAGGCTTAGTTTATCTGCAGATGGCATGGATCCATTCAGCCACGGTGCAAATCACATGATATGGCATGTTACCCTTGTTGTTTATAATCTACCTCCATTGATGAGTATGAAGCATTCCTACACACTGACGCCCTTGTTGATGCCTGAAAGTACCTCCCCTTCAAATAACATCAATGAATACTTGAGACCATTAATTGAGAAGCTGAAGGAGTTATGGAAGCCAGGTATACAAGTATACGATTCCCACAAGAAGCAGACATTTACACTTCGGGCGGCGCTCTTGTGGACAATCAACGATTTTCCAGCATACACTATGTATCTGGATGGAGCACTAAAGGTTACAAACCTTACCCGATATGTCTAAAGGAAACCGTATGTGATCCTAAAGTAGGGCGCAGAAGATCCTACAGGTCACCATCGATGGTTGGATATAAATCATCCATATCGTCGTAATTGCAGTAAGTTCAATAGTAGACAAAAGCATAGGCATGCCCTACTTGAGCCGACGGGTTTGAAGTTGTAGGAGGCAACACAAGATTTCGGTAATGTTTTCGAGAGAACGACGGAGTATACAATTCCACGGGTTGGTGGCAGTCACTGGAGGAAGAATCTCATTTTCAACGAGCTAGTATATTTGCGTGATCTCAATCTGCGTCATAATTTGGACTTCATGCACATCGAGAAGAATGTATGCGAGGTACTCCTTAACACCTTATTGAATGTGAAATCCAAATCTAAGGACACTTGCGGTTTACAGTGGTACTTGCAGGAGAGGTTACGTCCTGAATTGCATCCACGAGAAGCGGGACACGGTAGATAGTCAATTCCTGCAACGAAGTACACGATATTTGCTAGCGAGAAGGGTGCTTTCCTCAGAGTTTTCGAGCAAGTAAGGGTTACTGACGGTTACTCATCAAATATCTCCAAGTGCATGGACATGAAACATTATGAAATTTACCTTAAAAGTCGTGACTGCCACGTGATCATGCAACAGTTACTCTCTGTTGCAATTAGGGCGTTGAAGGATAAAGATGTTACCTCAGTTGTGACAGGTCTTTGTCATTACTTTCGAGATTTAAGCTTTAATGAATATAGAGCCCATGATTTTAGAAATCTGAAGAACAAAGTTCCTATCATTCTATTTAGATTAGAGAAACTTCCGCCTACGCTTTTCACAATCATGTTGCATCTCACGGTTCATCTTGCAAGAGTTTAGGTGGACTGGTTAATTATCGGTGGATGTATCCATCTGAGAGGTATGCAATTAATAGTTGAATTTAACTTTTAAATAATATTTATTAATTTCAGCAATCAAACTTACCTGAACAAAATACACAAGTTTATGTTTAAGATCAAACGATATCACTGTAATAAAGCTAGACCCGAGGAATCAATTGCCGAAAGGTTTCTCGTCGAAAAATGCATGACATTTTGTTCTATATACCTTGAGGGGACCGAGACTGCATTCAACAGGTCGCGCCGTAACGAAGACGTGGGTAACAAAGGACAGGGATTAATATCCGTCTTCCGTGGAGGTGGGAACATAATAAGTGCCATGAAACATGTCGCACTTCGTAGTCAGGAGCTTGACACAATACATAGATATGTATTGTTTAACTCTTCCGAGGTCGACGTATTTCAAGAGTATGTATATAGCCTGATACTTTTCTCAACGCATAAATATGAAATTACTGTTGGATATGTATGCCCTAGAGCCTGTATTGTATAGGATGCTAGGGATATGTAAGTACAAGACAATCTTGCTCAGTTGTATAGTATACTATTTGAGTCGTCTTTATCTGAACATGTGTATTTTTTTTCTTTTGTTGCTTTATATTACTTATACATGTTGATAAAGACTCGTTACAGTAGTATACTATTTTGGTTTGTCTTTATCATAACATGTGCATATGTTATACTCGATATCACATATAGGGGATACATGTTGATAAAACCCGTAGGATTTTGCTTGACTACCAGCGTTATGATGGCGATCATACTTGTAGGAGCTGGGTAATCCATAAGTACATCCTTAAAGGTCTCAAGTCGCAGGAGTATCGAGACCGGGTATCGATATTCCAGAGTAGACTTGTGTATACGTTTTTAGACTCCGACGAGGGGCGGTGGTTGGTCCCGCAGCCATTGGTGTGATCACCTAAGATTGTATACATGTGCTCACTGGGATGAGTACACTAGACGGACTCGCCGAGAACCTCTAGATGGTATTATACATATCGTCAGATAGCGGTTCTCAGGTGATATGAGTACAGATTAGTTTTTAGACATGAGATCATCATTTGTCTCGTGTGAATTCCCACTGTATTTTGATCACTACCCTACCACGGCTCTACTCAGTCGTGCAAACAAGTTTTGGTTGGGTATAGTCCCGAGCCATATGGAGGCAGTGAGTGATTGTCAGGGATTCGTCCCTCCCAGTATTGGGAGATATCGCACTGTCTGATTGGCCAGGACTATAAGACCTTGACCAAGACAGTTGAGATTTACTGATGTTAGATCAGTAGTTTCTCGGATCGGTCCTGAGCCAAATCGACATGACTTATCGGGTCAGTAGGGGTTTGACGTTTACCACCCCCTAGACCCAATATGTGATACTCTTAGACAAAGAGACCGGACTGTACAGAGATTGTCACGGACAGGCTCAGTAGGGGTCCAGATGAGCTTACTCATCGGCCTTCCTTTTCGACAGGTACCTGAATAGCCGTTATATACAGCTACTTCCGCTGATGTGCTTGTGGTTAAGCCCGCTACCAGCGTACGGTCGAGTCTTTAGAGTCCCACACAGAGAGTTTTCCTGATTCAGGCAAAATGATGTAGCCGTATTTTGATACGTGCAGGGTTCTGATCGAATGATGATACCAATCGGATTAGGATTAAGCCGGATTATTAAATCGGGTGTTGATTTAATAATTTACATATACATACTTCGATATGTATATTCTAGTGTTATCCGGACTATCGATCGGATGGATGATTATACTAGCTGGCTGAGGATTAAGCCGGATTATTAAATCAGATATTGATTTAATAATTTACATGCACATTTCGATATGTATATTCTCGTATTATGTTTTGTGTATTATTCTGCCTCTTTTGGTGTTTGATTTTGATACGAATACGAGTATGTATATACGGTATAATGTATTCCGTATTTATACGGAAAGACATTCTAGAAGGACACATCATCATGTATTTTCCATTTTATTTGTAAAATGGAAAATGATGTGTAAAATGGAAAGATGAGGTGTAAAGACGATGAGGTGAGAATGGTGAGAACCATGCTTGAATAGTTTTGACAAATGAATTATATATTCATTTGTGCAAACTATTCAAGTATGAATGCTAAATTTTTATTGAAAAAATGAGATATACAAAACCATGCTTCAATTATTTTATCACAAGGTTTTCATTTTTCACTCTCACCAGGAGCTTCTCTCTCGTTACTAGCCTTTCTTGAGTTCCTCATCCTTCATCTTCATCTTCCTCCCTACTATCTCATGAGTTGAGAATCAAGAGAGAAAGAAAGATAGAAATACACTAGAAAACTCACACTCTTTAGCAACCTAGATTAGCAAACTCGGTTACCAAGTTGCTTCATTGGTGAAGCTAAGCTTGGATTACAAACTCTCGAATGGATCATCTAGGACCAAAGAGGCCGACCATCAAGGTTGATCTGGGAGACCTCAAGGAGCTTAAGAGAAGTGAAGACCCGAAGGACACGTTTCTTTAGGTATATCACTCAATCACAGTAGCTAGATTCCTTTAGTTTGCTAGTTTTGATATTTGGTTAGATCCCATGTTGGAATTCCTAGCGCCTTAGCTGTCAACTGCGGCCGTTGCGGAACGAAAAACTGACCTTTTAACTTGAGCACCCCTCCGTGGGTCATCCTATACCCTCTACGAGTGCGGCGAACAGCCCGTCAATTCTAGAGTGAGGCTTCCTCCGTCTCAATGCCATGAGATGCGGGCTCGTTGCCCTTTAGAACCCGGCTATTCAAGCACTCTTCAGCGGGGTAATCCTAGTACAGAAAAGAAATATATATACATGGTGACATTGACCTCAATCCAGCCGTGCCCCAATAAAAGAATATACAAACTGGCAAAGACAACAGTTCACATGTCGGACGCTCGCCCCACAATAATGAATATACAAATAAATCTAAACTGTACAGCTACCATTGCACTAGAGGCTATCCAAGACGACAATCCGAATAAACCATCACAGATACAAACATCACAGTAGCATAAGCAAGTATGTGCAAGCCCGTCTAAATGACATATAGCAATTAGACGACGTTTGAAAACACATACACAACATAACAGAGATCAACGATGCAAAAGTTTCAAGTTATAAACTTTCAAATTGCCCCCAAAGCAAAGACAACACTAGGTGAAATCTAAGGGCAAATAAAAAAAGACCAAAAATCCTAATTCTCAAAACCGAAGACACAACATGAAAGCGGGGACCAATGGAGACAACAAAACCACCAAGGCCGGGGATTTGGTGAAAATGGGCAATTTTTGTTAGGCTGTTTTGCCTCGTTTTCATCGTGTGTCATATACATATCAAGAATAAGTTTCTGCACTTGTTTAAAAAAAATTCAGAGACCAAAAAATTTCTTGGACAAAGTGTCAAAACTCGGAATTTTTCGGTTTTGAAACTAAAGCATTGTCTACTACTAGTTTCTAATGTTTAGGTGGCTCTAATACCATGTTCGTTGGGATTGCCTCACTTTCGGGATTAGCAGGTGACTTGTTGCACTCGTAGTGGTCTAGATTCTTTATTGTACAGCTATCCACACGACCGGGGAAAGTCGGGTTTTATTTGCAGCTCAAATTAAACCCGGGGCTCCTAGATTATCCACTATTCCATGTTGCTTATTGATGTTCTGTGATGTTGCTTATATCATGCCTGGGTCGAATGATTATACACACACTAGTAGATATTGTATATGTTTTGCATCCGCGCTGATCCCGCCCCTACTCTGCCGTTAGTTAAGTAACCTAACGGTGCATGACGGGCCCCGTGGCGAATGCGGATGGCATATACGTACATTTTATTTTCGTTCTTTTCTGGTGTGATAGGATTCATTTGATGGGATCGCGTTAATTTTAATTAATGTAAGGAAAAAGAAACCTAAAAAATATTGTTGGAACAAATTTTCGAAAACTATAGTTATATTATTTCACTTTGCATAGTGGTATTCGGTTAGGAATATCCTGTACCTCATTCAGGAGGTAAGATCTTAAATCTCTTTACGGGAAGTGACCTCTTGAGCAAAAGTTTATATTACTATGGATTACTCGGTTTTCTTCAAAACCACTGGTTTTCAAAAGCGGAGCCTAAACCGCTCATTTTCAAAACTGCTATGTTCCTTCAACAATATCAAGTTCATTACGTTAAAGGTTTTTCGCCAAAAACCAACCGTAGCCCTCCGTCATTTCAGATTGGTATTGCTTAGTATTCGTGCTACGTGTTTTGACCTTGTTAAGGCGTAGTGTTCAGTAGCTATGTAATGATTTTCTGTTGCATTGTGATACGATTATCTAGGACAGTCGCACGGTCAAGGGCTTGTGCGGGTGGGTTTAGATTAATCCAAGATAACGACGGGTTGAACTTGACTAGCGGCTTATGACATTTTGACCTTATTAAGGTCATAGGCCGTTAGGGGCAAAAACCACATCAGGGGTTTCAAATATACAGGAAACTTGGTGGTGTTGCATACCTTCTAGAGTGGGGTAACTAGAGTGCTTCCATCTAAGTTATTATGCGATAATAGTTGGATCATGATCCCACTGATGAGTAGGATTATTCTTGGGAGAAATTTTTCATTTCACAATTAGCTAACCTATTAGGTGTCTAGAAAAGTGTTAACGAGGCTACGCCTCTACGGAAACGAGATTTATTTCAATTAGGTCCGTGCGAGAGCACGAGAAACCTCTCTCGGAGTACCAATACTCATCTGGCTGAACGGTTAGCAAACTTGTGAGGTGCGAATGATCCTGACTAGTTTTCCTTTTAAGGTTTGAAGAAAAGTTAGAGAAAACAGTGGGAGCCATCCTGATTAGATAAACTAATAACCAATCTAATCTTGCCTGAGAGCACGCTGAATGTTCTCTCTCTCTCCGGATAGCAATCATGTCACGCCTAATCTAGATAATAAAATGTTAGACTTGACCGAACCGGCTTATTACACAGGACCGGGGAATGTCGGTTCGGCTCAAACTTGTGACAATCGTCATGAGTATGGGTAAGGGAAGGAGGACTGTAAGGAATTCCAGATGACCCGATTGAAGGAGAAACATTCTAATGCATTTTCTTCGAGTGTATTTGTTATTGAAAACTGTTTTTCGGTCAACCTTGTCTCCTGGATGCTAGATACCGGATCAGGATCTCATATATGCAATTTATTACAAGATCTGAGAAAAAATAAAATAGTTAGACCGGGTGATGTCCCTCAGAATAGGAAACATAGTGCAAGTTGACGCTGCTGACGTCGGTGAATATCACCTAGTATTGCCAAGCGACAATACTATAATTTTGAACAATTGCTGCTATATACCTTCCATGCTCTGCAACATTATATCACTTTCTTTACTTGATAAAGATGAATATAACTTTGTTCTAAATAGAAATATCATGAACATTTACCTTAATCAGGTATTGGTTGCAGAAGGTACACTGTGTAATGGTATCTATGTTCTTAATCAAAATACAGTTTTCAATGTACAAAAAACACACGCAAGAGGATGGGTTCAGATACGAACGAAGCCTACTTGTGGCATTGTAGACTTGATCATATCAATGAGAAAAAATTATCTAAGTTACATAAAAGTGGATATTTGAATACGTTCGAATTTTTA
Organism: Agapanthus africanus; assembly: GCA_030015575.1. NCBI lineage: Eukaryota > Viridiplantae > Streptophyta > Magnoliopsida > Asparagales > Amaryllidaceae > Agapanthus > Agapanthus africanus. The sequence goes on from CM057341.1 coordinate 784,349,949, forward strand.
TCTTATGAAACTTGATGGTCTTGCCTCAAAGGAAAGATGACTAAAACTCTGTTCACCGGGTACGGAGAGAGGGCTACAGAGCTCTTGAGACTCATACACAGTGATGTATGTGGTCCGAAGTCTATACATGTAAGGGGTAGGCTCTCATACTTCATTACATTCACTAATGATTTCTCTAGGTTCGGATATGTATTTCTCATGAAACACAAATCTGAAGCTTTTGAGAAGTTCAAAGAATATAAGAACGAAATAGAGAACCAGACTAGCAAAAGTATCAAGATCCTCAGATCTGGTAGAGGAGGGGAATACTTAAGCACGGAATTCCTAGAATACCTGAAAAAGAATGGTATTCTCTCTCAGCTTACTCTTTCGTACACACCACAGCACAATGGTGTATCTGAGCGGAGGAACTGTACCCTATTGGATATGGTTCGTTCCATGATGAGTAATACCGAGTTATCTATTTCGTTTTGGGGGCATGCGCTTCAGACAACGGCATTCATATTGAATCAAGTTACATCCAAATCAGTGCCTAAGACTCAATATGAAATATGGAGTGGAAAGAAACCATATCTTAAACGTGTTAAGATATGGGGCTGTCCGGCTTTTGTTAAAGTACAAAATCCGGACAAACTTGAGGCACGATCAGTTTTATGTAAGTTTATGGGATATCCCAAGAATTCATATGAATATCTATTCTACCCCACCGAGAAACAAAAGGTTTTTGTTTCTCAATATGCCAAAATTTTAAAATGACAGTTTCTTGCAAAAGAAACTATTAGGAGCGCGGTAGAACTGGATGAAGTTCCAAAAACACAAACTATAATTTAAGAATTGGTGGAACCAGAAGATTCAATAATCCCGGACAAACCTCAGCCACTCCGCAGATCTAGTATGATTTCTCATCCCCCGAAAGATACTACGGTTTTCTCATAAATGGGGATCGAGAGGATTGCATCTTGGAAGAAGATGATCCTGCTGGTTTCAAGCAGGTCGTTACCAGTATGGACTCTGATAAATGGCCGGATGCCATGCAATCCGAAATGGAGTCCATGTACACCAACAAAGTTTGGACTTTGGATGTTGCTCCTCCTGAGGTAAAACCCGTTGGATGCAGGTGGATCTTCAAAAAGAAGATTGGTACAGATAGACAGGTGGAAACCTATAAGGCTAGACTTGTTGCAAAATGTTTTCGTCAAAAAACAGGAGTGGACTATGACGAAACATTTTCTCCGGTGACTATGCTGAAATCCATTCGGATTTTACCTGTCATTGCTGCCTACCATGACTATGATATTTGGCAGATAGATGTTAAAACGACTTTTCTAATTGGAAGTTTAGAAGAGTGCATTTATATGGATCAGCCGGAGGGATTCATAAACAGTGGGAGCAACGAGAAGGTGTGTAAGTTGCTTAAATCCATTTATAGATTAAAGCAAACATCGCAGAACTGAAACATCAGTTTTGATGAGACAGTCAAGAAATTTGACTTCATCAAAAACGAAGATGAGCCATGTATCTACAAGAAAAATATAGGGAGAACTGTTGTATTCCTCGTCTTGTACGTGGATGGCATTCTCTTGATGGGAAATGGCATTCCTATGCTGCAGTCGGTCAAGCTATTCTTGTCACAAAAGTTTTTCATGAAAGACCTAGGTGATGACTCCTACATTGTAGGGATTAAGATATACATAGATAGATCTAAGAGATTGTTGGAACTTTCACAGTCCAGATACATAGATACCATACTAAAGAAATTTAGTATGGAAGATTCCAAGCGCGGTAATATACCCGCCTTGCACGGAATCACCATCTCCAAAGTGATGTCTCCCAAGACTGATTTGGAGAGGGTTCGCATGAGCACTATACCCTACGCTTCGGCGGTAGGATCTATAATGTATGCGATGCTATGTACCAGACCAGATGCAGCTTACGCGCTTAGCGTGGTGAGCCGGTATCAGTCGAACCCGGGTGAGAATCATTGGACAGCTATGAAGAATATTCATAAGTACCTGAGAAGGACTAAGGAGATGTTATTGGTTTACGGTAATGAAGATTTTCAGGTCGAGTCCTTTACCGACTCAGGCTTCCAGAGTGACAAGGATGACATCAAGTCTGTCTCGGGTTTTGTGTTTACCCTCAACAGAGGGGCAGTCTGTTGGAAGAGCTCCAAACAGGATACCGTCGCAGACTCGACGATGGAGGCTAAATATATTGATGCGAATGATGCCGCAAAAGAAACAATCTGGATGAAGAAGTTCATTACTGAACTTGAGATAGTTCTGTCCATTGTTAATCCAATACCTTTGTATTGCGATAATAATGGGGCTATAGTTTTAGCGAAGGAACCACGATCCCATCAGAAGTCCACACATTTTAAGACGGTATCACCTCCTCAGGGAGATCGTAGATTGCCGAAAGATCGAAATCCGGAGAGTAGATACAAAAGACAACACGGCGGATCTATTTACCAAGACCCTCCTTCAACCTCGGTTCTAATGTCTTTTTGAGATGTTGGGTATGTGATACGCCAACAACTGGCCTTAGAGCAGACGTTGGGTATTTGATAGCCAATTACATGCCTTAGTGCAAGTGGGAGATTGTTGGATATGTATGCCCTAGAGCCCTGTATTGTATATGATGCTAGAGATATATATGTACATGACAATCTTGCTCAGTTGTATAGTATACTATTTGAGTTGTCTTTATCTGAACTTGTGTATTTGTTTCTTTTGTTACTTTATATTGCTTATACATGTTGATAAAGACTCGTTACAGTAGTATACTATTTTGGTTTGTCTTTATCTTAACATGTGCATATGTTATACTCAATATCACATATGGCGGATACATATTGATAAAGCCCGTAGGATTTTACTTGACTACCAACGTTATGATGGTGATCATATTTGTGTGAGCTGGATAGTCTATAAGCACATCCTTAAAGGTCCCAAGTCGCAGGAGTATCGAGACCGGGCATCGATATTCCAGAGTAGATTTGTGTATACGTTTCTAGACCCCGACGAGTGATGGTGGTTGGTCCCACAGCCATTGGTGTGATCACCTAAGATTGTATACAGATGCTCACTGGGGTGAGTACACTGGACGGACTCGCCGAGAACCTCTGGATGGTATTATACCTATCGTCAGAAAGCGGTTCTCAGGTGATATGAGTACATGTTAGTCTTTAGCCCTGAGATCATTTGTTTCATGTGAGTTCCCATTGTACTTTGATCACTACCCTACCACGGCTCTACTGAGTCGTGCAAACAGCTTTTGATTGGGTACAGTCCCGAGCCACATGGAGGCAGTGAGTAATTGTTAGGGATTCGTCTCTCCCGGTATTGGGAGTCGATATCGCACCGTATCCGATTGGCCAGAACTATAAAACCTTGGCCAATGCAGTTGAGATTTACTGATGTTAGATCAGTAGTTTCTCGGATCGATCCTGAGCCAAATCGATACGACTTATCGGGGCAGTAGGGGTCTGACGTTTACCTCTCTAGACCCGGTATACGATACTCTTAGACTAAGAGACCGGACTATACAGAGATTGTTACGGATAGGCTTAGTAGGGGTCTGGATGAGCTTGCTCGTCAGCCTTCCTTTTCGACGGGTACATGGTTAGCCGTTACGTACAGCTACCGTCGCTGACGTGCTTGTGGTTAAATCCACTGCCAGCGTACTGTCGAGTCTTTAGAGTTCCACACAGAGAGTTTCCCTGGTTCAAATGAAATGATGCAGTAGCCGTATTTTGATACGTGCACGATTCTGATCGAATGATGATACCAGCCGGCTTAGGATTATACCGGATTATTAAATCAGGTGTTGAGTTAATAATTTACATATACATACTTCAATATGTATATTCTAGTGTTATCCGAGCTTTCGATCGGATGGATGATTATACTGGTCGGCTTAAGATTAAGCCGGATTATTAAATCAGGTATTGATTTAATAATTTACATGTACACATTTTAATATGTATATTCTAATATTATGTTCTGTGTATTATTCTATCTCTTTTGGTGTTCGTATTTTGATACGAATACGGGTATGCATATACGGTAGAATATATTCCGTATTTATATGGAAATACATTATAGAAGGAGGCATTAAGTCCATTCCTGGATGAGCTTACTAGAACTATCCAAGATGAGGTACCTTGGTGTATGCAATTCGTTGATGATATTGTTCTAGTAAATGAGACGAAAGCAGGGGTTAATGCCAAATTGAAATTATGGAGGCAAACATTGGAAGGATTCAGATTGAGCAGGTCCAAGACAGCATATATGCATTGCAAATTAAGTAACCAGAGAAGTCAAAACCATATTGGTATAACATTGGAAGGGCAAGAGATATCACCGAGCGACCAGTTTAGATATCTAGGTTCCATCATTCAAAAGAATAAGGAGATCGATAGTGATGTTAATCAAAGGATCCAAGTTGGTTGGTTGAAATAGAGGAGTGCAACAAGGATTTTGTGCGATCGTAACTTTCCGTTAAAATTGAAAGGGAAGTTTTATCGGAGCGCTATTCGGCATGCCTTATTATATGGTACAGAATGCCGGGCTCCTAAGAAGCATCATACACAGAAGATGCACGTAGCGGAGATGCGCATGCTTCGTTGGATGTGCGGTAACACTAGAAAAGATAAGATGCGAAATGAGGATATTCGTGCAAAAGTTGGTGTAGCACCTGTGGAGGAGAAGATGCGGGAAAACCGGCTAAGATGGTTTGGTCATGTGCGACGCAGACCTATGGAAGCACCGGTTCGACGAATAGATACTCTCGATATGGGCAATGGCAAAAGGGCAAAAGAGAGACCGAAGAAAATATGGATGGAGGTGATACGAAACGATATGGTTGCCAAAGGACTCAATGAAAGTATATTGTTCGATATGAGTGAATGGAGACAGAGGATTCATGTGCTAGACCCGGCGTGATTCTTATGTTGGTTCATGTAGCCTACCCTATATGCTTGGGATAAAAGGCTCAGTTGTTGTTGTACATTATAGAAGGAGGACACCTCATCATGTATTTTCCATTTTATTTGTAAAATGGAAAATGATGTGTAAAATGGAAAAATGAGGTGTAAAGGTAATGAGGTGAGAATGGTGAAACCATGCTTGAATAGTTTTGACAAATGAATTATATAGTCATTTATGCAAACTATTCAAGTATGGTTGCTAAATTTTTATTGAAAAATTACAAAACCATGCTTCAATTATTTTTTCACAAGGTTTTCATTTTTCACTCTCACCATGAGCTTCTCTCTCCTCACTGACTTTTCTTGAGTTCCTCCATCTTCATCTTCCTCTCTACCATCTCATGAGTTAAGAACCAAGAGAAGAAGAAATATAGAAATACACTAGAAAACTCACTACATCTCCTTAGTAACCTAGATTAACAAACCAGGTTACCAAGTTGCTTCATTGGTAAAGCTAAGCTTGGATTACAAACTCTCGGGTGGATCATCCAAGACCGAGGATGCCGGCCATCAAGGTTGATCTAAGAGACCTCAAGGAGCTTAAGAAAAGGAGTGAGATCCGAAGGATACGTGTCTTTAGGTATAATACTCTATCACAGTAGCTAGATTCCTTTAGCTTGCTAGTTTCGATATTTGGTCAGATTATAGGATGTGTTTTCTAGCGCCGGTTTTTTAAAAGTCAAAGTTTTTCTTTCCGCAATGGCCGCAGTTGGCGGCCAGGATGCTAGAAATCCCAACAATTACCCGACTGTATTGTTTAATACTTATATTATGGAGAGCTCAGTATAGACCACCGAGAGGTCAATCGCAACCGAGGCATGTCGAAAATACTTGAAATCGAGAATTTCCGTCATAGTTTAACCAATTTGTAAGTTTAACGCTAAAATATATTCAACTATATAATTCACGTTTCATCCCTTAAACTAAATGCGATTTTTTAAAATCTTGTCATGCCTTATTAGGTTCATACAGCCGTAAATACCAACATGACAGAAGATATAAGAATACTTGCCTTCGAACCAGATCCAGTAGTTGAGCGTCTAGCTGGTTATGTCGTTAATGGATATAAATTTCATACACAAGATAGAGATGCACATAAAAAGATTCCAAACTGTGGGTATTTTTTACTTCAACCACAACTTACGCGTCGTCTAGAGATATCAATCCATTTACGGGTCAACTTGACTACCATGGTGTGCTGCAAGATATATTACAGGTACGTTATCGTGCACACAGAGTTGTCGTATTCAAATGTATGTGGTATGATATCAAGACAGATGAATGAGGATACAAAGTAAAAAACAGGCTACTCCTACTGAATTTTGAGAAACCCGTGTTCACAAATGAGCCTTACATATTAGCAAGTCAAGCATGTCAGTGTTTTTATGTCGAGAACCCTAAAGATGTTGTATGACCCTAGGGATGTTGTATAGCATGTCGCTATCACCACAAATCCGCGAGATTATTTAACATTGGAAATTCTAATGAAAATCTTGAAATTAGCTGCCCAAGCACGCCAGTAATACCGTTACAAGACCTGACTATGGATTCGGACGACGTGGCTTTTGTAGGGCTGATATCGATCCGGAGATTATTGTAGAAGACGAATCATCAAGATCAGCTGCCCGTAGACGAAAACGATCAGCACGTGAACTGTTACAAAATTCAGGGAGTGAGAGTAGTACTACAGAGGATGATTAACACTAGCTTTTGTATCGCATTTTTATTGCTCGTCTCCTTTATTTACATGCGGCTTTTAGATATGCAGCATTTATTTTATGTATTGAATATCTTGAATGTGATTGGCTTAATTTAATCTACAGCTATTTAATTTTGCTTAATTGTTGTTTGAATTTATTGTTGTATATGTATGTTACATTAATTATTTTTTCAGGAAGATGGTATCCAATTCTGGTCGTTGCCGTAGTCATGGACGGCTTGAGGGGAGGTGGCATCCACTTCCTCCGGTTCTACGGGCCAGGGCCGAAGCCGGGATCGTGGTCGTGGAAAAAAGGGCCCCACAGAGGAAAAGAAAATATGGTTACACGGTCGAGATGGCCCGAAGATCGATGTGCACATGTCGGCGAACCGGGGCTTCGTTGAACCCAAGGCGGAGGACCTAAAGGCATTCTGTGCATCGATATGCAATAATGAGAAAAGCATTCCGCACGTCATGAAAGAGGGTTCTAGATACGTGGCGGGGACTGAACATCGGAAGCTTTAGAGGCCAAGAAACAAACGGCCTTAGATGAGATTTTGGTAAGATTATTTTATTAAGTCATCGTTTATTACTTTTGCGTATATATATTTGACGCTAATACATCGGTGTTTCTTTGTCAGCATGCTTTTCCGTAGTATGGTGGATCAACAACTCTCTCATACCTCTGCACGTCGTCAGAGGCCAACTGTTTATATACATGTCGGGGAGTTGGCTTGCTCACAAACACAAATGGAAGAAGGCCGACACTGATGAGATGAAATTGGCGGCGAAGCCCACCAATTGGTTGGACGAGTATTGGGCTGCTATGATTGATCACTTCGGATCGCCTGAGTTCTTGATACGTAGATCGCTGATAACTGTAATAGCTAGACGTTGGTCCTAAATGTTAGGTTAGAAAATGTTAAATCATTCCTAAATGACAGGCCAAGAGCCAATGAGAAGCAGCGGCGCAGAGTCGCAACACTGATCGTTGGTTGGGCAGAGGGGTGAACTCCTCCCAATATGGAGTTGCTCATATAAGTTGACAAATTAAAATATTATGAATTTGTCAACTTCCTAAACTTTCAACAGAAATCAAATTTGTGTCTAAATTGCAGGCAAGACGGACGGGAGATATACCCAGTCGCGTAGAGCTTTACGGTATAGGGTTTGCGCGTGTCTCCAGCTGTCTTACCTCACAGCAGGCGACTGCACATTATGTAAGTATGCTCACACACGATTTATTGTAGCTAATTAAATTAATTTATCTTTTTCAATAATTGACTTAATGTGGTTCATATTGTAATTTCTTGCGGAACCAGATGAACCGCGAGATTGAGCAGCGGGCGATTGCGTTTACAGAGGAGCACGGTCAACCCTCTTCGGACATAGGGCTTCATGCGATCAACGAGAACGTCATCCAGCAGCACAACCTGGACCGACACGGGAGAGTTCACTTGAGCGGCCAAGACATATCGCCTACGGTATATCACGCCTATCGCGGTCTAGAGTTGCACCCTCCTCACGTTTGCCGAGGGATATTGATCCAGGAGCCCGAGCCCCCTGCGGCACCCGCGCCTCCTGCTCCCTCTCCGTCCACTGCGGCACTAGCTCCCTATTCGTCCATGCCGATATACCAGGCAGATGGCTCTCCTCATACTCCAGCAGGTGATTGAGCACGCATCTTCTCGGTCCATTCTTCATCTGATTGTGCGTCGGCTTCGAGTGTTCACAGAGGACGTTGACTGAAGCAGAAGCCAGCGCCGATATTCAGGCGAGGACAATCTTGATCTGTCAGCTGGTGCTTCAAGGCAGAGAAATACCGGCTGTAAGTTTAGTTAATAATATTTCATTTCACTAGAACTTTCATATAGTTTAATATCGTGAATAGCATATTGCCAATTTTCGTTTCAATACAAATTTCATATAGTTTATTATCATGAATATCATATTTATATGATATCATATCATATCGTGAATGTCATATCTATATGATATCGTAAATATCATATCCATATCATATCATGAATATCATATTTATATCATGAATAACATATCTATATCATACCGTAAATATCATATGTATATCGTGAATAACTTCTTGTTAAGAACATTATTGAAGCTGCTCGATTACACTTAAAACATTGCTACAAAATAGTTTATTATCATGAATAACATATCTATATCATACCGTGAATTCATAAAACTAATATTTTGTCTGTTGATAACACTGTAGGAGCTGCTTGATCTCACTCGGCATCCTCCGGCCTCCGACGGCGGCGCCCAGTAAGTCGATTACGCGTGCTTGTTCTCAATCGTCGCTTTTTGCAAATTCCAAATGTAATTGAATTATGTTGTAAATTAATGGAATATAATGGATTTGATATTTTCATTAATTTGTTTTGGTTTTATTTCCATTTGGATGAATATATTGGTTTCGTGGCGATTTGGATGGATATATTGGTTTTGTAGCAATTTGTCGTGAATTGAATTATGATTACGATGAATATGTGTGTGTGATATCATTATATTGTATTGTATGTGTATGGATCTATCGAAACGGCTATAAGCTAGGGGTGGGGAATTCTCTATTTGTTATTTTTTCGTCGGACTAGAACCGACAGAATAAGTGAGTATCCGACGAAATAGATTCATATATCCGACGAAATAAGTGAGAAATCTGGGTGATTCTGGATTAAAATTTCCCAGTTTTTCAACATTTTTCCGTCGACTATCACCCGACGTAATAATGTACCCGACGAAATAAATATTGAGCCCGATGAAATACACTCTATTACGTCGCAATTTTATCCGTCGGAGGAAAGCCGACGGAACATATTTATTTCCTCAGGCAATTGGTTTTCCCGTCAGCTGACACCCGTCGAATTAAGCCTTCATTTCTTGTAGTGTCAGTCCTCGTCCTCTCCTATACTGCAAGTAATGAGTTTTGGAAATTTCTTAAGCTACAGCGGCAAGAACACCACCCATGGCCATCACATATACTGTGATGTTTGACACAAGAAGAAAAGGTTGTGCTGCCACAAAAAGCAGTGCAAATCAAGCTTGCTAATGGTCCACACAAATCCTCTCAAAATATCCACAACTATCATATGCAAGTATACAATAATTCTGCCTTTCCAGCAAATTTCACACAAAATTTAAATGACAACTCAAACGCATGTCATCGTGTTACCTAAGGTCACACAATAAACCCAATTAAAAAAATTATCGATTGCATCTTAAAAAGGACCAATTTATCAAATTAAGAAGAGAAAATCTTCATTCAACAAATAACCATTGATAAATTAGGTTGAGATTGACGAGTTTGGCGTCTGAGGACTTGAAACTGAAGAGCAAAGAGCGAGTAGGGGAAGAAAAGTCAAGTGTTCTCTGTTTGTGACCGGATGGGGAAAGGAACTGAAGAAAAAGGCTGGGTGGGAATCGAGGACAGAAAAGCCCAAACTTTTAGTTTGCGACAGGCAGTCTAGATAACAGTTCGCAAAGCTTCTTAAGAACTGTCTGAAAGGTTCCTAGGCACTCTAGTAAGGTCTCACAAGGCATCGAACATGCCAATTTAAAAAATTTGGTGCCGAGAAACCCTAGACTACGGATCTTAAACTAGATGTTTAGGCCAAATTATAAAGCTAGTTAACAAATTAACTAAAGGTCGGAAGCTACAACCTTTGTAGATCCGGATTTCCACCTCCTTAGCTCCACGTGGTCATGCCCTCGCTGTCCATCATGAATCCTCGACTCATTCGTCGGCTTCATCGGAATAATGTGCGGAATAGGTCGTCGGCTTTGTGTCAAAGACGATCTACGTCGAGGTTGCACTAGTTCAAGCTCCGACTTCACAAAGTTGTGAAACTTGTGAAGAGAACACCCAAAACAACTTGGCAAGAGGTAGAGGGTGAAGAAATAGGAGATGGGTTCACTTTAGATTTGGAATTCTCTCACTAGAACTCAAGTTGCCATTGGAGTAGCAAGCTTGAGGAAGAAGAAGAAGATGATAATGTTATGATAAGTAATTGAAATAAAAAGGAAAATCAATACTTATCATAAAGTAAACCATGGTTATGTGTAGAGAATTGACCAAGGTTAGATTAGTGGTTAGGGTTAAGGATGAAGACAAAAGGGATGACTTTGGTCAAAGTTTCATGAAGCTTCAATAAGCTTCATGAAGAAAAGAAACCCTTTTTGTTTTCTTTCACCTAATTAAATGAATAAATAATAGATAAATAATTAAGTGAATAATCAAAAACCCTAACCCTTATCATAACCATGGTCCAATTCTTCACACAAAGCCAAGTTATTATGCATCATCAATCATGATACAAACAAGTGTACACAAAACATATCACATATACAATGTGCACACCAAGTGAGAAAAATCCGTTTAAAGTGAACCAATACTAGTTAATGCAAAGTAATATATCAAATATATAATTATACATTAAATCATTAAATCAACATTTGATTCAATGATCCGGTCATGTCGCACATAACCGACTAGTATTCAATGTATCGATTTATCGAATCAATGATTCGATAACTAGGTCATATCGAATATAACCAATCGAAAACATATATCGCGAGAATGAAATGCGGTATCACATACACGCATTATTCTCGGTCCTGCACACATCTCATATGCGCTCCTATTTCGTTTCGCTTGAACCAGGAAACCTCTGTGTAGGACTCTAAAGACTCGTCAATACGCCGGTAGCAGATGATGATCATATCAAGCACCCACAAGCCGCAAGCGGTCTGCTAAACGTAACGGCCACCCGGGTATTGAGCGATCAGAAGATCGACGAGCTAGCCCGCTCACACTCCTGCGAATCCGACCAGTAACACTTACCGTACAGTCCGGTCTCTTCGTCTGATATGTCGCATATCAAGTCTAGGGGTGGTAAACGTCAGACCCCAATAACCGATAAGTCGTGCCGATGTGAGGCTCATAACGGGTCGAGAAACTACTGGTAACACTTACCAGCAAATCTCTGATCAGCCCTGGCCAGGGACTTCCCTGCTACGGCCAATCGAGCACTGTGCAACATCAACCCCCAATAACGGGAGAGACGAAACCCCTCCTATCGTTCATTGCCTCCATGTGACTCGGGACTGTGCCCAAAGACCACCGTTTTGCACGCCCTCATGGACGTGGTAAGGTGGAGATCAAAGCACAGTGGGAATCACACAAGACTCTATGACGATCTCTGGTCTACAGACTAACCTGTACAAGTGTCACCTGAGAACTGCCATCTGACGTGAGGTATAATACCATCTGGGAGTTCTCGGCGAGTCCGTCCAGTGTACCCAGTCTCCACTGAGCACCCGTATACCATCTCTGATGTCAAACACCAATGGATATGGGATCATCCATCTGGGTCGAGAAGCGTATACGCTAGTCTACTCTGGTATATCGATGCCCCGTCTCGATACACCCACGACTAGGGACCTTGAAGGATGTACTTATGGACTACCATGTCCCCACTAGTATGATCTGCATCATAGTCCAGGTAGTCAAGTACACATCCTAAGGGCTTTACCAACATGTAACTACAAGACAGTATAAAGAGACTAGTGTACATGTTAAGATAAAGAGTAACCAGATAGCATACTATCATATCGAGCAAGAAAGTCATCTCTATATATGTCCAAGCATCCAATATAATATACAACATCTGTACAATACTGGCATCTAGGGCATACATACAACTAACAATCTCCCACTTGCACTAGGGCCAGCTGCTGTAGTATCGTATACCGAGCATCCCGAAGAGTCTCTCAAACTGTGTCTTGGGAATGGCCTTCGTGAGTGGATCCGCCGTGTTGTTCTTCGTGTCAACTCTCCTGACCTCGATCTCCCGGCGATCAACTATCTCCTGGATCAGGTGATACCGCCTCAGAATATGCCTGGATCGCTGATGGGACCTGGGTTCCTTGGCCAAAGCTACCGCTCCATTGTTATCGCAATACAAAGGTATTGGATGCTCAATGGATGGAACCACTCCAAGTTCAGTAATGAACTTCTTGATCCAGACAGCCTCTTTGGCAGCATCGTTGGCATCGATGTATTCAGCCTCCATCGTCGAGTCTGCCACGGTTTCCTGCTTGGAACTCTTCCAGCTAACCGCCCCTCCATAAAGGGTAAAGACAAAGCCCGACTGCGACTTAGAGTCGTCCTTATCACTCTGGAAGCTCGAATCGGTAAAGGACTCCACTTGGAGTTCTCCGTTACCATACACCAAGAACATATCTCTAGTCCTTCGCAAGTACTTGAGAATGCTCTTCACAGCTGTCCAGTGACTCTCTCCAGGATCAGCTTGATACCTGCTCACTATACTTAGTGAGTATGCTACATCGGGTCTGGTACATAGCATCGCATACATGATAGAGCCTACTGCCGAAGCATAGGGTATCCCTTGCATGCGAGCTCTCTCCAAATCAGTCTTGGGAGACATCTCTTTGGAGAGAGTGACTCCAGAGATCGTGGGTAAGTTCCCACGTTTGGACTCTTCCATACTAAACCTCTTTAGTATGGTGTCAATGTACCTCGATTGGGATAATCCCAAAATCCGTTTGGATCTATCTCTATAGATCCTTATTCCCAATATGCAGGAGGCATCACCAAGATCTTTCATTGAGAATCTTTGTGATAAGAAGAGCTTGACCGATTGCAGCATAGGAATATCATTTCCTATCAAGAGTATGTCGTCCACGTACAATACGAGGAAGACAACCTTACTCTCTGCCACCTTCTTGTAGATACAAGGTTCATCTGGGTTTTTGACGAAATCAAACTCTTTGATAACGACGTCAAAGCAGATGTTCTAACTCCGCGATGCTTGCTTTAATCCATAAATGGATTTAAGCAGCTTGCACACCTTCCCGCTGCTCCCACTGTCTACGAAGCCCTCTGGCTGAGTCATGTACACGCACTCTTCTAAATCACCGTTTAGAAAGGCGGTCTTAACATCCATTTGCCAGATTTCGTAATCATGATATGCAGCGATGGCAAGCATGATCCGGATGGATTTAAGCATAGCTACTGGAGAAAAGGTCTCGTCATAGTCCACACCTGGTCTTTGACGAAAACCCTTTGCTACAAGTCTAGCTTTGAAAGTCTCCACTTTCCCATCTACACCAAGTTTCTTCTTGAAGATCCACTTGCTCCCAATGGGTTTTACCCCTTCAGGAGCAACTTCCAAAGTCCATACTTTGTTGGTGTACATGGAATCCATCTCAGACCGCATAGCATCCAGCCATTTCACTGAGTCCCCACTCGTGATGGCCTGCTCGAAGCTAGTTGGGTCATCATCCTCCATGATGCAATCCTCGCTCCCACCGTCCATGAGAAAACCGTAGTATCTCTCAGGTTGGCGAGGAACCCTACTAGATCGGCGGAGTGGCTGAGGTTCATTGGGAGCTACTGAATCTTCTGGTTCCACTAAATCTTCAGTTACGGTTTGTGTATCTGGAACCTCTTCCAGCTCTACCACTTTGCCACTAATTTCTTTTTCAAGAAATTCCTTTTCTAAAAAGGTGGCATGTTGAGCAACAAACACTTTTTGTTCCTCACTGTGGTAGAAAAAATACCCATAAGAATTCTTTGGATATCCCACAAACTTGCAGAGAACTGACCGTGCCTCGAGCTTGTCCGGATTTTGCCTTTTGACATAGGCCGGACAACCCCATATCTTAACTCGTTTAAAATATGGTCTCTTCCCACTCCATATCTCATATGGTGTGGTAGGTACAGATTTAGATGGAACTTGATTCAATAGGTATGCTGCTGTCTCCAGCGCATAACCCCAAAAGGAAATAGGTAACTCAGCTGTGCTCATCATAGAGCGCACCATATCTAATAGGGTGCGGTTCCTCCGTTCTGATACACCGTTGTGCTGTGGTGTATATGGAGGAGTCAGCTGAGAGAGAATCCCATTCTCTTTTAGGAAGTCCAGGAATTCATTGCTTAAGTATTCTCCTCCTCGATCAGATCGTAGGATTTTAATACTTTTTCCGGTTTGGTTCTCAACTTCTTGTTTATATTCCCTAAATTTCTCAAAAGCTTCTGATTTGTGTTTCATCAGGAACACATACCCGAACCTAGAGAGATCGTCAGTGAATGTAATGAAGTATGAAGAACCATCCCTGGCATGTGTAGACATGGGACCACATACATCACTATGTATAAGTCCCAAGAGTTCGGTAACTCTTTCTCCATGTCCCGTAAACGGAGTCTTGATCATCTTGCCTTTGAGACATGACTGGCAAGTGTCATAAGATGAAAATTCAAACGGATTTAAATATCCATCTTTATGCAACTTAGCTAGTCGTGTCGCATTGATGTGACCCGGTCTACAATGCCACAAGAAGGATTCATTGAGTTCAGAACTCTTCCTCTTGTGTGTGTTTGTTATGCTCAGAACTGTTGATTGATTTAGAACATAAATGCCATTGCATAACGTGCCTGATCCAACCAACTTTTGGTTACGGAAAATGTTCATAACATTATCCTGTAATACAAAATTATATCCCTCTTTACTTAATAAAGAAACCGATATAATGTTGCATATCAGGTTCGGCATGTAATAGCATTCGTTCAGAACCAATGTATTACCAGTTGGTAACACAAGGTGATATTCCCCGATAGTCTTAGCTGCAACAATTGCACCATTTCCAACTCTAATGTCTTTATCACCTTCTCCAAGTTCTCTACCTTTCTTGAGCCCATGTAACTGATTACATATATGGGATCCTGACCCGGTATCTAATACTCAGGACGTAGAGCAAATGGAGAAACAGTTCTCAGTAATGAACACACCCGAAGAAAATGCATCAACATGTACTTTCTTCATTCGGGTGGCATGGGAATCCTGGTATTCCCCTATATCCTGTTCATTCCTATAACTCTTATAAGAAAGAACGGAACCAACGTTCCCCAGCACAGTATAACATGCGGGTTCGGTCAATACATCCATATTATTATCTTGATTAAGGCATGAAATGGTCGTTACCTGGAGAGAGAGAAGAAAACACTTTAGCGTATGCTCGTGCAAGATCAGATTGGTTATTATCTTATCTAATCAGGATGGCTCCCACTGCTTTTTATCAAATCTTCCCCCAAACCCTAAAAGGAAAGACTAGCCGGGATTAATTACACACTACAAGTTCGCTAATCTTTCAGCCAGGCCAGTGTCGGTACTTTGAGGGAGGTCCCCCGTGCTTTCGCACGAACCTAATTAATGTAAACCTCGTTTTCCCAGAGGCGTAACCTCGTTAACACCTTTCTAGACACCTACTTGATCAGCTAATTGCAATGTGTAAAACTCTCCCAGGAGTAACTCTTACTCGTAGCGGGTATCGGGATCCAACTATCTCATAGAAGGTATGCAATCTCATTGCAAATTTCAACACTTGAAATTCCCGATAATATGTTGCCCCGAACGATCTATGACCTTGACAAGGTCAACAAACCATAGACCGCAAGTCAAGTTCAACCCGTCATTTCTTGATTGAATCAAACCCACCCGCACGACCCTTGACAAGGTCAACAAGGCCGTACGACTACCCTAACCCAATCTGCATCATATGCATAAGCAGACAAATACTGGTTAGCTACCGCACACTGCGCCTTGACAAGGTCAACAAACGCAGCACGAATACTAAACAGGATTTATCTGAAATGACGAAGGGCTACGCCAGGTTTTTCCGAAAACCATGAGCGTAATGAACTTGATATTGTTGTAGAATCAAATGAAGTTTTGAAATGGAGTGATTTTGAGGCTTTTCCAGTTTTGCTAAAGGAGTCACTCCCGGTGAAGGGATCTCGGTCCTTTCCTCGTCGAATGAGGTGCGGGATATATCATATATATCGCTGTGCAAAGCAAAAACCCAAAAGCAGTCAAAAGCAAACCGAGTGTGTAGCATCTGCCAGTTATTGCTAAAGGAGTTACTCCCGGTGAAGGGATCTCGGTCCTTTCCTCATCGAATAAGGTGCAGGGTATATCATATATACCTCTGTGCAAAGCAAGAACTGTAGCTACATGTTTTATTTTAAAATTCGATTCTACAACATCTTAGGTTTCTTATCTTTCATTAATCACATTAATGAAGTCCCATCATTTAAATACCTAAACATCACAGATAGATATGACGTACACTTATGCCATCCGCATTCGCCTCGATGTCCCCTCGTGCACCGTTAGGTTAGGTAACTAACGACAGAGCAGGGCAAGGCTAGCACGGGTGTAAAACATAAGTAACGTCTATATAATATATCATATATACTATATACTATATCCATCACAGAGTCACAACACAGATATCGCAGCAGAATAAACATATGAAATATTGGATATACTAGGACGTCCGTGTTTTCAATACGAGCCAGTATAAAACACGGATTCCACGGTCGTGATGAATAGCCAATCCCACACCCCTAGACCCCTACGAGAGCGGCAAGCAACCCTGCCAATTCTAGGGTTAGGAGACCCGGACTCGACTCCTCGAGTTGGTCTCCTACTGGACCCCAGAACCCGGTTACTTGTGCTCCCCTCCTTGGGTCTATCCTAATGCGGAAAAGTAAATAATATACAAAGGGTGACAACTTCCGCTACCTGGAAGTGCCCCAAATAAAAGAATATTACATACAAGTTTTTACATGAATGAAAATGAAAAACACTCATCTCACATAAAAACCCCCGGCTATTCGAACACGACGATCCAATATAACATATCCAGCAACACATAACATCACATGTCATCAACGTAAGTAAGTATGCATACCCCAATTGTCTTTGACATATAGCAATGAAACCGGCGATATGAACATACTACACTTACGGTCACAGAAAAGAAAGTGTAAAACTACAACAATTGGAATCCGCAACTTCTTTAGACATCGCATGCCTAATCAAATGAAATACTTAGACATCACATGCCTAACAGATATAAATCCCGCATTTTAGTCTCATTATCGAAAACTCTTTTCAATATCATGTGGGACTAAACTGCTAGATTTATAACATTCATTCAGTTATCTCATAACTGTTTGTGAATTCCAATTATTGTATCACATTCCAGATAAACAGAAAATGTTAAACTTTCCGATCGAACAGTCGAATACCCAAGTTTTCCCGATACAGTCCAACTCATGAAATAAGTCTAACAACATTCAGTTCGTGCCTCAGTACCGACGGTCCAGCCGTAGAAGGGTCAAGCCAACGCCTCACATGTGGCACGCCGTACTGCCCCAAACCCGAAGGTTCAAAGGGCAGTTCAAGACGGTCACATAATCGAGTTAAGGTTTGTTGTCTTCTAGAGGGTCCATCGCGTTACTTGCACTACTTAGAACGTCGTTAAACTACGGAAAAATCCATCACTTGGAATTTTCCCGACAGGGGAAAAATTGGGTATTTTTATCCGGTCGAACTTTTTAACATATTGTAAAATATCCGGAAAGCCACATAGACGAAACTTGATAATTCGATCGAACCGACGACCTCCCAATACACCCCAGAAAATTCAACTCTTGAATAAATTTTAAAAATTGCCAGAAAACCCAGAAGAATTTATCAGGAATTACTGTGCAGAAAAATAGGGCTGACGTCACCAGAGAGCCGCGGAACCGCCGCAGAAGCTAGGCTTCTGCCGCGGTTCCGCCGCACTAATCACTGTTCACCAGAAAATTTTTGCACTGTAATTCTTATTTTTCTATGCTGAATTTTTTAGCAATTTTTAATTCACAAAAATCCAGATATTTCAAAAACGTCCAGAGAGCATTCTCGGGTGTGGGTTTCGGGTTCGTTCGAGTTTCAAATCGCGTCTAGACTTCGCCTAAGGCTCTAGCTAGTCTCTGATACCAGTGAAAGGTTCCTAGGCACTCTAGTAAGGTCTCACAAGGCATCGAACATGCCAATTTAAAAAATTTGGTGCCGAGAAACCCTAGACTACGGATCTTAGACTAGATGTTTAGGCCAAATTATAAAGCTAGTTAACAAATTAACTAAAGGTCGGAAGCTACAACCTTTGTAGATCCGGATTTCCACCTCCTTAGCTCCACGTGGTCATGCCCTCGCTGTCCATCATGAATCCTCGACTCATTCGTCGGCTTCATCGGAATAATGTGCGGAATAGGTCGTCGGCTTTGTGTCAAAGACGATCTACGTCGAGGTTGCACTAGTTCAAGCTCCGACTTCACAAAGTTGTGAAACTTGTGAAGAGAACACCCAAAACAACTTGGCAAGAGGTAGAGGGTGAAGAAATAGGAGATGGGTTCACTTTAGATTTGGAATTCTCTCACTAGAACTCAAGTTGCCATTGGAGTAGCAAGCTTGAGGAAGAAGAAGAAGATGATGATAATGTTATGATAAGTAATTGAAATAAAAAGGAAAATCAATACTTATCATAAAGTAAACCATGGTTATGTGTAGAGAATTGACCAAGGTTAGATTAGTGGTTAGGGTTAAGGATGAAGACAAAAGGGATGACTTTGGTCAAAGTTTCATGAAGCTTCAATAAGCTTCATGAAGAAAAGAAACCCTTTTTGTTTTCTTTCACCTAATTAAATGAATAAATAATGGATAAATAATTAAGTGAATAATCAAAAACCCTAACCCTTATCATAACCATGGTCCAATTCTTCACACAGAGCCAAGTTATTATGCATCATCAATCATGATACAAACAAGTGTACACAAAACATATCACATATACAATGTGCACACCAAGTGAGAAAAATCCGTTTAAAGTGAACCAATACTAGTTAATGCAAAGTAATATATCAAATATATAATTATACATTAAATCATTAAATCAACATTTGATTCAATGATCCGGTCATGTCGCACATAACCGACTAGTATTCAATGTATCGATTTATCGAATCAATGATTCGATAACTAGGTCATATCGAATATAACCAATCGAAAACATATATCGCGAGAATGAAATGCGGTATCACATACACGCATTATTCTCGGTCATGCACACATCTCATATGCGCTCCTATTTCGTTTCGCTTGAACCAGGAAACCTCTGTGTAGGACTCTAAAAACTCGTCAATACGCCGGTAGCAGATGATGATCATATCAAGCACCCACAAGCCGCAAACGGTCTGCTAAACGTAACGGCCACCCGGGTATTGAGCGATCAGAAGATCGACGAGCTAGCCCGCTCACACTCCTGCGAATCCGACCAGTAACACTTACCGTACAGTCCGGCCTCTTCGTCTGATATGTCGCATATCAAGTCTAGGGGTGGTAAACGTCAGACCCCAATAACCGATAAGTCGTGCCGATGTGAGGCTCATAACGGGTCGAGAAACTACTGGTAACACTTACCAGCAAATCTCTGATCAGCCCTGGCCAGGGACTTCCCTGCTACGGCCAATCGAGCACTGCGCAACATCAACCCCCAATACCGGGAGAGACGAAACCCCTCCTATCGCTCATTGCCTCCATGTGACTCGGGACTGTGCCCAAAGACCACCGTTTTGCACGCCCTCATGGACGTGGTAAGGTGGAGATCAAAGCACAGTGGGAATCACACAAGACTCTATGACGATCTCGGGTCTACAGACTAACCTGTACAAGTGTCACCTGAGAACTGCCATCTGACGTGAGGTATAATACCATCTGGGAGTTCTCGGCGAGTCCGTCCAGTGTACCCAGTCTCCACTGAGCACCCGTATACCATCTCTGATGTCAAACACCAATGGATATGGGATCATCCATCTGGGTCGAGAAGCGTATACGCTAGTCTACTCTGGTATATCGATGCCCCGTCTCGATACACCCACGACTAGGGACCTTGAAGGATGTACTTATGGACTACCATGTCTCCACTAGTATGATCTGCATCATAGTCCAGGTAGTCAAGTACACATCCTAAGGGCTTTATCAACATGCAACTACAAGACAGTATAAAGAGACTAGTGTACATGTTAAGATAAAGAGTAACCAGATAGCATACTATCATATCGAGCAAGAAAGTCATCTCTATATATGTCCAAGCATCCAATATAATATACAACATCTGTACAATACTGGCCTCTAGGACATACATACAACTAACACTGTCTGCAACAGAATATCCCTCTATCTACCTACTTATCTATGTGTGTGTGTGTGAGCGAGCAAGCACACGTTTGTGTGTATGTGTGCGTGTGCATGTGTGCACGCGCGTGTATTTATGTGTGTGTGTGTACGCGCTTAATATGAGAACATATTTCCCTTACTTTTCCACATGATCTTGTCATATCATGCATTGACTGTTTCCGATGCAGGTACCAATGCTTGTCCTCAATTTTCACTGGTTATCAAAAGCTGCTATAATTTTTATTGATGTTATAATTTTTAGATGACATAATTTTTGTATAGCATGTTTCCGATCTCGAGACTGTTTACAGTGAAACAGTGCCGTTTTCAGATGGCATGAATTTTATATAGTATGTTTCAGATCTATTGGCTCAATACTGTTTACAGTGAAACTGTGCTGCTCCTGCAAATCAATTTGCTAGAATTTAAATATCATTTTAACCAATAACTGGGTTAGAATTATTCTTTCTAATGCACAATCTCATGTCCAAGGGGAAGATATATTGGATTCTAAGCACTATATTTAGTAGAAAGTTCATAGCTATCTGCAGAGCACCCTACAAAAATCTAAGATAAAATGGGAATGTGAAAAAAAATGTTACAGAGCAATAACTGCAATACAATAATGCATTGACATGTGGCAACATATGTAGTTTTCAGCAAAAAAAAGTTGGGCCTAGTCTAACAATGATAACCCATTCACTTCTGATGTTCAATCCATTGAGGATAAAGATGTAGTAAAATTTAAGGAGCTACAATGAATCGTGCTAGAATTTTGACAAGAATGTAATCATGATAAAGTCTGAATTTATTATCTAAACGTTAAAAAGTAATCAAATACCTTGACTGATAGATATTAATCGCAATGTTATGAAATGTGATGTTCAATTTCCTGCGTTTGAGAACTGCATACCGCATAAGCAAAATATGCGAACGCATGTGATTTGTATTACATAAATTAACATTCAAATATATACATGACAAAAAATGAGAGAAAATGAAAAATTTACTAAAATGTGTACAAAATATATCGTATCCACAATGACAATATATTGAATACTAATAAATTACTGAGTCGTAAGTTCAGCTCAAAAATGCAAAAATATATGATCATATCATTACATATTGATAACAATACAAGGTTAAGATAAGGAGCAGAGAGCGCAACACAATTATCTATGTAAATTCATGCTATTTGATCAAAAGATTCATAGCATAACACCAAATTAATTTTCAGATTAAAAAATCAAAATGAGAACAAGTTCATGACCATAAGTTCATCAAGATGAAAGGTGGCAAATAGTTCGAAAGAAGCAATTAAAGCATTTTCACCGTCGCTAATAGCAAAACAGGTACTTAAGTAGAGTCAATGTCATCAAACGTTCTATGCATTCACTTGTATTCAGTGTCGTCAAAATATTTCAAAGGAAGTTTTTCGTACATAATACAAACACAAAATTCAGGAAATGCTAGAGACAAATAGAAACATATGCATTTCTACAAGCACAAAAAAAAACCATATTTAGACAAAAACAAGTATACAGGAAGAATAAAGGAGAAAGAACAAAAGGTAATGGAATGAGTCGAAGAGAAATAAAAAAAAAAGTAAAAATGCATAAATTTTGGATTTTATGAAAAAAATAACATGAAGATGAAAAAATATGTTTTGCAGAGAAATAGAAGCCATGCAGCTTCCTCTATAGATTTTTGCCTAAAAAGATGTCTTGTCCGAATTGTCACCGAAGAGAGAAGTTATTTGGAGCAAACCATAATTTGAGATAAGAGAGGAAAGAGAAGAAATGAATGAAGAGAATTCTTTTTGATTCAGAAAGTGTTTAATAATTGCCTTTAAATTATCAGGTAGGGATACAAATATATTAAAAATCCTAAACCCATTCAATGAACCTAATCCAATTCTCAAGCCATTATGCATTTTATGTGGCCACATAATGCAATATGCGGCCACATATCGACACATATTGCATTGTGTGGCCGAATAATGATTTTTATGTGTTAAAACTTGTTTTTGCTCCGATACTGAAAAATCCCCATTTTCATGCGCTAAGTGGGCCCCTGCGCATATGAGGACGTACAAATCGCATTTTATAACACTTAATCTTATGGTTGATTTGCTTAATGGGAAAGATTAATTTTGTTATCAATATAGCAAGAAATATTTTATTTATTAACAAGTTCACGCTTTAATCATTAATAGAATTATGTATTTAATGCCTTCTTTGATCTATTATTCTCATGCCATGCCATTGTGATAAGCCCCGAAACATAACAGGTGTGACTACCTTCTTTTCCCTTTCTTGCCACTTCCCTAAGCATGTACTTATTGAACACTATTCATGGATACCCCTTCAAGTAGTAAGTTTGTAAATTTCATACTATATTTTGCATATTGCATATTACTCTGACATGTTTGAACACTTTCCATTATATTTGGAATTTATCTCTGCCATTCTGATTAACTCAATCAGTTTCAAAATAAAATTTGATTTTGAGCATGAAAGACCCTTGAAACTTTTAAAAAATAATCACTGAAAAAATCAGCAATAACAAGGTTTCTTAAATTCTTAATACCAAATTAAATAGCTTTTCCCTGATAAACTCATCTTTTTTCGTTTTTTATCAAACATATTCTCTTATTAGACTAAAGGAGATGGTTTATTTGAATTAGAGGAAGTGGGAAGAGGGGTAGAAGAAAGGTGGCATGGAGAGCGAGTTTGAATTAGAGGAAAAAGATGAGAGGGAGTGGCGATTGAGACGAGATAGTGTAAACAGATGATGTTGCAGAAGTGGAGGGAAAAGAGAAGGGGTAAATCCAAATAATTGAGTTAAATAGGAGGAAGGAGTATGTGTTCTTTTTCAAAAACCACTCTCGCGTTAACATCTTAATGGTATTATGTATGGCGACCAAAAGTCGTACGTTGTACTGAAAATCATAAAAGTTGATAGTGTTGTATAAAATTCCCTACAATGGCTACACTAAGATTCTGTGACATTATTTAGTAAAAGAATCATTGTATATCATTTGCCATAATAACTGAGTAATTTGATTTTCACAGTTTATTGATGATGATAAAGATGAAGGGAAGATAACCCAACACTGGCTGATGGCATATAACAAATAACTTTTAGCCAAAACAATGATAATATAACCAATGTATGAATAAATAAAAAAGACCTAGAGGTTAGGAAGAACTCAACTGATCATGTGCGACAAAGAAGACATGTGGCGTCTATATAGTACGGATTTGTAACACATAATTTTGTAGACTCATGCTACAATTTACTCATTAAACATCATTCTACCTAATTTTATGCATAAATCATACAAAACTTATCAATATACTCATTTTTGTGTCACGATGCTAAAGGGTATATGTAACAACCAAAATAGTCAACAACAATTATAATAGTAGTTGCAGGAAGAGTCAAATTTATTTTTATAGAAATAAATAAAAATCGGAATGTTAAGACATAATTGCTTCAAATTTTCAAAATTCGAAATAATCTATAATTGGCATGAAACCATTCTCAAGATGAGTAATTTCAGCAGTTACTGAATTTTTAAGATTCTGGGGAAGATATTATATATGTTTTATACCTATAATCTAAGTTCTCCTCAATCAACATACAACACAACAAAAAAAATTAGAAAAGAAAAGAAACCCTAAAAGACCGAGACAGAGATTGGGACATAGAAGAGAAAGCGAGGAGCGGCGGAAAGGAAGCGTACCTTTCAACCGCGAATCCATAATCGTCGATCGATTTCGGTTAAAAGTAAAAACTAAAAACCTCATCTTTCCCATATTTAAATAATAAGATCTAGATTGAGGGAGATTGAGGGCTTCTGGCGAGTTGTCAAAGCTTTATCTTTGGCGAACATCGACATCGAAGAGGAAAATAGAAATTAGGGTTTTGGAATGTGATCGATTGACGATGAGAGTCGACGCGGTGGTGTCATCAGTAGCCATCGAAATCGACGTCGATTTAATGGTTAGGGTTAGGGCCCGGGATTTATTCTTGCTGTTGTTTTTAAAAAAGAAAAGAAAAGAAAACGAGATGAAGGAGATGACGCGGGGGGGAGACAGAGATGCGGTCGGATTGAGAGAGGAAAAACTTTTTTGTTTAGAGTTTGGATCCGGGTCGAGTTCAATTCAAATCATCCGTGCCCGATCCCGGTCCATTTAGACTCTAAAATCTATGATAAATCATTTGGGTTGCGGGTTTGGATTCAAATCCAACCCGAACCGGATTTGCATCCATAACCTGTAACTTAAAGAAAATTTTCAGATCAAATCTCGTATTGCTTCAATACTATTTTTAACCCCTTTAGTTTGTAATTTCCCTTTGATATACCTCTCTGGAATTTTATACTACGCCCTTGCACCTATAAATTATTATGTTTACCCCCTGCAGCACCATAACTATTAACCAGTGAAGTACTTTCAGCCTGGAATTTTGTGTTTAGGTTCTTAAACATCTCTAAATTAATTGTAGACTCCTGAAACGATATAAAATGGTTAGAAAATATAGAAGAATTATTTATAATATTGTTTAATAATAAAGACCCATATAAATGTATTTTATTAGCATTGAAAGTCTACATAGCATAACTAATTTGTTAAAACACGATAAGTTATTAATTCCGGCATTACATGTTAATTTAGAGAATCCGGTTAATGCTGAGAAAGGATGTTGAATCTATCAAATTGACTCACTTTCGGTGACAATAAGTTTGTGATACAAGTTTGATAATTTATTTTTTATTGGCATCCACTTCATATGAAATGTGTGATTTTGCTTGGTTGATGAAATGCTATTTATTTCGAGTATGCAAATAAGGCTATTTTTATTTTGGTATCATGTAAGCATGGTTTTCATATAGAAATTGATATGCATACGACTTGGGGTTTTGACTATATATTTGTGCATCAGACACATGGATATGATTATATATATTTATACCTTGAGCATACGATTGATTACTTTAAATAACACATACCTCTATTTTTGAAAATAAAGGGATCGTATGCATTTCGTAGGCGAATACCGGTATGAGTTGAAATAACAAATAGATTACATCAAGGCTAGTAGTGTAGTCCCTGTGGGGTTATAGCGCGCGCCGTAAGGCAACCTCACTGCGGGTCAAAACATACGGTTCTTCCTACCATTATAGTGGCGTTTTCCTTATGTCAACCGAGGTAGAAGTGTTGACCCTACTTAGTCGTAACCTGCTAGATTTTTCGTGCATGAAAAGTATATATTCACAAATTGCATAATTTTAGACATTTGATGATTATTGATATTTGTTATTTTACTGGTATTTAACTTTGTTATATAAGTTGTCAGATATGCGTCATGTTTTTTACTAAACCACATAGCTTACCCACCTTTTATTGTGCCTGTTAATCAAAATGCAGGAAATCATCTTGATAGAAAGTTTAAAAAAACATAGTGGCCTGCAGCAATAATTACCTTGTATAGGAATGCCTTCTCGTAAGATGAACAATTAGTTTTTTCTTTCTATTTAGCAGTTTGGTTATTGGAACTTACCATGTTATTTTTTAAGAAAATAATTGTGTAAAAACTATGTTAGTTATTTCAACCTTAATGTTACAAGAGATGTTTTTTTTTATATTATCAAGTTAGGTCTTACGGTCTCATTGTCGAGATCGCGAAATGTCACGCAATTATGATTGTTTTTTTATAAATGTAGATTTATGGCGTGATAGATTTGGTATCGGAGCCTAAGTTGTAGACATAAATAGGAATTTGACCGTAACTTACGAATTAGGAAGTTAAGATTATAAACGATAAACGTACGTATAGAGTGCATGGTATATAACTTAACATGTTTACTCCATGATATACGTTTGAATCTTTATACTCGTTTATTTATTTTGTGAATTTTAGACGATGACGCGTGGTAGAGGAGGTGTAGCAACTCGTGGGAGGGATGCAGCAGCAGGAAGGGACGGGAGAACTGCTATTCCACCTCCTGCTGATGTCACCCCTGCCATTAGGCAACCTCAAACTAAAGGCGGCGGCAGAGCAGGCAGGGTTCCAGAGTCACGTGCAAATCCAGTGACAACCATTGCAGGATGCCCATGCTATTAATAATGGATGGAAGTTTGGTACTATGACCCGTGGAAGGAGCTCTGCTCATATTCCTAGGACAGCAAGACAAGATCCTAATGAAGAGAATAATCAATGGGGTGGTGAAGGATTTAAAACCTTCGTGGACATGCAAGCTGAGTTCATAAACAAGAAGTGAAGTTGGCCGAAAGCAATATGAGCTTATGGAAGAGCAATCCAAGACAACAAAGGAGCTCGCCAAGGTGATAGAGTCTCGTGATGTCAACATGATCTCCAAGACCGAAGGATGTGATTTTGAAAAGTTTAAGAAGATGTCCCCATCTTCATTTCAGGACGGTTCTAATCCCACAATAGCAAAGCTATGGCTTAAACAGATGGAGAAACTCCTTAAGATCTTAAAGTGCACCGAGGATCAGGTGTCTTTTGCTACCTTTATGTTTCAGGATGAGGCGGAGCACTGGTGGGAATCAAAAGAAGAGATTTTAGTCTCGCAAGGCGAAGAGGTGATTACTTGGAGCAAATTTAAGAAGCTGTTTAAGAAGAAGTTCTTCCCTATTTATGTTCGTGCTCGAAAAAAGAGAGAATTCATGAATTTAAAGTAAGGAAATGCAACTGTCGATGAGCATGAAGCAAAGTTCATAGAACTATCTCGATATGCCAAAGAGTTAGATACAGAGGAACATGATAAGGTCGAAATGTTTGAGAACAGTTTAAGGCTAGATATCAAGGCATTAGTGACTATCAGTTTGTCAAAACCTATGCTGAGATCGTAGAGAGGGCACGCAGGGCCGAGAAGACTATCGATGCGAAGCAGAAGACTTGGGAGCAAAGAAAGAGGACACAGCCAGATGGTGGTCATAAATCTTTCAATGGGCATTTTAAGAAAGAATTTAGGAAGCAGGAATATTCTTTGCAAAAGCCGATAGATCCGACTAAGAAGTTTGAAGTTCCTATTCAGATGCATGAGAGGCTATGTTTCATGTGTGGCAAGGATCACAGGGATCGACCGTGCCTAAAGTTTGAGGGTTGCTTCCAATATGGTAAGACTGGACACATGTCCAGGGAGTGCCCAACGAAGAATGTTGTGCCTAATAAAGTGAACCAAAAACCCAAGACCCATGGCAGGATGTATGCTCTTACCCCTCGAGATGCTTTGACATCTAACAATGTAGTCACGGGTATATTGAGAACAATTCTATTTTTAGCACAGTTCTTTTATATGTTCTAATACATTCTATACGTCATTACATCTCACATATTGAACACCGAATTATCTTAGAAATTGATATCAACATTCATCTTTAGGTTCTCTTTTAATATCATCATCCCCTGCTAAAGTGTTGTTTGATTTGGGATCAACACGTTCTTTCGTGTCACCACATTTTGCACTTAGACTGTATAGTCCACATAATTACCTAGATTATGAATTATCGGTTTCGACACCTGCTAGCACTGTCTAATAACCGATAAGGTTTTATAGAGGATGTGACGTGATGGTGGATGGTAGAACTTTGTTGGCAGATTTGATTCTCCTGAAGATGTATGATTTTGATGTGATTCTTGGGATGAATTGGTTAGCCTCTTACCATGCATCAGTTGACTGGTTTAAAAAGCAAGTCATATTTCAGGTTTTGGGAGAACCAGAATTCAGCTTTATAAGAGGGTTCCATCTCTCCTTTACGCATGATTTCAGCTATGCAGGCTTATAAGCTTATTAGGAGCGGATGCCATGGTTATTTAGCTTATGCGGTAGATACACAAAAAGAGGAGGTGAAACTTGAGGATATTCCAATAGTCCGAAAGTTTCCTGAGGTATTTCCGAAAGAGCTTCCGGGGTTACCACTGGATCGGGAGGTTGAGTTCACTATCGACCCAGCGCCGGGCACCACCAATATCCAAGTCACCTTATAGAATGGCCCCCGTGGATCTTAAAGGGCTAAAGGCTCAGTTGCAAAAGTTGCTGGATAAAGGTTTTATACGTCCAAGCGTATCACCTTGGGGTGCTCCGGTGTTGTTTATGAAGAAAAATGATAGATCGATGCGTCTTTGCATCGACTATCGAGAGCTCAATAAAGTGACAGTCAAGAACAAGTACCCTCTGCCGAAAATTAACGATCTATTTGACGAGTTGCAAGGTGCTAAAGTATTTTCGAAGATCGATTTGAGATCTGGTTATCATCAGCTCAAGATTAACACAGAGGCGTTCCTAAGGCTGCCTTTCGATCGAGGTACTTTCGATCGAGGTACGATCATTATGAATTCTTTGTGATACCCTTCGGCTTAACGAATGCCCCTGCCTCGTTTATGGATCTTATGAATAGGGTGTTCAAATCTTATTTAGATCAATTCGTAGTTGCGCTCATTGATGATATTTTGATCTATTCGAAGAGTACGGAGGAATACGACGATCACTTAAGAATTGTTTTGCAAACATTGAAGGAAAAGCTTTATGCTAAATTAAGTACATGCGAGTTTTGGCTCAAGAGCGTGGCGTTTTTAGGCCATGTAATATCAAAAGATGGCGTTTCTGTCGATCCGAAGAAAGTGGAGACCGTTGTGGATTGGAAAAGGCCTTCTAATGCAACGGAAATTCAAAGTTTCTTGAGTTCAGCGGGGTATTATAGAAGTTTCGTTGAAGATTTCTTCCGTATTGCTGTTCCACTGAATGGATTAACTCAAAAGAAAGCCAAGTTCAATTGGACCGAGGAATGCGAAAAAAGCTTCCCAGAGTTGAAGAATCGACTAGTGTCTGCACATATCCTTACTATTCCATCAGGTTTTGGAGGTTATGTCATATACAGCGATGCGTCGGGAAAGGACTTGGTTGCGTCTTAATGCAACAAGAGAAGGTGATAGCCTATGCATCAAGACAACTCGAACCGTATGAGCAAAACTATCCTACTTATGATTTAGAGTTGGCCGCGGTTATTTTCACCATAAAAATTTGGCGTCATTATCTATATGGCGAGAGTTGCGAGATATTTACCAACCATAAGAGCCTGAAATATATATTTATTCAGAAGGAGTTGAATATGAGGCAGAGAAGATAGTTAGAGCTGATAAAAGATTACGACCTAACCATTCACTATCATCCCGGAAAAGCAAATGTCGTGGCAGATACTTTGAGCCGAAAATCAGGTGCTAACTTAGCAGTCATGATTATGAAGCAACATCACATTCTTGAAGATATGTGACGACTCGAGATAGATGTCTGTTGCCATGGTTCGGGAGAAATCTTGGCTCAGCTTCAAGTGAGGCCAACTTTGCTTGAACAGATTAAAACTGCACAAAATGGAGATACTCAATTAGAGAAGATCCGATCAAAAGTCGAACAAGGGGCTATACCAAAGTTTTCTATTCAAGATGGAGTTCTCAAATTCGGTTCCAGATTATATGTACCCAATAGTCTAGAGCTAAAGAAGCTGATTATGGAGGAAGCTCACTGCACTAGATATTCTATCCACCCGGACAGCACAAAGATGTACCGCGACCTTCGTGACGCGTTTTGGTGGAATAATATGAAAAGATTGATTGCTGACTTTGTATTTCAGTGCTTGACGTGCCAACAAGTGAAGGCGGAGCATCAAAGGCCTGATGGTCTACTTCAACCACTCCCTATTCTTGAATGGAAATGGTCAAATATCGCTATGGATTTTATAGTTGGTTTGCCGAGGTATCGAAAAGGGAACGATACTATATGGGTTATTGTTGATCGATTGACCAAGTCAGCTTGATTCCTTCCTTATAAGATTACTCACTCGATGGAGAAAATGGTCTTTTTGTATATAGAAGAAATTGTCGAGTTACATAGCGTTCCAGAAAAGATCCTATCTGATAGAGATCGTCGTTTCGTGTCCAGGTTTTGAGAGGGTTTGCATAAGGTTTTGAGCACCGAATTAGAATTTATCTCATCTCATCATCCCGAGACTGACGGACAATTCGAGAGGACAAATCAGATTCTTGAAGATATGTTTCGAGTTTGTGTTCTTGATCTCAAAGGCGGATGAGAGGAGCATTTACCGCTAGCGGAATTCGCTTATAATAACAGTTATCAGGCTAGGATCGACATGGCTCCATTTTGAAGCGTTGTACGGTAAAAAATGCAGACCTCTAATTTGCTAGGAGGTAAGAGAAAGAAATTTACTTGGTCCTAAGATTGTACAGCAAAGTACTGACAAGATTATATTGATTCGAGAGAGACTTTTGACGGCACAAACCAGGCAGAAGAGTTATATTGATAAAAAGAGAAAGCAATTAGAATCCCAAGTTGAAGACTTCGTGTTTCTGAAAGTCTCTTTAGGGGAAGGAATGATGAGATTTGGCAAGAAAGGAAAATTAAGCCCGAGGCATGTTGGTCCCTTCGAAATTTTAGGATAAGGCTTTACTTCCTGAGTTGTCGGCTATGCACAATGTGTTTCATATATCCATGCTACGCAAATATGTCCCGGATCAATCTCATGTACTAGGAAGGCTATTTCTTTCGTTAAAGTTCAGGGGAAGAATCATTCTATTGATGAGGCTGCTTGGGAAAGAAAAGAGGAGATGATGGAGAAGTACCTCTATCTTTTTGAGAATTAAGGTACGTCAGTTTCGAGGAAGAAACTTTTTATTAGTTGGGTAGATTGTAACAACCAAAATAGTTAACAATTATAATAGTAATTGCTAGAAGAGTCAAAATTTATTTTTATGGAAATAAATAAAGATCAGAATGTCAAGACATAATTACTTCAAATTTTCAAAATTCGAAATAATCTATAATTGGCATAAAACCATTATCAAGATGAGTAATTTCAGCAGTTGCTGAATTTTTAAGACTTCGGGAGAGGTATTATATCTATTTTATACCTATAATCTAAGTTCTCCTCAATCAACAAACAACACAACAAAAAAATTAGAAAAGAAAAGAAACCCAAAGAGGTCGAGGCAGAGAAAAGAAAGCGAGAAGCGGAGGGAAGAAAATGTACCTTTTAGCCGTGGATCCATAATCGTCGATCGATTTCGGTTAAAGGTAAACTAAATCTCATCTTTCCCATGTTTAAATAATAAGATTTAGATAGAGAGAGATTGAAGGCTTCTGGCGAGTTGTAAAAGCTTTATCTTTGGCGAACATCGGCATCGAAGGGGAAAATAGAAATTAAGGTTTTGGGATGTGATCGATTGAAAATGAGAGTCGACGTGGTGGTATCATCGGTAGGCAACGAAATCGACGTCGATTTAATGGTTAGGGATAGGGCTCGGGATTTGTTCTTAGTGTTGTTTTAAAAAAAAAAGAACAGAAAAAACGAGAAGAAGGAGATGACGCGAGGGGGGAGACAGAGAGATGCAGTGGGATTGAGAGAGGAAAAACCTTTTTGTTTAGAGTTTTGGATCCGGGTCGGGTTCAATTCAAATCATCCGTACCCAATCCATTTAGACTCTAAAATCAATGATAAATCCTTTGGGTTGCGGGTTTGGATTCGAATCCAAACCGAACCAGATTTGCATCCATAACTTGTAACTTAAAGAAAAATTTCAGATCAGACCATGTATTGCTTCAATACTATTTTTAACCCTTTAGTTTGTAATTTCCCTTTGATATGCCTCTCTGGAATTTTATACTAAACCCCTGCACCTATAAATTATTATATTTACCCTCTGCAGCACCATAACTATTAACCAGTGAAGTACTTTTAGCCTGGAATTTTGTGTTTAGGTCTCTAAACATCTCTAAATTAGTATAGACCCCTGAAACGATATAAAATGGTTAGAGAAATACAGGAGAATTATTTATAATATTGTTTAGGCGTAAAGACCCATATAAATGTATTTTATTAGCATTGAAAGTCTACATGGCATAACTAATTTGTTAAAACACGACAAGTTATTAATTCCAGCATTACATATTAATTTAGAGAATCCGGTTGGAGCTTAGAAGGGACGTCGGTTCTATCAAATCGACTTTGATTTTCGGTGACAGTAAGTTTGTGATACAAGTTTGATAATTTATTATTTATTGGCATCCACTTCATAAGAAATGTGTGCTTTTGCTTGGTTGGTGATATGCTATTTATTTCGAGTATACAAGGCTATTTTTATTTTGGTATCATGCATGCAAGCATATTTTTCATGTAGAAATTGATATGCATACGACTTGGGGTTTTGACTATATATTTTTGCATCGGGCACGCGGATATGATTATATATATTTATACCTTGAGCATACGATTGATTACTTTAAATAACATATATCTCTATTTTTGAAAATAAAGGGGTCGTATGCATTTCGTAGGTGAATACCTGTATGAGTTGAAAAAACAAGTAGGTTACATTCAGGCTTGTAGTGTAGTCCCCGTGGGATTATAGCGCGCGCCGTAAGACAAGCTCACCGCGAGTCATAATATACGATTCTTACTACCACGGGCTATCTATAGTGGCGTTTTTCATATGTTAACCGAGATAGATGTGTTGATCGTACTTAGTCATAACATGCTAGTTTTTTCATGCACGAAAAGTATATATTCACAAATTGCATAATTTTAGACATTTGATGATTATTGATATTTGTTATTTTACTGGTATTTAACTTTGTTATATAAGTTGTCAGATATATCCATTTTTCTTACTAAGCATCGTAGCTTACCCACTTTTTATTTTGGCTATTAATCAAAATGCATGAAATCAGATTGGATCAGTATATTGATAGAAAGTTTAAAAAAATCGTAGTGGCCTGCAACAATAATTACCTTGTATAGAAATGCGTTCTCGCAAGACGAACAATTAGTTTCTTCTTTCTATTTAGCAATTTGGTTATTGGAACTTATCATGTTATTTTTTAAGAAAATAATTGTGCAAAAACTATGTTAGTTATTTCAACCTTGCTGTTTCAAGAGATATTGTGTTTTTTATATTATCAAGTTAGGCCTTGCGGTCTCATTGTCGAGATAGCGGCATGTCACGCAATTATGATTGTTTTTTTTCTAAATGTGGATTTGGGGCGTGACAATATAAGCAGGTATCATATTTTACTGAATAGGTTATCATATCAGAGATAACACATAAATAGGAAAATATGAGAAGACTAACAAATGGTGCACATAAGCGATAAAAGAGAAATATATACGACGAGCAAAATAAAGTGTTGTGAGCCATTACCTGACAACACAGAGAGCATCATGAAGACTCCTCTCTGCCTCATCAAGCATCAACTGATTCGAGCCCCTGACAAGCACAGTAGTAGTCCTCCCCATATCCTTGATCCCGGTGATCTTTACAATCTTCCCGTCCCCGATGGAAACCTCTTCCACACAATCTGCAAACCCAAGCTTCTCCTCCCTAAAATGCTCGATATTCGCAATGGGCAAGCAGTTGAGGGTCTTGGTGATGAACTCGATGTCATCCCTCTCGACATCCTTGATCACCATGATCTTCAGCTTGGCGAGATAATGCAGTGAGAGATCCGTGACGGCGTCCCTCAGGATGCTCTTCTGGATCAGCAGCACGTTGCACCTGGTGGCCTTAATCTTCTTCACCATCCCCATGATGTAGTTCCTCTCCTCCCTCATGATGCGGTCCATCTGGGTGTAGTCGGAGACCACGATGCTCTGCTCGATGTCGGTCTTGGGAGGGGAGATCTGGAACTGGATGACAGCGATCTTGGCATTCTCGACGCGGGTGGGGCCGCCGGCGGAATGGCTGGCCTTCTTGTCGAAGACCAGGCCCCTGACGAGCTCGGTGTCGTCCACGGTGCCCCCGAGCTTCTTGACGATCTTGACGTCGCGGAGGTCGACGAGGTCAGGGTGGGCGGGGTCCACGACCGAGAGGACGGCGTCGACGGCGAGGGGGGCGAGGAGGGAGGAGTACTGGCTGACGACCTTGCTGTTGAGGGAGGTGGCGGCGGACTTGATGAGGGACTCGCGGTCGGAGAGCTCGACGGGGACGGCCATGGACTGGAGGACGTCGACGGCGCGGGTGGAGAGCTTGTGGAGGGAGTCTGAGACGACAGTGGGGTGGATGCCGGCGGTGAGGAGGGAGGAGGAGCGTCGGAGGAGGGAGCCGGAGAGGACGACGACGGTGGTGGTGCCGTCGCCGGCGGCGGAGTCCTGGGAGTGGGAGAGGTCGACGAGCATCTTGGCGGCGGGCTGGAGGACCTCCATCTTGTTGAGGATGGTGGCGCCGTCGTTGGTGATGATGACATCGCCGTTGGGGGAGGAGATCATCTTGTCCATTCCCTTGGGGCCGAGGGAGGTGCGGACGGCGTCGGCGACCGAGCGGGCGGCGTTGATGTTCGCCATCCTCACGTCGTCGCGACGCTTCGTGTCGGTGTAAGTCTCCGTCTTGGACGATAACGAAGGAGCTGCGACGGCGGCGTCGGCCATTGGAAACCCTAACCCTAGCTAGCCGCTGTTCTCAAATGGAAAGAGAAGAGAGAGTGAAGAGAGCGAGCCTAGAAAAAGCGGAGCTGGATTGAAAGAAAAACCCTAGAATCAATAGATGGCGCTCGAAAGGGCCTGTTTACATTATTAACAACACTGGACTTTCATATAATCTCCTCTATTAAAAGGAAATATTTAAAAAGAAAAGAAAAGAGGGAAAAGAGTTTATATTGAAATCAACTAGATCTCAGCAATATCAAAAAATAATAATAAAGTAGATAAGTGTAGTAACCTATTATTGATATTAACTTAAATATTGATATTAACTCACTCGCTCTAACTCAAAAAACAATTAATATCATCAAGTCTCTTGGGCAGCATATCAATATTATCGCGAGATATTGATATATATTGTATCCTCGATAAAGTAATTTCCTAATTTATTTGTATTTTATATGCAATAACCTATTAAAACCAACAAAAATCTACATAAACTTTCAATCAGAATGGCCACGTATATGAGATTACTGATATGTAAATATTAATCTTCACTTAAATGCAGTCTCTCTCTCTCTCTCTCAATCTTTTCGCCAAAATCATAAATGTTATGCATGTCCTGACCAATGAAATTTCAGCAGCTGTCCAGACGATTAGGTTTTTGGCTGCATTTTACATGTACATAGATAGTTAGCATCAAATTATGAAGTATCATTTTCTCTATTTGCTGAACCGACAAAAGTTATTTTTCCCCCTCTAAAATTCATTAATAATTTACAATAAAGCTACATGTACATCAGTTTTTTTCTTTTAGAAATGTACAATATCACTAAGTTGTGGAGAAAACTATGAATCAGGCAAGACAGAAGCTGGTTTCCCTGCTCCATGCTTTCCATCTCTTTTTCTTTCTCTGGAAAGGCATAGCTTTCAAGCCAAGATCCGTGTCACCCGTGCGGGGCACATAGCCAAGTGGTGGGCAATAGAAGTTTATGAGAAGACCCGGGATCGAACCCGGGATCTTCAATTTAGTGCTTTGAAGAGGACCACGCGGGGCCGGTGGACTTCGTTGCGGTTAAAAAAAAAAGATCCATGTCACCTACATCTTGAGCTTCTTCGTCTTGATACGGCGAATCCACACGCTTCATTGCTTGTGAATGTTGATCACACTCTCGATCTTCCTTTGTTGAGCCAACATCAAGATGATGAGGTGAACCAGCTCGATGTGTTTCGCTTTCATCATCGACGCAAAACCCACCTCCACTGAAGTGGTGACTGCTATCCCCGGCCACGGCACCTGCCTTTATCAGCGGATTCACTCTCATCCAAACAGAATCCACCTCCACTTGCAAGGTAGTCATCTCTTGATAATGTGTTGACATCTTCAGCGTCAACTGCTTCTTGTCCATCGGTTGCTGCATCATTTGAAGAGCCACCAAGGTCAACTTTAACATTCTCTTCCCCTTCATCATACCTCACATGCTTTCTTCATCGCTTAGACTGAAAATGTAGTGATGAATTGTTATGCAGAGAAAGGAAGCCAAGGCCAATACATAAAAAAAAAGAGAAGAAAAAGAAAAAAAGAGAAGAAAAAGAAAGAAAGAAAACGAAAAGCAATGGGGCTTGGAGTAGCCTATGGGGGAGACTCGGGATCAAACTCGGGGTCTCTCATAAATGAGGGATGGCTAATTTATTCCACCTATTATCTCAAAAAAAAACATTGGTAGAATCAATTGCAGACAAGAAAGGGCCGTTGCAAGTAAAATACTTAGCATACACCAAGTCCTGGAAAACTGTTAAAATGGAATTTCGACTTCCAAGGAGGTGGTTCATCCAGAAAACTAGAGCAGATACACTAATGAAACCTCTAGTAACCAACCTCCATCAATTTAAGTGATTGATGCCTACTATAACATGTAAAAAATGCCCACACAAAAGGCACTGATCATCCTTTCTGAGGGTTAATTAAAAAAGGTCATTGATGTACACACTATATCAAGATACAATTCATTGTTTCAAGGGCTACTTTTGCGAGAACGAGCTATATATGTCAGCATCATGCAGTATATCCTATCACCAACTTTCATATTCTAAAGAAAACACATTTTAGTTAAGCAATTCCAAATCAGAAAAGGACTATGTAAATCGGTAACAGAAGCAAGCAACTACTTAAGCTTCTTGATGAAAACAAGTGCCACATCATCAGGAATTAGACAGTTATGACAATTATGGTGACCTTTAAGTTAACTAGCTAGATAAATCATAACCATAAAGCTAGCGACTATCTAGGGACAGCTTTTCAGGTACTTCTAGCCAGATTTCACAGCAACCCAACCTTGGGATTAATTTAAGCAAGGTACGAAGAAATCATAAGAGATGAACTTCTGTTCCATTTTAAAATGATGAGCATAGAAGAATGCATTCAAGGCTATAAACTTACCCTACGCAATTCTGACATGATATCTGGTGCCTGAATATGGTTCTCCATTTCACCGCAACCATCACTAGAATTTGCTTCTTCAGAAGAGTCGGTGTTCAGCTTTTCTTTTGTCCCTTTTCTTTTCCCTCTTCCTCTCCCCCTTCCTCTCCTATTTACGGTCAAGAAACTTTTGTCAATCCTTCGACCTTCCCGTGGAGTAAACTTCTTTGATTGCATATTTGGACTATCAGTCGTCCCTCCTGTCGGTTTCTTCGAAGCTTTCTTTGTTGTACTTTTATCCTTTACTACAAAGCAATTTTCAGTTTTATGTATCTCCACAGCAGAAGGATCGCATGCGCTCTTCTTCCCTGAACTCGAGACCGGTACCAGATCATCATCCATCCGCTCTGTAGAACATTTCCGAGTAATCCCTTTCACAGCCTTCTTAATCTGTTTGCTCCGGATTTTTGCAAACCTCTCATTGAACTTCTAGCCTCAGCTGAGTCTGTACAAGAGAGCACAAGCTTGATTATGAATAATACAACAAAAAAAATCTATTTACTTGCTTGCAGATATGAATCCAACAGAAGCAGTAAAGTTAGCTGAAGGCAGAGAAAGAACTACATGAAAGCTTGCTGCCAAAAATCTAGTTCAATGGAGTAACTTATTTTTATTACAACTTTCTTGTATTCACAAATCCCTTTGTGGTAACCTGCATGTAGTCTAATGCACCTGTTTCTACTGTATACCAATATAATATGTACACTTAACATTGGAATTGCAACTCCATTAGCGTTATCTCAAATAATTGCATATAAAACAAGAAGGGGGGGGGGGGGGGGGGGGGGAACTAAATTAAGATTGATGGAAGAAAAAGGTTTAACTTTTTGTTCAAAGTGTAACATAATGATGGCTAGCTTTATGAAATTGGAGTTAGGGTTAGGGTTGGGGCCGGAGCCGGGGCTGGGACCGAGGGCGGGGCGGGTTGGGTTTGGGTTTGGGTTAGGGTTGGGGCTAGGGCTGGAGTTGGTTGGGGCTGGGGCTGGGGGGTAGGGGGTTGGGGTTGGGGTCGGGGTTTGAGGGTCGGGGTCGGGGTCGGGGTTCGGGTTCGGGTTCGGGTTCGGGTTGGGTTGGGGGGCGGGGGCGGGGCCGGGGCCGGGGCCGGGGGTCGGGTCAGGGGGTGGGGCCGGGGCCGGGGGGTAGGGCCGGGTGGGGGTGAGGGTGAGGGTTCGGGTTCGGGATGGGGTTTAGGTTTAGGGCTGGGGCTGGGGCTGGGGTTGGATTGGGGCTTGGGCTTGGGCTTGGGCTTGGGCTTGGGGTCGGGGTCGGGGTCGGTTGGGGGTCGGGTTGGGTTGGGGTTCAGGTAAGGGTTCGGGTTCGGGGCCGGGGAGGAGTTCGGGTTCGGGGCTGGGGTTTGGGCGGGCTGGGCTGGGGCTGGGGCTAGGTAGGGCTGGGGCTGAGGCTGGGGTTGGGGTTGGGGGTTGGGGTTGGGTTTAGGGGTTGGGGTTGGGGTTGGGTTGTGTTTAGGGGTTGGGGTTTTGGGTTTGGGGTTGGGGTTTGCATTGGGGTTGGGGTTTGGGGTTGGGTTTGGGGTGGTTTGGGCTGGGGCTGGGGCCGGGGTTGGGGTTGGGGGGTGGGGGGTGGGGTTGGTCAGGGTCGGGGTCGGGGTTGTTGGATATATATGCCCTAGAGGCCTTCATTGTATAGGATACTAGGGATATGCATGTACATAACAATCTTGCTTGAAATGATAGTACGCTATTTGGTTTGACTTTATCTTAACGTATGATATATTTTACTTTGTATTTATAAACATGTTGATAAAGCCCATAGGGTGTTTGCCTGACTACCGGCGTTGTGATAGCAGTCATACTTGTGGGAGCTGGATAGTCAATAGGCACATCCTTAAATGTCCATGGTCGCAGGAGTATCGAGACTGGGCATCGATGCTCCAGAGTAGACTAGTGTATACATATTTAGACCTTGACGAGGGGCGATAGATTGGTCGGCTCGGCCATTGGTGATATGCACCTAAGATTGTATACAGATGCTCACTGAGTGTGAGTACACCGGACAGGACTCGTCGAGAACTGACTGGATGATATTATACCTAACGTCAGATTGCAGTTCTCAGGTGACATATGTGCAGATAGTCTGTTGACTTAAGGTCGTCATTTGTCTCGTGTGAGTTCCCACTGTACTTTGATTACTACCCTACCACAGCTCAAAGGAGTCATGCAAACAGGTTTTAGTTGGGTACAGTCCCAAGCCACGTGGAGGCAGTGAGCGACTGTTAGGGATTCGTCTCTCCCGGTATAGGGAGTTGATATCGCACTGTGATCGGTTGGTCATTACTATAAGTCCCTGGTCAGGGCTGATTGAGGATTACTGGTGGACTGATCAGTAGATTCTCGGATGGTCTTGAGCCATACCGGCACGACTTGTACGGTTATTAGGGGTCTGACGTTCACCACCTCCCTAGACCATACATGCGATACTCTTAGACGAACAGACCGGACTGCGCGGATATTGTCACGGACAGGCTCAGTAGGAGTTCGGATGGGTTTCCTCATCGGCCTTCTTATCGACATCTATCTGGGGACCGTTACGTACAGCTAGTGCCGCTTGCGGTCTGTGGTTAAACCCACTGCCAGCGTAGTAGTCGAGTCTTTAGAGTCCCACACAGAGGGTTTCCCTGTTCCAGGCGAAACGATACAGAGGTCGTATGGTTTTACGACAAGAGTTCGGACGCATACGTGTGTTTACGCAAGTACTCTTAAATTAAGGATATGGTCAACAGTCAACTGTCAACAGTCAACGGTCAACAACCCCAATGAGAATACCCTGCCTATGTCTCTCTGTCAACTGTGCATACACACCCGCATCCGCGTTCCGAGGAACACGAGTACAAACGAGATAAAACCAACCCCAAAACGTACACTAGGATCTGGTTTAAACCAAAGCTCGCTAGTGTTAACTGTCCGGACACTGTACGTGCACAAGTGCACAGATGTGACCGAACCCGGTCGCAAAACCATGCGACCTCTACTCTTTTGCCTAAAGGTGAATAGCTTTCTGTGTGGGACTCTAAAGACTCGACACTACGCTAGCAGTGGGTTTAACCACAGACCGCAAGCGGCACTAGCTGTGCGTAACGGTCCCCAGGTAGATGCCGACAAGAAGACTGACGAGGTGAAACCCATCTGAACTCCTACTGAGTCTGACTGTGACAATCTCCATACAGTCCAGTCTGTTCGTCTGATACATCGCATGGTGGGCCTAGGGGGCGGTAAACGCCAGTCCCCTAATAGCGGTACAAGTCGTGTCGGAGTGAAGCCCAGAACACCCTGAGATAACACTGGAAACCTACCAGTATATCTCGCTTGCCCTGGCCAGGGACTACTCGTGTAATGGCTCTTCTAGACACAGCACGATGTCACCCCCCAATACCGGGAGAGACGAATCCTGTCTAACCGTCACTGCCTCCAACTGCTTCGGGACTGCACCCAACTACTACCTGTTTGCACGACTCCTTTAAGCCGTGGTAGGGTAGTAATCTAAGTATAGTGGGAACACACTCGAGGCGAAGTGACAGTGTCAAGTCAGCGGACTAAGCTGTACTCATGTCACCTGGGAACTGATAACTGACGATAGGTATAGTACCAACCAACAGTTCCCGACGAGTCCTGTCCAGTGTACTCGTAACCCAACGAGCACCCGCATACTATCTCCAGTACGACGTACTGATGGCTGTGGGACAGACCATCTCCCACACTGGGATGAGAAGCGCATACGCTAGTCTACTCCGGAGTATCGATGCCCTGTCTCGATAGTCCTGCGACTAGGGACCTGCATAAGGATGTGCTTATAGATTACCCAGCCCCCACTAGTGTGACTGCCATCACAACGCTGGTAATCAAGCAAAGATCATAAGGGCTCCACTAATGTGTATAGGTGATATACTAAAATAAACACATGTACACATTGAAGTAGAAACAAACCAAGTAGCATACTACTATATTGAGTAAGATTGTTTATACAA
Source organism: Agapanthus africanus (assembly GCA_030015575.1). Classification (NCBI taxonomy): domain Eukaryota; kingdom Viridiplantae; phylum Streptophyta; class Magnoliopsida; order Asparagales; family Amaryllidaceae; genus Agapanthus; species Agapanthus africanus. The sequence goes on from CM057341.1 coordinate 784,391,660, forward strand.
GGTGAATATCCCAAGCTTCCATTAAGTAATATACAAACTAGTATGATACAGTAATGACCTCTAGGGCATATACACTAACAATGCAAAACATAAGCAACGCCTAAATAATATCATATATAAATATATTGCAATGATAGCCATTTCAGATCACAGATGAAAACATTGGATATACTAGGAATCCACAATTCGTACGAGCCTGTAACGAAAAGCGGATTACACGGTCACAATGAATAGCCAATACCCCACCCTAGACCCACCTCCAGCGTCGCGGATAAGGAAATCTGTAAGACTTGGGAGATCGATTGCGCGAAGGCCAGGTGCCTCGTGCTTGCCTCTATGGACAACGAAAATCAGAGGAGGCACGAGAATATGGACCTCGAATCTATATTTCTCCATACAAAAGAACTGTATGGAGAGCAATCTCGTATCGCAAGATACGAAGTGTCGAAGAAGTTATTTTCGGTAAGGTTGGCCATCGGATCATCGGTAGCGGAACACGTGCTTAAGATGATTGGCTTCGTTGAGGAGCTCGCGGAACTTGGGACCACGTTAAAGAACGAGCTCTATACGGACTTGATTCTCCAGTCCTTTCCTTCCACTTACGCCCAGTTTATCCTGAACTTCAACTTACAAGAAAAAGAAGTTGAACTTTCAGAACTCCTCAACATACTGAGGAGTGCAGAGGACACCCTACAGAAAGGTAGGGAAACATCCACTTTATTTGTAGGAGGATCTTCATCTTCTAGGTCCAAGGCGAAAGCCAAGGGAAAGAAGAAGAAAGCCTCCGCCAAATCAAGGGGCGGTGTTAGTAAAGTGGATACGAAGGGAAAAGCAAAAGCAACAAAGGTGACAAAGACTTCGTTCACTGGACGCAGAGTAAGAGCGAGCGAGCTCTTGGGACTCGTACACAGCGACGTGTGCGGTCCAATGTCTACACATGCGCGAAGCGGTTATTCTTACTTCATTACTTTGACGGATGACTTTTCAAGGTACGGTTATGTCTTCTTAATGAAACATAAGTCCGAACCCTTTGAAAAATTCCAGGAATATAAGAATGAAGTAGAAAAACAAACCAGCAAGAGTATCAAGACACTAAGATCGGATCGAGGTGGTGAATACTTGAGCGCCGAGTTCCTGGACTATTTAAAAGAGAACGGAATTCTCTCTCAGCTTACTCCTCCATACACTCCGCAACATAACGGTGTATCGGAGAGACGGAACCGGACCCTATTGGATATGGTACGGTCCATGATGAGTAACGCTGAGTTAACGCGATCATTCTGGGGATATGCACTAGAATCAGCTGCATACCTTTTGAACCGAGTTCCAACTAAGACTGTGCCTACTACACCATATGAGATGTGGTGTGGGAAGAGACCCTATCTTAATCACATTAAGACATGGGGAAGTCCAGCTTTTGTCAAAAAGCAGTATGCGGACAAGCTCGAGGCACGCTCAGTACAGTGCAAGTTTGTGGGATATCCAAAGAACTCCAAGGGATATCTCTTCTATTACGCAGAGGAACAAAAGATCATTGTTTCTCGTAATGCCTATTTTCTAGAACACCAGTTCTTAGAAAAGGAAACAAGTGGGAGCGAAATAGAACTGGAAGAAATTCCAGAACCACGGACTATTACTGAAAGCTTAGTGGAACCAGAGGGTTCAAAAGAAAATGACATTCCTACGCCGCTCCGCAGGAGTAGTAGGCAGTCTCATCCGCCCGAGAGATATTACGGTTTTCTCATAGATGGGGATAGAGAGGATTGCATCATAGATTATGATGAGCCGACTAGCTTCCAGCAGGCCATTCAGAGCGTTGACTCGGTAAAATGGCTGGATGCAATGCAGACCGAAATGGAGTCCATGTACACCAACAAAGTATGGACGTTGGACGTTGCTCCAGATGGGGTAAAACCCGTAGGATGCAAGTGGATCTTCAAAAGGAAGATTGGTGTAGATGGACAGGTTGAGACCTATAAAGCTAGACTGGTTGCAAAGGGTTTTCGTCAAAGACCTGGTTTGGACTATGACGAGACCTTTTCTCCAGTAGCAATGCTGAAATCCATTCGGATCCTTCTTGCCATTGCTGCCTTTCACGATTATGAGATTTGGCAGATGGACATAAAGACCGCTTTTCTAAATGGAAATTTAGAGGAGTGTGTTTATATGGACCAGCCAGAGGGTTTCATTCAGAGTGGGAGCAGCGGAAAGGTGTGCAAGTTGCTTAAGTCCATCTATGGACTAAAGCAGGCATCGCGGAGTTGGAACATCTGTTTTGATGAGACGGTCAAGGAATTTGGCTTTATCAAAAATCCAGATGAGCCATGCATCTATAGTAGATTTGTAGCGAGAACTGTAGTATTCCTCGTTTTATACGTGGATGGCATTCTCTTAATAGGAAATGACATTCCTATGCTACAATCTGTCAAGGGGTTCTTGTCACACAGGTTCTCCATGAAAGACCTGGGTGATGCCTCATACATTCTGGGGATCCGGATCTATTGTGACAGATCCAAGAGGATACTGGGACTCTCACAGTCCAGGTACATCGACACCATACTGAAAAGATTCAGTATGGAAGATTTCAAGCGCGGTAATCTACCGGCTTGTCACGGGATCACCCTCTCCAAAGAGATGTCTCCCAAGACTGATTTGGAAAGGGATCGCATGTCTATTATACCCTACGCTTCTGCGGGAGGCTCTATAATGTATGCGATGTTGTGTACCAGACCAGATATAGCTTATGCACTGAGTGTGGTAAGCCGGTATCAGTCAAACCCTGGGGAGAAACATTGGATAGCAGTAAAGAATATTCTCAAGTACCTGAGAAGGACTAAGGAGATGTTCTTGGTGTATGGCGGAAAAGACCTCCAGATCGAGGCCTTTGCTGACTCCAGCTTCCAAAGTGACAAGGATGATTCCAGTCCATGTCGGGTTATGTCTTTACCCTCAATGGAGGGGCGGTGTGTTGGAAGAGTTCCAAACAGGAAACCGTTGCTGACTCGACGATGGAAGCGGAATATATCGCTGCTGCAGATGCCGCAAAAGAAGCTGTCTGGGTAAGGAAGTTCTTAACTGAACTTCAGGTGGTTCCGTCCATTGTTGATCCAATACCTCTGTATTGTGACAACAACGGGGCTATAGCTTTAGCGAAGGAACCAAGGTCCCATCAGAAGTCCAAACACATCTTGAGGCTGTATCACCTGATCAGGGAGATTGTGGGTCGCCTGGAGATCGAGATTCGGGGAGTTTCTACGGAAGATAACACTGTTGATCCACTCACAAAGGCCTTACCCCAGACTCGGTTCGAGCGGCTGATCAAGATGATAGGTCTTCGATACGCCAGTACATGGCCTTAGTGCAAGTGGGAGATTGTTAGTGTATATGCCCTAGAGGCCATTACTGTATCATACTAGTTTGTATATTACTTAATGGAAGCTTGGGATATCACCTTGTATAAACAATCTTGCTCAATATAGTAGTATGCTACTTGGTTTGTTTCTACTTCAATGTGTACATGTGTTTATTTTAGTATATCACCTATACACATTAGTGGAGCCCTTAGGATCTTTGCTTGATTACCAGCGTTGTGATGGTAGTCACACTAGTGGGGGCTGGGTAATCTATAAGCACATCCTTATGCAGGTCCCTAGTCGCAGGACTATCAAGACAGGGCATCGATACTCCGGAGTAGACTAGCGTATGCGCTTCTCATCCCAGTGTGGGAGATGGACTGTCCCACAGCCATCAGTACGTCGTACTGGAGATAGTATGCGGGTGCTCGTTGGGTTACGAGTACACTGAACAGGACTCGTCGGGAACTGTTGGTTGGTACTATACCTATCGTCAGTTATTAGTTCCCAGGTGACATGAGTATAGCTTAGTCCGCTGACTTGACACTGTCACTTCACCTCGAGTGTGTCCCCACTGTACTTAGATTACTACCCTACCACGGCTCAAAGGAGTCGTGCAAACAGGTAGTAGTTGGGTGCAGTCCCGAAGCAGTTAGAGGCAGTGACGGTTATACAGGATTCGTCTCTTCCGGTATTGGGGGTTGACATCGCGCTGTGTCTAGAAGAGCCATTACACGAGTAGTCCCTGGCCAGGGCAAGCGGGATATACTGGTAGGTTTTCAGTGTTATCTCAGGGTGTTCTGGGCTTCACTCCGACACGACTTGTACCGCTATTAGGGGACTGGCGTTTACCGCCCCCTAGGCCTGCCATGCGATGTATCAGACGAACAGACCGGACTGTATGGAGATTGTCACAGTCAGACTCAGTAGGAGTTCAGATGGGTTTCACCTCGTCAGTCTTCTTGTCGGCATCTACCTGGGGACCGTTACGCATAGCTAGTGCCGCTTGCGGTCTGTGGTTAAACCCACTGCCAGCGTAGTGTCGAGTCTTTAGAGTCCCACACAGAAAGCTATTCGCCTTTAGGCAAAAGAGTAGAGGTCGCATGGTTTTGCGACAGGTCGTATGGTTTTGCGACAGGGTTCGGTCACATCCGTGCACTTGTACACGTACAGTGTCCGGACAGTTAACACTAGCGGGCTTTGGTTTAAGCCAGATCCTAGTGTACGTTTTGGGGTTGGTTTTATCTCGTTTGTATTCGTGTTCCTCGGAACGCGGATGCGTGTGTGTATGCACAGTTGACAGAGAGACAGAGGCAGAGTATTCTTATTGGGGTTGTTGACTGTTAACTGTTGACAGTTGACTGTTGACCATTGACTTTTGCTTAACCCTAATGAAAATAAGATATATGATTAACATTAATATTAATTAAGTATTATAGTGACATGGTTGTTGAGGGGTAGACATTGTTGACTTGTTGACTTTGTTGACCGGTTGACTAGGTTGGACTAGTTGACCATGATCATGACAATGGCTATCATTCCATGGCAAAGACTTTTGCTTGCTTGTTTATTATGCAAAATGAGTGCATGAAATGATATAGCCATTTTGACTTAAACCATTACACAATACTTGATTACTATTTTTGTTATGATGGCTTTTGGATTATGAGAGGTGAGAATGAGAAGAGTATGGTTCATTCTCTCATTTGCTTTCTCTCTCTTGAGCTCTCTCATTCTCAAGCTCTCCCTCTTCCATTTGCTCTCTCTACCTCAAGGCAAACTATTCTCATATGTTGAGACTCATTGCCTTAGAGATAAAAAGACACCAAAACATTTCTCTACTCATTCTAGTTCACAAGGCCTAGCAAGCCAAGTGATCTAGTTTCTTCAAAGTTCAAAGAAGAAGCCAAAGGTAGAAGCTTTCGGGTGGATCCATCTTCGGCGCAAGGAGACGACGAGGTGAGGCCGATCTGTACACCGGGAGGAGTCGAAGACGAAGGAGTTCAAGAAAGGTATAGCCCCCTAACCGAGTAGGTAAACTCTTGTTAGGTTGTTAGTTAATAGTTTAACAAAGATCCGTATTGGTAGTCCATGTTACCACCCTCTTGAAAATCGTTTTTCACCAATTCCGCAACCCCGTAAGTACCGGGGAAGGGTAGCATGGACTTACAAGTACGACGTTCGGACAGTTTTTACCAGCCGGCTTTGGTTTAAGCTAGATTCTAGTATCGGGTTATTGGATTTATACAGTCTAAAGTTTTTCCGTGTTTTCACGGATGGGTGGAGCGTTCTCGTAATTTTGCGGGAAGCTTCTAGAAGCATCGTGACTTGAGGGTTTAGGTGGCATTTTCATTAAATGCATTTGTGACTCATTTGTGTGATTCATCCATATCATTAATGCATCATTTATTGGTTAATGACTCATATAGTGAATCACACATATGGAATTAATGAAGCATGATGATTAATCACTTTTATTCATTTATTTGATAAAACATTATGCTTCATATATTCAAGTGAGAAACAATTTCATTATCATTATCATGTTCACCTTCTCTCTCCTCAAGCTCACTCTCTCTTCAAACCCTAATCCTACCACTCATATGTTGAGATCAAGGATTAGAATAGACTAATCAATCCATAACCTCACTCTATATCACCTAGGTTCCTTTGATTAGCAACTAAAGAAACTTAGTTATCTCAAGATTAGAGGTGAAGCTTGGAATAGAAGCCCTCGGGTGGATCATCTATCACGTAGAGGAGGCCGAGGAGGACAAAGAGAACGAAAAGACGAAGGACAAGGTTCACTAGGTATAATCTCTTCTCATAGTAGTTAAGAACTTCTATGGTTATTGTTAGTTATCGTTTAGTAAAGATCTTCGGTTAGTCGATGTTTGCATATAGAACAAGATCTTTTTTCATATTTCCGCCTCCCCGCAACTCGTGGGGTGTTGTACATCGACTTACAGGGGTCGGGGTGGGGGTCGGGGTTAGGTTTGGGGTTTGGGGTTTAGGGTTTGGGGGTTGGGGTTCGGGTTCGGGTTCGGGGTGGGGGTCGGGGTTAGGTTTGGGGTTTGGGGTTGGGTTAGGGTGAGGGTGAGGGTCGGGGTCGGGGTCCGGGTCAGGGTCAGGGTTGGGGTTGTGTAACATTTCAAAATAATAAAATATTATTTTTGGAATTTTTATAATTTAATATTATTTTAATGAATATTTTAATATTTCGGTATAATTAAATACAAATAAATGGGGAAAATTTTGGAAAAATTATGGAAAATTCTAAAATAGGGTATTTTATGGATTATGCCATTTTTAAGTTTTTGTGATTAGTTTGGCACTAATTTAGTGCTAATCGCGATTAAAAATCGCTAATCGGATTTTTGGCATTTTTGTGCAAAACATGCACATATCTTTTTCTACACTTGTGTTACATTTTGTTACCATGGCTTTACTTTGGGTTTACTATTTGAGTGAGAAGGTTTTAGAAAAAGAAAAGAAAAGAATTTGAATTAGAATAATGGGGTAGTAGGTGGGTGAGAGAGAGAGTGAGGTGAGGGGTCTCTTGATTTCATTTTCTCCTTCATTTTCTCTCCCTCTCCTCTCCCTCTTCTGCTGCTGCAGCTCCCCCTCTTCTAGAACCCTCAAACTGTTAGTTATATGTATGCCCTAGAGGCCATTACTGTACATACGATGTATATTGTAATGGATGCTTGGACATATATAGGGAGGACTTTCTAGCTCGACATGATAGTATGCTATCTGGTTGTACTTTATCTTAACATGTACTCTGATTGTCTCTATATTACATGTTGATAAAGCCCTTAGGATATGTACTCGACTACTGGGACTATGATGAGATCATACTAGTGGGGCCACGGTAGTCGACGAGTACATCCTATAACTGTTCCTAGTCGAGGGTGTATCGAGACAGGGCATCGATACACCAGAGTAGACTAGCGTAAACGCATCTTGACCCATATAATGGGCGATGGATGATCCCATATCCATCGGTGTTTGACATCAAGGATGGTGTACGGGTGCTCAGTAGAGACTGGGTACACTGGACGGACTCGTCGAGAACTCCCAGATGGTATTATACCTCACGTCAGATGGCAGTTCTCCGGTGACACTGGTACAGAGTAGTCTGTTGACCCGAGATCGTCATAGAGTCTTGTGTGATTCCCACTGTGCTTTGATTTCCATCATACCACGTCCAAGAGGGCGTACAAAAAGGTGGCTTTTGGGTACAGTCCCGAATCACATGGAGGCAATGAGCGATAGGAGGGGATTCGTCTCTCCCGGTATAGGGAGTTGATGTTGTGCTGTGTTCGATTGGCTATAACCGGAAATCCCTGGCCAGGGTTGCTGAGATTTACTGGTAAGTGTTATCAGTAGTTTCTCGAACTGTTATAGACCTAATATCGACACGACTTATCGAGCTACTGGGGTCTGACGTTTACCACCCCTAGGCGAGATATGCAACATATCAGACGACGAGACCGGACTGTACGGGAGTGTTACTGTTTGGATTCACAGGAGAATGTACAGGCTTGCTTGTTGATCTTCTGAGCGCTCAATACCTGGGTAGCTGTTACGTTTAGCTGACCGCTTGCAGCTTGTGGGTGTTTGATATGATCATCACCTACTGCCGGCGTATTGACGATTCTTTAGAGTCCTACACAGAGGTTTCTTGGCTCAGGCAAAACGGAGTAGGAGCACATATGTGATATGTGCGGGACCGAGGATAATGCGATATGTGATACCGTATTATATTCTCGCGATATTTGATATCAGCCGGGTCATCGGATCAAGTGTTGATTCGATGAATCGGTACGGATAAATATTAGTCGGTTATATGCGATATAGCCGGATTGTCGGATCAAGTGTTGATACGATAATTTAATGTATAATAATATATATGATATATTAAATTACATTAACTAATATTTGCTCACTAAAAGATTCTTTTTCTCACTCGGATAATACATTGATATATATGCGATATATGTTAATTGTATTATTTTATTTTGTTACGATAAATATTATATATGTGATATATAATATTGTAACATGATATGATAACTAATGCAACTTGTTTAGTGGAGTTTAAACATGATTAGGGTTTGGATTAGGGTTAAGCTTTCTAGATGTTTCTAGAAGGTTTTCTTTTTGTTTTGGAAAAGATATTTACAAGTGACTCATTCTTAACTCAACCCAAACCCTAACCCTTGGTTAATTCTCTACAATGGTTAAGTCAACCATGGTTGCATTATTCTTCATATTAATCCTTTCATTATTCATCACAAAAGAAAATGGATCACTATTCTTCTTCTTCCTTCATTCTTTCATGAAAAAGCTTGCTAGATTTTTCCAAAGTGATGAATAAATATGAGAAAAAGATAAATAAAGAGAGCAAAAAATCCTACTTCATCATCCTCATCTTCCCTTGCCATTTAGATGAGGGTGTTCACTTCGTTTAGTGAGTGTAAGCTTGTGTTAACGAAACTTCAAGGTAGATCATCTTAGTATCGAAGATCGGAAGCAAAGGTTGCATCTTTCTCTTCGTGGAACCTCTCGAGAGTCCGGAACCCGATGATCGCAGCGAAGGGACCACAACACGGAGCATATGAAGTGAAGGACCGGATCTACAAAGGTTGTAATCCCTCTCACTTAGTGTTAAAGTTGTTAACATGTTAGTTTTCGCCTAATCTTTAGTTTAAAGATCCGTATTCGGGTTGTTCGGCACGGCTAAATTTTTAATCGGGCATGGTTGATGCCTCGTAGACCCTTGTGCGCGTGCATAGCAACCCTACAGTGGTATCAGAGCCAAGCTAGAGCTTTAGGCGAAGTCTAGACGAAGTTTAAAGTCCGATCGAACCCGGAAAACCCGAATTAACCCCTTCTCTGGAAATTTTCTGAAATTTGGATTTTTGTGAATTAAAAATTGCCAAAAAATTCAACAGGGAATTCTATGAGTTACTGTGAAGCACGTGATGCTAACTCGACAAACGAGGCGCGGAACCGTGGCCCAACCCTGGGTTTCGCGGCGGTTCCGCGGCCACTTTGCTGAGTTGCACCACGTGGCTTGCACAGTAATTCTTGTCTTGAAGTGCTGAGTCTTCTGGAAATTTTTATATTTTACTCAACAGTTGAGTTTTTCTGGGGTTGTTTTGGGGATTCGATTATTCGATCGGATTGTCTAATTTTGTCTATGTGTTGTCCGGATAATTTTAGAAACTGTTAAAAAGTTCGAACGGATATCAATAACTCACTTTTTCCCCTGTCGGAAAATTTTTCAAAAGTTGGATTTTTTCTCGTGTTTAAGAACGTTCTAAGTCGTGCAAGTAACGCGGTGGACCCTCTAGAAGACAACAAACCTTAACTCGATTATGTGACCGTCTTGAACTGCCTTTTGAACCTTAGGGTTTGGGGCAGTACGACGTGCCACATGTGAGGCGTTGGCTTGACCCTTCTACGGCTGGACCATTGGTACTGTGGCATGTGATGGATGTTTTTAAACTGATTTCAAGTGTTGAGATATATTGGGGAAATCTTGGGTGTTTGATTATTCGATCGGAAAGTTTAACTTTGTCTATTTATCTGGAATGTGATACAATATTTGGAATCCACAGGTAGTTATGAGATAACTAATTTGAATGTTATAAATCTAGCGGTTTAGTCTCAAATGATCGGTTGCTACGGAATTTTGATATGATCAAAAGTCCGTCGCAATCACGTAGTGTACGCGGATACTCGCCGGGTAAACTTAATAGACAGCCATGCCCCAAAGCCCCGACCAAGTGACTGTAGGAGAACCCCGTCGCCGAAAGCATCCGTTCGGGTGCTCGCGGCAGCGGTGTTCCGCCTTAGTGCACTTCGTCGACGGCATCTGGGGGTGCGGCCGTCTACTAAAGTTTGCGACGAGCATTCGATCAGGACGTCGGGAATCTTGTTGAATTGCCCGACTTGATATTGAAAAGAGTTTTCGATAATGAGACTAAAATACGGGGTTTATAATTGTTAGGCATGCGATGTCTAAGGAATTCATTTGGTTAGGCATGCGATGTCTAAGGAGGTTGCGGATTCCAACTGTTGTAGTTTTACACTTTCTTTTCTGTGACCGTAAGCGTAGTATGTGGTGTATCGCCGGCTTCGTTGCTATACATCAACGACAATCGGGATACGCATACTTTCTTACGTTGATGATATGAGATATTATGTGTTGCTGTGATATGTTATATTGGATCGTCGCGTTTTGAATAGCCGGGGGTTTTATGTGAGATGAGAGTTTTTCTTTTTCATTCATGTAAAATTCATTTGTATGTAATATTCTTTTATTGGGGCACTTCCAGGTAGCGGAAGATGTCACCGTTGTATATTATTTACTTTTCCGCATTAGGTAGACCCAAGGAGGGGAGCACAAGTAACCGAGTTCTAGGGTCCAGTGGGAGACCATCTCGAGGAGTCGAGACCGGGTCTCCTAACCCTAGAATTGGCAGTGTTGCTTGCCGCTCTCGTAGGGGTTTAGGGATGTGGGTTTGGCTATTCATCGCGACCGTGGAATCCGTGTTTTATACAGGCTCGTATTGAAAACACGGACGTCCTAATATATCCAATATTTCATATATGTTCTTCTGCTGCAATGTTCTGTGATGAGATCATATTACTGCCTGAGACGAATGTTTATATTATATATATGAGATATATGTTATATTGCAGATTTCGTTTTCAAAAGAGATGCTTGTGAAGCATAATAAAATGGGACTTCATTAATGAGATTAATGAAACTAAAAGAAACCGAAGATGTTGTAGAAACTTGTTTTAAAAACTGGTAGCTCTAGTTCTTGCTTTGCATAGCGGTGTTCCTTGTAGAACATCCAGCACCTTATTCGATAAGGAAAGGACCGAGATCCCTTCACCGGGAGTGACTCCTTTAGCAATAACTAGCAAATGCTACAAACTCGGTTTGTCTTTTGATTGATTCTATAGTTCTTGCTTTGCATAGTGATATTTATGAAATATCCTGCACCTTATTCGATGAGGAAAGGGCCGACGATCCCTTCACCGGGAGTGACCCCTTTAGCAAAACTAGAAAAGCCTAAAAAACACTCCATTTAAAATCACTCGATTCTACAACGATATCAAGTTCATTACGCAAAAGGTTTTCTTAAAAACCTGTCATAGCCCTTCGTCATTTCAGATAAGTACTAGTTAGTATTCGTGCTACGTTTGTTGACTATGTTAAGGCGTAGTGTGCGGTAGCTGATTAGTGCTTATCTGTATAAGCATATGATGCGATTGGATTAGGGTAGTCGTGTGACTTTGTTGACTATGTTAAGGGTCGTGCGGGTGGGTTTAATTCAATCGGGAAATGACGGGTTGAACTTGACTAGCACTTATGATTTGTTGACTATGTTAAGGTCATATAGCTGCTAGGGGCAAAATATTATTGGGAATTTCAAGTGTTGAAATTTGCAATCAGATTGTATACCTTCTATGAGATAGTTGGATCCCGATACCCGCTGCGAGTAAGAGTTACTCCTGAGAGAGTTTTACACATTACAATTAGCCGATCAAGTAGGTGTCTAGAAAGGTGTTAACGGGGTTACGCCTCTGGGAAAACGAGGTTTACTTTAATTAGGTTCGTGCGAAAGCACGGGGGACCTCCCTCAAAGTACCGACACTGGCCTGGCTGAAAGATTGGCGAACTTGTAGCGCGTAATTAATCCCGGCTAGTCTTTCCTTTTAGGGTTTGAAGGAAGATTTGATTAAAACAGTGGGAGACATCCTGATTAGATATATTAGATAACCAATCTAATCTTGCAAGAGCATACGCTGAGTGTTTTCTTCTCTCTCTCTCCAGGTAGCGACCATATCACGCCTTAATCAAGATAATAATACGGATATATTGACCGAACCCGCTTGTTATACTGAGCTGGGGAACGTTGGTCCCGCTCCAACTTATAATTGTTATAAGACAGAGCAGGAAATTGGGGATTACCAGAATTCCCGTGCCGCCCAAACGAAGAAAGTACATGCTGATGCATCTTCTTCGGGTGTGTTCATTACAGAGAACTGTTTCTCAGTATCCTTTACGTCCTGGGTATGTGATACCGGATCAGGATCCCGCATATGTAATCTGTTACATGGGCTACAGATAGGTAGAAAACTGAGAACGGGTGATAAGTTTCATGAGACAGAAAACGGTGCGAGTGTTGCAGCCAAGTCTGTTGGTCACTGTCACCCTGTATTACTAGAATACATTGATTCTAAACAAATGTTATTAGATACCGAACCTGATCTACAAAATCATATCAGTCTTTTTATTAGTAAAGAAGGATATAATTTTGTAATGTTGGATAATGTTTTGAACATTTCCTATATCAAGAGTTGATCGGTTCAGGCACGTTATCTAAAAGCATTGACGTTCTAAATCAAACTACAGTTCTTAGTATACAGAACACACACGAGAGGAAGAGTTCAGAAATGAACGAATCCTTCTTGAGGCATTGTAGACTAGGTCATATCAATGCGACCCGACTGGCTGAAGTTATATATAGATGCATATTTAAATTAGTTTGAATTTACATCTTATGAAACTTGCCGGTCATGTCACAAAGATACGATGACCATAGCTCTGTTTATTGGAAACAGAGAAAGAGTTAGTGAACTCTTGGGATTGATACATGTTGATGTATGTAAGGTCCCCTGTCTACACATGCCAAGATCGGTTCTTTCTACTTCATTACATTCTCTGATAATCTCTCAAGATTCAGACATATGTTTCTGTTGAAACACAGGTCCGAACCTTTTGAGATATTCACGGAATATAAGTTAGAAGTAGAGAACCAAAATACGGGTAAAAGTATTATGTCCTTTGATGAGATCAAGGAGGAGAATACTTGGGCACGGAATTCCTGGACTATTCTAAAGGAGAATGAGATTCTCTCTTAGCATTACTCCTCCGTATACACCACAGCACGTCGGTGTATCGGGACGGAGCACTAGCACCCTATGTGATATGGTGTGCTCTATGATGAGTACTACTGAGTTTTCTATTTACTTTTGGGAGTTATGCACTTGAGAAGCTGCATACCTATTGAATAGGGTTCAAATCAAATCAGCTGCCTACCACTTCATATGTGATATGGAAAGGGAAGAGCCCATATCTTAAGTTTGTTAAGATTTGGGGTTGTCCGGCCTATGTCTAAAAGCAAAATCCGGACAAGCTCGAGGTAAGGTCTGTCATGTAGAACTGGAAATGTTCCAGCTATACAAACTGCAGCTAATGATTTGGTAGAACCAAAGGATTCAATAGTTTCCAACGAACCTCAGCCTCTCCGCCGATCTAGTAGGGTTCCTCACCCACCTGAGAGATACTTCGGTTTCTCTATGACAGTGGGAGCGAGGATTGCATCATGAGATGATGAACCAACTAGTTTCGAGCTGGCCATCAGGAGTAGGACTCTGTAAGAATGGCTGGATGCTTAGCGATCTGAGATGGAATCCTTATACACCAACAAAGTATGGACTTTGGTTGCTTTATCTGAAGGGTTAAATCCCCATCAGGAGCAAGTATATCTTGAGAAGATTACTTGGTGTACATGGAAAAGTTGAGACTTTCAAAGCTAGACTTATTAAAGGTTTGCATCATTGACCAGGTATGGATTATGTTGAAACCTTTTCTAAGAATCTATGCTTAAGTCCATCCAGATCCTACTTGCCACGGCTACATACCATGACTACGATATCTGGTGGTTGGGTGTCATGACTACTTTTCTAAATGATGTTTTAGAAAAGAGCGTCTATAAGTACACAGCCAGAGGTCTTCGTAGACAGTGGGAGCAGCGGAAACGTGTGCAAGATGTTTTATATGATAAAACAGGCATCGCGGAGTTGGAACATCTGTTTTGATGTGGTAGTCAAAGAGTTTGACTTCATCAAAATGGTAGATGAACCTTGTATATACAGAAAAGGTAGTAGGGAGTATGGTGGTGATCCTCGTAGAGTACGTGGATGAAATACTCTTGATAGGGAAGGAGTTTCCTATGCTACGCTCGGTTAATCTCCGCTTATCACAAGGATTCTCCATATAGGATCAAAGTGATACCTCCTATATCCTGGGTTCTTGGATCTATGAGATAGATCTAATTGGATGTTAGGATACTCACTAGTTGTAGTGAGATGGTATCAATCGATCCTGGGGAGAATCACTGGAAAGGTTCTAGGGTGATAAGAACGACTGAATGTCAGTCGCAGGCATTGTCTTTACCCTCAGTGGAGGGACGGTATGTTGGAAAAGTTCCAAGCTAGATACCGTGACATACTAGACGATTAAAGGCAAGATACATCGTTACCAAGGATGCTACCAAAGAGGCAGTCTGGATATATATAAGTTCATGAGATGAATTTCGTTCCTACCATTGTGTGACAATGGAGTTGTGGCTTTAGCCAAGGAACTACCGTCCCATCAGACATCCAGATATAATTCTTAGGCAGTATCACCTGATCATGGAGATGGTTGATCTCCAGGGAGATCGAGGTTAGGAGAGCAGACACAGAGGACAACAGCGCGGATCACTCACAAAGGCCTTTTTCCCAGTAGAGACTTTATGGGATGGTTGAGTATGAGATACTTCAACCGCAGCTAATTGTTGGGTATGTGATACCACAACAGATGGCCCTAGTGCAAGTGGGAGATTGTTAGTTATATGTATGCCCTAGAGGCCATTACTGTACATACGATGTATATTGTAATGGATGCTTGGACATATATATTGAGGACTTTCTTGCTCGACATGATAGTATGCTATCTGGTTGTACTTTATCTTAACATGTACTCTGATTGTCTCTATATTACATGTTGATAAAGCCCTTAGGATATGTACTCGACTACTGGGACTATGATGAGATCATACTAGTGGGGCCACGGTAGTCGACGAGTACATCCTATAACTGTTCCTAGTCGAGGGTGTGATCCCATATCCATCGGTCTTTGACATCAAGGATGGTGTACGGGTGCTCAGTAGAGACTGGGTACACTGGACGGACTCGCCGAGAACTCCCAGATGGTATTATACCTCACGTCAGATGGCAGTTCTCCGGTGACACTGGTACAGAGTAGTCTGTTGACCCGAGATCGTCATAGAGTCTTGTGTGATTCCCACTGTGCTTTGATTTCCATCATACCACGTCCAAGAGGGCGTGCAAAAAGGTGGCTTTTGGGTACAGTCCCGAATCACATGGAGGCAATGAGCGATAGGAGGGGATTCGTCTCTCCCGGTATAGGGAGTTGATGTTGTGCTGTGTTCGATTGGCTATAACCGGAAATCCCTGGCCAGGGTTGCTGAGATTTACTGGTAAGTGTTATCAGTAGTTTCTCGAACTGTTATAGACCTAATATCGACACGACTTATCGAGCTACTGGGGTCTGACGTTTACCACCCCTAGGCGAGATATGCAACATATCAGACGACGAGACCGGACTGTACGGGAGTGTTACTGTTTGGATTTGTAAGTCGATGTACTACACCCCAATATTTGTGGGGAGGCGGAATTTTCGAAAACGAACTTGTTTAGTGAACGAACATCGACTAACCGCTTGAATCGAAGCTAAACTATAAATAACCAAAGACAAAGTGTTTCTAAACTACTGTGTTTAGGGATTATACCTAATGAACCAACTCCTTCGTCTTTACGAACTCCTTGTTCTCCTCGGCCTTCTCGAAGTAGTAGACGATCCACCCGAGAGCAAAACTCCAAGCTTAGCCTCTAAACTTGAGGCAACTAACCTTCTTGGATTGCTAATCAAAGAAGATATATTGAGATAGAGTGATGGTTATGGATTGTTTAGTCTTACTAACCCTTGTACTCAACTCATGAGAGGGGAGGATTAGTCTTTTGAAGAGAGAGAGCTTGAGGAGAGAGAATGTGTAGATAATAATGAGATGAGATTATTGAGTATCATAATAAATATGTAGCATTCTCTTTTATGAAGAAAAGAATAATACATGATGAATAAGCATGCTTCACAAATATCTAGTGGTGATTCATTATCATGAGTCATTAAGCATTTATGATGCATTAATGACCATGATGAATCACTCTCATGACTCACTAATCTCATTCAATGTATATGACACCTAAATCTCCTTAGTCACCATCTTCTAGAAACTTCTCGTACAATTACGAGAACGCCCCTCCGATCCGCAAAAATACGGAAAAACTTTAGACAGTAAAAATCCAATAACCGGATACCAGTAACTGGCTTAAACCAAAGCCGACTGGTAAAAACTGTCCAAACGACGTAAGTGTGTAAACACACATACGCGTCCGAACCCTTTGTCGTAAAACCATACGACCTCTATATCGTTTCGCCTGGAGTAGGAAACTCTCTGTGTGGGACTCTAGAGACTCGACTACTACGCTGGCAGTGGGTTTAACCACAGACCGCAAGCGGCACTAGCTGTACGTAACGGTCCTCAGGTAGTTGTCGATAAGAAGGCCGATGAGGAAACCCATCCGAACTCCTACTGAGTCTGATATGACAATCTCCATACAGTCCGGTCCGTTCGTCCAAGACTATCGCATATCGGGCCTAGGGGGGCGGCAAGCGTCAGTCCCCTAATAGCGGTATAAGTCGTGTCGGAGGGAAGCCCATTACACCCTGAGAAACTACTGGAACCTACCAGCAAATCTCGCTTGCCCTGGCCAGGGACTTTGCGTAATGGCTCTCTGACACAGCGCGATATCTACTCCCAATACCGGGAGGGACGAATCCTGTCTAACCGCCACTGCCTCCAAGTGCTCGGGACTGCACCCAACTGCTACCTGTTTGCACGACTCATTTGAGCCGTGGTAGGGTAGCAATCTAAGAACAGTGGGACACACTCGAGGCGAAGTAGCAGTGTCAAGTCTGCGGACTATGCTGTAATCATGTCACCTGGGAACTGCTCATTGACGACTGGTATAAAACCAACCAACAGTTCCCTGTGAGTCCTGTCCGGTGTACCCGTAACCTAACGAGCACCTGTATACTATCTCCAGTACGACGTACTGACGGCTGTGGGACAGACCATCTCCCCAACTGGGATGAGAAGCGTACACACTAGTCTACTCCGGAGTATCTATGCCCTGTCTCGATAATCCAACGACTAGGGACCTGAATAAGGATGTGCTTGTAGACTACCCAGCCCCCACTAGTGTGACTGCCATCACAACGCTGGTAGTCAAGCAAGATCCTAAGAGCTCTATCAATACGTACACTCACATATTAAGATAGAAAAACCAAGTAGCATACTACCATGTTTAGCAAGACTGTTATATACATGTGAATATCCCAAGCTTCCATTAAGTAATATACAAACTAGTATGATACAGTAATGGCCTTCTAGGGCATAAACACTAACAATCTCCCACTTGCACTTGGGCCATGTACTGGCATATCGAAGGCCAATGATCTCGAGTAGCCTCTCGAACTGCGTCTGAGGTAGGGCCTTCGTGAATGGATCAGCAATGTTCTCTTCTGAAGCAACTCTCCGAACCTCAATCTCCTGACGATCAATGATCTCCCTGATCAGGTGATACCGCCTCAAGATGTGTCTGGACTTCTGATGGGACCTTGGTTCCTTCGCTAAAGCTATAGCTCCGTTGTTGTCGCAATACAGAGGTATTGGATCAACTATGGTAGGAGCCACCTGAAGTTCTGTTAGGAACTTCTTCATCCAGACTGCTTCTTTTGCGGCATCGCAAGCAGCTATATACTCCGCTTCCATCGTCGAGTCAGCAACGGTGTCCTGCTTGGAGCTCTTCCAGCACACCGCCCCTCCATTGAGGGTAAAGACATAACCCGACATGGACTTGGAATCGTCCTTATCACTCTGGAAGCCGGAATCAGCAAAGGCCTCCGACCTGAGGTCTTTTCCGCCGTAAACCAAGAACATCTCCTTAGTCCTCCTCAGGTACTTGAGAATGTTCTTTACTGCTATCCAGTGTTTCTTCCCTGGGTCTGATTGATACCGGCTTACCACGCTCAGTGCGTAAGCTACATCTGGTCTGGTACACAACATCGCATACATTATAGAGCCTACCGCAGAAGCGTAGGGTATAATAGACATGCGTTCCCTTTCCAAATCAGTCTTGGGAGACATCTCTTTGGAGAGGGTGATTCCGTGACAAGCCGGTAGATTTCCGCGCTTAGAATCTTCCATACTGAATCTTTTCAGTACATTGTCGATATACCTGGACTGGGAAAGTCCCAACTTCCTCTTGGATCTATCACGATAGATCCGGATCCTCAGAATGTAAGAGGCATCACCCAGGTCTTTCATGGAGAACCTGTGTGACAAGAATCCTTTGACAGATTGTAGCATAGGAATGTCATTTCCTATCAATAGAATGTCATCCACGTACAAGACGAGGAATACGACACTTCTGGCTACAACTTTACTATATATGCACGGTTCATCTGGATTTTTGATAAAGTCATATTCTTTGACTGTCTCATCAAAACAGATGTTCCAACTCCGCGATGCTTGCTTTAGTCCATAAATAGACTTAAGCAGCTTGCATACTTTCCCGCTGCTCCCACTCTGATTGAAACCCTCTGGCTGATCCATATAGACGCTCTCTTCTAAATTTCCATTCAGAAAAGCCGTCTTTACGTCCATCTGCCAGATTTCATAATCATGGAAGGCAGCAATAGCAAGAAGGACCCGAATGGATTTGAGCATAGCCACTGGAGAAAAAGTTTCGTCATAGTCCAAACCAGGTCTTTGACGAAAACCCTTTGCAACAAGTCTAGCCTTATAGGTTTCCACCTGTCCATCTACACCAATCTTTTTCTTGAAGATCCATTTGCATCCTATGGGTTTTACCCCGTCTGGAGCAAAGTCCAAAGTCCATACTTTGTTGGTGTACATGGACTCCATTTCGGTCCGCATTGCATCTAGCCATCGTACCGAGTCGCCGCTCTAGATGGCCTGCTGGAAGTCAGTAGGTTCATCATCATCTATGATGCAATCCTCTCTATCCCCATCTATGAGAAAATCGTAGTATCTCTCAGGCGGATGAGACGGCCTACTACTCCTGCGGAGGGGTGCGGGAATGTCCTGTACTTCTTGAACTTCCGGTTCTACCAAACTTTCAGTAGCAGTTTGTGGTTCTGGAATTTCTTCCAGTTCTACTACGCTCCCACTCTTCTGATTTTCCAAAAATTCAGTTTCTAAGAAGCGGGCATGACGAGAAACAAAAACCTTTTGTTCCTCTGCGTAATAGAAACAATATCCATTAGAGTTCTTTGGATATCCCACAAACTTACACTCTACTGAGCGTGCCTCGAGCTTGTCCGGATGCTGCTTTTTTACAAAAGCTGGACATCCCCATGTCTTCAGGTACTGAAGATAGGGTTTCTTCCCACTCCACATCTGATATGGTGTGGTAGGCACAGTTTTGGTTGGAACTCTGTTCAAAAGATGTGTCGCTGATTCTAGCGTATATCCCCAGAAAGATCGCGGTAACTCAGCATTACTCATCATGGATCGTACCATATCCAATAGGGTTCGATTCCGTCTCTCCGATACACCGTTGTGCTGTGGAGTGTATGGAGGAGTAAGCAGAGAGAGAATTCCTTTCTCTTTTAGGTAACCTAGGAACTCGGCACTTAAGTATTCTCCACCTCGATCAGATCTCAATGTCTTAATACTTTTTCCTGTTTGGTTTTCCGCTTCACTCTTGTATTCCAGGAATTTCTCAAAGGCCTTGGATTTATGCTTCATTAAGAAGACATGTCCAAACCTAGAGAAATCATCTGTAAAAGTAATGAAGTAGGAATAACCACCTCTTGCATGTGTAGACATTGGACCACATACATCGCTGTGTATGAGTCCTAAGAGCTCGCTCGCTCTTACTCCTTGTCCAGTGAATGGAGTCTTTGTCATCTTTCCTTTGAGACAAGATTGACAAGTGTCATAAGATTGATATTCGAACGAGTCCAAATATCCTTCTCTATGCAACTTAGTCAACCTTCTCTCATTGATGTGACCCAGTCTACAATGCCATAAGAAAGCTTTATTTAAATCTGAAGACTTTCTTTTTAGTGTGTTCTGGACATTGAAAATTTGGAGTTGGTTTAAAACATATATTCCGTTATTTAGTGTACCTGACCCAATCAAACCATGATTAAGGTGGATGTTGACAACATCTCTTACAAACGTGAAATCATAACCTTTATTTGATAACAAGGAAACTGATATGATATTACACGTTAAGCTTGGTACAAAATAACAGTTATGTAAAACCAAAATGTGTCCACTCGTCAATCCTAGGTGATAATCCCCGACGGACGCAGCTCCCACGCTAGCTCCGTTAGCAACCTTTAGGGTCATATCACCTTCCTTCAGCACTCTACGGTTTCTCAGTGCCTGCAATGAATTGCAAATATGAGATCCTGATCCGGTATCCAATACCCAGGAAGTAGAGTTGATCGACAGACAATTCTCAATTACAAACACACCTGAAGTCGAAGCCACAGCTTGCTTCGGTTCCTGGTTCTTGGCGTTCCACGCCTTGCAATCCTTCTTCCAGTGCCCTTTCCTGTGACAATGGAAGCACTCATCCTGACCAACTACTGGTGCTGCAAACTTTTTCTTTCCCTTCCCTCCCACCTTACTAACACCTCCTCTAGGTCTGGGTGCGGCCTTCTTCTTCCTTCCTTTGGCCCTAGCCTTGGACCCGGAAGAAGATGTACCGCCAACAAACATAGCGGGTGTTTCCCTTGAATTCTTCAAGGTGCCCTCTGCACTCCTTAACATGTTCAGGAGTTCCGGAAGTTCAACTTCTTTTCTTTGAAGGTTGAAGTTCAGGATAAACTGGGCGTAGGTGTGAGGAAGGGACTGGAGAATAAGGTCTGTATAGAGCTCATTATCCAAAGTCGTCCCAAGGTCTGCGAGCTCTTTTATATAGACGATCATCTTTATAACATGTTCTCCTACCGATGACCCGACAGCCAACCTCGCTCGAAACAAGTTCTTTGAGGTCTCGTATCTTGCTATACGAGATTGCTCTCCATAAAGTTCCTTTGTATGGAGAAATATGCCATCAAGGTCCATATCCTCGTGCCTCCTCTGATGTTCATTGTTCATCGAGGCAAGCACGATGCACTTGGCTTTCGCGCAATCTAAATCCCAGGTTTTGCGGATTTCCTTATCCGCATTGCTGGATTTGGGACCAGGGACAGCAGGTGCCGTAGCGGTGAGGACGTATCCCAGTTTGTCATAGGTCAAAGCCATTTTGACATTCCGCAGCCAATCTTT
The DNA here is from genome assembly GCA_030015575.1 of Agapanthus africanus. NCBI lineage: Eukaryota > Viridiplantae > Streptophyta > Magnoliopsida > Asparagales > Amaryllidaceae > Agapanthus > Agapanthus africanus. Next base: position 784,413,321 of record CM057341.1, read on the forward strand.
ATAGTTTGGCCCTGTCAGTATATTTTTCTCTAAAAGTAACTTAAGTCCAGTCATTTTCAGGGTCGCTGCAATTAGGAGAGAGAGAAGAAAACTCTTTAGCATGATGCTCTTGCAAGTTTAGAGTGGTTTTTAGTTTATCGAAACTGGATGGCTCCTATTGTTTTTTGAATCCTTCCTCAAACCATAAAAGATGAATTAGCCAGGACTATTCTCACCGTACAATACTTGCTTAACTGTTCAGCCAGGCCAGTGTCGATACTTCGAGGGAGGTTTTCCAACGCTTTCGCGAAGTTCCTTAATTAAATAACCTCTTTTCTCTGGGGGCGTAACCCCGCTGACACCTTTCTGGACACCTACTTGGTTTATAGCATTGATCGTTAAGTGATGAATATCCTGATAAGTAGCATATACTCACAGTAGGATCGGGATCCAAATATCATCGCATGATAATGTTGAAGGAATCCTACCAACATTCTTCAAACTCTAAATGGTATGCATCTCTTTGCAAATTTCAGTTTCTTTAGAAATTCCCGATATAAGTTTTTGCCCCATGCTCTTATGACCTTGACGTATGCCAACAAATCATAAGTCACATGTCAAGTTCTGCCCATCATTATCTTGTTAATTTGAACCCACCCGTATATACCCTTGACGTATGCCAACAAGGTAATGCGACTGTCCCAAACCAACACATCTATCTATGCAACAAATGAATACCCCAGCAGCTACCAAACACTATGCCTTGACGTATGCCAACAAGCATAGCTTGAATACTACTGACCATCCATAAGAAATGACGTAGGGCTACGACTGGTTTTGGCGAAACCGTGAACGTAGTGAACTTGATATAACCGAAGGAACCTGATAGCTTTTAAAAGGAGTGGTTAAATCTCCGCATTTAAAAATATCTGTTTTTAAAAATAACCGAGTGGTTTCTTTTAAATTGTTCCAACGATTTAAACTTGGTTTATTTTCTTTGCATTATAGATAATGCGTCCCATCATTAACCTATCATTGCAGAAAACAACGAAAATATGACGCCCTCTTATGCCATCCGCATTCGCCACTGGGTCCCGTCATTACCCGTTAGGTTACTTAACTAACGACAGAGCGGGGACTGGGCTAGCGCGGGTGTAAAACATAAGTGACGTCTAAATAGCTATCATATATATAGATATTTTACATTCGTCTGACGCAATGATATACATTCCAGAACACAGATGAACTTAATTGGATTTGCAAGTAATCCGTATTTCTTTTGAGCTTGCAAGAAAAGACGGATAACACAGTTGTGATGAATAGCCATTACCCCACCCTCGACCCCTACGGGTACGGCAAACTACCCACCCGGCAGTTTGTGTACCCCACCTTGGGTCAGTCCTAGGAGCAGAAACAGTAAAATGAAATAATACAACGGTGGCTACAACCGCAACCTGGATGTGCCCCGCAAAAATAATATTACAACAAATTACATTTACAACAAATGAATTAAATAATAACCCATTGCATAACCCCGGCTATACACCACAACAGTCCAATACAGTTCATATGCACAAACAGATAAAATCATTACAGAAATGTGCAACCCCCTGCCAACCGACATACTAGCAGTTAGGGGAGGTTTACGAATACATTCATCAATCACAGATATAATCCAATATGCAAATACTGTATAATTTCGATTGATTAAACATCTTTAATATTGCTCCAAAAACTGCTCTGTAAAATTGAAACCTGAGCAAATATTAAATATTCCAGAAAATCCCAAATTTCACAGAGAAGCAACACAGGAAATTTGAGTTCCTGACTCGGCAACTCGGCGGCGGAAGCGCGGCGGATCGGTGCGATCCGCCGCGGTTCTGCGGCCGCGTTGCCGATTCAGGAGCTCAAATTTCTTGGGTGTTCTTCTGGTGTCTTTTCAAGCTTTCTGAACTTCCCTGAAAAATTTTAGGACATCATTTTAAAATCGACAGAAACTTGATGTTTTTAGGGTTTTCCGGCTTCGTTTTTCCGTTCGAAATTCGTAAAAATTTGCAATAAAGTTATTTATTGTTTAGCGAGGCTCTGATACCACTGTAAGTCGATGTACTACACCCCAATATTTGTGGGAAGGCGGAATTTTCAAAAACGAACTTGTTTAGTGAACGAACATCGACTAACCGCTTGAATCGAAGCTAAACTATAAATAACCAAACACAAAGTGTTTCTAAACTACTGTGTTTAGGGATTATACCTAATGAACCAACTCCTTCGTCTTTACGAACTCCTTGTTCTCCTCGGCCTTCTCGAAGTAGTAGACGATCCACCCGAGAGCAAAACTCCAAGCTTAGCCTCTAAACTTGAGGCAACTATGTAAGTCGATGTAGTACACCCCAGTACTTATGGGGAGGCGGAATTTTCAAAAACGATCAAGTTTAAACAACGAACATCGACTAACCGCTTGAATCGAAGCTAAACAAACAATAACCAAACACATAGCTAAACTAAACTATAGTGTTAAGGGATTATACCGATCGAAACTAGTTCTTCGTCTTTGTGTCCTCCTTTGTTCTCCTCGACCTTCTCTAGGTAGTAGACGATCCACCCGAGAGCGAAACTCCAAGCTAAACCTCTAAGCTTGAGGCAACTAAGCAACTTTGATTGCTAATCAAAGATGGAAGGATGATATAGAATTAAGGTTATGGATGCTTAAGTCTAACTAAACCTTTGTTCTCAACACATGAGGATTAAGGTTAGTATCTTGAAGATGAGAGCTTGAGGAGAGAGAATATGAGATAAGATAATGAGAGAAGAGAGAGAGTGTATCATAATATTATGAAGCATTCTTATTTTTCAATAATGAATAAAAAGAAATGAATAAGCATGCTTCATGAAATATCTAGTGATGATTCATTAGCATGAGTCATTAAGCAATAAATGTGCATTAATGAAATGAATGAATCACCACCATGACTCACTCTCTTATCCAAAAGAAACCTCCTTAGTCACATCTTCTAGAAGCTTCTCGAGTAATTACGAGAACGCCCTTCCGATCCGTAAAAATACGGAAAAACTTTAGACTGTAAAAATCCAATAACCGGATACCAGTAACTGGCTTAAACCAAAGCCGACTGGTAAAAACTGTCCGAAAGTCGTACGCGCGTAAACGCACGTATGCGTCCGAACCCTTTGTCGCAAAACCATGCAACCTCTATATCGTTTCGCCTGGAGTAGGAAACTCTCTGTGTGGGACTCTAGAGACTCGACTACTACGCTGGCAGTGGGTTTAACCACAGACCGCAAGCGGCACTAGCTGTACGTAATGGTCCCCAGGTAGTTGTCGATAAGAAGGCCGATGAGTAAACCCATCCGAACTCCTACTGAGTCTGATGTGACAATCTCCATACAGTCCGGTCCGTTCGTCCAAGACTATCGCATATCGGGCCTAGGGGGGCGGCAAGCGTCAGTCCCCTAATAGCGGTATAAGTCGTGTCGGAGGGAAGCCCATTACACCCTGAGAAACTACTGGAACCTACCAGCAAATCTCGCTTGCCCTGGCCAGGGACTTTGCGTAATGGCTCTCTGACACAGCACGATATCTACTCCCAATACCGGGAGTGACGAATCCTGTCTAACCGCCACTGCCTCCAAGTGCTCGGGACTGCACCCAACTGCTACCTGTTTGCACGACTCCTTTGAGCCGTGGTAGGGTAGCAATCTAAGAACAGTGGGACACACTCGAGGCGAAGTAGCAGTGTCAAGTCTGCGGACTACGCTGTACTCATGTCACCTGGGAACTGTTCACTGACGACTGGTATCAAACCAACCAACAGTTCCCTGTGAGTCCTGTCCGGTGTACCCGTAACCTAACGAGCACCTGTATACTATCTCCAGTACGACGTACTGACGGCTGTGGGACAGACCATCTCCCCAACTGGGATGAGAAGCGTACACACCAGTCTACTCCGGAGTATCGATACTCTGTCTCGATAATCCAACGACCGGGGACCTGAATAAGGATGTGCTTGTAGACTACCCAGCCCCCACTAGTGTGACTGCCATCACAACGCTGGTAGACAAGCAAGATCCTAAGAGCTCTATCAATACGTACACTCACATATTAAGATAGAAAAACCAAGTAGCATACTACCATGTTTAGCAAGACTGTTATATACATGTGAATATCCCAAGCTTCCATTAAGTAATATACAAGCTAGTATGATACAGTAATGGCCTTCTAGGGCATAAACACTAACAAACTAACCTTCTTGGATTGCTAATCAAAGAAGATAGATTGAGATAGAGTGATGGTTATGGATTGTTTAGTCTTACTAACCCTTGTACTCAACTCATGAAAGGGGAGGATTAGTCTTTTGAAGAGAGAGAGCTTGAGGAGAGAGAATGTGTAGATAATAATGAGATGAGATTATTGAGTATCATAATAAATATGAAGCATTCTCTTTTATGAAGAAAAGAATAATACATGATGAATAAGCATGCTTCACAAATATCTAGTGGTGATTCATTATCATGAGTCATTAAGCATTTATGATGCATTAATGACCATGATGAATCACTCTCATGACTCACTAATCTCATTCAATGTATATGACACCTAAACCTCCTTAGTCACCATCTTCTAGAAGCTTCTCGTACAATTACGAGAACGCCCCTCCGATCCGCAAAAATACGGAAAAACTTTAGACTGTAAAAATCCAATAATCGGATACTAGTAACTGGCTTAAACCAAAGCTGACTGGTAAAAACTGTCCAAACGACGTAAGTGTGTAAACACATATACGCGTCCGAACCCTTTGTCGTAAAACCATACGACCTCTATATCGTTTCGCCTGGAGTAGGAAACTCTCTGTGTGGGACTCTAGAGACTCGACTACTACGCTGGCAGTGGGTTTAACCACAGACCGCAAGCGGCACTAGCTGTACGTAACGGTCCCCAGGTAATTGTCGATAAGAAGGCCGATGAGAAAACCCATCCGAACTCCTACTGAGTCTGATATGACAATCTCCATACAGTCCGGTCCGTTCGTCCAAGACTATCGCATATCGGGCCTAGGGGGGCGGCAAGCGTCAGTCCCCTAATAGCGGTATAAGTCGTGTCGGAGGGAAACCCATTACACCCTGAGAAACTACTGGAACCTACCAGCAAATCTCGCTTGCCCTGGCCAGGGACTTTGCGTAATGGCTCTCTGACACAGCGCGATATCTACTCCCAATACCGGGAGGGACGAATCCTGTCTAACCGCCACTGCCTCCAAGTGCTCGGGACTGCACCCAACTGCTACCTGTTTGCACGACTCATTTGAGCCGTGGTAGGGTAGCAATCTAAGAACAGTGGGACACACTCGAGGCGAAGTAGCAGTGTCAAGTCTGCGGACTATGCTGTACTCATGTCACCTGGGAACTGCTCACTGACGAATGGTATAAAACCAACCAACAGTTCCCTGTGAGTCCTGTCCGGTGTACCCGTAACCGAACGAGCACCTGTATACTATCTCCAGTACGACGTACTGACGGCTGTGGGACAGACCATCTCCCCAACTGGGATGAGAAGCGTACACACTAGTCTACTCCAGAGTATCGATGCCCTGTCTCGATAATCCAACGACTAGGGACCTGAATAACGATGTGCTTGTAGACTACCCAGCCCCCACTAGTGTGACTGCCATCACAACGCTGGTAGTCAAGCAAGATCCTAAGAGCTCTATCAATACGTACACTCACATATTAAGATAGAAAAACCAAGTAGCATACTACCATGTTTAGCAAGACTGTTATATACATGTGAATATCCCAAGCTTCCATTAAGTAATATACAAACTAGTATGATACAGTAATGGCCTTCTAGGGCATAAACACTAACAGGATTCACAGGAGAATGTACAGGCTTGCTTGTTGATCTTCTGAGCACTCAATACCTGGGTAGCTGTTACGTTTAGCTGACCGCTTGCAGCTTGTGGGTGTTTGATATGATCATCACCTACTGCCGGCGTATTGACGATTCTTTAGAGTCCTACACAGAGGTTTCTTGGCTCAGGCAAAACGGAGTAGGAGCACATATGTGATATGTGCGGGACCGAGGATAATGCGATATGTGATACCGTATTATATTCTCGCGATATTTGATATCAGCCGGGTCATCGGATCAAGTGTTGATTCGATGAATCGGTACGGATAAATATTAGTCGGTTATATGCGATATAGCCGGATTGTCGGATCAAGTGTTGATACGATAATTTAATGTATAATAATATATATGATATATTAAATTACATTAACTAATATTTGCTCACTAAAAGATTCTTTTTCTCACCCGGATAATACATTGATATATATGCGATATATGTTAATTGTATTATTTTATTTTGTTACGATAAATATTATATATGTGATATATAATATTGTAACATGATATGATAACTAATGCAACTTGTTTAGTGGAGTTTAAACATGATTAGGGTTTGGATTAGGGTTAAGCTTTCTAGATGTTTCTAGAAGGTTTTCTTTTTGTTTTGGAAAAGATATTTACTAGTGACTCATTCTTAACTCAACCCAAACCCTAACCCTTGGTTAATTCTCTACAATGGTTAAGTCAACCATGGTTGCATTATTCTTCATATTAATCCTTTCATTATTCATCACAAAAGAAAATGGATCACTATTCTTCTTCTTCCTTCATTCTTTCATGAAAAAGCTTGCTAGATTTTTCCAAAGTGATGAATAAATATGAGAAAAAGATAAATAAAGAGAGCAAAAAATCCTACTTCATCATCCTTATCTTCCCTTGCCATTTAGATGAGGGTGTTCACTTCGTTTAGTGAGTGTAAGCTTGTGTTAACGAAACTTCAAGGTAGATCATCTTAGTATCGAAGATCGGAAGCAAAGGTTGCATCTTTCTCTTAGTGGAACCTCTCGAGAGTCCGGAACCCGATGATCGTAGCGAAGGGACCACAACACGGAGCATATGAAGTGAAGGACCGGATCTATAAAGGTTGTAATCCCTCTCACTTAGTGTTAAAGTTGTTAACATGTTAGTTTTCGCCTAATCTCTAGTTTAAAGATCCGTATTCGGGTTGTTCGGCACGGCTAAATTTTTAATCGGGCATGGTTGATGCCTCGTAGACCCTTGTGCGCGTGCATAGCAACTCTACACAAACACGATGAAATCAACTCCAAAATCCTACTCCCATTTCACTAAAAAGGTGCACGAGCCCAAGATCTACACATTGGACTAAGAAAGCAAGGATTTTGGCCACTAGAGGCAACTCAAGATTTTTCTTGAGTTGCCAAATGAGGTAATTACTGAACCCTTAACTTAGTTTTAGCATTACTTATACCCCTATGTAAAAATTGAATCGATATCGGGTGATGTTGTGGACTTAAGGAAGACCAAGTTAGGGTTTGAGAGAATTGAGAGTTGTGTTGTGAAATTGAGATCAGTAGAGGCCACCCCAACACCCTAGTGCTTGAATTATGACCAAAAACAGAGACTTGAAACCCGGAATACAGATTTAGAAACCCCGACATTGGATAAATGTGTGATTTGTGAGGGTATTTTGGAATCTGGAGCAACCCGGGACCACTAGAATTGATTTTGGGATTACTGGGAGTCGTGCAGGCACCTAGGAAGCTACTACAGAGACCCGAGCCCCTAACTCCAACCCCAGGCCGCAGATATATTCATTCTGGCCATAATTTGCGGCCAGATCAGGGAAATTGGGTCCCAGGTTTGGTTCATGGCTCCTTTTGCACTAAAATAGACCCCTCCCATATGCAGTTTTGGCTAATTGTCACCTGGGAAAAATCTGGGAGCATTTTGGTGTGTTTTAGGCGATGTTTTCCGTATTTTAAAATACACTTTCTTGATATTTGGATTTGTTGTTGGGTGTTCGTACATCGACAACAGGGATTTTTGATTGATTTGCACGTTTAGGCCATAGGTTCCAACCTATGAGCATACTGTGCGCTGTATCGGTTTTCTGCTTCGATTTTAATACGTATCGCGACTGTTAATTATTGTAGGTACCCTCGTAAGGATTCCGAGGCGAAGAAGCACGGCGTCATCGATTTCGGCGAGCGAAGACCAGGTGAGTAGATTTATATCTACGGGGAGAAGTCGGGTGGATGGCGTATAGCACCCCCGTAGTCCGTGGTGATGTATACGAATACGTATACACACGTATATTTATTATGTGTTGTTTAAGATTATTGATGGTAATAATGGAATTATTGATGACAATGATGTATTGGTTTAGTATAGTGCGAAACCCTAGAGTAGTGGTTGCACCCACACATACACGTACACATATACTTGCATACATTCCTTCTTTTATCTGTGCGCACATAAAGGTGTGTATATTTACACATGGGTATGGGACTATGTGTTCATATATGGGATTTGAGGTTGATACGTGGGATTGAGATGAGTCGATGAGATTTGATTTGAGGCCGTGAGATCGGCGGTATGACATGGTTCGTATTCGAGATACGACATGATGACTTAGTGGGTCCTTTGACGAAGTGTTTCATACACGTGCATGCATGTATTGATAATGTCGTTGTACTAGGCTTAGGTCAGTACCCCAGATATGGGATGCCGTACGACGGATTTACGTATGAACTATATATTGTGTTGGAGATAGTGCCCTCATAGTCAATTATTGGATCGCGGGTACGTGATTGCAATGATTGCGGAGGACCTATACCGGTAGGACAGTCTTACTCGAGATGATAGTATGCTATCTGGTTTGCCTTTATCAGTCGTGTACATGTTCAGATGACTGATTGCATGTTACACTTTGATAGAGCCCTTAGGATCTTGCTTTACTACCAACAGTATGATGGCGATCATATACGTGAGAGTTGGGTAGTTTATACGCATATCCTTAATTGTTGTCCCTAGTCGTGGGAGTTTCGAGACAGGGCATCGATACTCCGGAGTAGACTAGTGTGTACAGTCGAGACCCCGACGAGGGGCGGTGGCCGGTCTCACAAGCCACTGGTGTCAGTTGGATCACCTAAGATGTATACAGGTGCTCATTGGGTTATGAGTACACCGGACAGGACTCGCCGGGAATCTGCTAGTTAGTATTATATCTACCGTCAGATAGCAGTTCCCTGGTGACATGTGTACAGGTTAGTTCATCGACCTGAGGTCGTCATTTGTCTCGTGTGAGTTCCCACTGTGCTTTGATTTCTACCCTACCACGGCTCAAAGGAGTCGTGCAAACAGGTAGTTTTTGGGTACAGTCCCGAGCCATATGGAGGCACGTGAGCGGATCGGCAGGGGATTCGTCTCTCCCGGTATTGGGGGCGAGGTCGTGCTGTGTCTAGGAGAGCCATTACACAAAGTCCATGGCCATGGCAGGAGATTTACTGGTAGGTACTCCAGTAGTATCTCAGGGTGTTATTGGGCTACACTCCAACACGACTTATACTGCTTCTGGGGGTCTGACGTTACTAGCCCCCTAGGCGGATATGCGATACTCATTGACGAACGGACCGGACTGTATATACATTGTCACTGTTAGGCTCAGTAGGGTTTCTGGATGAGTTCGCTCATCGGCCTCCCTTGAGTTCTCTCATCAGCCTCCCTTGAGGTCAGTCCATGGGCAGCCGTTACGCATAGCTAGTGCCGCTGACGGTTTGTGGTTAAACCCACTGCCAGGGTACTGACGAGTCATTAGAGTCCCCCACAGACAGTTTTCCAAGTTCGGGCGAAACGTTGTAGAGGTCGTATGGTTTTATGGCAGGGTTCGGAAAATGCACGTGCGTTTACGCACGTGTCAGTTTTCGGGCAGATGATACTGGTCGGCTTTGGTTTAAGCCGGATCCGAGTATTATATTGAGTAGGTATAATATCTTTCTCTCAGTTGCATTTGTATTCGGTCGTAATACAAATGCGGGTATATTTATACAGTTTCGGGGTTATCCTGAAAGTCGTTTCAGGATCACTTTTGGAAGTTGTCAGTTTCCAGTTTTCTATCAGCCGTCTTTTAACATTTGGTTAAAGGTGGATTTATCTTTTCTTGGATGAGGTGAGTCAGTGTTCTAGAAGTTTCTAGAAGTGATGACAAGGATGGTGACTAGGTTCATGAACCTTTAATTGCATTTATTATGTGATGACTAAGTGATTATGACTCATGCTTTGACATTAATACATTTTGTTCTTGTTAAGATATTTTCTTCATGATAAGCTTCATCTTAGGGTCACCACTTGCTCCTACGGTCACCTCCCTCCTTCTATAAAGTGGCCGTCCCTCTCTCTCCTCCTCACTTCACTTGTTGATTTCATTTTAGAGAGAAAAGATTATGATAGTATTTGGGGTGCATGGAATTTTACAGTCCATTTCATTCCATCACCCAATTCCCTCGGCAACTTCATTAACCGATCGTCCACGGATTTGGACGAAGAGAGACAAAGTCATCTACTCATTCTCTACATCATTCTTGGTCGTCTCTTTTAGCAAACTTGACGATCGAGTTGCCTCAAGTCAGAGGCGGGAGCCCGTTTAAAGAATCGGTGATGTGGTGCCACCTCGACGAGGATATCGGAGATCGACGAGATCGGAGCAGCCGCAACGGAGCGTGGGATGATGGTTGAAGAACGAAGGACTCGGATCGTTCGGTATAACCTTTCTACACTCTTTACAGTTTGTTAGTTTAGCAATAATGGCAGATCCGGGTTAAAGTATACGATAGCGCCAGATAAAAAGTTTTTGTTCCGCATTTGGCGTCTGTAGACGGCCGTGGCGCTAGCGTAGACTTACAGTGGTATCAGAGCCTCACCATTTTGCTATACTAACTTGTGCTAACGCGTTTAAAACATCGATCCGACCGGAAATCGAAAATTGCAAAACCCAAGCCTAACAGTTTCTGTCGATTTTAAATGGTCTGATAAAATTATTCTGCACATCTCAGAATACTGTGCAGGCTTTTATTAGAACGACGTAGAAATTTGGGCACGTGATTCGATAAGACAGCCGCGGAAACGCGGTCAAACCTATTGTTTGACCGCGCATCCGCGGCCAAACAGTGAGATCGTGGCCCCAAATTTTCACAGTGGGTTCTTGGTTGGATTTTGGGGTTTTTGGTAATATCGTTTTGGCCCAGATGTTGTTACTGTTCACCAGTAAGTCGTGGGGCCCACTTTTTGATATTTGGTCTTTGGTCGATCGAAATTTAAACACGTTAGTTTACAGTGCTTACATTATATCTCCGACCGGGAATGTCATTTGATCGGTAAACCGCGTCTGATTGCTATAGTTCTTTTAGACGGGTTTGCGAACGTGACATTCGCGTTGATGTTCTGTGTTGTGCTGTGATGTTGCGGATTTGTCGTGGTGGATAGCAGTGTGCAATGGTAGTACAGTTTGTGTTTATTTGTACATTTGATATTGCGGGGCGAGCGTCCAACTTGTGGACTGCCGTCACTGCCTGTTGTATAATATTCTTTTGGGGCACGACCAGGTTGCGGTCGATGTACCTATTGTACTATTTTTCATTACTGTACTAGGTTTTACCCCAAGACGGAGTGCACGGATAGCCGGGTTCTGAGAAGCAACGGGTCCGCATCTCATGGCTTTGAGAGGCAGAGGGGTCTCACTCTAGAATTGGCAGACTATTCGCCATACTCGTAGGGGGCACAGGTTGACCCAAGGAGGGGTGCCCAAGCTTACCGGATTCCGTGAAGTGTTGGGTGGTCCATTCACTATGCTGTAGGGGGCTGCCTCGCTTCAGGTTTTGGCGGGTAACTTGCCGCACCCGTAGGGGTCTAGGTTTCATTGCACAGGCTATCCACACGACAGGGGAACGTCGAGTTTCAGCAGCGGCTCTGTGAAACTCGGGGATCCCAGATATCTGTATTGTTCTGTGATGCTTATTACTTTTCTGTAATGTTGCATATTATCACGCCTGGAGCGATTATTGTATATTGGTTTATATACTATTAGATGTTGTATATGTTTTACACCCGCGCTAGTCCAGTCCCCGCTCTGTCGTTAGTTAAGTAACCTAACGGGTGATGACGGGACCCAGTGATGAATGCGGATGGCATATACGTACATTTTATTTTCGTTCTTTTCTGGTGTGATCGATTGATGGGACATGTGTTGATTCTGATCAACGCAATGTAAAACAAACCTGTTTACAGTTGTTGGAACAAATTTAAAAAGTGTTATTGCAAAGACGTTTCCTTTTGTTATGCATAGCGGTATTCAGTGGAATATCCTGCACCTCATTCGACGGGGCAAGGGCTGATATCCCTTCACCAGGACTGACCCCTTGGGCAGAAGTTTGCGTCAGGGTAATAACTTCACTATAGTCGATTACATGTTGCTTTGCATAGCGGTATTCAGTGGAATATCCTGCACCTCATTCCACGAGGAAAGAGCCGAGATCCCTTTACCGGGACTGACCTCTTTAGCAAAAGGTTTTCGCCACTATATTTTAAAAAGCTATCAGGTTCCTTCAGCGATATCAAGTTCACTACGTTAAAGGTTTTTCGCCAAAAACCATCCATAGCCCTCCTTCATTTCATATGAATGGTCAGTAGTATTCAAGCTATGTTGGTCTAGCCCTTAGCTAGGACATAGTGATTGGTAGCTGCTGGGGTGTTCACATGTTGCATAGATAGATGCGTTGGTTTGGGACAGTCGTACAGCCTTGTTGGCCCTTAGTCAAGGGCGAGTACGGGTGGGTTCAAATTAACAAGATTATGATGGGAAGAACTTGACATGTGACTTATGGTGGGCTGGCCCTTAGTCACGATCATAAGAGCATGGGGCAAAAATCTTATCAGGAGTTTCTAAAGAAACTGAAACTTGCCGAGTATGCGCATACCTTCTGGAGTATGAGTAACGTGGATGCATTCCATCACGTTATCATGCGATGAGAGTTGGATCCTGATTCCCACTGATGAGTTGGTTTACTCTTCGGGTGATCCCGATTGATTCTTCTTTAGGTTTGGAGGAGAATTTGACAGGACAGTAGGAGGTTTCCGGATTAGATAAAATGATGACCATTTTGATCTAGGTTAGAGTGCACGCAGAGTGTTTCTTTTCTCTCTCTCTTTGGCAGCGACCTTTGACCGACCCTAGACTATGACTCAGTGACCAGGTTGACCGAACCTTCTTAAAATACTGGCTTTTGGATTGTCTGAGTTGCATAAGTCATTGCCACTCCTTCTTTTACCCTTTGAATTTCTCAGAACACCCGTATTACTACGGATATCCACTTCCATTGGATAGATCCATCGTATGGTTATATACGAACTCGAAGGGACTTCTTCGGGGATGGATCCAGGTTCAGGAGAAATAGAATTGGTTTATTCAGTTGTCTTTTATTATCACCTTCTCTCAGGTTGCGAGAGCTCCTTGGTTTAGGAGAGTACACCTATTACGTTTATTGGATAGTCTTATTCCAAACCATAGGCTGGTGCCGAAAGGTAGCGAATGAAGAAAACCAATTAGCCTAAGTAGGGTGTGCAGAAGGTAATATGTAAAGACAAGATAAAGGGATTAGAAAGAGGGCAAAGTAAATTGCGACTGATATCATTCACGACCAAAACCGCGTACTTCATCGCCACTCCTATTTCATCTTTAAAAGAATAAAGTATTATTCAGTTGTCTTTTATCGTCACCTTCTCTCGAGATGCGAGTACTCCTTAGTTTAGGAGGGTACACCTATTATGCTTACTGGATAGTCTTCTTCCAAACCATAGGCTGGTGCCGAACGGTAGGGAAGGAAGAAAACCATTTAGCCTAACGATGGTGTACAGAAGGTAACGACTAAAGACAAATAAAGGGATTTGGAGAGACGGCAATAAAATATACGGTTGAAGTCATGAATTGGATTATGGAAGATGCATTGCTATGAATACCAGGATACCCCTACGAAACATTTTCATGTTTCAGTGCATTGTTAAAGGAACAACTGTTTTCCCGATTAGACACTTACTCCAAGGGTATGTATTTACCAGGTTTCATTCTCATATCTGTATAGTTTTACAGATGATGAGTGGGAGTAAGATATTGGGAATTAGGTGATCATCCTCATTATATCGGAATTCGTTGTAATTGGTGATATTTGAGGAAATCGCCAGGGTACAGTTTTCAACCTACGACGCACAGGTTTTGAGTTGTTTAACTCAGCGGACTTATACAGAGTATTGTATGTTGTCCAGTGTCCATCAGGACAAAGGGGTAGGTCCTCGTACTATGTTCTGTTTACTTATAACTTCTCTAGTATTTAGACAAGTGTTTCGTAGAAATACAAGGTCTAAGTTTTGAGAAGTTGTGGGTATAAGAATAGAGTAGAGAACCAGGTATCACAAGTATCGGGATTCTTCAAAGAGATCGAAGATGTAGATTCTTGTGATTGGTATTCAGATGATAGTGATGATTTTTGAGAAACGTGTTTCTCTTTCAGGTTACTCATAATTGGATGGATTCCTAAGTTGAGTAATGCTGATTAGCCTCTTTCCATTAAAGTTGATATGCACTGGAGACAGCTGCATGATTTGAATATGGTTCCAATTAAATAAGTGCCAAAGTTTCTGTATTGGATATAGAATGGATCGTACCTTAAAAGATATTAAGGTACGGGGAGTTGTCCAGCTTATGCTTAAAACCAGACTCTGGATAACTCAGGGCACGTTTCTGTAATGGCTGTTTGTGGGTTGACCCTGGCTATGACGAGGGTTGATATTCTACCATTTGGAAGATCAATAGTGATATTGTTCTTGACTCGCCACAGTTTTAGTAAAATGGATCTTTTTCAGAAAACAGTAGTGGGAGTATGGTAGAACTGGAAGTGATTCCAGAACCGTGAACGATTACGGAAAATTTAATAGGACCTATATATTCAATCAGGTTTGACATTCCAATAGCCACTCCGCAGGTATGGTAGGTAACCTCAGACACCCGAGAGGTACTTCGGTAGGCTCAAGGACGGTGACAGGGAGGTTCTTATCTACCAAGACTTGACACTACTGTTGTTCCAGGATATGAGACCCGGTAGGAGGGTTGTCGTAGTCAGTGGGAGCAACGGAAGCATGGTGGGCAAGTAGCTTATGTCTATTGATAGACTAGAGCAGTTATAGCGGAGATAGATCATCTAATTTTGATGTGACAGTCATGGGTTTGACTTCAATCAGAATAAGGGATGGATCTGTTAAAGAAGGTAGTAGGGTGTGATGTCATGGTATCTGGATGACATACACAGAGTAGGAAGTAAAATTCCTATACTACGATCGGTTGTACTGTGGTCGTCACACAGTTGTTTCTCCAGACAGGATATGGATATAATATTTGACATTCTGGTTTCTAGATCTATGGTTTTAGATCTGGATTTGGGTAGTTTCCCAATGTGGGTACTTTGACAGTTATTCTAATGGTTTTTGGAATAGTTGACTCCTAGCATGGTGGTGTACCTGCAGGTGATGGAGTCACCCTCTCTAAAGGTGTCTTACAGACTAAAGGGGAGAGGGATGTGCATGATTGGCAGATCACTTGCTTAGGCAATTGAGTCAATCATGAGATGTCAAGTACCACACCAAATGTTGGTTTTGCACTAGATGCAATAAGTTTGTATTAATCCAATCCTGGAGAAACATAAGGAAGCAGTTTTAGAACATAAGTACATGTTCTACGGATTTGATGACGGCAGCCTCCTTCGGGAGACGGTTATCATTCCAAGCTTCAAAGGTGACATGGTTGACAGAGTGATTGTCAGAGTTATAGTTTTTCCCTCTGACGAAGAGGGACAGTATTATGGACAGGTGGTCCAAGAGGATACTGTGGGTGGCATGGTGCCGGATACTGATTAGGTTCAGTGATCGATACAGTCTAAGAAGTTTGGATTTGGAGTTCATTTATGAACTCGGTCCCATCAGGTATCCAGACATATTCTAAGACAGGTATTACTCAATTCGGGAGATGGTTTTCTCCGCGAACTTGAGATTAAGAGAGATATATATAGAAACATCTAGGCGGATCCACTCACTAAGGCTATTTCTCGAACACAATAGTTTTACAAACGGGCTTTGTGAAACTGATTAGTAGAGGAGTTGGATGTTCGGTTTCACACGGGCTGTGAGTAGTCGACATCGCAATATTAGCCTTGAGTGCAAGTGGGAGATTGTTGGAGATAGTGCCCTCATAGTCAATTATTGGATCGCGGGTACGTGATTGCAATGATTGCGGAGGACCTATACCGGTAGGACAGTCTTACTCGAGATGATAGTATGCTATCTGGTTTGCCTTTATCAGTCGTGTACATGTTCAGGTGACTGATTGCATGTTACACTTTGATAGAGCCCTTAGGATCTTGCTTTACTACCAACAGTATGATGGCGATCATATACGTGAGAGTTGGGTAGTTTATACGCATATCTTTAATTGTTGTCCCTAGTCGTGGGAGTTTCGAGACAGGGCATCGATACTCCGGAGTAGACTAGTGTGTACAGTCGAGACCCCGACGAGGGGCGGTGGCCGGTCTCACAAGCCACTGGTGTCAGTTGGATTACCTAAGATGTATACAGGTGCTCATTGGGTTATGAGTACACCGGACAGGACTCGCCGGGAATCTGCTAGTTAGTATTATATCTACCGTCAGATAGCAGTTCCCTGGTGACATGTGTACAGGTTAGTTCATCGACCTGAGGTCGTCATTTGTCTCGTGTGAGTTCCCACTGTGCTTTGATTTCTACCCTACCACGGCTCAAAGGAGTCGTGCAAACAGGTAGTTTTTGGGTACAGTCCCGAGCCATATGGAGGCACGTGAGCGGATCGGCAGGGGATTCGTCTCTCCCGGTATTGGGGGCGAGGTCGTGCTGTGTCTAGGAGAGCCATTACACAAAGTCCATGGCCATGGCAGGAGATTTACTGGTAGGTACTCCAGTAGTATCTCAGGGTGTTATTGGGCTACACTCCAACACGACTTATACTGCTTCTGGGGGTCTGACGTTACTAGCCCCCTAGGCGGATATGCGATACTCATTGACGAACGGACCGGACTGTATATACATTGTCACTGTTAGGCTCAGTAGGGTTTCTGGATGAGTTCGCTCATCGGCCTCCCTTGAGTTCGCTCATCAGCCTCCCTTGAGGTCAGTCCATGGGCAGCCGTTACGCATAGCTAGTGCCGCTGACGGTTTGTGGTTAAACCCACTGCCAGGGTACTGACGAGTCATTAGAGTCCCCCACAGACAGTTTCCCAAGTTCGGGCGAAACGTTGTAGAGGCCGTATGGTTTTATGGCAGGGTTCGGAAAATGCACGTGCGTTTACGCACGTGTCAGTTTTCGGGCAGATGATACTGGTCGGCTTTGGTTTAAGCCGGATCCGAGTATTATATTGAGTAGGTATAATATATTTGTCTCAGTTGCATTTGTATTCGGTCGTAATACAAATGCGGGTATATTTATACAGTTTCGGGGTTATCCTGAAAGTCGTTTCAGGATCACTTTTGGAAGTTGCCAGTTTCCAGTTTTCTATCAGCCGTCTTTTAACATTTGGTTAAAGGCGGATTTATCTTTTCTTGGATGAGGTGAGTCAGTGTTCTAGAAGTTTCTAGAAGTGATGACAAGGATGGTGACTAGGTTCATGAACCTTTAATTGCATTTATTATGTGATGACTAAGTGATTATGACTCATGCTTTGACATTAATACATTTTGTTCTTGTTAAGATATTTTCTTCATGATAAGCTTCATCTTAGGGTCACCACTTGCTCCTACGGTCACCTCCCTCCTTCTATAAAGTGGCCGGCCCTCTCTCTCCTCCTCACTTCACTTGTTGATTTCATTTTAGAGAGAAAAGATTATGATAGTATTTGGGGTGCATGGAATTTTACAGTCCATTTCATTCCATCACCCAATTCCCTCGGCAACTTCATTAACCGATCGTCCACGGATTTGGACGAAGAGAGACAAAGTCATCTACTCATTCTCTACATCATTCTTGGTTGTCTCTTTTAGCAAACTTGACGATCGAGTTGTCTCAAGTCAGAGGCGGGAGCCCGTTTAAAGAATCGGTGATGTGGTGCCACCTCGACGAGGATATCGGAGATCGACGAGATCGGAGCAGCCGCAACGGAGCGTGGGATGATGGTTGAAGAACGAAGGACTCGGATCGTTCGGTATAACCTTTCTACACTCTTTACAGTTTGTTAGTTTAGCAATAATGGCAGATCCGGGTTAAAGTATACGATAGCGCCAGATAAAAAGTTTTTGTTCCGCATTTGGCGTCTGTAGATGGCCGGGGCGCTAGCGTAGACTTACATATTGATGTTAGATCCGCACTCATGACTCGAGGATGTTATATGATATACTGTATCGTACGTGATACTATTGAGGCGGGATCACCGACTATTGTATATATATGTATATATCGACTCAGATTTAGGTGGTTTCCATACCCCTCCCGATTGACTTGATAGTTGGGTCCGTAGTTCGCATAATAGGCGTTAGACTAGACTCGAGTCATACCTATTTCAAAACTAACGAATCGGGGATATTTTAAAGATAGGCAAAAAGGGATTCTACGGATATTTTCAAACGACGCATCTTTCTTAAAACACGTGGCCCTTATTTTACCAAAAAACCCGATTCGTCTTATTTCAAAGGGCAAGGCTGCATGATATATTTATTGAGGCAGGTTCTTTACTGTTGTGTTGATTATTCGATTCCGCATATTCATGCTATTTATATTGCATCGCTTGTATTGTTGATATATTTCAGTCATGCTGCTCGGACATCAGCACTATTATCGATGATGCGTATGTTCCACGTACACTTGTTTGCCGGCTCACACACTTCATCATCGATAATTGCTATGTCACTACACTGTAGTACTGTTGCATTCAGTATATGTTTCTTGCATGACATAATGATATGCTTACATTTCTTTTACATGTCGCATACATCATGCTTTCTGATTATACGCATTGAGAGTTGCTGTTTCCATGATATTTTTCTGGATTTGGGAACCATGGGTATTGTTAGTTATATGTATGCCCTAGAGGCCATTACTGTACATGAGATATATATTGTAGTGGATGCTGGGACATATATAGGTAGGACTTTCTTGCTCGGCATGATAGTACGCTATCTGGTTGTTCTTTATCTTAACATGTATACTTATTGTCTCTCTGTTACATGTTGATAAAACCCTTAGGATGTGTACTCGACTTCCAGGACTATGATGTAAATTATACTAGTGGGGCCTGGGTAGTTCATGAGTACATCCTTCAATGTTCATAGTCATGGGAATATCGAGACGGAGCATCGATATTCCAGAGTAGACTAGCGTATATCTTCTCGACCCATGAGATGGGCGATGGATGATCCCATATCCATTGGTGTTTGACATCAGAGACGGTATGCCGGTGCTCAGTGGAGACTGGGTACACTGGACGGACTCGCCGAGAACTCCCAGATGGTATTATACCCCACGTCAGATGGCAGTTCTCTGGTGACACTGGTACAGCTTAGTCTGTTGACCCGAGATCGTCATAAAGTCTTGTGTGTCTCCCACTGTACTTTGATTTCCACCCTACCACGGCTCTACTGAGTCGTGCAAACAGGTGGTTTTTAGGTACAGTCCCGATTCACATGGAGGCAATGACCGATAGGAGGGGATTCGTCTCTCCCGGTATTGGTGGTTGATGTTGCGTTATGCTCGACTGGCCATAACTGGAAATCCCTGGCCAGGGTTGCAGTGATTTACTGGTAAGTGTTATCAGTAGTTTCACGCTTGTTGTGGACCTTACATCGGCATGACTTATCAAGCTACTGGGGTCTGACGTTTACCACCCCTAGGCGAGATATGCGACATATCAGACGAACAGACCGGACTGTGCGGTAAGTGTTACTGTTTGGATTCGCAGGAGTGTGAGCAGGCTTGCTTGTTGATCTTCTGATCGCTCAATACCCGGGTGGCCATTACGTTTAGCAGACCGCTTGCGGCTTGTGGGTGATTGATATGATCACCACCTACTGCCGGCGTATTGACGAGTCTTTAGAGTCCTACACAGAGGTTTCCTAGCTCAAGCGAAACGAAATAGGAGCGCATATGAGATATGTGCGGGACCGAGAATAATACAAGTATGTGATACTGTATTCTATTCTCGCGATTTATATCATCAGTCGGTTATATGAGATATAGCCGGGTTACCGAATCAAGTATTGATTCGATATATTGATACACTAGATATTAGTCGGTTATATGCGATATGACCGGATCGTTAAATCAAGTGTTGATTTAATGATTTAATGTATAATTATATATTTGATATATTACTTTATATTAACTAGTATTTGTTCACTTAAGATTGACTTTCTCACTTTATGTGCACAAGTTGTATATGTGATATATGTTTGTGCACTACTTTGTATCATGATTGATGATACATGCAAACTTGGGTGTGTGTATGACTTACACCATATTTAAGATAATGGTTTAGGTTTTATTTATTTTGGTAAAACAAAATGGTGGCTTTCTTTGTCTTTGCTTGAAGCTTCATGAAGCTTTCAAGCATCTTTGACAAAGTCCACTAATTTTGTTTTGCATAAGATTTTCATTAACCTAACCATTACCTCAAACTATGGTTTAGTCTCTGCAAAGGTAAACTCACCCATGGTTGCAATATGATAAACTTTACTTGATTATTCTTTTGTGATAATTCATTATTCATTCTTATTCTTTTCTTCACTAGAAAAATTTTCAAGCGAAGATTTAGAGTGAGAAATCCAAATCTAAAGTGAACCCACTTCCTATTTCATCATCCTCTACTACTTGCCATTTAGTTTAGGGTGTTCTCTTCACAAAGTTCTTGACCTAGTGAAGATGGAGCTTGAGTTTGAGTCTCCTCGACGTAGATCATCTTCGGCCTCGAAGTCAACGACCTAGCCCGCTCATTTCTCTGAAGAAACCATCGCTAGAGTCCGGGATCCCGATGATCGCAGTGAAGGGACGTCAACACGGAGCTTTAGAAGTGAAGGACCGGATCTACAAAGGTTGTAATCCCTTACACTTGTAGTTAAAATGCTTAACTTGCTAGTTTTCACATAATCTCTAGATACGATCTTGGTTAGGGTTGTTCGGCACGGCTATTTTTTTTGATTCGGGCATGGTTGATACCTTGTAGAACCTTGTTAGAGTGTCTAGGAACTCTACAGTGGTATCAGAGCCAAGCTAGAGCTTTAGGCGAAGTTGTCACGACCCAAATATTTTGACTCGTGACCGGCACTTAACCACGCTACGTCTACATGCGTAACGCGACTAAGTAAGCCGAACCCAGAAATCAAAACCATTTAAATATAGTGAGTGTTGAAAACATTTAGTTAAAGCATTTAGAAAACCTTAAATAATTCAATAAGTTCTTTTAAAGTTACTTAATCATTTAAATAATTTTGGCAGCATTTCCTTTGTAAAAGTAGCCCCGAGACCGGGTATAAAAGAGGATATGAGTGAAAATGAGATATAATGAAACAAAACATTCCCAAACGGAGCAATCACGCCCAACGGCGGAAACCATCATCACAAGAGTAATATACGACGCCGTAGCGAAGAATGAGCAATAAGTAAACATCACAGAATATAAACTGCATATAAAAACAGTCGGCTCCCACGAGCTCGACACCAGAATACAAAATATACATCATCGTCCTCACACAGTATCTAAGTCCAGTACATAAATGGTAGATGGAGAATACTAGATACAAAAGGAGTACAATAAAAGTAATCAGATACCACAACCCACCTAAAATGCAAAACAGCTCTCACACCAACTGTAGTGGTATCTGTAGCCAAAAGACGCAAAAGGCAGCCTGCCGCAACTACTCTGAAGGGCAACCTGCAAATACTGTGGCACAACGGGGGTGAGTTGCCAACTCGTGAATAGAGATAACATATAAAGGTAATCGCGAGCATGCACGTACTGCGCTACTCTAACATATGTCAGCAAGTAAGATCTATATACGACAAGCAGTAGGTGCCATAATTATGCAAATGCTCTGTCCAGTAAAACGACTACAGGATGAAATGCATGATAAACAATGCAGAGCATGGGATAAGCAACATCTACATGGAAATATCAACATGGATAAATAATCGGTGCCCCAAACTGCACCCAAATCCCAAATACACTCAGGCGCCGACACTCTCCTCGGCCCTCAAATCCTGTAAATCTCGGAGAATCATGAGTGCCCAACATCGGCACTCAAAATATCATAAAATACTCGTGTCCAGCATCGACACGCAAATCCTCGTATATCGCGCTCCGTCAGTCCGGATCAGCCCACGGGCTCCGTCTGCGGTATCGGCCCTCGGCCCCGGCAGTACGGATCATCCCGCATCCATCTCTCGACTCTGGTCAGTATCCTCCGGATAACCGCCAGGTCCAACCAATCACCGGTAGGTACTCGCCATCCTGCCAGGCTCATCGTCTACTCCACGAAAAACATTTCTCGCCCTGGGGAACCATACCGGGTCCACCACGAACCCGCAAACGGAACATCCAACTCCTCGAATCGGGTTTTAAGCACACGTCTCAGCATCGAGAAAACGCGTGGTGGACGCACCAAAATATCATATCACGAGGGACCGAGTTTTCAAATAGTGCATATTTTCTTAAAAATCCCACGGTCCTCAAAACCAGAAATCACATGAAATTCCAACACCAAGAAGTAAATCCAATACGATGTGCTATGTACATCAATCCATGATATAGGTATAAGGGAAAACCGCTTTTAAAAATAGTTTCCGTTTTTAAAGATATCATGCGGCTCCCAATTTCCATGAAAAACATATCGAATCATATGTGAAATGAACTACAGCAATATAATCATGGCAGTTCTACAGTGAGTGTGTCATGGCAATTACTAACGGTGTGTGTGTAACATGCAGATTAGTGCTCGTGCAACATGAACCGTTAGTAATAGTGCGGTGTTCTATCAATTCTAATTTTACATGCAGCAGGGGATGCAATATGCAATGACAGTCCATGAGGTGAAAGCAATATATCACAATAAGGTCCTATCAGCCCTGACGCATAACGCCATGAGGGCGATATCCCCGTAGATGTTAAATCTACTCACCGAAGTCTCGCGCTAAGTATAGCCGACGACTTGCTTTCCCTTCTTCGCCGCGTCCGTCTCACTCGCCTGCGAACCTAGAATCACACAATATATCATACATAAGCTCAAATTCATGAAAACGTGATATTAGGGTCAACCTAGAGACCCGTGTCGCAAACCAAGCGTGCGTGTGCGCGATACGTAAAAACGTGTGATTACGCGCCTGAAACTACCCCGACGCGTCGCGATACGCAAAAACCCCAAACCCACACGCGTATCACGCGTGTCGCGAAGGTTTAAAACACGAGAAATAGGTATATAGTTCCAGATTTTTCTGCAGCAAGAATCAAATAAAATTATACATGCCAGGAGTCTAAGGGTTGTAGCAGACACCTATAGGACCAAACCCCAACCCAAACCCTCCCCATCTGGCCGCAAATTATGGCCAGATCGAATTTTTCGGCGGCCATAGTACGGAATTTGGGGGTCGGGTTCTACCTGGGGGATCAGCACCTAACCAACATACTGCAGTCTTCTCAAAATTATTCTGAACTCATCGGGTCAATAGCAGTTTACAGAAATACAAAAATTGCCTTAAAACGACGAATCTGCTTCAAAAAGAAATCTGGTGGTATTTCAGTGCAATTGGGGGCTAAGCTGGGTTAAAATGGCCCTAATAACACTCTATCAACCTATTAAAACCAAATCATACATCACTTGCTCAAGGTTCCCACTAATCACCACATATCGCACTAAATCGCACCAAAAAAACACCAACCGAAGCAAAACTACACTAAACAAGTAAACTAGGGAGTAAGTTCAGGAAATATACCCCACACTCGACCCTAGTGAGCTGGAGGAAGAAGAAGAAGTGGAGGGAAGGAGCTGCAGTTGAAGTTGCTGCTGCTGCTGCTCACTGCTGCTGCTGCTCTCACTGTTGCTGCTGCTGTTTTCTGCTGCTTGCTGCTGCTGTGTTGCTTGCTGCTGCTTGCTTCTGCTGCTGCTGCTGTGGAGAGGTAAGTGTGTGTGTGTGTGTGTGTGTGTGTGTGAGTGAGGTAGAGAGAAAAAGAACAAGAGAATGATAGGAATCATAACCCTAAATTGTCAACCCCTCCACTCTCTCTCTTCATTAAATGCAAGCATGGCTTAAGCCATGATGCATTCTCTCTCTCTCATTCTCACCAAGTCAACACCCAAAGAAAAATTCAAATTAAAGCAACCATTAAATAACTAATTAAACTTAATTAAAACCCAAAAGACTTAATCCCCATGATTAACCCACCATGGTTACTAATCATGGTATTACCTCATTTAAAAACCCTAGTTTACATGCACATGTGTGTGCAAGCCTAGGAAAATTCTAGAAAAATATTTATTAAATTGGGAAAAATATTTGAAACTCAATTTGGTAAACTTTTTTTTATTAAAAACCCTTTATTTAAATATAAATAGCCACTAAACACATCCTAAGGTGTTACAATCTCTCCCCCTTAAAGAAATTCATCCCCGAATTTCAAAATCTAACTACACGCACCTTCGAAAAGACGGGGGTAGTTCTTCCTCATCTCGCTTTCGGTCTCCCAAGTGACCTCCTCGCTGCTCGGACCACGCCAAAGTACCTTGACTGAAGGAATGTCTTTCGATCTCAATTTCTTCACTTGTCGATCCAAGATCATCACCGGCTGCTCTGCATAGGAAAGGTCGCGCTCAAGCTGGATCGTCGGGTGCTGAATCGCATGCGAGGGATCATGAAGATATCTACGGAGCATCGAAACGTGAAATACGGGGTGCATATCTGGAAAACTGGGCGGAAGGGCTAACCGGTACGCAACTGCACCAACACGCTCGAGGATCTCGAAGGGGCCCACATATCTGGGACTGAGCTTCCCCTTCTTCCCAAACCTCATCACACCTTTCATTGGGGAGACCCTCAAGAAAACATGATCACCAACAGAAAACTCAAGTCTGCGCCGCCGACGGTCCGCATAAGATCTCTGCCTACTCTGCGCTGCTCTCATCCTATCGCGAATCAACTGGATCTTCGCGGTCGTCTCCTCAACAATCTGTGGCCCTAAGATACTGCTCTTACTGAGCTCTGTCCAACAGGCGGGCGATCTGCATCTCCTCCCATAAAGAGCCTCAAATGGTGCCATCTGAATGGTCTCCTGGTAGCTGTTGTTGTAGGAGAACTCTACTAAGGGCAAGTGATGATCCCAGCTACCTCCGAAATCTAATACACATGCTCTGAGCATGTCCTCGAGAGTCTGAATAGTCCGCTCTGACTGCCCGTCGGTCTGCGGATGAAATGCTGTGTTGAAACTCAAGCGAGTGCCCAAAGCCTCCTGAAGCCTCTACCATAGTCGACTGGTAAACTGGGTGCCTCTGTCGGACACGATACATGTCGGGACTCCGTGCAGTCGTACTATCTCGTCGATGTAAATCTGGGCGTACTGAGCAAATCCGAAAGTCGTCTTTACTGGCAGGAAGTGAGTCGCTTTCGTCAAACGATCTACGATCACCCAAATGGAGTCATATCCTCGCCTAGTCCTGGGTAGACCCACAACGAAATCCATCGAAATCCGCTCCCATTTCCACTCCGGAATGGGTAACGGCTGTAGCTCTCCCGCGGGCCTCTGGTGCTCAGCCTTGACCTGCTGACAAGTCAGGCATCTCGACACGAAGTCTGCGATGTCCCTCTTCATTCCGTCCCACCAGTAAACATCTCTCATATCATGATACATCTTGGTTGAACCGGGATGGACGCTGTACACCGATCGATGTGCCTCCTCAAGAATCTCGCGCCGCAGTCTCTCAGCATCTGGTACGCACAGTCTAACTCCAAATCGTAGTACTCCCTGATCATCGATCACGAACTCGGAAAATCTGCCCTGTCCAATCTGTGCCATGATCTCCGAACATCGGTCATCACTGCGCTGTGCCTCATGTATGCGGTCAAGCAACTGTGGGCGTGCACGAACATGCGCGATCTATCCTCCAATCGGCGTGAACTCGAACTGTATCTGGCTGTCGCATAATATCTTCCAATCTGCCGACGACTGCCCCTGTACTGCGCTCAAACACGATAGAGTACCCTCGGGCCTCCTGCTCAAAGCATCTGCCACCACATTCGCCTTGCCCGGGTGATACAAGATCTCGCAGTCGTAATCCTTCACTAACTCCATCCATCGGCGCTGTCTAAGGTTCAGGTCTCGCTGCTGAAATATATACTTTAAACTCTTGTGATCAGTGAATATCTGGCACGACTCGCCGTATAGGTAATGTCGCCAGATCTTAAGTGCAAAAACCACTGCAGCCATCTCCAAATCATGAGTGGGGTAGTTCTGTTCATGTTTCTTCAATTGTCGCGAAGCATACGCGATCACCCTGTCATGCTGCATCAAAACGCATCCTAGCCCCACTCGAGAAGCATCACAATAGACCACAAATCCGCCTGATCCTGAAGGTAATGATAATACCGGTGCCGTAGTCAGCCGAGTCCGTAGTTGCTGAAAACTGTGTTCGCACTCCTCCGTCCAATCGAAAGGAACTCCCTTCCGGGTCAACCCGGTCAAAGGTGTAGCAATACTGGAGAAGTCCTGCACAAATCGCCTGTAGTAACCGGCCAACCCCAAAAAGCTGCGAATCTCTGTAACTGATGTGGGTCTGGGCCAACGCTGCACGGCCTCGATCTTCCTCGGGTCCACACATATACCGTCTTGTGAAATCACATGCCCCGAGAAGTCTACGCTGTCCAGCCAGAAAGCACACTTGGAGAATTTTGCATATAGCTGGTGCTCCCTCAAAGTCTGCAGTGTAATCCGCAGGTGCTGCTCGTGCTCCTCACTACTCCGGGAATACACCAAGATATCGTCAATGAACACTATAATGAACAGATCCAAATATGGCCGGAAAATACGGTTCATCAAGTCCATGAATGCTGCTGGCGCATTGGTGAGTCCGAACGACATCACCAAAAACTCATAATGGCCATAGCGCGTACGGAAAGCTGTCCTAGGAATGTCCTCCTGTCGAACCCGCAGCCGATGATAGTCCGATCGTAAATCGATCCTCGAAAAGTATCCTGCCCCCTGGAGCCGGTCGAACAAATCGTCGATTCGTGGTAAGGAATATCTGTTCCGCACTGTCACCCTGTTCAGCTGGCGGTAGTCGATACACAGACGCAAACTGCCGTCCTTCTTCTTGACGAACAGGACTGGAGCACCTCAAGGAGAAACACTGGGTCGAATAAGTCCCTTATCCAGCAAATCTTTCAACTGACCCTTCAGCTCTCGAAGTTCCGCCGGGGCCATCCGATAAGGCGGTATGGAAATAGGCCCCGTGCCAGGAACCAGATCAATACAGAAAGAAATGTCGCGCTCGGGCGGTAGCCCAGGAAGCTCGTCAGGGAACACATCAGGAAACTCGCTAACAACCGGAACCTGATCCAATGGAACCTCTGTAGCACTAGCATCGCAAACATAAGCGAGAAATCCCTGACATCCCTTCCTCAAAAGCTGTCCAGCGCGAAAAGAAGAAATCACACTGTGAGAGGCGGCACCACGGTCCCCCAACACAACAAAAACCGACTCGCCGGGAAAGCAGAATCTAACTGTCTTCTCACGGCAGTCCACAGAAGCATAGCACGTGGCTAACCAATCCATGCCCAAAAGAACGTCGAAGTCCAACATCTCGAGAAGGATCAAGTCGACATGCAACTCTCTCTCGCCAATACAGACGGTACAGGATCGGAACACATGCCTAGCAACAAACGACTCTCCCATAAGAGTGGTCACAACAAGCGGCTGATCAAGCAAACCGGACTCTCTACCCAAACTCGGCACAAAGTGTGTGGATACGTACGAGTGCGTGGATCCGGGATCGAACAATACGTGTGCATCAACTGAACATACTGGAAGGATACCTGAAACCACCGCGTTGGACGCCTGTGCGTCCTGATGCGTCAAAGCAAAGAGCCGCACCTGTCCTCCACCGGTGACTAACTGCCCTCTGCCTCGGTCGTCTCGTCCTCTCTGAGCAACTCCTCCACGCCCACGACCTCTCTGAGTATGAGTCTGACGCGGAACAACGGTAGGTACAACAGGCAACGCCCTCTGGGATGGTGAAGGTGGTAAAGTAACATGCGGTGCTGCCGCCTCCTTCCGGTGTATCTCAGGACAATCTCTAACGAGGTGAAGTAGACTGCCGCATGTAAAGCAACCCCGCGGCGACTGCTGACTCTCCTGGGAATACGAACTAAACATCTGGCCTCGTCCCGAATCTCTGCTACTCCTCGTACCAGAACGATACCTGTCGCGGCGTCTGAATGACTGCCTCCGTGCGGATATACTAGTACGAACTCTCTTCGGCTCTGGAACTACCGAAGTCTCAGCAAGGCGCTCCTCGACTAATAGGGCTGCGTCTACAGCTGCTGCGTAGGTCTCGTAGTGCTGCGCGCTGATCGCAAGGAATAGTGGTGTAAGCAGGCCTCGAACAAATCTCTTGACTCGCAACTCCTCGGTAGCTACTAAATACGAGGCATAAACTGTTAGCTCTGTAAACATCACGTCATACTCTGCCACTGTCATCTCTGGCGTCTGGCGCAAGGACTCAAATCTGCGGGCTCGGGCATCCCTAACACTCTGGGGAAGGAAACGGGCTAGAAATACTGTCACAAACTCCGTCCAGGTCATAGGAGGAAGACCTACCGCTCTGCCCTTCTCAACTGAATCGCACCACTTCTGCGCAAGACCTTCCAGGCGAAAGCTCGCGAACTTAACCCATCTCGCATCTGCGCATCTGAGGGAACGACATATCCGGGCCATCCTATCGATGAAAGACTGTAGGTCCTCGGCTGTATCGGTGTCTGTGAAGACCGGAGGCTTCAGCCTCATGAACTCTGATAGCGATACTGTAATCACCTCCGTGGCTGCAGGGGCAACTGGCTGTACGGTAGGTACCACCGCGGTCTCTGGAACGGGTGGAGCTACCTCTGGTCGCTGCGCTCGAAGCGTCTCAACTAGCGATCCTATCATCTGGCGCATCTCCTGCATGCTGGATCCCACCGTCTGGCGCATCTCCTGCATACCAGCCCCTAGCGTGGCGATCTGATCTGTCACGGGAGGAACAGTCTGCTCGGGTACAACGGGTGCACTGCCCGGATCAGTTCTCGTCTCGGACGAGTCAACTCGAATCTCGGCCCTCGCGGCCGCTCTTTGCGCCCTCGTAGTCTTTGGCGGCATAATGGCTGAAAGGAAATTAGGATTCGATAAGAATATGGAAATCGAATCACAAGAATATATATACTCAAGAAGGAATTAAATCAATAAGTCCTAAGGTCGCTTAGGCGGAGTACCGTGTCGTGAGTATGCCGCGGAACATACGCACGCTACGCCACTCTACTGCAGCTACCTACTCCATCATACCAGGGCCATCCTACACTCCGAAGGTAAAACCTACGCTCTAATACCAACTTTGTCACGACCCAAATATTTCGACTCATGACCGGCACTTAACCACGCTACGTCTACAGGCGTAACGCGACTAAGTAAGCCGAACCCAGAAATCAAAACCATTTAAATATAGTGAGTGTTGAAAACATTTAGTTAAAGCATTTAGAAAACCTTAAATAATTCAATAAGTTCTTTTAAAGTTACTTAATCATTTAAATAATTTTGGCAGCATTTCCTTTGTAAAAGTAGCCCCGAGACCGGGTATAAAAGAGGATATGAGTGAAAATGAGATATAATGAAACAAAACATTCCCAAACGGAGCAATCACCCCCAACGGCGGAAACCATCATCACAAGAGTAATATACGACACCGTAGCGAAGAATGAGCAATAAGTAAACATCACAGAATATAAACTGCATATAAAAACAGTCGGCTCCCACGAGCTCGACACCAGAATACAAAATATACATCATCGTCCTCACACAGTATCTAAGTCCAGTACATAAATGGTAGATGGAGAATACTAGATACAAAAGGAGTACAATAAAAGTAATCAGATACCACAACCCACCTAAAATGCAAAACAGCTCTCACACCAACTGTAGTGGTATCTGTAGCCAAAAGATGCAAAAGGCAGCCTGCCGCGACTACTCTGAAGGGCAACCTGCAAATACTGTGGCACAACGGGGGTGAGTTGCCAACTCATGAATTGAGATAACATATAAAGGTAATCGCGAGCATGCACGTACTGCGCTACTCTAACATATGCCAGCAAGTAAGATCTATATACGACAAGCAGTAGGTGCCATAATCATGCAAATGCTCTGTCCAGTAAAACGACTACAGGATGAAATGCATGATAAACAATGCAGAGCATGGGATAAGCAACATCTACATGGAAATATCAACATGGATAAATAATCGGTGCCCCAAACTGCACCCAAATCCCAAATACACTCAGGCGCCGGCACTCTCCTCGGCCCTCAAATCCTGTAAATCTCGGAGAATCACGAGTGCCCAACATCGGCACTCAAAATATCATAAAATACTCCTGTCCAGCATCGACACACAAATCCTCGTATATCGGGCTCCGTCAGTCCGGATCAGCCCACGGGCTCCGTCTGCGGTATCGGCCCTCGGTCCCGGCAGTACGGATCATCCCGCATCCATCTCTCGACTCTGGTCAGTATCCTCCGGATAACCGCCAGGTCCAACCAATCACCGGTAGGTACTCGCCACCCTGCCAGGCTCATCGTCTACTCCACGAAAAACATTTCTCGTCCCGTGGAACCATACCGGGTCCACCACGAACCCGCAAACGGATCATCCAACTCCTCGAATAGGGTTTTAAGCACACGTCTCAGCACCGAGAAAACGCGTGGTGGACGCACCAAAATATCATATCACGAGGGACCGGGTTTTCAAATAGTGCATCTTTTCTTAAAAATCCCACGGTCCTCAAAACCAGAAATCACATGAAATTCCAACACCAAGAAGTAAATCCAATACGATGTGCTATGTACATCAATCCATGATATAGGTATAAGGGAAAACCGCTTTTAAAAATTGTTTCCGTTTTTAAAGATATCATGCGGCTCCCAATTTCCATGAAAAACATATCGAATCATATGTGAAATGAACTACAGCAATATAATCATGGCAGTTCTACAGTGAGTGTGTCATGGCAATTACTAACGGTGTGTGTGTAACATGCAGATTAGTGCTCGTGCAACATGAACCGTTAGTAATAGTGCGGTGTTCTATCAATTCCAAGTTTACATGCAGCAGGGGATGCAATATGCAATGACAGTCCATGAGGTGAAAGCAATATATAACAATAAGGTCCTATCAGCCCTGACGCATAACGCCATGCGGGCGATATCCCCGTAGATGTTAAATCTACTCACCGAAGTCTCGCGCTAAGTGTAGCCGACGACTTGCTTTCCCTTCTTCGCCGCGTCCGTCTCACTCACCTGCGAACCTAGAATCACACAATATATCATACATAAGCTCAAATCCATGAAAACGTGATATTAGGGTCAACCTAGAGACCCGTGTCGCAAACCAAGCGTGCGTGTGCGCGATACGTAAAAACGTGTGATTACGCGCCTGAAACTACCCCGACGCGTCGCGATACGCAAAAACCCCAAACCCACACGCGTATCACGCGTGCCGCGAAGGTTTAAAACACGAGAAATAGGTATATAGTTCCAGATTTTTCTGCAGCAAGAATCAAATAAAATTATACATGCCAGGAGTCTAAGGGTTGTAGCAGACACCTATAGGACCAAACCCCAACCCAAACCCTCCCCATCTAGCCGCAAATTGCGGCCAGATCGAATTTTTCGGCGGCCACAGTATGGAATTTGGGGGTCGGGTTCTACCTGGGGGATCAGCACCTAACCAACATACTGTAGTCTTCTCAAAATTATTCTGAACTCATCGGGTCGATAGCAGTTTACAGAAACACAAAAATTGCCTTAAAACGACGAATCTGCTTCAAAAAGAAATCAGGTGGTATTTCAGTGCAATTGGGGGATAAGTTGGGTTAAAATGGCCCTAATAACACTCTATCAACCTATTAAAACCAAATCATACATCACTTGCTCAAGGTTCCCACTAATCACCACATATCGCACTAAATCGCACCAAAAAAACACCAACCGAAGCAAAACTACACTAAACAAGTAAACTAGGGAGTAAGTTCAGGAAATATACCCCACACTCGACCCTAGTGAGCTGGAGGAAGAAGAAGAAGTGGAGGGAAGGAGCTGCAGTTGAAGTTGCTGCTGCTGCTGCTCACTGCTGCTGCTGCTCTCACTGTTGCTGCTGCTGTTTTCTGCTGCTTGTTGCTGCTGTGTTGCTTGTTGCTGCTTGCTTCTGCTGCTGCTGCTGTGGAGAGGTAAGTGGGTGTGTGTGTGTGAGTGAGGTTGAGAGAAAAAGAACAAAAGAATGAGAGGAATCATAACCCCAAATTGTCAACCCTCCACTCTCTCTCTTCATTAAATGCAAGCATGGCTTAAGCCATGATGCATTCTCTCTCTCTCTCATTCTCACCAAGTCAACACCCAAAGAAAAATTCAAATTAAAGCAACCATTAAATAACTAATTAAACTTAATTAAAACCCAAAAGACTTAATCCTCATGATTAACCCACCATGGTTACTAATCATGGTATTACCTCATTTAAAAACCCTAGTTTACATGCACATGTGTGTGCAAGCCTAGGAAAATTCTAGAAAAATATTTATTAAATTGGGAAAAATATTTGAAACTCAATTTGGTAAACTTTTTATTAAAAACCCTTTATTTAAATATAAATAGCCACTAAACACATCCTAAGGTGTTACAGAAGTGTAGACGAAGTTAGAAATCCGATAGAACCCCGAAACCCTAATCTATACCCTTCTCTGTACATTTTTTAAAACTATGGATTTTTCCTAATTAAAAATGCTCAAAAAAATCAGCAGGGTTTTCTAGGAATTACTGTGCATCACGTGCCCCCAATTCAATCAAGGCGCCGCGGAACCGTGGCCGTACCCTAGGTTGCGCGGCGGTTCTGCGGCCACACTGTAGCCTCTTGCTTCAATGTTTGCACAGTAATGTCCTTATCTAATTCCTGTGTTTTTTGGGTATTTTTAAATTATACTCAAGAATTGAGTTTTCTGGGTTGTATTGGGGACTCGATGATTCGATCGGAAAGTTTAACTTGGTCTATGTGTTTTTCCGGGTAGTTTTAGAAAGTGTTAAAAAGTTCGACCGGATATCAATAACTCACTTTTTCCCGACCCGGAAAATTTCCAAGTGTTGGATTTTTCCGTTGTTTAAAAACGTCTAAATCGTACAAGTAACGCGATGGACCCTCTAGAAGACAACAAACCTTAACTCGATTATGTGACCATCTTGAACTGCCTTTCGAACCTTAGGGTTTGGGGCAGTACGGCGTGTAAGTCGATGTACTACACCCCAATACTTGTGGGGAGGCGGAATTTTCAAAAACGAACTTGTTTAGTGAACGAACACCGACTAACCGCTTGAATCGAAGCTAAACTATAAATAACCAAACACAAAGTGTTTCTAAACTATTGTGTTTAGGGATTATACCTAATGAACCAACTCCTTCGTCTTTACGAACTCCTTGTTCTCCTCGGCCTTCTCGAAGTAGTAGAAGATCCACCCGAGAGCAAAACTCCAAGCTTAGCCTCTAAACTTGAGGCAACTAACCTTCTTGGATTGCTAATCAAAGAAGATAGATTGAGATAGAGTGATGGTTATGGATTGTTAAGTCTTACTAATCCTTGTACTCAACTCATGAGAGGGGAGGATTAGTCTTTGAAGATGGAGAGCTTGAGGAGAGAGAAGATGAGAATGATTATCATATGAGAATAGTAAGTTATCATAATAAATATGAAGCATTCTTATTTATGAAGAAAAGAATAATACATAATGAATAAGCATGCTTCACAAATATCTAATGGTGATTCATTGTCATGACTCATTAAGCATTTATCATGCATTAATGATATGCATGAATCACCCTCATGACTCACTAAACTCATTTAATGCAAATGACACCTAAACCTCCTTAGTCACCACTTCTAGAAGCTTCTCGCACAATTACGAGAACGCCCCTCCAATCCGCAAAAATACGGAAAAACTTTAGACTGTAAAAATCCAATAACCGGATACCAGTAACTGGCTTAAACTAAAGCCGACCGGTAAAAACTGTCCGAAAGTCGTACGCGCGTAAACGCACGTATGCGTCCGAACCCTTGTCGTAAAACCATACGACCTCTATATCGTTTTGCCTGGAATAGGAAACTCTCTGTGTGGGACTCTAGAGACTCGACTACTACGCTGGCAGTGGGTTTAACCACAGACCGCAAGCGGCACTAGCTGTACGTAACGGTCCCCAGGTAGTTGTCGATAAGAAGGCCGATGAGGAAACCCATCCAAACTCCTACTGAGTCTGATGTGACAATCTCCATACAGTCCGGTCCGTTCGTCCAAGACTATCGCATATCGGGCCTAGGGGGCGGCAAGCGTCAGTCCCCTAATAGCGGTATAAGTCGTGTCGGAGGGAAGCCCATTACACCCTGAGAAACTACTGGAACCTACCAGCAAATCTCGCTTGCCCTGGCCAGGGACTTTGCGTAATGGCTCTCTGACACAACGCGATATCTACTCCCAATACCGGGAGGGACGAATCCTGTCTAACCGCCACTGCCTCCAAGTGCTCGGGACTGCACCCAACTGCTACCTGTTTGCACGACTCATTTGAGCCGTGGTAGGGTAGCAATCTAAGAACAGTGGGACACACTCGAGACGAAGTAGCAGTGTCAAGTCTGCGGACTATGCTGTACTCATGTCACCTGGGAACTGCTCACTGACGACTGGTATAAAACCAACCAACAGTTCCCTATGAGTCCTGTCCGGTGTACCCGTAACCAAACGAGCACCTGTATACTATCTCCAGTACGACGTACTGACGGCTGTGGGACAGACCATCTCCCCAACTGGGATGAGAAGCGTACACACCAGTCTACTCCGGAGTATCGATGCTCTGTCTCGATAATCCAACGACCAGGGACCTGAAAAAGGATGTGCTTGTAGACTACCCAGCCCACACTAGTGTGACTGCCATCACAACGCTGGTAATCAAGCAAGATCCTAAGAGCTCTATCAATACGTATACTCACATATTAAGATAGAAAAACCAAGTAGCATACTACCATGTTTAGCAAGACTGTTATATACATGTGAATATCCCAAGCTTCCATTAAGTAATATACAAACTAGTATGATACAGTAATGGCCTTCTAGGGCATAAACACTAACAATCTCCCACTTGCACTAGGGCCATGTACTGGCATATCGAAGACCAATGATCTCGAGTAGCCTCTCGAACTGCGTCTGAGGTAGGGCCTTCGTGAATGGATCAGCAATGTTCTCTTCTGAAGCAACTCTCCGAACCTCGATCTCCTGACGATCAATGATCTCCCTGATCAGGTGATACCGCCTCAAGATGTGTCTGGACTTCTGATGGGACCTTGGTTCCTTCGCTAAAGCTATAGCTCCGTTGTTGTCGCAATACAGAGGTATTGGATCAACTATGGTAGGAACCACCTGAAGTTCTGTTAGGAACTTCTTCATCCAGACTGCTTCTTTTGCGGCATCGCATGCAGCTATATACTCCGCTTCTATCGTCGAGTCAGCAACGGTGTCCTGCTTGGAGCTCTTCCAGCACACCGCCCCTCCATTGAGGGTAAAGACATAACCCGACATGGACTTGGAATCGTCCTTATCACTCTGGAAGCCGGAATCAGCAAAGGCCTCCAACCTGAGGTCTTTTCCGCCGTAAACCAAGAACATCTCCTTAGTCCTCCTCAGGTACTTGAGAATGTTCTTTACTGCTATCCAGTGTTTCTCCCCTGGGTCTGACTGATACCGACTTACCACGCTCAGTGCGTAAGCTACATCTGGTCTGGTACACAACATCGCATACATTATAGAGCCTACCGCAGAAGCGTAGGGTATAATAGACATGCGTTCCCTTTCCAAATCAGTCTTGGGAGACATCTCTTTGGAGAGGGTGATTCCGTGACAAGCCGGTAAATTACCGCGCTTAGAATCTTCCATACTGAATCTTTTCAGTACAGTGTCGATATACCTGGACTGCGAAAGTCCCAACATCCTCTTGGATCTATCACGATAGATCCGGATCCCCAGAATGTAAGAGGCATCACCCAGGTCTTTCATGGAGAACCTTTGTGACAAGAATCCTTTGACAGATTGTAGCATAGGAATGTCATTTCCTATCAATAGAATGCCATCCACGTACAAGACGAGGAATACGACACTTCTGGCTACAGCTTTGCTATATATGCACGGTTCATCTGGATTTTTGATAAAGTCATATTCTTTGACTGTCTCATCAAAACAGATGTTCCAACTCCGCGATGCCTGCTTTAGTCCATAAATGGACTTAAGCAGCTTGCATACTTTCCCGCTGCTCCCACTCTGATTGAAACCCTATGGCTGATCCATATAGACGCTTTCTTCTAAATTTCCATTCAGAAAAGCCGTCTTTACGTCCATCTGCCAGATTTCATAATCATGGAAGGCAGCAATAGCAAGAAGGACCCGAATGGATTTGAGCATAGCCACTGGAGAAAAAGTTTCGTCATAGTCCAAACCAGGTCTTTGACGAAAACCCTTTGCAACAAGTCTAGCCTTATAGGTTTCCACCTGTCCATCTACACCAATCTTTTTCTTGAAGATCCATTTGCATCCTATGGGTTTTACCCCATCTGGAGCAAAGTCCAAAGTCCATACTTTGTTGGTGTACATGGACTCCATTTCGGTCCGCATTGCATCTAGCCATCATACCGAGTCGCCGCTCTGGATGGCCTGCTGGAAGTCAGTAGGTTCATCATCATCTATGATGCAATCCTCTCTATCCCCATCAATGAGAAAACCGTAGTATCTCTCAGGCGGATGAGACGGCCTACTACTCCTGCGGAGGGGTGCGGGAATGTCCTGTTCTTCTCGAACTTCTTGTTCTACCAAACTTTCAGTAACAGTTTGTGGTTCTGGAATTTCTTCCAGTTCTACTGCGCTCCCACTCTTCTGATTTTCTAAAAATCCAGTTTCTAAGAAGTGGGCATGACGAGAAACAAAAACCTTTTGTTCCTCTGCGTAATAGAAATAATATCCCTTGGAGTTCTTTGGATATCCCACAAGTTTACACTGTACTGAGCGTGCCTCGAGCTTGTCCGAATGCTGCTTTTTTACAAAAGCTGGACACCCCCATGTCCTAAAATGTTTTAGACAGGGTTTCTTCCCACTCCACATCTGATATGGTGTGGTAGGCACAGTCTTGGTTGGAACCTGGTTCAGAAGATATGCCGCTGATTCTAGCGCATAAACCCAAAAAGATCGCGGTAACTCAGCATTACTCATCATGGATCGTACCATATCCAATAGGGTTCGATTCCGTCTCTCCGATACACCGTTATGCTGTGGAGTGTACGGAGGAGTAAGCTGAGAGAGAATTCCTTTCTCTTTTAGGTAACCTAGGAACTCGGCACTTAAGTATTCTCCACCTCGATCAGATCTTAGTGTCTTAATACTTTTGCCTGTTTGGTTTTCCGCTTCACTCTTGTATTCCTTGAATTTCTCAAAGGCCTCGGATTTATGCTTCATTAAGAAAACATGTCCATACCTAGAGAAATCATCTATAAAAGTAATGAAGTAGGAATAACCACCTCTTGCATGTGTAGACATTGGACCACATACATCGCTGTGTATGAGTCCTAAGAGCTCGCTCGCTCTTACTCCTTGTCCAGTGAATGGAGTCTTTGTCATCTTTCCTTTGAGACAAGATTGACAGGTGTCATAAGATTGATATTCGAACGAGTCCAAATATCCTTCTCTATGCAACTTAGTCAACCTTCTCTCATTGATGTGACCCAGTCTACAATGCCATAAGAAAGCTTTATTTAAATCTGGAGACTTTCTTTTTAGTGTGTTCTGGACATTGAAAATTTGGAGTTGGTTTAAAACATATATTCCGTTATTTAGTGTACCTGACCCAATCAAACCATGATTAAGGTGGATGTTGACAACATCTCTTACTAACGTGAAATCGTAACCTTTATTTGATAACAAGGAAACTGATATGATATTACACGTTAAGCTTGGTACAAAATAACAGTTATGTAAAACCAAAATGTGTCCACTCGTCAATCCTAGGTGATAATCCCCGACGGACGCAGCTCCCACGCTAGCTCCGTTAGCAACCTTTAGGGTCATATCACCTTCCTTCAGCACTCTACGGTTTCTCAGTGCCTGCAATGAATTGCAAATATGAGATCCTGATCCGGTATCCAATACCCAGGAAGTAGAGTTGATTGACAGACAATTCTCAATTACAAACACACCTGAAGTCGAAGCCACAGCTTGCTTCGGTTCCTGGTTCTTGGCGTTCCACGCCTTGCAATCCTTCTTCCAGTGCCCTTTCCTGTGACAATGGAAGCACTCATCCTGGCTAACTATCGGTACTGCAATCTTTTTCTTTCCCTTCCCTCCCACCTTACTAACACCTCCTCTAGGTCTGGGTGCGGTCTTCTTCTTCCTTCCTTTGGCCCTAGCCTTGGACCCGGAAGAAGATGTACCGCCAACAAACATAGCGGGTGTTTCCCTTGAATTCTTCAAGGTGCCCTCTGCACTCCTTAACATGTTCAGGAGTTCCGGAAGTTCAGCTTCTTTTCTTTGAAGGTTGAAGTTCAGGATAAACTGGGCGTAGGTGTGAGGAAGGGACTGGAGAATAAGGTCTGTATAGAGCTCATTATCCAAAGTCGTCCCAAGGTCTGCGAGCTCTTCTATATAGCCGATCATCTTTAGGACATGTTCTCTTACCGATGACCCGACAGCCAACCTCGCTCGAAACAAGTTCTTTGAGGTCTCGTATCTTGCTATACGAGATTGCTCTCCGTAAAGTTCCTTTGTATGGAGAAATATGCCATCAAGGTCCATATCCTTGTGCCTCCTCTGATGTTCATTGTTCATCGAGGCAAGCACGATGCACTTGGCTT
Source organism: Agapanthus africanus (assembly GCA_030015575.1). Lineage (NCBI taxonomy): Eukaryota > Viridiplantae > Streptophyta > Magnoliopsida > Asparagales > Amaryllidaceae > Agapanthus > Agapanthus africanus. The sequence continues at coordinate 784,452,438 of CM057341.1, forward strand.
TCGCGCAATCTAAATCCCAGGTTTTGCGGATTTCCTTATCCGCATTGCTGGATTTGGGACCAGGGACAGCAGGTGCCGTAGCGGTGAGGACGTACCCCAGTTTGTCATAGGTCAAAGCCATTTTGACATTCCGCAGCCAATCTTTATAGTTTGGCCCTGTCAGTATATTTTTCTCTAAAAGTAACTTAAGTCCAGTCATTTTCAGGGTCGCTGCAATTAGGAGAGAGAGAAGAAAACACTTTAGCATGATGCTCTTGCAAGTTTAGAGTGGTTTTTAGTTTATCTAAACTGGATGGCTCCCACTGTTTTTCGAATCCTTCCTTAAACCATAAAAGAAGAATTAGCCAGGACTATTCTCACCGTACAATACTTGCTTAACCGTTCAGCCAGGCCAGTGTCGATACTTCGAGGGAGGTTTTCCAACGCTTTTGCGAAGTTCCTTAATTAAATAACCTCTTTTCTCTGGGGGCGTAACCCCGCTGACACCTTTCTGGACACCTACTAGGTTTATAGCATTGATCGTTAAGTGATGAATATCCTGATAAGTAGCATATACTCACAGTAGGATCGGGATCCAAATATCATCGTCTGATAATGTTGTAGGAATGCTACCAACATTCATCAAACTCAAAATGGTATGCATCTCTTTGCAAATTTCAGTTTCTTTAGAAATTCCCGATATAGATTTTTGCCCCATGTTCTTATGATCTTGACTAAGGGCCAAACAAATCATAAGTCACATGACAAGTTCTGCCCATCATTATCCTGTTGATTTGAACCCATCCGTATATACTCTTGACTAAGGGCCAAACAAAGTAATACGACTGTCCCAAACCAACTCATCTATCTATGCAACAAATGAATACCCCAGCAGCTACCAATCACTATGTCTTGACTAAGGGCCAAACAAACATAGCTTGAATACTACTGACCATTCATAAGAAATGACGGAGGGCTACGACTGGTTTTGGCGAAACCGTGAACGTAGTGAACTTGATATAACCGAAGGAACCTGATAGCTTTTAAAAGGAGTGGTTAAATCTCCGCATTTAAAAAATATCTGTTTTAAAAATAACCGAGTGGTTTCTTTTAAATTGTTCCAACGATTTAAACTTGGTTTATTTTCTTTGCATTATAGATAATGCGTCCCATAATTAACCTATCATTGCAGAAAACAACGAAAATATGACGTCCTCTTATGCCATCCGCATTCGCCACTGGGTCCCGTCATTACCCGTTAGGTTACTTAACTAACGACAGAGCGGGGACTGGGCTAGCGCGGGTGTAAAACATAAGTGATGTCTAAAATAGCTATCATATATATAGATATTTTACATTCGTCTGACGCAATGATATACATTCCAGAACACAGATAAACTTTATTGGATTTGCAAGCAATCTGTATTTCTTTTGAGCCTGCAAGAAAAGACAGATTACACAGTTGTGATGAATAGCCATTACCCCACCCTCGACCCCTACGGGTACGGCAAACTACCCGCCCGGAAGTTTGTGTACCCCACCTTGGGTCAGTCCTAGGAGCAGAAACAGTAAAATGAAATAATACAACGGTGGCTACAACCGCAACCTGGATGTGCCCCGGAAAAAATAATATTACAACAAATTACATTTACAACAAATGAATTAAATAATAACCCATTGCAAAACCCCGGCTATACACCACAACAGTCCAATACAGTTCATATGCACAAACAGATAAAACCATTACAGAAATATGCAACCCTCTGCCAACCGACATACTAGCAGTTAGGGGAGGTTTACGAACACATTAAACAATCACAGATATAATCCAATATGCAAATACTGTACAATTTCGATCGATTAAACATCTTTAATATTGCTCCAAAAACAACTCTGTAAAACTGAAACCTGAGCAAATATTAAATATCCCAGAAAATCCCAAATAACACAGAGAAGCAGCACAGGAAATTTGAGTTCCTGACTCGGCAACTCGGCGGCGGAAGCGCGGCGGATCGGTGCCGATCCACCGCGGTTCCGCGGCCGCGTTGCCGATTCATGAACTCAAATTTCTTGGGTGTTCTTCTGGTGTCTCTTCAAGCTCTCTGAACTCACCTGAAAAATTTTTGGACTTCATTTAAATTTCGACAGAAACTTGATGTTTTTAGGGTTTTCCGGCTTCGTTTTTCCGTTCGAAATTCATACAAATTTGCAATAAAGTTATTTATTGTTTAGCGAGGCTCTGATACCACTGTAAGTCGATGTACTACACCCCAATACTTGTGGGGAGGCGGAATTTTCAAAAACGAACTTGTTTAGTGAACGAACATCGACTAACCGCTTGAATCGAAGCTAAACTATAAATAACCAAACACAAAGTGTTTCTAAACTATTGTGTTTAGGGATTATACCTAATGAACCAACTCCTTCGTCTTTACGAACTCCTTGTTCTCCTCGGCCTTCTCGAAGTAGTAGACGATCCACCCGAGAGCAAAACTCCAAGCTTAGCCTCTAAACATGAGGCAACTAACCTTCTTGGATTGCTAATCAAAGAAGATAGATTGAGATAGAGTGATGGTTATGGATTGTTAAGTCTTACTAATCCTTGTACTCAACTCATGAGAGGGGAGGATTAGTCTTTGAAGATGGAGAGCTTGAGGAGAGAGAAGATGAGAATGATTATCATATGAGAATAGTAAGTTATCATAATAAATATGAAGCATTCTTATTTATGAAGAAAAGAATAATACATAATGAATAAGCATGCTTCACAAATATCTAATGGTGATTCATTGTCATGACTCATTAAGCATTTATCATGCATTAATGATATGCATGAATCACCCTCATGACTCACTAAACTCATTTAATGCAAATGACACCTAAACCTTCTTAGTCACCACTTCTAGAAGCTTCTCGCACAATTACGAGAATGCCCCTCCAATCCGCAAAAATACGGAAAAACTTTAGACTGTAAAAATCCAATAACCGGATACCAGTAACTGGCTTAAACCAAAGCCGACTGGTAAAAACTGTCCGAAAGTCGTACGCGCGTAAACGCACGTATGCGTCCGAACCCTTGTCGTAAAACCATACGACCTCTATATCGTTTCGCCTGGAATAGGAAACTCTCTGTGTGGGACTCTAGAGACTCGACTACTACGCTGGCAGTGGGTTTAACCACAGACCGCAAGTGGCACTAGCTGTACGTAACGGTCCCCAGGTAGTAGTCGATAAGAAGGCCGATGAGGAAACCCATCCGAACTCCTACTGAGTCTGATGTGACAATCTCCATACAGTCCGGTCCGTTCGTCCAAGACTATCGCATATCGGGCCTAGGGGGCGGCAAGCGTCAGTCCCCTAATAGCGGTATAAGTCGTGTTGGAGGGAAGCCCATTACACCCTGAGAAACTACTGGAACCTACCAGCAAATCTCGCTTGCCCTGGCCAGGGACTTTGCATAATGGCTCTCTGACACAGCGCGATATCTACTCCCAATACCGGGAGGGACGAATCCTGTCTAACCGCCACTGCCTCCAAGTGCTCGGGACTGCACCCAACTGCTACCTGTTTGCACGACTCATTTGAGCCGTGGTAGGGTAGCAATCTAAGAACAGTGGGACACACTCGAGGCGAAGTAGCAGTGTCAAGTCTGCGGACTATGCTGTACTCATGTCACCTGGGAACTGCTCACTGACGACTGGTATAAAACCAACCAACAGTTCCCTGTGAGTCCTGTCCGGTGTACCCGTAACCTAACGAGCACCTGTATACTATCTCCAGTACGACGTACTGACGGCTGTGGGACAGACCATCTCCCCAACTGGGATGAGAAGCGTACACACTAGTCTACTCCGGAGTATCGATGCTCTGTCTCGATAATCCAACGACCAGGGACCTGAAAAAGGATGTGCTTGTAGACTACCCAGCCCCCACTAGTGTGACTGCCATCACAACGCTGGTAATCAAGCAAGATCCTAAGAGCTCTATCAATACGTATACTCACATATTAAGATAGAAAAACCAAGTAGCATACTACCATGTTTAGCTAGACTGTTATATACATGTGAATATCCCAAGCTTCCATTAAGTAATATACAAACTAGTATGATACAGTAATGGCCTTCTAGGGCATAAACAATAACACGGCGTGCCACATGTGAGGCGTTGGCTTGACCCTTCTACGGCTGGACCGTTGGTACTGTGGCATGAAATGGATGTTTTTAAACTCTCCTCAAGTGTTGAGCTATTGGGAAAACTTGGGTGTTTGATTATGTCACGACCCGAAAGTACGGAACATGACCGGCACTTAAACTACGAACGTCTCGAGGCGTACGTAATCTAAGTAAACCGAAAACCCAGAAATCCAAACCAAGAAAAGTAGTAGAGTGCAGGAAAAACCAACTTAAAGCAAGTAGTTTCAGTAGCATAAGCCGAATTATGCGGTTTTTTAAAACATCAAAAATTTACTGAAAATTTCGGCAGAGTCTCCTTTGTGAATACTGGCCCCCAAACGGGATACAACATGAATAGTATACGAAATCAAGAAAAAGGCATCCCCAAGCGGGAGCTAGCTCTTCGTCATTCGACGGTCACAACCACACAAGCAATATAAGCATGAGAATGAATAACAGTATGCATGAAGCGACAAGTAATAACTACAATATCTAAGCTGGCATATAAGGTATGTACATTAATATTATGTCAAACTACTGGCTATCAAGCTAAGTTAAGCAACAATATTTTCTAAGGTGTACGTGACATGGCAATTACCCATGAAGATGTGTGTGAGCCGACAAGTAAGTGTATGTGGTATATACACATCATCGGTAATGGTGCTGGTGTCCTAACAGCATAATGTCAACAATGCAATATGAAATAACAATGTAAATATGCGATGCAGAGCGAGCAACCAAAATGAGTGGGAGCTAAAAACTAGACGCAACTATAACTAATCTGCATTAATCTAATATAAGTCCTACAAATGGTGCCATTTGAAATAACACGAACCGTGGGGTTTTGAAAATAGGGCTACGGCGGTTTTTAAGAAAGGATACGTCTTTTGAAATATCCGTAGATCCCTTGACCTGTCTTTTAAAATACCCACCATCCGCTAGTTTTGAAATAGGTAGGAGTCTAATCTAATCTAACAACTACACTAAACTATACGGCTGAACTAACAAGCTGAACTACAGGTAAGGAAACCGCCTATCATCTGAGTCGATACATATACATACCTGTATATATACAGTCGGTGATCCCGCCTCAATAATATCATATCCAGAACCAGACATCCAAAGTCAAGAGTGCGGATCAATTATCAAAATATAGCTCGTACGTACATCCGTCGTACGGCATCCCCAAATCTGGGTACGGGTCAATATCATAATCATCACACTATTCATCCGGTATCCTCTTTATCAAAGATCATAGTCTAAGGTACTGACCTATGTCTAGTACAATACTAATATCATCAATATAGTCATGATCTGGCTACTGATCGACCGTCTTGTACAAACTGATATCATCAGCACATATCATCATCAAGGGGTATACATCGCCCAATACGGCCTAGGATCAATATCCTAGCATACCATATCTCATATCACGATCACATGTCGACCATTTAATTAATAACACTATTCACCCGTATCGTCGTCCCAAGATCCGCTCTAACACCAGGACGTACCTCAAGTACGAATCATGCCATATCACCGATATCACAATCTCAACACAAAACTCATCGACTCATCTCAATCCCAAGTATCATCCTCAAATCCGTATGTGAACACATAGTCCCATACCCATATGAACACATAACAATATATTCCCGTAAGCACAAATGAAAGAAGAAAGTATGCAAGTATGGGTGGGTGTGTGCAAGTATGGTGCGACCACTACTCTAGGGTTTCGGGACACTAAATCATCCAAGAACACAAAATATCCATATTATCATCAATATACTGAAACAATATATATATATATATATATATGTGTGTGTGTGTGTGTGTGTGTGTGTGTGTGTGTGCGCATACGTATTCGTATACATCACCACGAACTGCGGGGGTGCTATACGCCATCCACCCGACTTCTCCCCGTAGATATAAATCTACTCACCTGGTCCTCGCCCGCCGGTGCCGACGTCGCCACGCGCTTGCTTGTCGTCTCGAAGTCCACATGGGGTTACCTACATATCATAACGCACCATATCGCATTAAAACTAAATTCGAAATCGAAACGGCATACGAAAATCAAATCGGCACGCGTATCACGCATAGGTCCAAACCTATTGCCTACGCATGCAAGAATAGTCAAACCAACCCTCGATGTCGATGTACAAACGTCAAACCATCGAGAAAAATCCAATCACACTCATTTGCACATTCACGAACCCTAATTTTAATATAAACTAGGTTAAAACTCAAAAAAACCCCAATTTCACTTAAAAAGTCATTTTTCCGAAAATCTAGCGAGCACAATTCGCCGTTTTTGTACAAAACATGACGTTTAAATGAATGTAGCGGCCAATATACTTATTAAATATCTTAAATAAGTCATATAAACAATTCCCGGAATTTAATCTCATTAAATTCCAAAAACCCTAATATTCTAGTTTACAAAATACCTAAAATTTAACAATTTCAAAGCAAAAATGCACAAACTACAATCTAGCTTAGATTTATATGATCTAAAGCATTAAACCACACTTAATAAAGTTGATGAAGTCATGAAAAACCTAAACACATTTTTAATCCCAAGTATTTAACCAATTTCAAAAACCTAGTAAGCAAATTAGCAAATTAACACAATTTTTAAACTAACCATTAGCACAAGCTACTAATCTTGTATTAACATGACAAAAAGCCTAAATATAACACACAACCATACACCAATTTTATAAAACCCTAACTTGCATTCAAATTCCTAACTTGAATTCCAAAACTTGCAACTTAAGCCTAATTAACACTTAAGTAGTTTAGCTTTAAGAAATTTGTAACAAATTAAGCAAAAATGTTTTAGAATTATACCCCAACAACATTTGAAGATCCACAAGCATCCATGGCCTCCCAAAATGCTCTCTTTTCACAAAGATCCATGCTATACGGGCTAGGCTAAAATGGGTAGGAGTCGAATTTGGGTTTTGGGATTTTTTTTGATGGATTTGAGGCAATTTTTGATGAAGTTTGAAGAGAAAAAAGAAGGGAAATGGCGGGGGGGGGGGGGCTGTTGCTGCTGTAGGAGGGGGGGGGCTGCTGGAATGGGAGTGGAAGAGGAGAGAGAGGGAGGTAGAGAAAGTGGGGGGAGAAGTCAAAGTCAATTCAAGGTCAAAGGTCCACCTCATTTCTCCATTTTCTTTTCTTTTCTTTCATTTCTTTTCCTTTGAAATTCAAGTGGGGAAAAAGATGGTGGCTGCTGAATTCAGCCAAGGGGAGAAGTAAATGGGGGTGTGTGGGTGTGGGTACGGGTGTGGGGTGATGAAAAATGATAAATACAATACCCCAAACATCCATTTACACTAAAAAAAAGCCTTTTTTCTTCAATAATTTCTAAACCGTTTTGGAAAATAATTTCGTTCCAAAAACCACATGATAAAATTTTATTTAATGTTTTATGATGCACAAAATTTGTTTCAACTCATTCCAATTTTTAATTTTCCCTAATTAAATGTATTAGTGACGGCTTAAAATAATATTAAAATAATATTTTTTTCAGAAAATTTGAAATTTCACCAGTGGCTCAATAAACACCAAATAATAGCAATTACATAGCTAGAATATGTATATTTAATTTTTATAATAAGATATTTGTATTTTGACTTTTTACAGAAAACCCCCTTATTTTACCGATTTTTTCGAAATTTCACCGAAACGATTTTCAAAACGTTATAATCTTCCCCCCTTAAAGAAATTCGGTCCCCGAATTTAAATTCAAACTCCCCCAAATACTAAAACATCTAAGAAAACCATCAAGTTGTCGGGGCTCCGAAATTGTAAATACATAAAACAAATCGTAGCGCAGCGCATGCGCTTGAAAAATGAGCATATAACTCAAATCAAAACTCCGTCAAGTATCCCGCAATCATCGGAGTCATGGAGAAGACATCAATGCCAAATCCAAATCAAACCAATATGATATAACTCGAAACTATACATGTAAACATCGAATCTATATCTGTAAGTATCTGAAGGAAATGCATGCCAAATCTCTTTAAGTCGCTGTGTAACGCGTATAACACTGCACAATGGCGGACGTCTATCATAAGAAAATAACTATATACATATATACCTTTGTTTAAAATGTTCGTCCTGCCGTTTTGGAAACAATTTAGAAGGGTCTCCTTGTTTTAAACATTTCGTGTCATATCAGACACGTAGGTAAATACTGAGGCTATAGCTCGCTTTTTGGAAATCCCTTCAATAACTATCAATGCATGCAAAAATATATTCAGGTACTGTCCTCTGACTAGTCCTGCTCAGTACGCAAACACATAGCAATATCATAAAAACGTACTGCTCTATACGAAATCAATCCCAAAATATGCACATGAATGCTACGTGCGTCTGGTGCGCACGGAAATCAAAATCCATGAATGTGCCATACATGCGCACAGAAACAACATCTAAGTGCATCGGGTGTGCACAAGCATCTGTCGTAGGCAACGTGTGTGCCTGACAGCAAGGACAGGTGCGTCTGACACGCATGAAGAATCTCGATTTAGTGCATCTGGTGTGCACCAAAATCGTATCTCATAACATGCGCCCAACATGCGCGAAAACCCCAAATCAGGTGCATCCATCACGCACGAAATCACGAAATCCAATATCAAGCACCAAAATTGCGCAAAATCCAATCAAGTGCATACGGTGCACAAAACAAATATCGAACATCACAATCGAAATCGAAGTCCAGTGCATCTAAGTGCACAAAAGGCGTATCACTGCACTGCAAGCATATATAAACTATACAGAGTGCAGGAACGAAATCGCGTGCATGCATACACATAAAACCAACTCAACTGTTTAAAACCGTAAAATCACAAACATGTGAAACTAAAGCACGAAAACGATATCAAGTGCAACACTGTGCAAAGATCGTAAATCCTCAATCATCAAAATCAAATCATACGAATAAATCACCCAAAACATCGTAATCAATAATGGCGGAACAGTACCGCTCAAGCGCATCCTCTAAGAATCTCGGCCAACTGTCGCGGTCACTAGTGGGACGTCTCGTCGATGATCATGAACTCTGTCGTGCTGGTGTGCGTAACCATGACCACTCCTGGGTCAAGGTCTTCACTGTGAATTACCAATCTTTCGGTCCATCGGCTCATCGGCCCTGTCAGGTGTGCTAACGGGGATGATCCCGTTCTGGCACGTCTCTTGTCATCTCCCGGTCAATCATTGCGACCACTCGTAAGACAGCATATCACTGGCGTCGGCCTCTGGTTCTCTGAATGTACGTGACACCTCTGATCCTGGGTGCAAGTATCATTGCAGCAGTGTCCTGGAAGGAATCCTACTCACGGTCTCTTCCATGTTTCGTCTCTGCCAACTGTCCGGAAGTCATCGTCCTTTACTATATCTGCGTCTTGCTCTGGAACGACTGCATTCTCATCACGACTCTTCTGGAAGGTATATCCAAGTACCATGCCTCGGCATGCGCATCGCATCTCTGATGTCGGCGGAGTGGAACGTCATCTCATCTAGATCTGGTACGAACCTCCTACTTCACTTTTCTCTAATGTCGTCTGCTTTGGACTCGTCTCGTCGTGGCTGCATGGATTGAGCTCCAACGACTATCCTCGTATCTGGAGTCTCCCAAGAATGCATCTCACCACCTAGCATCCGAATTAAGTCGAGCCATCCGATCGAGTTGTTAAAACCTCATTGTAAGTCCATATTGCGACCCCCGGTTCTTACGGGGAGGCGGAAACGGTATAAAAAACAAATTTTTATCGCAAGAGGCAACATGGACTAAACGAGGTCGGGATCGTGTCTAAACTAAAACTAGCACACTTTGCTAAAGAGATTTAGCTACTCGGATAAAGATGGTTATACCTAAACTTGAACTCCTTCTTCTTCAAACTTTGTAGAGGTTGATGGTTCTCTTTTGTCGCCTTCTTCCGTCGAAGATGGATCCACCTCGAAGGCTCGACCTTTGGGCTCTTTCTCGAACTTGGAGTGAACTAGAATCGCCGGCTTGCTAAACCCTTGATCCTAGAGTGAGTAGAGAGTGTCTAAGGGTTGCTTTTGTTTTTAAAGAGAAGGAATCTCAACACATGAGAAGGTTTCTCTTTGCTAGAGGAAGAAGAAGATGAAGTGAAGAGAGAGAATGAATATGATGGAATGAGCTATCCTTTTTCTTTCTTGCAACCATAATGCAAAAGAAAAAGAATTATCAATAATAATAATCAAAATGAAAAGGTTGATGGAAAGTTTTAGAATGACCATTATCATTACAAACATTAAATGAATTTGCTAGAATCAAAGAGCATCTTTCTTTTGTGATGATGATGGTCAAAAGTTCAACCATGGTCAACAAGTCAACCATGGTCAACAAGTCAACAAAAAAAAATAACCATGACACAATTTCATTTTATTATATATTATTAAATGATATAATACAAATCCATTAGGGTTTGGAAAAAGACGACTGTCAACTGTGCATACGCACCCGTTCCGAAACCCTAATGAAAGTCATCTTCCTCCTCCTAAAATAACTGTGCATACACACCTGCATTCTTGTTCCGAGGAACATGAATACAGAGAGATAAAAGCAACCCTAAATACTATACCAGTATCCGGCTCAAACCAGAGCCTGCTGGTAATATCTGTCCGGACTCCAAACGTGCACAAGTGCGCGGATGAGAACGAACCCTGTCGCAAAACCATGCGACCTCTACTCTGTTTTGCCCAGAGGCGAATACCCTCTGTGTGGGACTCTAAAGACTCGACACTACGCTGGCAGTGGGTTTAACCACAGACCGCAAGCGGCACTAGCTGTGCGTAACGGTCCCCAGGTAGATGTCGACAAGAAGGCTGACGAGGTGAAACCCCATCGGTACTCCTACTGAGTCTGAATGTGACAGTCTCCGTACAGTCCGGTCTGTTCGTCTGATACATCGCATGGCGGGCCTAGGGGGCGGTAAACGTCAGTCCCCCAATAGCGGTACAAGTCGTGCCGGAGCGAAGCCCAAAACACCCTGAGATAACACTGGAAACCTACCAGTATATCTCGTTTGCCCTGGCCAGGGACTACTCGTGTAATGGCTCTCCTAGACACAGCGCGATGTCAACCCCCAATACCGGGAGAGACGAATCCTGTCTAACCGTCACTGCCTCCAAGTGCTTCGGGACTGCACCCAACCACCACCTGTTTGCACGACTCCTTTGAGCCGTGGTAGGGTAGTGATCAAAGTGCAGTGGGAACACACTCGAGGCGAAGTGCCAGTGTCAAGTCAGCGGACTAAGCTGTACTCATGTCACCTGGGAACTGATGACTGACGATAGGTATAATACCAACCTGTCAGTTCCCGACGAGTCCTGTCCAGTGTACTCGTAACCCAACGAGCACCCGTATACTATCTCCAGTACGACGTACTGATGGCTGTGGGACAGACCATCTCCCACACTGGGATGAGAAGCGCATACGCTAGTCTACTCCGGAGTATCGATGCCCTGTCTCGATAGTCCTGCGACTAGGGACCTGTATAAGGATGTGCTTATAGATTACCCAGCCCCCACTAGTGTGACTGCCATCACAACGCTGGTAATCAAGCAAAAGATCCTAAGGGCTCCACTAATGCGTATAAGTGATATAGTAAAATAAACACAAGTACACATTGAAGTAGAGACAAACCAAGTAGCATACTACTATTTTGAGCAAGATTGTATATACAAGGTGAATATCCCAAGCATCCATTAAGTAATATACAAACTAGTATGATACAGTAATGGCCTCTAGGGCATATACACTAACAATCTCCCACTTGCACTAAGGCCATGTACTGGCGTATCGAAGACCTATCATCTCGATCAGCCGCTCGAACTGAGTCTGGGGCAGGGCCTTGGTGAATGGATCTGCAGTGTTGTCTTCTGAAGCAACTCTCCGAACCTCGATCTCCTTGCGATCCACGATCTCCCTGATCAGGTGATACCGCCTCAAGATGTGCCTGGATCTCTGATGGGACCTGGGTTCCTTCGCTAAAGCTATAGCCCCATTGTTGTCGCAATACAGAGGTATTGGATCAACAATGGACGGAACCACCTGAAGTTCTTTCAAGAACTTCCTCATCCAGACAGCTTCTTTTGCGGCATCAGATGCAGCGATGTATTCCGCTTCCATCGTCGAGTCTGCAACGGTATCCTGTTTGGAACTCTTCCAACACACCGCCCCTCCATTGAGGGTGAAGACAAAACCCGACATGGACTTGGAATCATCCTTGTCACTCTGGAAGCTGGAGTCAGCAAAGGCCTCGATCTGGAGGTCTTTTCCGCCATACACCAAGAACATCTCCTTAGTCCTTCTTAGGTACTTGAGAATGTTCTTTACTGCTATCCAGTGTTTCTCCCCAGGGTTAGACTGATACCGGCTTACCACACTCAGTGCATAAGCTACATCCGGTCTGGTACACAACATCGCATACATTATAGAGCCTACCGCAGAAGCGTAGGGTATAATAGACATGCGATCCCTCTCCAAATCAGTCTTGGGAGACATCTCTTTAGAGAGGGTGATCCCGTGACAAGCCGGTAGGTTACCGCGCTTGGAATCTTCCATACTGAATCTCTTCACTATGGTGTCGATGTACCTGGACTGAGAAAGTCCCAATATCCTCTTGGATCTATCACGATGGATCCGGATCCCCAGGATGTATGAGGCATCACCCAGGTCTTTCATGGAGAACCTTTGTGACAAGAACCCCTTGACAGATTATAGCATAGGAATGTCATTTCCTATTAAGAGAATGTCATCCACGTATAAAACGAGGAATACTACAGTTCTCGCTACAAATCTACTATAGATGCATGGTTCATCTGGATTTTTGATAAAGCCAAATTCTTTGACCGTCTCATCAAAGCAGATGTTCCAACTCCGCGATGCCTGCTTTAGTCCATAGATGGACTTAAGCAACTTGCACACTTTTCCGCTGCTCCCACTCTGAATGAAACCCTCTGGCTGGTCCATATAGACACACTCCTCTAAATTTCCATTCAGAAAAGCTGTCTTTACGTCCATTTGCCAAATCTCATAATCGTGGAAGGCAGCAATGGCAAGAAGGATCCGAATGGATTTCAGCATGGCTACTGGAGAAAAGGTTTCGTCATAGTCCAAACCAGGCCTCTGACGAAAACCCTTTGCTACCAGCCTAGCTTTATAGGTCTCAACCTGTCCATCTACACCAATCTTCCTTTTGAAGATCCACTTGCATCCTACGGGTTTTACCCCGTCTGGAGCAATGTCCAACGTCCATACCTTGTTGGTGTACATGGACTCCATTTCGGTCCGCATTGCATCCAGCCATTTCACTGAGTCAACGCTCTGAACGGCCTGCTGGAAGCTAGTAGGCTCATCATAGTCTATGATGCAATCCTCTCTATCCCCGTCTACGAGAAAACCGTAGTATCTCTCGGGCGGATGAGACTGCCTACTACTTCTGCGGAGCGGCGTAGGAATGTCCTGTTCTTTCGAACCCTCTGGTTCCTCTAAGCTTTCAGTAATGTTTTGTGGTTCTGGAATTTCTTCCAGTTCTACTGCGCTCCCACTTATCTGGTTTTCCAAAAACTCAGTTTCCAAGAAGTAGGCATGACGAGAAACAAGAACTTTTTGTTCCTCTTCGTAGGAGAAAAGATACCCCTTGGAGTTCTTTGGGTATCCCACAAACTTGCACTGTACTGAGCGTGCCTCGAGCTTGTCCGCATGCTGCTTTTTTACAAAAGCCGGACATCCCCATGTCTTAAAGGATTTAAGACAGGGTTTCTTCCCACTCCACATCTGATATGGTGTGGTAGGCACTGTCTTAGTAGGAACTTGGTTCAAGAGATGTGCAGCTGTTTCCAGTGCATAACCCCAGAAAGATCGCGGTAACTCAGCCTTACTCATCATGGAACAAACCATATCCAATAGGGTTCGATTCCTCCTTTCCGATACACCGTTATGTTGCGGAGTGTATGGAGGAGTACGCTGAGAGAGAATTCCATTCTCTTTTAAATAGTCCAGGAACTCGGCACTCAAGTATTCTCCACCTCGATCCGATCTTAGAATCTTAATACTTTTGCCTGTTTGTTTTTCAACTTCATTCTTGTAATCCTGAAATTTCTCAAAGGCCTCGGATTTGTGCTTCATTAAGAAGACATGTCCATACCTAGAGAAATCGTCTGTGAAAGTAATGAAGTATGAATAACCGCTTCGCTCATGTGTAGACATTGGACCACACACGTCACTGTGTATGAGTCCCAAGAGCTCGCTCGCTCTTTCTCCGTGTCCAGTGAACGGAGTCTTTGTCATCTTTCCCATGAGACAAGATTCACAAGTGGCATAAGACTGATAGTCGAACGGATCCAAGTATCCTTCTTTATGTAACTTAGTCAACCGTGTCTCATTGATGTGACCCAGTCTACAATGCCATAAGAAAGCCCGATTAATATCTGGAGACTTTCTTTTGTATGTATTCTGGACATTAAAAATCTGTGGTTGGTTTAATACGTATATACCATTACTCAAAGTACCTGACCCAATCAAAACTTGATTAAGGTGAATGTTTACAACATTACTTACAAACGCAAATTCATAACCTTCTTTAGAAACTAAAGATACAGAAATGATATTACAAGTTGCGTTGGGTACAAAAAAGCAATTACGCAAAACCAAAACATGTCCATCTGACATTCCCAGGTGATAGTCCCCCACGGCTTTAGCATCCATGCTAGCTCCGTTTGCAACTCTGAGGGTCATGTCACCTGCTTTCAAAACACTACGGTTTCTCAACGCCTGCAAAGAATTACAGATATGAGATCCTGATCCGGTATCCAATACCCAGGAAGTAGAGTTTATTGAAAGACAGTTTTCAATAACATACACACCTGAAGCTGAAGCTGCAACCTGCTTCAATTCCTGTGTTCTGGCCTTCCAGGCCCTGCAATCATTCTTCCAGTGTCCTTTCTTATGACAAAAGAAGCATTCTTCCTTATCCACAAGCTTCCCTGCTATCTTTGTTGCTTTTCCTTTTCCCTTCGTATCCACTTTACTAACACCGCCCCTTGGTTTGGCGGGGGCTTTCTTCTTCTTTCCCTTGGCTTTCGCCTTGGACCTAGAAGAAGATGATCCTCCTACAAACAAAGCGGATGTTTCCCTACCTTTCTGTAGGGTGCCCTCTGCGCTCCTCAGCAGGTTGAGGAGCTCTGAAAGTTCAACCTCCTTTTCTTGTAGGTTGAAGTTCATTATAAACTGGGCGTAAGTGGAAGGAAGGGACTGGAGAACTATATCCGTATATAGCTCACTCTCCAATGTGATCCCTAGGTCAGCGAGCTCCTCAATGTAGCCGATCATCTTTAGCACGTGCTCGGCTACTGATGATCCGACGGCCATTCTTGTCGAGAATAACTTTTTCGACGCTTCGTATCTTGCGATACGAGATTGCTCTCCATACAGTTCTTTTGTATGGAGCAATATGGATTCCATGTCCATATTCTCATGCCTCCTCTGATGTTCGTTGTCCATCGAGGCAAGCAGGAGGCACTTGGCCTTCGCGCTATCAATCTCCCAAGTCTTGCGGATTTCCTTATCCGCGACACTGGAAGTTGGACCAGGGACAGGGGGAGCTTTGGTGGTAAGAAGATACCCCAGCTTGTCATAAGTGATTGCTATCTTGACATTCCTGAGCCAATCTTTGTAGTTTGGCCCTGTCAGCTTGTTTTTATCTAGGAGTAACTTAAGTCCAGTCATGTTGATTGGTCGCTGCAATTAGGAGAGAGAAGAAGAAACACTCAGCATGATGCTCTTGCAAGTTTAGAGTGGTTTTTAATTTGTCTAAACAGGATGGCTCCCACTGTCTCTCGAATCCCTCCTCAAACCATAAAGGAAGAATTAGTCAGGATCAATCCCACCGCACAATACTTGCTTAACCGTTCAGCCAGGCCAGTGTCGGTACTTCGAGGGAGGTTTTCCAACGCTTTCGCGAAGTTCCTTAATTAAATAACCTCTTTTCCCTGGGGGCGTAACCCCGCTAACACCTTTCTAGGCACCTACTAGGTTTATAGCATTGATCGTTTAGTGAAAAATTTCCCGAGGAGTAGCATATACTCACAGTAGGATCGGGATCCAAATATCATCGCGTGACGAAACTGAAGGAATCCTACCAGAATCACCACACTCCAAACGGTATGCAAATCTAGCAAGTTTCAGTTCTTATGAAACTCCCGATGTGGATTTTTGCCCCATGCTCTTATGACCTTGACTAAGGCCAACAAATCATAAGTCACATGTCAAGTTCTACCCGTCGTTATCCAGGTTAATTTGAATCCAACCGTATCTACCCTTGACTATGGCCAACAAGGCAATACGACTGTCCCAAACCAACGCATTCTATCTATGCAACATATGAATACCCACCAGCTACCAAACACTGTGCCTTGACTAAGGCCAACAAACACAGCTTGAATACCGTTGAATATTCATATGAAACGACGGAGGGCTACGAATGGTTTTGGCGAAACCGTAAACGTAGTGAACTTGATATAATCGATGGAACGAGATAGCTTTTAGAAGGAGTGGCTCGAGCTCCGCATTTAAAAGTTAGTTTTGAAAAGAACCGAGTGGTTTTTCGAAAGTGTTCCAACGATTTAAACTTGGTTTATTATCTTGCATTAGTTCTTTTAATGCGTGATATTCTTGCATTAGTACTTTTAATGCGTCCCATCATTTAATCCTACCATTGCAGAAAACAACCAAAATATGACGTACGCTTATGCCATTCGCATTCGCCACTGGGCCCCGTCATTACCCGTTAGGTTACTTAACTAACGACAGAGCGGGGGCTGGGCTAGCGCGTCTGTAAAACATAAGTAACGCCTAAATAATATCATATATAGATATACTGCAATGATAAACATTTCAGATCACAGATAAATACATTGGATATACTAGTAATCTGTAATTTGTACGAGCCTGTAACAAAAACAGATAACACGGTCGCGGTGAATAGCCAATACCCCACCCAAGACCCCTACGGGTGCGGCAAACTACCCGCCAAGTACCCGAAGCGTAGCAACCTCCCTCATCTCCATGAGTAGGCCACTCGACACTTCGGCATACCCGGTAGTTTGTGCACCCCTCCATGGGTCTATCCTAGGAGCAAAAACAGTAAAAGGAATTATACAATGACGGCTACAACCCCGACCCGGTTGTGCGGCCAAACAAATAATAATTATTACATCAATTTACATTTACAATGAATTGCAAGAAAAGAAAACTCTCGTCTCACAACCCCCCGGCTATTCACCCGCGACAATCCAACATATTTATATACACATTCCAGCATCAAACACAGATCATGTATAACCCCGACTAATCGACTTATAGCGATTAGCCGACGTTCAATACATGCAAGCATCACAGATATAACCATCATAGTCAAAAGTGCAGTGAAGTTCGGAAAAATACGGAATTATAGGACCCCAAAAAGGAAATTTCTTTTCTGGAAAATCTGGGCACATATAATATATTTTAAAAATCCCAAAACCAACACACAAATACACTGCACGAAAAACGACGCAAAGATGAAGACAAAGCGCGGCGCTTCCGCGGCACATGCCTACCTCGTGCCGCGGAAGGGCGGCGGTTTGAAGGGAACAGTGGACCGTTTTTCATGGGTGTTCTTAGAAAACCCTGAGACGATTTTACAAGTATAAGGTTTTTCATTTTGAGCCAAAAAATTTTCAACAGAAACTCAGGTTTTGTAATATTCCGGTTTTGTGATTTTTTCGATTCCGAACTTCGTTACACTTTACTACCAAGCTAGTTTAAGTTTAGTTAGGCTCTGATACCACTGTAAGTCCATATTGCGACCCCCGGTTCTTACGGGGAGGCGGAAACGGTATAAAAAACAAATTTTTATCGCAAGAGGCAACATGGACTAAACGAGGTCGGGATCGTGTCTAAACTAAAACTAGCACACTTTGCTAAAGAGATTTAGCTACTCGGATAAAGATGGTTATACCTAAACTTGAACTCCTTCTTCTTCAAACTTTGTAGAGGTTGATGGTTCTCCTTTGTCGCCTTCTTCCGTCGAAGATGGATCCACCTCGAAGGCTCGACCTTTGGGCTCTTTCTCGAACTTGGAGTGAACTAGAATCGCCGGCTTGCTAAACCCTTGATCCTAGAGTGAGTAGAGAGTGTCTAAGGGTTGCTTTTGTTTTTAAAGAGAAGGAATCTCAACACATGAGAAGGTTTCTCTTTGCTAGAGGAAGAAGAAGATGAAGTGAAGAGAGAGAATGAATATGATGGAATGAGCTATCCTTTTTCTTTCTTGCAACCATAATGTAAAAGAAAAAGAATTATCAATAATAATAATCAAAATGAAAAGGTTGATGGAAAGTTTTAGAATGACCATTATCATTACAAACATTAAATGAATTTGCTAGAATCAAAGAGCATCTTTCTTTTGTGATGATGATGGTCAAAAGTTCAACCATGGTCAACAAGTCAACCATGGTCAACAAGTCAACAAAAAAACTAACCATGACACAATTTAATTTTATTATATATTATTAAATGATATAATACAAATCCATTAGGGTTTGGAAAAAGACGACTGTCAACTGTGCATACGCACCCGTTCCGAAACCCTAATGAAAGTCATCTTCCTCCTCCTAAAATAACTGTGCATACACACCTGCATTCTTGTTCCGAGGAACATGAATACAGAGAGATAAAAGCAACCCTAAATACTATACCAGTATCCGGCTCAAACCAGAGCCTGCTGGTAATATCCGTCCGGACTCCAAACGTGCACAAGTGCGCGGATGAGAACGAACCCTGTCGCAAAACCATGCGACCTCTACTCTGTTTTGCCCAGAGGCGAATACCCTCTGTGTGGGACTCTAAAGACTCAACACTACGCTGGCAGTGGGTTTAACCACAGACCGCAAGCGGCACTAGCTGTGCGTAACGGTCCCCAGGTAGATGTCGACAAGAAGGCTGACGAGGTGAAACCCCATCGGTACTCCTACTGAGTCTGAATGTGACAGTCTCCGTACAGTCCGGTCTGTTCGTCTGATACATCGCATGGCGGGCCTAGGGGGCGGTAAACGTCAGTCCCCCAATAGCGGTACAAGTCGTGCCGGAGCGAAGCCCAAAACACCCTGAGATAACACTGGAAACCTACCAGTATATCTCGTTTGCCCTGGCCAGGGACTACTCGTGTAATGGCTCTCCTAGACACAGCGCGATGTCAACCCCCAATACCGGGAGAGACGAATCCTGTCTAACCGTCACTGCCTCCAAGTGCTTCGGGACTGCACCCAACCACCACCTGTTTGCACGACTCCTTTGAGCCATGGTAGGGTAGTGATCAAAGTGCAGTGGGAACACACTCGAGGCGAAGTGCCAGTGTCAAGTCAGCGGACTAAGCTGTACTCATGTCACCTGGGAACTGATGACTGACGATAGGTATAATACCAACCTGTCAGTTCCCGATGAGTCCTGTCCAGTGTACTCGTAACCCAACGAGCACCCGTATACTATCTCCAGTACGACGTACTGATGGCTGTGGGACAGACCATCTCCCACACTGGGATGAGAAGCGCATACGCTAGTCTACTCCGGAGTATCGATGCCCTGTCTCGATAGTCCTGCGACTAGGGACCTGTATAAGGATGTGCTTATAGATTACCCAGCCCCCACTAGTGTGACTGCCATCACAACGCTGGTAATCAAGCAAAAGATCCTAAGGGCTCCACTAATGCGTATAAGTGATATAGTAAAATAAACACAAGTACACATTGAAGTAGAGACAAACCAAGTAGCATACTACTATTTTGAGCAAGATTGTATATACAAGGTGAATATCCCAAGCATCCATTAAGTAATATACAAACTAGTATGATACAGTAATGGCCTCTAGGGCATATACACTAACACTCATAATCCCCCAAGAGCTCAACATCTTGGGCACAGTTTAATAGTATCGAGTACATACCACAGCATCGGTGGTCCAGCCGTAGAAGGGCAAACCCAAGCCTTACTAATGGCGCCGTAGAACTGCCGCAAACCCGAAGGTTCAAAGGCTTTCACACGGTCATTAAGTCGAGTTAGGGTTTCATTCTTCTAGAGGGACCATAGAATTGCCTGCATGTCTTTCCGACTACTTTAAACTTAGAATAATAGGTTTCTGACATTCGATCGTCTCTGTCGACTCCCAACGTCTCCGCATGAACTCGTCTCTAGCTGGAATCAATCTATCTGATGACCTCGCATCGGGGTAGGCGAACGATCCACATGTCCTAGTCATTCATCCTCGATGACTAGCGACCTTCTATCATTGGCTGAATCCTCCGGTGCTGATCTGCCCGTCCGAGTAATCTCACACAGCGATCCATCAACCCTCGTGGCGTGAAAACACAATAAAAAGACACATCTATGCAATCGTGTGTCGCCGGAATCACGCCCTGGTCAGTCCTCGTTCGTAACGAGCTCGTGCTGACCGCAACTCTAGCCGTAGCTCTCCCTGCCGTAACCGTAGCAGCAAAACCAAACTGGTACCGATGAGGCTAGATCAGGAAGGAATATAATACTGAACAAGGAAATGTACATCCTAAGGCTTCATAAGTGGAGTGGCGTGTCGTAAATATGCCGCGGAACATATCTACGGTACGTCACTCTACTTTAGTCACCTATTCCATCAACCAAGGGTCATCCTACGCTCCGAAGGTTAAAACCTAACGCTCTGATACCAACTTTGTCACGACCCGAAAGTACGGAACATGACCGGCACTTAAACTACGAACGTCTCGAGGCGTACGTATCTAAGTAAACCGAAAACCCAGAAATCCAAACCAAGAAAAGTAGTAGAGTGCAGGAAAAACCAACTTAAAGCAAGTAGTTTCAGTAGCATAAGCCGAATTATGCGGTTTTTTAAAACATCAAAAATTTACTGAAAATTTCGGCAGAGTCTCCTTTGTGAATACTGGCCCCCAAACGGGATACAACATGAATAGTATACGAAATCAAGAAAAAGGCATCCCCAAGCGGGAGCTAGCTCTTCGTCATTCGACGGTCACAACCACACAAGCAATATAAGCATGAGAATGAATAACAGTATGCATGAAGCGACAAGTAATAACTACAATATCTAAGCTGGCATATAAGGTATGTACACTAATATTATGTCAAACTACTGGCTATCAAGCTAAGTTAAGCAACAATATTTTCTAAGGTGTACGTGACATGGTAATTACCCATGAAGATGTGTGTGAGCCGGCAAGTAAGTGTATGTGGTATATACGCATCATCGGTAATGGTGCTGGTGTCCTAACAGCATAATGTCAACAATGCAATATGAAATAACAATGTAAATATGCGATGCAGAGCGAGCAACCAAAATGAGTGGGAGCTAAAAACTAGACGCAACTATAACTAATCTGCATTAATCTAATATAAGTCCTACAAATGGTGCCATTTGAAATAACACGAACCGCGGGGTTTTGAAAATAGGGCTACGGTGGTTTTTAAGAAAGGATACGTCTTTTGAAATATCCGTAGATCCCTTGACCTGTCTTTTAAAATACCCACGATCCGCTAGTTTTGAAATATGTAGGAGTCTAATCTAATCTAACAACTACACTAAACTATACGGCTGAACTAACAAGCTGAACTACAGATAAGGAAACCGCCTATCATCTGAGTCGATACATATACATACCTGTATATATACAGTCGGTGATCCCGCCTCAATAATATCATATCCAGAACCAGACATCCAAAGTCAAGAGTGCGGATCAATCATCAAAATATAGCTCGTACGTACATCCGTCGTATGGCATCCCCAAATCTGGGTACGGGTCAATATCATAATCATCACACTATTCATCCGGTATCCTCTTTATCAAAGATCATAGTCTAAGGTACTGACCTATGTCTAGTACAATACTAATATCATCAATATAGTCATGATCTGGCTACTGATCGACCGTCTTGTACAAACTGATATCATCAGCACATATCATCATCAAGGGGTATACATCGCCCAATACGGCCTAGGATCAATATCCTAGCATACCATATCTCATATCACGATCACATGTCGACCATTTAATTAATAACACTATTCACCCGTATCGTCGTCCCAAGATCCGCTCTAACACCAGGACGTACCTCAAGTACGAATCATGCCATATCACCGATATCACAATCTTAACACAAAACTCATCGACTCATCTCAATCCCAAGTATCATCCTCAAATCCGTATGTGAACACATAGTCCCATACCCATGTGAACACATAACAATATATTCCCGTAAGCACAAATGAAAGAAGAAAGTATGCAAGTATGGGTGGGTGTGTGCAAGTATGGTGCGACCACTACTCTAGGGTTTCGGGACACTAAATCATCCAAGAACACCAAATATCCATATTATTATCAATATACTGAAACAATATATATATATATATGTGTGTGTGTGTGTGTGTGCGCGCGCATACGTATTCGTATACATCACCACGAACTGCGGGGGTGCTATACGCCATCCACCCGACTTCTCCCCGTAGATATAAATCTACTCACCTGGTCCTCGCCCACCGGTGCCGACGTCGCCACGCGCTTGCTTGTCGTCTCGAAGTCCACATGGGGTTACCTACATATCATAACGCACCATATCGTATTAAAACTAAATTCGAAATCGAAACGGCATACGAAAATCAAATCGGCACGCGTATCACGCATAGGTCCAAACCTATTGCCTATGCATGCAAGAATAGTCAAACCAACCCTCGATGTCGATGTACAAACGTCAAACCATCGAGAAAAATCCAATCACACTCATTTGCACATTCACGAACCCTAATTTTAATATAAACTAGGTTAAAACTCACAAAAACCCCAATTTCACTTAAAAAGTCATTTTTCCGAAAATCTAGCAAGCACAATTCGCCGTTTTTGTACAAAACATGACGTTTAAATGAATGTAGCGGCCAATATACTTATTAAATATCTTAAATAAGTCATATAAACAATTCCCGGAATTTAATCTCATTAAATTCCAAAACCCCTAATATTCTAGTTTACAAAATACCTAAAATTTAACAATTTCAAAGCAAAAATGCACAAACTACAATCTAGCTTAGATTTGCATGATCTAAAGTATTAAACCACACTTAATAAAGTTGATGAAGTCATGAAAAACCTAAACACATTTTTAATCCCAAGTATTTAACCAATTTCAAAAACCTCGTAAGCAAATTAGCAAATTAACACAATTTTTAAACTAACCATTAGCACAAGCTACTAATCTTGTATTAACATGACAAAAAGCCTAAATATAACACACAACCATACACCAATTTTATAAAATCCTAACTTGCATTCAAATTCCTAACTTGAATTCCAAAACTTGCAACTTAAGCCTAATTAACACTTAAGTAGTTTAGCTTTAAGAAATTTGTAACAAATTAAGCAAAAATGTTTTAGAATTATACCCCAAAAATATTTGAAGATCCACAAGCATCCATGGCCTCCCAAAATGCTCTCTTTTCACAAAGATCCATGCTATACGGGCTAGGCTAAAATGGGTAGGAGTCGGATTTGGGTTTTGGGATTTTTTTTGATGGATTTGAGGCAATTTTTGATGAAGTTTGAAGAGAAAAGAGAAGGGAAATGGGGGGGCTGTTGCTGCTGTAGGAGGGGGGGCTGCTGGAATGGGAGTGGAAGAGGAGAGAGAGGGAGGTAGAGAAAGTGGGGGGAGAAGTCAAAGTCAATTCAAGGTCAAAGGTCCACCTCATTTCTCCATTTTCTTTTCTTTCCTTTCATTTCTTTTCCTTTGAAATTCAAGTGGGGAAAAAGATGGTGGCTGCTGAATTCAGCCAAGGGGAGAAGTAAATGGGGGTGTGTGGGTGTGGGTACGGGTGTGGGGTGATGAAAAATGATAAATACAATACCCCAAACATCCATTTACGCTAAAAAAAAGCCTTTTTTCTTCAATAATTTCTAAACCGTTTTGGCAAATAATTTCGTTCCAAAAACCATATGATAAAATTTTATTTAATGTTTTATGATGGACAAAATTTGTTTCAACTCATTCCAATTTGTAATTTTCCCTAATTAAATGTATTAGTGACGGCTTAAAATAATATTAAAATAATATTTTTTCAGAAAATTTGAAATTTCACCAGTGGCTCAATAAACACCAAATAATAGCAATTACATAGCTTGAATATGTATATTTAATTTTTATAATAAGATATTTGTATTTTGACTTTTTACAGAAAACCCCCTTATTTTACCGATTTTTTCGAAATTTCACCGAAACGATTTTCAAAACGTTATAGATTATTCGATCGGAAAGTTTAACATTGTCTATTTATCTGGAATGTGATACAATATTTGGAATCCATAAGTAGTTATGAGATAACTAATTTGAATGTTATAAATCTAGCACTTTAGTCTCATTTGATCGGTTGCCACGGGATTTTGATATGATCAAAAGTCCGTCGCAATCACGTAGCGTACGCGGATACTCGCCAGTAAACTTAATAGACAGCCACGCCCCATAGCCCCGACCAAGTGACTGTAGGAGAACCCCGTAGCCAAAAGCATCCGTTCAGGTGCTCGCGGCAGCGGTGTTCCGCCTTAGTGCACTTCGTCGACGGCATCCGGGGGTGCGGCCGTCTACTAAAGTTTGCGACGAGCATTCGATCAGGATGTCGGGAATCTTGTTGAATTGTCCGACTAGATATTAAAAAGAGTTTTCGATAATGAGACTAAAATGCGGGGTTTATAATTGTTAGGCATGCGATGTCTAAGGAATTCATTTGGTTAGGCATAAGATGTCTAAAGGGGTTGAGGATTCCAACTGTTGTAGTTTTACACTTTCTTTTCTGCGACCGTAAGTGTAATATGTGATATCGCCGGTTTCGTTTCTATATGTCAACGACAATTGGGATACGCACGTTTAGTTACGTTGATGACATGTGATGTTATGTGTTGCTGGATATGTTAGATTGGATCGTCGTGTTTAAATAGCCGGGTTTTTTTTATGTGAGACGAGTGTTTTTCATTTTCATTCATGTAAAAACTTGTATGTAATATTCTTTTATTGGGGCACTTCCGGGCTGAGGATGATGTCACCATTGTATATTATTTACTTTTCCGCATTAGGATAGACCCAAGGAGGGGAGCACAAGTAACCGGGTTCTAGGGTCCAGTGGGAGACCATCTCGAGGAGTCGAGTCCGGGTCTCCTAACTCTAGAATTGGTAGGGTTGCTTGCCGCTCTCGTAGGGGTCTAGGGATGTGGGATTGGCTATTCATCACGACCGTGGAATCCGTGTTTTATACAGGCTCAAAATAAAACACGGACGTCCTAGTATATCCAATATTTAATATGATATTTTCTGCTGCGTTATCTGTGATGTGATCATATGATTTGTTCGGATAGATATTGTATATAGTATATATGATATATTATATAGACGTTGCTTATGTTTTACACCCGCGCTAGCCCTGCCCCGCTCTGCCGTTAGTTACCTAACCTAACGGTGCAGACGGGACATCGAGGCGAATGCGGATGGCATAAGCGTACGTTGTATTTATCTGTGATGTTTAGGTGGAATCGAATTTCAAAAAATAAAGTAGCTCTAGTTGTTGCTTTGCATAGCGGTGTTCCTTGTAGAACATCCAGCACCTTATTCGATAAGGAAAGAGCCGAGATCCCTTCACCGGGAGTGACCACTTTAGCAATAACTAGCAGATGCTACAACCTTCGGGTTGTATTTTGATTGCTTTTATAGTTCTTGCTTTGCATAGTGGTATTGTGAATATCCTGCACCTCATTCGACGAGGAAAGAGCCGAGATCCCTTCACCGGGAGTGACCTCTTTAGCGAAACTAGTAAAAGCCTAAAAAACACTCCATTTAAAACCATTTGATTCTGCAGCGAGATCAAGTTCAAAGCGTTAAAGGTTTTCTTAAAAACCATCCGCAACGCTCCGTTATTTTAGGAAGTAGAGTACTTAGTATTCGTGCTGTGTTTGTTGACCATAGTCAAGGCACAGTATACGGTAGCTAAGTGATGTCTTCCTACATAGCATATGATGCGATTAGTTAGGACAGTCATGTGACTTTATTGACCTTAGTTAAGGGTCATGTGGGTGGGTCTAATTAATCAGGAAATGACGGGTAGAGCTTGACTAGTGCTTATGATTTATTGACCATAGTTAAGGTCATAAGTGCTAGGGGTAAAAACCTTTATCGGGAGTTTCAAGTGTTGAGATTTGCAATGAGATTGCATACCTTCTATATGATAGTTGGATCCTGATACCCACTGCGAGTAATTGTTACTCCTGGGAGAGTTTTGCACTTTACAATTAGCCGATCAAGTAGGTGTCTAGAAAGATGTCAACGGGGTTACGCCCCTGGGAAAACGAGGTTTATTTTAATTAGGTCCGTGCGAAAGTACGGGGAACCTCCCTCAAAGTACCGGCACTGGCCTGGCTGAAAGATTGGCGAACTTGTAGAGTGTAATTAATCCCGGCTAGTCTTTCCTTTTAGGGTTTGAAGGAAGATTTGATAAAAACAGTGGAAGCCATCCTGATTAGATAAAATATATATAACCAATCTAATCTTGCAAGAGCGCACGCAGAGTGTTTTCTTCTCTCTCTCTCCAGGTAGCGACCATGTCACGCCTTGATCAAGATAATAATATGGATGTATTGACCGAACCCGCTTGTTATACTGGGCTGGGGAACGTTGGTCCCGCTCCAACTTATAATTGTTATAAGACCGAGCAGGAATTAGGGGAATACTAGGATTCCCATGCCGCCCAAACGAAGAAAGTGCATGATGATGCATCTTCTTCGGATATGTTCATTACAAAGAACTGTTTCTCAGTATCCTCTACGTCCTGGGTATTAGATACCAGATCAGGATCCCGCATATGTAATCTGTTACATGGGCTACAGAAAGGTAGAGAACTGAGAACGGGTGATAAGTTTCATGAGACAGAAAATGGTGCAAGTGTTGCAGCCAAGTCTGTTGGTCACTATCACCGTGTATTACCAGAATACATTGATTCTGAATGAATGTTATTAGATACCAAACCTGATATACAACATCATATCAGTCTCTTTACTAGTAAAGAAAGGATATAATTTTGTATTGTTGGATAATGTTTTGAACATTTCCTATATCAAGAGTTGATGGTTCAGGCACGTTATCTAAAAGCATTGACGTTCTAAATCAAACTACAGTTCTTAGTATACAGAACACACACAAGAGGAAGAGTTCAGAAATGAACGAATTCTTCTCGAGGCATTGTAGACTAGGTCATATCAATGCGACCCAACTAGCTAAGTTACATTTAGATGCATATTTAAATCAGTTTAAATTTACATCTTATGAAACTTGCCAGTCATGTCACAAAGATAAGATGACCATAGCTCAGTTTATTGGAAACAGAGAAAGAGTCAGTGAACTCTTGGGACTGATACATAGTGATGTATAAAGATCCCCAGTCTACATATGCTACGACCGGTTCTTTGTACTTCATTACATTCACTGATGATCTCTCTAGATTCAGACATATGTTCCTGTTGAAACACAAGTCCGAAACTTTTGAGATAATCACCGAATATAAGTTAGAAGTACAGAACCAAAAACGGGTATAAGTATTATGTCTTTTGATGTGATCAGGGAGGAGAATACTTGAGCACGGGATTCCTGGACTATTCTAAAGGAGAATGAGATTCTCTCTCAGCATTACTCCTCCGTATATACCACATCACGTCGGTGTATCGGGGCGGAGCAATCACACCCTCTGTGATATGGTGCGCTCTATGATGAGTACTACTGAGTTTCCTATTTCCTTTTGGAGTTATGCACTTGAGAAGCTGCATACCTATTGAATGGGGTTCTAATCAAATCCATTGCCTACCACTTCATATGTGAATGGAATGGGAAGATCCCATATCTTAAGTTTGTTAAGATTTGGGGTTTTCGCCTATGTCTAAAAGCAAAATCCGGACAAGCTCGAGGCAAAGTTAGTTCTGTAGAAGTTTGTTGGATATCCCAAGCATTCGCAAGGGAATATCTTCTACCTAACAGAGGAACAAAATATGTTTTGTTTCTCAACATACCACCTTTGTGAAAGGGAATTTCTTATGAAGAAATTAGTGGTCATGAGGTAGAACTGGAAGGAGTTCCAGCTATACAAACTACAGCAGATGATTTGGTAGAACCAAAGGATTCAATAGATTCCGATGAACCTCAGCCTCTCCGCCGATATAGCAGGGTTCTTCATCCGCCTGAGAGATACTTCGGTTTCTCGATGACAGTGGGAGCGAGGATTTCATCGTGAGATGATGACCCAACTAGTTTCGAGCAGGCCATCAAGAGTGGGGACTCTGTAAGAATGGCTGGATGCTTAGCGATCTGAGATGTAATCCATGTACACCAACAAAGTATGGACTTTGGTTGCTATATCTGAAGGGTTAAATTCCCATCAGGAGCAAGTATATCTTGAGAAGATTACTTGGTGTAGATGGAAAAGTTGAGACTTTCAAAGCTAGACTTGTTAAAGTTTTTCGTCATTGACCAGGCGTGTATAATGATGAAACATTTTCCAGTGGCTATGCTTAAGTCCATCCGGATCCTACTTGCCATTGCTGCATACCATGACCGCGATATCTGGTGGTTGGGTGTCATGACTGCTTTTCTAAATATTAATTTAGAAGAGAGCGTTTATAAGAACACAGCCAGATGGCTTCGTAAACAGTGGGAGCAGCGGAAACGTGTGCAAGATGCTTTGTGTGATAAAGCAGGCATCGCGGAGTTGGAACATCTGTTTTGATGTAGTAGTCAAAGAGTTTGACTTCATCAAAGTGGTAGATGAACCTTGTATATACAAAAAGGTAGTAGAGAGTAAGGTGGTGATCCTCGTAGAGTACGTGGATGACATACTCTTGATAGGGAAAGAGTTTCCTATGCTACGCTCGGTCAATCTCCGCTTATCACAAGGATTCTATAAAATAAGATCAAAGTGATACCTCCTAAATCCTGGGTTATGGATCTATGCGATAGATCTAAATGGATATTAGGATTCTTACTAGGTGTAGTGAGATGGTATCAGTTGATCCTGGGGAGAATCACTGGAAAAGTTCCAGGGTGATAAGGACGACTGAATGTCAGTCGCAGGCATTGTCTTTACCCTCAGTGGAGGGACGATATGTTGGAAGAGTTCCAAGTTAGATACCGTGGAAAACTAGACGATAAAGGCCGGTGACATCGCTATCAATGATACTACCAAAGAGGCAGTTTGGGTGTATATTAGTTCATGAGATGAACTAGGTTCCTACCATTGTGTGACAATGGAAGTGTGGCTTTGGCCCAGGAACCCCGGTCCCATCAGTGACCCAGACATATTCCAAGGCAGTATCACCTGATCATAGAGATTGTTGATCTCCAGGGTGATCGAGGTTAGGAGAGTAGACTCAGAGGACATCACGGCGGATCCACTCACAAAGGCCTTTTCCCAGAGAGAGACTTTTATGGGATGGTTGAGTATGAGATACTGCAACCACTGCTACAGATAGCCCTAGTACAAGTGGGAGATTGTTAGTTATATGTATGCCCTAGAGGCCATTACTGTACATGAGATGTATATTGTAGTGGATGCTGGGACATATATAAGTAGGACTTTCTTGCTCGGCATGATAGTACGCTATCTGGTTGTTCTTTATCTTAACATGTATACTTATTGTCTCTCTGTTACATGTTGATAAAGACCTTAGGATGTGTACTCAACTTCCAGGACTATGATGTAGATCATACTAGTGGGGCATGGGTAGTCTATGAGTACATCCTTCAATGTTCCTAGTCGTGGGAATATCGAGATGGGGCATCGATATTCCAGAGTAGACTAGCGTATATCTTCTCGACCCATGAGATGGGCGATGGATGTGTTAGTGTATATGCCCTAGAGGCCATTACTGTATCATACTAGTTTGTATATTACTTAATGGAAGCTTGGGATATTCACCTTGTATAGACAATCTTGCTCAATATAGTAGTATGCTACTTGGTTTGTTTCTACTTCAATGTGTACATGTGTTTATTTTAGTATATCACCTATACACATTAGTGGAGCCCTTAGGATCTTAGCTTGATTACCAGCGTTGTGATGGCAGTCACACTAGTGGGGGCTGGGTAATTTACAAGCACATCCTTATGCAGGTCCCTAGTCGTAGGACTATCGAGACAGGGCATCGATACTCCGGAGTAGACTAGCGTATGCGCTTCTCATCCCAGTATGGGAGACGGTCTGTCCCACAGCCGTCAGTACGTCGTACTTGAGATAGTATGCGGGTGCTCGTTGGGTTACGAGTACACTGGACAGGACTCGTCGGGAACTGTTGGTTGGTACTATACCTATCGTCAGTTATCAGTTCCCAGGTGACATGAGTACAGCTTAGTCCGCTGACTTGACACTGTCACTTCGCCTCGAGTGTGTTCTCACTGTACTTAGATTACTACCCTACCACGGCTCAAAGGAGTCATGCAAATAGGTAGTAGTTGGGTGCAGTCCCGAAGCACTTGGAGGCAGTGACGGTTAGACAGGATTCGACTCTCCCGGTATTGGGGGTTGACATCGCGCTGTGTTTAGGAGAGCCATTACACGAGTAGTCCCTGGCCAGGGCAAGCGAGATATACTGGTAGGTTTCCAGTGCTATCTCAGGGTGTTCTGGGCTACACCCCGACACGACTTGTACCGCTATTAGGGGACTGATGTTTCCCGCCCCCTAGGCCCGCCATGCGATGTATCAGACGAACAGACCGGACTGTATAGAGATTGTCACATTCAGGCTCAGTAGGAGTTCAGATGGGTTTCACCTCGTCAGTCTTCTTGTCGGCATCTACCTGGGGACCGTTATACACAGCTAGTGCCGCTTGCGGTCTGTGGTTAAACCCACTGCCAGCGTAGTGTCGAGTCTTTAGAGTCCCACACAGAAAGCTATTCGCCTTTAGGCAAAAGAGTAGAGGTCGCATGATTTTGCGACAGGTCGCATGGTTTTGCGACAGGGTTCGGTCACATCCGTGCACTTGTGCACGTTTGGTGTCCGGACAGTTAACACTAGCGGGCTTTGGCTTAAGCCAGATCCTAGTGTACATTTTGGGATTGGTTTTATCTCGTTTGTATTCGTGTTTCTCGGAACGCGGATGCGGGTGTGTATGCACAGTTGACAGAGAGACAGAGGCAGAGGATTCTCATTGGGGTTGTTGGCTGTTGACTATTGACTTTTGGCTAAACCCTAATGAGAATAAGAAATATAATTAACAATAATATTAATTAAGTATTATAGTGATATGGTTGTTGAGGGGTTGACTTTGTTGACCGGTTGACTAGTTTGGACTAGTTGACCATCATCATGACAATGGCTATCATTTCATGGCGAAGACTTTTGCTTGCTTGTTTGTTTTTGCAAAATGAGTGCATGAAATGATATAGCCATTTTGACTTAAACCATCACACAATACTTGATTACTATTTTTTTATGATGGTTTTAGATTATGAGAGCTTGGATGGCAAAAGACTCTCTCAATTCTCTCATTTCATTTTCTCTCTCTTGCTTGAGCTCTTCCTCTTGCTCTCTCTCTAGCTCAAGGCAACACCCTCTCATGAGTTGAGAAACATTGCCTTAGAGATAAAAGAAAACCCAAATCACTTCTCTACTCATCCTAGTTCACAAGGTTTAGCAAACCAAGTGTTCTAGTTTCTTCAAGTTCGAAGAAGAAGCCAAAGGCAGAAGCTTTCAGGTGGATCCATCTTCGGCGCAAGGAGACGACGAGGTGAGGCCGATTCGTACACCGGAAAGAGTTGAAGACGAAGGAGTTCAAGAAAGGTATAGCCCCCTAACCGAGTAGGTAAAACTCTAGTTAGGTTGTTAGTTAGTTGTTTAACAAAGATCCGTATTTTGAGTCCATGTTACCACCTCTTGAAAAATCGTTTTTCATCATTTCCGCAAGCCCGTAAGTACTGGGAGAGGTAACTTGGACTTACAGGATGATCCCATATCCATTGGTGTTTGACATCAGAGACGGTATGCGGGTGCTCAGTAGAGACTGGGTACACTGGACGGACTCGCCGAGAACTCCTAGATGGTATTATACCCCATGTCAGATGGCAGTTCTCTGGTGACACTGGTACAGCTTAGTCTGTTGACCCGAGATCGTCATAAAGTATTGTGTGTCTCCCACTGTACTTTGATTTCCACCCTACCACAGCTCTACTGAGTCGTGCAAACAGGTGGTTTTTAGGTACAGTCCCGATTCACATGGAGGCAATGAGCGATAGGAGGGGATTCGTCTCTCCCGGTATTGGGGGTTGATATTGCGCTATGCTCGACTGGCCATAACTGGAAATCCCTGGCCAGGGTTGCAGTGATTTACTGGTAAGTGTTATCAGTAGTTTCACGCTTGTTGTGGACCTTACATCGGCATGACTTATCAAGCTACTGGGGTCTGACGTTTACTACCCCTAGGCGAGATATGCGACATATCAGACGAACAGACCGGACTGTGCGGTAAGTGTTACTGATTGGATTCGCAGGAGTGTGAGCAGGCTTGCTTGTTGATCTTCTGATCGCTCAATACCCGGGTGGCCGTTACGTTTAGCAGACCGCTTGCGCCTTGTGGGTGATTGATATGATCACCACCTACTGCCGGCGTATTGACGAGTCTTTAAAGTCCTACACAGAGGTTTCCTAGCTCAAGTGAAACGAAATAGGAGCGCATATGAGATATGTGCGGGACCGAGAATAATACAAGTATGTGATACTGTATTCTATTCTCGCGATTTGTATCATCAGTCGGTTATATGAGATATAGCCGGGTTACCGAATCAAGTGTTGATTCGATATATTGATACACTAGATATTAGTCGGTTATATGCGATATGACCGGATCATTAAATCAAGTGTTGATTTAATGATTTAATGTATAATTATATATTTGATATATTACTTTACATTAACTAGTATTTGTTCACTTAAGATTGACTTTCTCACTTTATGTGCACAAGTTGTATATGTGATATATGTTTGTGCACTACTTTGTATCATGATTGATGATACATGCAAACTTGGGTGTGTGTATGACTTACACCATATTTAAGATAATGGTTTAGGTTTTATTTATTTTGGTAAAATAAAATGGTGGCTTTCTTTGTCTTTTCTTGAAGCTTCATGAAGCTTTCAAGCATCTTTGACAAAGTCCACTAATTTTGCTTTGCATAAGATTTTCATTAACCTAACCATTACCTCAAACTATGGTTTAGTCTCTACAAAGGTAAACTCACCCATGGTTGCAATATGATAAACTTCACTTGATTATTCTTTTGTGATAATTCATTATTCATTCTTATTCTTTTCTTCTTCTTCTTCAAGAAGAAGAAAGCTTGCTAGAAAAATTTTCAAGTGAAGATTTAGAGTGAGAAATCCAAATATAAAGTGAACCCACTTCCTATTTCATCATCCTCTACTACTTGCCATTTAGTTTAGGGTGTTCTCTTCACAAAGTTCTTTACCTAGTGAAGATGGAGCTTGAGTTTGAGTCTCCTCGACGTAGATCATCTTCGGCCTCGAAGTCAACGACCAAGCCCGCTCATTTCTCCGAAGAAACCATCGCTAGAGTCCAGGATCCCGATGATCGCAGCGAAGGGACGTCAACACGGAGCTTTAGAAGTGAAGGACCGGATTTACAAAGGTTGTAATCCCTTTCACTTGTAGTTAAAATGTTTAACTTGCTAGTTTTCGCATAATCTCTAGTATACGATCTTGGTTAGGGTTGTTCGGCACGGCTATTTTTTTTTATTCGGGCATGGTTGATGCCTTGTAGAACCTTGTTAGATTGCCTAGGAACCCTACAGGTATTTCAAAAGAGAATATGTAATTGCTTTAAAAACCCGGTTACCCTTGATATGATATTTCAGTGCGTCCACCATGTGTTTTCTCGGTGCTGAGAGCGAAATGTGAAACCCGATTCGAGGAGTGGACGAGGACGATTACGGGTACATGGTGGACCCGGTATGGTTCCCCTCAGCAAGATGATCGAAGGACTTTGCCGATTGAGCTTGGAGGTGGGCGAGTACCTACCGGTGATTGGTTGGACCTGGCGGTTATCCGGAGGATGCCGACCAGAGTCGATAGATGGGTATGGGCGTACTGTTGGGGCCGAGGGCCGATTCCGCAGACGGAGCTCGTGGGCTAGTCCGGACTGACGGAGCCCGATATATGAGGATTCACGTGCCGATGCTGGCTACAGTTTTCATGATGTTTTCGAGTGTCGATGCTGGACACTCCGGTTCCATGATTTTGACGTGTCGCGAGGGACACATGTGGTTTATATCCTCATATTTCCATGCATATGCTGATAATATTTACATGCATGATGGTTATTGTCATTAGGTGACGAGTGGATGGGATCCACGTACATGCAGATTGATTACATTGATCATACCTCACATTTATGATATGCTATTACCTGAGGCACTGGCACGAGTACTTGGCACTACACTCATGTATAGAGATTACATTACCAGTTTAGCATGCTTCAGACTTATTCATATTGAGGTATATATATATCTGATCGTATTGACCTAGGATGGGTCATACATTCGATCCTTGCTTGTAGATATTTTCTATTCACGAGTTGGCAACTCATCCCCGTTGTGCCACAGTTCTTGCAGTTTTTTGCCGTACAGATTTCATAGCGGCTTTTCTGGCACACTGCTTCCATACGGGTGACTTGCTGTGGCAGGTGGGTTCTTTTGTATCAGAACCGCCATTGTACATGTATTGTTCATTGTATCTAGAAATTCCATCAACCAAAACTTGTATATTGTTTCAGACTTAGAAAACAGTGATGTATTATTTCAACCTTAGAGTCACGCTTGTAGTATTATGGTTTTCTGGCTGTTTTGAGTTTCTTTTTGGGGTTTTATCCTCGCCCTTGGCGTTGTATATTATTATTGCTTGCGTGACTGTGACCGTCGATTGACAAAGAGCTAGCTCCCGCTTGGGGATGCCTTTTTGTTGGAGATAGTGCCCTCAGAGTCAATTATTGGATCACAGGCACGTGATTGCAATGATTGATGGATGACCTATCCCGATAGGACAGTCTTACTCAAGATGATAGTATGCTATCTGGTTTATCTTTATCATCGTGTACTGCTTTAGGTGACCTTACAGGTCACTGTTGTGCGTTGATAGAGCCCTTAGGATTCTTGCTTGACTGCCAGCAGTATGAGGGCGATCATATACGTGGGAGCTGGGGTCTATAAGCACATCCTTAAAAGGTCCCTAGTCGTGGGAGTTTCGAGACAGGGCATCGATACTCCAAAGTAGACTAGTGTATACAGTCGAGACCCCGACAAGGGGCGGTGGCCGGTCTCACAAGCCATTGGTGTCAGTTGGTTCACCTAAGATGTATACAGGTGCTCATTGGGTTATGAGTACACCGGACAGGACTCGCCGGGAACATGCTAGTTGGTCTTATACCTGACGTCAGATAGCAGTTCCCTGGTGACATGTGTACAGGTTAGTTCATCGACCTGAGATCGTTATTTGTCTCGTGTGAGTTCCCACTGTACTTTGATTACTACCCTACCACACTCAAAGGAGACGTGCAAACAGGTTTTAGTTGGATACAGTCCCGAGCCACATGGAGGCAGTGAGCGGATCTGCAGGGGTTCGTCTCTCCCGGTATTGGGGGTGAGGTCGCGCTGTGTCTAGGAGAGCCCTTACACGAAGTCCTTGGCCAAGGCAGGAGATTTACTGGTAGGTATTCCAGTAGTATCTCAGGGTGTTCTGGGCTACACTCCGACACGACTTGTACCGCTTTTGGGGGTCTGACTTTTACCAACCCACTAGGCTCGCCATGCGATGCTCATAGACGAACGGACCGGACTATACGGATATTGTCACTGACAGGCTCAGTAGGGTGTCAGGATGAGTTCGCTCATCGACGTCCCTTTTGGTCAATACCTGGTAGCCCGTTACGTATGGCTAATACCTCTGACGTGCTAGTGGTTAAATCCACAACCAAAGTATTGATGAGTCTTTAGAGTCCCCCACAGACCGTTTCTCAAGTTTCGGGCGAAACGCTGTAGAGGCCGTATGGAGATATGGCAGGGTTTGATCATATACGTGCTGTATTGCACGGATCATGATCGGACGGATAATACTAGGGGCTTTGGTTTAAGCCGGATCCTAGTATTGTACAGTGTAGATTTTGTCTCATTGCATTTGTATTCGGTCGTAATACAAATGCGGGTATGTATATACAGTAGCGGGTTTTTCCTGTAATTTATTACGGGATCAGTTTTTTGAAGTTGCCAGTTTGCATTCCGTTTCGGCCATTTTCTTTTGTTTCTTTCCTTTGCTGATTATTGGTGGAGGAGGGGTTATTTGCAAGCATGCAAATTTGATTAGTGGAGGGTTTTATTTGCTAGTTGTAGTATCATGATGATTGTGCACCATCCCTTGACTTCTATTTCTTCATCATTGCTTGACTTTTGAGAAATGATGGCTTGCTTTATATGATGGGTTATTGATTTGATTTTGGGGTGATGATAACTCTTCATCATCACCCATTTTCTCTCTCTTGTATGAAGGTCACACATTGAGAGAGGGGGCCGACCATTCTTCATATGGGGGCTGCCCAATTTTTTGGTGGTTTTTTTTTATCTCATGAGCTCACACAAAATCCCACATCACCATTTTGAAAGTTCATTCTTCCACCTTCACTTCCTCATGGCAACTTCAACCCCAATAGAGACAAATGGATTCTACACTTTTCCTACAGTATCCTTGGGCACGTCGACTCGCCAACTTCGTGCTCGAGTTGCCTCGGTCCAGAGGTGGGAGCCCGTAAAAGAACCCGACGATGTGGTGCCCTTCCGACGAGGAGATGAAGACCGGAAATTCCGCGGGGAGATCGGGACGACAACGAGAAGATCGAAGGACACGGATCGCTCGGTATATCTCTCTACCCCTTCTCTAGTTAGCTAGGAGTAGGTTAATGGCCCGATCCGGGATTTTAGTACGCGGTGGTGCCGGTTTACAAGTTTTGTAAAAGTATCGTTTCCGCATTTTGGCCTCGGATTGACGGCCGGGGCGCCGCCGTGCACTTACACTGGTATCAGAGCCACGCCATTAACCTAGTCTAGCTTGATCTAACGTGTTTACACGTTCGATCGAACGAATTTCCAAAAACCACATTTTCCATGCATCAGTTTCTGTCGAATTTTTCCAGTCGTCAAAAAAATTATTTGGTACATTGGAAAATTATGTGCAGGGTTTTTTGAGAATTCTGTGAAAATTTGGTCGGCTGATATTACTGTAGCGTGGCGAATCAGCGGCCAAAACCATGTTTGGACCACGGATCCGCCGCCGTTTTGTGTCCAAACTGCACCAAATTTTTACAGTGAGCTTCTGACATGGAAATAGGGTTTATGGTATATTCTTTTTGGGCCCAGATGTTTTTGAGTGCTACAGTTGTGCTTGGGGCCCACTTCGGAAAATTCAGTCGATCGAAAATTTTAAACATGTTAGTTCACAGTATTTACATTATATCTGCGACCGTGAATGTCACTTGATCGGTTAATCCAGTCTAACTGCTATATCCCTTTTAGACGGATTTGCGAACGTGACATTCACGTTGATGTTCTGTGTTGTGCTGTGATGTTGCGGACTGGTCGTGGGGGATAGCCTGGATGGAATGATAGTACAGTTTGGTTTATTATGTACAATTGATATTGCGGGGCGAGCGTCCGACATGTGGACTGCCGTCACTGCCTGTTTGTATATTATTCTTTTGGGGCACGACCGGGCTGAGGTCGATGTACCCGTTGTATGTATATTTTACTTTCTGTACTAGGATTACCCCGCGGTGGGGTGCACGGATAGCCGTGTTCTAGAGGGCAACGGGCCCGCATCTCATGGCTTTGAGACAGAGGGGGCTTCTGTAAGTCGATGTACAACACCCCACTACTTGCGGGGAGGCGGAATAATGAAAAACGATCTTGTTTTAGGCGTAAACATCGACTAACCGAGAATCTTTACTAAACTATAACTAACAAGAATCGTAGAAGTTAATAACTACTATGAAAAGTGATTATACCTGATGAACCGTGTCCTTCGTCTTTCCGTTCTCCACGTCCTCTCCGGCCTTCTCTATGTAGTAGATGATCCACCCGAGAGCTTTACTACAAGCTTCACCTCTAACTTGAGGTAACTAGGTTTCTTAAATCGCTAATCTAAGTAATCTAGGAGATATAGAGAATGGTTAAGGATTAAGTAGTCTATTCTAATCCTTGGTCTCAACACATGAGAGGGGAGGATTAGGGTTTGAAGAGAGAGAGCTTGAGGAGAGAGAAGGTGAGCAAGAGTATGAGATGAGATAATGATCTATCATAATATATATGAAGCATAAACAATATCAAGATAAATCAAATAAATGATTTAACAACCATGCTCCATAAATATAAATGGGTGATTCATTTCCATGAGTCATTAAGCATTTATGATGCATTAATGACATGGATGAA
Organism: Agapanthus africanus; assembly: GCA_030015575.1. Taxonomy (NCBI): domain Eukaryota; kingdom Viridiplantae; phylum Streptophyta; class Magnoliopsida; order Asparagales; family Amaryllidaceae; genus Agapanthus; species Agapanthus africanus. Next base: position 784,491,226 of record CM057341.1, read on the forward strand.
TCACTCAAATGACTCACTAATCTCATTTAATGCATATGCCACCTTAACCCCCAAGTCACCAACCTTCTAGAAGCTTCTCGCGTAATTACGAGAACGCTCCTCCTATCCGTAAAAACACGGAAAAACTTTAGACTGTATAAATCCAATAACCGGATACTAGAAACTGGCTTAAACCAAAGCCGGCTAGTAAAAACTGTCCGGATGTCGTACGTGCGTAAACACACGTATGCGTCCGAACCCTTGTCATAAAATCATACGACCTCTATATCGTTTCGCCTGGAGTAGGGAAACTCTCTGTGTGGGACTCTAGAGACTCGACTACTACGCTGGCAGTGGGTTTAACCACAGACCGCAAGCGGTACTAGCTGTACGTAACGGTCCCCAGGTAGATGTCGATAAGAAGGCCGATGAGGAAACCCATCCGAACTCCTAGTGAGTCTGATGTGACAATCTCCGTACAGTCCGGTCTGTTCGTCTAAGACTATCGCATATCGGGCCTAGGGGGCGGCAAGCGTCAGTCCCCTAATAGCGGTATAAGTTGTGTCGGAGTGAAGCCCATTACACCCTGAGAAACTACTGGAACCTACCAGCAAATCCAGCAAATCTCGCTTGCCCTGGCCAGGGACTTTGCATAATGGCTCTCTGACACAGCGCGATATCAACTCCCAATACCGGGAGAGACGAATCCTGTCTAACCGCCACTGCCTCCAAGTGCTCGGGACTGCACCCAACTGCTACCTGTTTGCATGACTCCTTTGAGCCGTGGTAGGGTAGCAATCTAAGAACAGTGGGACACACTCAAGGCGAAGTAGCAGTGTCAAGTCTGCGGACTATGCTGTACTCATGTCACCTGGGAACTGTTAACTGACGACTGGTATAAAACCAACCAACAGTTCCCTGTGAGTCATGTCCGGTGTACCCGTAACCTAACGAGCACCTGCATACCATCTCCAGTACCACGTACTGACGGCTGTGGGACAGACCATCTCCCCAACTGGGATGAGAAGCGTACACACTAGTCTACTCCGGAGTATCGATGCCCTGTCTCGATAATCCTATGACTAGGGACCTGAATAAGGATGTGCTTGTAGACTACCCAGCCCCCACTAGTGTGACTGCCATCACAACGCTGGTAGTCAAGCAAGATCCTAAGAGCTCTATCAATACGTATACTCACATATTAAGATAGAAAAAACCAAGTAGCATACTACCATGTTTAGCAAGACTGTTATATACATGTGAATATCCCAAGCTTCCATTAAGTAATATACAAACTAGTATGATACAATAATGGCCCCTAGGGCATATACACTAACAATCTCCCACTTGCACTAGGGCCATGTACTGGCATACCGAAGACCGATGATCTCTAGTAGCCTCTCGAACTGAATCTGAGGTAGGGCCTTCGTGAATGGATCAGCAATGTTCTCTTCAGTAGGAACTCTCCGAACCTCGATCTCCCTACGATCAATGATCTCCCTGATCAGGTGATACCGCCTTAAGATGTGTATGGACTTCTGATGGGACCTTGGTTCCTTCGCTAAAGCTATAGCTCCGTTGTTGTCGCAATATAGAGATATTGGATCAACAATGGTAGGAACCACCTGAAGTTCTGTTAGGAAATTCTTCATCCAGACCGCTTCTTTTGCGGCATCGCAAGCAGCAATATACTCCGCTTCCATCGTCGAGTCAGCAATGGTGTCCTGGTTGGAACTCTTCCAGCACACCGCCCCTCCATTGAGGGTAAAGACATAACCTGACATGGACTTGGAATCGTCCTTATTGTAAGTCCATATTGCGACCCCCGGTTCTTACGGGGAGGCGGAAACGGTATAAAAAACAAATTTTTATCGCAAGAGGCAACATGGACTAAACTAGGTCGGGATCGTGTCTAAACTAAACTAGCATACAAGCTAAAGAGTCTTAGCTACTCGGATGAAGGTTATACCTAAACTTGAACTCCTTCTTCTTCAAACCTTGTAGAGGTTGATGGTTCTTGCCTTGTAGCCTTCTTCCGTCGAAGATGGATCCACCTCGAAGGTTCTACCTTTGGGCTCTTCCTCGATCTTTGAGAGAACTAGGGTTTCCGGTTTGCTAAACCTTGAACCTTAGGGAGAGTAGAGAGTGTCTAGGGGTTGTTTTTCTTTTTAAGGTGAAGGATTCTCAACACATGAGAAGGAATCACCTTGAGCTTGAGGAAGAAGAAGATGAAGAGAGGAGAGAGAAGCTAAATGAGATAATGAGCCATCTTTTTCTTTCTTGCAACCATAATGCCAAAAGAAAAAGAATTATCTAAATAATAATAATTCAAAATAAGAATAGTTGATGGTAATTTGGAATGACCACTATCATGCTTCATTAAATGAAATGTAAGCATGAATCAAGGAGGATCTTTACAAAGCATGATGGTGGTCAACATTCAACCATGGTCAACAAGTCAACCATGGTCAACAAGTCAACCATGGTCAACAAGTCAACAAAATCAACCATAACTTAATTCTCATTTAATTACTATTATTAATAGATAATTCATAAATCCATTAGGGTTTGGAAAATGATAACCGTCAATTGTGCATACGCACCCGTTCCGAAACCCTAATGAAAGTCATCTTCCTCCTCCTCAAATAACTGTGCATACACACCTGCATTCTTGTTCCGAGGAACATGAATACTGAGAGATAAAAGCAACCCCAAAACATATACCAGTATCCGGCTCAAACCAGAGCCTGCTGGCAATATCCGTCCGGACTCCAAACGTGCACAAGTGCGTGGAGGAGAACGAACCCTGTCGCAAAACCATGCGACCTCTACTCTGTTTTGCCCAGAGGCGAATACCCTCTGTGTGGGACTCTAAAGACTCGACACTACGCTGGCAGTGGGTTTAACCACAGACCGCAAGCGGCACTAGCTGTGCGTAACAGTCCCCAGGTAGATGCCGACAAGAAGGCTGACGAGGTGAAACCCCATCTGTACTCCTACTGAGTCTGAATGTGACAGTCTCCGTACAGTCCGGTCTGTTCGTCTGATACATCGCATGTCGGGCCTAGGGGGCGGTAAAACGTCAGTCCCCCAATAGCGGTACAAGTCGTGTCGGAGTGAAGCCCAAAACACCCTGAGATAACACTGGAACCTACCAGTATATCTCGCTTGCCCTGGCCAGGGACTACTCGTGTAATGGCTCTCCTAGACACAGCGCGATATCAACCCCCAATACCGGGAGAGACGAATCCTGTCTAACCGGCACTGCTTCCAAGTGCTTCGGGACTGCACCCAACCACCATCTGTTTGCACGACTCCTTTGAGCCGTGGTAGGGTAGTGATCAAAGTGCAGTGGGAACACACTCGAGGCGAAGTGCTAGTGTCAAGTCAGCGGACTAAGCTGTACTCATGTCACCTGGGAACTGATGACTGACGATAGGTATAGTACCAACCTGTCAGTTCCCGACGAGTCCTGTCCAGTGTACTCGTAACCTAACGAGCACCCGTATACTATCTCTTGTACGACGTACTGATGGCTGTGGGACAAACCATCTCCCACACTGGGATGAGAAGCGCATACGCTAGTCTACTCCGGAGTATCGATGCCCTGTCTCGATAGTCCTGCGACTAGGGACCTGTATAAGGATGCGCTTATAGATTACCCAGCCCCCACTAGTGTGACTGCCATCACAACGCTGGTAATCAAGCAAAGATCCTAAGGGCTCCACTAATGCGTATAAGTGATATAGTAAAATAAACACAAGTACACATTGAAGTAGAAACAAACCAAGTAGCATACTACTATATTGAGCAAGATTGTTTATACAAGGTGAATATCCCAAGCTTCCATTAAGTAATATACAAACTAGTATGATACAGTAATGGCCTCTAGGGCATATACACTAACAATCTCCCACTTGCACTAAGGCCATGTACTGGCGTATCGAAGACCTATCATCTCGATCAGCCGCTCGAACTGAGTCTGGGGTAGGGCCTTGGTGAATTGATCCGCAGTGTTCTCTTCTGAAGCAACCCTCCGAACCTCGATCTCCTTGCGATCCACGATCTCCCTGATCAGGTGATACCGCCTCAAGATGTGCCTGGATCTCTGATGGGACCTGGGTTCCTTTGCTAAAGCTATAGCCCCGTTGTTGTCGCAATACAGAGGTATTGGGTCAACAATGGACGGAACTACCTGAAGTTCTTTTAAGAACTTCCTTATCCAGACAGCTTCTTTTGCGGCATCAGATGCAGCGATGTATTCCGCTTCCATAGTCGAGTCTGCAACGGTTTCCTGTTTGGAGCTCTTCCAACACACCGCCCCTCCATTGAGGGTAAAGACAAAACCCGACATGGACTTGGAATCATCCTTGTCACTCTGGAAGCTGGAGTCAGCAAAGGCCTCGATCTGGAGGTCCTTTCCGCTATACACCAAGAACATCTCCTTAGTCCTTCTCAGGTACTTGAGAATGTTCTTTACCGCTATCCAGTGTTTCTCCCTAGGGTTTGACTGATACCGGCTTACCACACTCAGTGCATAAGCTACATCCGGTCTGGTACACAACATCGCATACATTATAGAGCCTACCGCAGAAGCGTAGGGTATAATAGACATGCGATCCCTCTCCAAATCAGTCTTGGGAGACATCTCTTTAGAGAGGGTGATCCCGTGACAAGCCGGTAGGTTACCGCGCTTGGAATCTTCCATACTGAATCTTTTCACTATGGTGTCGATGTACCTGGACTGAGAAAGTCCTAATATCCTCTTGGATCTATCACGATGGATCTGGATCCCCAAGATGTATGAGGCATCACCCAGGTCTTTCATGGAGAACCTGTGTGACAAGAACCCCTTGACAGATTGTAGCATAGGAATGTCATTTCCTATCAAGAGAATGTCATCCACATATAAAACGAGGAATACTACAGTTCTCGCTACAAATCTACTATAGATGCATGGTTCATCTGGATTTTTGATAAAGCCAAATTCCTTGACCGTCTCATCAAAACAGATGTTCCAACTCCGCGATGCCTGCTTTAGTCCATAGATGGACTTAAGCAACTTGCACACCTTTCCGCTGCTCCCACTCTGAATGAAACCCTCTGGCTGATCCATATAGACACACTCCTCTAAATTTCCATTCAGAAAAGCGGTCTTTACGTCCATCTGCCAAATCTCATAATCGTGGAAGGCAGCAATGGCAAGAAGGATCCGAATGGATTTCAGCATAGCCACTGGAGAAAAGGTTTCGTCATAGTCCAAGCCAGGTCTTTGACGGAAACCCTTTGCTACAAGTCTAGCTTTATAGGTCTCAACCTGTCCATCTACACCAATCTTCCTTTTGAATATCCACTTGCATCCTACGGGTTTTACCCCGTCTGGAGCAATGTCCAACGTCTATACTTTGTTGGTGTACATGGACTCCATTTCGGTCCGCATTGCATCCAGCCATTTTACCGAGTCAACGCTCTGAACGGCCTGCTGGAAGCTAGTAGGCTCATCATAATCTATGATGCAATCCTCTCTATCCCCATCTATGAGAAAACCGTAGTATCTCTCGGGCGGATGAGACTGCCTACTACTCCTGCGGAGCGGCGTAGGAATGTCCTGTTCATTTGAACCCTCTGGTTCCACTAAGCTTTCAGTAATAGTCTGTGGTTCTGGAATTTCTTCCAGTTCTACTGCGCTCCCATTTATCTCCTTTTCTAAGAACTGGTGTTCTAGAAAGTGGGCATTACGAGAAACAAGGACTTTTTGTTCCTCTGCGTAGTAGAAAAGATACCCCCTGGTGCTCTTTGGGTATCCCACAAACTTGCACAGTACTGAGCGTGCCTCGAGTTTGTCCGCATGCTGTTTTTTGACAAAAGCCGGACATCCCCAGATCTTCAGATATTGAAGATAGGGTTTCTTCCCACTCCATAACTCATATGGTGTGGTAGGCACAGTCTTAGTGGGTACTCGGTTCAAAAGGTACGCAGCTGATTCTAGTGCATACCCCCAGAATGATCGCGGTAACTCAGCGTTACTCATCATGGACCGTACCATATCCAATAGGGTGCGGTTCCGTCTCTCCGATACACCGTTATGTTGCGGAGTGTATGGAGGAGTAAGCTGAGAGAGAATTCCATTCTCTTTTAAGTAGTTCAGGAACTCGGCACTCAAGTATTCTCCACCTCGATCCGATCTTAGAATCTTGATACTTTTGCCGGTTTGTTTTTCTACCTCATTCTTATATTCCTGGAATTTTCCAAAGGCTTCAGATTTATGTTTCATCAAGAAAACATGTCCAAACCTTGAAAAATCATCCGTAAAAGTAATGAAGTAAGAAAAACCGCTTCGCGCAAGTGTAGACATTGGACCGCACACGTCGCTGTGCACGAGCCCCAAGAGCTCGCTCGCTCTTACTCCGTGTCCAGTGAACGGAGTCTTTGTCATCTTTCCTTTGAGACAGGATTGACAAGTGGCATACGATTGGTATTCGAACGGATTCAAATACCCTTCTTTATGTAACTTAGTCAACCTTCTCTCATTGATGTGACCCAGTCTACAATGCCATAAGAAAGCCTGATTGATATCTGGAGACTTTCTTTTGTGTGTATTCTGGACATTAAAAATCTGTGGTTGGTTTAACACGTATATACCATTGCTCAGTGTACCTGACCCAATCAGAACTTGATTAAGGTGAATGTTTACAACATTACTTACAAACGCAAATTCATAACCTTCTTTAGAAACTAAAGATACAGAAATGATATTACAAGTTGCGTTGGGTACAAAAAAGCAATTACGCAAAACCAAAACATGCCCATCTGACATTCCCAGGTGATAGTCCCCCACGGCTTTAGCATCCATGCTAGCTCCGTTCGCAACTCTGAGGGTCATGTCACCTGCCTTCAAAAACCTACGGTTTCTCAACGCCTGCAAAGAATTACAGATATGAGATCCTGATCCGGTATCCAATACCCAGGAAGTAGAGTTTATAGAAAGACAGTTTTCAATAACATACACACCTGAAGCTGAAGCCGCAACCTGCTTCAGTTCCTGTGTCCTGGCCTTCCAAGCCCTGCAATCTTTCTTCCAGTGTCCACTCTTGTGACAATAGAAGCATTCCTCTTTACCCACAAGCTTCCCCGCAATCTTTGTTGCCATTTCTTTTCCCTTCGTACCCACTTTACTAACACCGCCTCTTGGTTTGGCGGGGGCTTTCTTCCTTTTTCCCTTGGCTTTCGCCTTGGACCTAGAGGAAGAAGATCCTCCTACAAACAAAGTGGGTGTTTCCCTACCCTTCTGTAGGGTGCCCTCTGCGCTCCTCAGCATGTTGAGGAGTTCTGAAAGTTCAACTTCCTTTTCTTGCAAGTTGAAATTCAGTATGAACTGGGCGTAAGTGGATGGAAGGGACTGGAGAATTATATCCGTATAGAGTTCACTGTCCAACGTGGTCCCAAGTTCCGCGAGCTCCTCAGTGTAGCCAATCATCTTAAGCACGTGGTCCGCTACCGATGATCCGACGGCCAACTTTGTCGAAAACAACTTCTTCGACACTTCGTATCTTGCGATACGAGACTGCTCTCCATACAGTTCTTTTGTATGGAGAAATATGGATTCCAAATCCATATTCTCGTGCCTCCTCTGATGTTCGTTGTCCATCGAGGCAAGTACGAGGCACCTGGCCTTCGCGCTGTCTATCTCCCAAGTCTTACGGATTTCCTTATCCGCGACGCTGGAGGTGGGATCTGGGACGGGGGGAGCTTTGGTGGTAAGAAGATACCCCAGCTTGTCGTAAGTGATTGCCAACTTGACATTCCTGAGCCAATCTTTGTAGTTTGGCCCTGTCAATATGTTTTTATCTAGAATCAACTTAAGTCCAGTCATTTCGATTTGGTCGCTGCAGGGGGGAGAGAAGAAACACTTTAGCACGATGCTCTTGCAAGTTTAGAATGGTTTTTAATTTGTCTAAACAGGATGGCTCCCACTGTCTCTCGAATCCCTCCTCAAACCACAAAGGAAGAATTAGCCGGGATCAATCCCACCGTGCAATACTTGCTTAACCGTTCAGCCAGGCCAGTGTCGGTACTTCGAGGGAGGTTTACCAACGCTTTCGCGAAGTTCCTTAATTAAATAACCTCTTTTCCCTGGGGGCGTAGCCCCGCTAACACCTTTCTAGGCACCTACTAGGTTTATAGCATTGATCGTCTAGTGAGAAATTTCCCGAGGAGTAGCATATACTCACAGTAGGATCGGGATCCAAATATCATCGCGTGACGAAACTGAAGGAATCCTACCAGAATCACCACACTCCAAATGGTATGCAAATCTAGCAAGTTTCAGTACTTATGAAACTCCCGATGTGGATTTTTGCCCCATGCTCTTATGACCTTGGCGTGAGGTCAAAATGTCATAAGTCACATGTCAAGTTCTTCCCATCATTATCCTGGTTAATTTGAACCCACCCGTACCTACCCTTGACGTAGGCCAAAATGGCAGTACGACTGTCTCAAACCAACGCATTCTATCTATGCAACAGATAAATATTCGGCAGCTACCAATCACTATGTCTTGGCGTGAGGTCAAAATACATAGCTTGAATACTACCGTATATTTAACTGAAATGATGGAGGGCTACGAATGGTTTTGGCGAAACCGTGAACGTAGTGAACTTGATATAATCGATGGAACGAGATAGCTTTTAGAAGGAGTGGCTCAAACTCCGCATTTAAAAGTTAGTTTTGAAAAGAACCGAGTGGTTTTTCGAAAGTGTTCCAACGATTTTAACATGGTTTATTATCTTGCATTAGTTCTTTTAATGCGTGATATTCTTGCATTAGTACTTTTAATGCGTCCCATCATTTAAATCCTACCATTGCAGAAAACAACCAAAATATGACGTACGCTTATGCCATTCGCATTCGCCACGGGGTCCCGTCATCACTCGTTAGGTTACTTAACTAACGACAGAGCGGGGGCTGGGCTAGCGCGGCTGTAAAACATAAGCAACGCCTAAATAGAAAGCAATGATAGACATTACAGATCACAGATGAATACATTGGATATACTAGCAATCCGCAATCCTTTCGAGCCTGAAACGAAAAGCGGATAACACGGTCGCGGTGAATAGCCAATACCCCACCCAAGACCCCTACGGGTGCGGCAAACTACCCGCCAAGTACCCGGTAGTTTGTGCACCCCTCCATGGGTCTATCCTAGGAGCAAAAACAGTAAAAAGAATTATACAATGACGGCTACAACCCCGACCCGGTTGTGCGGCCAAACAAATAATAATTATTACATCAATTTACATTTACAATGAATAAAAGAAAAACAAAAGCTCATCTCACATCCACCCCGGCTATTCATCCGCGACAGTCCAACACATTCATATACACATTCCAATATCAAACACAGATCATGTATAACCCCGACTAATCGTCTTATAGCGATTAGCCGACGTTCAATACATGCAAGCATCACAGATATAACCATCATAGTCAAAGTGCAGTGAAGTTCGGAAAAAATACGGAATTATAGGACCCCAAAAGCAAATTTCTGTTCTGGAAAATCTGGGCACATATAATATATTTTAAAAATCCCAAAACCAACACACAAACACACTGCACGAAAAACGATGCACAGAAGACGACAAACCGCGGCGCTTCCGTGGCAGATGCCTAGCTCGTGCGGCGGAAGGGCGGCGGTTTGAACGAATTACTGTGTCGTTTTTCTTGGGTGTTCATACAAAACCCTGAGCCGAATTTACAAGTATAAAGTTTTTCATTTAGAGCAGAAAAAAATTTAACAGAAACTTAGGGTTTTGTTTTTCCGGTTTTGTGACTTTTTCGGTTCCGAACTTCGTTACACTTCACTACCAAGCTAGTTTAAGTTTAGTTAGGCTCTGATACCACTGTAAGTCCATATTGCGACCCCCGGTTCTTACGGGGAGGCGGAAACGGTATAAAAAACAAATTTTTATCGCAAGAGGCAACATGGACTAAACTAGGTCGGGATCGTGTCTAAACTAAACTAGCATACAAGCTAAAGAGTCTTAGCTACTCGGATGAAGGTTATACCTAAACTTGAACTCCTTCTTCTTCAAACCTTGTAGAGGTTGATGGTTCTTGCCTTGTAGCCTTCTTCCGTCGAAGATGGATCCACCTCGAAGGTTCTACCTTTGGGCTCTTCCTCGATCTTTGAGAGAACTAGGGTTTCCGGTTTGCTAAACCTTGAACCCTAGGGAGAGTAGAGAGTGTCTAGGGGTTGTTTTTCTTTTCAAGGTGAAGGATTCTCAACACATGAGAAGGAATCACCTTGAGCTTGAGGAAGAAGAAGATGAAGAGAGGAGAGAGAAGCTAAATGAGATAATGAGCCATCTTTTTCTTTCTTGCAACCATAATGCCAAAAGAAAAAGAATTATCTAAATAATAATAATTCAAAATAAGAATAGTTGATGGTAATTTGGAATGACCACTATCATGCTTCATTAAATGAAATGTAAGCATGAATCAAGGAGGATCTTTACAAAGCATGATGGTGGTCAACATTCAACCATGGTCAACAAGTCAACCATGGTCAACAAGTCAACAAAATCAACCATAACTTAATTCTCATTTAATTACTATTATTAATAGATAATTCATAAATCCATTAGGGTTTGGAAAATGATAACCGTCAATTGTGCATACGCACCCGTTCCGAAACCCTAATGAAAGTCATCTTCCTCCTCCTCAAATAACTGTGCATACACACCTGCATTCTTGTTCCGAGGAACATGAATACTGAGAGATAAAAGCAACCCCAAAACATATACCAGTATCCGGCTCAAATCAGAGCCTGCTGGCAATATCCGTCCGGACTCCAAACGTGCACAAGTGCGTGGAGGAGAACGAACCCTGTCGCAAAACCATGCGACCTCTACTCTGTTTTGCCCAGAGGCGAATACCCTCTGTGTGGGACTCTAAAGACTCGACACTACGCTGGCAGTGGGTTTAACCACAGACCGCAAGCGGCACTAGCTGTGCGTAACAGTCCCCAGGTAGATGCCGACAAGAAGGCTGACGAGGTGAAACCCCATCTGTACTCCTACTGAGTCTGAATGTGACAGTCTCCGTACAGTCCGGTCTGTTCGTCTGATACATCGCATGTCGGGCCTAGGGGGCGGTAAAACGTCAGTCCCCCAATAGCGGTACAAGTCGTGTCGGAGTGAAGCCCAAAACACCCTGAGATAACACTGGAACCTACCAGTATATCTCGCTTGCCCTGGCCAGGGACTACTCGTGTAATGGCTCTCCTAGACACAGCGCGATATCAACCCCCAATACCGGGAGAGACGAATCCTGTCTAACCGGCACTGCCTCCAAGTGCTTCGGGACTGCACCCAACCACCATCTGTTTGCACGACTCCTTTGAGCCGTGGTAGGGTAGTGATCAAAGTGCAGTGGGAACACACTCGAGGCGAAGTGCTAGTGTCAAGTCAGCGGACTAAGCTGTACTCATGTCACCTGGGAACTGATGACTGACGATAGGTATAGTACCAACCTGTCAGTTCCCGACGAGTCCTGTCCAGTGTACTCGTAATCTAACGAGCACCCGTATACTATCTCTAGTACGACGTACTGATGGCTGTGGGACAAACCATCTCCCACACTGGGATGAGAAGCGCATACGCTAGTCTACTCCGGAGTATCGATGCCCTGTCTCGATAGTCCTGCGACTAGGGACCTGTATAAGGATGCGCTTATAGATTACCCAGCCCCCACTAGTGTGACTGCCATCACAACGCTGGTAATCAAGCAAAGATCCTAAGGGCTCCACTAATGCGTATAAGTGATATAGTAAAATAAACACAAGTACACATTGAAGTAGAAACAAACCAAGTAGCATACTACTATATTGAGCAAGATTGTTTATACAAGGTGAATATCCCAAGCTTCCATTAAGTAATATACAAACTGGTATGATACAGTAATGGCCTCTAGGGCATATACACTAACACTTATCACTCTGGAAGCCGGAATCAGCAAAGGCCTCCATCCTGAGGTCTTTTCCGCCGTAAACCAAGAACATCTCCTTAGTCCTTCTCAGGTACTTGAGAATGTTCTTTACTGCTATCCAGTGCTTCTCCGCTGGGTCTGACTGATACCGGCTTACCACGCTCAGTGCGTAAGATACATCTGGTCTGGTGCACAACATCGCATACATTATAGAGCCTACCGCAGAAGCGTAGGGTATAATAGACATGCGTTCCCTTTCCAAATCAGTCTTGGGAGACATCTCTTTGGATAGGGTGATTCTGTGACAAGCCGGTAGATTACCGCGCTTAGAATCTTCCATACTGAATCTTTTCAGTACAGTGTCGATATACCTGGACTGTGAAAGTCCCAACATCCTCTTGGATCTATCACGATAGATCTGGATCCCCAGAATGTAAGAGGCATCACCCAGGTCTTTCATGGAGAACCTGTGTGACAAAAATCCTTTGACAGATTGTAGCATAGGAATGTCATTTCCTATGAATAGAATGTCATCTACATACAAGACGAGGAATACGACAGTTCTTGCTACAACTTTACTATATATGCATGGTTCATCTGGATTTTTGATAAAGTCATACTGTTTGACCGTTTCATCAAAACAGATGTTCCAACTCCGCGATGCCTGCTTTAATCCATAAATGGATTTAAGCAACTTGCATACTTTCCCGCTGCTCCCACTCTGATTGAAACCCTCTGGCTGATCCATATAGACGCACTCTTCTAAATTTCAATTCAGAAAAGCCGTCTTCACGTCCATCTGCCAGATTTCATAATCATGGAAGGCAGCAATAGCAAGTGTTGGAGATAGTGCCCTCATAGTCAATTATTGGATCGCAGGTACGTGATTGCAATGATTGCGGAGGACCTATCCCGGTAGGACAGTCTTACTTGAAATGATAGTATGCTATCTGGCTTGCCTTTATCAGTCGTGTACATGTTCAGGTGACTGATTGCATGTTACACTTTGATAGAGCCCTTAGGATCTTGCTTTACTACCAACTGTATGAGGGCGATCATATACGTGAGAGTTGGGTAGTTTATATGCATATCCTTAATTGTGGTCCCTAGTCATGGGAGTTTCGAGACAGGGCATCGATACTCCGGAGTAGACTAGTGTATACAGTCGAGATCCCGACGAGGGGCGGTGGCCGGTCTCACAAGCCACTGGTGTCAGTTGGATCACCTAAGATGTATACAGGTGCTCATTGGGTTATGAGTACACCGGACAGGACTCGCCGGGAATCTGCTAGTTAGTACTATACCTATCGTCAGATAGCAGTTCCCTGGTGACATGTGTACAGGTTAGTTCATCGACCTGAGGTCGTCATTTGTCTCGTGTGAGTTCCCACTGTGCTTTGATTTCTACCCTACCACGGCTCAAAGGAGTCGTGCAAACAGGTAGCTTTTGGGTACAGTCCCGAGCCATATGGAGGCACGTGAGCGGATCGGCAGGGGATTCGTCTCTCCCGGTATTGGGGGCGAGATCGTGCTGTGTCTAGGAGAGCCATTACGCAAAGCCCTCGGCCGAGGCAGGAGATTTACTGGTAGGTATTCCAGTAGTATCTCAGGGCGTTCTGGGCTACACTCCGACACGACTTATACTGCTAATGGGGGTCTGACGTTACTAGCCCCCTAGGCGGATATGCGATACTCATTGACGAACGTGTAAGTCGATGTACTTCACCCCAGAACTTGTGGGGAGGCGGAATTTTCGAAAACGATCATGTTTAAAGAACGAACATCGACTAACCGCTTGAATCGAAGCTAAACTATAAATAACCAAACACTAAGTGTTTCTAAAATACGGTGTTTCGGGATTATACCTAATGAATCAACTCCTTCGTCTTTACGAACTCCTTGTTCTCGTCGGCCTTCTCTAGGTAGTAGACGATCCACCCGAGAGCAAAACTCCAAGCTTCGCCTCTAAACTTGAGGCAACTAACCTTCTTGGATTGCTAATCGAAGAAGATAGATCGATATAGAGTGATGGTTATGGATTGTTAAGTCTTACTAACCCTTGTACTCAACTCATGAGAAGGGAGGATTAGTCTTGAAGAGGGAGAGCTAGAGGAGAGAGAAGATGAAAATGAAAATGAGCATTCTTATGAGAATAGTGAATCAAGAAGATATATATCTATCATTTCTTTTTACTAGAAAATAATAAATAATTAATTTAGCAACCATGATAGAATATATCTTGTGATGATTCATTAGAATGACAAAATACTTTTATGAATCATCAAGGTGACTCATTTTTACACTCATTTCATTTTACACCTTAACCTCCTTAGTCACCACCTTCTAGAAGCTTCCCGCAAAATTACGAGAACGCCCCTCCAATCCGTAAAAATACGGAAAAACTTTAGACTGGAAAAATCCAATAACCGGATACCAGTAACTGGCTTAAACCAAAGCCAACTGGTAAAAACTGTCCGAAAGTCGTACGTGCGTAAACGTACGTATGTGTCCGAACCCTTGTCGTAAAACCATACGACCTCTATATCCTTTCGCCTGGAATAGGAAACTCTCTGTGTGGGACTCTAGAGACTCGACTACTACGCTGGTAGTGGGTTTAGCCACAGACCGCAAGCGGCACTAGCTGTACGTAACGGTCCCCAGGTAGTTGTCGATAAGAAGGCCGATGAGAAAACCCATCCGAACTCCTACTGAGTCTGATGTGACAATCTCCATACAGTCCGGTCCGTTCGTCCAAGACTATCGCATATCCGGCCTAGGGGGCGGCAAGCGTCAGTCCCCTAATGGCTGTATAAGTCGTGTCGGAGGGAAGCCCATTACACCCTGAGAAACTACTGGAACCTGCCAGCAAATCTCGCTTGCCCTGGCCAGGGACTTTGCGTAATGGCTCTCTGACACAGCGCGATATCTACTCCCAATACCGGGAGGGACGAATCCTGTCTAACCGCCACTGCCTCCAAGTGCTCGGGACTGCACCCAACTGCTACCTGTTTGCATGACTCATTTGAGTCATGGTAGGGTAGCAATCTAAGAACAGTGGGACACACTCGAGGCGAAGTAGCAGTGTCAAGTCTGCGGACTATGCTGTACTCATGTCACCTGGGAACTGCTCACTGACGACTGGTATAAAACCAACCAACAGTTCCCTGTGAGTCCTGTCCGGTGTACCCGTAACCTAACGAGCACCTGCATACTATCTCCAGTACGACGTACTGACGGCTGTGGGACAGACCATCTCCCCAACTGGGATGAGAAGCGTACACACTAGTCTACTCCGGATTATCGATGCTCTGTCTCGATAACCCAACAACTAGGGACCTGAATAAGGATGTGCTTGTAGACTACCCAGCTCCCACTAGTGTGACTGCCATCACAACGCTGGTAGTCAAGCAGGATCCTAAGAGCTCTATCAATACGTATGCTCACATATTGAGATAGAAAAAACCAAGTAGCATACTACCATGTTTAGCAAGACTGTTATATACATGTGAATATCCCAAGCTTCCATTAAGTAATATACAAACTAGTATGATACAGTAATGGCCTTCTAGGGCATAAACACTAACAATCTCCCACTTGCACTAGGGCCATGTACTGGCATATCGAAGACCAATGATCTCGAGTAGCCTCTCGAACTGAATCTGAGGTAGGGCCTTCGTGAATGGATCAGCAATGTTCTCTTCTGTTGCAACTCTCCGAACCTCGATCTCCTGACGATCAATGATCTCCCTGATCAGGTGATACCGCCTCAAGATGTGTCTGGACTTCTGATGGGACCTTGGTTCCTTCGCTAAAGCTATAGCTCCGTTGTTGTCGCAATACAGAGGTATTGGATCAACTATGGTAGGAACCACCTGAAGTTCTGTTAGGAACTTCTTCATCCAGACTGCTTCTTTTGCGGCATCGCAAGCAGCTATATACTCCGCTTCCATCGTCGAGTCAGCAACGGTGTCCTGCTTGGAGCTCTTCCAGCACACCGCCCTTCCATTGAGGGTAAAGACATAACCCGACATGGACTTGGAATCGTCCTTATCACTCTGGAAGCCGGAATCAGCAAAGGCCTCCAACTTGAGGTCTTTTCGGCCATAAACCAAGAACATCTCCTTAGTCCTCCTCAGGTACTTGAGAATGTTCTTTACTGCTATCCAGTGTTTCTCCCCTGGGTCTGACTGATACCGGCTTACCACGCTCAGTGCGTAAGCTACATCTGGTCTGGTACACAACATCGCATACATTATAGAGCCTACCGCAGAAGCGTAGGGTATAATAGACATGCGTTCCCTTTCCAAATCAGTCTTGGGAGACATCTCTTTGGAGAGGGTGATTCCGTGACAAGCCGGTAAATTACCGCGCTTAGAATCTTCCATACTGAATCTTTTCAGTATAGTGTCGATATACCTGGACTGCGAAAGTCCCAACATCCTCTTGGATCTATCACGATAGATCCGGATCCCCAGAATGTAAGAGGCATCACCCAGGTCTTTCATGGAGAACCTGTGTGACAAGAATCCTTTGACAGATTGTAGCATAGGAATATCATTTCCTATCAATAGAATGTCATCCACGTATAATACGAGGAATACGACACTTCTGGCTACAACTTTACTATATATGCACGGTTCATCTGGATTTTTGACAAAGTCATATTCTTTGACTGTCTCATCAAAACAGATGTTCCAACTCCGCGATGCCTGCTTTAGTCCATAAATAGACTTAAGCAGCTTGCATACTTTCCCGCTGCTCCCACTCTGATTGAAACCCTCTGGCTGATCCATATAGACGCTCTCTTCTAAATTTCCATTCAGAAAAGCCGTCTTTACGTCCATCTGCCAGATTTCATAATCATGGAAGGCAGCAATTGCAAGAAGGATACGAATGGATTTGAGCATAGCCACTGGAGAAAAAGTTTCGTCATAGTCCAAACCAGGTCTTTGACGAAAACCCTTTGCAACAAGTCTAGCTTTATAGGTTTCCACCTGCCCATCTACACCAATCTTTTTCTTGAAGATCCATTTGCATCCTATGGGTTTTACCCCACCTGGAGCAAAGTCCAAAATCCATACTTTGTTGGTGTACATGGACTCCATTTCGCTTCGCATTGCATCTAGCCATCGTACCGAGTCGCCGCTCTGGATGGCCTGCTGGAAGCTAGTAGGTTCATCATCATCTATGATGCAATCCTCTCTATCCCCATCTATGAGAAAACCGTAGTATCTCTCAGGCGGATGAGACGGCCTACTACTCCTGCGGAGGGGTGCGGGAATGTCCTGTTCTTCTTGAACTTCCGGTTCTACCAAACTTTCAGTAGCAGTTTGTGGTTCTGGAATTTCTTCCAGTTCTATTTCGCTCCCACTTGATTCCTTTTCTAAAAACTGATGTTCTAGAAAATGGGCATTACGAGAAACAAATACCTTTTGTTCCTCTGCGTAATAGAATAGATATCCCCTGGAGTTCTTTGGATATCCCACAAACTTACACTTTACTGATCGTGCCTCGAGCTTGTCCACATGCTGCTTTCTTACAAAAGCTGGACATCCCCAAATCTTTATATACTGTAGATGGGGTTTCTTCCCGCTCCACATTTGATATGGAGTGGTAGGCACAGTCTTGGTAGGTACCATGTTCAAAAGATATGCTGCTGATTCTAGCGCATAACCCCAGAAAGATTGCGGTAACTCAGCATTACTCATCATGGATCGTACCATATCCAATAGGGTTCGATTCCGTCTCTCCGATACACCGTTATGCTGTGGAGTGTACGGAGGAGTAAGCTGAGAGAGAATTCCTTTCTCTTTTAGGTAACCTAGGAACTCGGCACTCAAGTATTCACCACCTCGATCAGATCTAAGTGTCTTGATACTTTTGCCGATTTGGTTTTCTACTTCATTCTTATACTCTTGGAATTTCTCAAAAGCCTCGGATTTATGTTTCATCAGATAAATAAATCCGTATCTTGAGTAATCATCCGTGAAAGTAATGAAATAGGAAAAACCACCTCTCGCATGTGTAGACATTGGACCACATACATCGCTGTGTATGAGTCCTAAGAGCTCGCTCGCTCTTACTCCTTGTCCAGTAAATGGAGTCTTTGTCATCTTTCCTTTGAGACAAGATTGACAAGTGTCATAAGATTGATAATCGAACGAGTCCAAATATCCTTCTCTATGCAACTTAGTCAACCTTCTCTCATTGATGTGACCCAGTCTACAATGCCATAAGAAAGCTTTATTCAAATCTGGAGACTTTCTTTTTAGTGTGTTCTGGACATTGAAAATTTGGAGTTGGTTTAAAACATATATGCCGTTATTTAGTGTACCTGACCCAATCAAACCATGATTAAGGTGGATGTTGACAACATCTCTTACAAACGTGAAATCATAACCTTTATTTGATAACAAAGAAACTGATATGATATTACACGTTAAGCTGGGTACAAAATAGCAGTTATGTAAAACCAAGATGTGTCCACTCGTCAATCCTAGGTGATAATCCCCGACGGACGCAGCTCCCACGCTAGCTCCGTTAGCAACCCTGAGGATCATATCACCTTCCTTCAGCACTCTACGGTTTCTCAGTGCCTGCAATGAATTGCAAATATGAGATCCTGATCCGGTATCCAATACCCAGGAAGTAGAGTTGATTGACAAACAATTCTCAATTACAAACACACCTGAAGTCGAAGCCACAGCTTGCTTCGGTTCCTGGTTCTTGGCGTTCCACGCCTTGCAATCCTTCTTCCAGTGCCCTTTCCTGTGACAATGGAAACACTCATCCTGGCCAACTACAGGTGCTGCAAACTTTTTCTTTCCCTTCCCTCCCACCTTACTAACACCTCCTCTAGGTCTGGGTGCGGCCTTCTTCTTCCTTCCTTTGGCCTTAGCCTTGGACCCGGAAGAAGATGCACCGCCAACAAACATAGCGGGTGTTTCCCTTGAATTCTTCAAGGTGCCCTCTGCACTCCTCAACATGTTCAGGAGTTCCGGAAGTTCAACTTCTTTTCTTTGAAGGTTGAAGTTCAGGATAAACTGGGCGTAGGTGTGAGGAAGGGACTGGAGAATAAGGTCTGTATAGAGCTCATTATCCAAAGTCGTCCCAAGGTCTGCGAGCTCTTCTATATAGCCGATCATCTTTAGGACATGTTCTCCTACCGATGACCCGACAGCCAACCTCGCTCGAAACAAGTTCTTTGAGGTCTCGTATCTTGCTATACGAGATTGCTCTCCATAAAGTTCTTTTGTATGGAGAAATATGCCATCAAGGCCCATATCCTCGTGCCTCCTCTGATGTTCATTGTTCATCGAGGCAAGCACGATGCACTTGGCTTTCGCGCAATCTAAATCCCAGGTTTTGCGGATTTCCTTATCCGCATTGCTGGATTTGGGACCAGGGACAGCAGGTGCCGTAGCGGTGAGGACGTGCCCCAATTTGTCATAGGTCAAAGCCATTTTGACATTCCGCAGCCAATCTTTATAGTTTGGCCCTGTCAGTATATTTTTCTCTAAAAGTAACTTAAGTCCAGTCATTTTCAGGGTCGCTGCAATTAGGAGAGAGAGAAGAAAACTCTTTAGCATGATGCTCTTGCAAGTTTAGAGTGGTTTTTAGTTTATCTAAACTGGATGGCTCCCACTGTTTCTCGAATCCTTCCTCAAACCATAAAAGAAGAATTGGCCAGGACTATTCTCACCGTACAATACTTGCTTAACCGTTCAGCCAGGCTGGTGTCGGTACTTCGAGGGAGGTTTTCCAACGCTTTCGCGAAGTTCCTTAATTATATAACCTCTTTTCTCTGGGGGCGTAACCCCGCTGACACTTTTCTGGACACCTACTAGGTTTATAGCATTGATCGTTAAGTGACGAATATCCTGATAAGTAGCATATACTCACAGTAGGATCGGGATCCAAATATCATCGTCTGATAATGTTGTAGGAATGCTACCAACATTCATCAAACTCAAAATGGTATGCATCTCTTTGCAAATTTCAGTTTCTTTAGAAATTCCCGATATAAGTTTCTGCCCCATGCTCTTATGACCTTGGCGTTAGGTCAAAATGTCATAAGTCACATGTCAAGTTCTACCCATCATTATCTTGTCAATTTGAACCCATCCGTATATATCCTTGACGTTTGGCCAAAATGATAATACGACTGTCCCAAACTAACTCATCTATCTATGCAACAAATGAATATCCAGCAGCTACCAAACACTATGCCTTGGCGTTAGGTCAAAATACATAGCTTGAATACTACTGAATACTCAGATGAAATGACGGAGGGCTACGAATGGTTTTGGCGAAACCGTGAACGTAGTGAACTTGATATAACCGAAGGAACCTGATAGCTTTTAAAAGGAGTGGTTAAGGCTCCGCATTTAAAAATATCTGTTTTTAAAAATAACCGATTGGTTTCTTTTTAAATTGTTCCAACGATTAAAACTTGGTTTATTTTCTTTGCATTATAGATAATGCGTCCCATCATTAACCTATCATTGCAGAAAACAACGAAAATATGACGTCCTCTTATGCCATCCGCATTCGCCACTGGGTCCCGTCATTACTCGTTAGGTTACTTAACTAACGACAGAGCGGGGACTGGGCTAGCGCGGGTGAAAAACATAAGTGACGTCTAAATAGCTATCATAAATATAGATATTTTACATTCGTCTGACGCAATGATATACATTCCAGAACACAGATAAACAATATTGGATTTGCAAGCAATCTGTATTTCTTTTGAGCCTGTAAGAAAAGACAGATTACACAGTTGTGATGAATAGCCGTTACCCCACCCTCGACCCCTACGGGTACGGCAAACTACCCACCCGGCAGTTTGTGTACCCCACCTTGGGTCAGTCCTAGGAGCAAAAACAGTAAAATGAAATAATACAACGGTGGCTACAACCGCAACCTGGATGTGCCCCGCAAAATAATATTACAACAAATTATATTTACAACAAATGAATTGAATAATAACCCATTTCAAAACCCCGGCTATACACCACAACAGTCCAATACAGTTTATATGCACAAACAGATATAACCATTTCAGAAATGTGCAACCCCCTGCCAACTGACATACTAGCAGTTAGGGGAGGTTTACGAACACATTTATCAATCACAGATATAATCCTACATGCAAATACTGTACAATTTCGATCGATTAAACAACATCAATATTGCTCCAAAATCTGCTCTGTTAAACAGTAACCTGAGCAAATATTAAATATTTCAGAAAACCCCAAATATTGCACAGAAGCAACAGAAGAAAAATCGGCCCCTGACTCGCCAACTCGGCGGCGGAACCGCGGCGGCTCAGTAGGGTGAGGCCGCGGTTCCGCGGCGGTTTAGACGAATCAGGTGACTGTTTTTCTTGGGTGTTCTAGTGTGGTCATTTCTAGCTCTCTGAACATCCCTGAAAAATTTTTGGACATCATTTTAAAATCGACAGAAACTTGACAGTTTTGGGGTTTTCCGACTTCGTTTTTCCGTTCGAAATTCGTACAAATTTGCAATAAAGTTATTTATTGTTTAGCTAGGCTCTGATACCACTGTAAGTCGATGTACTTCACCCCAGAACTTGTGGGGAGGCGGAATTTTCGACAACGATCATGTTTAAAGAACGAACATCGACTAACCGCTTGAATCGAAGCTAAACTATAAATAACCAAACACTAAGTGTTTCTAAAATACGGTGTTTCGGGATTATACCTAATGAATCAACTCCTTCGTCTTTACGAACTCCTTGTTCTCGTCGGCCTTCTCTAGGTAGTAGACGATCCACCCGAGAGCAAAACTCCAAGCTTCGCCTCTAAACTTGAGGCAACTAACCTTCTTGGATTGCTAATCGAAGAAGATAGATCGATATAGAGTGATGGTTATGGATTGTTAAGTCTTACTAACCCTTGTACTCAACTCATGAGAAGGGAGGATTAGTCTTGAAGAGGGAGAGCTAGAGGAGAGAGAAGATGAAAATGAAAATGAGCATTCTTATGAGAATAGTGAATCAAGAAGATATATATCTATCATTTCTTTTTACTAGAAAATAATAAATAATTAATTTAGCAACCATGATAGAATATATCTTGTGATGATTCATTAGAATGACAAAATACTTTTATGAATCATCAAGGTGACTCATTTTTACACTCATTTCATTTTACACCTTAACCTCCTTAGTCACCACCTTCTAGAAGCTTCCCGCAAAATTACGAGAACGCCCCTCCAATCCGTAAAAATACGGAAAAACTTTAGACTGGAAAAATCCAATAACCGGATACCAGTAACTGGCTTAAACCAAAGCCAACTGGTAAAAACTGTCCGAAAGTCGTACGTGCGTAAACGTACGTATGTGTCCGAACCCTTGTCGTAAAACCATACGACCTCTATATCCTTTCGCCTGGAATAGGAAACTCTCTGTGTGGGACTCTAGAGACTCGACTACTACGCTGGCAGTGGGTTTAGCCACAGACCGCAAGCGGCACTAGCTGTACGTAACGGTCCCCAGGTAGTTGTCGATAAGAAGGCCGATGAGAAAACCCATCCGAACTCCTACTGAGTCTGATGTGACAATCTCCATACAGTCCGGTCCGTTCGTCCAAGACTATCGCATATCCGGCCTAGGGGACGGCAAGCGTCAGTCCCCTAATGGCTGTATAAGTCGTGTCGGAGGGAAGCCCATTACACCCTGAGAAACTACTGGAACCGGCCAGCAAATCTCGCTTGCCCTGGCCAGGGACTTTGCGTAATGGCTCTCTGACACAGCGCGATATCTACTCCCAATACCGGGAGGGACGAATCCTGTCTAACCGCCACTGCCTCCAAGTGCTCGGGACTGCACCCAACTGCTACCTGTTTGCATGACTCATTTGAGTCATGGTAGGGTAGCAATCTAAGAACAGTGAGACACACTCGAGGCGAAGTAGCAGTGTCAAGTCTGCGGACTATGCTGTACTCATGTCACCTGGGAACTGCTCACTGACGACTGGTATAAAACCAACCAACAGTTCCCTGTGAGTCCTGTCCGGTGTACCCGTAACCTAACGAGCACCTGCATACTATCTCCAGTACGACGTACTGACGGCTGTGGGACAGACCATCTCCCCAACTGGGATGAGAAGCGTACACACTAGTCTACTCCGGATTATCGATGCTCTGTCTCGATAACCCAACAACTAGGGACCTGAATAAGGATGTGCTTGTAGACTACCCAGCTCCCACTAGTGTGACTGCCATCACAACGCTGGTAGTCAAGCAGGATCCTAAGAGCTCTATCAATACGTATGCTCACATATTGAGATAGAAAAAACCAAGTAGCATACTACCATGTTTAGCAAGACTGTTATATACATGTGAATATCCCAAGCTTCCATTAAGTAATATACAAACTAGTATGATACAGTAATGGCCTTCTAGGGCATAAACACTAACAGAACGGACCGGACTTTATATACATTGTCACTGTTAGGCTCAGTAGGGTTTTCGGAGGAGTTCGCTCATCGGTCTCCCTTGAGTTCGCTCCTCGGCCACCCTTGAGGTCAGTCCATGGGCAGCCGTTACGCATAGCTAGTGCCGCTGACGGTTTGTGGTTAAACCCACTACCAGGGTGCTGACGAGTCATTAGAGTCCCCCACAGACAGTTTCCCAAGTTCGGACGAAACGTTGTAGAGGCCGTATGGTTTTATGGCAGGGTTCGGAAAATGCACGTGCGTTTACGCACGTGTCGATTTTCGGACAGATGATACTGGTCGGCTTTGGTTTAAGCCGGATCCGAGTATTATATTGAGTAGGTATAATATCTTTGTCTCAGTTGCATTTGTATTCGGTCGTAATACAAATGCGGGTATATTTATACAGTTTCGGGGTTGTCCTGAAATTCGTTTCAGGATCACTTTTGGAAGTTGCCAGTTTCCAGTTTTCTATCAGCCGTCTTTTAACATTCGGTTAAAGACGGATTTGTCTTTTCTTGAGATGAGTGTGGATTCTTCTAGAAGGTTCTAGATGAGGTGACTAGGATTAAATGGTGTTAAGTTTTCATTGGTTGCATTTAATGGTTCATTAATGCTTGATGAGGTGTTATTAGTGATTCATGCTTTGTTATTAATGGTTTTGGATTGCTTAAGATATTTTTGAAGTGAGAAGCATTCTCTTGTGGTCACCCCCCTCTCCTACGGTCACCTCCCTCTTGCTATATATGGCTTGCCCTCTCTCTCTCCTCACTCTCACTCTCACTTGAGTTTTCATTTCGGTTAGAAAAGATTATGATAGCATTCGGGGTGTATGGAATTTTACAGTTCATTTCATTCCATCACCCGATTTCCACGGCAACTTCATTAACCGATCGTCCACGGATTTGGACGAAGTGAGACAAAGTCATCTACTCATTCTCTACATCAATCTTGGTCGTCTCTTTTAGCAAACTTGACGATCGAGTTGCCTCGAGTCAGAGGCGGGAGCCCGTTTAAAGAACCGATCATGTGGTGCCACCTCGACGAGGAGATCGGAGATCGACAAGATCGGAGCAGCCGCAACGGAGCGTGGGATGATGGTTGAAGAACGAAGGACTCGGATCGTTCGGTACAATTTTCCTACACTCTTTACAGTTTGTTAGTTTAGCAATAATGGCAGATCCGGGTTAAAGTATACGATAGCGCCAGTTTAAAAGTTTTTGTTCCGCATTTGGCGTCTGTAGACGGCCGGGGCGCTAACGTAGACTTACAGCAAGAAGGACCCGAATGGATTTGAGCATAGCCACTGGAGAAAAAGTTTCATCATAGTCCAAACCAGGTCTTTGACGAAAACCCTTTGCAACAAGTCTAGCCTTATAGGTTTCCACCTGTCCATCTACACCAATCTTTTTCTTGAAGATCCATTTGCATCCTATGGGTTTTACCCCATCTGGAGCAAAGTCCAAAGTCCATACTTTGTTGGTGTACATGGACTCCATTTCGGTCCGCATTGTATCTAGCCATCGTACCGAGTCGTCGCTCTGGATGGCCTGCTGGAAGCTAGTAGGTTCATCATCATCTATGATGCAATCCTCTCTATCCCCATCTATGAGAAAACCGTAGTATCTCTCAGGCGGATGAGACGGCCTACTACTCCTGCGGAGGGGTGCGGGAATGTCCTGTTCTTCTTGAACTACCGGTTCTACCAAACTTTCAGTAGTAGTTTGCGGTTCTGGAATTTGTTCCAGTTCTATTTCGCTCCCATTTATTTCCTTTTCTAAAAACTGATATTCTAGAAAATGGGCATTATGAGAAACAAACACCTTTTGTTCCTCTGCGTAATAGAATAGATACCCCTTAGAGTTCTTTGGATATCCCACAAACTTACACTTTACTGATCGTGCCTCGAGCTTGTCCACATGCTGCTTTTTAATAAAAGCTGGACATCTCCATATTTTCAGGTACTGAAAATAGGGTTTCTTCCCACTCCACATCTAATATGGCGTGGTAGGCACAGTCTTGGTAGGTACCATGTTCAAAAGATATGCCGCTGATTCTAGCGCATAACCCCAAAAAGATCGCGGTAACTCAGCATTACTCATCATGGAACGTACCATATCCAATATGGTTCGATTCCTTCTCTCCGATACACTGTTATGCTGTGGAGTGTATGGAGGAGTAAGCTGAGAGAGAATTCCTTTCTCTTTTAGGTAACCTAGGAACTCGGCACTCAAGTATTCACCACCTCGATCAGATCTTAGTGTCTTGATACTTTTGCTGGTTTGGTTTTCTACTTCATTCTTAAACTCTTGGAATTTCTCAAAAGCCTCGGATTTATGTTTCATCAGATAAATGAATCCGTACCTTGAGTAATTATCCGTGAAAGTGATGAAATAGGAAAAACCACCTCTTGCATGTGTAGACATTGGACCACATACATCGCTGTGTATGAGTCCTAAGAGCTCGCTCGCTCTTACTCCATGTCCAGTAAATGGAGTCTTTGTCATCTTTCCTTTGAGACAAGATTGACAAGTGGCATAAGTTTGATATTCGAACGAGTCCAAATATCCTTCTCTATATAACTTAGTCAACCTTCTCTCATTGATGTGACCCAGTCTACAATTCTATAAGAAAGCTTTATTTAAATCTGGAGACTTTCTTTTTAGTGTGTTCTGGACATTGAAAATTTGGAGTTGGTTTAACACATATATACCGTTATCCAGTATACCGGACCCAATCAAACTATGATTAAGGTGGATGTTAACAACATCACTTACAAACATGAAATCATAACCTTTATTTGATAACAAGGAAATAGATATGATATTACACGTTAAGCTGGGTACACAAAAACAGTTATGTAAAACCAAAATGTGTCTACTCGTCAATCCCAGGTGATAATCCTGTACGGACACAGCTCCCACGCTAGCTCTGTTAGCAACCATCATGGTCATATCACCATCCTTCAGCACTCTACGGTTTCTCAATGCCTGCAATGAATTGCAAATATGAGATCCTGATCCAGTATCCAATACCCAAGAAGTAGAGTTGATTGACAGACAATTCTCAATTACAAACACACCTGAAGTCGAAGCCACAGCTTGCTTCGGTTCCTGGTTCTTGGCGTTCCACGCCTTGCAATCCTTTTTCCAGATAAGTAGCATATACTCACAGTAGGATCGGGATCCAAATATCGTCGTATGATAATGT
The DNA here is from genome assembly GCA_030015575.1 of Agapanthus africanus. NCBI lineage: Eukaryota > Viridiplantae > Streptophyta > Magnoliopsida > Asparagales > Amaryllidaceae > Agapanthus > Agapanthus africanus. The sequence goes on from CM057341.1 coordinate 784,517,859, forward strand.
TGAAGGAATCCTACCAACATTCATCAAACTCCAAATGGTATGCATCTTTTTGCAAATTTCAGTTTCTTTAGAAATTCCCGATATATATTTTTTCCCCATGCTCTTATGACCTTGGCGTTGGTCAAAATGTCATAAGTCACATGTCAAGTTCTACCCATCATTATCTTGTTAATTTGAACCCATCCGTACATATCCTTGACGTTGGCCAAAATGATAATACGACTGTCCCAAACTAACTCATCTATCTATGCAACAAATGAATACCCAGCAGCTACCAAACACTATGCCTTGGCGTTGGTCAAAATACATAGCTTGAATACTACTGAATACCCAAATGAAATGACGGAGGGCTACGAATGGTTTTGGCGAAACCGTGAACATAGTGAACTTGATATGACCGAAGGAACCTGATAGCTTTTAAAAGGAGTGGTTAAAGCTCCACAATTTAAAAAATATCATATGTTTAAAAATAACCGAGTGGTTTCTTTTAAATTGTTCCAACGATTCATCTTTTGGTTTATTTTCTTTGCATTATAAATAATGCGTCCCATCATTAACCTATCATTGCAGAAAACAACGAAAATACAACGTCCTCTTATGCCATCCGCATTCGCCACTGGGTCCCGTCATCACCCGTTAGGTTACTTAACTAACGGCAGAGCGGGGGCTGGGCTAGCGCGGGTGTAAAACATAAGTGACGTCTAAATAGCTATCATATATAGATATTGTACATTCGTTTGACGCAATAATAGGCATTCCAGATCTCATATGAACTTTATTGGATTTGCAAGCAATCCGCGTTTGTTTAGAGCCTGCAACAAAAGACGGATTACACAGTTGTGATGAATAGCCATTACCCCACCCTAGACCCTTACGGGTATGGCAAACTACCCGCCAAATACTCGAAGTGAAGCGGTCTCCCTCAACAAAGTGAGTATGCCACTAAACACTTTAAAGTACCCGGTAGTTTGTGCACCCCACCTTGGGTCTATCCTAGGAGCAAAAACAGTAAAATGAAATAATACAACGGTGGCAACAACCACAACCTAGAATTGCCCCGCAAAATAATATTACAACATATTACAATTATATTGAATGAATGAATATAACAACCCATCTTAAACCCCGGCTAATCATCACAACAGTCCAATACAGTTCACAACCACAAACAGTAAAAACCATTACAGAAATGTGCAACCCCCTGCCAACCGACATACTAGCAGATAGGGGAGGTTTACGAACACATTATACAATCACAGATATAATCAAATTAGCAAACATCGTATAATTTCGATCGAGCAAACATATCAGATTCTACTCCCAAAACTTCTCTGTGCACCTGAGACTTGAGCAGAAAATAAACATTCCAGAAAACACAAAAATATCACAGAAGAATAACCGGAGGAAACTGGGTTGAATCGGCCCCAACTCGGCCGCGGATCCGCGGCGGATCGGTGGGATCGACCGCGGTTCCGCGGCTGTATGGCCGATTCAGGAACCCATTTTTCACCAGTGTTCTTATAATTCTCTGTAGGTTATTCTGCAGCTCCCTGAAAAATTTTTAGAGCCTGTTTTAAAATCGACAGAAACTTGTGATATCGATGTCGTTTTCTGGTTCGTTTTGCGTTCGAAATTTATACGACTTTGCTAATGAGTTAATTATTGTTTAGCGAGGCTCTGATACCACTGTAAGTCGATGTACAACACCCCACTACTTGCGGGGAGGCGGAATAATGAAAAACAATCTTGTTTTAGGCGTAAACATTGACTAACCGAGAATCTTTGCTAAACTATAACTAACAAGAATCATAGAAGTTAACAACTACTATGAAAAGTGATTATACCTGATGAACCGTGTCCTTCCGTTCTCCACGTCCTCTCCGGCCTTCTCTATGTAGTAGATGATCCACCCGAGAGCTTTACTACAAGCTTCACCTCTAACTTGAGGTAACTAGGTTTCTTAAATCGCTAATCTAAGTAACCTAGGTGATATAGAGAATGGTTAAGGATTAAGTAGTCTATTCTAATCCTTGGTCTCAACACATGAGAGGGGAGGATTAGGGTTTGAAGAGAGAGAGCTTGAGGAGAGAGAATGTGAGCAAGAGTATGAGATGAGATAATGATCTATCATAATATATATGAAGCATAAACAATATCAAGATAAATCAAATAAATGATTTAACAACCATGCTCCATAAATATAAATGGGTGATTCATCTCCATGAGTCATTAAGCGTTTATGATGCATTAATGACATGGATGAATCACTCAAATGACTCACTAATCTCATTTAATGCATATGCCACCTTAACCCCCAAGTCACCAACCTTCTAGAAGCTTCTCGCGTAATTACGAGAACGCCCCTCCTATCCGTGAAAACACGGAAAAACTTTAGACTGTATAAATCCAATAACCGGATACTAGAAACTGGCTTAAACCAAAGCCGGCTAGTAAAAACTGTCCGGATGTCGTACGTGCGTAAACACACGTATGCGTCCGAACCCTTGTCGTAAAACCATACGACCTCTATATCGTTTCGCCTGGAGTAGGGAATGTTTCGCCCAATCAGAGCAAAACTCTGTTGAAATTCAAAATTAAAAATTTTGAAGCAACGCTTCAAATCTCGGGCGCAACGCGACACATGTCAGGCGCTGATACGTCAGCGCAGCGCCCAAGAAGGCGCGCCCAATCAATGCAAAGCTCTATTTTAAGCAAAATTAAAGGAAGCAACGCTTCAGTTGCGCAAGCACTGCGCTGCGCGACACGTGTCAGCGCAGATGCGCTGGCGTAGTTGCGCTGCGCTGTGCGACACGTGTCACGCGCTGGGGCGCTTGCGCCAAACAGAATTAAGATTTTAAAGAAATCTTTCTGTTCTTGTTAAAACAAGAAGATTTTCTTCTGTAAAACAGAAGCCCTTGGATCAAAGATCCAACGGTGGGGAGAATTCCCCAAATCACTCAGAGAGAGATCTCTTTAACAAATTTAACTAATTTATGAGCACTATAAAAAGGACCCCAGACCTCAATTCAAAGGCATGGACATCTTTCTAAAAAAAAAAAAAGAAGAGAAGAGAATTCTCGAGAACTCCTCAAGAACAACAGAAGGTAAAAACCTTTGAGAGAAGAGAAAATTCTCTTATGAACAGATCAGTGATCTAAAAACAAGATCATTGATCTTTAAAACATAACTAAATAAAGGGATAAATTAAAATAGTGCTTTGCACTTTTTCATGAACCTTTGGTTCTTTAAAGATAAGAAAAAACTTATCTTTTTCTTTGATCTAAATTAGATCAAAAAGTTTAACAGTGCTTTGCACTTCTGTTCATTGAATCTAAAAGATTCCTAAATCATAGTGCCTTGCACTTGCAAAACTGCACTGTTGCGCTCTTGGATTGGCGCAAGCCACCAGAGAGCGCCACGTGTCAGCATCTGAACCAATGGCGCTATGCGTTTTTGAAATAGAGCTTTGCTCTCTGTGATTGGCGCAACTCACCAGAGTGCGCCACGTGTCAGCAGCGCAAGCGTATCGCACTAGCACAGCGCACTGCGCTGCATGACACGTGTCATCACCACGAGCGCTTGCGCTCTCTGATTGGCGCAAAGCGCCTGATAAATGCAATGCATTTCCTAAAAGGGCCAGGCCCAAATCAAAAAGACCAAGCAGGCCAAAATAAATTGCAAAGAAATAAAAGGGCAGAGCCCAAATAAAATTGATGCTCTGCATCATTTATAAAGGGCAGATCCCAAAACAAATTGATGCTCTGCATCATTTATAAAGGGCAGAGCCCAAAACAAATTGATGCTCTGCATCCTTTCTGGGCAAAGCCCAAATAAAAATAAAAAAGAAATGCAATGCAAAAGCAAATAAAATGTTGAACATTTTCAACTGGACTTAGCCCAATTTTGGCCGTATGTCCTTAAATTAAATTGACTGAGCAAGATTGCTCTCTTAAATCAATTTACTACCGGTTCGAGGGTACATCTTCCAACTCCTCTGACACCTGTCGTTGTAATCCTTCAACGACGTCAGAGAGGTGACGGGTCCCAACGACCACACGTATATGGACTGCGGGGTCCTTAAACTCGTGGACCGAAACGTCCTTAAACTAATATCGGACCGAGACGTCCTTAAACTAATATCGGACCGAAACATCCTTAAACTAATATCGGACCGAGACGTCCTTAAACTAATATCGGACCGAGACGTCCTTAAACTAATAGTGGACCGAAACGTCCTTAAACTAATATCGGACCGAAACGTCCTTAAACTAATGGTGGACCGAAACGTCCTTAAACTAATATCGGACCGAGACGTCCTTAAACTAATATCGGACCGAAACGTCCCTAAACTAATAACGGACCACCACGTCGTGACCACCACGTCCTTAAACTGGAATATGAACCACCACGTCCGTAAACTGGAATATGGACCACCACGTCCCTAAACTGGAGCAGGGACCGCAACGTCCCTAAACTACCTATGGACCACTATGTCCCTAAACTGGAACAATGGAGCCTCCAAATGCTCTTTTGCAGGATCTAAACGGTCTCGTTTAAGTTGATCTTAGCCCCAAATACGGCTAACGTATCCTTAAACATTTAAATGGACTATAAAACTTCAAATCGATTTTGGTTCAAGGGTACATCTCTGAACTCCTCTGACACCTATCGTTGTAATCCTTCAACGGCGTCAGAGAGGTGATGAGTCCTGACGACCATATAATTAAATTGGTCACCACGTTAAGTTGATCTTAGTCTCAAACAGGACTAACGTATCCTTAACGAAGTTTAAGTTGATCTTAGCCTCAATACGGCTAACGTATCCTTAAACTAAAAACACCAAACCCAAATCTAAATAAATACGGATTTGGACTAATCCACGTCCTACGGGCGACGGCATTACTCAGTCTCCGTATACAATCCACGGGCAACCACAAATAAAACAAACACACACGACACGAAGTGAAATTCTGGAGAAGGAGAAAGTTGTTACCGCGATGCAGTAGCGTAATTAACTGCAGGGGCTTGCGCCTGCAGGGAAGAGCGTCCCCACAATCAAAAACCCCTCACCCGGAGGGGGAATCTGACGAAGTCTGCTACATCGGCCGCATCCGTCTAAACCTCCGATACACGGTGTTAAATCAACTTGGCATCTTCGGAGAGGTAGACGGATAAAACCATATAGCATCTGCCCCGAATCTCAGGCAAGACGTCCAAGTCTAGGCCGCCATTCGGAGGGGAACAGATTCTGGCACGCCCGGTGGGACCTTTTCCTCTTTCCACTCCACACTTCGTGTGTCGTGTTCGCGAGCAAATCGCGGTTTGCTGTGGTTGCCTGTGGATTCAAGGTACTTAGATTTGGTGTCTTTCTCCGTGCAGGAAACAGAAGATCAATGGCTTCAAGTTGCACTACCTGCAACTGCAACTCTCGCTCCGTCCCTGCTGGAGGAGTGACTTATGGGCCCCAAGCGGCCTCCCTTTTCAAGATGCCAGTGGAGCAAGTAACTCAAGCCACCACTGGACTATTCTTCGGGGCCATGCTCCCACCGATGAGCTTCAATGCCCCAATGACATCGCAAGAAGCTCTAAAGAAGCTGGTCTTTGATCGACTTACCACTGCCGCGACCCCTCTCAACAGGTCGCCTAGTTTCAATACCTCAGTTTTCAACAGACTGGGCCAGAACGTCCGCAAACCTGCGATACCCGAAGCTGCCATCCCAAAGCGGATAGCCATCCCGACGCAAACGGACGAAATCATTGGGAAGGTTCCTTCTTCCGAGAAGTCAGTTTTTACGAGGCTGGCCATTCCGGTTACTGCTCCAGGCGAGGTCCTCAAAGCCGTTTCCCCTACCCAGAGCAGGGGGCATGAAGAAGCTTATCAAACAACGGAGGTGACTCCATCCGCAAGACACGCCCGACGTTGCCACTGGCACCGAATGAGGAAGGCTGGGGGCAACTCCCCCTCTGGATTTACTTCATCAGCTCCAACGGTGGGGATCGAGGCTGCTGTTCCAACCGGGAACAGCTTTGAATTGCTGAACACGGTGCACAGAAACTCTTCTACTGCAATGTTGAAGCGAACTCCTTCACCTGTGAAGAATATTCCAGAGAAGCAGCTAGAGCAGCCCCCTCGACGGCTGTCCTCTAAAATTTATAAGGTTTGGCGACAGGTTCAAGAGTCGGTGATTGATGAAAACTATCTCCACCGACAGAAAAAGACGGAGGTTCGGCAAGAGAAAGACTACTCTGTCAGGACAGAAGAAGCAACGACTACTCGGATGTCTACTATAGCGACACTCTCAACTCCAATCACTCAAAAGAGAAGGAAGCCGCAAAAATCCCCTGTGAACAAGGCACACCGTAAAAGCGCTGAACACAAACGCCCCAAGCCTGGGGGCATGGTAGTGCACACAGTTTATATGGCTTCCGGAAAGGAGGAAAGCCGCGCTTTGACGGGTCACCGACCGCTTACCCGATCCATGACAAAAGCCCAGGAGCAGCAACAGAAGCTTCAGGAAATGATGACTATGATGGCTGCACTTACCGAACCGAAAGAAAGTTCGGAAGTATCATCAGAGCAGCGCCATGAACAAGAAACTGACGCTGACTATCTACGCAGAGTCCTCGAAAAGAAGGACAAAGAAGCCGAAGAGCAAGCAGCTAACATAAAACAGATGGCACTCCTCTTCCAAGATATGGTAGGGATGATGTTACAGCCGGACCCTCCAGCTGAAGACTCTCCTATCATTGTTGGAGACGACGGAGGGGAGACACCTAATCCTCCTCCGGCTCTTTCAGCAGCCAAGGAAGAAACCATTTCCAAGGCCGCACTGGATGAATATATAGCTTAGCAAATACGAGCTCATCAGGCGAGTGAATCGACTGGACAAACTGTTAGAACTGGACGACCCTATCCGGGCTGGTATGACCAAATCAGTTACCCGCCGGGATATACGATCCCTAAGTTCCACGTATATAAAGGGACAGGGAATCCACATCAACATGTCGCTCAATTCAGGGCCTTATTCGGCAACACTGGAGGCGATGACAAGCTGTTGCTTCGCCAATTCGTCGGCAGCTTAGCAGAAACAGCCTTTGAATGGTATTCGGAGCTACCTAATGACTCTGTCAAAACATTTGCGGAGATAGAGTTACTGTTCACGCAAAGATTCGCGAGTGCTAGTGAACGCACCCCGATAACAGCACTGATAAATGCCAGGATAAAGCCAGGCGAAACGTGGGTCCAATACACAACACGACGGCGGAACCTATGGTCGAAATGCGAACAACGCATAGAAGAGGCACCTGCGGTAGGCATGTTCGTGGGCACTCTTGATCCGCAAGCAACCATCTCACAATTCATGATGTTCTTCAGGCCGACCACTTTCCAAGCATTGATCGACAAATTAGCCCAGATGGACCAGATGGGCCACGGACCGTCTCCTCCAAAACCAGACTCTCGAAATGAGAAAGGAAAAGGGAAGGCGACTGTCGTTACCAACGCTCAACAACAACCGAGCAACTCAAAGCCGGTCGTTCGCCAAACTAACGTGCATCCACGTCCGTCCCTCGAGCAGAGACTAGGACGTCCTTACTCGTTTCCTCAGAATAAAACGAGAAGACTGTTCGAGCTGGCAGTGCGCGACAGACTCATTAATCTGCCGAGTCCAAAGCGTCTGTCGCAGCCAGGCGATCTTAATAATCCCAATTATTGCCCTTACCACCAAACGGTAAGTCACCCGATTGAGGATTGTTTCGTCTTTAAGGGATGGATCGAGGATCAGTACCTACAAGGCAAGTTCGTGCTGTCGGAAAACTGGAAGGTAAACCCACCACAGCCGCCCTCTCCAAAGAAGACGGACACGCCGGGGGAAGCTTGTTCTTTAGTCAAGGATGAAAACGACGGAGAAAACTCATCAGATGAATCCGAAGACTACGTAGCGACTTGTCATGTGATTTCTCACTCACTGGCAGATGATGAAGATGCTTCTTGCACCGAGAAACCAATGGCGAACCCCGAACCGGAAATTCTACAGCCACCAGACGAGCTGATCGATGTCTTCCTAAATGAAATTCGTCTGAAAGCAAAAGCCGATCAAGAGTGTGAGGTGGCTAGGGTTAGGGTTAGGGTTAGGGTTGGGGTTGGGGTTGGGGTTGGGTTGGGTTGGGGTTGGGGTTGGGGTTGGGTTGGGGTTGGTGTTGGGTTAGGGTTGGGGTTGGGGTTGGGGTTGGGGTTGGGTTGGGGTTGGGGTTAGGGTTAGGGTTAGGGTTGGGTTGGGGTTAGGGTTGGGTTGGTTTGGGGTCGGGGTCGGGGTCGGGGTCGGGTTCGGGTTGGGGTTGGGGTTGGGTTGGGGTTGGGGGTGGGTTGGGTGGGGTTGGGGTTTGGGTTGGGGTTGGGGTTGGGGTGGGGGGTGGGGGGTGGGGGTTGGGGGTTGGGGGTTGGGTTAGGGTTAGGGTTTAGGTTAGGGTTTGGGTTTGGGTTTGGGTTAGGGTTAGGGTTAGGGTTAGGGTTGTTGGAGATAGTGCCCTCATAGTCAATTATTGGATCGCAGGTACGTGATTGCAATGATTGCGGAGGACCTATCCCGGTAGGACAGTCTTACTCGAAATGATAGTATGCTATCTGGCTTGCCTTTATCAGTCGTGTACATGTTCAGGTGACTGATTGCATGTTACACTTTGATAGAGCCCTTAGGATCTTTCTTTACTACCAACTGTATGAGGGCGATCATATACGTGAGAGTTGGGTAGTTTATATGCATATCCTTAATTGTGGTCCCTAGTCGTGGGAGTTTCGAGACAGGGCATCGATACTCCGGAGTAGACTAGTGTGTACAGTCGAGACCCCGACGAGGGGCGGTGGCCGGTCTCACAAGCCACTGGTGTCAGTTGGATCACCTAAGATGTATACAGGTGCTCATTGGGTTATGAGTACACTGGACAGGACTCGCCGGGAATCTGCTACTTAGTACTATACCTATCGTCAGATAGCAGTTCCCTGGTGACATGTGTACAGGTTAGTTCATCGACCTGAGGTCGTCATTTGTCTCGTGTGAGTTCCCACTGTGCTTTGATTTCTACCCTACCACGGCTCAAAAGAGTCGTGCAAACAGGTAGCTTTTGGGTACAGTCCCGAGCCATATGGAGGTACGTGAGCGGATCGGCAGGGGATTCGTCTCTCCCGGTATTGGGGGCGAGATCATGCTGTGTCTAGGAGAGCCATTACGCAAAGCCCTCGGCCGAGGCAGGAGATTTACTGGTAGGTATTCCAGTAGTATCTCAGGGCGTTCTGGGCTACACTCCGACACGACTTATACTGCTAATGGGGGTCTGACATTACTAGCCCCCTAGGCGGATATGCGATACTCATTGACGAATGGACCGGACTGTATATACATTGTCACTGTTAGGCTCAGTAGGGTTTTCGGAGGAGTTCGCTCATCGGTCTCCCTTGAGTTCGCTCCTCGGCCACCCTTGAGGTCAGTCCATGGGCAGCCGTTACGCATAGCTAGTGCCGCTGACGGTTTGTGGTTAAACCCACTGCCAGGGTGCTGACGAGTCATTAGAGTCCCCCACAGACAGTTTCCCAAGTTCGAGCGAAACGTTGTAGAGGCCGTATGGTTTTATGGCAGGGTTCGGAAAATGCACGTGCGTTTACGCACGTGTCGATTTTCGGACAGTTGATACTGGTCGGCTTTGGTTTAAGCCGGATCCAAGTATTATATTGAGTAGGTATAATATCTTTGTCTCAGTTGCATTTGTATTCGGTCGTAATACAAATGCGGATATATTTATACAGTTTCGGGGTTGTCCTGAAATTCGTTTCAGGATCACTTTTGGAAGTTGCCAGTTTCCAGTTTTCTATCAGCCGTCTTTTAACATTCGGTTAAAGACGGATTTATCTTTTCTTCAGATATGAGTGAGTCATCATTCTAGAAGCTTCTAGAAGTGATGAAGTGGCTAATGAGTCATCATGGCTTTAATGGTGCATTTATTAAGTGATGACTATGTTAATATGAGTCATGCTTTGCATTATGCTATTTTGTTTTGATTAAGATCTTTTCATACATGATATGCTTGATGTTGTGGTCACCCCCCTCTCCTACGGTCACCTCCCTCATTCTATAAAGAGGCCGGCCCCTCTCTCTCTCTCATGGTTGTTGTTTTTCACTAGAAAAGATTATGATAGTAATTCGGGTGTATGGAATTTCACAGTTCATTTCATTCCATCACCCAATTCCACGGCAACTTCATTAACCGATCGTCCACGGATTTGGACGAAGTGAGACAAAGTCATCTACTCATTCTCTACATCAATCTTGGTCGTCTCTTTTAGCAAACTTGACGATCGAGTTGCCTCGAGTCAGAGGCGGGAGCCCGTTTAAAGAACCGATCATGTGGTGCCACTTCGACGAGGACATCGGAGATCGACGAGATCGGAGCAGCCGCAACGGAGCGTGGGATGATGGTTGAAGAACGAAGGACTCGGATCGTTCGGTATAACATTCCTACACTCTTTACAGTTTGTTAGTTTAGCAATAATGGCAGATCCGGGTTAAAGTATACGATAGCGCCAAGTTTAAAAGTTTTTGTTCCGCATTTGGCGTCTGTAGACGGCCGGGGTGCTAACGTAGACTTACAGTGGTATCAGAGCCTCACCATTTTGCTATTCTAACTTGTGCTAACGCGTTTAAAACATCGATCCGACCGGAAACTAAAAACTGCAAAATCCATGCCCGACAGTTTCTGTTAATTTTAAACGGTCTCAAAATTTATTTCTGGATGTCTTAAAAATCTGTGCAGGGAATTATAAGAGCCACGACAAAATTTGGAGTCGTGATCCCTCCAAGATGCCGCGGAAGGGCGGCCAAACCCATGGTTTGGCCGCGCAACCGCGGCCACGTGGGGAGCACGTGCTCCCAAATTTTGTCAGTTGGTTCTCTGTGGGATTTTGGTGTTTTTGGTATATAAAGTTTTGGCCCAGGTTTTGTTACTGTTCACCAGTAAGCAGTGGGGCCCACTTTTTGATATTTGGTCTTTGGTCGATCGAAATTTGAACACATTAGTTTACAGTGCTTACATTATATCTCCGACCGGGAATGTCATTTGATCGGTAAACCGCGTTTAACTGCTATAGTTCTCTTAGACGGGTTTGCGAACGTGACATTCGCGTCGATGTTCTGTGTTGTGCTGTGATGTTGCGGATTTGTCGTGGTGGATAGCAGTGTGCAATGGTAGTACAGTTTGAGTTTATTTGTACATTTGATATTGCGGGACGAGCGTCCAACTTGTGGACAGCCGTCACTGCCTGTTGTATAATATTATTTTGGGGCACGACCAGGTTGCGGTCGATGTACCTATTGTACTATTTTTCATAACTGTACTAGGTTTTACCCCGCGACGGAGTGCACGGATAGCCGGGTTCGGGAAAGCAACGGGTCCGCATCTCATGGCTTTGAGAGGCAGAGGGGCCCCACTTCAGAATTGGCAGACTATTCGCCGCACTCGTAGGGGGTACAGGTTGACCCAAGGAGGGGTGCTCAATTTACCGGATTCTGTGAAGTGCCGGGTGTTCCATTCACTATGCTGTGGGGACTGCCTCGCTTCAGGTTTTGGCGGGTAACTTGCCGCACCCGTAGGGGTCTAGGTTTCATTGCACAGGCTATCCACACGACAGGGAACGTCGAGTTTCAGCAGCGGCTCTGTGAAACTCGGGGATCTCAAATATCTGTATTGTTCTGTGATGCTTATTACTTTTCTGTAATGTTGCATATTATCACGCCTGGAGCGATTATGTATATTGGTTTATATACTATTAGATGTTGTATATGTTTTACACCCACGCTAGTCCAGCCCCCGCTCTGTCGATAGTTAAGTAACCTAACGGGTGATGACGGGACCCAGTGACGAATGCGGATGGCATATACGTACATTTTATTTTCGTTCTTTTCTGGTGTGATTGATTGATGGGACTGCGTTGATTCTGATCAATGCAAAGTATAACAAACCTGTTTTCAGTTGTTGGAACAATTTAAAAAGTGTTATTGCAAAGACGTTTCCTTTTGTTATGCATAGCGGTATTCAGTGGAATATCCTGCACCTCATTCGACGAGGCAAGGGCTGATATCCCTTCACTGGGAAAGACCCCTTGGACAGAAGTTTGCGTCACGGTAATAACTTCACTATAGTCGATTACATGTTGCTTTGCATAGAGGTATTCAGTGGAATATCCTGCACCTCATTCCACGAGGAAAGAGCCGAGATCCCTTTACCGGGAGTGACCTCTTTAGCATAAGGTTTTCGCCACTATATTTTAAAAAGCTATCAGGTTCCTTCAGCGATATCAAGTTCACTACGCTAAAGGTTTTTCGCCAAAAACCAGTCGTAGCCCTCCGTCACTTCTTTTGGGTATTTAGTAGTATTCAAGCTATGCATTTTAGCCAAAGTTAAGGCATAGTGTTTGGTAGCTGCTGGGTATTCATTTGTTGCATAGATAGATGAGTTAGTTTGGGACAGTCGTTCTGCCGATTGGCCAAAGTCAGGGGCATGTGCGGGTGGGTTCAAATTGATAAGATAGTGATGGGTAGAACTTGGCATGTGACTTATGACACTTTGACCAAAGCCAAGGTTATAAGAGCATGGGGCAAAAATCATATCAGGAGTTTCTAAAGAAACTGAAACTTGTCGAGTATGCGCATACCTTCTGGAGTATGAGTAACGTGGATGCATTCCATCACGTTATCATGCGATGAGAGTTGGATCCTGATTCCCACTGATGAGTTGGTTTACTCTTCGGGTGATCCCGATTGATTCTTCTTTAGGTTTGGAGGAGAATTTGACAGGACAGTGGGAGGTTTCCGGATTAGATAAAATGATGACCATTCTGATCTAGGTTAGAGTGCACGCAGAGTGTTTCTTTTCTCTCTCTCTCTTTGGCAGCGACCTTTGACCGACCCTAGACTATGACTCAATGACCAGGTTGACCGAACCTTCTTAAAATATTGGCTTTTGGATTGTCTGAGTTGCATAAGTCATTGCCACTCCTTCTTTTACCCTTTGAATTTCTCAGAACACCCATATTACTACGGATATCCACTTCCATTGGATAGATCCATCGTATGGTTATATACGAACTCGAAGGGACTTCTTCGGGGATGGATCCAGGTTCAGGAGAAATAGAATTGGTTTATTCAGTTGTCTTTTATTATCACCTTCTCTCAGGTTGCGAGAGCTCCTTGGTTTAGGAGAGTACACCTATTACGCCTATTGGATAGTCTTATTCCAAACCATAGGCTGGTGCCGAAAGGTAGGGAATGAAGAAAACCAATTAGCTTAAGTAGGGTGTGCAGAAGGTAATATGTAAAGTCAAAATAAAGGGATTAGAAAGAGGGTAAAGTAAATTGCGACTGATATCATTCACGACCAAAACCGCGTACTTCATCGCCACTCCTATTTCACCTTTAAAAGAATAAGGTATTATTCAGTTGTCTTTTATCGTCACCTTCTCTCGAGATGCGAGTACTCCTTGGTTTAGGAGGGTACACCTATTATGCTTACTGGATAGTCTTCTTCTAAACCATAGGCTGGTGCCGAACGGTAGGGAAGGAAGAAAACCATTTAGCATAACGATGGTGTACAGAAGGTAACGACTAAAGACAAATAAAGTGATTTGGAGAGATGGCAATAAAATATACGGTTGAAGTCATGAATTGGATTATGGAAGATGCATTGCTATGAATACCAGGATACCCCTACGAAACATTTCCATGTTTCAATGCATTGTTAAAGGAAAAACTGTTTTCCCGATTAGACACTTACTCCAAGGGTATGTATTTACCAGGTTTCATTCTCATATCTGTATGGTTTTACAGATGATGATTGGGAGTAAGATATTGGGAATTAGGTGATCATCCTCATTATATCGGAATTCGTTGTAATTGGTGATAGTTGAGGAAATCGCCAGGGTACAGTTTTCCACCGACAACGCATAAGTTATGAGTTGTTTAACTCAGCGGACTTATACAGAGTATTGTATGTTGTCCAGTGTCCATCAGGACAAAGGGGTAGGTCCTCGTACTATGTTCTGTTTACTTATAACTTCTCTAGTATTTAGACGAGTGTTTCGTAGAAATACAAGGTCTAAGTTTTGAGAAGTTGTGGGTATAAGAATAAAGTAGAGAACCAAGTATCACAAGTATCGGGATTCTTCAAAGAGATCGAAGATGTAGATTCTTATGATTGGTATTCAGATGATAGTGATGGTTTTGAGAAACGTGTTTCTCTTTCAGGTTACTCATAATTGGATGGATTCCTAAGTTGAGTAATGCTGATTAGCCTCTTTCCATTCCATTAAGTTGATATGCACTGGAGACAGCTGCATGGATTGAATCTTGGTTCCAATTAAATAAGTGCCAAAGTTTCTGTATTGGATATAGAATAGTTCGTACCTTAAAAGAAATTAAGATACAGGGAGTTGTCCAGCTTATGATTAAAACCAGACACTGGATAACTCAGGGCACGTTTCTGTAATGGCTGTTTGTGGGTTGACCCTGGCTATGACGAGGGTTGATATTCTACCATTTAGAAGATCAATAGTGACATTGTTCTTCACTCGCCACAGTTTTAGTAAAAATGGATCTTTTTCAGAAAACAGTAGTGGGAGTATGGTAGAACTGGAAGTGATTCCAGAACCGCGAACGATTACGGAAAAATTTAATAGGACCTATACATTCAATCAGGTTTGACATTCCAATAGCCACTCCGCAGGTATGGTAGGTAACCTCAGACACCCGAGAGGTACTTCGGTAGCCTCAAGGACGGTGACAGGGAGGTTCTTATCTACCCAGACTTGACACTACTGTTGTTCCAGGATATGAGACCCGGTAGGAGGGTTGTCGTAGTCAGTGGGAGCAACGGAAGCATGGTGGGCAAGTAGCTTATGTCTATTTATAGACTTGAGCAGTTATAGCGGAGATAGATCATCTAATTTTGATGTGACAGTCATGGGTTTGACTTCAATCAGAATAGGGGATGGATCAGTTAAGAAGGTAGTAGGCTGTGATGTCATGGTATCTGGATGACATACACAGAGTAGGAAGTAAAATTCCTATACTACGATCGGTTGGACTGTGGTCGTCGCACAGTTGTTTCTCCAGACAGGATATGGATATAATATTTGACATTCTGGTTTCTAGATCTATGGTTTTAGATCTGGATTTGGGTAGTTTCCCAATATGGGTACTTTGACAGATATTCTAATGGTTTTTAGAATAGTTGACTCCTAGCATGGTAGTGTACCTGCAGGTAATGGAGTCACCTGTTGGAGATAGTGCCCTCATAGTCAATTATTGGATCGCAGGTACGTGATTGCAATGATTGCGGAGGACCTATCCCGGTAGGACAGTCTTACTCAAGATGATAGTATGCTATCTGGTTTGCCTTTATCAGTCGTGTACATGTTCAGGTGACTGATTGCATGTTACACTTTGATAGAGCCCTTAGGATCTTGCTTTACTACCAACAGTATGATGGCGATCATATACGTGAGAGTTGGGTAGTTTATATGCATATCCTTAATTGTGGTCCCTAGTCGTGGGAGTTTCGAGACAGGGCATCGATACTCCGGAGTAGACTAGTGTGTACAGTCGAGACCCCGACGAGGGGCGGTGGCCGGTCTCACAAGCCACTGGTGTCAGTTGGATCACCTAAGATGTATACAGGTGCTCATTGGGTTATGAGTACACCGGACAGGACTCGCCGGGAATCTGCTAGTTAGTACTATACCTATCGTCAGATAGCAGTTCCCTGGTGACATGTGTACAGGTTAGTTCATCGACCTGAGGTCGTCATTTGTCTCGTGTGAGTTCCCACTGTGCTTTGATTTCTACCCTACCACGGCTCAAAGGAGTCGTGCAAACAGGTAGCTTTTGGGTACAGTCCCGAGCCATATGGAGGCACGTGAGCGGATCGGCAGGGGATTCGTCTCTCCCGGTATTGGGGGCGAGATCGTGCTGTGTCTAGGAGAGCCATTACACAAAGCCCACGGCCGTGGCAGGAGATTTACTGGTAGGTACTCCAGTAGTATCTCAGGGTGTTATTGGGCTTCACTCCGACACGACTTATACTGCTCTTGGGGGTCTGACGTTGCTAGCCCCCTAGGCAGATATGCGATACTCATTGACGAACGGACCGGACTGTATATACATTGTCACTGTTAGGCTCAGTAGGGTTTTCGGAGGAGTTCGCTCATCGGTCTCCCTTGAGTTCGCTCCTCGGCCACCCTTGAGGTCAGTCCATGGGCAGCCGTTACGCATAGCTAGTGCCGCTGACGGTTTGTGGTTAAACCCACTGCCAGGGTGCTGATGAGTCATTAGAGTCCCCCACAGACAGTTTCCTAAGTTCGGGCAAAACGTTGTAGAGGCCGTATGGTTTTATGGCAGGGTTCGGAAAATGCACGTGCGTTTACGCACGTGTCGATTTTCGGACAGATGATACTGGTCGGCTTTGGTTTAAGCCGGATCCGAGTATTATATTGAGTAGGTATAATATCTTTGTCTCAGTTGCATTTGTATTCGGTCGTAATACAAATGCGGGTATATTTATACAGTTTCGGGGTTGTCCTGAAATTCGTTTCAGGATCACTTTTGGAAGTTGCCAGTTTCCAGTTTTCTATCAGCCGTCTTTTAACATTCGGTTAAAGACGGATTTGTCTTTTCTTGAGATGAGTGTGGATTCTTCTAGAAGGTTCTAGATGAGGTGACTAGGCTAATTGGTGTTGTGTTCTAATTGGTTGCATTTATTAAAGGATGACTAGGTTTAGTGAGTCATGCTTTGTATTAATGCATTCTTGTTTTCCTTAGGATATTTAGAAGTGAGAAGCTTTATCCTATGGTCACCACCCTCTCCTACGGTCACCTCCCTCTTGCTATATATGGCTTGCCCTCTCTCTCTCCTCATTCTCACTCTCACTTGATAGTTTTTCATGGTTGGAAAAAAGATTATGATAGATTTGGGGTGTATGGAATCCACAGTTCATTTCATTCCATCACCCAATTCCCTCGGCAACTTCATTAACCGATCGTCCACGGATTTGGACGAAGTGAGACAAAGTCATCTACTCATTCTCTACATCAATCTTGGTCGTCTCTTTTAGCAAACTTGACGATCGAGTTGCCTCGAGTCAGAGGCGGGAGCCCGTTTAAAGAACCGATCATGTGGTGCCACCTCGACGAGGAGATCGGAGATCGACGAGATCGGAGCAGCCGCAACGGAGCGTGGGATGATGGTTGAAGAACGAAGGACTCGGATCGTTCGGTATAACCATTCTACACTCTTTACAGTTTGTTAGTTTAGCAATAATGGCAGATCCGGGTTAAAGTATACGATAGCGCCAGTTAAAAGTTTTTGTTCCGCATCTTGGCGTCTGTAGACTGCCGGGGCGCTAACGTAGACTTACAGTGGATCAGAGCCTCACCATTTTGCTATACTAACTTGTGCTAACGCGTTTAAAACATCGATCCGACCGGAAATCGAAAATTGCAAAAATCACAAAATTCAAGCCCGACAGTTTCTGTTAAATTTAAACGGTCTCAAAATTTATTTCTGGATGTCTTAAAAATCCGTGCAGGGAATTCTAAGAACCACGACCAAATTTGGGATCGTGATCCCTCCAGACCGCCGCGGAAGGGCGGCCAAACCCATGGTTTGGCCGCGCAACCGCGGCCACGTGGGGAGCACGTGCTCCCAAATTTGGACAGTGGGTTCTTTGATTGATTTTGGGGTTTTTGGAATATAAAGTTTTGGCCCAGATTTTGTTACTGTTCACCAGTAAGCAGTGGGGCCCACTTTTTGATATTTGGTCTTTGGTCGA
The DNA here is from genome assembly GCA_030015575.1 of Agapanthus africanus. Lineage (NCBI taxonomy): Eukaryota > Viridiplantae > Streptophyta > Magnoliopsida > Asparagales > Amaryllidaceae > Agapanthus > Agapanthus africanus. The sequence goes on from CM057341.1 coordinate 784,535,728, forward strand.
TCAAAATTTAAACACGTTAGTTTACAGTGCTTACATTATATCTCCAACCGGGAATGTCATTTGATCGGTAAACCGCGTTTAACTGCTATAGTTCTTTTAGACGGGTTTGCGAACGTGACATTCGCGTTGATGTTCTGTGTTGTGCTGTAATGTTGCGGATTTGTCGTGGTGGATAGCAGTGTGCAATGGTAGTACTGTTTGAGTTTATTTGTACATTTGTTATTGCGGGGCGAGCGTCCAACTTGTGGACAGCCGTCACTGCCTGTTGTATAATTTTATTTTGGGGCACGACCAGGTTGCGGTCGATGTACCTATTGTACTATTTTTCATTACTGTACTAGGTTTTACCCCGCGACGAAGTGCACGGATAGCCGGGTTCGGGAAAGCAACGGGTCCGCATCTCATGGTTTTGAGAGGCAGAGGGGCCCCACTTCAGAATTGGCAGACTATTCGCCGCACTCGTAGGGGGTACAGGTTGACCCAAGGAGGGGTGCTCAATTTACCGGATTCCGTGAAGTGCCGGGTGTTCCATTCACTATGCTGTGGGGACTACCTCGCTTCAGGTTTTGGCGGGTAACTTGCCACACCCGTAGGGGTCTAGGTTTCATTGCACAGGCTATCCACACGACAGGGGAACGTCGGGTTTCAGCAGCGGCTCTGTGAAACTCGGGGATCCCAGATTATCTGTATTGTTCTGTGATGCTTATTACTTTTCTGTAATGTTGCATACTATCACGCCTGGAGCGATTATTGTATATTAGTTTATATACTATTAGATATTGTATATGTTTTACACCCGCGCTAGTCCAGCCCCGCTCTGTCGTTAGTTAAGTAACCTAACGGGTGATGACGGGACCCAGTGACGAATGCGGATGGCATATACGTACATTTTATTTTCGTTCTTTTCTGGTGTGATTGATTGATGGGACTGCATTGATTCTGATCAATGCAAAGTAAAACAAACCTATTTACAGTTGTTGGAACTAATTTAAAAAGTGTTATTGCAAAGACGTTTCCTTTTGTTATGCATAGCGGTATTCAGTGGAATATCCTGCACCTCATTCGACGGGGCAAGGGCTGATATCCCTTCACCGGGACTGACCCCTTGGGCAGAAGTTTGCGTCAGGGTAATAACTTCACTATAGTCGATTACATATTGCTTTGCATAGCGGTATTCAGTGGAATATCCTGCACCTCATTCCACGAGGAAAGAGCCGAGATCCCTTTACCGGGAGTGACCTCTTTAGCAAAAGGTTTTCGCCACTATATTTTAAAAAGCTATCAGGTTCCTTCAGCGATATCAAGTTCACTACGCTAAAGTTTTTTCGCCAAAAACCAGCTGTAGCCCTCCGTCATTTCATATGGATGGTCAGTAGTATTCAAGCTATGTTGGTCTAGCCCTTAGCTAGGACATAGTGATTGGTAGCTGCTGGGGTGTTCACATGTTGCATAGATAGATGAGTTGGTTTGGGACAGTCGTACAGCCTTGTTGGCCCTTAGTCAAGGGCGAGTACGGGTGGGTTCAAATTAACAAGATAATGATGGGAAGAACTTGACATGTGACTTATGGTGGGCTGGCCCTTAGTCACGATCATAAGAGCATGGGGCAAAAACAATATCGGGAGTTTCTAAAGAAACTGAAACTTGCCAAGTATGCGCATACCTTCTGGAGTATGAGTAACGTGGATGCATTCCATCACGTTATCATGCGATGAGAGTTGGATCCTGATTCCCACTGATGAGTTGGTTTACTCTTCGGGTGATCCCGATTGATTCTTCTTTAGGTTTGGAAGAGAATTTGACAGGACAGTGGGAGGTTTCCGGATTAGATAAAATGATGACCATTCTGATCTAGGTTAGAGTGCACGCAGAGTGTTTCTTTTCTCTCTCTCTCTTTGGCAGCGACCTTTGACCGACCCTAGACTATGACTCAGTGACCAGGTTGACCGAACCTTCTTAAAATACTGGCTTTTGGATTGTCTATGTTGCATAAGTCATTGCCACTCCTTCTTTTACCCTTTGAATTTCTCAGAACACCCGTATTACTACGGATATCCACTTCCATTGGATAGAGCCATCGTATGGTTATATACGAACTCGAAGGGACTTCTTCGGGGATGGATCCAGGTTCAGGAGAAATAGAATTGGTTTATTCAGTTGTCTTTTATTATCACCTTCTCTCAGGTTGCGAGAGCTCCTTGGTTTAGGAGAGTACACCTATTACGCCTATTGGATAGTCTTATTCCAAACCATAGGCTGGTGCCGAAAGGTAGGGAATGAAGAAAACCAATTAGCCTAAGTAGGGTGTGCAGAAGGTAATATGTAAAGACAAAATAAAGGGATTAGAAAGAGGGCAAAGTAAATTGCGACTGATATCATTCACGACCAAAACCGCGTACTTCATCGCCACTCCTATTTCACCTTTAAAAGGAATAAGGTATTATTCAGTTGTCTTTTATCGTCACCTTCTCTCGAGATACGAGTACTCCTTGGTTTAGGAGGGTACACCTATTATGCTTACTGGATAGTCTTCTTCCAAACCATAGGCTGGTGCCGAACGGTAGGGAAGGAAGAAAACCAGTTAGCCTAACGATGGTGTACAGAAGGTAACGACTAAAGACAAATAAAGGGATTTGGAGAGATGGCAATAAAATATACGGTTGAAGTCATGAATTGGATTATGGAAGAGGCATTGCTATGAATACCAGGATACCCCTACGAAACATTTTCATGTTTCAGTGCATTGTTAAAAGAAAAACTGTTTTCCCGATTAGACACTTACTCCAAGGGTATGTATTTACCGGGTTTCATTCTCATATCTGTATGGTTTTACAGATGATGAGTGGGAGTAAGATATTGGGAATTAGGTGATCATCCTCATTATATCGGAATTCGTTGTAATTGGTGATATTTGAGGAAATCGCCAGGGTACAGTTTTCTACCTACGACGCACAGGTTTTGAGTTGTTTAACTCAGCGGACTTATACAGAGTATTGTATGTTGTCCAAGTGTCCATCAGGACAAAGGGGTAGGTCCTCGTACTATGTTCTGTTTACTTATAACTTCTCTAGTATTTAGACGAGTGTTTCGTAGAAATACAAGGTCTAAGTTTTGAGAAGTTGTGGGTATAAGAATAAAGTAGAGAACCAGGTATCACAAGTATCGGGATTCTTCAAAGAGATCGAAGATGTAGATTCTTGTGATTGGTATTCAGATAATAGTGATGGTTTTGAGAAACGTGTTTCTCTTTCAGGTTACTCATAATTGGATGGATTCCTAAGTTGAGTAATGCTGATTAGCCTCTTTTCATTAAGTTGATATGCACTGGAGACAGCTGCATGGATTGAATCTTGGTTCCAATTAAATAAGTGCCAAAGTTTCTGTATTGGATATAGAATGGATCGTACCTTAAAAGAAATTAAGGTATGGGGAGTTGTCCAGCTTATGCTTAAAACCAGACTCTGGATAACTCAGGGCACGCTTCTGTAGTGGCTGTTTGTAGGTTGACCCTGGCTATGACGAGGGTTGATATTCTACCATTTGGAAGATCAATAGTAATATTGTTCTTGACTCGCCACAGTTTTAGTAAAAATGGATCTTTTTTCAGAAAACAGTAGTGGGAGTATGGTAGAACTGGAAGTGATTCCAGAACCGCGAACGATTACGGAAAATTTAATATGACCTATACATTCAATCAGGTTTGACATTCCAATAGCCACTCCGCAGGTATGGTAGGTAACCTCAGACACCCGAGAGGTACTTCGGTAGGCTCAAGGACGGTGACAGGGAGGTTCTTATCTACCAAGACTTGACACTACTGTTGTTCCAGGATATGAGACCCGGTAGGAGGGTTGTCGTAGTCAGTGGGAGCAGCGGAAGCATAGTGGGCAAGATGCTTATATCTATTTATAAACTTGAGCAGTTATAGCGGAGATAGATCATCTAATTTTGATGTGACAGTCATGGGTTTGACTTCAATCAGAATAGGGGATGGATCGGTTAAGAAGGTAGTAGGGTGTGATGTCATGGTATCTGGATGACATACACAGAGTAGGAAGTAAAATTCCTATACTACGATCGGTTGTACTATGGTCGTCACACAGTTGTTTCTCCAGACAGGATATGGATGTAATATTTTACATTCTGGTTTCTAGATCTATGGTTTTAGATCTGGATTTGGGTAGTTTCCCGATGTAGGTACTTTGACAGATATTCTAATGGTTTTTAGAATAGTTAACTCCTAGCAAGGTAGTGTACCTGCAGGTGATGGAGTCACCCTCTCTAAAGGTGTCTTATAGACTAAAGGGGAGAAGGATGTGCATGATTGGCAGATCACTTGCTTAGGCAATTGAGTCAATCATGAGATGTCAAGTACCGCACCAGATGTTGTTTTTGCACTAGATGCAATAAGTTTGTATTAATCCAATCCTGGAGAAACATAAGGAAGCAGTTTTAGAACATTAGTACATGTTCTATGGATTTGATAACGGCAGCCTCTTTCGGGAGACGGTTATCATTCCAGGCTTCAAAAGTGACATGGATGACAGAGTGATTGTCAGAGTTTTAGTTTTTCTTCTGACGAAGGACAGTATTATGGACAGGTGGTTCCAGAGGATACTGTGGGTGGCATGGTGCTGGATACTGATTAGGTTCAGTGATCCATACAGTCTAAGGAGTTTGGATATGGAGTTCATTTATGAACTAAGGTCCCATCAGATATCCAAACATATTCTAAGACAGGTACTACTTGTAAGTCTACGCTAGCGCCCCGGCCGTCTACAGACGCCAAATGCGGAACAAAACTTTTTAACTTGGCGCTATCGTATACTTTAACCCGGATCTGCCATTATTGCTAAACTAACAAACTGTAAAGAGTGTAGAATGGTTATACCGAACGATCCGAGTCCTTCGTTCTACAACCATCATCCCACGCTCCGTTGCGGCTGCTCCGATCTCGTCGATCGCCGATCTCCTCGTCGAGGTGGCACCACATGATCGGTTCTTTAAACGGGCTCCCGCCTCTGACACGAGGCAACTCGATCGTCAAGTTTGCTAAAAGAGACGACCAAGATTGATGTAGAGAATGAGTAGATGACTTTGTCTCACTTCGTCCAAATCCGTGGACGATCGGTTAATGAAGTTGCCGAGGGAATTGGGTGATGGAATGAAATGAACTGTGAATTCCATACACCCCAAATCTATCATAATCTTTTCACAAATGAAAACAACAACCATGAAAAACTATCAAGTGAGAGAGAGAATGAGGAGAGAGAGAGGGCAAGCCATATATAGCAAGAGGGAGGTGACCGTAGGAGAGGGTGGTGACCATAGGATAAAGCTTCTCACTTCTAAATATCCTAAGGAAAACAAGAATGCATTAATACAAAGCATGACTCACTAAACCTAGTCATCCTTTAATAAATGCAACCAATTAGAACACAACACCAATTAGCCTAGTCACCTCATCTAGAACCTTCTAGAAGAATCCACACTCATCTCAAGAAAAGACAAATCCGTCTTTAACCGAATGTTAAAAGACGGCTGATAGAAAACTGGAAACTGGCAACTTCCAAAAGTGATCCTGAAACGAATTTCAGGACAACCCCGAAACTGTATAAATATACCCGCATTTGTATTACGACCGAATACAAATGCAACTGAGACAAAGATATTATACCTACTCTATATAATACTCGGATCCGGCTTAAACTAAAGCCGACCAGTATCATCTGTTCGAAAATCGACACGTGCGTAAACGCACGTGCATTTTCCGAACCCTGCCATAAAACCATACGGCCTCTACAACGTTTCGCCCGAACTAGGGAAACTGCCTGTGGGGGACTCTAATGACTCGTCAGCACCCTGGCAGTGGGTTTAACCACAAACCGTCAGCGGCACTAGCAATGCATAACGGCTGCCCACGGACTGACCTCAAGGGTGGCCGAGGAGCGAACTCAAGGGAGACCGATGAGCGAACTCCTCCGAAAACCCTACTGAGCCTAACAGTGACAATGTATATACAGTCCGGTCCGTTCGTCAATGAGTATCGCATATCCGCCTAGAGGGCTAGTAACGTCAGACCCCCAGAAGCAGTATAAGTCGTGTCGGAGTGAAGCCCAATACACCCTGAGATACTACTGGAGTACCTACCAGTAAATCTCCTGCCACGGCCGTGGGCTTTGTGTAATGGCTCTCCTAGACACAGCACGACCTCGCCTCCAATACCGGGAGAGACGAATCCCCTGCTGATCCGCTCACGTGCCTCCATATGGCTCGGGACTGTACCCAAAAGCTACCTGTTTGCACGACTCCTTTGAGCCGTGGTAGGGTAGAAATCAAAGCACAGTGGGAACTCACACGAGACAAATGACGACCTCAGGTCGATGAACTAACCTGTACACATGTCACCAGGGAACTGCTATCTGACGGTAGATATAATACTAACTAGCAGATTCCCGGCGAGTCCTGTCCGGTGTACTCATAACCCAATGAGCACCTGTATACATCTTAGGTGATCCAACTGACACCAGTGGCTTGTGAGACCGGCCACCGCCCCTTGACGGGGTCTCGACTGTATACACTAGTCTACTCCGGAGTATCGATGCCCTGTCTCGAAACTCCCACGACTAGGGACCACAACTAAGGATATGCATCTAAACTACCCAACTCTCACGTATATGATCGCCCTCATACAGTTGGTAGTAAAGCAAGATCCTAAGGGCTCTATCAAAGTGTAACATGCAATCAGTCACCTGAACATGTACACAACTGATAAAGGCAAACCAGATAGCATACTATCATTTCGAGTAAGACTGTCCTACCGGGATAGGTCCTCCGCAATCATTGCAATCACGTACCTGCGATCCAATAATTGACTATGAGGGCACTATCTCCAACAATCTCTCACTTGCACTCAAGGCTAAATATTGCGATGTCGACTACTCACAGCCCGTGTGAAACCGACACCCAACTCCTCTACTAATCAGTATCACAAAGCCCGTTTGCAAAACTATTGTGTTCGAGAAATAGCCTCAGTGAGTGGATCCGCCTAGAAGTTTCTTTCTGTATCTCTCTTAATCTCAAGTTCGTGGAGAAACCCATCTCCCGAATTGAGTAGTACCTGTCTCAGAATATGTCTGGATATCTGATGGGACCTTAGTTCATAAATGAACTCCATATCCAAAACCTCTTAGACTGTACGGATCACTGAACCTAATCAGTATCCGGCACCATGCCACCCACAGTATCCTCTTGGACCACCTGTCCATAATACTGTCCCTCGTCAAAGGGAAAACTAAAAACTCTGACAATCACTCTGTCATCCGTGTCACCTTTGAAGCCTGGAATGATAACCGTCTCCCGAAAGAGGCTGCCGTTATCAAATCCGTAGAACATGTACCAATGTTCTAAAACTGCTTCCTTATGTTTCTCCAGGATTGGATTAATACAAACTTATTGCATCTAGTGCAAAACCAACATTTGGTGTGGTACTTGATATCTCATGATTGACTCAATTGCCTTAGCAAGTGATCTGCCAATCATGCACATCCCTCTCCTCTTTAGTCTATACGACATCTTTAGAGAGGGTGACTCCATCACCTGCAGGTACACCACCATGCTAGGAGTCAACTATTCCAAAAACCATTAGAATATCTGTCAAAGTACCCACATTGGGAAACTACCCAAATCCAGATCTAAAACCATAGATCTAGAAACCAGAATGTCAAATATTATATCCATATCCTGTCTGGAGAAACAACTGTGTGACGACCACAGTACAACCGATCGTAGTATAGGAATTTTACTTCCTACTCTGTGTATGTCATCCAGATACCATGACATCACACCCTACTACCTTCTTAACTGATCCATCCCCTATTCTGATTGAAGTCAAACCCATGACTGTCACATCAAAATTAGATGATCTATCTTCGCTATAACTGCTCAAGTCTATAAATAGATATAAGCATCTTGCCCACTATGCTTCCGCTGCTCCCACTGACTACGACAACCCTCCTACCGGGTCTCATATCCTGGAACAACAGTAGTGTCAAGTCTGGGTAGATAAGAACCTCCCTGTCACCGTCCTTGAGCCTACCGAAGTACCTCTCGGGTGTCTGAGGTTACCTACCGTACCTGCGGAGTGGCAATTGGAATGTCTAACCTGATTGAATGTATAGGTCCTATTAAATTTTCCGTAATCGTTCGCGGTTCTGGAATCACTTCCAGTTCTACCATACTCCCACTACTGTTTTCTGAAAAAGATCCATTTTTACTAAAACTGTGGCGAGTCAAGAACAATATCACTATTGATCTTCCAAATGGTAGAGTATCAACCCTCGTCATAGCCAGGGTCAACCCACAAACAGCCATTACAGAAAACGTGCCCTGAGTTATCCAGTGTCTGGTTTTAATCATAAGCTGGACAACTCCCCGTACCTTAATTTCTTTTAAGGTACGAACTATTCTATATCCAATATAGAAACTTTGGCACTTATTTAATTGGAACCAAGATTCAATCCATGCAGCTGTCTCCAGTGCATATCAACTTAATGGAAAGAGGCTAATCAGCATTACTCAACTTAGGAATCCATCCAATTATGAGTAACCTGAAAGAGAAATACGTTTCTCAAAACCATCACTATCATCTGAATACCAATCACAAGAATCTACATCTTCGATCTCTTTGAAGAATCCCGATACTTGTGATACCTGGTTCTCTACTTTATTCTTATACCCACAACTTCTCAAAACTTAGACCTTGTATTTCTACGAAACACTCGTCTAAATACTAGAGAAGTTATAAGTAAACAGAACATAGTACGAGGACCTACCCCTTTGTCCTGATGGACACTGGACAACATACAATACTCTGTATAAGTCCGCTGAGTTTAAACAACTCATAACCTGTGCGTTGTAGGTGGAAAACTGTACCCCAGCGATTTCCTCAAATATCACCAATTACAACGAATTCCGATATAATGAGGATGATCACCTAATTCCCAATATCTTACTCCCACTCATCATCTGTAAAACCATACAGATATGAGAATGAATCCTGGTAAATACATACCCTTGGAGTAAGTGTCTAATCGGGAAAACAGTTTTTCCTTTAACAATGCATTGAAACATGAAAATGTTTCGTAGGGGTATCCTGGTATTCATAGTAATGCCTCTTCCATAATCCAATTCATGACTTCAACCGTATATTTTATTGCCGTCTCTCCAAATCCCCTTTATCTGTCTTTAGTCGTTACCTTCTGTACACCATCGTTAGGCTAAATGGTTTTCTTCCTTCCCTACCGTTCGGCACCAGCCTATGGTTTGGAAGAAGACTATCCAGTAAGCATAATAGGTGTACCCTCCTAAACCAAGGAGTACTCGCATCTCGAGAGAAGGTGATGATAAAAGACAACTGAATAATACCTTATTCTTTTAAAGGTAAAATAGGAGTGGCGATGAAGTACGCGGTTTTGGTCGTGAATGATATCAGTCGCAATTTACTTTGCCCTCTTTCTAATCCCTTTATTTTGTCTTTACATATTACCTTCTGCACACCCTACTTAGGCTAATTGGTTTTCTTCATTCCCTACCTTTCGGCACCAGCCTATGGTTTGGAATAAGACTATCCAATAGGCGTAATAGGTGTACTCTCCTAAACCAAGGAGCTCTCGCAACCTGAGAGAAGGTGATAATAAAAGACAACTGAATAAACCAATTCTATTTCTCCTGAACCTGGATCCATCCCCGAAGAAGTTCCTTCGAGTTCGTATATAACCATACGATGGCTCTATCCAATGGAAGTGGATATCCGTAGTAATACGGGTGTTCTGAGAAATACAAAGGGTAAAAGAAGGAGTGGCAATGACTTACGCAACTCAGACAATCCAAAAGCCAGTATTTTAAGAAGGTTCGATCAACTTGGTCACTGAGTCATAGTCTAGGGTCGGTCAAAGGTCGCTGCCAAAGAGAGAGAGAGAAAAGAAACACTCAGCGTGCACTCTAACCTAGATCAGAATGGTCATCATTTTATCTAATCCGGAAACCTCCCACTGTCCTGTCAAATTCTCCTCCAAACCTAAAGAAGAATCAATCGGGATCACCCGAAGAGTAAACCAACTCATCAGTGGGAATCGGGATCCAACTCTCATCGCATGATAACGTGATGGAATGCATCCACGTTACTCATACTCCAGAAGGTATGCGCATACTTGGCAAGTTTCAGTTTCTTTAGAAACTCCCGATATTGTTTTTGCCCCATGCTCTTATAACCTTGGCGTTAGGTCAAAATGTCATAAGTCACATGCCAAGTTCTACCCATCACTATCTTGTTAATTTGAACCCACCCGCACATGCCCTTGGCGTTAGGTCAAAATGGCAGAACGGCTGTCCCAAACTAACTCATCTATCTATGCAACAATTGAATACCCAGCAGCTACCAAACACTATGCCTTGGCGTTAGGTCAAAATACATAGCTTGAATACTACTGAATATCCAAAAGAAGTGACGGAGGGCTACGGCTGGTTTTTGGCGAAAAACCTTTAGCGTAGTGAACTTGATATCGCTGAAGGAACCTGATAGCTTTTTAAAATATAGTGGCGAAAACCTTTTGCTAAAGACGTCACTCCCGGTAAAGGGATCTCGGCTCTTTCCTCGTGGAATGAGGTGCAGGATATTCCACTGAATACCGCTATGCAAAGCAACTTGTAATCGACTATAGTAAAGTTATTACCCTGACGCAAACTTCTGTCCAAGGGGTCGGTCCCGGTAAAGGGATATCGGCCCTTGCCCCGTCGAATGAGGTGCAGGATATTCCACTGAATACCGCTATGCATAACAAAAGGAAACGTCTTTGCAATAACACTTTTTAAATTTGTTCCAACAACTCAAACAGGTTTGTTTTTACTTTGCGTTGATCAGAATCAACGCAGTCCCATCAATTATCACACCAGAAAAGAACGAAAATAAAATGTACGTATATGCCATCCGCATTCGCCACTGGGTCCCGTCATCACTCGTTAGGTTACTTAACTAACGACAGAGCGGGGACTGGACTAGCGCGGGTGTAAAACATATACAACATCTAATAGTATATAAACCAATATACATAATCGCTCCAGGCGTGATAGTATGCAACATTACAGAAAAGTAATAAGCATCATAGAACAATACAGATATTTGGGATCCCCGAGTTTCACAGAGCCGCTGCTGAAACTCGACGTTCCCCTGTCGTGTGGATAGCCTGTGCAATGAAACCTAGACCCCTACGGGTGCGGCAAGTTACCCGCCAAAACCTGAAGCGAGGCAGTCCCCCACAGCATAGTGAATGGAACACCCGGCACTTCACGGAATCCGGTAATCTTGGGCACCCCTCCTTGGGTCAACCTGTACCCCCTACGAGTGCGGCGAATAGTCTGCCAATTCTGAAGTGGGGCCCCTCTGCCTCTCAAAGCCATGAGATGCGGACCCGTTGCTTTCCCGAACCCGGCTATCCGTGCACTCCGTCGCGGGGTAAAACCTAGTACAGTAATGAAAAATAGTACAATAGGTACATCGACCGCAACCTGGTCGTGCCCCAAAAGAATATTATACAACAGGCAGTGACGGCAGTCCACAAGTTGGACGCTCGCCCCGCAATATCAAATGTACAAATAAACTCAAACTGTACTACCATTGCACACTGCTATCCACCACGACAAATCCGCAACATTACAGCACAACACAGAACATCAACGCGAATGTCACGTTCGCAAACCCGTCTAAAAGAACTATAGCAGTTAAACGCGGTTTACCGATCAAATGACATTCCCGGTCGGAGATATAATGTAAGCACTGTAAACTAACGTGTTTAAATTACGATCGACCAAAGACCAAATTTCAAAAAGTGGGCCCCACTGCTTACTGGTGAACAGTAACAAAATCTGGGCCAAAACTTTATGTACCAAAAACCCCAAAATCCCACCAAGAACCCACTGGAAAAATTTGGGGCCACGAGCTCAATGTTTGGCCGCGGAAGCGCGGTCAAACCTATGGTTTGACCGCCTTTCCGCGGCGGTATCATTGAGTCACGTGCCCAAATTTCTTCGTCGTTCTTAGAATTCCCTGCACGGATTTTTAAGACATCCAGAAATCAATTTCGACACCGTTTAAAATCAACAGAAACTGTCGTGCAAGGATTTTGTCGTTTTTGATTTTCGGTCGGATCGATATTTTGAACGCGTTAGCACAAGTTAGTATAGCAAAATGGTGAGGCTCTGATACCAATGTAAGTCTACGCTAGCGCCCCGGCCGTCTACAGACGCCAAATGCGGAACAAAACTTTTTAACTTGGCGCTATCGTATACTTTAACCCGGATCTGCCATTATTGCTAAACTAACAAACTGTAAAGAGTGTAGAATGGTTATACCGAACGATCCGAGTCCTTCGTTCTTCAACCATCATCCCACGCTCCGTTGCGGCTGCTCCGATCTCGTCGATCGCCGATCTCCTCGTCGAGGTGGCACCACATGATCGGTTCTTTAAACGGGCTCCCGCCTCTGACACGAGGCAACTCGATCGTCAAGTTTGCTAAAAGAGACGACCAAGATTGATGTAGAGAATGAGTAGATGACTTTGTCTCACTTCGTCCAAATCCGTGGACGATCGGTTAATGAAGTTGCCGAGGGAATTGGGTGATGGAATGAAATGAACTGTGAATTCCATACACCCCAAATCTATCATAATCTTTTCACAAATGAAAACAACAACCATGAAAAACTATCAAGTGAGAGAGAGAATGAGGAGAGAGAGAGGGCAAGCCATATATAGCAAGAGGGAGGTGACCGTAGGAGAGGGTGGTGACCATAGGATAAAGCTTCTCACTTCTAAATATCCTAAGGAAAACAAGAATGCATTAATACAAAGCATGACTCACTAAACCTAGTCATCCTTTAATAAATGCAACCAATTAGAACACAACACCAATTAGCCTAGTCACCTCATCTAGAACCTTCTAGAAGAATCCACACTCATCTCAAGAAAAGACAAATCCGTCTTTAACCGAATGTTAAAAGACGGCTGATAGAAAACTGGAAACTGGCAACTTCCAAAAGTGATCCTGAAACGAATTTCAGGACAACCCCGAAACTGTATAAATATACCCGCATTTGTATTACGACCGAATACAAATGCAACTGAGACAAAGATATTATACCTACTCTATATAATACTCGGATCCGGCTTAAACTAAAGCCGACCAGTATCATCTGTTCGAAAATCGACACGTGCGTAAACGCACGTGCATTTTCCGAACCCTGCCATAAAACCATACGGCCTCTACAACGTTTCGCCCGAACTAGGGAAACTGCCTGTGGGGGACTCTAATGACTCGTCAGCACCCTGGCAGTGGGTTTAACCACAAACCGTCAGCGGCACTAGCAATGCATAACGGCTGCCCACGGACTGACCTCAAGGGTGGCCGAGGAGCGAACTCAAGGGAGACCGATGAGCGAACTCCTCCGAAAACCCTACTGAGCCTAACAGTGACAATGTATATACAGTCCGGTCCGTTCGTCAATGAGTATCGCATATCCGCCTAGAGGGCTAGTAACGTCAGACCCCCAGAAGCAGTATAAGTCGTGTCGGAGTGAAGCCCAATACACCCTGAGATACTACTGGAGTACCTACCAGTAAATCTCCTGCCACGGCCGTGGGCTTTGTGTAATGGCTCTCCTAGACACAGCACGACCTCGCCTCCAATACCGGGAGAGACGAATCCCCTGCTGATCCGCTCACGTGCCTCCATATGGCTCGGGACTGTACCCAAAAGCTACCTGTTTGCACGACTCCTTTGAGCCGTGGTAGGGTAGAAATCAAAGCACAGTGGGAACTCACACGAGACAAATGACGACCTCTGGTCGATGAACTAACCTGTACACATGTCACCAGGGAACTGCTATCTGACGGTAGATATAATACTAACTAGCAGATTCCCGGCGAGTCCTGTCCGGTGTACTCATAACCCAATGAGCACCTGTATACATCTTAGGTGATCCAAATGACACCAGTGGCTTGTGAGACCGGCCACCGCCCCTTGACGGGGTCTCGACTGTATACACTAGTCTACTCCGGAGTATCGATGCCCTGTCTCGAAACTCCCACGACTAGGGACCACAACTAAGGATATGCATCTAAACTACCCAACTCTCACGTATATGATCGCCCTCATACAGTTGGTAGTAAAGCAAGATCCTAAGGGCTCTATCAAAGTGTAACATGCAATCAGTCACCTGAACATGTACACAACTGATAAAGGCAAACCAGATAGCATACTATCATTTCGAGTAAGACTGTCCTACCGGGATAGGTCCTCCGCAATCATTGCAATCACGTACCTGCGATCCAATAATTGACTATGAGGGCACTATCTCCAACACTACTCAATTCGGGAGATGGCTTTCTCCGTGAACTTGAGATTAAGAGAGATACAGAAAGAAACTTCTAGGCGGATCCACTCACCGAGGCTATTTCTCGAACACAATAGTTTTACAAATGGGCTTTGTGAAACTGATTAGTAGAGGAGTTGGATGTTCGGTTTCACACGGGCTGTGAGTAGTCGACATCGCAATATTAGCCTTGAGTGCAAGTGGGAGATTGTTGGAGATAGTGCCCTCATAGTCAATTATTGGATCGCAGGTACGTGATTGCAATGATTGCGGAGGACCTATCCCGGTAGGACAGTCTTACTCAAGATGATAGTATGCTATCTGGTTTGCCTTTATCAGTCGTGTACATGTTCAGGTGACTGATTGCATGTTACACTTTGATAGAGCCCTTAGGATCTTGCTTTACTACCAACAGTATGATGGCGATCATATACGTGAGAGTTGGGTAGTTTATATGCATATCCTTAATTGTGGTCCCTAGTCGTGGGAGTTTCGAGACAGGGCATCGATACTCCGGAGTAGACTAGTGTGTACAGTCGAGACCCCGACGAGGGGCGGTGGCCGGTCTCACAAGCCACTGGTGTCAGTT
Source organism: Agapanthus africanus (assembly GCA_030015575.1). Lineage (NCBI taxonomy): Eukaryota > Viridiplantae > Streptophyta > Magnoliopsida > Asparagales > Amaryllidaceae > Agapanthus > Agapanthus africanus. The sequence goes on from CM057341.1 coordinate 784,550,742, forward strand.
GGATCACCTAAGATGTATACAGGTGCTCATTGGGTTATGAGTACACCGGACAGGACTCGCCGGGAATCTGCTAGTTAGTACTATACCTATCGTCAGATAGCAGTTCCCTGGTGACATGTGTACAGGTTAGTTCATCGACCTGAGGTCGTCATTTGTCTCGTGTGAGTTCCCACTGTGCTTTGATTTCTACCCTACCACGGCTCAAAGGAGTCGTGCAAACAGGTAGCTTTTGGGTACAGTCCCGAGCCATATGGAGGCACGTGAGCGGATCGGCAGGGGATTCGTCTCTCCCGGTATTGGGGGAGAGATCGTGCTGTGTCTAGGAGAGCCATTACACAAAGCCCACGGCCGTGGCAGGAGATTTACTGGTAGGTACTCCAGTAGTATCTCAGGGTGTTATTGGGCTTCACTCCGACACGACTTATACTGCTTTTGGGGGTCTGACGTTGCTAGCCCCCTAGGCAGATATGCGATACTCATTGACGAACGGACCGGACTGTATATACATTGTCACTGTTAGGCTCAGTAGGGTTTTCGGAGGAGTTCGCTCATCGGTCTCCCTTGAGTTCGCTCCTCGGCCACCCTTGAGGTCAGTCCATGGGCAGCCGTTACGCATAGCTAGTGCCGCTGACGGTTTGTGGTTAAACCCACTGCCAGGGTGCTGATGAGTCATTAGAGTCCCCCACAGACAGTTTCCCAAGTTCGGGCAAAATGTTGTAGAGGCCGTATGGTTTTATGGCAGGGTTCGGAAAATGCACGTGCGTTTACGCACGTGTCGATTTTCGGACAGATGATACTGGTCGGCTTTGGTTTAAGCCGGATCCGAGTATTATATTGAGTAGGTATAATATCTTTGTCTCAGTTGCATTTGTATTCGGTCGTAATACAAATGCGGGTATATTTATACAGTTTCGGGGTTGTCCTGAAATTCGTTTCAGGATCACTTTTGGAAGTTGCCAGTTTCCAGTTTTCTATCAGCCGTCTTTTAACATTCGGTTAAAGACGGATTTGTCTTTTCTTGAGATGAGTGTGGATTCTTCTAGAAGGTTCTAGATGAGGTGACTAGGCTAATTGGTGTTGTGTTCTAATTGGTTGCATTTATTAAAGGATGACTAGGTTTAGTGAGTCATGCTTTGTATTAATGCATTCTTGTTTTCCTTAGGATATTTAGAAGTGAGAAGCTTTATCCTATGGTCACCACCCTCTCCTACGGTCACCTCCCTCTTGCTATATATGGCTTGCCCTCTCTCTCTCCTCATTCTCACTCTCACTTGATAGTTTTTCATGGTTGGAAAAAAGATTATGATAGATTTGGGGTGTATGGAATCCACAGTTCATTTCATTCCATCACCCAATTCCCTCGGCAACTTCATTAACCGATCGTCCACGGATTTGGACGAAGTGAGACAAAGTCATCTACTCATTCTCTACATCAATCTTGGTCGTCTCTTTTAGCAAACTTGACGATCGAGTTGCCTCGAGTCAGAGGCGGGAGCCCGTTTAAAGAACCGATCATGTGGTGCCACCTCGACGAGGAGATCGGAGATCGACGAGATCGGAGCAGCCGCAACGGAGCGTGGGATGATGGTTGAAGAACGAAGGACTCGGATCGTTCGGTATAACCATTCTACACTCTTTACATTTTGTTAGTTTAGCAATAATGGCAGATCCGGGTTAAAGTATACGATAGCGCCAGTTAAAAGTTTTTGTTCCGCATCTTGGCGTCTGTAGACTGCCGGGGCGCTAACGTAGACTTACATCACCCTCTCTAAAGGTGTCGTATAGACTAAAGGGGAGAGGGATGTGCATGATTGGCAGATCACTTGCTTAGGCAATTGAGTCAATCATGTGATGTCAAGTACCACACCAAATGTTGGTTTTGCACTAGATGCAATAAGTTTGTATTAATCCAATCCTGGAGAAACATAAGGAAGCAGTTTTAGAACATTGGTACATGTTCTGCGGATTTGATAACGGCAGCCTCTTTCGGGAGACGGTTATCATTCCAGGCTTCAAAGGTGACATGGATGACAGAGTGTTTGTCAGAGTTTTAGTTTTCCCTCTGACGAGGGACAGTATTATGGACAGGTGGTTCCAGAGGATACTGTGGGTGGCATGGTGCCGGATACTGATTAGGTTCAGTGATCCATACAGTCTAAGAAGTTTGGATATGGAGTTCATTTATGAACTAAGGTCCCATCAGATATCCAGACATATTCTAAGACAGGTACTACTCAATTCGGAAGATGGCTTTCTCCGCGAACTTGAGATTAAGAGAGATACAGAAAGATACTTCTAGGCGGATCCACTCACCGAGGCTATTTCTCGAACACAATAGTTTTACAAACGGGCTTTGTGAAACTGATTAGTAGAGGAGTTGGATGTTCGGTTTCACACGGGCTGTGAGTAGTCGACATCGCAATATTAGCCTTGAGTGCAAGTGGGAGATTGTTGGAGATAGTGCCCTCATAGTCAATTATTGGATCGCAGGTACGTGATTGCAATGATTGCGGAGGACCTATCCCGGTAGGACAGTCTTACTCGAAATGATAGTATGCTATCTGGCTTGCCTTTATCAGTCGTGTACATGTTCAGGTGACTGATTGCATGTTACACTTTGATAGAGCCCTTAGGATCTTGCTTTACTACCAACTGTATGAGGGCGATCATATACGTGAGAGTTGGGTAGTTTATATGCATATCCTTAATTGTGGTCCCTAGTCGTGGGAGTTTCGAGACAGGGCATCGATACTCCGGAGTAGACTAGTGTGTACAGTCGAGACCCCGACGAGGGGCGGTGGCCGGTCTCACAAGCCACTGGTGTCAGTTGGATTACCTAAGATGTATACAGGTGCTCATTGGGTTATGAGTACACCGGACAGGACTCGCCGGGAATCTGCTACTTAGTACTATACCTATCGTCAGATAGCAGTTCCCTGGTGACATGTGTACAGGTTAGTTCATCGACCTGAGGTCGTCATTTGTCTCGTGTGAGTTCCCACTGTGCTTTGATTTCTACCCTACCACGGCTCAAAGGAGTCGTGCAAACAGGTAGCTTTTGGGTACAGTCCCGAGCCATATGGAGGCACGTGAGCGGATCGGCAGGGGATTCGTCTCTCCCGGTATTGGGGGCGAGATCGTGCTGTGTCTAGGAGAGCCATTACGCAAAGCCCTCGGCCGAGGCAGGAGATTTACTGGTAGGTATTCCAGTAGTATCTCAGGGCGTTCTGGGCTACACTCCGACACGACTTATACTGCTAATGGGGGTCTGACATTACTAGCCCCCTAGGCGGATATGCGATACTCATTGACGAACGGACCGGACTGTATATACATTGTCACTGTTAGGCTCAGTAGGGTTTTCGGAGGAGTTCGCTCATCGGTCTCCCTTGAGTTCGCTCCTCGGCCACCCTTGAGGTCAGTCCATGGGCAGCCGTTACGCATAGCTAGTGCCGCTGACGGTTTGTGGTTAAACCCACTGCCAGGGTGCTGACGAGTCATTAGAGTCCCCCACAGACAGTTTCCCAAGTTCGGGCGAAACGTTGTAGAGGCCGTATGGTTTTTATGGCAGGGTTCGGAAAATGCACGTGCGTTTACGCACGTGTCGATTTTCGGACAGTTGATACTGGTCGGCTTTGGTTTAAGCCGGATCCAAGTATTATATTGAGTAGGTATAATATCTTTGTCTCAGTTGCATTTGTATTCGGTCGTAATACAAATGCGGGTATATTTATACAGTTTCGGGGTTGTCCTGAAATTCGTTTCAGGATCACTTTTGGAAGTTGCCAGTTTCCAGTTTTCTATCAGCCGTCTTTTAACATTCGGTTAAAGACGGATTTATCTTTTCTTCAGATATGAGTGAGTCATCATTCTAGAAGCTTCTAGAAGTGATGAAGTGGCTAATGAGTCATCATGGCTTTAATGGTGCATTTATTAAGTGATGACTATGTTAATATGAGTCATGCTTTGCATTATGCTATTTTGTTTTGATTAAGATCTTTTCATACATGATATGCTTGATGTTGTGGTCACCCCCCTCTCCTACGGTCACCTCCCTCATTCTATAAAGAGGCCGGCCCCTCTCTCTCTCTCATGGTTGTTGTTTTTCACTAGAAAAGATTATGATAGTAATTCGGGTGTATGGAATTTCACAGTTCATTTCATTCCATCACCCAATTCCACGGCAACTTCATTAACCGATCGTCCACGGATTTGGACGAAGTGAGACAAAGTCATCTACTCATTCTCTACATCAATCTTGGTCGTCTCTTTTAGCAAACTTGACGATCGAGTTGCCTCGAGTCAGAGGCGGGAGCCCGTTTAAAGAACCGATCATGTGGTGCCACTTCGACGAGGACATCGGAGATCGACGAGATCGGAGCAGCCGCAACGGAGCGTGGGATGATGGTTGAAGAACGAAGGACTCGGATCGTTCGGTATAACATTCCTACACTCTTTACAGTTTGTTAGTTTAGCAATAATGGCAGATCCGGGTTAAAGTATACGATAGCGCCAAGTTTAAAAGTTTTTGTTCCGCATTTGGCGTCTGTAGACGGCCGGGGCGCTAACGTAGACTTACAAGGGTTAGGGTTAGGGTTAGGGTTAGGGTTGGGGTTGGGGTTGGGGTTGGGGTGGGGTAGGGTAGGGTAGGGTAGGGTTGGGGTTGGGGTTGGGGTTGGGGTTGGGGTTGGGGTTGGGGTTGGGGTTTGGGTTTGGGTTTGGGGTTGGGGTTGGGGTTGGGGTTGGGGTTGGGGTTAGGGTTAGGGTTGGGTTGGTTTGGGTTGGGTTGGTTTGGGTTGGGGTTGGGGTTGGGGTGGGGTTGGGGTGGGGTTGGGTTGGGTTGGGTTGGGTTAGGGTTAGGGTTAGGGTCAGGGTCGGGGTCGGGGTCGGGGTCGGGGTCGGGGTCGGGGTCGGGGTCGGGGTTAGGGTTAGGGGTTAGGGGTTAGGGTTTGGGTTTGGGTTTGGGTTAGGGTTAGGGTTAGGGTTTTGGGTTTGGTTGGGGTTGGGGTTGGGGTTAGGGGTTGGGGTTAGGGGTTAGGGGTAGGGGTTAGGGGTAGGGGGTAGGGTTAGGGGGTAGGGTTAGGGGTAGGGTAGGGTTAGGGTTAGGGTTAGGGTCGGGGTCGGGGTCGGGGTCGGGGTCGGGGTTTGGGGTTGTGGTTAGGGGTTGGGGTTAGGGTTAGGGTTAGGGTTAGGGTTAGGGTTTGTGTTAGGGTTTGGGTTTGGGGTTGGGGTTGGGGTTGGGGTTGGGTTAGGGTTAGGGTTAGGGTTAGGGTTACTGATTGCATGTTACACTTTGATAGAGCCCTTAGGATCTTTCTTTACTACCAACTGTATGAGGGCGATCATATACGTGAGAGTTGGGTAGTTTATATGCATATCCTTAATTGTGGTCCCTAGTCATGGGAGTTTCGAGACAGGGCATCGATACTCCGGAGTAGACTAGTGTGTACAGTCGAGACCCCGACGAGGGGCGGTGGCCGGTCTCACAAGCCACTGGTGTCAGTTGGATCACCTAAGATGTATACAGGTGCTCATTGGGTTATGAGTACACCGGACAGGACTCGCCGGGAATCTACTACTTAGTACTATACCTATCGTCAGATAGCAGTTCCCTGGTGACATGTGTACAGGTTAGTTCATCGACCTGAGGTTGTCATTTGTCTCGTGTGAGTTCCCACTGTGCTTTGATTTCTACCCTACCACGGCTCAAAGGAGTCGTGCAAACAGGCAGCTTTTGGGTACAGTCCCGAGCCATAAGGAGGCACGTGAGCGGATCGGCAGGGGATTCGTCTCTCCCGGTATTGGGGGCGAGATCGTGCTGTGTCTAGGAGAGCCATTACGCAAAGTCCTCGGCCGAGGCAGGAGATTTACTGGTAGGTATTCCAGTAGTATCTCAGGGCGTTCTGGGCTACACTCCGACACGACTTATACTGCTAATGGGGGTC